>OY288283.1:41641738-44090738 GCA_958450335.1 Hibiscus tridactylites | reverse complement strand
GTCCTTAAGTTAATGAATTTTGTTCATATAGATCCTTTATTTAATCTTTTAAACATTGTTCATATAATGTATTTTTACACAATATTAATTTAATATTTAAATGCGTTACACTTATGTTAGTAGCTGATGTTTTTAATTTTATTCTTTGATTTATAAGATGTTTATCATATTATAAAACATTTTAGTAGGCTAAATTTATGATCTAAAATTTTTATCATTGTTTAACAATTTTTAAATTGATTTTATTATTTATTTTAATTTATTTGACAATCTATCATAAGAAATAAAAAAAATTAAAAATTTGAACATGTTAAAAGTTTAACATTTGAAAATTCACAAAATTATGTTAATAGAGAGTAACAAAGATATAAAAATATAAAAAATATATTTTTAATTTTTAAATCTAATAGTTATATTAATGATATGATAAATATATAATTTTTGCAAATTTTATATAGTATAACAAAAATAGTTATATGACTTTTTATGTAGATATTTTTAATTTAATATTGAAAGTTTAACATGTTAGAAAGAAAATATAACACATGGATAATTTGGTAAATTTTACTTCTAAGTAATCTTATATTTCTCAAACCAAACACAGTAACCTTATATTCCTGCCAAATAAACCAAACAAGGTAATGTAAAATTCTCAAGGTAATGTTATATTCCGGGAATCTCATTCCCAGAAGTAATTATATATTCCGTGAACCAAACGCACCATAAAAGTTCTATTGGATCAAGATTGATTTGTAAGTTTATAAGAGAGATAAAACAACGATTTTGCTATTTTAAGAACCAAGAAATTTATAATTTATGAAAAAAAAATATTTACTAACAAGTCCTTCAATATATATAGAATCCTCTTACACTATACAAAATTTGAAAGTTTTACACATTTTTTGAACTATTGGATGAAGGTAGATGGATGGTTAAGATTAACAATAAGAAATTTGAAGATTATCACATGAAAAAAGAAGATAAGAAAATAATTTTAGTCATTTATTACTCTTATTCGACAATCCAAAAAGAGTGTAAAAGTAATTGAGTTTTACATAACATAATTAGATACTAACCCAACAATAGAAAATGTGAAGATTATCGATTGAAAAAAATAAAGGAAATAATCTTAGCCATATAGTATCATCATCCAACATCCAAAAATGTGTAAAAGTAATTGAATTTTACATTAATCCATGACCATTGAATGAATATAATGGATGAATGAGATTAAAGTTGAAAATAAGGAGATTTTTAAGGAGAGAAAAATATGAGTGTTTAATCTCATTCATCCATTATACTCATCTAATGTCATGGATTTGTGTAAAATTAAATGAGTTTTATATCATGTAACTTGATCCTATCATATATAATTATTTTATACTGTTAATTTCATTAATATATTTACCTTCGTTCAACGATAAAAAAATATAAAACTTTCAAGTATGGGTAGAGTTAGAAAATGTTGTTCTCTTAAACTACATATGTTGAAGTCTTATCTTGGATAAATGTCATGTCTAAGCTCTCAAATCATATTTATTGTCATTTAATTCTTGTTATGCGCATATCATGTAAGAATATATACCGGTTATTAGTTGATTTATTTGTACTTTTATAATGGTCTATGTCGATTATAGTTACATGTATGTGCTGATTGTAGTCGGGTAAGTAAAATTTGAATAGAAAAAATCGAATTTTTCAACTCGACTTGAGGTGAAAAATTTGACTCGTCTTGACTCGACTCGAAAAAATTTCAAATAAAGTTTGAGTTGTAAAATAGAATTTTGAATAATTCGAAATTTTTAGTAATTAGTGGACTGATTTTTAAGTTCGAGTCGAGTCCTTCAATTTTACATGATAAATATATAGCGATAGAAAATATATGAAGAAATATATGCCACATATGAAAAGATATGAAGAAATATATATGTATATTTTAAATGATTAGAGAAAGTCGTTTAAATTGGAATCAAACTGTACTATAACATGATAAATAAGTATAATTAAATTTGTATAAGAACTCGAAAACTCGACTCAAAACGAAAAAATTTCAAATAAAGTTTGAGTTGTAAAATATGACGCGTCAACTCGACTCGATCGAACACTCACCCTTAGTAGTCGTAACTCTATTTATGTCTTATAACGATTTTTTAAATTATACTCGTACAATGACCCAGTAGGAGCAAATTTCCCCTTCCCTTCCCCCCAGGACGAAACTATGTTAAGGGTGGGAGGGGCAATTGCCCCCTCAACTTTGATGGTCTAATTACATTTTAGGCCATTTAAAACCATTTTAATTAAGTCTTTGCCCCTCCCAAAATTATTCGGTATAATTTTTTTCAGACCTTATCAGTTTTAAAATTAATTAAATTAAGCATGACACTAAATTTTTATAATTTAATTGCTTTTAAGACCTTTTAATTTTAAATTTAACGAATTTAAATCCTATCTTTTTTAATTTTTATGGTTTAATTATTTTTTAAGATCTCAGTCAATCTAATGTTAAACACCTTGCCCCTCATAATTTAATCCTAGCTCCATCACTATCTCAACCTAAGCAAAAATTGTTAAAAAAAAAATTATACTCGTACAAATGTGTTACACGTATCTTAACTTCAACGAAAAGAAGATTGGTAAAGGGTACCAGCAAGTAGCAACTAAACACATTCTTATTAAAATTTGTTATGAAAAGGTAATCGCGCGCAGGAGTTTTACAAATATAGTTTGAGAAGCCTACTTGAAATTTTTAAAAATTCTGAAGGTTTAAATTAAAATTTTCAAATTTTTTGAAAAGTTTATTTTCAAGTTTTTAAAAGGCTTAAATATACATTTGGTACCTAAATTAGTCATATTCTCTCAAGTTGGTACTTAAAGAATTTTTGCTCTTAAATTGCTACTTGAATTAGGCACCTTCTCCCAAGTTGACACCTAAAGAATTTTTGCTCCCAAGTTGGTACTTGAACTCGACATCATTTTCCAAATTGCTACAAAAACTTATATGTTTTATTAATTTGATCCCAATTCGAAACAAATCAATAAATTTAGCAATCTATATTTATAAAAAAAAATCTATCAATTTGTAACACCCGAGTTTAGAGGTCGGGTGAAAATAATATTTTAATATTATTTTGGGTTCAGTTTTATAATTAAAAAAATCTTTTGGGCCTCGGGTTTCAAAAACAAACATTTTGTGTTGGACTAAATTGAAACGAAATTCAATTTGGATGGATTTTAAAGAAAATGGAAAATAGCCATTCATTAATGGCAATCTTGTAAATAACTCAACTTTTAATTTAAATCCCCTTTACTAAAATAATTTCACTATTCATTCTCTTCTTCAAACAAAACCAACGGGATAGTGAAGCTCTCAACCCCTTCCACTATTCCATCACATTGCTTCCTCATTTCAACTCGGTTTTCAAAGGTAATTTCATTTTCGACTTGTCCTCAACTTCCTCTCTTCAAAAGTACAAGTAGTTTTCATTTTCATCAAGGTTTTGAAATTTGAGTTTTTGGTGGATTTGATTAAAAATGGTAGCTTTATGGTGTTTAACTTAAAATTTTGATTTGATGATGTTAGATATGAAGTCTATGAATCAAATGGTTCAACATATATAAATTTTACATGGTTTTAAGCGCTCATTCCCAGATTTGGGTTTAATGGGGGGTTTTTGAAGGGTTTTAGAGTGGTTTTTGGGTTGTTTTAGGTTGGAATTTGTGGGCTAATGTTAGTACTATGGTTTCGGGTTGTTTTGGAATCATTTGGGGACATTAAAAGTGTTGGAAACATGAGTTTTGATCAAGGTTTATGGGCTGCTTGAGTTTGGTAAATTTGGGGGTTGTTCATGGCTTGAAATGTTGTGTTTGATGTTTGAATTGTATTCCGAGTTAGCTACTTTGATGCTTGGGCTGATTTGAAGTTGTTGGATTGTGTTGAGATTGTTTTAGAGACAAGGACGTGTGTTGGTGAAGCCTCGGGAGTGAATCCGGAAGCTTGAAGGTGATTGCTTGCTTGGTATTTGAGCTTGGAAGTGAAGGTGAATGGTTAATGTTTTCAAAGTGGTTTTTAAGTGTTTGGTTCAAGCATGTGGACTAGGTTGGGCTTGGTAGACCCTCCTAGAGTTAGGATTAGGGTGATAGCCTAATCCTAAGCTTAAACTAGAGACATTGGTTGAACTTTTAATTGATGTTCATGCCTCGTGATGTTTATGATGTGATGATTTATGTATAATGTGTTATACATGTGTGATGAGGCATGGTTGTGATGCATTGTGATATGCATGTGGATTGTTCATGATTGTGATCATGGTGAGTACGTGTTAAACACATAATTGGTTTTAATTGATGATGTGGATTGAGTTAAATGTTGGCACTATTATGCTTGGGTACAAATGATCGATCATTAGGATGTTAGTGTGCACACGTGAGTCAAATTCGCGCGTGGCCTTGGTGGCGTTGAGTCACCAAGGAGGAGTACAGGTTCGCCCGGAAATTGTTATATATATTAGTCGATGATGAGTGGAATCCCATCGACGGGGCGTGAGGATGAGTGGAATCCCCTCCGCGAGACCGGTGATGAGTGTAATCCCACCGTGAGGTAAAGTTGATGTTGGATGTGAGTTCCAAAGTGTTTATCCGCGTATTCGAGTAATAGCTAGGTGGCAATATAAATTGATATGTGTATCAATGTGATGTGGAATGTGTTTTTCCTATTTGGATGATTATATGTGTTTACATATGTTGTGGAAATGAGCTTGTTGAGCATGTCATATTAATGGATATTTGTTCATGCATCATTGACATTTGGCTCTTGTGGATCGAAGGTAAGAACATGCATTTACCTTGGTTGAGATCGTATTTGGACCCTGCATTGTCGAGGTCTGTTTTTAAAGAGTTTACCCTCACTAAGCTTTATGATTACGCTCTCTCTCTTGTTCGACAATGCAGATCATTAGCTCGTGGGTTGCTTGTGCAAGAAGGGGCCTCCAAGTGTTTGTGCTTTGTGGTGCTAGCCTAGCTACCAAGTATGATTATTTTGTTATGATGTAATGGTCAAGCAATGGGACATGTATTCGTGTTGTGATGCTTTTGAAGTGTGTTGATGTTGTTTTTTAGGAGCATGCTAGACTCCTTTTATATGTTTTGTTGGTTTGGCTTTGAATGCCATGTTGCTTGTAAACCATGCTGGTCTTTACCTATCTTATTTTGCCTAAGTGTTGGCCTTGTTGAAGCTTAATACCTTTTAATGCTATGCATGGATGTATGATTCTTATGATGTTGGTTCCTTTAATGCTTAGCCTTGTTGTGTTTGATGTGTTAAGCATGCTTGTTATGTTGGTTTTGCCTTAGGGTTGATGTTAGTGTGTTGTTTGAGGTTTTAGAGGAGGTTTAGGGACATCCTTCTGCCATAAACCAGCTAAAACCTTTCTGCAGACAGAGGGTGTTTCGAAACGGTCGACCCTGTTTCCATACGGTCCCTTTGTTTTCGGCCGAGCGTTTCGATACACCTAGGGACCGTTTCGGTACATTTTTGCTACTGGAAATCTGAGAAATTGCCGATAAATTAACGTATCGAAACGGGCTTTAGTGTTTCAGAACGGTCAATATGTCATTGACCACGAGAAGTTGACCGTTGGGGGTGTTCCAGAACGGTTGACCTCCGTTCCGATACGACCTTCTCGTGTGGTCTTTGGGCCGTTGACCAAGTCAAGGCGTTTCGATACACCTCTCGGGTGGTCCAGAGGCTGAGATAGGTTGGGATTTCTTTGAGTCTGCCTTCCGGAAGAGATATTTGGGACCGAGGTACTTAGATGAGAAGAAGCGAGAGTTTATGGCCCTTACTCAAGGAGATGCTTCTGTGATTGACTATGAGATTCGTTTTGTTCGTTTGAGTCAGTACGCTCTAGAGTTGGTTCCTACTGAAATGGAACGTTGTAACCGTTTCCGCTATGGGTTGAATGAAGAGATCAAGAGGTACACTTTAGCTTCTGACTACTCAGATTTTGATGTCTTAGTCGCGAGGGCCAAGGACTTAGAGAACAGTTTGGGTTTGACCAAACGATTTGGTGGTTCTAGTTCTGGTAAGAGGCATAACAACTTTGACAGTAGAGATGCCAAGAGGCATAGAGGTGGTGGACAACAGTTTGACCATAGACGTGGTGGTGGCCACCATGGTAGAGGCCACCAGGGCCATAGAGGAGGAGGGCGTTTGCCCGAGTGTGCACGTTGTGGGAGACAGTATTCTGGTGAGTGTTGGGGTAACTTCCATGCTTGTTGGAATTGTGGTTCGAGGGACCACTTTAGGAGGGAGTGCCCGCATCAGGCGGCACAGGCACCGAACATTGCTCAGGCTCCTGCGAGAGCGAATGATTATCAGAGAGGCCGTGGGCGCGGTCATGGCTACTTCCAGCCTAGGGCTGATGCACCTAGTGTAACACCCTAATTTTGGGCTTAGAAGTTTAGGGTTTGGTCGGACCGGTCTGAGAAGCGGTTCGAATATAAAAGGAGGTTTTAGGGAAAGCCTAGTTCGGGATGCTTTAAAAATATGGAAAAATATCTAAAAAAATCTCTTTTAATATATATAAGAGAGTGGTGAAATCAATTTTACAAAATAAGGTTTGGAAATACTACATTTCAGTATAGTGACTAAAATGCGATTTTTGAAAAGTTTAGTGGTGACTGTTTTGTTAGGATTGAAACTTTGAATCTTTAAGGAGCTAATTTACCCAAAAATGATTTCTCCAAAATTTTCCTTAATTTGGGTGAATTAATTAATGTTTTAATTAATTAAAAGAAAAAAGGGAAACTACTTTTTGGAATTTTATAACTACCTTTTCCTAGATTTTTTTCTCATTTCTTTTTCTCTCAAAATTCCATCATTCAAACACTTTTCTCCAGCAACTTTTGCATTGATCTTCACTTCAATTGATGAGATTTCTATCATCAATTAATTCATAATCAATCTTGCATCAAATCCTTTTGATTTCCTCATTGAATTTTCAAGGAAAATTGGCTCAAATCAAGGAGAAATCATCATTTAGAGGTTAGATTGTTCTTCTCCTCTAAATACTCAGTTCTTTACTGAAATTCCCAAGTTGTCAATCCTTAATTTAAATTTGATAAATGGTTTTAATGTTAAAAACTTGATTTTGGCTTAAAACTCAAGATTTGGAAGAAATCTTGAAGAATTTCGTTGAGTTTTGATTGGGCTCTGTTTGAGATGGTTATTTAATGTATTTTGGATGTCTAATGATGTTAGAAATGAGGTTTTATCAATGCAATCCTGAATAGGTTGTATTTCCTAAGTTTTTGCTTATGAAAATGGTGGTTTTTGAGGTGTTTTTGGTGTTCTATTATAGCTGGAGGTATAAGGACGAGTTTAGGTTTAATTTGGATGTTATTTGTTGTTTAGAATTGGTTAGAAGTGATGGATCTTGGTTGGGTTAAGTTTTGGAAGAGTTGAAGGTGGTTTTGGTTGTGTTTGGTAGCCGAAATGTTGGTTTTAAGTAGAGCGACGAGTTTAAGTGTGTTGGTTGAAGATTTCAATGCATGATGATGCATTAATCCTCTGCTTTGATGTGATTAAAACAAGGGAGACATCTTCGGACACTTTTGGAGTTGATCCAGAGGCTTAATTAGTGTTTGGGCAAGCGTGCGAAACGTAATTGGTGAGTGGAGTTGGGTTTCCAGCTTTGAAACAATTATTTGAAGGTTTTGGGAGCTTAGTTTAAGTCTAAACAACTTAGCTAAGCTCAAGAGTAAGTTTTCGGAAAAACTCCCTCGGATGTGCTATGAAGCGATTTGATGCATTGGTTATAATTTGCATGTTTAAATTCTATTTTGAAAGCATGTTTTAGCATGGTTAATGCTGGTTTTGAAAGCCATGTATTGAAGGATGCTCAAGGTAAGAGATCCTTCGTTTTGACATATTGTTAATATGATCTTGATGCATAGTGATGCAAGATGTTAAATGGCTTTGATTAATGCTTTAAAACAGTGAATTGTTGATGGTAAATGATGTATATTGGCAAGTGATGTAATGGTTTTAAAGTACTTGAATCGGATATAGTTAGCGGACTATAGGATTGGGTGCACCGTGAATAAAGTCGCCTTGAATGTTGAGGGGTTGTGATTGTACCGTAGACTCCATCCAAGTACCCTAACGAGTGAGGTAAGATCACAACGGTGGTTAAAAGTCTGTGTGTTGATCTTGTGTTATGTGTCCCCTACACTCGTTAGTAGAATTATACAACTACCGATGAGTGATGTGGAGGGGTTGTGATTGTACAGTTAAACTATATCGCGGGTGTTGAGGGGTTGTGATTGTACCGATAAACTTCACCTTATGTTGTTCGGTAGTGTGCATGAAGCGTTTGGGACAACACTTGTAATCCGCGTATCCGATTGTGTTTTGTGTTGTAAATGGTTATGAATTATCACTTGGAAGCCAATATGTTGAGTTGAATGTAATGAAGCATGAAATGCTTGTAAAGTATGAAAGGTTGCATGAAAAGAGATGAGCATGTGTTTAAAAGCTTTGTTGAAAGTGTTTTTTCCTAAAATGCATTATTGTGTTGTTTTCTTTAGAGCATGCCTCACTAAGCAATTCTGCTTACGCTCTCTCTCTTGAACCAATAATGCAGATAATTGAAGTGTTTAAGGGCAACAAGGAGGCTAGAGTGTCCAAGGGAAACCAAGATCATGTATGGTGATGTTTTCATACACTATTAGTTTTTGTAATTTGGCAATGGGAACCTAAGATGTGTTTTGGGAGATGTGTTGAACTCCCTAGGTTGTGGCATGTTATTTTTGATGGTTTGAATTTGTATGTGGCCTTTAAATGATTGTTTTGGAGATTGGTTGATTGTTTGGTTTTGGAATATAGGAAGCATTCCTATAGATATGTGAAATTCCATGTTTGATGCTATGAATGTGTATAGGAGTTATAAACATGCTCTATATATGTATGATGACTTGTTCGCATGATTAGGAAGTCATTAGGTTGTGTTTGAGTGGATTTATGTATGAAAAACCACCAAAATTTGCAGCTTCTGGGCAAACCGTATCGAAACACTCACTAGCGTTTCGAAACGGGGGCCTGTAATGGCCTTCGTGTTTCGAAACGACTGGTGACTGTTTCGAAACGGTTTGGCTACTGGAAGGCCCTGTTTCGGAATTAGTCTCGGAACCAACCCGTGTTTCGGAACGGTCAACGCCGTTCCAAAACAGGTGACCGTTGGGCACTGATTTGAATGGTGTTGAGGTTTGCAAGCTTTACGTTTTAGTCTCGGAAATTGTAATTAAAATTGCATGAGTTTGAGATGTCCAATTAAGGTGAAATTTGACAGGGAAGCATGTAATATAACTAATTTCATATTGGTAACTTTAAAATCATTTATGACCTTCTAATTTACATAATTTACGTTTTGGTCCCTAACATTTGTTAATTGTGCATTTGAGTCCCTTATTGAAATTCGATCCCTGTGCTTTACACATATATGTTTCTCAAGTGTTCACCTAGGGTGAACATGCATCTAGACAAGATTAAAAATAAAAAAGGGTCGTTAATCAAGGTTGACTTTGATTTTCCCCGTGTAATCTCCGTAGTTTGGGTCAACTGTCTAGGCCGGGCTAAGGGGGTTACACCTAGGGTAGATGCTCCGAGGAACCTTGCTCATGTTGTGGCAGTGCATCCAGAAGCAGGTGGACCAGCGAGGGTCTATGCTCAGAGAGAGGCCGGGAACGACATTGATGTGATAGTAGGTAATTTTGAGTTACATTCTATGTCTTTGCTTTCATTGGTTGATTCGGGTTCTACACATTCCTACATTTTGAGTGAGCATTCACGAAAGTTAGATATACCTGTTGAGATATTAGATGTAGGTATGCATGTGACTAGTTCCTTTGGTGAGATAGTTGTAGTTAGACGTATGTATAGGAGATGTCCGTTGAAGATTCAGGGTCATGTGGTTTCTGTTGATATGATGGAGCTTCCTTTTTATGGCTTTGATATTATTCTGGGTATGTGTTGAGTTTTTTGCACGCTCGAATCGATCTTCGAAAACCGTCAAGAGGGTTGAATTGAACTCCCGAAAGAATTGGCTAAAACTAATAAAAAAGTAGACAATTTGCACGATGATTTTAGAGTGGTTCGGCTTTCTAACCAAAGCCTACATCCACTACCTTACCACACCACTAAGGATTTCCCAATTCACTATTATGAATTCTTCCTTTTTAGGCCAAAGGGATAACCTTACAACCCTATCTTTTCAATGGCTAAGATAGAACCACTCTAGTTTTTCACTAAGGCTAAACTAGAACCTCTCCTTTTACAAGGGATTTGTTTGGTAAACTAAGTACCTCACAAGGTTGGTGTTTACACAAATTAAGCTCACTAGAAAGAGTGAAAGATTTACAATTTAAGCACTCACTTAAACACTATATAGAAGAGAAATGAAGAAATAAGAATTGGACTCAAATTCTCTTGATCATCTTGCTTGGATGTGTTCTCTTACCATCTTCAAGTGTCCTTGTGGTGTTTATATAGTGTGGAATGAGTTTCTAGCCGTTTATGGCCGTTGGAGATGTTTTGGAGCCTTTGGAAGCCATTAAAGTCGAGCTTTAAATGCTCACCTGCACAATGGTTTCGAAACCATTGAAGAGGTTTCGAAACCTTAAGAAGGGATTTGTAAAACTAGCCGTTTATGGCCGTTGGGATGTTTTGGAGCCGTTACAGGGCCAACGTTTCAAAACCTTCATAGAGGTTTCGAAACCTTTGTGCCAACATTTCGAAACCTTCATAGTGGTTTCGAAACCTTTGTGCCAAGGTTTCCAAACCTTCGTAGAGGTTTCGAAACCTTTGTGCCAAGGTTTCCAAACCTTCGTAGAGGTTTCGAAACCTTTGTGCCAAGGTTTCCAAACCTTCGTAGAGGTTTCGAAACCTTTGTGCCAAGGTTTCCAAACCTTCATAGAGGTTTCGAAACCTTTGTGCCAAGGTTTCCAAACCTTCATAGAGGTTTCGAAACCTTTGTGCCAAGGTTTCCAAACCTTCATAGAGGTTTCGAAACCTTTGTGCCAAGGTTTCCAAACCTTAATAGAGGTTTGGAAACCTTTGTTAAGGTTTCAAAAACAATAGCTTACTGCCCAGAGAGGTTTCGAAACCTTATAGGGAAGGTTTCGAAACTTCCACTTAAAAACACAATTTTGGCTAATTTTTGACTTTAAAATGTATATTCGATATAGGTGCAAAGTCAAAAATATTTTAAATATATTTTTCAAGTTTTAAGGACTTTTGAATTATTTTTGAAATCTTTAAATAAGTCCAAAACATTTTTCACATAATTGTTATATCAAAATATTTCTCAACAGTATGGACTGGTTAGTTGAGCACCGAGCTAGTGTGGATTTTGAGACGAAGAGAATTTCCTTGAAACTTTCTGCCGTGATCATATAGGATTGCAAGCGTGCCTTTAGAGAAGATTAAACAAAAAGAAATTTTTGGGTTGCTAACCGAGGTGGAATCCTTAACGAGTTTCGCATCGGTTTTCCCCGTGTAGCCTACTCGAACCAGTCACCCGACCAGACCGGGGCGAGGGGGTTACACAATTTACTCTTTGTTATTCTTCTAAGTTGTTTGTTCTTCGCCTATAAATGTTATTATATTTTCCTAGTATAATAAAAGTTTAGCAGTAAATTGTTCTTTTATTGTAGAATACAATTATTTAATTGTCGCTTTGTTCCGATAGACTTGTTTGATTTGACAACATCGTAAAAAAATGATAAAATTGATATAATTTTTAAATATGAAAGGTTAAATTTATTAAATTATTTTGAATTAGGATCAAATTGATAGAATGTATAAATTTTGGGGAGTAAAACTATTAATAGAAGTACTAAAACAATGAATGAAAATAAAGTTCGGGTACTAACTCGAGAGCAAAAATCTTTAGGTACCAACTTGGGAGAAAATGCCTAGTTCAACTACTAACTTGAGAGTAAAAAAATTTTAAGTACCAACTTTAGAGAAGGTAACTAGTTTAGGTACCAAATGTATATTTAAGCCTTTTCAAAAAGAAAAGTGTTTAACTATTTTTTTTAATTTAGGCCTAAAAGTGTCTGAAGCCCTTGAACTTTTGAAGAAAAAAAAAACAATTAAACCCCTAAACATTTTTTACGCAATTAATTCCTTGAACCAACAAATTTAGTAAATTAAGCTCTTTGACCAACATGTCGGGTCATAGTGTTGTCAGTTGACATTTTCAAACCCTTTTATTTTATTTAAAAATTCTTTGAAAATTCTAAAAAAACTTATAAAAAATATTTTTTTTAAATGTAAATGACACATTATAGAACTGTAGTGTATTATGTGACAATAATATCTAAAGGAAAAAACAATCAAGATTTAATTGTTAAAATTGGTCAAATGGCTCAATTGATTGAATTTAATGGTTCAAAGGCTTAATTGGGTGTAAAAAAAATTAGGGCTTATTTTTTTTAAGTTTAAGGGACTCTTACACCTTTAAGTCAAAATTTTAAGACTTAATGAGAAATTTTAAAACATTTTTTGGATAAAATAAATTTTAAAACATTTAGAAGGGGACTTATTTAAAAATATTAAAAATTTTAAGACATAATAAGAATTTCTAAATTTTATAAGGTCCTATTTATTATTTTTTTAATTTTTTAAAGAATTAAATTTTCAAATTTTAGGTACCGAATTAAAATTTTTAATTTTCAAAAAGTTTCTATTTATCATCCGTATTATAAGAAAACAATTTAAAGAATGATTAATTTGTAGTAAGAAAATACAATTCAGAGGTTTTCTTCTCGGCAAAAATAATTATCATACACACCCTTATCCTGAATTGTGTGCCCTATAAAACATTTATAATCCTAAATTTAGAGATTAACATAAACAAACTAAAATTCAAAGATCAAACACGAATCTTCATCGACTAAAAGCCAAGGCTTTGTATGGTAAACATTTTTTCGAGTTAAAATTACAGGTTTGATCAATGAAATTTGTTAATTTAAATATTTGATAAATAGATATTTGTAACAACGTATTGGAATAAAACCTCTCAAACTGAAAAAGCTACTAAGAGAAGCCTTTTTAAATTTAGAAAATTTAAATACTATCTTATCCTTAACAATTATAAAAAACATCTAAATAACCTAAATATACTTTTGAAGTAAAACATATTTTCACATATAATTTAAATAATTGTTTTCGGTTAAGAGAATGGGTTTTTTTAATTTTATTCCAATATGAATCAAATAATAATACAACCCATTGTTTATATAGTGATACAATTTAACTAGAACCATCTATTTACATTGGAAACTAACTAACTAATTTTACAACTAATTAACTAATTCAGTTCTTCAGCTTTTCAACACTCCCCCTCAAGTTGGAGGTTGAAAGACGTCTTTAACTCCCAACTTGACGAGCAAATGCTCATGTTGTTGAATGCCCAATGCTTTAGTCAAAATATCTGCTGGTTGGTCTGCACTGGATACATACTCCGTTTGGATCAAACCTTCTTGAATCTTGTCTCTTACAAAATGACAGTCCACCTCTATATGCTTCGTTCTTTCATGAAAAACAGGGTTTGCTGCGATTTGTAGAGCTGCCTTGCTGTCACTGAAGAGCTTAACCATTCCCAGGTTTTTATCCAATCCCACTTCTTTCAATAACCCATAAAGCCAAACTATTTCAGAAGTGGTCACAGCCATGCTTCTATATTCTGCCTCAGCTGAGGATCTAGCTACAATGTTTTGCTTCTTTGATTTCCAAGAAACTAAAGAGTTTCCCAATTTAACACAGAAACCTGTAACAGATCTTCGAGATAATGGACAAGTTGCCCAGTTTGAATCACAATAGGCAGTAAGCTTATAATCCCCTGAAGAGCTCAATAATACACCTTGACCAGGATTCTTCTTAATATATCTGACAATTCTCAATGCAGCTTCAAGATGAGACTTTTTCGGATGCTGCATGAACTGGCTTAGATGGTGGACAGCAAAAGTGATATCCGGCCGAGTGTGTGTAAGGTATATTAACCTTCCAATTAACCTTTGAAAAGCAGTTTTATCTTCCAAAAGTGGATCATCTATCTTTTGATCAACAGTTTCATCATACAAGACAGATGTGAGTTTCACATTTTGTTCTAGAGGAGTTGCAACAGGTTTGGCTCCCCCTAAACATGTTTCTTCAATCAATTCCATAGCATATTTTCTTTGATTAAGCACAAAACCTTCTTTGGATCTTAAAACTTCAAAACCCAAGAAATACTTAAGATCTCCCAAATCCTTCATCTTGAAATTGTGATTTAAAATGGCCTTCAACTCTTTAATCAAGCCAACACTATTTCCAGTAATGAGCAAATTATCAACATATATCAACATTAGAACTATCTCATTACCAACCCTCTTCATAAACAGTGAGTAGTCAAACTTGCTTTGTGTGAAACCAGCAAGAATCAAGGCATCAGTTAACTTGATATTCCACTGCCTAGATGCTTGTTTCAGCCCATACAAAGATTTGTGCAACCTACAAACACAATTCTCCCCCTGGTTGCCAAATCCTGGAGGCAAGTCCATGTAGACCTCCTCAACCAAATCCCCTTGTAAAAATGCATTATAAACATCCATCTGCTGCAAAGACCAACCAAATAAAGCAGCAAGTGCCAAAACTGTCCGCACAGTGACAAGCTTAGCCACAGGGGAAAATGTGTCAGTGTAATCAATTCCTTCTTGTTGGCTGTACCCTTTTGCAACCAAACGTGCTTTGTAACGCTCAACAGCACCAGAAGCATGATACTTGATTTTGAAGACCCATTTACAACCAATGGGACGTTTGCCAGCAGGAAGTGGAACAACAGACCAAGTGTGATTAGCTTCTAAAGCTTGAATCTCCTCAGACATAGATTGAACCCAGAGAGGACTAGTTTTGGCTTCAGCATAGGTTTTGGGTTCAGTAAGGACAGAAGTAGTAGACAAAAAAAGTTATGAGTGAAAAGGTAAATGAGAAAAAGAAATGGAAGAAGAAATAGGATGCAAACCTGAAAGTGAAGAGGATTGACAAACATTGGAGGACCTAAAAGTATAGTCATTCAACCAACCAGGAAGTTTTGAGACACGAGAAGACCTTCGAACAAGAGGAAGAGAAACAACAGGAATATCAACAGGATCAGTAATACCAGAATGAGGTTGAGGTTGTGATTGAGGTTGAGGTTGAGGTTGTGGTTGAGGTTGTGGTTGTGGTTGAGGTTGTGGTTGAGGTTGAGGTGAAGAGGGAGGTTGAGGGTGAGGAGAAGGTTGAGGCTGAGGTGAAGATGTGGATGTAGTTTGAGGGTGAGGTAGAGGGGAAAGAACAAGGAAATCATTATCATTAAGATGAGGATGATCAGGGAAAAAAGATGACTGAGTAGAGGACTGAGAAAGCTTGAAAGGAAAAACAAGTTCATGGAAAATCACATCTTTGTTAACAAAGAGAGATTTAGATTCAAGGTTAAACAGAAGATAACCCTTCTGAGTTAAAGAATAACCCAGAAAAACAGGGAATAGCCCTTGGTGCAAATTTATCAGAAGGAAAAGGATTTGTAGCAAAACACAAACAGCCAAAGACTCTTAAATGAGAAATATCAGGAGCCTTTTTAAACAAGGTTTCAAAAGGAGTGAGCCACTGTAAAACAGAAGAAGGCATTCGATTTATTAGGTAACAGGCAGTTTGAACACACTCACCCCAGAATTTAATAGGGACTTTAGAATGAAAGTAAAGGGCTCGAGCTACTTCTAACAAATGCTTGTGTTTCCTTTCAGCCACTCCATTTTGCTGTGGAGTGGCAACACAACTACTTTGATGAACTATTCCAAGAGAAGTAAAGAATTCAGAACACTGAGAATTGAAGAACTCAGTGCCATTATCAGAACGCAGAAACTTAGGTTGAACAGAAAAATGAGTTTTGATGTATGAGAAAAAGGACTTTAAGTGGAGAATAGTATCAGATTTCAATCTTAATAAAAAGATCCAAGTCATTCTGGTAAAGTCATCCACAACAGTAAGGAAAAATCTATGACCCTAATGTGTTGATACCCTGTAGGGACCCCATAAATCCAGATGAAGCAGTTCAAATGGAGAACTAGATCTATTTGTACTAGAAGAGAAAGGCAACCTATGTTGTTTAGCCAAAGGACACACAGTACAAGCATGCTCAGAAGAAATTTGAACAGAATAAGGAAAAGATACTTTATTCATTTTAGCAAAAGCCATGTGGCCCAAACGAGCATGCCAAACATCAGATGAAACAACAGAAGAAAAACAAGAAGAATCATCATTACAAACAGGTAAAGATGAGGAACCTGAAGCACTAGCAAAAGCAGGTGAAGACTGAAAAACATAAAGGCCTCCAGTTTGCCTACCAATCCCCCTCATCTTTCCAGTGGAGAGATCCTGCAACAAACAAAACTCAGGGTAGAAGATGACATGACAATTAAGTTCTTTTGTTAACTTTGAAATGGATAAAAGATTGTGATGAAACTCAGGTACAAAAAGGACATTAGACAAAATGCAATCAGGAAAAAGGGAAACAGAACCAGTATGTGTGATGGAAGCTTGTTTACCAGTAGGGAGATAGACACATCTAGAGTTCGAAGCACATGTAGAAGGAGATAACAAACTAGAGAAATCTGAGCACATATGATCAGTTGCTCCCGTATCCAAGATCCAACCAGTTCGGGCAACAACAGAAAGACAAGATATACCTGTCACATTAGCAGCAGAAGGTGCAGACGATGCAGGCTTGTGAAGGAGATCCAGGATCTGCTGATACTGAGCCGGAGTGAAAACAGGTGCAGCAGGAAGTGAAAGCTTCTCAAGAATACCAGAAGAACCCGAAGCCACCTCAGATTGATTAAGAACCATTGCAGCTTGAGGGTCACGACGCCTAGAGAACTTGAAGTCCGCAGGAAATCCAATCAGTCTATAACACTGATCCTTCTTGTGGCCCTTGATGTGGCAATGGTCACACAAACCAGTGAATTTGCATCGAGAAGAACCAGCAGCATACAATACAGTAGGTTCAGAAAGAGGAGTAATCGAACTAAGGTGAAATCGCTGAGATTCCTCCTGAAGAATCATGGAATAGGCTTTATTGACTTGTGGCAAAGGTTGCATCAGGAGAATTTGACTCCGAATGGCTGAATATGTTTCATTTAAACCCATAAGGAACTGAAACAAATTTTGTTGAAGAATACTCTTCAAATTCTCCTGAGAGGTCTCACATTCACAGGAAGAAAAAGGAACGAGGGCATTGTATTCATCCCAAAAAAGCTTCAATTTCGTATAATAAGCAGAAACGGAAGAATCACCTTGAACTAGGGTTGCAATCGCACGGTGAAGGAAGAAAATTCGAGACCCATCGACTTTATCAAACCGCTCCTTGAGATCGTCCCAGACAACCGTCGCGCTAGAGGCAAAAACAATCCCGGACGAAAGATCCTTGCTGACCGTATTGAGAATCCAAGAGAGCACCAGGGCATTGCACCGGTCCCAAAGAGGCTGGAGCGCCTCCGCCATGTCACCACGACGGCAATCACCGTCAATAAACCCTAGCTTGTTTTTAGCAAGCAGAGCAATCCGAAGAGAGCGGCTCCAAACATTGTATGTATCAATTCCGGTTAACTGATTAGAAACCAGGAGAGTGCCCGGCGTGTCAGAAGGATGAAGAAAAAGAATGTGATTCGAATCGATAGTAGCGGAGTCGGCGGCCGGCATAGTAACGAAGGAGATGAGACCTAAAAGCGATCGGAAAGGGGGAAAAAACGATCGGAAAGGGGAAAATCGATCGAAAAAGAATTTGAGAGAAAAAACGGTTTCAAGAGAAAAAATGGGTTTCAGGAAAGCCCAAGAAATTTAGAGCCCAAAGAACCTGGACTCTGATACCATGTTAAGAGAATGGGTTTTTTAATTTTATTCCAATATGAATCAAATAATAATACAACCCATTGTTTATATAGTGATACAATTTAACTAGAACCATCTATTTACATTGGAAACTAACTAACTGATTTTACAACTAATTAACTAATTCAGTTCTTCAGCTCTTCAACATTTTCCCATGCATCAAATATACGAGATTAATAAATATGCTTCAAATATGATTTAAATTCAATAATTAATCAAATTTTATTAGAAAATAATTATATAAATAATAAATTAATATATAGATCATTCGAATATACTTAATAATTATATATTAAAAAATTATTTTCATAATCTAATTAATATTAATAGATACAAAATATTGATAACTAATAAACTATTCAAAAAGTATTGAATATAATGATGTTCTTATATGTCATTTTTCTTGTTTAAATAATCAAATAACTATTAATTATTAATTAATTTTACCAAACAATTTTATGTAATCCGCTAATCAAATCAATTAATACAACTCACTAACAAATATCGGTTAACGTAATCTACTATCAGCTATTAGTTATGTTGTAGATTAATTGTTAAATATGGTCCAAATCACCATGTACTCAAAAGAAAACAAGTTGCAAACGGACTCGACAAACAAAAATCTTCTTCGACTAAGAAACCATTTGTTATCCCAAAATTTTAGATATACGTTAATTGTAAAACATGGCCCAAATCATTATATACTCAAAGAAAACGAGTTTCAAACGGATTCGATAAACAAAAATGTTATTCGACTAAGAAACCTTCCCTTGTTTCAAAATTTTAAAAAATCAACATTTAAGCATAAAAATCCAAAATTTTCTAAAAAAAAATTAAAGGTGATGTTAAGATTCGTTGTCACTATCAACAGAGAATCTAGGGTTTTATTAACCCGAAATCAGTGGCCTCTTAGAAAACAAAGATTGGTTGATTTTGGTGGAAGTTTTGAATATGTACGAGATAAGTAATTGCAGAGGACTTCACATGAATTGAATTAAACATTTATATAGAAAAACAAACGATTTTAGTTTAACAAATTTAAAAAATGACTTTAAAGAAAGTCTATACTATATTTTTATTAAGATAAAAAACATATTTTTTTAATAATTTATATGTCTTTGAAATTATAAACTAAATGATAAATCTATGAACCACCCTTGTCCGATTAACGTTATAAAATATTAGAAACAGCATGAGCTAGATCTTGGTGTCGGGAGTAGCTGACACAATCTTAGAAAAGAAAAATGAAAAGGGACAGGCAGAAGGACATGAGTGTAAAGTGGTGGGTGTGTTTGTACTAGGAACAAATGTACGTCCTCTGCATGCAACCACAAACCAGGGTTTCACCTAACCTAACCCGGAAATGGACAAAATGAAGGTCCTGGACTCACCAGAAAACCCACCTCCCATTGTCCCCTCTACCCTTCAATTCCCACCAAAACCCTCCACCTGCCTCACATTCTTGTTTATTTATCCCACTTTCTTTTGTCTCAAATATATTCCAAAACTTTACTTGGATTAACATCATTATTATTATTACAATAATACGTGGTTCAAGAATTTTTAGAATTCAAAAATTAAATGTTTGTTGACTTACTTTTAAATAAAAAAATGAATGTCTAGTAATATTCAAAATTCATGAATTACAACATCATTTTACTTTCTCACCTGCTATATTACACATTCAAAATTAATTGTTTGTTTTCCTCTTTGCCATAGTTTAATTTAACTCATTTCGATTCTTCTTTTTTTGAGACTCTTGTATGATCGCTCATATTACACATGTCCAGAATCTCATGATTACAACAATTTTTTTTTTGTTGTTGTAAGAATTGAATCATATTAGTTCAATAAGTTCGCTCGATATTGTTTATCTTTTTTATTTCGTATAATTATTAGTATCTAATTCATATTTAACTAATTTAGATCAATATTGTAGAGAGAGCTGACCCTCCCAATTCATTTGTTAAATTCACAATAACATAATTCGATATGACCGCACTTAAATTACCTATTGCCCCCTATTACCCCTACTTCACTATAAATACAGCTTCACTCTCCCTCTGGACTTCACTATCCAAACTAGACACTCAAAACCAAGCAAGAAATTTATTTCCATCAAAACGATGAAGCTCTTCGTTACAGCTTTCCTCCTTTCTTTCATTCTTCTAAGTTCCTTTGTTTTTGAACCTGCAATGGCACAACCTCGTTCACGTAAGCAAGTTTTCTCACAATCTACACCTTGGGTTTCTCTTTTATTATCCTGGTTTGAACGTGTTTGATGTTTATGTTGGGATATTGCAGCTTTTTGTGAGGGGAAATGCAAGGATCGGTGCAACAAAGCGGCGGTGTGGGATCGGTGCTTCAAATACTGTGGGATATGTTGCGAAGAATGCAAATGTGTCCCCTCGGGAACCTATGGGAACAAGCACCAGTGCCCTTGTTACAGGGACAAGGTGAACAAGAAGGGTACCCCTAAATGCCCTTGAAAACAAATAATATACGGTTCGATTTTCGAGTTCGAGTTTAGATTTTTATCTAGTGAGCTTAAGGATAAAGAAGGAAGATAATATGCAGCCTTGTACTGATAGTTTCTACTGAGAGGCGTATATGTTGTGTGCAGGTTGATGTTATTATAATGATAAACTTGTTTTGTTGTTGTTCCCTTTGTTTCTTGGCTTTTGCTTTGTAGTGATGAATAAAATCTAGCTTAAAAATTTTCATCACCGCCGTGTCCACCGCCATGGTGGGAGGGTAATTTCTCTAAATTTTATGGGTTAATTATATTTTAAGTCATAATAAGTTTAAAATCATAGTAATTAAGTTTTTGTCCTCTCAAAATTGCTGTAATCTAAAATTAATAAAATTAAATTTTAACTCATTATTTTTTTATTTAATTACTTTATAAGATCTTTCAATTTTAAAATTTATAAAATTAAACTTAAAATCCTTTAATTTTTACAATTTAATTGTTTTTTGAAACTCTATTTATTCTAAAGTTTTGTTTTGGAAACTATGGTAAATTGAACAGTGGAGGTGAAAGACACCGTCTACAGGTGCCGTCCTGAGCTTTTTTAATACTTTTTATAACGTAAAGTATTCAATACATGACAGCGTTGGAAAAAAAATAATTAAAAATATCAGAACGCCACCTGCAGGTGACGTTTTCCACCTATTATTTATTTTACCGTAAATTCTTAAATATTTCTGAATCTGCCATATTTCCTTAAATTTAATCCTTAACACTTAACAAAATTAATATAATAACACATTTAATCATATACCCCTATAAATTCTGTCAAATTGATGATAATAATATTTGAAACTGGAGAGTTTTCAACAACCCGAAACTCCTTCCATTCTCCACTTTCTGCATCACCGACCTCAACCTTTCCTCCATCCTCGACATTTTAACTCTTTTCATTTCCTTTGACGGCGAATTTGTCGACACTGTGGATGGATCTTCTGGTTTCCTCGATGAACAGGGTCAAGCCTCGGGGTTGGTCGTCGTGGAACCACGTTGGGTTGGATCTTACCACTATGATTTCTTCTCAAGTTGGGGATTTGGTGTGCTGTGCATACTCATCTAAAAGTGCGAGATTGTGTACAACCTTTTTACTCCTACGAAGTTCAATTTATTAAAATTCGATCTTTAATTTATAATATCAAAGAAGTATAATTTTTTTTCAAATAAAGTTTTCTTAATAAAAAAAATTTGAAATATTATATTCTAACAACGTAAAAATAATTTACGAATATCTAAAAATCAAATATTTCCACTTAAAAATATTGTATAAGGTAAAAGAGGTATAAGATTTAGGGTGCTAATTGAGTTGAGCAATTCACAAACAGTTCGAGCTCCACTTGGTCAAAACTCGATTAACGCACGACTCGAGTTGAATTGACTCGAATTCGAGCTCGACTCCAGATCTTAGCGAGTCTAGTCGTGCAAGGCCCAACTCGACCCGATAAATTCATGAGAAGCTCGTTATTATTTTTTTTATGATTTTTTTGTGGCACCTTAAGAAAACATATTGCAACAAGTTTAAATGATAGTTCAAAACTCAACCATCAAGTTCAACAAATACCTTACTTTGAGCATCAATTTCTCATTATCACTCAAATATTTTGAGCATATGGGTACTATTGTAAAGGTCTCATGGAGTAAGATATGAACCAATAAATTTATCATTAGAATCTTCACCTTTACCCATAAAAAATATGGCTTAAACTTACCAATTTATCATATTTTTTCCAACATAATGCTAGTATCTATAAACTATTTATCTTCATCAAGTTCAACGCCTTGGTAGATTATCTCAGTGGTATGGCTTATGTGGTCTTAGTAGACATTGCTCTTTAAGTTTAAAATCCGTAATCTCACGTAAGAATGTTGGTTGATCTTTTGTGAACTTCCCTGAATGGTGGGCCCTAGGCAGACACCATTATTTCTCTAGCCCAAGATCGGGTCTGCCCTAATATCTTAAAATTTAAATCTTAAATATTAAATTTCAACCATGAATCTTAAATTCTAAAAAACACAACTAAAACCCTTAATCTCTAAACTTTAAACTAAAACCATAAACTTCTAAATAACCTTCCTGTAAAAATTTTATTTTTACTGTCAATGTATAGGATAATAATCCATTTAATATTACGAACAATGTTTTCCCAAATCTTCTTGTTTTTTCTTTTTGTTTGCTTGAGGACGCTTCTTGTTTTGAATGTGGGCTATAATGACTAGATTTGATTATGGGCGAAACCACATGGACATATGAATAGAGTCGATCATGGGCGGAACCTAAGGGTGATAATGAGTCTAGCCGGCTCGCAAGCTACTTGAGTTCGGTTTAGTCAAAGCTCATGAACATGCTATTTTTCAGTGTTGTATGTTTCCGTGTTGTTAACTTGTCATCATGGTTAAATACTTTAAATCCCCTTCTTGTGGACTTGTATAATTTAGAAAATGTATTATGGTTACTTGTAGACTTCAAAAATACATATTATCTTTTCACAAATAGGTTTTCACATGTTATTTTTTAAAAACTAAAAAAAACAATTTGACAAAAGCAACAAGCCGAGCCTACGCCTGAGCCTCGAGCCGAGTCAAGCTCAAATTGTCCAATTCGAGCTTGAAAAGCTCAGCGAGCTTCGAGCCCAAATTGAGTCGAGCCTAGGTAGGCTCGGGCTCAGCTCGTTATCACCCCTAGCAGAGCCACATGAACAATTAGGGTGTCTGTTTGACACCTAATTTTTTTAAAACTATATATATATATTATAATTTGTATGTAAAAAAAATATTTTAAAAAATGATTGGCATGGCACCCATTTGATGATGACTAAATCGGGTTTTGATGTCAAATGGGTGCAATGGACTATGCTTTACGAGTCGACAGTTCGTTTTTCAGTGAGTTGGAACGGAAAGAAGGTTGAACTTGTTGTTCCAAAACGTGGATTGAGAGAACCCCTGTGTCCTAATCGTTTCATCGGTTGTGTATAAATCTGCTGGAGTATGAGTTTGAGACCTGCACATATATCAATCAGAGAAGATTTAAAAAAAAAAATTGGTTGGAAGAGGTTATCATTTGAGTATGTTTTTTTTTTGTCTTTATTTACTTCTCAACAATAAAAAATTAAATTTAAAGTTTAGGATTAAGATTTAGGGTCAGAGCTTATGATTAGGTTTAGAGTATTGAGTGTAATGTGTATTTTTATAGTTTATGATTTAATATTTAATATTTAAAGTTATGGCTTAAGATTTGAGTTGAAGGTTTGAAACCGCATCCTCTAGCTTTATGGATGAGGGCTTTTGCCATCAAGGCCAAGACCTTTCTTGGTTTAAGTTGTCTCGGGGTTAATTTTAAACTATACTCGTAGAGTATAGCCAATAATAATTAAAAGAGACCATCGGTTCGTCTACCCTCTAATTTTGGGTGTCTATTCGAATCTGAAAAAATAAAAATTCTAAAGGGTTCTAAACTCCCCCGACCGCCACCGCCCTTGCCCTGCTCGATCTCCGCCACCGCCGGGCCGTGGCGTGCACCGCCAGCACCAACGTGACCGCCACCCTACTCTGATCGTGACCCAGCCCTCCACGCGCAGTGATGTGCCACCATTCGTCGTGGAGAGCCGGTTGAAGTCCGTCAAAACCCAAGTGTTGCCCTTCCTTTTTCGCCGTTTTCGGCCATCCTCGCCGCCCGTTCGTGTCACAGCCACCAGATATGGGTTTCCCACGACGTGGCGAGCAAAACCCAACCGTCTGACCACACATCCGGCGTCGGTAAGGGCTTTATCGGCGTTACGTAGTAATCCGGCCTTTCTGAACTTTTTAGGTAAATTCCGGTTGAATTCTTCCATGCTTGACTGACTTTTGGAATAATATGATTATGGGTTCGATAATCTCTTGATTTTCGGCAGAATCGACGCGAAAAAGGCATCTCTGGTGACTTTTCCGGTGACCGTCCAACGACCCTGAAATTTTTGGGTAAGAACCGGTCTGAACCGTTGGGCCCAAGCAGCCTGACCCGACCCGTAACTGACCCAAGTCCAACCCGCTTCTGACCCGGCTAAGTTAACTCGTCTGAGTTGACTCAATGAGTTAACTCGTCTGAGTTGACTCAGTAAGTTAACTCGTCCGAGTTGACTTAACTGACCTTGACCGTTGACCTTGTCTGATGACGTCATGCCGACGTTAGCATTGAATTGACCGCTGACGTCAGCGTTGACTTTGACAAAAAAAGTCAAAATTTCTGGAAAAACCTATATCCTATGTTTTTCAACGTCCTAAGTCCGTTTTTGAAACTCGTTTCGTAAAATTCCGACCCGAAAGCCTCTAAATTTGATCTTGAACCCAAAAAAAATGCTTATGCGTTTCTTGTTCAGTTTAAAGGTAGTGGGATTAAAGATTAACTGTAGTTTTGTTTTATTGAAGGCATCCACATATCTTCATATCCGCGTGGTTGTGGGATGTTGAATCCGAGTTCAAGTGTGTTCGAATGCCGTCCACGAATCGACCGGTGTAACTCGGAGTTAAGGTAATACACTACTACCCCTTGTATGCTCTATGTACATGTCGATATCCGGTTAACGCATGCATGCTTATGATGAAGTATTTTGTAAATTCTGCTTAAGGCGAATTAGATTCGAGAAATAAGTATGAAAATTATTAAAACCAAAATATTCGAATAAGAATACTAATAGACCAGAAGTATCGAAAGTTAATAGTAATAAATAATACAGTTAAATCTGCAACTCGATCAATGGAGTCTAAGATTCAATGCCCATAATATGGAATAAATGATATTGGATATGAGATTTTAGAAATGCCCTTGAGGTATAAGAATGACTAAGCTGCCCCTAATAAAGGAAGTGACCCGAAATCTACATTCGAATTGATTGAAAAATCACCCTACCTAAGATGTATGTTCTTTTGGAAAAGACTTCGGCATCATTATTCGAACGAGTGTGATACTAAAAGAAACTTGGATTTTTCCTCGAGCTCTGTATAACTCATGAAGGTGAATTTACTGGATTTATCGTTGTATTCTTGAGATGATTCTTATGACAGTAATGGATGAATTAATTGGAATGATCGTAATGACCAAAAAGACTGTAGTGCCTTCGAGTACCGAAATTCTTAATTAATCAGAATGGCAATTTTACCCTTAAGTTTTAAAATGAGTAAACCGTATGTAAGGACCGAAGAGATCAAAACGACTTAATCTCTACCGAGTACGTAAACGATGGAGGTGCTAAATAGTAAAATTTGACAAAAGTGGTGGATTTATCCTAATTTCCAAAATGACCGAAAAGCCTTTTGAGTTAAATAGGCAGTTATGCATTTGATGAAATTCTGGGATTTCTAATAAGACTTTAAGGGCTAAAGTGCCCCTAAGTGTTAGGAAGCACACTCATGTATGTTAATCACTCCTAATATTAATATAAGGTTGGAAGTTTTTCGCACAGAATATAAGGTTGACTACTATGTGACGAGTCCTGTGGTAAAATATGAAAACAATCGTTCAAATATACGATACAACTGGATACATTATTAGAGTTGGTTAGTACTGCAAGGTTGAGATACGTTAGTTTGAATGGTTTTGGAGCCTCAAAAAATGTCTGGAAATCTTAAATGTTGTAAATCGTCATTTTATCGTTTTGGGGCTAAATTACAAAATTACCCATGTTAGTTAATTGATCAAAATGCCCCCGTTGACCAAAGTAATTAAAATAGCCTTGAATTTATCCGGTATTGTAAAAGATCTTGACATAGAAATCTCTGAATGTCTGGTTGAAAACCTGATGAAAAAATAGAATTTCCTGAGCAATTGATCATGACCCGTTAGTATAAGTTACCAACACGCCCATGTATGATAAAATGACCATAATGCCCTTTGTATGCTTAAATGACTAAAGTACTCATATTATATATGAATTTTCTAAGATCTTGATGTACCAATTCTTGAATTCATGATATGAATCATTTTACGAACCCCTTTCTAATTGGGACCTCATTCTTGAAATTCGTCCAAATTGTCAAAAGTTCAATGTGTCCCCTTCTGTAAGTACCGAGTATCTTTAAGAATGATCTGTCCCACCTAGTGTGTTCCATGTGTGATATATTCTATATAATGGATTATATAATGACTTAATCATGAACAATGTTATGTTTGATAAACATTTCAATTGTTATTGAGATTGCATCACTATGTTGGAAAATGAGACGAAATGATGAACCGAATATATGATTACATTTTCTGACTACTTGATGTATGTCTGCTCAACATGCATACTTGTTATGTGATTGCTTGATCTATGATGGTATTGCCTGACTGTCTGATGAACTTGATAGTATGATCTGTTAGCTTGACCTATGATGGTACAATCTGTTTGCATGATGAATGATGAAAATGTCTGTTCTGCTCAATGGTATGCCCATTTATCTGTCAAAATCATGAATCTTCTGTTTTTGATACTCTAAATAGAATATGTCTGTCACATGTATTCTGTTACTCATGTCTGAAATCTGAATACTGATTGTCATTCGGGGTATATTGTTGGGTTATGTTATAAAGTCTCTGTTGGTACAGCCCTGATCAAGCTGGTAAATCCTTATGGACTCAAGGTCTCCCCTTGAGTGGGTACCGATGCTTTAGCACGGGTAAATCCTTATGGACCTAAGGCAGCCCCTTAGGTGGCACCTATGCCCATCGGGCCTAGGGTAAGTCCTTATGGATGCAGTTCTGGGGGACTGCATATTGGTGTAAGGTTGGAGGGTAGTTACTAGTAAACCCTTGTATGTACTTAAACATTTGCATTGAATTGTTATGTGATCTCATGATATGATTGATATGCATTTATGCCTATTTGATATGCACCTATTGGGACACACTAGACTTTAAACTCGTTGTTTCCATCTTCGTATCTATCAGCTTGTATAATTCACGTTTGTTACTCGACGATTGAATAAAGAACAAGTACAATTATTCTCAAGTATAACGTTACCCTGAAATAACGGAAAGGAAATGAAGACTGTTACTATATGAAACATCATAAAAATGTTATGCCTACTATATATCTGCATGAGCTTATAGCATCTTTTGGTAGTTCTGTATTACTGAGCTTTTCCAAGCTCACGTTGTTTCTACCATCGCAGGTTAAAAGAATATATCATGGTATAATGTTGACATCAGTGTTCGGAGTTCTCTCGGCGTTGCTTTTGGAGTACGGTACTGTATAGTTAGTGGGCATGTATGTCACGTATTGTTTTATGATAATGTGTGTAAAGCACTTTCTGAAATTCTTGTTATGTGTTTAAATGATTTTCTGAAATAGTATTTTAAACAGAAGTTGATTTTACAGTTTAATAAGTGTTTTGAGAAAAGAAATGTTTTTATGTGTATTTTTATTGTGGGTCGCTCTTGTGACCCTAATGTAACTTCCTAGGATCCGTTGTAACGTATAGGCGGGTCTAGGGGGTTACAATAGAAATCTCTTGCCACTTTTTGGTGCCCCTATTTATATATGAACATTAAAAAATAGGATTAGGGTTTATGATTAGGGTATAGCGTGCACGCAGGGATGGACCGAGGGGGGGGGCGGTCGCCCCCCTAAAAAATTAAAATTCTTATACGACTTAAAAAATTAGAATTTTTCTATGTATTTTCTATTGAAAATCTATTTTCGCCCCCTAAATTTTTATAAGTCTGTCCCTTAAAAATTTATAGGTTCGCCCCCTTAACCTAATGTCATGCGTCCGTCCCTACATGCACAGTGTTGTTTGTATTTTTAGAGTTTATAATTTAAAATTTAAAATTTATGAATATAATTTATAAATTAATTTTTAGTATTGATGCATAAAAAATACCAAAAAGAGACGTTTTTGCTTATGAAGAATTCTAGAAAATCATACATTTGGACCTGTGAGAACATATGATTTGTTTTCCTATATAAAAATAGCATCCTAGGGAATATTCTGTATCTTGAACTATTGTGGTAGGTTGATTTTAATTTTAGATGTCGATGAAATTTATTAGATCGTCGGATGTAAGAAAAATTAATTATAAATTGAAGTCTTTCCCACCTCATTTGTATCCTCCATAGAGAAACCAAAACATTTTTCTCTTTTTCTTTCTATTATTTATCTCATTTTTTGCTTCCGCTCTTTTAAGTAGAACTATTTTACCCTCACGGTTATTTTGAGGCTGATTTAAAAATTATGATTATAGGTAATTTTTTAGTTTACTAACTATAAATATAAAGACACACTATCAATGTATCAAATATAAATACAAATATTAAATAAGAATACTTATTCATAAGAAAATTTTGACACTATCAAGATCTATTAATTGTTTGAATTATTATTTATCGTATATCAAGATCCACTAATTTACAAAACAATCATAAAACAATAATTTAAATTTATATAATAAAAATAACAAGCAAAACGGTTAAAACATCATTTAAGTTAAAAATAACAAAAACATCACCAACAAAAAAATATAAAAGATATTAATCAAGTTAAAATGCTATAAATATCTAACAATGTAATTATATATTGTAGTTTTAATATCTTATATTATAATTGTATGAAAAATAAACATTAGAGTTTTAGAACTGAAACAGTATAAAGATAATTAGAGTTTTGGAACCAGAAAAGATCATGGTCTTATAAAGGCTGATTATTAAGATTATTAAATAACAAAAACATTGTTATAATATTTAATTTGAAACTAGACTCACAACCTAATTTTTCAAGTAATTACCATTGAATGGTTTCTTGCATTCCCACCAAAACCCGCATGATCTTCAGCTACCCATGAATGAAGAAAGAAAAGAAAAGATGCAGATTGTGAGATTTGGGAGCAAATATGATTTTAATTATATGTTAAAAAATTAAAAATATAGCAATTAAGGTTAATAAAGATTGTTGTAACCCCCTCGTCCCGGTCTGGTCGGATGACTGGTCCGAGTGGACCACACGGGGAAAACCGAAGCGAAACCCGTTAAGGCTTCCCCTCGGTTAACGACCCGGAAAAAAAAATTCTTTTTATATTAATCTTATCTAGATGCAATTATAATCCTATGTGAAACACAGCAGCGGAAGAACCAAACAACGCATCACTCACCGACCAAACAAACATAAAACAGTCCATTTTACTTCATTCCAGCAGGCCGTTTCGGAACACCTATAGGGTGTTCCGAAACGCCCTGACCTGGTCAACGGGTCTGGGTCAACCACAAGGTGACCGTTCCGAAACAGGGGTGACCCGTATCGGAACGACCTTGACGGTCAATATCTCGTGGTCAACGAGATTTGACCGTTTCGGAACTTCAAAGGCCCGTTTCGGAACGGCTTCATCTCGCCAATTTCTCAAAATTACAGTGGCGAAAACGTTCCGAAACGACCCTCATCCGTTTCGAAACGGCAGGCCATTTACGCAGGGCCGTTTCGGAACACAAGGACCCGTTCCAAAACGCCCCCTCTCTGCAGATTTTCTGGGCTGTTTTGAGGCACAAGGATGCCCCAAAACACCAACAAACTATCAAGCAACTTCAAGGCAAGACAACCTAAGGTATGACACTTATACTAGCATGCTTCAACAATAAATAGACATGTCTAAAACCAAGGTCACCACCCAAATACATGCATTTGATCAACCATCATTCAAGCACAAGTATAAGCACTTAAGGCATAGTCCAACATCTCAAGCAAGCAAAAGTCATAAGTTAACAAACACCATGGCAACACAACCATGCAAAAGCCATACATATAAAGGAGTCTACACATGCTCCTATCAACCATCAACAACCACAAGACATACCACAACCATGCAAAAGCCATACATATAAAGGAGTCTACACATATCACATCCCATACATATCACATGTCTAATATTTAAAAATCCATACTTGGCGAAGTCAAACCAAACCACACTTGGAGGCTCTCCTCTTGCCCGAGCAACCCACGAACTAGGGATCTGCAATGTTGAACAAAGAGAGCGTAAGCAATGATGCTTAGTGAGGGTAAGCTCTAAAAACATACCTCAACATTGCAGGGTCCGAGCACGATCCAACCAAAGCCATTCACACATACCAAGAGTCCACAAAGATGTAAATGTATGAGCAATATATCATGTTGCGTGTAAAATAGTCTATCGCAATGGTAGTGCAAGTGTACACGACGCAAGTAGTAAAGTGATACGAAGTATCGGATATCGTCTCCACAGGGATTGGGCTAATGACTTCACCTTGATTTACTGCACGAAGTAAAGGGAATATTTTAGAAAGTTTTCACGAATAATAAAGTAAAAACGTAAATAAAAGGAATGAGTTATCAAGATAGAAAGAATGGGCCGGTATTGAATTGCTCGGTAGTGCAGGTATTGAATTGCTTAGGATTTCCAGTTCTGTCGTCGCTCCCGTCGCCGACAGCACCTGTCGCGGCAGCTGTCCGTTGGCAGTTGCGGCAGCAGACACACCAACTCCGTACTTCAAGCTTGGCAAGAATCCCAGATTTGCCTTGCCCTATCCCTAGGCACAAGTCTGTCGATGAACACGTCTTTGATGATACCTCCCGACGTGAATCGAAGGATGAACACCGATGTGTATGAATTCTTCCTTAGCCACTTAACCTCGCCTTATCCCTAAGCACGAGATGGTTCAACTATAAACTAGAGAACGCGCTTTTATCTCTTTCGTATACTTAACTCTCCCGATGCTAAGTAAATAGATAACCTCACAATGCTCTCCCGATGTTCTTGCAAGATATTAAAACCAAGATAAAAGAACTTGAAGTTTATTTTATTGAACTTGAAAACTCCTAAAACAAAGCAACCCTTGCAACTAATTTACAAAACAACCCGTAGCCCTAGGGAGAATTTAGAACATGTCGATGACGGGTGGACGGCAGGGTTTTGGTTTCGGTTATGGGGAATCGGTTATGCCCTAGGTTTAATCTATGCCCTTTATATAAGCTTTGGGCTCAAGTTATCTAAGGTAACAAGGATTACAACTTTAATTAAAAGTAAGATTCTAATGAAGACTAAATCTCTAAAGTATCCTACTTTCCAGCCGCATCCCTATTTTGTGGGAATTCCTTTCCTTGAGCTTTGGCTTGACATATCTTTTGATCCGGGGCTTGGAAAATTATTTGGCTTCCACACGACAGACGAGCAGATTTTTCTCTATCTATCGATGTCCACTTCACTTTTCCTCTTCAATAATCTGCTGTCACCATAATGTCACGACAGGTCCATGACAGGTTCGTCTTCTTCAGCTGCTTGTCCAGTTCAGCTCTCCTGCTTATCTGCCCTGCGCCTGCCTTCATTGTCAACCATGGCAGCTACCTGCAAAATATACCTTCTTTTAGTAGAATCCGTGCCTTTTATATAATTGTGATGTTTTATTGAAAACTACCCTAAATGCAATGCAATGATGCTTGAATGCAGCAGAAATATGGGTTAAAAAGGGTGTAAATAATAGAACTTTTACACACTCAACACACCCCCAAACTCAAGTCTTTGCTTGCCCTCAAGCAATTAAACCTAAAGAAAAATGAAAATTTTTGTGTTGGCCTTCAAACAGTGAACTGTCCCTTACCCGTCGCTCATTCTCTATGGCGGCAGCAACCTGTCGGAAAGGTTAGGATCTGTCCGGAATCTCCCTATAGCTCTCGTGCAGTGTGTGCATGCTTGTGAACAGTTATATGCTAAGATTCTCTTAGTTTTACTAGAATATTCAACTCCTTAACTCAAATCTTTATGCCAAAGTTTATTTTTTTCGAAGGCACATTTTCATGCTTCTTTTTCTTCTATTTTCAAGCTAAAATTTTCTAGAGCCAGTTTTGGGCACCTCTAGTTAGCTTCCTAGAGCCGGTTTCGGGCACCTCTAGGTTTTTGATTTTCTTTTGCTAAACTTCTTTTCCTAGAGCCAGTGTTAGGCACCTCTAGGGGCTATCCAAGTTCTAAGCTTCCTATTCTAGTTTGGCTAAAAGAAATCTAAGCAATATAACAGTCACAAAAGTGTTTAAGTTTTCAGAACTATAGAAAGGCTCTAAACTTTTCCTTAACCTGTCCTAAAGATGCTGCCACGACAGAGCCGTCATGACAGGTAAGTTAACTTCACAGTTTTAAGCCAACAGTTTAATTTTCTGATTTTTTTTAAAGAAAAAAAAAGTAAATAAAAAGACACAACAAATAATCAAAAGATATGCTAAAGACTCCATTAAATATGGAGGGTTGCCACCCCCAAACTCGAGGGTTGCACTGCCCTCAATGCAAAATGACATAAAAACAAATAAAGAAAAACAAGATAAATAAAAGTACATCACAAATATATAAGGGCAGGCAGCAATAAGAGGAGAAAAAGAAATAAAAACTTAAATTTTATTCGCTGTCCTCGCTGCTGCTGCTGACGCGGATCTGATGTCGGCGTCTGCGTTGTGGAGGTGGCTGGGCAGGTTCCGGAGCAGGTTGATCAACAGGTTCATCAGCCTGTTGAGGGGCAGGGTCTTCCTCCGGTTGGGGGGCAGGGTCGTCAGCAGGTTGAAGGGCAGGTGGCTCCACTAGCCTGACATCGGAACTGCTGCTGCTGTCCCAGCTGCTGGTCATGATGGCTTTGGACAGCCTTCTCTTGTTGGCCACATGCTTAATACGTTTTACCCGCGTGAAGGCGCTGTCCAAATTCCTCCGGACAAGAGGGCTGTCATTAGTGGCAGCTCGCTTGGTTCCTCGAGGGGAGGTGTCTGCCGGTGGGCTGCCGGCTGCCGTCGGGGAAGGTGTAGAGGAGGCAGATTCTCCGTGGGGAGAGACAGGTGGTGTGGGAGTGGGGGAGGGGATATTGAAATAATGGGCGGGGAAGGTGGGAAAAATGACATCCGGAAAATTCAAAGTATTGGTAATGAAATTTACCGTTGCATTGGAGAAGTCACGGATGAAAGTCATCAAACCCATCTGGCGCTCCTCTATCCTGAAGACGGCAGCAAGGATGTGGGCGTTCTGATCTGCCGGAGCGGTGTTGGTGGCAGCTTCTGGGGCAGGTTCGGTGGCAGGCTCATCATCAGACTCAGCAGGAGGGGCGTTTGGATCGAAGGCGTTGAGGGGCGATACGACGATGATCTCCATGAGGCTGGAGATGTTGCTGTCTGTCCAGCCGCTGCCCTTCTTGATTTTGTCTGCAGGGTCCTCTGGTACGGCAGCGCAGCGGCAGAGGGCAGTGATGGTGAAGGGCAGGCAGAGTCGTGAATCTGATCGGAAGGCACAATCGAGAATGTTGTCCTGCATGTACCTGCCCACATTGATGGGCCTGTCATGCATGATCGAGTGGATGAGGGCCAACCGCTGTCTGTTGACTGTCGTATGGTGGGACGAGGGCAGGATACGCTTTTTGATAAAAGCGTTCCATAGTTTTGCCTCAGGGAGTAGCTGCCCCCTATTGACAGAGTGGGGGTTCTTCTTACTTGTGCTCCATGTCGTTCCCGCTTCTGTCAACTCCCTCATGACAGCATCATGGCCGGCAGCGTCGAGGGTGTCCCAAAATTGTTGATGAGCATCATCATTGGGGCCAAAGAAGAGGCCGAATACATGGTTGATGCTGCTGGCGGTGAAAGGAACTGTCACTCCTCGGACGGTGACAGATGTCGCCGTCTTGCTTTCGATCGCCGCATAAAATTCCCTGACCAGAGTGTCATTAAGCTCTGCCGGTTGCTCGGCAAAGTCCTCCCAAAGTTGTGCTGTTATGGCCTTCATAATGAACGGCCGGAGTCCCATATGGGGGGCATCTCTGTTGTAGATGAAGCTCCGTTCCTCCCATAGTTCCTTTTTAGCGAACGGGGATGCTGCTGCTGAAGAAGAAGCGGCAGCAGCGTTCTGACGGGTTTGTCGTGAAGACATTTTGGTTGCAAGGGCTGAAAAAGAAAGAAAATAGATAAAACTAGAAGAGAATAGCAAGAGAGAAAATCAGAAGTGATGAAAAATGAAAAGGAGAAGGGGTTTATATAGCGGTCGAGGAGCTGCCCATTTAATGCCACAACGGCAGGCGGGAATAACGGGGCGGCAGATTGAATGTAGCGTGTCTGACGCGTCTGACGTGCATCTGTTGACAGCCTGTCAAATCCGTCTGCGCCGGCAGCTGAAACGACAGGTTACCATAAATGGGCTTTATAGGGCTGGTGGATGAGCGGTGGGCTTGGGCCACTTCGTCTTTCTCACTTGCCTCCTTTATTTCCTAAAAACTGAAATTAAAAACAAAACATTATTCGAATAAAATAAATCTAATTCCTAATAAATAATATTAATAATAAAAATAAAAATAAAAATTAGGTTAAATTAGGGATGCCTTGTGGGGCATCACCTAAAGTAACCACTTCCTGTATTCCTGGGGCTTCAGTCCCTTGATAGTGCTTGAGGCGTTGTCCATTGACTTTGAATTGGTGCCCGTCCTTTAGTGATTGAATTGTAATGGCACCATGGGAAAAACTGGAACTACTTGGAACGGGCCAGACCATCTAGATTTAAGTTTCCCTGGAAAAAGTTTCAACCTAGAATTAAACAACAACACAAGCTGCCTGGGCAGAACTGTCGTGGCAGCAACTTCTTGTCATGCCACTTCTTAGTTTTTTCCTTGTAAATTCTTGCATTGTCGTAGGCCATTGTCCGTATTTCATCGATCTCATTTAAATCTAACAGCCTTTTCTGGCCTGCCTTGTCCAAGTCCATGTTTACTGCCTTGATTGCCCAATATGCCTTGTGTTCTATCTCGACAGGCAGATGACAGGTTTTCCCATAAATCAAACGGTATGGAGACATGCCCAATGGAGTCTTGAAAGCTATTCTGTATGCCCATAGTGCATCATTCAGAAGCAAAGACCAATCTTTCCTAGTTGGTTTAACCATTTTTTCAGGAATGTTCTTCACTTCCCTGTTGGATATCTCAGCCTGTCCATTGGTCTGTGGGTGGTATGCTGTCGCGATCCTGTGCTTGACACCATATTTTCTCAAGGCGGCAGCAATTACTCTGTTGTCAAAATGTCTCCCTTCATCACTGATAATCGCCCTAGGGATGCCAAATCTAGAAAAGATGTTTTTGTGCAAAAACTTTTGGACTGTTTTGGCATCATTCTTTTGAGTTGCGATTGCTTCTACCCACTTGGAGACATAATCCACTGCTAGGAGGATGTAAAGATTTCCACATGAAGATGGAAAAGGTCCCATAAAATCAATCCCCCAAACGTCGAAGATTTCGACTTCTAAAATATTTTGCAGTGGCATCTCGTTTCTCCTCGAGATGTTACCTGTCCGCTGGCACCTGTCGCAGTTTTTGTAAAATTCTTGTGCGTCCTTATACAGTGTCGGCCAGTAGAACCCTGACTGCAGCACCTTGGCAGCAGTTTTATTGCCTCCTAAGTGTCCTCCATATTGTGAAGCATGACAGTGATGGAGAATGTCTTCTTGTTCTTCTTGTGGTATACATCTCCTTATAACCTGATCTGCGCACATTTTGAAAAGAAGAGGTTCGTCCCAATAATAATGTTTAACATCATTTTGAAACCTCTTCCTGGCTTGATAAGTAAGATCAGAAGGTAATATTCCACTAACTATAAAATTAACGAAATCAGCATACCAGGGAAGGTTAGAAGACTTACCTGCCGCCATGGCTGTCGCGACAGCTATTGCGGCAGCAAAGAGCTGCTCATCTGGGAAGGTCTCAAGTATGTGTGTCTCATCAATGGGTAGACTCTGTCCCATCTCCAACCTCGACAAGTGATCTGCCACCTGATTTTCTGTCCCCTTTTTATCTTTTATCTCAAGGTCGAATTCTTGTAATAGTAAGATCCATCGTATCAACCTTGGCTTTGCATCCTTTTTTGCAAATAAATACTTGAGGGCAGAGTGGTCGGTGTGTATTATAACCTTCGTTCCAAGTATGTAAGAACGAAACTTGTCGATGGAGAACACCACAGCTAACAGCTCCTTTTCTGTGGTGGTATAATTCACTTGGGCATCATTCAATGTTTTGCTGGCATAATATATGACATGAAACAGCCTGTCCTTGCGCTGCCCAAGTGCTGCCCCGACAGCATAGTCACTAGCATCACACATAATTTCAAACGGTTGCGTCCAGTCTGGTGGCTGTACTATGGGGGCTGTCACTAGCTTTTCCTTCAGAACCTTGAATGCTTCAGTACATTCTTCATTAAAGTCAAAGGGTCGGTTCTGCTCTAAGAGATGACATAGGGGTTTTGTGATTTTTGAGAAATTGGCAATAAATCTCCTATAAAAACCAGCATGCCCTAAAAAACTCCTAATGCCCTTGACTGTGGTTGGTGGCGGCAGCTTCTCTATGACCTCTATTTTTGCCCTGTCGACTTCTATCCCACGGCAGCTAATCTTATGGCCTAAGACTATCCCTTCATCCACCATAAAGTGGCATTTTTCCCAATTAAGAACAAGATTAGCTTTTTCACATCTTTCAAGTACCTTTTTAAGGTTGCCGAGGCAGCTCTCAAAATCGTCTCCAAAGACGGAAAAATCATCCATGAAAATTTCAAGGAAGTCTTCTACCATATCGGAAAATATAGCCATCATGCATCTTTGGAAGGTGGCAGGTGCGTTACATAGGCCGAACGGCATCCTCCTAAATGCGTATGTTCCGTAAGGGCATGTGAAAGTCGTTTTCTCTTGGTCCTCCAGTGCAATAGCAATTTGATTATATCCTGAATAACCATCAAGAAAACAATAGTAAGGTTTACCCGCTAATCTGTCAAGCATTTGATCAATAAAGGGTAAAGGAAAGTGGTCCTTTCGGGTAGCTTTGTTAAGCTTCCGATAGTCCATACAAACCCTCCAACCGGTCACAGTCCTGGTTGGGATTAACTCGTTGTTTTCGTTGGTTATCACGGTCATGCCTCCTTTCTTGGGAACACATTGCACCGGGCTTACCCATTTGCTGTCGGAGATGGCGTAGATAATACCAGCATCTAACCATTTAATTATTTCTTTATGCACTACCTCCTTCATTGCAAGGTTTAACCGCCTTTGGGCATCAATAGTCGGCTTATGATCTTCCTCTAGGAGGATTTTGTGCATACAGATTGCCGGACTAATGCCCTGAATGTCTGCTATCGTCCATCCTATCGCCCTTTTATGCTGCCTCAACATGTCGATCAGCTGTCGTTCCTGTTCCTGCGGCAGCTTAGCAGAGATGATTACGGGCAGTGTGTCATCACAACCAAGATAAGCATATTTAAGCTGCCCTGGCAGGGGCTTAAGTTCTAAGACAGGTGGTTCAACAGTAGAGGGCTTTTGGATTAAATGGTTATCCGAAGTGTAATTCAAAGGTTCGAATAACTTACCTGGACGATGGTCTAACCAGTTTACCTCCTCATGACCTTCAGTATCAGATGTATCGGATTCAGAGGAGTTGCTGTCGTCGGTGCTGCCGTCGTTGCTGTCGGCGTCACTGTCATGACAGGCTTGTAGGTGGCTGTCGCAGCAGTGACCAAATTTTATATCTCGGCAGCCCGTCCTGATGCAGGGTTGATCAAAGGTCACCTCAATGATGGCCTTGCATTCCTCATCTACATCAGCATGTTTCATTGCTTGGAGAACATTCAACTTAATTTCTTGATCGTTCACGCGCATGGTGAGTTCTCCTTTCTCCACATCAATCAATGATCTTCCCGTGGCTAAGAAGGGTCGCCCAAGGATGACTGGTGCGTTCTCATCTGCCTCACAATCTAAAATAAGAAAGTCAGCAGGAAAAATAAGTTTATCCACTCTTACCAAGATATCTTCAATTTTTCCCTCGGGGTGAACGTAAGAGCGGTCGGCTAGCTGTAGGGTAACTGTCGTGGGCCGCGCCTTGCCAATACCTAGTTTCTGAAAAACAGATTTGGGCATTAGATTAACACTAGCACCAAGATCACAAAGTGCCTTACCCACAAATTTATCGCCGATTACGCAAGGTATGAGGAAGCTCCCCGGATCCTTCTTTTTCTGGGGTGGTTGCCGATGAAGAATACTCATGCAACCTTCTTGCATCCTTACCGTTTCAAATTCCCCAAGTTTAGATTTTTTAGACATGACATCCTTGAGAAATTTAGCATAACCGGGCATCTCCCTAACAGCATCTAACAACGGAATGTTAATATGAACCTGTTTAAAAATATCATAAATTTTTTTGAGTTGAGATTCATGCTTAGCTTGTTGTATCCGTTGAGGGAAGGGTGGTGGGGGACGATAATCAGCAATGCGTCCTTCCCACTGCATACGAATCTGAGGTTTGTTCAAAGCAGGGTCCTGTTCTGTATCAACTTCTTTTTCCGGCCCTGGTAGCTTTTTCCCACTCCTAGTAGTAATTGCCTTACATTGCTCATGTGGGGGTGGTCTAGCATTTTCAGTATTGCTAGGAAAACCTCCATTCTGCCTCGGTTTAATATGCTGCGATACCTGACCCATTTGTGTCTCTAGAGATTTCAAGGTGGCCTCATGGTTTGTCATTCTCATCTTAGTTTCATCCATAAAATTTTCCGTCTTCTTGACAAACTGATTAATATTATCCATATACGTGCCAGTCTGAGACATAAAGGTGGCCAGAGTCTGCTCCAATACACTACTCGTGGCAGGTGGTGGCTGCTGTTGTTGCTGAGGCGGCAGGTTCTGCGGCAGGTTCTGCGGCTGCAGTTGCTGTCGCGTCAACAGTCTAGGACCCCCCTGATTCTGATTATATGCTTGCGGATTCAAGGCATTGTTAGGATTACTCCAGGAAAATTTGGGATCCTTCCTCCAATTAGGGTTGTAGTTGTTGGAATTGTAGTTCGGCTTGTAATTTCCAACATATTTTCCCTCTTCTATATTTATAGGGCACTCTTCACTACTATGATTTCCTTCACAAGTAGCACAAATTTCCTCGACAGCAAACCCTCGTACTTCCTCTTCACTCAATAAGTGTTTCATGGCTTTAGTGAGGAATGCTACCTGTGATTTCATAGTGCTGTCGGCCTCATAATCCTTGACAGCAAGTACCCATTTACCCCCTCTTCTAACTGTCAGAAACTGCTCCTCATTCTTGGCTAGATTTTTCAGAACTTGCAATGCCTCGTCCGGATCTTTATCCAATAATAGTCCATTTGCTGCAGAATCAATGCGAATGCGAGTTTGTAAGTTAGCAGCATTATAAAACTTAGTTACCTGATTCCAGACGGGGAATCCATGCATTGGGCAGTTCCGTAGAAGAGTAGTAAATTTGTCCCAGGCCTCGTGCATCGGCTCGTCATCTTCCTGTTGAAAAGTAGCAATTTCGTTACGTAATCGCTCAGATAAATGTGAAGGATTAAAACGAGATAAAAATTCACGAGTTAGATCTGCCCAAGTCATAATAGAACCCGGTGTAAGTTTATTCCACCAAGTTTTAGCTCTGTCCCTCAATGAATGGGGGAATAACCGAAGCCTCAGTATCTCCGGACTAACTCCTGGTAGCCTAAACGAACCACAGATCTCCTGGAACGTTTTGAGATGCTCTCTAGCATCTTCTGTTGCAGAGCCACTAAACTGCCCGGCGTTGTTGATCATACTAAACATGACAGGCTTAAGCTCGAAGTTGTCAACATCAATATCCGGCAGCGTGGTCTCCAGCTCTACATGATCGTTCAGCATGTAGTCACGACATGACCGTCGTCCACCTGCCCCAGGCGGGTCGCCGACAGGCGGGTCACCGACAGGCGGTATGTCTCCTCCAGCAGGCTGGTTACAGGCCATCTGCTCTAGCTGTTCTTCAAGGTACTCGTTCCTGTCTAAAAGGTGGCGAATCTGTTTCTTGAGATTGAATGATCGTTCGATTTCCGGATCTAACTTATACTCAGGATCTTCGCCTCTTTTCGATCTGCGCATAAACAAGAGAACCTTGTGAAAAGCAAGAGTTGAAAACACAAAATAAAAATTAAAGAAAAACTAAAAACGAAAACAAAAATAAAAATAAAAACAAAAAGTACAATAAAAGAAAGATGTAGTTATGTTGCCAATCCCCGGCAACGGCGCCAAAAACTTGTTGCGTGTAAAATAGTCTATCGCAATGGTAGTGCAAGTGTACACGACGCAAGTAGTAAAGTGATACGAAGTATCGGATATCGTCTCCACAGGGATTGGGCTAATGACTTCACCTTGATTTACTGCACGAAGTAAAGGGAATATTTTAGAAAGTTGTCACGAATAATAAAGTAAAAACGTAAATAAAAGGAATGAGTTATCAAGATAGAAAGAATGGGCCGGTATTGAATTGCTCGGTAGTGCAAGTATTGAATTGCTTAGGATTTCCAGTTCTGTCGTCGCTCCCGTCGCTGACAGCACCTGTCGCGGCGGCTGTCCGTTGGCAGTTGCGGCAACAGACACACCAACTCCGTACTTCAAGCTTGGCAAGAATCCCAGATTTGCCTTGCCCTATCCCTAGGCACAAGTCTGTCGATGAACAAGCAACCATTCTTGCAGAACAAGCAAACACCGTGCAATTCAACTTAAAAACTTAAACTTACCTCACTTACCTGCCCAAGGTCTCGGTAACCTTAGGCTCTGATACCATCAAGTGTAACCCCCTCGTTCCGGTCTGGTCGGATGACCGGTCCGAGTGGACCACACGGGGAAAACCGAAGCGAAACCCGTTAAGGCTTCCCCTTGGTTAACGACCCGGAAAAAAAATTTATTTTTATATTAATCTTATCTAGATGCAATTATAATCCTATGTGAAACACAGCAACGGAAGAACCAAACAACGCATCACTCACCGACCAAACAAACATAAAACAGTCCATTTTACTTCATTCCAGCAGGCCGTTTCGAAACACCTATAGGGTGTTCCGAAACGCCCTGACCTGGTCAACGGGTCTGGGTCAACCACAAGGTGACCGTTCCGAAACAGGGGTGACCCGTATCGGAACGACCTTGACGGTCAATATCTCGTGGTCAACGAGATTTGACCGTTTCGGAACTTCAAAGGCCCGTTTCGGAACGGCTTCATCTCGCCAATTTCTCAAAATTACAGTGGCGAAAACGTTCCGGAACGACCCTCATCCGTTTCGAAACGGCAGGCCATTTACGCAGAGCCGTTTCGGAACACGGGGACCCGTTCCGAAACGCCCCCTGTCTGCAGATTTTCTGGGCTGTTTTGAGGCACAAGGATGCCCCAAAACACCAACAAACTATCAAGCAACTTCAAGGCAAGACAACCTAAGGTATGACACTTATACTAGCATGCTTCAACAATAAATAGACATGTCTAAAACCAAGGTCACCACCCAAATACATGCATTTGATCAACCATCATTCAAGCACAAGTATAAGCACTTAAGGCATAGTCCAACATCTCAAGCAAGCAAAAGTCATAAGTTAACAAACACCATGTCAACACAACCATGCAAAAGCCATACATATAAAGGAGTCTACACATGCTCCTATCAACCATCAACAACCACAAGACATACCACAACCATGCAAAAGCCATACATATAAAGGAGTCTACACATATCACATCCCATACATATCACATGTCTAATATTTAAAAATCCATACTTGGCGAAGTCAAACCAAACCACACTTGGAGGCTCTCCTCTTGCCCGAGCAACCCACGAACTAGGGATCTGCAATGTTGAACAAAGAGAGCGTAAGCAATGATGCTTAGTGAGGGTAAGCTCTAAAAACAAACCTCAACATTGCAGGGTCCGAGCACGATCCAACCAAAGCCATTCACACATACCAAGAGTCCACAAAGATGTAAATGTATGAGCAATATATCACATACATGCCATAAATATGAGCTCAATACTACCGTACATGCAATCACATACAACATCCAAACGGCTCATAATCTCAACACATTGATACATATATCAAACAACATTGGCACCTAGTTATGACTCAAATACACGGATAGACTCGTTGGAAACTCATATCCAACAACCACATTACCTCGGTGGGATTCCACTCATCACCGGCCTCGCGGAGGGGATTCCACTCATCCTCACGCCCCGTCGATGGGATTCCACTCATCACCGACTATATTTAAATACCATTTCCGGGCGTACCCGTACTCCTCCTTGGTGACTCAACGCCACCAAGGCCACGCGCGACTTTAGACTCATGTGTACACACTAACATCCTAATGATCGATCATTCGTATTTAAGTATACTAGTGCCAATATTTTACTCATTTAAATCATTTCCGTGCTTAGCACGTACTCACCATGGACACAACCATGAACCATCACCATACATGCTTTAAGCCATACAATTCATGCCCCAATTCACATGTATAAAACAATATACATAAGCATTCATATCACATGGCATACAAGGCATATACAATCATCCAATTGAGTTCATCCAAAGGCTTAGACCAAGTTTAAGATTAGGTTACCACCCTAATCCTAACTCTAGGTGGGTCTACCAAGCCCAACCTAGTCCACATACTCGAACCTACTAATTTAAAATCATTCAAGGAAATCGACCACTCACCTAAGCTTCCAAGCACAAGACCAAGCAAGCCACAACCTTCAACTCTCCGGATTCACTCCCGAAGCTTCTTCTACGTTTCCCCTTGCTTCTAGCCAAACAAAACACATTCATCACTTCCCAAATCAATGCTAATTCAATCATCAATCCACATTGCAAAACACAACTCAATTTCCACAAATTCCAAATCACATAGCATCCCAAAAACCCAATTTTCGGACTCCCACAAACAAGGGCTGAAATACCCAATTCCAAGCATCCAAATGACTTCCAAAATATCCCAAATCACCCTCCTAACATAGGTAGACCATCAGCCCTTCAATTCCCACACAAATCCTCTCAAAAACCCAATTTTTCAAACCCTAAAATTGGCCCTAAAGACCCCCTACGAAAATTCATCCAAAATTGACCAAATTCATATATGTTGTATACTTTAGCATGATTAACAAAAACCCCAACACAATTTCTTAAGACCAATTGAAAAACTCCATTAAAACCCAATTTTCATCTTAAACCCTAATTTCTCAAAACCCATATTTTTGAAATTTAAGACAATAAATAAGTAGAGGATGGAGAGGAGGTTAAGAAAATACAATTACCTCTTAAAATGGTGTGGAAATCGGTTGCTAAAATTGATGGAATAGTAACTCCAAGCTTGGGAGGTTTTAGGAATGGTGGGGGTTTTCAAAATGGGAAAAGGAGGAAGAATGAGGGAGGAAGACAACTTTACAATAAAGTGGTCTTCCTTTATTTAAAACTTGGGTAAATAGCAACATAGGTCCTTCCCAACTTAATAAAACTCATTTAGACCATTATTTGAAATTGAATTGTTTTAATTAAGTTTTATTTAACTCGAACTAATACCCGACTAACTCCTAGGCCCAAAACACGGGTGTTACAACTCTCCCCCACTTAAGGAAATTTCGTCCCCGAAATTACCTGGTGGAAACAAATACGGAAACTGCTCAACCATATCCGCTTTCCTCTCCCACGTGGCCTCTTCCACACCTCTATGCCTCCACAACACCTTGACCAACTCTATGGTCTTACCACGCAACACCTTGCTATCTGAAGCAAGTACCTCAATGGGCTCTTCATTATAGGACAAATCCGGATTCAACTCTATCTCCTCAACGGGCATCACATGTGAAGGATCTGATCTATATCTCCTAAGCATAGATACATGAAAGACATCATGGATCTTTTCTAACTCAGAAGGTAACCTCAATCGATAAGCTACGGGCCCAATCCGCTCAACTATCTCATACGGACCAATGAACCTCGGACTCAACTTGCCTTTCCGGCCAAATCTCATTACCTTCTTCCACGGAGATACTTTCAGAAACACTTTCTCACCCACTGTGTACTCAATCTCTTTCCTCTTCAAATCTGCATAAGACTTCTGACGATCCGAAGCCGCTTTCAAACGGTCACAAATCGACTTCACCTTTTCTGTGGTTCCCTTAAGCAAGTCTGGCATAGGTAACAACCTCTGACCTGTCTCAGCCCAACAAATCGGAGTCCTACACCGTCTACCATACAAAGCCTCATAAGGAGCCATCTGAATACTAGACTGATAACTGTTGTTGTAGGCAAACTCAACCAACGGTAAGTGCTTCTCCCAAGAACCCTGAAAATCCATCACACAACAACGAAGCATATCCTCTAGAATCTGTATCACTCGCTCTGACTGCCCATCGGACTGCGGATGATAAGATGTGCTGAAGTGCAGACGACTACCCAAAGCACTATGCAAACAACTCCAGAACCTCGAAGTAAATCTAGGGTCCCTATCTGAAACTATAGACTTCGGAACCCCATGAAGTCTCACAATCTCACGAATGTACAAGTTTGCCAACTTGTCCAAGGAATCCGTAGTGTTCACTACTAAGAAGTGAGCACACTTAGTGAATCTATCAACAATCACCCAAACTGAATTCTTCTTCGAAGGAGACAAGGGCAACCCCGATACAAAATCCATGGTGATTCTCTCCCACTTCCATTCCGGAATCTTCAAAGGCTGTAGCAAACCTGAAGGAACCTGATGTTCTGCCTTCACTCTCTGACAAACCATGCAACGGCTCACATACTCGGCTACATCTCTCTTCAACCCTACCCAGAAGTAGTCATTCTTCAAATCTCGGTACATCTTGGTACTACCCGGATGCATAGAAAAGGGACTCAAATGCACTTCGCTCAAAATCTGACGTCTCAGCTCAACATCTTCCGGTACCACAATTCTATCTCTAAAGCACAACAAGCTCTCACCACTGAAACTATACTCAGTCGGTCTTCCTTCGGCTATGTCTTGTACATGAGGAACTAAGCTCGCATCTTGCAATTGCTTCTCTCGAATCAACTGAATCAAAGAAGGCTTCACTTGTAACTCGGTGATCAAACCACCATCATCGGACACACTCAATCTAGCAAACATAGCTCTCAGCTCAACGGCCACTTTTCTACTCAAAGCATCGGCCACTACGTTTGCTTTACCCGGATGGTACTCAATAGTCAAATCATAATCTTTTAACAACTCTAGCCATCTCCTCTGTCTCAAGTTCAACTCTTTCTGTGTCATCAAGTACTTCAAGCTCTTGTGATCGGTGTAAACAACGCACTTCTCACCATACAAGTAGTGACGCCAAATCTTCAATGCAAACACAACTGCGGCTAGCTCTATGTCATGAGTAGGATAGTTCTTCTCATGAATCTTCAACTGTCTAGAAGCATAAGCAACAACCCTCCTATCTTGCATCAAAACACATCCTAAGCCTACGTAGGAAGCATCACTGTAAATCACAAACTCCTTACCTGAAACAGGTTGTACTAACACTGGAGCATTTGTCAAAGCTTCCTTCAACTTCTCAAAGGCCTTTTGTCTTGCATCTGACCATTCAAACTTGACTCCCTTTTGCAACAACTTAGTCAAGGGAGCAGCTACTCTAGAGAAGCCATCAACGAACCTCCTATAGTAACCGGCTAATCCCAGGAAACTCCTAATCTCGGTCACGGACTTAGGTTGTTTCCACTCCACAATAGCCTCAATCTTCGATGGATCAACTCGGATGCCTTCGGCCAAAACAACATGGCCAAGAAATACAACCTCTCGAATCCAAAACTCACACTTACTGAGCTTCGCATACAACTGATTGCTCAACAATCTCTGCAAAACAAATCTCAAGTGCTCATCATGCTCTTCTCCTGTCTTCGAGTACACAAGTATATCATCAATGAAGACAACCACAAACCGGTCTAGATAGTCTCTAAAAATTCTGTTCATCATGTCCATGAATGCTGCTGGTGCATTCGTGAGCCCAAATGGCATCACAAGAAACTCATAGTGACCATATCTAGTCCTAAAAGCTGTCTTCGGAACATCACACTCTTTCACTTTCAGCTGATAGTATCCGGATCTCAAATCTATCTTCGAGAACACTGAAGCACCCTTCAACTGATCAAACAAATCATCTATACGAGGCAACGGATACTTGTTCTTCACGGTCAACTGATTCAGCTGTCTATAGTCAATACACATGCGCATGCTACCATCTTTCTTCTTCACAAACAACACTGGAGCACCCCATGGAGAACTACTAGGCCTAATGAAACCGCGATCTAATAATTCTTGCAACTGACTCTTCAATTCTTTCAACTCTTTCGGAGCCATACGATACGGAGCTATCGAAACTGGGTTAGACCCTGAAACTGTCTCAATCACAAACTCAACATCTCTGTCAGGAGGCAAACCCGGCAACTCTTCAGGAAACACATCTGGAAAATCACACACTGTTCTGATATCTTTCGGTCTAGCTTCACTCATATCCGGATTCATAACATAAGCCAAATAGGCCCCACATCCAGAGTCCATCAACCTATGAGCCTCTAAAGCTGACACCACATTAGACAAGAACTTAATGTTCTCGCCCACTACCACTACCTCGTAGTCATCAGAAAACTTCAAGGAAATTCTCTTTGTCTCAAAATCCACACTAGCCCGATGCTCAACTAACCAATCCATACCCAAAATAATATCAAAACCGTAGAAAGGAAGTTCCATCATATCAACTGAGAACACATGACCCTGAATCTTCAGTGGACACCTCCTATACATACGTCTAACTACAACTGTCTCACCAAAAGAGCTAGTAACATGCATACCTACATCTAAGATCTCAACAGGAATATCTAACTTCTGTGCATGCTCACTCAGAATGTAGGAATGTGTAGAACCCGAATCAACCAAAGAAAGCAAAGACATAGACTGTAACTCAAAATTACCTGCTATCACATCGGTGTCGTTCCCGGCCCCTCTCTGAGCATAGACCCTCGCTGGTCCTCCCGCCTCTGGCTGCACAGCCACCACATGTGCAAGGTTCCTCTGAGCATCTGCTCTAGGTGCATCAGCCCTCGGCTGGAAGTAGCCACGACCGCGCCCACGGCCTCTCTGAAAATCATTCCCTCTCGCAGGAGCCTGAGCTATGTTCGGTGCCTGAGCTGCCTGACGTGGACAGTCCCTCCTAAAGTGGTCCCTTGAACCACAGTTCCAACAAGCATGAAAGTTACCCCAGCACTCTCCAGTGTGCTGTCTCCCACACTGTGCACACTCGGGCAAGCGCCCTCCTCCTCTATGGCCCTGATGGCCCTTACCATGGTGGCCACCGCCACGTCTCTGATCAAACTGGTGCCCGCCACCCTTGTGTCTCTTAGCATCTCTACCATCAGAGTGGTTATGCCTCTTTCCAGAACCAGAACCACCAGCTCGTTTGGCTGCACCCAAACTATGCTCCAAATCCTTGGCCCTCGCGACCAACACATCAAAGTCCGAGTAGTCAGAAGCCAACGTGTACCTCTTAACCTCTTCATTCAATCCGTATCGGAAACGGTTGCAGCGTTCCACTTCAGTAGGAATCAACTCTGGGGCATACTGACTCAAGCGAACAAAGCGGATCTCATAATCAGTCACAGAAGCATCATCCTGAGTAAGAGCCATAAACTCTCGCTTCTTCTCATCCAAGTACCTCGGTCCCAAGTACCTCTTTCTGAAAGCTAACTCAAAGAAATCCCAATCTATCTCGGCCTCTGGAACCCCGGTAGTGATGGTGACCCACCAGGTGTAGGCATCACCCTGAAGCAGTGAGATCACACATCCCAATCTACGTGCGCCCGCACAACCCATCTGAGCCAAGATACGAACTGTCTTCTCCAACCATAACTCCGACCTCTCCGGAGTAGATCCTCTAAACTCCTCGGCCCCTAAGCTACGGAGCCTCTCCAAAGGTAAGCTAGCATCATCACACCTAGGCTGAACTGCAGCCTGAGCTCCCGCAACTGCGGCCTGGAACGCTCCCACTATCGCTTGCACTAGCGGAGTCATATCAATTCCAGCTGGACCTTGGCCACCTTGAGGTCCCTCCCCTCCGGCTCCATTCTCGCCCCCAACTCCCGGTGGAGGAGGTGGTGGTGGTGGAGGAACGCCAACTCCCGCGGCCCCCGGTCCCTCTATGTGAACCCTCGCACCAGCCATCGGCTCAACCGGAGCTACAACTCGCGGTTCCTGACGAACCAACCTCGGTCTACCTCTCGGTCTAGACATTGCTCTCTCAGATATTAACTACAACCACAATAACAACACACAAAATGGGTTAGCAAGGTGAGGCTCCCAAGTGTCCAAGTATGTTTCCTCACTTAAAAATCATTTTTTTCAATGTAATAGTAGCAATGGGACCCACACACACGTGCTTAAAAGTAAAACAATCAGCATACTTGTCACATAAGCAACCATTCTTGTAGAACAAGCAAACACCGTGCAATTCAACTTAAAAACTTAAACTTACCTCACTTACCTGCCCAAGGTCTCGGTAACCTTAGGCTCTGATACCAACAAGTGTAACCCCCTCGTTCCGGTCTGGTCGGATGATCGGTCCGAGTGGACCACACGGGGAAAACCGAAGCGAAACCCGTTAAGGCTTCCCCTCGGTTAACGACCCGGAAAAAAATTTCTTTTTATATTAATCTTATCTAGATGCAATTATAATCCTATGTGAAACACAGCAGCGGAAGAACTAAACAACGCATCACTCACCGACCAAACAAACATAAAACAGTCCATTTTACTTCATTCCAACAGGCCGTTTCGAAACACCTATAGGGTGTTCCGAAACGCCCTGACCTGGTCAACGGGTCTGGGTCAACCACAAGGTGACCGTTCCGAAACAGGGGTGACCCGTATCGGAACGACCTTGACGGTCAATATCTCGTGGTCAACGAGATTTGACCGTTTCGGAACTTCAAAGGCCCGTTTCGGAACGGCTTCATCTCGCCAATTTCTCAAAATTACAGTGGCGAAAACGTTCCGGAACGACCCTCATCCGTTTCGAAACGGCAGGCCATTTACGCAGGGCCGTTTCGGAACACGGGGACCCGTTCCGAAACGCCCCCTGTCTGCAGATTTTCTGGGCTGTTTTGAGGCACAAGGATGCCCCAAAACACCAACAAACTATCAAGCAACTTCAAGGCAAGACAACCTAAGGTATGACACTTATACTAGCATGCTTCAACAATAAATAGACATGTCTAAAACCAAGGTCACCACCCAAATACATGCATTTGATCAACCATCATTCAAGCACAAGTATAAGCACTTAAGGCATAGTCCAACATCTCAAGCAAGCAAAAGTCATAAGTTAACAAACACCATGGCTACACAACCATGCAAAAGCCATACATATAAAGGAGTCTACACATGCTCCTATCAACCATCAACAACCACAAGACATATCACATCCCATTGCTCAACCATTACATGTCTAATATTTAAAAATCCATACTTGGCGAAGTCAAACCAAACCACACTTGGAGGCTCTCCTCTTGCCCGAGCAACCCACGAACTAGGGATCTGCAATGTTGAACAAAGAGAGCGTAAGCAATGATGCTTAGTGAGGGTAAGCTCTAAAAACAAACCTCAACATTGCAGGGTCCGAGCACGATCCAACCAAAGCCATTCACACATACCAAGAGTCCACAAAGATGTAAATGTATGAGCAATATATCACATACATGCCATAAATATGAGCTCAATACTACCGTACATGCAATCACATACAACATCCAAACGGCTCATAATCTCAACACATTGATACATATATCAAACAACATTGGCACCTAGTTATGACTCAAATACACGGATAGACTCGTTGGAAACTCATATCCAACAACCACATTACCTCGGTGGGATTCCACTCATCACCGGCCTCGCGGAGGGGATTCCACTCATCCTCACGCCCCGTCGATGGGATTCCACTCATCACCGACTATATTTAAATACCATTTCCGGGCGTACCCGTACTCCTCCTTGGTGACTCAACGCCACCAAGGCCACGCGCGACTTTAGACTCATGTGTACACACTAACATCCTAATGATCGATCATTCGTATTTAAGTATACTAGTGCCAATATTTTACTCATTTAAATCATTTCCGTGCTTAGCACGTACTCACCATGGACACAACCATGAACCATCACCATACATGCTTTAAGCCATACAATTCATGCCCCAATTCACATGTATAAAACAATATACATAAGCATTCATATCACATGGCATACAAGGCATATACAATCATCCAATTGAGTTCATCCAAAGGCTTAGACCAAGTTTAGGATTAGGCTACCACCCTAATCCTAACTCTAGGTGGGTCTACCAAGCCCAACCTAGTCCACATACTCGAACCTACTAATTTAAAATCATTCAAGGAAATCGACCACTCACCTAAGCTTCCAAGCACAAGACCAAGCAAGCCACAACCTTCAACTCTCCGGATTCACTCCCGAAGCTTCTTCTACGTTTCCCCTTGCTTCTAGCCAAACAAAACACATTCATCACTTCCCAAATCAATGCTAATTCAATCATCAATCCACATTGCAAAACACAACTCAATTTCCACAAATTCCAAATCACATAGCATCCCAAAAACCCAATTTTCGGACTCCCACAAACAAGGGCTGAAATACCCAATTCCAAGCATCCAAATGACTTCCAAAATATCCCAAATCACCCTCCTAACATAGGTAGACCATCAGCCCTTCAATTCCCACACAAATCCTCTCAAAAACCCAAATTTTCAAACCCTAAAATTGGCCCTAAAGACCCCCTACGAAAATTCATCCAAAATTGACCAAATTCATATATGTTGTATACTTTAGCATGATTAACAAAAACCCCAACACAATTTCTTAAGACCAATTGAAAAACCCCATTAAAACCCAATTTTCATCTTAAACCCTAATTTCTCAAAACCCATATTTTTGAAATTTAAGACAATAAATAAGTAGAGGATGGAGAGGAGGTTAAGAAAATACAATTACCTCTTAAAATGGTGTGGAAATCGGTTGCTAAAATTGATGGAATAGTAACTCCAAGCTTGGGAGGTTTTAGGAATGGTGGGGGTTTTCAAAATGGGAAAAGGAGGAAGAATGAGGGAGGAAGACAACTTTACAATAAAGTGGTCTTCCTTTATTTAAAACTTGGGTAAATAGCAACATAGGTCCTTCCCAACTTAATAAAACTCATTTAGACCATTATTTGAAATTGAATTGTTTTAATTAAGTTTTATTTAACTCGAACTAATATCCGACTAACTCCTAGGCCCAAAACACGGGTGTTACAATTGTTGACTTTAAGAAATATTATATTTTAATTTAAAGACTAAATAAGAATTAAAAAATATAGTTTACTTAAACTTTTTAAAAAATATGATAATTAATAAAAAAAATTAATAAATTTGAAGTGTTATATTTAAATTTTTTAAAGAATTAAATAGTATAATTGAAAATTTTCCAAACATTGGGGTTAAGACTCTTGTTGCCATCACTCATCCGCGTTTAACATTAATTGTTCATATGTAGATTGTAAAATAAAAATATACGAGATCTCACAAAAATTGTTATATATTTTAGTAAAAATTACAACTTGATTTCTTATTAGTTTAACATATTTATTAATAAAACTTAAAAAATATTTTAAAAACACTCAATAAGTAGTTCTTAAAATATAAATTTTATAAAATTTAATTAATTAAAATATTTTGACACATCAACTGGACAACTTTATTGATAAATAAAGGTAAAACAAGAACATAGCCTATTACAAGTTTTAAAGGGGATCCAACTATCCGTGAACACCAACAAAAAAATTGAAAACAAGCACCGTGACGTCACCGTATGAACACTAAATATCCACAAAAGTAACCATAAAACGTGTCATAAAGGCAGAAAAACGTGCCATAGAGACAGAGAAAAACGCATCAATTATGTGCAAAAAAAAAGAGAGAAAATAAAACAAATAGAATTAAATATAAAAAAACAAAAGGAAATATAAATTACCAGTTGCGATGACCAACATCAAGGCTAGTGTCGCCGGTAAACAATAAAAAAAATAAAAAAATCAACTATGCTTAAAGAAGTAGAAAAGATTTTTTTGGTGAATTTAAAATATTTTTGGGTAAAGTACACAGACGGTCACTAAACTATACCCGAAAAAACAAAATGGTAACCAACCTTTCAAAAATCACAAAATGGCAATTAAACTTTATGTTTTATAACAAAACGGTAACTAGACGTTAAATTCCGTTAAGTTTCTGTTAAAACTTTGGTATAATAACACATTTAATCATTTATATTTATACAATCAATAAATTTAGTCCTAATTCGAAATAATTTACTAAATTTAGCCCTTGTTATTTATGCATTCTTTCAATTTGGCCCTTAAAACAAAATTTCAAAGTATGGTAACATGATAAATAATTACAATTAAATTTTATAGGAACTCGAAAACTCGACTCGAATCGAAAAAATTTCAAATAAAGTTTGAGTTGTAAAATATGACGTGTCAACTTGAATAACTCAAAATTTTTTGACTCAACTCGATCGAACGCTCACCTCTATCTTAAGATATGACATGTTAACTCGAATAAATCAAAATATTCGAATATTTTAAATTATTTTTTTTCTTTTAAATCGAATATTTTTTAAATAGAGCATTTAATGTTTCATATTTAAATCACATTGAATATTTAATAACAACTTTAAATATTCAATTTAATTTTAAAACATTCAATTTAAAAGAAAAAAATTGATTTAAAATATTTTAATAATTAATTAAATTTTTATAGGAACTCGAAAACTCGACTTGACTCGATTCAAATCGAAAAAATTTCAAATAAGGTTTGAGTTGTAAAATATGATGCGTCAACTCGAATAACTCGAAATTTTTTTGACTCAACTCGATCGAACGCTCACTTCTATCTTAAGATATGACGCATCAACTCGAATAACTCGAAATATTTGAATATTTTAAATTATTTTTTCTTTTAAATTGAATATTTTTTAAAATAGAATATTTAATATTTTCATATTTAAATCACATCGAATATTTAATAACTTCTTTAAATATTCGATTTAAAAAACAATAGATTTAAAATATTCGAATATTTAATAACTACATTAAATATTTTTCTTTTAAATATTCCAATATTTAATAACTACTTTAAATATTCAAATATTTTAAATTAATTTTTTCTTTTAAATCGAATATTTTTTAAATTAAATCAAATATTTAAAGTATTTATTAAATATTCAATGTGATTTAAAAAAATGATTTAAAATATTCGAATATTCGAGTTGACGCGTCATATCTTAAGATAGATGTGAGCGTTCAATCGAGTTGAGTACAAAATTTTTGAGTTATTCGAGTTGAAGCATCATATTTTACAACTCAAACTTTATTTGAAATTTTTTTATTCGAATCGAATCAAGTCGAGTCGAGTTTTCGAGTTCCTATAAAAATTTAATTAAATATTCGAATATTTTAAATCAATTTTTTCTTTTCAATCGAATATTTTTAAATTAAATCAAATATTTAAAGTAGTTATTAAATATTCGATGTGATTTAAATATGAAAATATTAATATTATATTTTAAAAAATATTCGATTAAAAGAAAAAATGATTTAAAATATAAGAATATTTCGAGTTATTCAACTTGACACGTCATATCTTAAGATAGAGGTGGGCGTTTGATCGAGTCGAGTCAAAAAATTTCGAGTTATTCGAGTTGACGCGTCATATTTTACAACTCAAGCTTTATTTGAATTTTTTCGATTCGAGCCAAGTCGAGTCGAGTTTTCGAGTTCCTATAAGAATTTAATTGTAATTATTTATCATGTACCATACTTTGAAATTTTACTTTAATGACCAATTTGAAAGAATGCTTAAATAAAAAGGGCTAAATTTAGTGAATTGTTTCAAATTAGGACTAAATTAATTGACTGTATAAAGTTGAAGGACTAAATATGTTATTATACCAAAGTTTTAACAGAAACTTAACGGAATTTAACGTCTAGTTACCGTTTTGTTATAAAACATAAAGTTTAATTGCCATTTTGTGATTTTTGAAAGGTTGGTTACCATTTTGTTTTTTCGGGTATAGTTTAGTTACCGTCTGTGTACTTTACCCAATATTTTTTGGTGATACAGAATAGCAGCAGCTAACGCATGATAAATTTAGTTAGACAAAATGACTAATATTTTTTTGGTGATACAGTATAGCAGCAGCTAACGCATGTGAGCTTGATTCTGGAAAAGCAATGGTGCCACCTCCATGGGTGGTTTAAATAGAGCACTTCGCACACCGACAAACCCCGAGTAAGAGCAACAATTTATTCGCAACGGTATTAGCCTCTCGTCTTACTTGAAAAATTTTTGTGAAGATTATGTGAGGATCTTCGACCACATAACGCTACGAGATCAGTTATGTCAGAATTATAAGAAAACACATTTAAAGAAATTAAAAACAAAACATTATTAATTGACGGGAGTTGTCCAAGCGGTAAGCAGTTTCATATCATTTACGTAGATTTTGAGTTCGAAGTCTTGTGTATGGATGGAAATCTTCTGCCCCACGCTCAAAATATGATTTAGAGTTTAGGGTTTAGTGTTTTAAGTTAGGGTTTATGGTTAGAGCTGGGGGAATTTAGGGTATGGTGTATTTTTTAGAGTATATGGTGTAGTTTTTATGATTTAGAATTTAAAGTTAAGGCTTGAAATTTAATTTTGTAGTGTTCTTTAGTGTTGAGGCATAAGTAGGGGCACCAAAAAGAGGCAGAGAATTTTTATTCTTTGTATGTATAGAAAATTCACGCTAGCAAATTCACCAACAAAAATTAAATATACGAGGTACGTAAAATAATCTAAATTAATTAGGTTAAAACTCTGAGAAACTTGGAGTGCAACAAAACAAAACTTATTTATATAAAAAAAACAAATTATTTGAAGCGGCTCAGCTTGAGACCTAATCTCTTTGTTTTTACCATGAAAAAAGCAAGACATTATTGCTACGATGATATTTTTTATATAAAAAGTTCTTATAAAATAATATCATTCAAACTAGATTCCATCGTCAATTCGTCATAGAACTTTAAAATTAACAACATAATTATATATTGTAACTTTCATGCCTTATATTATAATTTTATATTTATAATAAATAATTTCCCAAAATATTATAAAATATACAAATATTATCATAGTTTTTATTTTTTTCAATATTGTTATAAATATTATAAACAGGTTCGCATACACGCACATGATATAACTAAACATTAAGGCATTGTTTGGTAGAGAGAAAAAGTGGAAGGAAGAAAGGAGGGAAGAGAAAATTGGAAAGAAAATGAATTTAAATGTTGCTTGGTAGAGTGAAAAATTAAATGAGAAAAAATAAGAGAAAAGATAGTTTTTCTTGCTCCTATACAAATAATTTTTTCTTTAAAATTGGGTGGGAAGTAGAAAAGAAAAGTAAAAGTTATCCCACTTTAATAATAAAATTATGGAATTATGGCCATGTTTGGTAAAAAGAGGTTTGGACAAAAATTAGAGGTTTGAGGCATAATTAGAGATTTGACCAGTCAAATCCGCTAATATTGTTGTTTGGTAAATAGCGGATTGAAAGAGCGGATTGAGGTGAAACCGCTAATTTTGAAAAAGCTCATAAGTCATAATAGGATTTTTTGAGATTAGAGGTTTGATATTAGAGTTGTAAAGACTCTTTTAGCCTTACTAGTTACAAAAAATCTCAAAATAACCTAAATTAAATATTTTCTCACCCTATTTATAAGTTAATCCTATTTACTTTTTTCTTTTTATTATCTCATATTTATACGTGTATTTAAATTTATTAATTAATTAAATTATATTAAAATAATTATATAAATAATAAATTAATATATAAATCATTTGAATATGTTTAGAAAAGTTATATTAAAAATAATTTTTTAGATCTAATTAATAATAATTAGATACAAAATATTGATAACTAATAAACTATTCAAACAAGTATTGAATATAAACATATCCTTATATGTCATTTTACTTGTTTAAATAATCTAACATCTATCATCTATCAGTTAATTTTACCAAACACTTTTATACAATCAGCTAATACAATCTGTTAGTCAAATCAGCTAATGCAATCAGCTATCAGCTAATGCAATCTGGCAATCGGCTATCTGCTATCAGATATCCTCTAATTGCCAAACAGGGTATGTTAAAAGATTCTAATTTTATTTTAACCATGTTTATAATTATTTTTTATAATTTTATCCAATACTTTTATTGTGATTTTAGTTTATTAATTTTAGTCCCTAAAAGTTTTATTTAATCTAAAATTTATCCTTATTTTTTTTATTTTTTATTAAATTTAATATTATTAATACAATAATATTTTTGTTCACTTTAGTCCTAAAATATTTATTTAATCCGAAATTGAACCCTATTTGTTTCTAATTTTATCTATTATTTTTACTATTAATTTATTTTTTCAATTTAATCCCTAAAATTTTATTTAATTTGGAATTGACCTCTATTTTATAATTCAATCCATTATCTTATAATAGCAAACTTTACATTTCAGTCACTAATTTTATAATTGCAATTAAGGACTTATTTTAGCTCGGATTAACCTGAAATTTGTCCATATGCCAATGATGATATTTATTTCATAAAGGAAGGTTTAGTTTCACTTTTTGAAAAAATATCCCTTTATTTTATGAATGTTTTCAAAATGGCCCATAAACTACTTATTTTTTGCAATTAACACCCTATTTTAAATTCGATTTCAACACAAATTTACCATTAAGTCTAATTTGAATTAATGATTCTAAAACAGACCTGAAATTGAGTTTTTAACTTAAAATCCAACTTATAAATTATTTATATTTTAGTTTCTAAACTCCAATTCGGTTAAATTTACTTCGATTTGAACTTCTTTTTTAGCAAAACATACAATGTTTCTACTTATATTAAACTTTTATTTAAGTTTTGAATATTTTTTGGGTTCAAGTCTTGTAAAATTACCAAAATGTCTTTTTTTTAAACCATTTATTTTCTAAAGTTTTTAAATGTTTATTTTCTAGAGTGGCTTTAGTTAAATGTTTCCCCTTTATGTTATGTTGGTTGTTACTTTCATATAATAAAAAATGCTTGTTTTTATAAAAAAAAAAAAAAAAAAAAACTTATTTTAGGCCGCAAATGGGCCATTTGTAGCATTCAATATTTGGGTTGGATTCGTTTGTATTGTGTATTAAGTGTTACATTGATAATCAAACTCTCAGGATTAGATTATATAAATATTAAACTAAATTATAAAAAATAGAAATAAATATAGGTTAATTTCATATTAAATAAAAAAATTATGATCTAAACTAGACAAAATAAAACCATATTAAAAATATTGGACTCAATTATATAAAAAAATAAAAATACATATAGGTCAATTTTGAATTAAAGAAAAAATTAGGGATTTAATTGAACAAAAATAAAACTATATTAGAAATATTAGATTAAATTATAAAAATTAGAAACAAATATGGTGATATTATAATTTTCAAAACTTAATTTTCTTTCCTCACTTTTCCATTGCACCAAGCAATAGAGAGGAAAGAAACTTATTTTTCTCCTAGTTTTCCATCCTCTCAACCAAGCACATCGATGAAAAGAAAAAATATATATTTTCCATCCTTTCATTCTTCTATCACTTCAATTTTTCATTCTTTCAATTTTCTTTCCTCTCTACCAAACAAAGCCTAAATTCCAATAATTTAATGTCATGGTGATATTATAATAAAAAATATTGGAACATAAATATTCTATTCTTAACCTAAGATCAAACATTTACCTAATATCAATTACGTACCTAATCCCAGAAAACAATACGAAACAACAGACATGAAATAACTATAGAATCCGACCAAAGTGAAAACATTAACACATAGCTACAAACCATTACAACATAACTACAGACCATATTATATGTGATTCTTGCGCGTTCGGCTCAACACCCTTCTTCCAAACGGATTGCTCTGGAGAAATGAGTAGTTTTGCCAGATGAAAGATAGAAGAGCGTTGCGGAGATCTCCCTGTTTTTCGACAAAAGAGAAAGCACGGGATCAGGAGAAAAACCCCTCGACTCCAAGCGAATCCAAGGGCTAAAGTAATGTTATGATAAGACGGTTATTAAACGTCTATGTGTTTAAAAATCTTAACTAACTCATACTTTATTTGAAACATATATGCATTCAATGCTAAAGTTGACGGCCAAACTGTCATATGGAGTTATGGACCTCATTAAAGGCCATACCTTAATTGGAGGGTTTACTTGGGAGATTTTAAAGTTTAAAAACTAATTTAAAACATAACTCATAACTTAAGGACTCATGATGTAATTAACCCATATATATTGCGATACATTTCCTATGCCCTAAAATTCTAAAGCGCTACAACAATAACAATTAACGATGTCAACCAAATATGTATGTATGTATGTATAGATATGGAGAATTATTCAATACATTAATGGTTAAAAAAATCACAAACGAGTTTAATTTAGGGGTTTAGGGTTTTAGTTTAGGGATTTAAGTTATTTAGTTTAGAATTTAGGGTTCAAAAGTTATGATTTAAGGTAGTAAGGTTAGAGATTTAGATTGTAACACTAAACCCTAAAATTTAATCTTAAACTCTAAATTCTAACCCTAAACCATATATGCTAAGATTAGTGTTACAAGGTGTGTGCATTGCCAAGGGTTAAGAATGTATTTGGACATATATTATCTTGTAATCCACATAAGAAATTCTAACCCTAAACCCTAAATTCTAACTCTAAACTTTAAATTAACTCCGTAACACCTGAATTTAACCTAATTGTGAAAACATTTTTTCCACAACCAATGTATCGAATAAAAACCCTATATATATATATATATGGAAAATAAACAAATGAAGGAAGGAATGAAGATAGAAAAATCATAACCTTGGAAACACTCAAAGCTGATTGAGCAACATAGTTGCCATAGTCATGCCCAATGACCTTTACAAAATCAGGATCATTTATAATCTCCATGATAATCCTTGAAGAGAGTTCATCCCCAGATTCTTTCAAACATTTCTCAACCACATTGCTGCCATACTTATTAAAAGAAAGCGCAACAAAACTCCCTTCAAGCTGACCTATTACCGCTTCCGTGGCACGACGAATTTTCAAACCAAGCACAAATTGTACAACATAGTTCCTAAACACACACAAAAAAAAATGAAATTAGGGTTAGATTCCGGTTTGTTACTAAAAGATCCGATAACATCAAATTTCAAAAGAAATGAACCCGAATTCATCCTCGGAAAGAAGCAAGGCATTGGCTATGATTTGATCGAGCAAATGGCCCTGGACCTCGGCATCGACATTGACCAAGCATTGTTGCAACACACAACAGCCGCTCTTATTTGTAGCAATGTTGATGCAGTGTTCTACAATTTCATCCGCAAGAAGCTGTCCATGGAAGATATTTTGAAAAATAAAACTTTTAAATTATAATTTAAATAAGTGTCAGATACGAATATATTTTAAAGGTATTTATTTTACCCGCTTTTCTTTATTCGAGAATCTATACAAGCATTGTAGAATTATATGGTGACCATTGCTGTTGTTTGTCAAGATAACAGCAATAGGCTTCAAAAGAGACACGAGAATAAATCTTTGCTCACTTGCGGTGATCCTCTCAACGAATTTATGTACAGTCCGGCTCCTAAACAATCAAAGAAAAAGCAAATTACAGGGAAAAAGGAAAATCCAACATTTATTAAACCCTAAACCCTAAAGCTAAACCTTCAATCACAATATAAACCCTAAATCACAAGTAAAAAGTCATGCACCTAAACTACTCTAAACACTTGATTATAAATCTGGTGTTTAAACCATAAACCATCCATTCAAAAATCTAAAATATAAACCCTAAACCACAAGTCATGAATTTATGATTTTTCACTTCTTTTATACATAGATTGTGTAAACAATATTGTCTATTTATATCACAAAACCTGAAATTTTAGGTTTCGAATTCTAAACCCTAAATTTTAATTTTTAAAAAAGATTCTTATAACTTAAGTTCTAAATCTAAATCCTAAATCAAAAGTCATGGATCATAGGTGTACCTAAACCATTAACAATAAACATAACATTTAAACCCTTAACGCTAAATTCAAAATTTTAAAATATAAACCCTAAATATCAGTCATAAATAATTCCAAAAAAAATTAAAACAGAAGAAAACCAACATCGAAGATTTTGGAATCGCATAATGCAAGTTTATGATTTTTCACTTCTTAGGTACATAGATAGTGTAAACAATATTGTCTATTCATATCATAAAACCTAAAACCTTAGGGTTTGAATTCTAAACCCTAAATTTTAATTTCTGAATAAGATTTTTAAACCTTAAAATAGACACGATTGATTGTCACTATGTATATGTTCTTACCCGTGAACATCAGTGCAAACTTCAAGGAAACTTTGTGGGCTGCCGGCGAGCAAGAGGAGGAGGTGTGTCCTAATTTCTTGATTGCTTGCTTTGAACAGTTTCTGGATGAAGTAGTTAGCAAACCGATGAACCATCAACGCATGCAACTGGTCCTTCACCTCCATGAAAAACATCTCAATCTCCTCATGGGTTATGATTCCACGGTCCAATTTCTCCTGCAAGAGACGGCACCCGTTCTGATCTTTCGCCAGCGCACAGACCTGCCCTCTCAGTTCCATCAGCGAGGACGACGGATAAAAAACATGTTGATTGTACATCGACGGCGGGAGCATGTCGGTCGACGAAGGGTTTTGGGACAAGAAGCCATTGATGTCGGGCCATGAGTGGTTGGATCGAGACGTCGTCGAGTTCGGATAGCCGCCGCCGTTGAAGCCGTCGTAAAACAACTGCATTGGTCCCCTCAAACCGGACCCCAAAACCCTGGTATTCCGTGTAAGGTTCAGATTCAGCCGACCAAAAATTTCTTCAAGACTTTCATGGTGATATGTGTGTGAAGAACCATTAGGGTTTTGGAATTGAAAGAGACCATCACCATATCCTTCCATTGATGAAGAACGCTAAAAAAACAAAAAGTTACAGAATTTGTGGGGGGGTTTTTTGAGGTGATTGAGGTTGGGATTTGGGGAACAAAGTGGGTTTTAAGAGAAGAAGAGGAGAGAGATAGGTTTAGAAAGAGTGTTTCGATCAAACAAGGAAACATACATAGCAATTAAGGTTATTTAAGCTTCTTTTTTTTTGAGAAAAGGTTATTTAAGCTTGTTGACTTCAAAGAATATTCCGTTTTAATTAAAATTGTATTCTCGATAATTAAATTTCGAACAGTTTATCCTCAATTTTACCATTTACAATTAATATTAATTATTATACCACTAATTATTCGAAAATTTAAAATGATTAATATTTTTGAACAATATAATGATTAATATTAGTTAGTGGTAGATCTTGACGTGGTATTTGATTTATAAAAATGTGATAATTTGAGGTGAGTTAATCATTTAAAAAAAATAGACGCCTAATTAAAAATTTTCAAATATAATGAGATTCTTTTTTAAAAAAATTGACGATCTAATTAAAATTTTTAAAAATTTAAGAGAATTGATAAAAGGTTTTAACAATTGTTGAAGGGTTTAATTAACAATATTCAAATTACTTAAGACTTTACGAGAATCTTTAATAAATTTCAAGTAGTCTAGATTTTAAAAAAAAAAATTAAACAGTGTAATTAAAAAATTCCCCAAACTCTTGTTGACATCCGCCTCTAATTTTTTCTGAACCTTCACCACCCCTAGCAAGCGAATCAGCTGCCGTAGTGAGCGGAAAATACGCGCCCACATCTCCTCCTCAAGGGTAAAGCACCAGCCAACTTTTCGGGCATAACAGATTACCTAGAGATAGTTGCAGCAGGTGTTAAAAAGGCAGTTACACCTTTAAAATTTTAGATTTTCATATAATTTAAATGTTCTATTTGAATTCTCTATTTATATTTTTAATATAATTTTTTAATGGTTCATATCATTTACACGCGATCACCCACTGGTTTTAAGATCTCACATAGTGCCACCAGCTCAAATAAAGAACGTCCTAATTATCAAATAGTTTGGATTAAGAGTAGTTCTGGACATATTAATAGATAAGACTATACAGGGCCCTTTGAAAAAAGATTGTTTAAAAAAGATTTTTTTGGAAGAAGGTGATATTAAAAGTGGTCCTTTGGAAGAATTTATATTAAAAGTATTGTAGATGTTTTTGTTTCAAAATATGCAAGAAAAATAACATTTTTTAAGTTAAAATGTCATACTATTAGATGCTTGTAATTTATTTTTATGTTGCTCAAGAGGATAATTCAGTGTTTTAATAAATTAAGTGTCACATTTTAATAAACTGCACATGTCCCTTAAATCTTTGAACCGCCTCTGGTTTCGATGTAGTCAAAACCACTGTCATGAATCCAATAATTAGTCATAATAAAAAAGGCTAAAGGGTCACTTTTGCCCCTATAGTAGACCTAATTTATCGATTTCGCCCCTGTGATATTTTCACATCAATTTAGCTCCTGAAGTAGTCTAATTACATCACCGTTTGCCATTTGACTGACGAAAGCCAACGTTGACTGTTACGGTGGTGACATGGCAGTTTATGATGACATGACAGAGGACAAAATTGATTTTTCAAGCGAACTCGAGGGCAAAATTGATTTTTGGTTGAGTACAAGTGCAAAATTGATTTTTAGGTAAAATACGAATTTTTGAAAATATTAAAAATACTAAAATATGTAAAAATAATAAAATGTTTAAAATGTTTTATTAATATATGACTAAAAATAACTAAAAACTAAAAACAACTAAAATTATAAAATTAAAATATCAGAAGTTATTAAATTATAAATTATTCAAAAATCAAAACTTAAAAATAAATTCTACACTCCAATCCTAATTTTTAAATTTCAAATCCTAAAAATTATAAACTCTAAATTGCAAACCTTGAATCCTAATTGAAAATTTTATAATATAAAGTGAATATGAATCATAAAAGTACGTGTATAAATTTAATCATATAAAATGTTTAAATTTTAGAGTTTAAGGTTTGTGATTTAGAAATTAGACTTAAAGTGTGAAGTTTAATATTTTAGTATTGAGATAGGAGCACCAAAAAGATAAAAGATTTTTGTTCAGTTGAGATAATCACATTAACCCTATTTTAATATTCTTTTTTGCTTACATTTTTTGAAGAGAAAGAAAACCAAAATCGTCCAAATTATTTTAATGAAGGTTTTTATATTTTTTTTAATACTTTGTAAATATTTTAAAATTTAATTGTTCAATAATTTATAATTTATTATCTTATTATATTTTAATTTTATAATTTTTAATTATTTTATTTTATTTTTAGTCATATATTAATAAAATATTATTTTAATATTTTAGTATTTTACTCAGATTTTTTTTGTCTAAAAATCAATTTTAACCTTGTACCCAACAAAAATTTAATTTTGCCCTCGAAGTCGCTTGAAAAATCAATTTTGCCCTACGTCACGTCATCGTAAATTGCCAATCACCAGCGTAACGGTCAATCTTGGCTTTCGTCAGTCAAAGGGCAAACGGTGATACAATTGGACTATTTCAGAGGTTAAATTGATACGAAAATATCATGAGGGCGGAATCGATAAATTAAGACTATTACAAAGACAAAAGTGACCCTTTAACCAAAAGAAAATTATACTCATATTAAAAAATTTGAGTTCAGACAACTTTATTAGACAAATATCCGATAGTTCTTCGTAAGTTAATTTCATGGTGAGCTGGAGTTTGCGTTTTCCACTTTAACACGGGGAATCGACACAGTATCCATCAGTGATGAGGGCCAAAATGTTGCAATTTCAAGTACCGCATCATTTGGTACCATCGACGGGATCGCCTCCGAGTTTCACTCTCCATCATTGTTCACAATTTCCTTAACCGGTACAAAATCACTCGATGAAACTATGATTAAATACCGAGGGGTAAAGGACCAATTAAGTATTTAAATTTAAAAATTAAAAAGAATAAAAACTTTATTTGATTAATATTTAAATTAAAAAGGATTTAAATTATTATTATACTAAAAAATTTAAGAGGGACAACAACCATTTCCACCCTAAGTATAGTTTCGTCCCTGGTCGTACCTACAGTGATTGACGTCCAACTAGGGTTAGAAGTTCGATCGAGTCAAGTCGACTAAAAAAATTCCGAGTTAGTTGAGTTTACAAGTCATATTTTAGGATTTGTAGAGTGGATCGTTGAATCGATAAATGCCAAGATGGGGTGGATTGAATTTTTAATTTGGTTGGTAGTGAAGTGATAAATCCAAGTTCAATCTCGTTTTGAAACGTTCGAGATCGTTTCGATACAGCTGCATCGAAACGGATTTGTCCGTTCCGTTGTTCTTCATCCGTTTCGAAACATAGTGTTTTGAAACGATGACTCGAAAATCACTGTTTTGACTTGGAAAACACTTAGAAAATTTTGTATAACCATTTGGTTTTGACTTGACCATTTTGCTTAAAAGTTTTGGGAAGTTTTGAGGACTTAAAATTTTATTTTCTATTTTCAATTTAGTCCTTAAATCCTTTGTTATATCAAAATCAATTCTTTGGTTTTACAATCTTCCCCTTTTTGGTATAACAAAACCAAATATAAATTTTTAAGTGTTTTGAAATCTTTGAAATTTTTTTAACTCCCCTCAATTTAAGATAGGTTTTAAAGTTTTGAAAAGTTGAAATTTAAAGCACTTGAAACTTAAAAACAAACTTAAAAACACTTAGGCTCTTAGGAATTACTTCTCCCCTTTTTGTTAGTCAAACATATAATCAAGGCTAAATGAGAATAAAAGAGGCATAAATCGTAAACCAAGCAACATAATAACATAGATAGCATTAAGTTCATAAAACAAATCCAAACATAAAATCAAAGCATATGTCTTAAAAAAGACAGGTGCATAAACTCAATCCTAATATGACAAAATGAAATGATATTCAATAAAACTAAGGTGCCTCATCATCTTCATCGCTTCCATGGTCATCCAAGAAATCATCCGTGTTCTTCTCTTGATCCTTGCGAAAACGCCTCCAATCACCATAGAAGTTGGTGAATGAGAGATTCATGGATGATTGTTGGGTTTCAAGGGAGGTAAGGTGATTCTCTGTGCCAAGAACATGATCCACCAAGGATGTTAATCGAGTGTTGACAGCTGCAAACCCGAAAGTCATGTTTGTGTCTATGGTGTTGAACCTCTCGGTGAGGAAGGTTATGAGAGCATTATTGTTAGGAGTCACAACAGGAACTTGAACTTGTGGTTGAGGCTCTTCTTGAGGTGCTTGAGCTCTACGATCAACTCGAATCCATTCACCATTAGTGTATTGAAATCCGGACCTTACGAGAGAGGACTCACCAAGCTTTTGCTTGTGTTGTTCTGGAAAATCGTATGAGACATCAAGGTCAAGGCGAACAAAAATGTAGCTCAAAGCTGTCCCATAGGTGAAGGAGGTGATGGAGTCGGATTGATGATGCCTTACTAGATGGACCATCTCAACAAACATTATCTTCACCAAGTTAGGTTGTTGTTCTTGTCGGTAACGCTCGAGCCAAAAGGTGTTAACTTGACGGATATGGGCAAATTTTCCTCCGGATGGGTGAAAGAACCAAGTTATGATTAAGTGCAAGAAACGGTCTTGGGCATCCAAAGTGAGAACCGATCCAGTTCGAGATCCAAAGGTGGTTTCATCCTCAATACCCTCATTAACAAGCCCAAGAAGGGTCACTAAGATGGATGGTTCAATGCGGAACTTCTTTCCCAAGATGTAAGACTCGATAGCAATAACTTCGGAACGATCTTCATTACTAATAAGATGAGCATTGGAGTAGAAAAACAATACCATGTTTTTGTAGACAATGTCGGGAATATTCATGAAGCTCAGGAAACCCCAACGTTGCAAAAGAGGTAGGTACTTAAAGTAGAAACACTCGGAATCAAGGAATGTCATGTCAATAACTCTTTCTCGTCGAACAACAACATCTTGAAGAATTTTAAATTGATTCCTAGCCTCTTGGTTTCTAAGACTCTTGGCATAAAGAAGGGTAAGGTTTGGATGAACATCGTCACCGGGGTTCGAACCTTCACCCCCTTCAGTCTTTCTTTTCTTTTGCATAGCCATTAAAAATACCTAAAAATAAAGCAAGCAATACAATTTAAGTGTATGCATTAAATCCTAATTCGATCTAATAAGAATCCTATTAAGGTTTTTTAAAAAACTTTGAAAGCATATACATAAAAATAAAATTTTGATGAAAACAGATTTGAAAAACAGTGTTAAAAATATGATTAAAATAAAATATATTCGAACCAAAAAATTTGAGATTTGAATTTTTTTACAAGATTTTGAAAACCCATAATGTAAAACAAGTATTCTATACAAAACTATAATTTTTTTATCATAATATTCGAATGAAATAAAAAGAAAAAGATAGAAAATACCTCAAAAATGGGATTTTGGAGGAATTTGTGGATGAAATTGCACAAAATTGATGAAGCTTGCTTAGATTGATGTTTAGGATTAAAGGCCCACAAGTTTTGATGAAAAACAAAGATATTTGAAGGGTTTTTATAGATGGAATCGATCTAGAGTTTTGAGGGGTTTGGGTTTAATTAAAAGACTCTTTAAGCATTTAAAACCCTTTAAATTTGGCTTTTCCGGATACGCGTTTCGAAAAAGGAGAGATCGTTTCGAAATATGCGTACCAAAATGCATATGAATGTTCCGAAACTTATTGAATGTTTCCAAGCCCAAGAGTTTCCCATATCGAAACGAAGATGGGCCGTTTCGATACAAGTTTTAACAAAACCAAAATGTTTCGAAACACTTAGGAGCGTTTCGAAACAGCTTGGTTCATATGTGTTCTTTAGAGGCAGCCTGTATCGAAACAGTGTGACCCGTTTCGATACCAATAGCCCTGAAAGAGCAGATAAGGCTCTAAAATGTAGAAAAATCAGACTTTGATTGAACCTAGATGCATGAATGAGATGTATGAGCAGATTTAATATATCAAAACATAAACATATTCCCCCTAACTATAAGCAAGGATGTAATTAAGATAAAAATACATAAGCATGGGATTTAACAAGAATTCAAGCAATTTTAAGCACAAAGGTCATAAAAGGTCAAGATAGGCTAGTTAGACCTAACTCTCTCCTAAGGGACCAAAAACGCTCTTTATCTAGAGGTTTGGTAAAGATGACCGCTAATTGATTTAAGGTGTCTACATACTCTAAAATAACATCTTCCTTAAGGACATGATCTCTAATGAAACGATGCCTTATTTCTATGTGTTGGATGGATTTTTGGTAAGACATATGACATTAGTGTTATCACACTTAAGGGGTATGGCGTCTACCTCAATTCCATAGTCTAAGAGTTGTTGTTTCATCCAAAGGACTTGAGCACAACAACTCCCTAAGGATATGTACTCCGCTTCGGTGGTAGATAAAGCTACACTATTTTGTTTCTTAGAGAACCAAGATATGATCATACTACCTAGGAATTGAAAAGTGTCGGAAGTACTTTTCCTATCTATCTTACAACCCCCGTAATCCGCATCCGAATAAGCATGAAAGTTAAAGGTTGAGTCTCTAGGATACCAAAGGCCTAAGCAAGGAGTATCTCTAAGGTACCTAAAGATCCTTTTAACGGCTATAAGGTGTGACTCTTTAGGACTAGCTTGGAACCTAGCACACAAGCAAACACTAAACAATATATCTGGTGTACTTGTGGTAAGGTAAAACAAAGACCCAATAATAGAACGATAAAGCTTAGAGTCAATACACTTGCCTCCTTCATCTTTGTCAAGCTTTGTGGATGAGCTCATTGATGTAGCTTGAGGCTTTGCTTGCTCCAAACCAAACTTCTTGAGCATATCTTTGATGTACTTAGCTTGATTGATGAAGATGTCATCCTTCATTTGTTTGATTTGGAGTCCCAAGAAGAATGAGAGCTCCCCATCATGCTCATTTCAAATTCATCTTGCATCAACTTAGAAAAATCTTGACAAAGCAACTCATTAGTAAAACCAAAAATAATATCATCAACATAAATTTGAACTACTAAGATATTTTTGCCATTGTTTTTAATAAATAATGTTGTGTCCACCTTTCCTTTTTCAAAACCTTTTTTAACTAGAAAACTTGATAATCTTTCATACCAAGCTCTAGGAGCTTGTTTTAACCCATATAAAGCTTTTGACAAATTGAAAACATGGTTTGGAAAAATGGGATCTTCAAAACCCGATGGTTGTTTCACATGCACTTCTTCGTTTATAAAGCCACTTAAAAACGCACTTTTAACATCCATTTGAAAAAGCTTGAAATCAAGATAACATGCAAATACAAGTAACATCCTAATTGCTTCCATTCTAGCTACGAGTGCATAGGTTTCATCTAAACCAATTCTCTCTTCTTGAGTGTAACCTTGAGCGACAAGCCTAACTTTGTTTCTCATTATGTTACCACTCTCATCTAGTTTGTTTCTAAAGACCCATTTAGTTCCTATAATAGATTTGTTTCTAGGCCTATCAACTAATGTCCATACTTTACTTCTCTCAAATTAGTTTAACTCATCTTGCATGACCATAATCCAAAAGTCATCTTTTAATGCTTCTTTAACATTCTTAGGCTCAATGCATGAAATAAAAACAACATTATTAAGCATTTTAAGAGAAGAACGAGTAGTTACCCCCTTGGATGGATCACCCAAGATCTCACCACCTTTGACATATTTGTACTCTCTTGGGTAGCTCACTTCCTTTTCCTCAAGAGACATGTCTTGCAATGCTTCTAAAGGCAGTTCTTGTGCTTCTTCCTCTTTGTTTGGAATCTCATTCACCTTTGATGATTCTCCCCCAAAATTGGCTTCAATGATCCTTACATCATCACCATCACAAGAATCATTCCTCGGAAGGAGGTTATCATCGAAAACTACATGAATAGATTCCTCTACAACTAAAGTTCTTTTGTTAAACACACAATAGGCTTTAAAGTTTAAACAGTAACCTAGAAAAATAGCTTCATCACTCTTTGCATCAAATTTACCTAAATTATCTTTTTCATTGTTTAAAACAAAACACTTGCAACCAAAAGGATGAAAATAACTAATGTTAGAATTTTTAGATTTTAAAATCACATAAGAAGTTTTCTTCAAAATAGGCCAAATAATTACTCGGTTTATAACGTAGCAAGCGGTGTTAGTGGCTTCCGCCAAAAAATACTTAGGTAAATTATTTTCACAAAGCATAGTCCTAGCCATTTTTTCTAAAGTTCTATTTTTCTTCTCAACTACCTCATTTTGTTGAGGAGTTCAAGGAGCCGAAAAATTATGGCTAATCCTATTTTCATTACAAAAATCTTTAAAACCCATATTTTGGAATTCGGTTCCATGATCACTTCTAATGTGTGAAATTTTAAGTTCAAGATCATTTGGGGTTATTTTTGAAAATGTGATGAAGTTTTCTAAAGCCTCATCTTTGGTACTTAAAAAGAGAACCAAAGTGTACCTAGAGTAATCATCAACAAGTACAAATGCATATGATTTTCCACCCAAGCTAGTAGTTCTGATTGGCCCAAAGAGATCCATATGGATCAATTGCAAACATCTACTTGTAGAAACATTATTAATGGACTTGAAAAAGGCTCTATGTTGTTTACCTTTATCACATGCATCACAAACTTTATCTAATGAGAACTTGAGCTTAGGTAGGCCTCTAACTAGATTAAGGGAAACTAATTTTTCTAAAACGCTAATGCTAGCATGTCCTAATTTTCTATACCATAACCATGCATAATTTTCATTTTGTGCAACTAAGCATGCATGAGATGTATGAATGTCATCTAGATGCACTATATAAATATTGCCTATGCGATGACCAATGAGCATTGTTTTGTTAGATTTAATGTCTATTATTCTACACCCATTTACATCAAACATGACATTAAACCCTTTATCACATAATTGACTAATGCTCAACAAATTATGTTTTAGACCATTGACATACAAGACATTTTCAATAAGTATGGAAGAGTGATTACCTATGGAGCCAATACCTTCAATGTGGCCTTTGGAGTTGTCACCAAAAGTTACTACTCCTCCATTTTTTGGCTTTAAATCCATGAATCGACTCTTGTCTCCGGTCATGTGTCTCGAGCATCCACTATCAAGGTACCATGAATTTTGACTTTGTGCTTTGGCCTTGTAGCAATGCCCCCCCTACAAACAAAGAGTTTAAACTTTGATTTTTGGTACCCAAATCATTTTAGGTCCATGAGTGTTAGCTCCTAAAAGCTTGGTTCCCTTAGGAATCCAAGATGACAAGGCATTAACATTATTAGATTTTACAAGTTCCTTAGGAACCCATACACTTCTAATCTTTTTTTGTCCTAGAGTGCCTATAGGAGCCACTTTGTTTGTAGTTCAAATTCTTTCTTTTTGTAAAGTTGGATTTTGAAGATTCACTCTTTTCAAGCTTTGAAGAACCAACACTTTTGAAATAATTTTTGAGCTCATTCACCAATTTTTGATGTTTATCATTACATTGAGAAATATGGTTGTTCAAATCAATATTTTATTTTTCAAAGAACTTTAAATTATCTTGCAAGCTTAAAACCTTTTTTCTCAAAATCCGAGTTAGTTTTAGAGAGTAAATCGTTTTGAGCTTTTAAATCCGAAATGACCTTTTTGTTTTTCAAAACGAACTCCTTGTATTTTTCTACTAACTCATCATCTACCTCTTGTAACTCATCATATGCATCATGCAATTCATCAAATGTAAAATCATAGCAAGATGAGTTAAAGGTTACCATAAAATCCTCCTCAAGAGTCATGGGGCAAAGGTTCGCCACTTCGTGTTCCTCATCCTCGAATGACTCATCATCACTCCAAGTAGCAATCTTGACTTTGAGCTTCTTCTTCTTCTCAAAGCCCTTCTTCTTGAGTTGAGGGCAATCGGAACGAATATGACTCGGCTTCTTGCACAAGCAAATGATAGGATCATTTTTCTCTTATTTGCTCTTGTTCTTGAAGTCTCTCTTTCTTTGAAATTTCCTCTCTCGGTTAGATTTCATGAACTGTGAGAAGCGTTTGGCTATTATTGTCAACTCCTCGAAATCCTCATTCTCACTAGAAGAGCTCTCATATTGTAGAGAAGCCTTGAGAGCAACTCCTAGCTTATTTTTCTTGTCCACATCTTGCTTCTCTATTCTTCTTTCTTCTTTTCCTCTTCTCTTCCTTGTTTCATAATTTCATGATTAAGGAGAGAACCAACTAGCTCATCAAGCTTCAAGGTCTCCAAATTCTTAGCTTCGATGATGGACATTCTTTTACCATCCCAAGATTTCGGGAGAGAATATAGAAACTTTCTAACTAGCTTGTCTTCGGGAATCACTTCACCAAATCCTTTTAGACCATTGACGATGATCGAAAATCGATCAAACATCTTGGGGACACTCTCATGGGGATCCATCTTGAAGTTCTCATAACTCAAATTTAGTAGTCCGATCTTCATCTCCTTAACGTCGCTAGTTCCTTTATATGTTGTCTCAAGAGTGTCCCACACTTCTTTGGCGCTCTCGATTGAAGAAACCTTAGAATAGATGTCCAGACCAAGTGCATAAAAAATGATGTGCAATGCTTTATCGTTGACTTGCGTCATTTTTCTATCTTCTTCGGTCATCTCCGATTTCACCTTCGGGACAAGTCTTCCTTCATCATTTCTTTTCATCGGAATGTGAGGCCCTTCTTCAACTACATCCCAAACCATGTAGTCGGTGGATTTGATGAAGAGACGCATCCTATTATTCCAATATAGGTAGTTGTCCCCATTGATAAATGATGATTTAGTGGTGAATTGAGACTCTTAGAGGTTGGAGATTGAGGTAGATGCCATGGCTTGACTAGAAAATTGATCACACTCTTCTAGGATCTCCTCTTGTGGTTGTTAATCTTTCAAAAGAGGTAGGCTCTGATACCAATTGTAGAGTGGATCGTTGAATCGATAAATGCCAAGAAGGGGTGAATTGAATTTTTAATTTGGTTGATAGTGAAGTGGTAAAATAAAATTGAGGACAAAGGCAATTATAGTTGTTCAAGTTCCAAATGAACTCTACATCCACCACCTTAGCTCCCACTAAGGATTTTCCAAACAACTTCACTAGTTGATCTTTCCCTTTTCTAGGCTTAGAAGGAAACCTTTACACAAATGGTCAATTTGCTACCAAAAATTGACCAAACCCTCTCACAAATTTACAAATAAGAATGTGGCAATTACAATGTATCTCTCAAGACTAATATTGCCCAAATTACAAGCACACAACCCAATTGAATCTGAAAAATAGGAAATTACAAGGATTGACAATTGAGGTTTTACAAAGATTTAGGAATTTAAGCACTTGAGCTTGGAATTTGATGTAGAATTGTTTCTCTTAGGATTAATAGTTGTTACTAGTTGTTTTTAGACTCTCTTTTATACCTTCTCATTCAATTCTAGCCGTTTGAGTGGTTGACATCATCAATATAGCCGTTGGAATGCAATCTTCCCACCATAAATGCACTTCTGCAACTACCCGTTTGGAAACACTTGTACATGTTTTGAAACAGACCAAAATAGAAATAGCCGTTGGGGTGTAATTAAGAGACCGTATCGAAACGAATATAATCGTTTCGATACGCTAAGTGCCTGTTCTGAAACGACTTGACACCGTTCTGAAACAATTTGAAACTGTCAAAACCTGTATCGAAACGTGCTTAAATCGTTTCGATACGTCTTAACCGTTTTGTAAAAATCAGTTATAAAATTGCAATGGTCATAATTTTAAATCCAAGTTCAATCTCGTTTCGTAACGTTCGAGATCGTTTCGATATGGCTGTATCGAAACAGATCTGCCCGTTCTGTTGTTCTTCATTCGTTTCGAAACATAGTGTCTTGTTTCAATACTATCGTATCACAACGAGATGACTCGTTCCGAAACCAATTTTAACAGTTACGAAACGTTCCGAAACACCTAAGGGCTGTTTCGGAACGGTGACTCGAAAATCACTGTTTTGACTTGGAAAGCACTTAGAAAAATTTGTATAACCATTTGGTTTTGACTTGACCATTTTGCTTAAAAGTTTTGAGAAGTTTTGAAGACTTACAAATTTATTTTCTATTTTCAATTTAGTCATTTGTTATATCAAAATCAATTCTTTGGTTTTACACGATTCAAACTTTATTTGAAATTCTTTCGATTTGAGTCGAACTTATAAAATTTGAGTCGAGTTGAGTTTTCGAGTTTCTATACAAATTTAATTGTAATTATTTATAATGTTATAATGCATATTGATTCCAATTTAAACGGATTTTTATATCCATATGTGATACACATATATATTTCCTCATATTTTCATATGTGATATACATAATATATCGGAAAAAATTGAAGGGTTGAATTCGAACTAGAAACTAATCAACTAATTACTAAAATTTTTGAATTATTCGAATTTACATTTTATAACTCAAATTTAATTAAAAAAATTTCAAGTTGAGTCCAGTTTATGAGATTACTAGTCGAGTCAAATGAGTCTATTTTTTCGCGTCAAGTCGAGTTAAGTCTTGTCAACCCCTACTGTCCAACCCTTTTTTTCCCGTACAATAGATTCACAGGCCCAATTTACAAGCCCATTTATTTAGTACAAAAGCACTCGCTCGCCCTTGCTTCCACCGCCTTTTTCTTCTTTTTCCCTTTTTTTTCTTCTTCTACGCGCGCAGCGCAGAATTTACTCACTCTCTCTATCTATCTGCATAATTCGCCGAACGCGGCGAGATTCAAGGTTTGTTCATTTAATCCCTTTCTCTTTTAAGATTTATATGCTTCTTGTTTGGATGCCGAGAAAACAGAGGCTAAGAAAATGAAAACAATTGAAAAAAAAGAACGCGAAACGGCGGAAGATTTTCTACTTTCATTGATTTTTTCCCTTACGGAGCCGATAATGTTAGATTAGGTCACTATTTGTGTGCTCAGTTTGTGGTTTTTCATACGCATAAGTTTCGCATTTGGTGTAAGATTCTCTTTTTAAGCTGAAGTTGAGTTTTTTTTTTGTTAATAGAAACTAATGAGTTCATCCCTAGGGTTTTGATATAGAATATGTTGCCTGGATGTTGAGTATTTTATTTGTGTTAAATGCTGAAAAGATTGGTTTCAGTTTAGTTAAAGTAATACCCAGTGCAGGAAAATGGTAGTGAATTGAAGAGATGTACGTTTGTAAATGCATATTCTCGATTTCATGAATGAGTGTTAAGTTAGGGCTTAGGAATTAGGATGACCTGTTTTCAAGAAGATGATTGCTTGTTTAAGATAGCTCCCTTTGAGTTTTCTCCGACTCGTTTTGTTCTTAGTTTGTACTTTTGTACATTAGGTGTTTAACGTTTAATGTTGATATCTTAGATTGTTTTGAAGTAAATTCTTGTTTCTACTTTCTACTGCGTTTAATTTGGTTGCTAAATTTTGGTCAAGATTTTCCAATGTCATTAAAAAAGGGTGATGCATTGCTGTTCCAAATTCACGATATCAATCTCCCCCTCTCTTGTTTTCCCTATAGTTGTTTGAAAATCGTAATTCTTTTGGAAATCAAGGCTAATATTTGGTAAATGCAAGAATTGATTTATCAATTTTGTTGAAAATACAATGAAAATCTATTGAATTTTCTTATCATAACTAGTATGTATTGCATTGTTAGACATATTAATTTTTTTCTCATCTCTTTTATAAAGTGCAGGTAGTTGCATTTTGATACATTTGGCCTAGAGTTTACGTTGGGGAAATAAATGGTTGTATTTTATTACTGTCTACTTGTTTAGTGAACTTCAATCATTACTCGTTAGCCTATCAATAACCAAGTGGTAAAATCAGCAATAGTTGGGTCTCTAACATGGTAGTTAGTACTAGAGGTGATAACGAGCTGAGTCTGAGTCTGGTCGGGCTCGGCTCAGAAATAGTGTAACTGGGCTTGGCCCGGGCTCGCCGAGCTCGGAATTTTAGGCTCGAGCAAAGCTCGGAAATGATGCTATTGGGCTCGGCTCGGGCTTGGGCTCGAAGCTTGTCAGGCTCGGCTCAAAATGAAAAAGTTTGCTATAGTTTTTTTTATAAAAGATTTGTTAAAAGTCCATTTTATAACTAACACTGAAACGAAATTCAAGATCGAAAAGGGAGAAAAAGTGCCAAAATTAGATGAATCCAAACAACCAATAAATATTCTTATAATGCAAACACATAATTAAAGAAAATACAAAATCAAACAACCAACTAAAGAAAATGCCCAATTTATTTTAGTTAATTTGTCTTTAGTAGAATTTTCTTAATTTATTTTATTGCTTTTCTTTTGTTAAACATACTCCCTCCGTCCCATAAAATATGTCCCTTATTGACTTTTTGAAAGTCAATTTTTTAAAAATTTGACTATTATTATATTGAATATTTTAAATAATTAATTTTTATAAAATATATATTTAAAAACTACTCCATTAGAGGTTTTTAAAATATATTTTTTCATATTTTTATAAATGATACATTTTAAATAATTATGAGTCAAAGTTGAAAAAAATTGACCAAAAAAAGTTAATAAGGGACAAAAATTGTGGGACGGAGGGAGTATTACTTTTAGCGCATATGTAGTTTTCAAGCTTGTTCACAAGCTTTTCAAGCCGAGCCTATTCGGCTTGTTAAAGTTTTGAGCCGATCCCGAGCCCGAGTTGAGCTCACTCGAGCTGAGTTTTGACTGAGCCGAGCTGAGCTTGAGTAGCTCGCGAGCCGGTCGGGTTCATTATCACCCCTAGTTAGTACTAGGGTGTAAATGAGCCGAGTCGAGCCTGGGTAGTGAGTAGTGCTAAGCTTTACTTGGCTCGTTAAGAATTTGGATTGAGTTTGAGCTTGAATCAAGTCTAATCGAGTTGAGTGTTGATCGTGTTTTGACCGAGTCAGACTCGAATAGCTCATGATCTGTCTCGTCTCATTTACATCCTTAGTCATAATAATAATAATAATATCCAACAATATACATTTTAGTTCACTCTAATTTTTAAAAAATTAGTATATTATTCTTTCGAGTAGCTCGTGAGCTTTTTTAGTCGGGTATTGAGTAGCTCAGCTCGTTAAGAACTTGAGTCAAGTCTAATCGAGTCGAGTGTTGACTGAGTCGGATTTGAGTAACTCGCGATTTGTCTCGTCTTAATTACAGTCCTAGTTAGTACTGCACTGGTCTTAAATTGTTACCAAGTAATTTAAGTATTGTACTGATCAAAATTTTGGTTTGTTTTGGCCCATGTCGATCAATACTGACCTGTATAGTTTCATTCCGGTCAATACCGATTGGTACAAGGTTTTATTTTAACCAAATTTGTTTTTTTGTCTTAATTAAATATAAAATAAAATATAAAAATTTAATAAAGTTATTGAACTTAATTAATAATTTAAAATTACATTTTAATATAAATATATTTATATGTAATTGAGGTATATTTGCAATATATGAAATATGTATATAACTTATTTAAAATTAACTACAAACCCAAACGGTACACTGAAACACACTAGTAACGGTATTTACCAGTACTAGAGAAAAAGCGGTGCGTCTGTTGATACGGTACTGTCTACATTGGTCTATAATGAAGTGTTGTCTTATGGTTTCTTATCATATTCATGGCTATCTCATTTTTTGAGTTTCCTTCTGAGTAGTTTATGTTTCAGTAGCCTTAAACTAGTTAGTAGTGGTATTTTAATTATTGTAGACTGTCTACGGCTGGTGCAAAAGCAACATTCTTACCAATTGTGATTGGTAAAACTTTTCTTTTTGTCAATTTTCGGTGAAACATATATTACAGTTTTTCGGTTTTATATTGTACTTTTGATTCTCTTATCTGAATAACTTTACCTTTCTCTCTGTCAGACTTTATTAATTAATTTTTTTTGTTAAATTAAAAACTCCCAACTTATCATGGTAATATTGGTGCTGGTATGCAGCATTTTTAGCCTTCTAATTGATATGATCAAGGTTGGACATATGGGCGTTTGTTCATCTCAAGGAAAGAGTGAAAAGGGAAACCATTTTAACCCGGAAGAAAGATTGTCAGAACAGGCCAATGAATATCGTAGTGAATGTTTTCTTACTGAACTTTCAGAAAATAAAGATCAACATGCAATAGCACAAAGCGAATCAGCAGAAACTGCAATTGGTGTGTCTCATTCCAGCATTGGCGAACTATTTTCTGCTGAAAATTTAGGAGTCCTTTCCGAAGGTGTGTGTGATCATAATCAAGAGACTGTATGGGCAAAGACACATGAGTATGGTTCTGGATTTATGCACAAGGAAACATCAGACAAGAACCCTGGTTCTGAAATTGTTGAAAATAAACGTGAAGAGGCTTGTACTTTGGTTTGTGATCTTCCTGCTGAACATTCAAAATCAGTTTGTAATGATTTGTCCAAGAATGCTGCTAGTGAAAGTTTAGGGTTGTTCCCCGAAGGCTCAAGCAAGGACATTCAGGCTGATAAACTTTCATGTTCCCAACTTGGTAGTGCAGAGCCTACAGTTAGCTTTGGTTCTGGAAAGATATGCGAGGAATTTACCGAACCACTAGAGCAGCAACAACAACTTGATTCTCAAAGTTTACCAAATGGTATAGAAAAAAGTTTATCTGCTAATGTTTTTAATCAAGCATTGCAATTGAATCCTGAAGATATAAACAAGGGTGATTGTGGCAAACATTTACAATCACCTTCTGAAGGTGTGAATAATGTTATTCTGACCAGTAATAGTACACTTGTTGATCCTTTAGGATTGCCTCAAGAATTTGATTCAAACAATCCTAGTATTCAACAACCAAAGCTCCATTGTGAAGACATATCAAAAAATTCTGGTGTGGAACAGCATGAAACAACACCTAAGAATTCTGGCCGACAGAGGGGTGGAAGAACTTCCAAAAATGTAAAGAAAAGTTATCCGCTAAGATCTTTGAGAAGCAGTGACCGGGTTTTGCGTTCGAAATCACAAGAGAAATCTGAAGCTACTGAGTCGAGCAATAATGTGGCTGATGTTGGATCTAGCAAGCAGCAAAAAAGGAGGAAGAGGAAGAGGGAGGGGAAAACAGAAGTTTCCGATGAATATTCAAGAATCAGGAAGCACCTTAGGTATTTATTGAATCGAATAAACTATGAGCGAAATCTGATTGATGCATATTCTACAGAAGGTTGGAAGGGACTGAGGTGTGTTTATTACACTTTTATCCTGTATTTATTTGCAGCGATGTTGTTTATGAGCTAAATTTCATGACAATCTCACAAAATGTTTTCATCTCGGTCTCAAATTTGGTATTGTTATAGATTACTTTTAATTGCTAAAGGGAGGAAAAAGCATAAAAATTTTTTAAGCATCTAAGAATACGTTGTAACTTTCACTTTTTGATGGTTCATTACCTGCTTAATATCATGGATAGCTAATGTCTATTTGTTACTTTGGAATGTTTGTGTACCCCGCAGCCTGGAAAAGTTAAAGCCAGAAAAGGAGCTTCAACGTGCTACTTCTGAAATTCTTCGACGGAAATTGAAAATTAGAGATTTGTTTCAGCATATTGATTCGTTATGTGCTGAAGGAAGGCTTCCAGAATCTTTATTTGATTCTGAAGGAGAAATTGACAGCGAGGATGTAAGAAAGCAAGAGTTATAAGCATTGTCTATGTATTCATAATTGCTATTTTCTCATGGATGATAATTATTTGAGTCTTGGAACTAGAAATGCTTAGACATGGAATCCTTTAACTACAGATATTTTGCGCAAAATGCGGGTCGAAGGACCTCCCTGCAAACAATGATATCATACTATGTGATGGTCCTTGTGATCGAGGATTCCATCAGTATTGCTTGCAGCCACCTTTGCTAAAGGAAGACAGTAATACTCTCCATTGCCTACTTGATATCTCTAATTTGGTATATTGGGTTTTGAATTGTTTTAATGTTGATAATACTTTACTTTTGCACCTCTTCTTGTGTTACAGTTCCTCCAGATGATGAAGGTTGGCTATGCCCTGGATGTGATTGCAAAGTTGATTGTATTGAATTGGTTAATGAATCTCAAGGAACAAATCTTTCCCTCGATGAAAGTTGGGAGGTCAATAACATATTTTCTTACTTTCATTAGTTAGTACTTCGATTCTTTTATTCCTCACCATCCTCCTTTCTATCAACAGCAAGTCTTTCCAGAGGCAGCACTAGCTGCTGGCGGGCAAAATCAGGATCCAAACTTTGGACTACCTTCAGATGATTCTGATGATAATGATTATAATCCTGATATTTCAGAAAATGATAAGAAAGATCAGGGAGATGAGTCAAGTTCTGATGAATCTGATTTCACTTCTGCATCGGAGGAACTGCAAGCACCAGCTAATGTTGATCCGTATTTGGGTCTTCCTTCTGAAGACTCGGAGGATGACGATTATGATCCTGATGGCCTGAATCATGATAATGTGGCTAAGTCAGAAAGTTCAAGTTCCGATTTTACCTCTGATTCTGAGGATCTTGATGCCATGTTAGTAGATGATGATATTTCTTCTCAAAAAGATGGAGGCCCCATGTCGAATGGTGCTTCTAGAGTTTCCAAGAGTCAAAAGCATAAACTTGGTGGAAAGGAGTCTATGAATGATGAGCTGTTATCAATAGTGGAACCAGCTTCCGGAGAAGATGGTGCTACTGTACCCGATAAACGAAGCATTCAGAGGTTGGACTACAAAAGGCTATATGATGTGAGTGTCATTTCATGGACATGATGCTCTCCAGTCATAAATCAGTTAGGCTTTTTATCTGCATTTAGAGAACTTCCAATTTATAGATTTTTTTTTTTGCTTAATGGAGTCGCTATTTGATGTATTTTTTTTCATATACTGTTTTGGTTATTTCCTTCATGATTTGCTTATCCTTATTTTCTTGGCTACATACAGGAGACATATGGCAATGTTCCTTCTAGCTCCAGTGACGATGATGATTGGAATGATGCCTCGACACCAAGAAAAAGGAAGAGACGTAATGCAGAAGTGGCTTCAGGACAACTGAATGGAAATGCTTCTCTAACCAGGAGTGTCTCTGTTTCTAATGGTTTAAAGCAGAATCCAGCAGAGATGGAGCATACACCTAGGAGAAACACTCAGCAGAGGTCAAAACATAAGGCTACTGATAAAAAGGCTGCCGCACCTGTTTCAAGCGGTAAAAAGGCTGGTTCATCAACATTCTCAAATTGTAAGGGTACTGCTAAACCAGTTGCTAAATCACCCGCTAAATCTCCCTGTAAAGCACCTGCTAAATCACCCGCTAAATCAACTTCTAAACCACTTGCCAAATCGCCCGCTAAACCGCTTGCTAAATCACCCGCTAAACCGCTTGCTAACTCACCCGCTAAATCACCTGGAGGCGCTTGCACGCCTGGTTCAAGCAGTAAACAGGCTGGTTCATCAACTTATAAAAGACTAGGAGAGGCTGCAACACAGGTAAATATGGTGTTCCTACAATGCTTCAATAAATTGGGAACAAGAGCAAAAACTTCAGTATAATCAAGCTTTTGTTTGTCAAAACATTGGAGGTTAATTTATTATAAATTTTGTCGATATCTTGATTTGCAGGGACTTTATAAATCTTTCAAGCAAAATCAGTACCCAGACCGATCGGGGAAAGAGAGTTTGGCTGAAGAGCTTGGAATTACTTTCCGACAGGTCTCAGCTTTCTCCACCTGCAGTCTTCTAAATGTCATCTTTTTTACTTCAATTACCTCAGTCGTAAAAATGTTCATAAACATCATTTCATTTCTTTCCCTTTTTCCGGTTTCTTATATCAGAAGTTATTTTGTACAGGTTACCAAATGGTTTGAAAATGCTCGCTGGTGTTTCAACAATTCAAAAACTGTTCCTGGAAGTACACCTAAAAAAGTTTCAGGTAATGATATTACCCCATCGGCTCGTCGAAAGAAGAATTGAAATAGAAATGGAGATATGGTAAAATAGGGTTGGGAATCAGGCAATTGATCCGAAAACTTAGGCTTTATATTGAATGCACATTGGGGGCAATGAATTTGGTAGTTTAGAAAAATGAATTTTTGCAATCTTAGATGGTCTCCTATGAGAAAATTTTAACCAAACCAGCATTCAAAAGCATTTGTTGTCTGTATTTTTGTAATTTACTCACTTTTCTTGATTTAAAGAACCTTTTTAGATGCAAGTTTCATGTGATCTTTCAAGCAGCGCCTAGTCAAGCTTTAACTCGATTCTAAATTTGAGGTTTAGTATAGTGGTAAACGAGTTGCGGTTGTTTAAATTTTTGTTGGCATTGTGTTTCGAGTTTAAATTTGGACTCTAATTTTGGTTTAGTTTTTTTTAAGGGTTTTATTTTGATGCACAAGCTGTGTAAATTTTTTTTACACATTCCTTTTATAAAATTTAAAATCTAAATCACAAACCCTAGCAACCTAAAACCTAAGCCCTAAATCCTAAACTCTAAATTCTAAATTCTACCCATAAACCTTAAATTATATACCCTACATACTAAACCCCTAAACCCTAACATAAAACCCTAAACCCTAAAATTAAAGAGCTTGTGTAAACTTTAGTTTACACAAGCTTGTGCATCAAAGTATTTTCCTTTTTTTAATCGAGTTTAGATGAAGTTTACTATTTGGTTCGTTTACAATTGTCTTTGCAAGTTATTTGAATTCAGCTTGAAAAAAAGAACTTAGAAATTGATTTTAAATTGCTCGAGCTTGAGCAGTTTTGAGAATCTTTTAAGCAATTGGGTTTATTTTTTTATTTATAAATGCATTTTAAGAATTTTAATAATCACTATTTATCCAATGGATTTTTGTATAGAATGAACTGGAATTAACTTATAAATGTTTATATATTGATTCTTAAATTTTTGAAAGTCATGATTGAGTGCTCAAAGTATTAATATTAAATAATTTGGTCATTTAAATAATCTAATTAATTTTTGGACGTTAAATGTCCGGTTTGAATGTTTAAAATTACATGAAACGAATTGTAAACAAAGATCTAACATTGAAAAAGGTAAAGTATATCATCACTACCTTTACTTTTAAATTTATTTAATTTAGATATGAATGTTTTTGTCACTCTTTTGTTAATTTTTTGACGACATTTTTTTAGCGGTGAATGAAACACTTTTCGAGAAGGTAGATTTGGGCTAGGAGAGCAAGACAAAACAGTAGGTGAAATTTGACACCAAACAACGACAATGAATTACGCACTTTACCCTATACCCTATATTGAATTTAAATTATGTGTTATAGGTACATATATTTTTATAATTTAATTCATGTGTTGACATTATGTTCCATGTTTGAGTTGATGTTTAAAGTAAAGATATGTTGATATTTTGAAGACTTAATTTCAAGGGTTTAGAATTTGAGGATCCATATAAATTTTGAAATAATCTGAGGATGTTTGGTAAAATTAACCCATCTTTTTAAGGAATAACAGATTCAAATATCATGCAATCCTAGGGTCTGTTTGTTTCCCTGTAATTGGTTTTCCTGAAAACGTTTTCATAACTTTCCACTGTTTGGTTCATGGAAAATGAAAAAGTCAACGGAAAACCAATTACAGTCAATGTAAAACAGACCTTGTTTTAGTGTAAAATGACTTACCCATTGATTTTCGGTAAGTCGTTTTCCTTCCTCTCATTCTCTCTACAAATACTAACATAAACCGTAAACCTTAAAACATAAACCCTAAATACTAACATAAAAACTAAACCCTAAATACTAACATAAAAACTAAACCCTAAAACTTAAACTTTAAACCCTAAACCCTAAACATTAAAAACCATAAACCTTAAATGTTAAACCATAAACATTAAATCCTAAACTCTAAACCCCAAACATTAACCAATAAATATTAAACCCTAAACATTAAAACCCATAAACCCTAAATGTTAAACCATAAACACTAACATAACCCTAGACCATAAACACTGATCCATAAACACAAAACCCTAAATGATATATCATAAACACAAAACCCTAAAACAAAACCTTAAACCCTAAATGTTAAACCATAAACACTAAATGCTAACATAAACACTAACATAAACTTAAACCCTAAATGTTAAACCATATATATTAAACCCCAAACACTAACATAAACCCTTACCCTAAACACTAACCCATAAAACATAAATGCTAGCATAAACATTAAATCATAAACAATAAACACTAACATAAACACTAAACCATAAACAACAAACACCAACATAAACCATAATCTCTAAATACTAATATAAACAATAAACCATAAAACCTAAACAATAAACCTTAACATAAACCCTAAACTTTAAATGTTAAACCTTGAAAATTAACATAAACCCTAAACAATAAACATTAACCCCTAAACCCTAAATGCTAACATAAATACTAAACCTTAAACACTAAGCACTAACATAAACCTTAAACTCTAAATGATAACCTAAACCCTAAACACTAAAAAGCTAAACACTAAACCATAAACACTAAACCATAAATGATAAGCCCTAAACACTAACCATAGACTCTAAATGCTACCATAAACCCTAATCACTAAACCCTAATCCCTAAATGTTACCATAAAACCTTAAATCATAAACCCTAAATGTTACCATAAAACTTTAAATCATAAACCATAAACCCTAACCACCAACCTAAACCCTAAACCTTAAACACTAACATAAACCATAAACATTAATCTAAACCCTAAATCTATACCTTAAATACTAATCCCTAAATGCTACCATAAACACTAAATACTAGTCTAAACCATAAATGATATCCTAAACCATAAATGATATCCTAAACCCTAACCTAAACATTAAACAATGTTTTGATTGGAACTTGTTTTTACCATTATCGATGTTTGTTTGTGGATTGTTCATGAAATTTTCAGGAAACTCTACCAAACAGTGTAAAATGAATTGTACAACATCATCCAAACACCGGAAAATGGTTTCTGCAATTAGTTTTCCAACAACTGTAGTTCATTTTCCAGAATTCATTTTCCGGAAACAGTTTTCAGTGAAACAAACAGACCCCTAGTAACCGCTGCAATTCCTTAGGTTTTCACTGTTAAACCAAAACTCTGCCAAGTAATCCCTCACTTCTTTCCTGATCATCTCTTGTATCGCCGCCGATGACAGCGTCGCCGGCGTCATAGTCATCCCACCCACTTGCTTTTCCGCATTCCGCTAATGGATGTTCATGTTCCTTCTTCTTCCCTGATGAGTTAATGTTATTGAACTCAAACGATTCATTCCACGACCGTCCGAGAGTAAGATCCGTTGAAACGTCGGCGACGGAGTACCGAGTCGACTTCGTAGCGTTCAATGCCAAATCGCTGACTTCTGAACTCGAAGGAGTAGGACTCGCCGATCGTTTCTCCCATTCCTGAACCAAATCTCCTTACTCCGCCGCCGACAGCTTCCGCTTCAACGTCGAGTTCCAATGGTTCTTAACGGTGTTTTCCGTACGGCCGTTGAGGAGCCTTGCGATGGTAGCCCACTTGTTGCCGTACTCGGCGTGGGCTTTAACGATGATCCCGTCGTCCTTCGAAGTGAAAGCGCGGTGCTCGACTTCCGGCGATAACTGGTTGCACTACCGTAACCGACACGATTTTCCCGAACGTCCGTGGATAGACCTCGATATCAGAGACCAGTTCCGAGCACCGTGCCGGTTCACCAGCTTGAGCAACGCTTCATCCTCCTCCGGACTCCACGGAATCCATTGGCGCTTAATAGCAACGAACTCAAACTCCCATCGGAGGTTTCGGCGGAAGGCGTCCGGACGGTCGGAGAGAAATGAAGAACGAAGCCGGTCTGGTGGTTGTGCTGTTAAAGGCTTAGGGTTTTTTGACTTGAGAGGTAAATAAGTGGTTGAGTCGTCGAGACTAGAGTTTATAAAGGTGGGGATAATTATACCGTTACGGTAACTGATTAAGTAGTACAAGTAATAAGTGTTAAGTTAACGGTGTTATAGCTGGATAACGATTTACGAGAAACTGACAGTGTATATGTGTTGGACTGGTTGAGAGATTTTAAGTTTCTCGATTTGACTCTTACAGTTATCGGAAGTTACTTAAATAGGAAGAGACGAGATATTTCAAAATTCGGAAGTTACTTATATCTCAACACTAAAAAATACTACAAAATTAAATTTCAAGCCATAATTTTAAATTTTAATTTCTAAACCTTATACCCTAAAAAAATACACCCTACCCTAAACCCTAAACCATAATTCCAATTTTGAGCATGAAGGCATAAGTAAGGGCACCGAAAAAGGTTAGAGGATTTTCATCCCAAAAATCCTATGTCTTTTTCCGTGTTTTTCTATATGCCCAACACTAAAAAAATTAAGGGTAAAGTCTACCAATAGTCGCCGAACTTTTAGGACGCTTTCAGTTTGATCACCGAACTTTTAAAATTTTTATTGGGATCACCCAACTTTTATTTTGGTTCCTCACGTTACCGTCCGTTAAAAATGTTGACGTAGTCCGTTAGTTTTCTTTTTCCTCAAAGGTAAACTATATAAATTGTCACCGAACTAATAAATATGTAAGGGATCCAAAATGTTTATTATAAATATCTCCTCAATTCTCGTAATCTAAGTGAATAATTTAAGGGAGCCAAGAAATAAGCTATTGACAATTTGACAAATCATGTAAATATTTTGTTTGTTAATTAGCTCATATTTAGGCTATAAAATAGGATGATGCATGTTATATTATAATTAGTATAAATGTGTAGGTTGTAATTTATTTATGTACAAGAAATAAATATTCTCTTTTTTACATGACATCAGAGTAGAAATTCAATTTTTTCCCTTTTGCAAATATGAGTGGAAAAGATTCATCTTTTATCATTAGACAAGCTGATGTTACTATCGCAACTGATGAGAAAGTGAGCAGAACACTGTGTCAATGCTGAGTATATAAGCTCTGATTCTGTCAAGAAAAGGGTATTGGACCCCAAACTTCATGTACTGCTACACCGCAACAAAACGGTTTGGCAGAAGGAAAGGATGGTCACATACTTCAAGTTGTTGGAAATGAGAGTATTGGGGTGCACCTTCAGTAGGTTATCTGTTTCTGATCAATAGATTGCCCACAAGAAGTTCGGATGGAATGTCTTCCTATCAAAAGCTATATGGCACATCTCCTGATTATAATTTTCTCAAGACTTTTGGATGTTGTTGTTATCCTTATCTAAGGCCTTTTAACAGGCACAAGTTTGATTTCAGGTCGAGACCTTGTGTGTTCTTGGGCTATTCACCTTTGCATCATGGATATGTATGTATAGACAAGGATGGTCGATGCTTCACTTCCAGGCACGTAGTGTTCGATGAAATGCAGTTTCCTTTTGCTACTAACACTTTGGTTCAGTCTTAGGGTTCCTCGTTTGTTCCTTCAGCCTCAGTTCCGCTTCTTCCTACGATGGATGCTACAACAACTTCTTCGAATGCTGAACCTGAGCATGTTGCATCTGAGCACACTGGATCTGTGCATGGTTCTTTGCCTGAGTGGGCCAGTGCTGGACATGAGGAACCTACATCACCCAGGTTGAGCATTTCTTCCTCTGCTGCACATGATCCTGAAACTGCTACGCCTCCATGTGATAATAATTTACCTCCTGAGGTTCATACCCAACTTCATGTGACCAATGACCTGGTAGTTGAGGATCATAGTTCCGCTCCAGCACACCTTGTGACATCAACTGATGTGGCTACAGCTCCTAATGAAGAGGTTCCAGTTCAAAATAGTGAAGCTTCTTGTCTAGATGCGATGCCCCACACTGCTGTCAACATACATCCTCAGCCTGCAGTTAATGTGCATCCTATGGTCACACGACGCAAGAATGGTATTGTGAAAGCCAAGGTTTATAATGTTCAAGTTAAGTCTCCCCCTGATGACATTTATAGTGCCTTGGATGATCTTGATTGGAGAGCAGCTGTGATGGCTGAATATCAAGCTTTGATCAGCAATGGTACATGGGATATAGTTGAGCTACCTACAGGAAGAAAAGCAGTAGGATGCAAATGGTTATTCAAAGTTAAACTTAAAGCTGATGGGACTGTTGATCGATTCAAAGCCCGACTTGTTGCAAAGGGTTTTGCTCAAATACCAGGCTTCGATTTTATGGACACTTTCAGTCCTGTTGTTCGTTTTGCAACTGTTAATATTCTGCTTTCCATTGCTGTCTCTAACCAATGGCCAATTCGACATGTTGATGTGAATAACGTGTTCCTAAAGGGAGATCTACAAGAAGATGTTTATATGCAACAGATAACCTACTGATCATTAGGGTTTAGTAGTATGAACTACGTACAATACACAATGGTTTAACAATCTTATTAATCGGACACCTTCACGAGTCAGATGTGGAACTTTCGAATATTCATGAGAATCAATTTCCCAAACCATAGAAATTCTGAATGTGTCCTCAGGTAATATCCTCACCTTCATCTCCTTTAATACATGATTCAACTCAATCTGTGGAACCAAGATATCCAATTAGGATAAAGAGAAGAATTCCAAAAATTCAATATGACCTTGATCTTAAATACCATGTGAGTCCTTATTTCAATAACAAGTCAAGATTAGCTACTACGATAGTTTAACGTTGGTAAAGTATGCAAGCTGAAAAGGGCCTTATACGGATTGAAGCAATCCCCTCGAGCATGGTTTGGAAGGCTCTCAACTTTCAAGATGAAGATTGGGTATAAGCAAAGTGATGCCGGTCATACTCTCTTCGTCAAACAAGAGTTTAAAAAGGTGGTTGCTCTTATTGTATATGTTGATGATATGATTGCTATAGGAAATGACTCAAATGAGATAGTTACTCTTCAAAAAAGCCTTGCGATCAAATTTGAACTTAAGGATCTTAGTCGTTTAAAATACTTCTTAGGTATTGAAGTTGCAAGATCGAGCAACGTAATCTTTCTTTGTCAACGGAAGTATATGCTAGATTTACTAGCAGAAATGGACATGCTTAACTGTAAACCTGTTGAAACTCCCATTGAGATGAATCACAACTTAGCAATTCAACCAGACCAAAGGCCAACCAATAAAGAGAGGTATCAAAGATTAATCGGAAGACTAATATACTTATCGCATCACATCATGACATTGCATATGCAATAAGTACTGTAAGTCAATTCACGCATGCACCGAGTGAAGATCATATTGTAACACCCCTTTCTCGGTCTAGTAGAGAACCAGGTCGAAGATTTCACTGATGATCGATAACGGAAACTATACAGTGAAATTAGATGATCCAAGTTCAATGATTCTATCAATATATGTCGATGGTACAATGATTCAATAATGCAATCATATTAGGGATTAAATTTTCATTCAATTCAGCCTCAACGACTAAAATACCATATAATCAATATTCAAGGACTAAATTGTAAAACTATAAGAATTCAAAGTCCAAATTCATAACTTCTAACGTAATTATCAAATTAATCTTGTTATCAGTCTGTGTACAACATTTCATTAGAAACAAAGGTCGGTAACATACTCAATTAAACACTTTAGCCATAGGGGTTGATTTGTAAAGAATTCAAAACATGCTTATATCAGTAACAAAATTACCTACCTCGGTACAGGTACTCGAGTAGGCCGTACCGGTACGCCTGAGCATTTGATTTCATTTAAGTTCAATGTAGGTATCGATATGGAACCCCTCTGTACCGGTTCTCAATTTAATTCTTAAATTTCAGAGATGAAATTCGGTATCGGTACGGACTGCACTGTACCGATACTAGGCTATGGGTAAATGAGGGGGATCAGTACGAGTCCCTTCTGTACCGATACCCCCAAACTTCCAAATTCTAGTGAGAAAAAGATCAAAAGTAGCCCCCAACGTTTGACATTTTGGTCACTTTAGCCCCTATTCTTTTTTTTTGTGTGCAAACAACCACCTAACGTTTCATTTTCGCTCAAATTTCACCCTTATTGGATGGAAACCGTTAGTCAACTAACAGTCAATGCATGAGGCTGATGTGGCATGCCTGCATGGCATGGGAGATGAGGTGGCAATGCCACGTGGCACTTTGCTGACGTGGCATTTTAAAAAATCAAAAATTTATTTTTTAAAAAATATTTTTAACCAATCGGATGATGCCACGTGGCAATTTACTGACGTGGCATAATCCAATTGGTTAAAAATATTTTAAAAAATAATTATTTATATATATTTTTTAAAAAATATCTTAAAATATTCAAATATTTTCAAAATAGTCCCCAAAACCCTAAACCCCCAAATTCAGCCACTCTTGTCAGCGTTGGCCGCGTTGACGGTGACAGAATAAAGCACCCTCCCCATGCCAAACGACCCACGCACCGTTTGTCGTCTGTTCTAGCGTTGCTCATCTTGAATTGTTCAAATGAACTATTCGATGATTTTGCCTTTGTCAGACGATTCGCACGACATCGATCGACTTCTGGCGACGGGATGGTGGGGTAGATGATCGTGATGGTTCGGCGACCGATATGGTGGGTGCCGGCGTGGAAATCGGCGACAGAATCGACTTAAATCAGGATTTGGGTTTGGGGGAGTTAGGGATTTCAAAATTTGGGGGCTATTTTATGAAATCTGGAAAATTTGGGGGTATTTTAAAAATATATATATTTTGACCAATGAGATGAAGCCACATTAGCAAAGTGCCACGTGGCATCATCCGATTCGTTAAAAATATTTTTTAATATTGTTTTTAAAATGCCATCTGGCATCGCCACGTCATCTTCCCATGATATGCATACATGTCAAGTTAGTCTCAGGTGTTGACCGTTAGTTGACTAACGGTTTGCATCCAACGGGGGTGAAAATTAAACGAAACTGAAATGTTAGGTGGTTGTTTGCACCAAAAAAAGGATAAGGGCTAAAGTGACCAAAAGGTCAAACATTGGGGGCTACTTTTGACCTTTTTCCATTCTAGTGTCAAAAATTTGTACCGATACGCTATGACTCGTACCGGTACCCCTTTTATAGTTTTTGTCTAAATATGCATACCCATACCGATACGTGCCCAACCTTACCGGTACGCATTGTCTGCAATTTCACCATCTTACTGGTTTTTTTATGCTATTTACCCAACCAAAACATACCCAATGACTTATAACACACTCATTAGTCTATGCATCATACTTGAGTATCATCTCGCCTATTTAAGCATCAATCAAGTAAATGAGGTGGACTTTAGCTAGTTATACTATTATTAACTTTCATCCAAAGTATCAAACATGGCATATATACATACCATTACATTTACTTATTCAAACATGCCAAATATGTCATCCAAAACACGTTAGAACCATATATCACCATTCTAGGAGTTCAAAGGGTATATGTACATTACAAAAGTCGACTCAAAGGTGACTTGCAACCGGCTACCCACGGTCTTTTTCAAGGAGCTATAGAACCTGAAAAATGCATGCAATGAAACATGTTAGGCTTACTTAGCCTAGTGAGGTAGTAATCAATAATGCTAAATCATAAGAACATGCTTGCCAATGAGTTTGATAACATGAATATCAATATGAATTCATGTCAAAACAATACATATGCATGTCAAACATGTTTTAGTCAATGTATGCATCTTACAAATCATGTGATTATATAATTCATATTCCTTGGATCATAGTAACCAATGAATATATGAATTCCACCAACATCGCCAAACCAATGATTCGATATCTGGTATATCCCTCCACATCTCCAATGACCAAAACACCTACATCCCGTTAACATCGCCAAATAAGGTCTTAACCCAAGGACCTTAGTCCACCTACACATGAGCTCATTGAATTCTATGTCATGCCAATTGTATCCAATGTCCACCCATATCCAAGGATTCAATATATACGCCAATGGTATTCATATTATTCAATACTTACCTTGTTCAATGTTGTCAATATCGATAAGAACATTATGCCTACCAAAGCTTACCAACCATGCATTTACACCATGTGCCCTATGTGAGCTTGCTCTTGTTTCAATGAAAGTTTAACAAAATAAAGAAGAATGCAAAAGGGATGGCACCTAGCCAATCCCATAACACAAACTACGCTCACCAAGGATTCTAAAGCTATTGGGGCTCTCAGATTATGATTCCTTTGTTAGGGGTCTTGGAAGGAATTGGTGAATCCTCTCCACCAATGGATTAGCTATATAAAAAGACATAGAAATTCATCAAAACCCAATTCTATGAATTCAATGATTATAAACAATATCCATAGCTATTGCTAGCTATAAAACATGATCAAACTAAGCTTGGAATATATAGAAATTAGTTAGGGTTCCACTAAACTCAATATCATGATTTCTCCATGAATTCCTCATGAAGATCAATAAGTATCTAATGGGTTTATCTTGCTTAATCGATAGACACAATAGAGAATCGATAAAATGAAGAAAACCCAAGCTTAGTTAAAACTCCAATGGAGGTGCTTGCTTTTTCTTCTTGAGAAAGAAGATGAAGGGAGATGGATATAAGTTTTGAGGTTTCCCTCTCGGTTAGGAAATGGGAAAAGATGATGACTTTTTTCATTTTTCCCTTTTTAATTAAACTTATCTCATGAATAAGCCAAGTAAGTAGCTGACTCACCACCTTCAATGGTCAAATCATGGCTTTAACCATTGCATTCTATGCCTCTTTCAGTTTTGGTCTCAAATTCTCATTTCTTACAATTTGGTCACTATACTATGTTCTTTATACTTTTGATGTTTGCAAAAGAGTCCTATATCAATAACAATGTCCAATCAACTACCAATACATGTGAAATACATACATGGTGACAAGTCAAAGATCACTTTGACTTGTCGGAGTTTGAATTTCTGATCACCGGAATCCAGTTTTCAATTAGGTCAGTTTTTAGGGTGTTACACATATGAAGGCAATTTATCGAATCCTAAGATGCCTAAAGTCTTCTCCAGGAAAATGATTATTTTTTTGGAAAAAATGAAGATCAAGAAATTAAGGGATATACAGATGTGGATTGGGCTAGAAGTCAAATTGATCGAAAGTCTACATCAGGGTATTTTACATTTGTTGGAGGTAACTTGGTTACATGGCGAAGTAAGAAGTAAAAGGTTGTAGCTCGATCAAGTGTAAAGGTAGAATTTCGTGGTATGGTACGTGGCATATGTGAGTTGATATGGGTAAAATGTATTTTACATGATCTTAATATATGTTTATGAAAACCCATTATGTTATTATGTGATAACAAGGCAGCCATAAAATTACAAATAATTCGGTTCAACGTGATAGAATCAAACATGTGGAAGTTGATCGACACTTCATTAAAGATCACCTTGACAAAGGTAAAATTAGCCTTCCATTTGTCGCATCAAAAGATCAACTAGCACATGTTCTAACAAAGGCAATATCCAAAAAAGTTTTTCAAAGCTCCCTTAACAAGTTGGGAATGCTTGACATATATTCACAAACTTGAGGGGGAGTGTTGACGTGAGGAATTTAAGGGAGCCAAAAATGAACAATAAAAGGGAACCAAAAGTGAACAATTTAAGGGAGACAAGAAATAATGTTACCGACTCAATTTTCAAGATCGAGTCTCCCGCACCCATAGGTGCTAAACTTCGCGCACCACCCGCACAACCCGACCGAGGGACTCAACATGCTGCCATTTCCACGCACCAAGGGGCCATGCACAACGCCCTTGGTGGTGTCCGTGCCCAAGAGATCCGTTCTGGGCCTACTTCTCCGCACCATGGGGCCCTTTCTAGCACCCCATGTGCTGCCCGCAAGCCTTGCATCCGAGGGGGCCCAACACACGCACCCGAGGGACCTTTGCTACGCACCCTCTATGCCGGTCAAGGCATAGAGCCCGAGCCCGCACCCGATGTGCGCACAATAGAGACCAAGTCCGCACACGAGGGGGCCTTTCTATCCGACCCTCATGGCGCCCAAGCCATGAAGCCCAAGTCCGCACCCGACGTGCACACTAAGGGGGCCAAGTCCGCATCCGAGAGGGCCTTGTCTTTCATCCATGCCACCCAAGCCATGGTGTTCAAGCCCGCACCCGACGTGCACGCCTTTGAGGCCGAGTCCGCACCCGATGTGCATGCCAAGAGGCCTAGGGGCTGTCCATCCGCATTGCCCACATCCCTAGGGCCCGTTTTAGCACCCAATGTGCTAAAGAGGAGGTTTTGGAGCCAATATTCGGGCCACACCAAGCCCAATCCGCCCAAGCATCCAAGACCAAAGCCAAGGAGTCATCTTTGGACCAACGCACATGGAAAGGTATCTTCCATGGAGACTATTCGAGGAAAGAATCCACCCTTGAAGCCACATTCGAGGAAACAAGCCAATGCCACCAAGACAATGATGTCATTGTGCACTTATCTTAGGCAACCATGTAATATTGTGACCTAGTTGCCATGTATAGTTGATTAGCTTTCCTTTCTTATGAGATTCTCTTTGTAAGACTCATCCATAGCCATTGGATCGAGTCAATCCTAGCCATTAGATCTAGGGGGGCCAAGGCTATAAATAAGAGCCTTGCCCAACCATTGTAATCACTTCACTTTTCACATCTTTGTTCATTCTTTACTTTCTTAATACAAGAGGGCTCGAGTACTCTTTTCTCCCCGTCTAGGCTTAGGGGGAGTTTTTAACGAGGCTCGTTGCTTTTATAAATCCCTTGCCTCTTTATCTTTGCCTTGTTAGCCATCACCCAAATTACTTTTCCAACGCTTCCGCAAAGCACCGTCTAAGCACAATCGCTTAGCATTTCATAGGCTTACTTAGTCCCCGACCTAAGATCGTCGACTAAGGCCGCACGGGTTAGCGAGCCAAAGTCTAGCCCCGTGACAAGTGGCATCAGAGCTAATTACGCTCCGTTCGAGACGAGATGGCGCGAGGAAGAAGAAGGGACGTTGCGACAAAGATGGACGTGGAGTCAAACAAGTCACCCAAGTTCTCGTTTGAAAGCGAGGTAAGTAAATCACATTTGAATAGTGTTTTTACTAATTCATGGTTTTGTTCCCGTTGTAGGATCAAACATGATGTTGATGACTGCCCAAAGAAGGAGTCGTCGAGATGCTGGAAGTGTTGTTTGCCACACGATTCTTTCCAATGCCCGCACAAGCTTGAAGCGAAGTGCAATGTGCTACCATTTGGTATGGTAGAGGCGATCAAGGAGCATGTCTTGCCCGATGAGACCGAGGCCGAAGAGCTTGCTTCCTTGTTCGGTGAATCACCAAGTTCGGTGATTGTTGGGGCGTCAAAGTTCGATAGCGTAACTTTGGTTAAGGAAAGGTTGCAAATGTGCAACGAGTCCACCTATTGCGTGGAGTATTCCAGCGACGAAGATGAAGATTCATCTTGTGATTCAAGCGAAGCCGAGAGTGACTTCGAGGAGGAGGAGCCTACGTTTGTAGACGTAGTGTTTCCCGATGTAACACTTCGTGCACTAGTGGATCCGAGTGCACATTCACTTCTCGTATCAACGCGAGTTCCGGAGACATTAAACCTTCAAGTTGAGGAGGTAAATGAACAAGTTGAGACAATCAGCTTTAGATATGAACCAGTTGTGGGAATCGCGAGGAACGTATCCTATCAAATTGGCGAATTCCAATGCACAACAAACATCAAGGTATTACGTTGTGATTCTTTTGATGTATACCCTTTTATTATTGGTTTATCTTTTCTAGAACACCTTGATGCACTTGTCTTGTCAGAAACCGAGGAAAGGTGTGTTGCAGATCCACACCAACAAGACGTTGAGTCGTTGAGCCACGATGAAGGAGACAAGACCAAGGCATCGCCAAGCATCCATGAAGGAATGCTTGAGTCCGAGATAACGAGACGAGTCCTTGATGAGTTCGAGGACATGAAGGCATTCGAAGTCCATATCTTCGCCAATGCCAACTTCATTGAAGGAATCCTTTTAGAGAAGGGAGTTCCGATTGCTCGAGAGAGTCGAGTGCTTAACGAGTCCGAGAGGAGTTACCCGGATCATGACAAAGAAATTATCGCAGCTGTGCATTGCTTGCACACTTGGAGACAACGTTTGAATGGGTCGAGGTTTGATGTCTTTTCCGAAAGTTCATTAAACGATTATTTTCTAACCCATGCCAAGTTGTCTTCTAAGCAGATTCGTTGGGAGAAAATCCTTGCAAAGCATGACTTTGCTTGGAAGTGCAACCCAAGTTATTCGAAGAAAGTAGCCAATGCCTCAAGCCGTGGGTATGCTACTTGTTCGCCAAATGAGGTGGACGATGAGATTAAAGATGAGTTTGACGAAGCGGTTCAAAAGCCATCCGATTTTGAGGAGTTCCCGATGCGAGTGGGACACCTTTTTGCTTTCGATAGTAGAGAGCCGATTGAGCAAGACACCATCCAAGCCGATGGAGAGGAGCTTGCAATCTTCCTTGAAGAATTGCAAGATGAGTTCGATGAGTGGACAAATTCCGTGGACAGTTGGCATGAATCCATGGAAACAAGCACCACAATAGAAGTGATGCCCGAGCCCATTGAAGAGGGGCCAAATCATGCCAACACTTTCCTTGGGTATCGACAAGGAAAAGTGGATCAAGACGACACGGACCTTGAGTCTGAGGTAAATGATTCCTTTTTATTTAAAGAGTCCGATCTAACCCATTGTTTGGATTTTTGTAGGGATTCTACATGTTTGAAGGAAGATCCAAACCAAGACGTGGAGCAAACGACTATCCTAGTCGAACCATGCGACAAGAAGCCGAGCGACGAGGTAAGCGATCCAACTTTTCAATTGAATTTGGATCTAACTTGTTGCAATTCTGTCCGCAGGTTGCTTGCGATGCCAAGCGAGAAACCGAGTGATGAAGTAGTTTGGACAATCCGAGAGAATCCAACCTTCATCCATGACGAGAGACGAGTGCTAGAGAGCACCGACAAGGGGGATATTCTTCAAGATCCCGCCATCATCACTTGTCTTGAGTATCGACAAGACGAAGTGAAGCCACCCGACAAGGACTTTATGTCCAAGGTAAGTAAGTTTAGTTATTTTGATGATTCACGACTAACTTACTCTGGTTCTATTTTCAGGCCGCCGATGCGATCGAACCAAGCACAAAGCAAGGTGAGACCAACCATCGAGACGGACCTTGCATTTTGGAGGGACAATCCCTTATTCGAAGATGATCGTGAGTTTGCCAAGGAGTGGCAACCGTTCGAGATTGATCGAGGACCAAGGCATGAAAGCCTTGCCTTTCACACGAGTTTTCCCTTATCCGAGTGGGAACGAGACGATGAGCCGGGGCCGTTCGAGATCAAGGCGACCGAGCCTCATCCCTACCAATCGACGAGGACGTCGATAGCTTCAGTGTGGGAGAATGTTACCGACTCAATTTTCAAGATCGAGTCTCCCGCACCCATAGGTGCTAAACTTCGCGCACCACCCGCACAACCCGACCGAGGGACTCAACATGCTGCCATTTCCACGCACCAAGAGGCCATGCACAACGCCCTTGGTGGTGTCCGTGCCCAAGAGATCCGTTCTGGGCCTACTTCTCCGCACCATGGGGCCCTTTCTAGCACCCCATGTGCTGCCCGCAAGCCTTGCACCCGAGGGGGCCCAACACACGCACCCGAGGGACCTTTGCTACGCACCCTCTATGCCGGCCAAGGCATAGAGCCCGAGCCCGCACCCGATGTGCGCACAATAGAGACCAAGTCCGCACACGAGGGGGCCTTTCTATCCGACCCTCATGGCGCCCAAGCCATGAAGCCCAAGTCCGCACCCGACGTGCACACTAAGGGGGCCAAGTCCGCATCCGAGAGGGCCTTGTCTTTCATCCATGCCACCCAAGCCATGGTGTTCAAGCCCGCACCCGACGTGCACGCCTTTGAGGCCGAGTCCGCACCCGATGTGCATGCCAAGAGGCCTAGGGGCTGTCCATCCGCATTGCCCACACCCCTAGGGCCCGTTTTAGCACCCAATGTGCTAAAGAGGAGGTTTTGGAGCCAATATTCGGGCCACACCAAGCCCAATCCGCCCAAGCATCCAAGACCAAAGCCAAGGAGTCATCTTTGGACCAACGCACATGGAAAGGTATCTTCCATGGAGACTATTCGAGGAAAGAATCCACCCTTGAAGCCACATTCGAGGAAACAAGCCAATGCCACCAAGACAATGATGTCATTGTGCACTTATCTTAGGCAACCATGTAATATTGTGACCTAGTTGCCATGTATAGTTGATTAGCTTTCCTTTCTTATGAGATTCTCTTTGTAAGACTCATCCATAGCCATTGGATCGAGTCAATCCTAGCCATTAGATCTAGGGGGCCAAGGCTATAAATAAGAGCCTTGCCCAACCATTGTAATCACTTCACTTTTCACATCTTTGTTCATTCTTTACTTTCTTAATACAAGAGGGCTCGAGTACTCTTTTCTCCCCGTCTAGGCTTAGGGGGAGTTTTTAACGAGGCTCGTTGCTTTTATAAATCCCTTGCCTCTTTATCTTTGCCTTGTTAGCCATCACCCAAATTACTTTTCCAACGCTTCCGCAAAGCACCGTCTAAGCACAATCGCTTAGCATTTCATAGGCTTACTTAGTCCCCGACCTAAGATCGTCGACTAAGGCCGCACGGGTTAGCGAGCCAAAGTCTAGCCCCGTGACAATAAGTTGTTGACATTTTGATAAATTATGTAAATATTTTGTTTGTTAATTTGCTCATATTTAGGCTATAAAATAGGATCATGTTGTATTATAATTAGTATAAATATGCAGGTTGTAATTTACTTATGGACAAGAAATAAAATATTCTCTTTTCTACAATTATGAATCTTTACCATTTGATTAACAATATTTTCATTTTTTTTTATCCTTCATACCAAGCAAAGGCTAAGACATGAAACAATGTAAGTATTTTATCATTGTACCAATGATTTGGTTCAATGGCGGATCCATAATCTCAAAAATAGAGGTTCAAAACTTTAATACACATTTTTTTTCTTTATAAATGAGTTTGCAAAATAATTTTTTTCACAAATTAAACTATATTTTAAAATTTTTATCAAAAAAATGAGGATGCATATGCTCCCATGGGAGCCATATGCATTCGCCCTTGGTTTGGTTTATAGAATTTGAAAAATCTTAATTACTATCCAAACGATGGATTGTGGCCTCACAATGTGTTCAATATTATCTTTTGATGGTAGTTTTGTCTTATACATTTATTTATAGAGAAATCTATAAAATATTGTACGAACTTTGGTGGACTCGGGGTAGAAATTCCTCCAATTTCTTGGAAATGTAAGCTCTTAATAAACTAAAGATTGTACACAAAAAGGTTCAAACTTCAAACTCATGTGCTATGGGCCTTCTCATGCAACTCGAGACACTCATATTTTGTGACTAAGTCGAGATTCGAGCAACACTTTGTAGATTTCTAAGTGAACGGAGCTCGAAAACAAAACTGAAGGGTAATGTCAGACATGCACATAACAACCTAAGAGGTTCATTTGAACAGATTGGTCATGTCTAGCCCACTGAAATTGACCCAATCCTTAGAGCATTCTAGAAGGCGTGCCTGCAAGAAGCTTGGTTGTCCTAGTAAACAATTCATTGATTGTAATTAAGAGGATAATTTAGATTATAAGGATACGATATGATGTGGAGTTTGAATTTCTTATAACTCTATATTGTAGATTAACTTTAATCTAAGTCGTCAGTAAAATTCAATTTGATCCGTCGAATGTAAAGGACTTAATTAGAGTATTTAAGTGAAGAAAAAACTTGAGGTGGTTGAGGCATGCATCGAATAGGCGAACTCTACGAGATATGAGCTCAATGATGAGGTGTTTGGTGATCTCGATTTTAACATTGACAAGTTGACCCAAAAGAACGATACACTCGAAGACGTTGTAGAAGCTTTGAGGAAAAAGATGAATGAACACAAGGATAAGTTGGTTTTATGCAATGTCGTCGTTAGCAATCGTATACTAACCTGACACCCAAACATAAAATTGATATTTGGAAGTCAAAAGAGTTCAAGGAGAACGAATCAACCCAAGACATGGACTATTTCTTGAGAGGGATGAAGCATTAATTTTAAGTTATAAGTATCTAGGATAATGTCGAAAAAGTAAATATTGCTCTATTTGTTTGATTAATGTTGTTCTTTTGTGGTGGTGTCGTAAGTGCACTGACAAAATATGTGTGATGGGTATTGATATCTTATGAATTTTTTTGATTTATGGAAACACTGAATTGAAATTTAGTATCAATGCATATGGCCAGAATATCGATACTACAACCAATCAATATCTTCATCTAATATTGTTTTTTTTAACGAAGAAGGAATTTCAATTAGAGACTATTAGCGAAGCAAAGCAAACAATTAATCGTTATTGTCTTCATGCATGATATATAATATTTTAACACGTGGAATACATGGTAGTATCTGTTGATACAATTTCTTAATATTTTGATAATGCATACACATCTTGCACATATAAGTATTCGAACACGAATCTCTTAAAATAAATATCATCATCTTTTTTATTGGAGCACTTCTTGAGTTCACTTTTATACCTATTTTAGTCTCTTCAGATATTAACATGATTATTTTTACAATGAATTAACATATTCTCACTTATATTGATTATGGCATGATATAAGAATGTTTGTGAGGCAGTCAATCTGTTTCTTCTGGTGAATGAAATTTGATAATCTTGCAATCCAGTCCTCATTTGTTTGACTTCACCTATTATAGCCGTATAAGTTTCAAATTGGTAGTAGTTTCGCCCAGGGACATAATCAGAATTGGAGGTTGGGAGCAATATATAAAAATTGAAATTCAGGGGACAAATTCATAATTTATCTAATTTTTTTATAAAAAAATTATATAATTAAAAAGTAAAAAAATTTGTGGCATGGGACAGTAGCCCCTCCTAGATGCGACGTAAATTTGTCATTGGTTTCGCCATGTCCATCGAATGTCACCCTCTGGCCTCCTGCTCAAGTGATCCTTTGGATCGGGTTAGAGATGTTACATATAGGGGTGAACAAAATTTAACTTGAAAAAATTAAATTTTTTTACTCAACGCGAAAACAATCTACTTCTCTTGACTCGACTCGAAAAGTTTCAAATAAAGTATGAGTTGTAAAATGGAAGTTCAAATAATTTAAAATTTTAGTAATTAGTGGATTAATTTTCAAGTTCGAGTCGAGTCCCTCAATTCTATCTTATATATATCACATATAGACTTGGTAAACTTGACCCGAGACCCGAACACGATGACCTGAATTTGATCCGAAACTCAAAACAAACAAAACCGAACCGAAGCCGACTTGGATTTTAGTTGAACGGAAAATGGACCTGAATCGATTTTCACCCAAACCGAATGGACTCGAACCGATTTCATCTAAATCGGAAGCAACCTGAATCGAGGGCAATCCGAAATAAAAAAAAATGTTAAAATAAATAAACAAAGATAAGATGTGAACTATCGCACAACTCACCAAAAATTCAAATATATAAGCTATATGAAGTCATATATAGGGTGTAAAAAACTAACTTGGCCTGAAAACCCGACTGAAATCGATCGATCTCATATTAACCCGACCTGATACCCAAACCGAAATCACTATAGACCCAAACTAAAACTGAACCAGACCTAAACCGAACTTAAACTGGATGTAATCTGACCCCAAATGACTCGAACCGAACGACCTATTTTCCACCTCGATTCACCTATGAAGAATATATATATATATATATATATATATATATATATATATATATATATATGGTTATAGAAAATCGTTTAAATTGAAACTAATTAGTACCATAACATTATAAATGTTTACAATTAAATTTGAAAATAAACTCGAACAACTCAACTTGGAAAAGTTTCAAATAAAGATTGAATTATTAAATAGGACTCATCAACTCGACTTTTTTTACTCGACTCGATCAAATGCTCACCCTAATTTTATATATCATAAAAAATAAATTTGTCAAAATATTATTTATTTTAAGGGTAAACTACACCCAATGTCACTTTTGTTTGTGTTTTTTCTTATTGTGATCACCAAAAAAATTGAAACAAATCGATGATGTAAGCGATCGAAACATTACAATTGAAAGTTCGGTGATTAAAGTTAAAGAAAAAAAACACAAACAAAAGTGGCATATGATATAATTTACCCTAAATTTAATTAAAACATTTAGGGCCATTTAGTTCTAAAAAAAATTATTTTTGTTTTCCATTTTTATTTTAAAAAAATGATTTTCATTTTCTGTTTTATAAAAATTAGAAAACACATTTGGTTAATAAAAATGAAAACTTATTTTCAAAAATGAAAGTAGTGAAAATGTGTTTGGTATCTAGTTTTTCAAAATAAGAACGCTTAAAGATCAAATTAGCTTTCAACGAAATATCAAAAAATCAATTAAGCCCTTATGAATTTTTTACACCCAATTTAGCCCTCATAATTCAAATTACAATCAATCAGACCCTCACAATTTAAATTGCGATCAATTTAGCTCTCTCATAATGTTGACTGTTATAATTGATTGTTAACTCACAAACAATCATTAAAATAGTGACACGTGATACACCTGAAAATATTAAAAAATCTAAAAAAAACATTTAAAATTAACCACTACACCAGTTCTAGTATATAGCGGCACTTTTTTGAAAAAACGCCACTAATTTTGTAGAAGTCTCCACAAATAAGAAATTGCGTGGCGTTTATTGGGAAGCGCCATGTAAATGTACCTATAGTGGTGTTTTTAATAAAAAAACGCCGCAAAAGTATAACATATTAAGGCGTTTACATTAGAAACGCCACAATTGTGTAAAACTCACCGTTTATTTTTATATGATTTACTCACTCTGGTTACCCCCTCAGTCATCCCCAATTATCTCAATATCCCTAATTTTTCCTCCATCGCTCTCATCTCTCACGCCGTTTCACTATCAATCGGCTCTTAGTCACCCCTATCGGCGGCGAGATTCTGTTGCTGCTCGCACCATCACCTTCCTGATTCAGATTCTGGTAGCCAGCAGAATCGAAGAAAAACGCATATATAAAATTTTTGTTACCGCTGATCTGCTTTCGAATCAACAGTCAACCCTTCCTCTTCTCTTAGATCCCTAATTAAGGTAATATTTTTCCTATATTTTCCCCATTTTTATGATTTGATTCCGGCGCTAAGCTTTTCCCAGGAAAAGTAAGGAAATGTTGAAATTATGAATTTGATTAGAACTTGAATTTCAGTCCATTACTTTTTTTTTTCTAATTCTGTAAAACATTATGTAAATAGATCTCAAATTTTCGATGATTTATATTACTGTTTTTAGGTTCTTAATGCTGAGCAAAAGTCTTATTCAAGACTCACCAAAGCATCATGGTATTAAGCTATTAATTTCTTAGGAAATTGCTTTTTTCTATCTTTATTCTTTATTTTTCTCAAAATAATCGTTAAGTGAAAAGTTTGTTTATGTATTTGTTTGGCTGCAGAATTACCTAGTTGGAGCTATTGATTTCTTAGGGAATTGCTTCTTCATTCTTAGGAAATTGCTATTAATATCTTAGAAAATTGCTTCATCATGGTATTAAGCTATTAATTTCTTAGGAATTTTCTTCTTTCTTTCTTTATTCTTTATTTTTTCTAAAAATAATCGTTAAGTGAAAAGCTTGTTTATGTAATAGGGTTGCTCCCAGCCATTTTATTCCCTGAACCACATGCGTAAATAGGCACGCTAATGAAAATACTTACGTGGATGAAGTGTTTCATTTGTAACAGAGATATATTTTCTCCTCTCTGGACTAGAGCAGTAGTAAGTTGTTTACAGTATTGTGTCTCCTGGACTTCTTTTTATTAAAAATGCATTTTGCAATCAATAAGTGAATCCATGCACAAAAGTAATGTGGAATTATAGTGGAACAATTTTGATGTAGGCGAGGGAAAAAAGATCAAATTGGCTTTGTTCTTTTTCCTTTGTTTATGGTTGGAGTGCTTATCTGCAGGTTTCTGGCCAAGATACTAGTACCTGAACCTGTGGGGCAACCCATTGCAGTAATGGTATTTATTCTTTTGTTCATCCTTTAGGGGCATACTATAAATAAATTTATAAATCTCATTCAATTTGAATATTTCTATAAGAAAATAGTATTGCTTGGGGTTTGGGGATTATTTTTATCTTCTAGTATCATGCTCTTCCATGCTCCTTTATGATCTGATGAACATCTGCTCTGTGTACAAGTTTCTGCAAGTTATTCACTCCTTTTTATAGCTTTTGCATGTTACAGTTATTCTCAGTTCTCACTAGAGGTTTCTTCCTGTTTTATGCAGCTACACGGCTAGTGAGATAGATGTAGGATCAGATAAAAGTGCTGAACAGAGAGCATGCAACTCAATCCTGAACCAAGTATTAATATGCTCGACTCTTTCATTGCTGGCGCGCAGTTCTACCCACCAGCAAGTCCTTGATTCACAAGCATGCATCAGCCATCATGTATGTCTCCAATGTTCCCCCTTTAAAGCAAAACTTTGATTTAGCTCATTGTTATCTTATTATCTCTGCTACTTTTCACTACGTGTTTGTAGTTTGTTTGGTGTTAACAAACATGGAAGTAGAAAGCATGCAATTTGAATGAGAAATGGTTGTTTTTAATACGATTGATGAGCAGTAATCTCCTTCTACTTTTTTCGTATATTCGCAAACTGTTTTATACGAAGGCGGATCAGTTTTGTTAGCCATTTTTATACAAGCTTGTATAAATAAGTCGTTTGAAGGTGTGTAACTATGGTCTTCATTTTATTTTAAGAAGGTTATGATTATGTTTCTGTAGCTTCGTTGATATTAATTAGGTTCTTATAGTTTTCTGATAAATATAAAAATATTACAAGTAATATCCATATTGATGAATCTCTTTGCGGGCATTGCTTTCGGCGAATGGGAACAAATTGCTTCCTTGGGTAGTTGCTCAACAAAATGAATCTTCACAGCTTGCTATACCTACTGCTTAAAGCCTTAAACTACCTTGGAAAAACAAGCTTACTTTCAACTCTTACTCACCAAAGGAATTTAAAATTTATGTTATACATCTGGATCACTTACATCTAAAACAGCAGCTAGTGTTAGCAACTGACCTGACGATTCGTGTATTGGTGTCTTGTTTGTATATTTTGACGTGTAATAGTTCATGTTGTATAGATTATGAGACATATATGGATTCCTATCATATCTCTGATAAATTTTCATGTTGTGTTCACATCATGTAATTGTATCCAAAGTTGCTGAGTCTTATGACAATTCTTGATTTGGTTATAACAATCTAACATTTTATATAATAGATGCTTAGTTCAAAGCACCAAACATGAAAATCAAACATAAACATGACCAAACAACAATGCAGTACATCTAAATACTTTGCTATATATTCTTGTATTTCAGTTGTTATTAAGACATTTCAATTGATCTATTAGTTTGCTATATAACAACAATGTTGTTATTAAGACATTTCAATTGATCTATTTGTTTGGTATTCTTGTATTTCTTCTTTCACACATTTTTATTTACTATATATTCAAGTATTGTTCTAATTGGTCTCTATCACTAAATACGTTGTTTTATATGGTTTAATGAGTTAATGATAGAAAGTTGATTTAATGGCGAACTTTGGTTCCTAATTTTTGGTGCATTTGTGTCCATTCTGCAGGTTATTGCAAGGAGGTAATTGGAATCTAAACAGACTACACCACATTTGTATTTATCTTCAGGTAGGAACATAAAATGTGTATCGACAAGTTGTAGTATCATTTAATCTTCGAACTTAACGGTTTTCATGTGTTCATCAGATGTTATACTGGATCCTCTTCTTTCTTTATCTATTTTTTTGTGGTGTAAATTCTCAAAGTGAACTTTATCTATTGTTTAAACAATTTCTTATTGATTCAAGTGATATGAGTGTAATGGTTTGAATCCTTGTTATGGATCAATTTCTTAAATTTTAGTCCTTTTACATTTCAAATTTAAGAATTTAATTTTAATTGTCAATGGTTTGAAATACTAATTTGTAAAAAAAATTCAAAAAGGCAAGTTTGTGGCAAAAACGCCACTAAATATCGCAAATCCAATCACATTTAGCGACGTTTTGGTGAAAAGCGTCACTAAAACTCAACATTTGCCGCGTTTCAAAGTACAAACGCCACTAAAGACATGGTATTAGCGGCAGTTCAAATATGGTATTTTTAGCGGCGTTTTAAATTTTAAACGGCACTACAGACATGTTATTGGCGGCGTTTTGGTTTTCAAACGCCACTATAGAACTTGACCTTCTGCGGCGTTTTTAAACCTATTGCGGCGCTTTTTTTAGCGCCGGGAGAGTTTCTAACGGCGCTTAAAAACGCCGCTAAAAACCTGTTTTGTTGTAGTAAACCTCTCCACAACTACCCACCTTGAAATAGTTTGCTAATTAGTTCCCCTCCACAACTACCGCCTTCACTTGGATCCATTGAAACGCTATGGAGTTTGCATGGGTTGGAATTAAATTTGACATCTCCATGTTATAACATTCGTTTTCTTCTTAAAACACCTGGTTTGTTTTTTAAGGATTGTTTGTTTCCTACAAATTAGTAAAATCCCAATGAAAACATTATTCACATGGATTGAAGGAAGATTGTATAGAGGATCTACCAGTTATGCTAGTTCTCACAGTAATTATAACAATAGGGGTTTGCGTTTTGAATTAAAAAATCAATAAAAACCAAATTGAAAAAAAATCAAAACTATAATTGTTTTGAAATAAAAAAATTAGTAAATGGCCAAATTAGAAAATACTTTTAAAATTTTATATTTTTTAGAATTTTTAAATACTTTTTAGATTTTTTTCCGGTTTAATGACATAACACTTCATAGTGTGCCACGCGTTATCATTTATTGGTTTTTAATGAGTTAATGGTCAAAAGTTGGCCAACCGTTACGAAATGACTAATTGAGTATGTTTCGACTAATGAGAGTTAAATTGGGAGCAAAAAATCAATAATGGACTAATTGATTTTTTTTTCGTTGAGGACTAATTTGATCTTTAAGCCAAATAAAAATAAACAAATAATTACTCATTAAATAATTAAATTAAAGTATAATTATTAAAAATATTATTATAATAAAAACAAAATGTGATTAAATAAACCAAAATTCTAAAATTGACATTAGAAGGATTCGAACCCGGGTGAAAACATCTTTTTATGTTTTCAAATTTTCACTATTTTTATTTTTATTTTCTAAAAATCATTTTTAATTTTTACAACCAAACATATTTTTTCAACATTTTCTATTTTCCAAAAAAATAAAAATAATTTATATTTTCTGAAACCAAACGCACCTTAATCTCACCATCTAGACTGGGTCAACATAACAATGATGAAAAAAGGTTTTACTTACACTTGTTGGTCAACCAACCCTAAATTAGATCCAAAACAAATCAAAATTTGACGTCCTAAAAGACTGAAAATAAATAAATTCAATTATGATGAAATGAAATGAATCTAAATTTTTATTACAAAATACATAAATATTAGAATATATTTTTAATATTTTAAATAATAAAATTACTTATAAGATCTTTAATTTGATTATGTATATGTCCAGAGATGGACATATGGATTTATGTTAGGGAAGGTAAACTTATAAGATTTCAAAGGACGAATTTGTAAAAATTTAAGGGGCAAAAATATATTTTTAATAGAAAATATATAATTTTTTTAAAAGAATCTAAGTCATATACGAATTTCAATTGTTCAGGGCGACCGCCACCTCCGCCTCATCCATCTATGTATATATCACTAATTAAATCGACTAGACCATTAATACTCTGTTCAGGACAAAAATGTTCTGCCCCTTTTCGGTTCCCCTTTCTATGTCCTAACACTAAAAAATTAAAATTTAAGCACTAACCCTAAATTCTAAATCTTAAACTTTAAACCCTAAGAAATACACCTACCTCAAATTCCCTAAACCCTAAACTTAAATTTGTGTGTGGCATAGATAGAGGCACCGAAAATAGGAAGAAATTTTTTATTTTTCTATTCAATCTTATGATTCGAATAGAAATCATCTGCCTTTTTTCGGTGCACTTCTATGTCCCACACTAAAAAATTAGGTTTAGGGTTTAAGTTTATTGTTTAGGATTAAAATTTATGGTTAAAATTTATGTAATTATGAGTACAATATATTTTTTGGATTTAAGATTTAAAATTTGTAACATAGAAAAGGGTGGGGAAATTTTTGTCCCTATGATTCCATGCATTCAGACAGACAATATTTACGTATGAATGCATGCAGTCTAAGAATTATTACTATAAATATATAAATATATATGTATTTGTCTTTATACAAATTCTCTGTTCATTATATCTCTAACTGTTTTCCTCTTCTTCTTCTTCTTCGCCACTGTCCAAGAAAATTTCTTTGGATTTATAATCTCTCCGTACGAAAATGGCTTCTTTGAAAACCCCATCTCTCAAAATCCCACCGCTTTCCCTTTCCTCTAAATCGCTCCTCCGATCCTCCTTCCCTAACAACATCCGTTTTTCCCGCTCCCAACCGCTGAGCCACCGCTTCTTGATCGTCAACGCCGCCGCCCCCGGTTCTTTCTCCAAGAAGCCAACCATACCCACGGTCCCAAGTCCAACTTCATCTTCATCCGGTTCGTCCTCCAAGAAGCCAACCGTACTCGTCGCCGAGAAGCTCGGCGAGGCCGGTTTAGCGTTGCTTAGACACCACGCCAACGTCGACTGCTCTTACAACCTCTCCCCCGAAGAGCTCCGGGTCAAGATCGCGCACTGCGACGCCTTGATCGTCCGCAGCGCCACCAAAGTCAACCGCGCGGTTTTCGAATCTTCCGGCGGGAGATTGAAAGTCGTTGGGAGAGCTGGCGTTGGTATCGATAATGTTGATCTGGCCGCCGCCACCGAGCACGGTTGTTTGGTCGTCAATGCTCCGACAGCTAACACTGTTGCCGCGGCGGAGCACGGGATCGCGCTTCTGACTGCCATGGCTCGAAATGTGGCTCAGGCTGATGCTTCAGTCAAATCTGGTGAATTACTATCATCCATAATTTTGAAATATATTCTAAATATCGTTAGTTGAAAGCAATGTTATATTGGTTTGGTTAGATGAACAAAATTAGATTCGATTAATGCGAATGGATTACGATTTATTCAGATACAAAACGAATTGATTAGATCAAATTTTGGGATTAATTATATTTAACAAGAGATTATATGTACTTTATTATGATGTAGGGAAGTGGCAGAGGAGCAAATATGTTGGCGTATCACTTGTTGGGAAAAGGCTTGCCGTCTTAGGTTTCGGGAAGGTTGGATCGGAAGTAGCCCGGCGAGCCAAGGGACTCGGGATGCATGTTATCGCACACGATCCTTATGCCCCGGGAGACCTTGCTCGTGTTATCGGTGTCGAACTGGTGGGATTGAAGGAAGCCATAACGACGGCGGATTTTATCTCTTTGCACATGCCTCTCACCCCTGCTACTTCTAAGATGCTCAATGCCGAGGCATTCTCTAAGATGAAGAAAGGTGTTCGTATCGTTAACGTTGCTCGTGGGGGAGTGATCGACGAAGACGCTCTCTGGAGGGCACTGAATGGCGGGATCGTAGCTCAAGCCGCTCTTGATGTTTTCACAGAGGAGCCACCTAGTAAGGACAACAAGTTGGTGCATCACGAAAAGGTTACCGTCACTCCGCATCTCGGTGCTAGCACGATGGAGGCTCAGGTAGGCTAATTGTTCATTCGATCGACCGGCGTCTCCACGTTTCATTGGTATGTTTTTGCAGGAAGGAGTGGCAATCGAAATCGCAGAAGCTGTTGTTGGTGCCTTGAAAGGGGAACTTGCTGCAACTGCCGTCAATGCACCAATGGTACCTGCTGAGGTACAATTTCTCAGTCTTTATGTTTGAGTCATTCACGATTGTGGATTCAATTGGATGTTCCCCCCATTGCAGGTTCTAAACGAATTGAAACCGTACGTCGAACTTGCGGAGAAACTCGGGAGGCTAGCTGTCCAATTGGTATCAGGCGGACGTGGTGTTAAAACCGTGAAAGTGTCGTATACATCCTCTAGAGCCGATCTCGATACGAGGTTGCTCCGTGCAATGATCACCAAGGGCATAATCGAGCCAATTTGCAACATCTACGTGAACCTTGTGAATGCCGATTATACAGCGAAACAAAGAGGACTACGAATCACAGAGGAATGCATCCATTTAGACGGGTCACCAGAGTGTCCACTGGAGTCCATCAAAGTTCAGATCGCGAATGTGGAATCGAAATTCGCAAGCTCGAAATCGGAGGCCGGGGAGATCAAGGTGGAAGGACGGGTGAAAGACAAGATTCCACATTTGACAAAGGTAGGGTCATTCAGAGTGGACGTGAGCTTAGAAGGTAGTATCATACTTTGTATGCAGGTTGATCAGCCCGGTATGATCGGTAAAGTCGGAAGCATTTTGGGCGAAGAGAACGTGAACGTAAGCTTCATGAGCGTCGGGAGGATTGCTCCGAGGACGCACGCCGTCATGGCTATTGGAGTCGACGAACAGCCGAGGAAAGAGTCGTTGAAGAGGATTGCTGAGATCCCTTCCATTCAAGAGCTTGTCTTCCTTAAGTTGTAGGCTTACCGCATCTCTTTTCTTCCTTGGGTTGGGACAATAAATCTCCATAACTTGATACAATTATCAAAGGGAGAGAAGTAATTTTTAGAAATCCAAACTTGTCAAGTTTTTTTTTTCATAATAAAAATCATTTAAGGTTGTGAATTATAAAATACGGAAAACATGTCAATGAGTATAATACAATTGATATTATTATGTGTATAATATACAAAAGGATAATGTAGGATCATACAATCATTTTAGGATCGAACATGTTCAATTGTTCAATATCTTCTTATTTATGAATAAGAATAAATCTAAATAATATAAGTATTATGCAAGGTTATCTCGAATATTTTCGTGCCCTGAGCGAAAGCTAAAAAATAGGCGCTATAAAACGAAAATATAGTTCATCTATTTGAACTATTAATCGATAGAACGAGAAGTCTTAGAATTTTTTTGGTTGCTATTTTTCAGGGCATCGCCCTGACTAATCCGGATCGACCCGTGTCGCACACCTGGTTTTGGTGGGCGAGTCTCTCAGCGAGATTTTTTTTTACATACACAACGCCTCAAAGTTGAGACCTATTTAAGCGATACCAAGTTGATTATCACTTAGACCAACCTGTTAGTAGAAGTTTTAGAATTTAAAAAATGTCAAATAGATATATAAATAATCCTTTTTCTAAGTTTTTTAATTTAACATAAAATGTTCAAAAATTGCATTTTACCCAAACCAAACTTTTACATATTCGATGTTTTTTTTAAATTAAATCGAGTTTTGTTCACGCCTAAACACAATTACATCGAGAAAGAAAATATAGAAGAAAAGTCACTGTACGACGTCGTTTTCATTTCACATTGAACAGCCAATGAAAAATCTCCCAAATCAGCTTTAAGAACTCACCCACTTCATGAGAGATTCCTCTCTCTGTCTCTTCCATTTTTAGGGTTTTTGAGTGCTTTCAGAGCAAAAAATAAAAAATGGAAGGAGCATCGTACCAGCGATTCCCAAAGATCAAAATCCGCGAACTTAAGGATGACTACGCCAAATTCGAGCTTCGCGACACCGACGCCTCCATGGCCAACGCCCTCCGCCGCGTCATGATCGCCGAGGTCCCCACCATCGCAATCGACCTCGTCGAAATCGAAGTCAACTCCTCCGTCCTCATCGACGAGTTCATCGCCCATCGACTCGGCCTCATTCCACTCACCAGCGAACGCGCCATGTCGATGCGATTCTCCCGTGACTGTGACGCTTGCGACGGTGACGGTCAGTGTGAGTTCTGCTCCGTCGAGTTTCATCTCCGTGCGAAATGCATGAGCGATCAGACCCTCGATGTCACTAGCAACGATCTCTACAGTTCTGATCATACGGTTGTTCCCGTCAATTTTACCGATTCTGGCGGCTACGATTCTACTGAGCAAAGGTATTTAGGGATAGAAATAGATGATGTGTTTCTAATTTATAGGGATTGTAGGTGGTTGAATATATGCATTCTCTGTGAAATTATAATTGCATTAGGCAAACCTGCTTTAAAATCTGAATTTGTTTATTAGCAATATTACTATTTGAATCCGAAATACTTAAATTATCCGCTCGATATCCAATTTCTCTAGAAATTTACATTTAGTAAGTTCAAGAATGTTTTCAAAATAAAAATTGGCCGGGATGGGAATGGATAGAGTTGATTCAGATGTTTACAGATATCTAACTTGTTCTTTGCATATATGGGTATTGTGGATTCGGATAATATTCATATTTGAATATTTTAATTATTATCCGTAGTGCATTTAGAGCAATTGTCTAAATCAGCTTTATTTTTTATGAATAATGATTGGGATTCAAATATCATTATCTGAATCTGTTTTTACTTTTGCAGATAGCAGATATTCGAATCTATTATCGTTTTTATGTAATTTACATTGCATTGCCTTTCTAGTGTTAGATAACTATAGAGTATAGACTGTAACTTTTTACTACTACTTTCAGGGGGATTATCATTGTGAAACTGCGGCGTGGGCAAGAGTTGAGGCTAAGAGCAATTGCGAGGAAAGGGATAGGGAAAGATCATGCAAAATGGTCACCTGCTGCAACTGTGACTTTCATGTATGAACCTGAGATTCATATCAATGAAGATATGATGGAGACCTTGACACTTGAGGAGAAGCAAAGTTTTGTTGACAGCAGTCCTACTAGAGTCTTTGACATTGATCCTAATACCCAACAGGTTCTCCTTTTCTTGCTACATCATTACATTGTCAAACTAGGTTACAACTTACAGGTTTTTAAAGAATTTGTTGGGAAAAATAATTATTTTCTACATCATCAAGGTCCTGTCTGTGCTCGAATTGTGGATTATGAAGACATTGATGGGAGTTAAGCTTCAGTTTAGGTTTTTGGGGTTTCTGCCATTACCATCCTGTTGCTTCATCTTATCTCATAGGTTAATAAGTGAGCTGTCGAACCATATTGACTTCTTGGGTGTATCCTTAGGTTAAATTGGTCCATTGTGCTACTATGGTAATGGTTGTATAAAATCAACATTTTCTTGTTTTTATTAGAGTTCTCTTGCTATACGATAGCCGGTAATAGCGTTGAAGCATTTAGGAAATAGTTTGTCGGATTAGATGGTTATCCCAATAGTTTGTATTGATGGTCATTCTGACTCGCTTGATGTAGAATGTTTCATGTTCTTTGAGTACATTGTTTTGGTATCCCAAGCCAAAATTTTGAGGTTATTCAATTTCACTGCTGGTGCCAACTTAAATTTTTGTTTGTGTGTCTGTTTGTGTTTTTCTTGGTTGAAAACAGGTTGTGGTGGTTGATGCAGAGGCATATACCTATGATGATGAAGTGCTAAAGAAAGCCGAAGCGATGGGCAAGCCGGGCCTTGTGGAGATATATGCCAAAGAAGACAGTTTCATTTTCACCGTCGAATCCACCGGTGCTATCAAAGCTTCTCAGTTGGTTCTTAACGCCATAGAAATCCTTAAACAGAAGCTCGATGCAGTTCGGCTGTCGGAGGATACTGTGGAAGCTGATGACCAGTTTGGTGAACTAGGTGCCCACATGCGAGGAGGTTGATCCGCTTTCGGAGAAGGTCTATTACTGACTGCATTTCGTTTAAAACTCTACAAAACCAACTACTTCTGTTTCTTGAATTCTTAACTTAGAGGCCTTGGAAGCATGGATTAACAAATGATTTTGGTTGTGAAACAGCATTTTGACTTCCACCTCAATCGTCAGGTGTTCATTGCAAACTGTTTTATGTCAATGTAATGTTTCACTTTTGGTATTGTTCAAATTGATGAGTAAAGTGTGATTTTGGCCCAAGTTGTGTCTTATTGTCACCAGTACCTGAAGAAATTTTTTACTTGTAAATTTCCAACCTTGATGCACGTTACTCCACTCCTTTTCTTGTTACTAAGAGATTTACGTGATACGTTCTTAGACTGGAAAGTTCAAAGCTCAAATTGAACTAAAACAATTCAAATACTAATATCATAATGAGATGCAATCAACTCTTTTTCTTCTTCCATTGTTCGATAATATGTCCCGGCATATTTGTTGGTTAAGAAGGAGTTTCTAACGAGATCCTTTTTACTTTTTATTTTTTTTAAAAAAAAATATTTTTGGTAAATGCTTGAGGCCGAGCCATTGGAGATATCAAACAAAAGCAAAAGTTTATTTATCCCTTTTCTATGGTAAGATGCAAAGAAGTTTATCCCTTTTTGTTAAAGATTAGCTGTTATTAGTTGTTATGAGTTGGTTTAAGTTTGTTATTAGGTTGTTAGACGTTGAGCTTTAAATACTATATAATGTAATGGGCTGAAAAGAAGAATTCTAAGTCATTCTCAATAATATTTCCAGAGTTTTTCTCTAAGTTTCTGATATCCTAAATCCCTAACCACCGTTTATCTACCTCACTCTCAAACCACCACCGTCAGTCAAATCTCCGGCATCGATGTCGCCATTCTCACATGGTATCATTCGCCATTGAATATCCTGAGGCCTTTTGATCCGCTCTACCGCTGCTCCTCGAATCTATCGTTGTTGCTTGCTTCTTTTCAACGCCGATGAAAATGGCAGTCTCTGAGGGATTGGTTCTCCGCGGCACCATGAAAGCTCACACCGATATGGTCACTGCCATCGTCGCTCCAATCGACAACTCCGACATGATTGTCACTTCCTCACGCGACAGATCCATCATCCTTTGGCACTTAACCAAGGACGATAAGACCTACAGCGTCCCCCGTCGTCGTCTCACCGGCCACTCTCATTTCGTCTAAGATTTCGTCCTCTCTTCGGATTCCCAATTTGCTCTCTCCGATTCCTGGGACGGTGAGCTTCGTCTCTGAGATTTAACCGTCGGAATCTCCGCTCGCCGCTTGGTTGACCACACCAAAGATGTGCTTTCCGTTGCATTTTCCATTGACAACTGCCAGATCGTTTCGGCTTCTCGTGATCGAACTATCAAGCTTTGGAATACCCTTGGAGAATGCAAGTACACAATCCAAGAGGGCGATGCTCACACCGATTGGGTCAGTTGTGTTCGATTTAGCCCGAATAATCTTCAATCCACCATAGTTTCGGCTTCCTGGGATAAGACCGTGAAAGTTTGGAACCTGGCCAATTATTCTTGCCTCGATTATGAGGGCTCATGTTTTTTTAGATCCGGTGTTGTTTGGATTCGTCTTCAAATTTGTTGAGAAACTTCTATTTCGTCAATGGTGAGATTTTGTTTTACTGTAATTGTGGTTCCTTATTTTTCTTTGAATATTCTTGGTTGGGCTGATAATATGTTCTACACAGTAGTTAATTTTGTGCACCGTATTCTGTTCGAAGTTGAGGTTTGTTAGAAATTAATTGTAGTTGAGGTTTTGTTCATCAATTGTACATCCCTTGGAATTAGAGAGTACATTTGGTTGATTACAGTTTTTGAATCGGGGATTGAAGGTTCTGGAGGTTGTGATAATATTTGGTTTGAATTCTTCTGATGCTAGAATATTTGTTCCTTTATTTTGGACTGTATTCTGCTGAAGTTCTATGTTATTTTGTTGAGAGACCTCACTGTCATAAGTTTCTGGTTAGGCACGCATTTCGTTGAGATTGATTCGCATATATCAAATTTGGTTTTTCTATTTTGTTGCTCAAGTGTTTATTGGGTCTACTATATGGGTGATTTGTTATTTGCTGGCACTTATGTTTTGAGGCGTATGTTGAGATGTTAAGAATGTGGTATAGAAAGAAGAAGTTCCAAGAAGCTGAAAAAAATGAAGTTTTAGTGCATTGCTCAACAAGCAAAAGCATATGTACATAGAATATCAGATATACAAAGAAAAGTTAAATGTTATGACTCTGATGGCAAAAGGGAGATTTAAATTCCTGCCAAGGCAGCAAGTGTATAAGATGATGTTTGCTGATCAGCCGTTCAAGTAAATGAAGAAGCAGAGATTGGTCAAGCCATTACCAGCTTTAAAAGCTGAGAAACACAGTTAAAGAGTGAGAAGAAAACGAAGAAGTTTAGAACAAGTTGATCATCCGTTCAAGGAAAGGTAGAAGCAAAGAGTGATCAAGCCACTACCAGCTTTGAAAGCTGAGATACATATCAAAGAATGAAAAGAAAAAGAGAAGAAGAAGTCAACAACAAGTAAAATACTATTTTTTTTGTTTTGTTTTGTTCATTTTCTTCAAAGTAGGAGGAAGAAGGAAAGAAGCATGGTGAATGTTAAAGATTAGTTGTTATTAGTTGTTATGAGTTGGTTTAAGTTTGTTATTAGGTTGTTAGACGTTGGGCTTTAAATACTATATAATGTAATGGGTTGAAAAGAAGAATTCTGAGTCATTCTTAATAATATTTCCAGAGTTTTTATCCCTAACCACCGTTTATCTATCTCACTCTCAAATCACCACCGTCAGTCAAATTTCCGGCATCGATGTCGCTATTCTCACACTTTTCTATGACAAGATGCAAAGGGACTCTGCTTAAGACTTAAAGTTCAAATATGAATACAAATCATAACAATAAATTTTACCAACTTAAGAAGCTACGGACTAGCCCTTCTCTTGTTTTTAATTGGGTAACGAAGAAACCTGGGTTTAAAGTGACTTTCTCTGTTGTTGATTACGGTTATTTGTATGAGTTATGGGATTTGATTAAGGAAATTGGGGACAAGTGGAAAATCTCATCTTAAGGTAATATAAAACTTATATTTTTAATATTCACGCTATCCCTCTCAACATTTTCACATACCTTTGATTGCAATTTGCAACACAGATCGGTAAAAAATTGGGGTTTGAGGAAGAAGATGCGAGGATAGGGTTTGAGGAAGAGGACGAGAGTAGTTTTGGTAAAACAAAATTTATTTAATAAATATTTTAATATATTATTGAAAAAAATAATAATAGGCTTAAATATACATTTGGTATCTGAATTATACACCTTCTCCCAAGTTGGTACCTAAAGAAATTTTGCTCGCAAGTTGGTACCTGAATTAAGCATATTCTCCCAAATTGGTACTTAAAGAATTTTTACTCCCAAGTTGGTACTTGAACTAGGCACTTTCTCCCAAGTTGATACCAAACTTATACATTCTATCAATTTGGTCCTAATTCAAAATAATTCAATAAATTAACCCTTTATATTTAAAAATCTTATCAATTTACTCTCTATTATGATCTAAAATTGTTTGTTTTTCTCCTGTAAATGTTTATATCACTTTCCTAGTATACAAATTTTTAACAGTAACTTGATGTTATTTAATGGTAGAATGCAGTTATCTCATTGTTGTTTTGATCCTTTAGGCTTTTTTAATTTGAAAGTATCGTAAAAAATGACTAAATTGATGGTATTTTCAAATACACATGGTTAAATTTATTGAATTATTTCGAATCATGACCAAATTGATAGAACGTATAAGTTTTGGGACTAAGTATGTTAATAAAAGTATTAGAATAGTTAATGGAATTAAAGTTTGGGTATCAAAATGGGAGGAAAAAATTTTTAGGTGTCAACTTGGGAGAAAATATTTAGTTCAAGTACCAATTTGGGAGTAAAAATTCTTTAGGTACCAACTTGGGAGAAAAGATAAAATTCAAGTACCAAATGTTTATTTAAGCCATAATAATAATTAGGTGACATGGTGCGTTCTGATTGGTCAGTACATATTTTTTTAACGCTGTTAGTTTTTTTAGTTATATGGGTAACGACGAAAAATTCAAAAGATAAAAGTAGAATAAACTTTAGGGTGCAAGTGGATTCCTCTTTGCTTCGCTCATGTGTATAAGAGTTGTTCATTGATTTAAATATTACAAAGTGTCTCAAAACACAAACTCTGATTCTCCATAACTCGAGATGTGAACCAAGAGGCATCCACTTATCACTGTTTATTATTATTTTTAATATATAAATGTTTTGATTGAGTTCATCTCGTAAGTTTATTTGAATAGTCTAAAGGTGATTGCAAGGTAGTGTCTGTTCATAGATGTTATTAACCCTTTGACAATACACAAGTTTCTTAAAATGAACATCATACGTTTTTCTACGGAGACCACTTGTTAAGTTGATTAAGTTCGTCTCCTAAGTTGAATGACTCTAACTCTAGTAATGAAATTACATTACATGTATATAACTTCATTTAAGAGCGGAAAAATTAAAGGTATAATTGTTGTAAAGTCCCTCTTAAGATATTATAGTTGAAGGTTTTAATGAAGTCTCATTATTCCGAGGACAATGGATGTCCCTGTCCTAAGCTGGGGAATCAAACAAGTGGTGATGAACAATTCCATTAATTTGGGTCAGTTTTATTTAGTATGTTAGACAGGGTTATTTATTAAACCCCACAACTCAAGCCCCATAACCTGTTTTGTTTTTATCATACATATCGGTTCATTAATTTTGGTATAAAGCCAAAAAAATATTTCTAACGTTAAATTAAATAGTTAATGTGGGTCATATTTTTTTAGAACAATTCAATTTTCAACGTTTTATTTTATGTCAAAATGATCCATCTGCGGATGAAAACTGTCATTCAACTGATGGTAAATGGTTTGAAATGACTTGAAAAAACGTTACATCAGTCAAAAATTAATTTTATTAAACTATATAAATATAAAATATTTTTTATGCTGACTTATTATTCTGTCAAGTCATTTCAAATTGTCTACTATCTGTTTTCTAACAATTTTCATTCGCAGAGGGGTCATTTTAACCCAAAATAAAACGTTGAGAGTTTTTTTACAAAAAACAAACGTTGAGGGTTAAATTGCTCTACAAACCATTGAATTCGGTCAATTTATAACAATATGAAGCATCGAGTTATTCATTTAAGTTCAAATTTTTGTTTGGTCTTATTAACTGAATCGTAATTCAATTAAAATGGTTTCTGTTGTAACATCTTGGAAGTCGTGGGTTTAAGTATTTTTAGGTACGCGTTATCATCTAATTTAAGGGTAGAGTGTGAAGTCAAGATTTTTATGGGCCAAAGTGTAATTTCTCATTTGAATGATTTATAATTTCATGATTTGTAAGGGATTACAAAATATTTTTTTATATTAAATGAATAAAGCTATTAGTTACTGGACGGAATTAGAATCAAACATTAAAAAGAATGAATATTTATTAAACTGTAACATCCTTGCACCCATGACCCCTATATTCCTAAAGGTCAAGGGCAAAGTAAGATTTTTTATGGGATTTGAAATTAAATAATAAAAATTAAAATATAATTTTATCATTGTATTAATTTATAACTTTATTGTTCTTAAAATAAAAAAAAATCATATTTTTATTATTTAAAGCGGTAAAATAAAATTTCACCATGTATTAACTTAGAATTTTTTTTATCATTTATCAAAAATATTTAAGGTAAAGTCCATAAATGGTCACTAAACTATTCCTAAAAATACAAAAAAGATCATTGAACTTTCAAAAGTTACATAATGGGCATCAAACTTTAGTTTTTATTACAAAATGATCATTGAATCGTTAACTGTCGTTAAGTAGGAGACGTGGCAGTTACGAAAATTTGTATAATAACATATTTAATCCTTAATATTTACACATTCAATCAATTTAGACATTAATAATGAGGGCTAAATTAGGAATAAATTGATTAAATGTGTCAATATGAAGGATTAAATGTTCTATAATTCAAATTTACGTATTTGTCACGTCACCCACTTAACGACAGTTAACGACAAAGTGACCATTTTGTAACAAAAACTAAAGTTTAATGCCCTTTATGTAACTTTTGAAAGTTTGATGACCATTTTGTATTTTTAGAGATAATTTAGTAACCATTTGTGTACTTTACCCAAATATTTATAAAAAAAAATTGCAATTGCATGGCATGTCCCCTAACTTTGCTCCTATAACACCTTAAAAACTGGCTTAGTTGAAATTGGATTCCGGCGATCGAAAATCCAACATCAAAAAGTCAAACCATTGTATTGACTTTTGACCAAGTGATCAATTATTCAATTATCGAACCTTAATTTAGTATTGTTGTTGACCAAGGACTATATTGAAAGCACTGAAACTTAGTTTGGTGACTAAATTGTAAAGAATAAAACTATTAGGGAAAAAGTACAAAGAATAATAAGTCGAGGGACTAACCTCACGATTAGTCCCTCACATGACCCCTATATTTCTAAAGGTCAAGGGCAAAGTAAGATTTTTAAGTAATATTTAAAATATATAATATTTAAGGGATTATAAAATATTTTTTTATATCAAGTGAACAAAGCTACTAATTATCTCTAAGAACAGAATTAGAATCAAGATAAAGTACATTAACAATCACTGAACTTTGGTAAAAAAAATAAAATGATAACTAAACTTTCAAAAATTACAAAATGACAATTAAACTTTATGTTTTATAACAAAATGGTAACTAGACGTTAAATCCCATTAAGTGTTTGTTATAAAATTTAGTATAATAACACATTCAGTCATTCATATTTATATATTCAATCAATTTAGTTCTAATTCAAAACAATTCACTAAATTTAGCCCTCGTTATTTACGCATTCTTTCAATTTGGTCTTTAAAGCAAAATTCTAAAGTATGGTAACATGATAAGTAATTACAATTAAATTTTTATAGGAACTCGAAAACTCGACTCGAATCGAAATTTTTTTAAATAAAGTTTGAGTTGTAAAATATGACGCATCAACTTGAATAACTCAAAATTTTTTGACTCGACTCGACTCGATCGCTCACCTCTATCTTAAGATATGACTCATCAACTCGAATAACTCGAAATATTTGAATATTTTAAATAATTTTTTCTTTTAAATCGAATATTTTTTAAGGTAAAATACTTAAATCATCACTCAACTTTGCTTTAGGACCTATTTTGGTCACTGAACTTTCAAAAAGTTCAATTTACTCATTAAACTTTACTTTTTAACCTATTTTGGTCATTTTAAATTATTTTATTAATATTTAGGTATGACATGACATATTTTTTTATTATTAAATATTGAAAAAAATAATTTAAAGTAAAAATACATTATATTTTATTTATTAATAAATAAAAAAAATAATTTAAAATAAAAACCCTAACCCCAAACACCCCAAATATCCTAAATCTCAAACAATTAAACTCTCAAATCCTTACTGGCATCACTCTCACCGCGCCACCACTCCCTCTACAGCCGACGACAACATCGCCCGCCGCCTACGGTGCCATCGCTCAATCTGAAGCACCTGGTCGTCTTCAACCTCCAATTTCACTTCTTCTTTCTTACTTGCAGGATATTCACATGAGGTTCCTGGAGCTCATTCACCAAACATTGTTCTAATTTTCATCTCAAAAAAATTCGAAAAAAAAAACCATTATCACAGGTCATTCAACATTCAATTCATCAAATTTCCATTTTGATTTTATTTCTCCCATTCATTCCAGGAACTCAAAATCTAACAATGCAGTCCACAATTCAGTTGAAGTCTCAATTTTTTTACCCCAGAACCATTTTTTTTTCTTAAACCCATTGCTTACATCAACACTTTCCCTTCAAAATTCAACTATTCATCGAAATCTTCCGCTTTCACCGTGTCTCCTTTGTTTCAACCCAAAACCCAAATCCAAAAATCGATTATCTGTGCAAGAAAAAGCAAAAAAGACATGGTTCCAGAATATCAACGAATGTAGCGCTCGAACTGATCTCAATTCTGGCTTCAAACCTCAAGACTTTACCTCCACCGTTGGATCTGGTCCTTCAACATTTAGTTTCTGCAAATGGAGAAGACCTCAGATTTTTTAATGGCTTCAATGGAGGAAGATTTCATCGATGGAAAAGACGAAGAGTGAGGAAAAGAAACGAGGAGAAAATTTTAGGGTTCTTAGTGATTTTAGGGTCTTGCATTGTTTGTTTGTTGATTGGAAAAGAGTTAAGAAATAATGTACTTTTTGGGATTTTAGGGTTCATTTTTTTGTGTTTGCATTGATCAAGGGGTGGAGAAGAGGGTTTAAAGATTGCATTTCTGGGTTTGTTTGTGTTGGAATTTTGTTAGGATTAGGGCTTATGGGTAAGGGAGGAATGAAATGGATTAAAGAAATTTTGTGGCGATGGCACCGTCAGCGGCGGGTGATGTTGTCGTCGGCGTCATAGGGAGTGGTGGCTGTCGGTGAGAGTGACGCCGGTAAGGGTTTGAGAGTTTGGGTGTTTGAGATTTGAGATATTTATGATATTTGGGGTGTTTGGGGGTTAGAGTTTTTATTTTAAATTATTTTTTTATTTATTAATAAATAAAATATAATTTATTTTTATTTTAAATTATTTCTTATATTTAATAATAATAAAATTTGCCATATCATACCTAAATATTAACAAAATAATTCAAAGTGATCAAAATAGGTCAAAAAATAAAATTTAATGAGTAAATTGAGCTTTTTGAAAGTTCAGTGACCAAAATAGGTCATAGAGCAAAGTTGAATGATAATTTAAGTATTTTACCCTATTTTTAAAATAAAATATTTAATATTTTTCATATTTAAATCACATCGAATATTTAATAACTATTTTAAATATTCAATTTAATTTAAAAATATTCTATTTAAAAGAAAAAAATTGATTTAAAATATTCAAATATTTAAAAACTACTTTAAATATTTTTTCTTTTAAATATTCAAATATTTAATAACTACTTTAAATATTTGACTATTTTAAATCAATTTTTCTTTTAAATTGAATATTTTTTAATTAAATCAAATATTTAAAGTAGTTATTAAATATTCGATGTGATTTAAAAGAAAAAATGATTTAAAATATTCGAATATTTCGAGTTGGTGTGTCATATCTTAAGATAGAAGTGAACGTTCGATCGAGGAGTAAAAAATTTCGAGTTATTCGAGTTGACGCGTCATATTTTACAACTCAAAATTTATTTGAATTTTTTCGATTCGAGTCGAGTCAAGTCGAGTCGAGTTTTCTAGTTCCTATAAAAATTTACTGAAATATTAAAATATTTTAAATCATTTTTTCTTTTAAATCGAATATTTTTAAATTAAATCGAATATTTAAAGTGGTTATTAAATATTCGATGTGATTTAAATATGAAAATATTAAATATTCTATTTTAAAAAATATTAGATTTAAAAGAAAAAATGATTTAAAATATTTGAATATTTTGAGTTATTCGAGTTGAAGCGTCATATCTTAAGATAGATGTGAGCGTTCGATCGAGTAAAGTCAAAATATTTTGAGTTATTCGAGTTGAAGCGTCATATTTTACAACTCAAACTTCATTTAAAATTTTTTCGATTCGAGTCTAGTCAAGTTGAGTTGAGTCGAGTTTTTGAGTTCCTATAAAAATTTAATTGTAATTATTTATCATGTTACCATACTTTGGAATTTTGCTTTAAGGACCAAATTGAAAGAATGCGTAATAACGAGGGATAAATTTAGTGAATTGTTTCGAATTAGGACTAAATTGATTTAATGTATAAATATGAAGGACTAAATATGTTATTATATCAAATTTTATAACAGACACTTAACGAGATTTAACGTCTAGTTACCATTTTATTATAAAACATAAAGTTTAATTGCCATTTTATGATTTTTAAAAGTTTAATTACCATTTTGTTTTTTTACCGTGTACTTTACCCTAAAATAAACATTAAAAAGGATGAATGTTTATTACAGTATATTGTAACATCCTTGCACCCATGACCCCTATATTCCTAAAGGTTAAGGGCAAAGTAAGATTTTTTTTCTCTGGGATATGAAATTAAATAATAAAAGTTAAAATATAATTTTATCGTTGTATTAATTTATAACTTTATCGTTCTTAAAATAAAAAAATCATATTTTTATTATTTAAAGCGGTAAAATAAAACTTTACCATGTATTAACTTAGAATTGTTTTTATCATTTATCAAACATATTTAGGGTAAAGTCCACAAATGGTCACTAAACTATTCCTAAAAATATAAAATGGTCACTAAACTTTCAAAAATTACATAATGAGCATTAAACTTTATTTTTTATTACAAAATGATGACTGAATCGTTAACTGGGAGACGTGGCGGTTAGGAAAATTTGTATAATAACATATTTAATCCTTAATATTTACACATTCAATCAATTTAGACATCAATAATGAGGGTTAAATTAGGAATAAATTGATTAAATGTGTCAATATGAAGGATTAAATGTTCTACAATTCAAATTTAAGTATTTGTCACGTCATCCACTTAACTACAATTAACGACACAATGACCATTTTGTAACAAAAACTAAAGTTTAATGCCAATTATGTAACTTTTGAAAGTTTGATGACCATTTTGTATTTTTAGAGATAATTTAGTGATCATTTGTGTACTTTACCCAAATATTTATACAAAATTTTGCAATTTCAGAGCTTGTCCCCTAACTTTGCTCCTATAACACCCTAAAAATCGACTTAGTTGAAATTGGATTCCAGCGATCGAAAATCCAACATCGAAAAGTCAAACCATTGCATTGACTTTTAACCAAGTGGTCAATTATTCAATTATCGAACCTTAATTTAGTATTTTTATTGACCAAGGACTATATTGAAAGCATTGAAACCTAGTTTGGTGACTAAATTGTAAAGAATGGAACTATTAGGGCAAACATGCAAAGAATAATAAGTCGAGGGACTAACCTCACGATTAGTCCCTCCCAAGCTTTGTCACCAACCGCGTGGGATGAGGGAATTAAATTCCTTTATATGGAGGAATGTCTAGGATTTAAAAGAAAATGAAAAGGAAGGGAAACAATAGAAGAAAAAAAAAAACTACTCATTTGCCTTAGTTGGAGCAAAGCTATCATCATCTTCAACCTCCCGTCTAAGGAAGCGCACATCTCCATTTCTAATTGAACTCAAACTTCGGTTTTCTTCGGTTTCTTAATTCTATACTATTGTTATCAATCGGGTAAGTATAATCCCCCTATTAATCTATCGATTCCATAGCTAAATCATGTCCAATTTCATGCTTAAGAATCATGAGCCCTAAGGAATTTCCATGGATTGCCTAGTTTAATCCCTATTGTTTCCATAGCTAAATGAAGTTAAGGATAAAGTTATTGTTACTAGAATTATTGAAACTATTGTAATCCATGTTCTATACTATTTTGTTAGTTCAAGGGTATAAGGTGAAGAATCGTCTAATTCACAGGAATCCATCAAATCAAGGAACGAAGGAATCATCATCCGAGAGCCTTGAAAGCCTCAAAAATTTTGATGAGTATAGTCGGAGTCTTGAGAATGGCTAGGTGCCTTCCCGATTTCATTATTTATTGTTTAATTGCATTGCTAATATGTTTTCAAGGTACCATTGCATCGAAACCTCATAGGAGGTAATATTGGTAAGCTTCGGTAAGTCCATTGCATCGAATTATTTGGTCATTGAATCATTGTATTGTCATTGATACTGATATTGTCAACAATATTGTTATTGCCATTGTATTGGCTTAAAACATCGAACCTTGAATTCGAGTGGACATTGAATACAATTGGCACGTCATAGAATTCATTAGCTCAGTGGTACAGAGTTGACTACGGTCCTTGAGCTAAGTCTATATTGATGATGTGGGCGAGATGTGTTATGATTTGGTCTATTGGCGATGTTGGAAGATTTGACTGTTCATTGATTGACGATGTTGGTTGAGAATTTGCGTATCCACTATCTCATATCGATCCAAGGATTAAATTTTTTGAAATTATTGTTATAGCTTGTAGTTGATATGCATTTATATTGAAGTAATGAATTTGACTCTATCACCATCCATTGTATTACTATTGCATTGTCATTGGCTACCTCACTAGGCTATATAAGCCTAACGCATCTCATTTCCATACATTTTAGGTTAAAAGATATAAAGATAAGAATTGGGAGAAGAATAATTTTTGCAAGTCACAAGCTAGACCAATGTAATGTCTCTTATGCTCATAAACTCCTAGTACGGTGGCATAATAATAGACATGTGTTAAATGGTCATTTTGATGTATAAATTGACTTATGTGGTTATGTTGACTCATAAGGCCTAATTTAGGTAAATGGTAACTTGAAATATTGCCTAAAGTGATAAAATTGGCTCTTGATAGGCTAAGTTTAACAAACGAATTTGTATTTTTATAAAATTTGTCTTATATCAAGAATATGGCATAAGAATATTGTCTACAAAATTTTACAGGCTTTGGACATCGTTTTGAGGCTTAAATTTACTAAAAACTAGATAAATTATGTCATTACGGATCGAGGAGTACCGATACAGGTAGTGGCGTATCGGTACAAGTGAACATTACCATACCAAATTGCAAAAGCATATCGATACTAGTTTAGATGTATCGGTACGAATTTTCGTCATTGGAATTTGTAAAATAAATAGGGTACCGGTACGGAGGGGGACATACCAATCCCCATATGTATAAAAGCCAGGTACCTATACGGTTCATCACGTATTGGTACAAAAAAAAAACATGGCTAGAATTTATGTTTTCAATAATGTATCAATACGACCTCTCGAGTATCGGTACCGATACATGTAAGTTGGTTAAATATATTGGAACAAGTCTTAAAACCTTGCAAGTAGGTCACTGAAAATCATATCGGGTAATCGAACTAGTAAACGAACTCTAAATTTACTAGAAATTGACATGCCGACTAATTACGCGTTGAATTTCATATTGGCAAGTGTAATTACAGACAAGGACTTAATAATTACAGAATTACCAATTAGTCCATAAACTTGAAAAAATTACAAATGATCCCCTAAAGCATTTATTGTTGCTTGTTCTGACATGGTGTCATAATTGTACCAAATAAGTAATATTGAATCTTTGTATTACATTAAAACACTGTTAATTCACTGGAATTACTGTACTGAACACTGATATCGTTCACCAATAGCACTTCTGACCCGATTTCCTACCAGACCGAGAATAGGGTGTTACAGCTTCTGTTGGAGGTTATGGGTTCAAATTTGTTTATGTATTTATTTGTTTAAGTCCCTCTAAAGTTACAAAGTTATAAGTTAATGTAATAGAGAAATTATATTTTGTCCCTTTAGAAATGATCAAACTTCAGCTTAATCCCTTCTGAAATTACAAAGTTATAAACTAATATAATGATAAAATTACCTTTTGAATCTCCAAAAATTTATAATTGAATTTCAACTCCTCGAAAAGATTTTTTTTCACTTCTCCCTACCTTTACATTTAAGTAAACAATAAAGGATACACTTTTTTTCTTCCATGGATTAACGCCTTCCTCTTTTTGAAACTTCTCAATATTATTGTGTCGTCTTTCTTTTTTTGTTTCACCGGTGAAAACATCAATTTTAATGTTAGTTGTCGCTCGTCAGTGTTTATTATTTCTCTTGTTTTTTCATACTATGTCCTCTGTTTTTCTTTTTTCTTGAGTTTTTTTTTTCAATTTTGAAAAAGAAACTATGTCCCTGTGACACTCTTTTCTCTTCTCTTGTGGCACGTTCCTTATGGCTTTTGATACGTTTTTCACATACTTTTGCGGTCATTTTGGTGCTCGTACAAAGACCCTCACGACTTTTGTTTTCTGATTAGTTTTTCGGTGGTCACGTATAGTTATATCCCCTATTTGGTAAAAGGTTGTTTGCCGATATAATCAGAATTGTGTAGCGAAGCAGCCTGCCAGATAGTTTGGTTCGCTCACTACTCCTTTATCGCTTCGTAAAACGTCTCGTTCGACAGAGACAATGAGTTTTTATGAGAATCACTTAGTTATTTTAATGTTGGGTGTCATTCTCAAGGAAAAGTTTCGTTTGTCTTCGTATCTTTGGATTTAATATTTTTATTTTAAGTATGATTTTTTTGTGACTATTGTCTCTATTCTTCTTTCTATGCATGAGTACATTGTAATTCTAATTTCTTCTATTATTTTTATTAATAAAATCCAGTTGTCATAGTTAAAAAAATATTATTTTTATTAATAACATAACTTATAGGACAAGTTGGTGCATTAGTGAAGCAAAACTGTATAAATTCTAAGATATTTATAATAAACAGAAGTTGTTTGGTACAATGCAATTATTTGATTCACGTTATTGATATGTGCAATGCAAAGGCATCAATGGTTTGTGGGGCTCCCTTTTTTGATTTCTTCAATTCCATTATCTGTCTGATATTCGAATTTATTAACTATATAATTTTTTTAAGTCGAAAGACATTTAAAATTAAAATAAATAATAAAATTTTAAAACAATAAATAATGATTTTCAAATTTAAGTTTAAATAATTAATCAGAAAATAAGCGAGTCCAATAAAATGAAAAGCAATATTGCGAAACGCAATCCGAAGTAGTAGTAGTAGTCAGGGATAATTCTGGGCATGTGCGACTGCACACGACCCTTAAAAAAACTCCGAAATAATAATAATAATAATAATTATTATTATTTAAAAATTACAAGCAAATCTTAATTTAAAGGCCTTAGGTATTTGATAAATTAATAAAATGTGTGTCAGTATATATGGTGGCAATTAGAAAATTAATAAAATGGTTCCTTTAATTTTCCATTTTTTAAAAAGTTTTCTTCAATTATATACATATGTATATTTTTTTTTTGGTGAAAAGGGGTGTTACCCCACAGCCTCATTAAAAACTTCCCTACACTTAAATGGAAGAAAAAAGTACTCGTGAAGGTAAGAAACAACTAAAAGCTCGAATAAAATCACATACTTCAAAGCACTAAACAACCAAACTCAAAAACCATCACTGTGAGGACGCCAAATCATTTAACAACACAACAACCAACATCGGGGGAGGTTGCACAAAGTACTGTGGATCCAACATACCAATCGGAGCTAGCTTCGGTATCGCATCAGCAACTTTATTCCTTCCACAGCGCGTATGAGATAATCGAACCACCCAACCACGACTTTTTAATTCATTCAAACACCAAACCAACAAGGACGATCCTTGCGGCACAACCTGTAATGCCCCAGGTTTAGGGTCTGAGAGTTCGGACCGAGACCCTAGAAAGGTTTTTAAATTGAATTTTGGGGTTCGGGTTGTCTTTAAATGAAAATGGTTTCATAAAGAAGTTTTAGACTATATTGAATTTTTGTTAAAAAGGGGTTTTTAGGATAAAGAAAAAAATAAAATGTTATATTTCAAAAAAAGAGAGGATATCCACTTTCTTCTCCCCTTTCCATCTCCTTTTCACGTCATATTTTCCCAAAGCCAAGCCACCATCCACTTTCACCAATCTCCACTATTTTCAAGGTTTTAAGGAGGTAAACAACTTGGTTTTTACTCTTCTCTTCATTTAAATCTTGTTTATAGCATTTTCTTTCCAAGAACTTGGTGATTTCTCAAGTTCTCTCATTTTGGGTAAAATGAGTTTTTGAAGGGTTTAAGCAATTTAGTGAAAACAGTGGTTTGAGTGAGTTTCAAATCATGTTTTGAGTATAATATAAGGTTAAGATGGTGGGTTTATCAAGAAATCTCGAAATGAAATAAATGGGTAAATTTTGAGTTGGGGAAAAATGAGTTTTTGGGTTGTTTGTGGTTGGAAATGGTTCCTAAGGGGTTTGTGGATGTGTGTTGAAGATTTTGAAGCTTTTGGGTATGTTTTGGATGTTAAATTGATGAGGTTTTGGCTGATTTTTGTTTAGAGTGGAAATGTGATTGGTTTTGATTAGTTTCGGATAGGATTCAAAAATGGTTGTTGTTGAATTGAGATAAAGTTGATTTCAGTGGGTTTGATTGTTGAAAAGTATGTTAACTCTTTGTTTTGATTTGGGTAGAAGCAACAGATAGCGATTTGGGTACTTCAGACGCGACACCCGGTGTTACGGAGGCTTGAAATCGGTGTTTCGGCTATCGTTTGGGTTCTACGGTGAGTGGAAATGTTTTTGAGAGTTTAGGTTGAACTTGAAAGGCCAACATAAACTCGAGAGTAAGTATTTAAAGTTTACGTCTTACTTTCCAGAATTCTATTTTTAATTCTTGTTAAGCATTGTTGATATGAGATGAGATGAATGTGTGTATTTGACTGATGTGTGTGATATTCTTATGAAGACTTTTATGATGTTGAGTATTGACAAATATGAGGGTCTTAGCGGGTATAATTGGTCGATCATAGGATTAGAGTGCACATGTAAAATTCGTGCGTGGCCCTAGTGATGTAAGATGCCATTAGGGAGGAGTACGATGATGTAAGGTGCCATCAGAAGCTTTATTGTTAGACCTCGGTGATGTAAGATGCCATCGTGAGTCTTGTTATTCTTATAGATTCGGTGATGCGAGATGTCATCGAATCTAATCCGCGTATCAGAGCATTGTAACCATAATTTCCGTAATACTCTTGTTTTGGAAGGTTGAATGTTATCTTGGTGTATGTTGAGAGTCATGCCTTGTTGTTATATGTTGTTGCATTTCTTGATGTAAGATGCCAAGCACATGTTAGATTGTTGATAATTTTGTTGTTGGAAATCATGCTTGTGGTTTTATTTTCAACTCTTAAATGCTTTTGTTAAAACTGCATTGTTGTTGTTGTGGTTTTGAGCACCACTCACTAAGCTTTTATGCTTACGCGCTCCATTCCAACAATGCATATCGTTAGTGATTCGGGGAGCAAAGGAAGGCGAGGGAAAGGCTCCATTGATCGTAGCTTAAGCTCAAGTATGGATTTTAAGTTGTAATAATGATTTAGCAATAAGAATACTTGTTTTTGTGGTTGGAGAGGTGGTTGTAAACTCCCATGTGTTTGACCATGTTTGCTACATGTCTTAAATGTTGAATCCATGCTATGTTGAGACTTGTTTTGGCCTTTGGTTAAAGGCCTTGTGTTTTGGCTTGTTGGTGTTTTTGAGTTTAAGTGTCCTTCTTGAGCTTTCATGTTTGAGATTCATGTTTGAGTGTGTGCTTGTTTGAAACCTGCTTTTAGGGTGTTTTGCCTCTAGAATGTTTGCTTAATATGTTGCCATGTGGTTTGTGATCTTTCGGGGTAAGTATGGGAATGTTTAGGGATGCTAAAATGCATTTTCGGGCCAATCTGTGCCTAGGCGTTTCGGAACATCTAGTATGGTTTGGAAACGGCCAGGCTTTTGGGGCACCCGTATCGGAACGGGGGTGGTGACGTTTCGATACGTTTTGTCTCTGGAGACTCCCATTTCGAAACCAAGGGGTGCCGTTTTGGTACGTTTTGCCACTGGAGGCTCCTGTTTCGGAACCATGAGGAGACGTTCCAGAACAGCCTAGTTTTTCTTTTTGCTGAGAGCCCGCGTTTTGAAACGGGACACCCCTGTTTCGAAACACAGGCAGTTAAAGTGGTTAAAAGACATCTTTAAAGGTTCCCAAATGTTACGTTTCAGTCCCTAATGTTTGTATGCTTCCTAAGTGAGTTTAAATGCCAAGTTTGTGTTTGTCTTGCCTCGTGTGCATGAAATATGACTAACAAACTATCTGGTAAAGTTTAAATTACCCTTTTACCCCTGTTTTGTTGTGTTTTTGCCAAATGGTCCTTAGTGATTGTTTGGCTCCAATTGAACATCCGATTGATGTCTGATTGAGTCGTTGTTCTTCCGCTGTAACCCTTAACACCATAGGATCGTTAAATTGATTTAGACAAGATAAACTTTAATCTAAGGTTGTTAATCGGAAAGAAATTCTCAGATTTTTCTCTAGTTATCCCCGTGTGACTCTCCTGATTCGGTCTTGCGACTACACCGAGTTGAAGGGGTTATATTTGGTGGTATCAGAGCCTCGGTTATGAGGTTCCCCGAGAAGGTAAGTCAGGTAAGTTGTTTCTGTGTATGTTTGACTGAACTGCACGGTGTTTGTGAGCATGACCTTGTGTTTATGTTGAAGTTTGAAAGTTGGTTAAGCATTCCCATTGCTAGGTGTTATTATGGAAATGTTTTTGATTTAAAAGAGCTTAACACACGAATCCCTGCCTTTGCTTACCCAATGTTTATCTCGTGATTTGTGTTTGTTGTTTTAGATTGTTTTATTTGTTATAGTGAGACCGAGAGGAAGGCCTAGAGTAGGTGACTAGGCACCCGGGAATGCGGCTCTTCCTCCTCTTGCTCCCGATGGTAATGGGGTGAATGTCGGAGGTAATGCATCTCAAGCGGGTGCCAATGTTGGAGGTGAAGGTAATGGGCCTCAGGTTGGCCAGGGTTAAGCTAGTGTTGATATGGCCATGTTACTTCAGACTTTAGTCAGAGCTTTTCAGACGACTGTTGATGGTCTTCATGCTGCAACACCACCTCAGGGTGTGGGGATAGGTTTGCCCCTTGAGCGACTTCGTAGCTTAGGCGGAGTCGAGTTTTGTGGTATATCTCCCGAGGGTTCAGAGGCATGGATTGAGAGCACTACTTGTATCTTGGGTCAGATGGAGTGCTCAGACAGTCGCAAGTTGGTTGTATTGTCTCGTTGCTTCAGGGAGATACATATGCTTGGTGGACCACAGTTATCTCATGTATGCTCGAGGTCGATGTTACTTGGGAATTCTTCCGTGGTGCGTTCCGCAAGAAGTACCTTGATGCTCGCTATCAGGATGAGAAGAAGAGGGAGTTTATGGCTTTGGTTCAAGGCAATATGTCCGTATCCGAGTATGAGGTACAATTTGTGCGCTTGAGTCAGTATGCTTCAGAGTTGGTTCCTACTGAGAGGGAAAGGTGTGAGCGGTTCCGTTATGGGTTGGTTACGGGGGTGAAGACCTACATGCTTGCTTCTAATTACACGGAGTACAATGTCTTGGTCTCTAGGGCCATTGACATTGAGCAAAGTCTAAGTTTGATTGCTCGATCGGGTGGATCCAGTTAAGGGAAAAGGTCTGCCGAGTGGGAGCGAGACCGTAACAAGAGGCACAAAAAAAGAAGGCACCAACCGGACTTTAGGCGTGAAGGTGGTAATATGGGACGAGGCCATCAGGGCCGAGGTTTTGTTTCTCGCACACTCGAGTTTGCTAAATGTGAGAGGAACAATTCCAGAAAGTGTTAGGGTACTTTTCGTGCTTGTTGGAACTGTGGATCTTAGGCACATTTGAGGCGTGAGTGTCCTCATCCGGCTAAGGATGGTCAAGCACCGGCTAGAGCTGTTGAGTATCAGAGAAGTCGTGGGCGCGACCGAGATAACTTTCAGCCAAGGAATGATGGTCAGAGGAATATGACTCATGTTGTCGCGGTACAGCCCAAGAGAGGTGGACCGAGTAGGGTTTATACATAGCGTAAGGCTGGGAATGAGAAAAATGTGATCGCAGGTAATTTTGTGTTACAGTCCTTATCTTTTCTTTCGTTGATTGACTATGGGTCGACACATTCATACATTTTGGGTGAGCATGCAAGATCTTTAGTTTTGCCTTTTGAGTTGTTAGATATAGGTATGAATGTTACGAGTTCGTTTGGTGAGACAATTTTAGTTAGAAAAATGTTTCAGAGATGTCCTTTGATGGTTCAGGGTCATATGTTTCCTGTTGATATGATGGAACTACCGTTCTATGATTTCGATGTGATTTTGGGTATGGATTGGCTTGTGGAGCACAGAGCTAGGATAGATTTTGATACTAAAAGAGTTTCTTTGAGGCTTTTAGATGATTACGAGGTAGTAGTAGTTCTCGAGAACATTAAGTTCTTGTCCAATGTTGTTTCAGCCTTAGAGGCTCAGAGAATGATGTAATTGGGTTGTCAAGCTTACTTGGCCTATGTGATGAATCCGAATATGAGTGAAGTTAGACCACAAGATATCAAAACAGTTTGTGACTTCTCGAGTGTTTTCCTAGAGGAGTTGTCTGGTTTGCCCTCAAATAGGGATGTTGAGTTTGCTATTGAGACATATTCAGATTCTCCTTCTGTATCAATTGCTCCGTATAGGATGACACCTAAAGAGTTGAAATAATAGAAGACACATCTTCAAAAACTGTCAAAATAGGGGTTTTATTAGGCCTAGTATTTCACCTTGGGGTGCTCCGGTCTTGTTTGTGAAGAAGAAGGATGACAATATGAGGATGTGTATAGATTATAGGCAGTTGAACAAGGTAACAGTGAAGAACAAGTATCCATTGTTGCGGATTGATGATTTACTTGATCAGTTGAGAGGTGCTTTAGTGTTTTCGAAGATTGATTTGAGATCGGGGTACTATTAGTTGAAAGTAAAAGATGTGGACATAACGAAGACAACTTTCCGTACGCGATATGGGCACTACGAGTTCTTGGTAATGCCCTTCGGTTTGACTAATACCCCAACTACATTTGTGGAAATAATGAACAGAGTGTTTCACGAGTTTTTGGATATGTAGCAAGGTAACAAGCGTTTGAAAAGTTGAAGAAAGCATTGACAGAAGCTTCTATCTTGATTCAACCTGAACCAGGGAAAGAGTTCGTGATATACAATGATGCATCATATGTAGGTTTAGGTTGTGTGCTTATGCAAGAGGGAAAGGTTGTAGCTTATGCTTCGAGACAGTTAAAGGTTCACGAGAAGAACTACCCCACGTACGACATAGAGTTAGCAGTTGTGGTCTTTGCTTTAAAGATTTGAAGACACCACTTTTATGGTGAGAAATGCACAGTATACACAGACCACAAGAGTTTAAAATATTTGATGACTCGGAGAGAGTTGAATCTTAGACATTGTAGCTGGTTAGAGCTTCTTAAGGACTATGACCTCACAATAAAGTACCATCCAGGTAAAGCGAATGTAGTGGCCGATGCTTTGAGTAGGAAGGTGGCAGTTGAGTTGCGAGCTATGTTTGCGAGATTGAGTGTGTCACGGGATGGCGGTTTGATAGCTGAGCTACATGTTAAACCATCGTTAGTTCAATTGATTCGAGAGAAAATGTTGCAAGAGAGATCTTTGGCACCTCACGTGCAAGATATAGCCGAGGGTAGACCCACAAATTTCTGCTTTGGTGAGAATGGGATCTTATGTTTTAAGAATATAGTAGTCGTTGTAGAAGATGTTGAGTTGAGGCGTATTATTTTGAATGAAGCTAATAACAGTCATTTTGCTATGCATCCAGGTAGTACGAAGATGTAACGTGGGTTGAAAGATGAGTACTTCTGGATTGGGTTGAAGAAAGATGTGGCCGAGTTTGTAAGTAAGTGTATGGTTTGTCAGCGAGTTAAGGCCGATCATCAGTTTCCTTCAAATTTGTTACAACTGATGAAGATTCCAGAATAGAAGTGGGAACGGATTACTATGGATTTTATGTCAGGTTTACCGTTGACTCCTTCGAAGAAGAATTCAGTATGGGTAATAGTTGACGGATTCACTAAGTGTGCTCATTTCATACCTGTTTATATTACTTACACCTTAGACAGGTTGGCCGAGTTGTATATCAGTGAGATTGTGAGGCTACATGGTGTACTAAAGTCGATTGTGTCTGATAAAGATCCGAGGTTTACAGCCAGATTTTGGGAGTGTTTGCATCGTGCCTTGGGAACTTGGTTGACCTTCAGTACTTCGTATCACCCATAGTCAGATGGTCACTCAGAGAGAGTTATTTTGTTGTTAGAGGACATGTTGAGATGTTGCATCATCGACTTTCAGGGTTCTTGGGAGAAATATCTATCGCTAGTAGAGTTTGCGTACAATAACAATTATCAGGCTAGTATTCAGATAGCACCGTATGAAGCCCTATATGGTAGGAAATGTAGAACACATATTTGTTGGGCCGAGGCCGGGCAGAATCTTGTACCGATGCCATACTTGCTTAAGGGCACTACTGAAAAGGTAAAATTGATTTGTGATCGCTTGAAGGCAGCTTCAGACAGACAGAAATCGTATGTAGATTTGAATAGAAAAGAGATTGAGTATGCTATTGGCGACAAAGTGTTCTTGATGGTTTCCCTGTGGAAAAAGGTAATGAGGTTTGGTAGGAAGGGAAAGTTAAGTCCGAGATTCATTGGTCCTTACGAGGTAGTTGAGAGGATTGGTCTTGTTGCATATAGGTTGAGATTGCCACCCGAGCTTGAGAATATTTATGATGTGTTTCATGTTTCGATGCTCCAAAAGTATAGATCAGATCTGTCTCGTGTTATGCTAGTGGAAGAGATTGAATTGAATACGGATTTATCGTATAATGAGGAACCAGTGGAGATTCTTGCTACGGATAGCAAGGTTTTGCATGGGAGGACCATTGAGTTAGTCAAGGATATGTGGAGACATCGGGGTGTGGAAGAAGCCACTTGGGAGAGAAAAGCGGACATGGAAGAGCAGTTTTCGTACCTCTTTCCATTCGGTAAATTTCGAGGACGAAACTTCTTAAGTGGGGGGGAGTTGTAACGCTTCAAGTTTAGGGTTTGGGAGTTCAGACCAAGACCCAAGAAAGGTTTGTAAATCGAGTTTTGGGGTTCGAGTTGTCTTTAAATGAAAATGGTTTCATAAAGGAGTTTTAGACTAAATTGGATTTTTAAGAAATAAATGGTAATAATAATATTAAATCAAAATAATGGATTTTTGTTAAAAAAGGGTTTTTAGGATAAAGGAGAAATAAAATATTATATTTCAAAAAAAGAGGATATCCACTTTCTTCTCCCTTTTCCATCTCCTTTTCACGTCAAATTTTCCCAAAGCCAAGCCACCATCCATTTTCACCAATCTCCTCCATTTTCAAGGTTTCAATGAGGTAAACAACTTGGTTTTCACCCTTCTCTTCATTTAAATCTTGCTTATAGCATTTTCTTTCCAAGAACTTGGTGATTTCTCAAGTTCTCACATTTTGGGTAAAATGGGTTTTTGAACGGTTTAAGTAGTTTTGTGAAAACAATTGTTGAGTGTGTAAAAGTTCTATTATTTACACCCTTTTTAACCCATATTTCTGCTGCATTCAAGCATCATTGCATGGCATTTAGGTTAGTTTTCAATAAAACATCACAATTATATAAAAGGCACGGATTCTACTAAAAGATGGTGTATTTTGCAGGTAGCTGTCATGGTTGACGATGAAGGCAGGCGCAGGGCAGATAAGCAGGAAAGCTGAACTGGACAAGCAGCCGAAGAAGACGAACCTGTCATGGACCTGTCACGACAGCATGGTGACAGCAGATTTATAAAAAGGAAAAGTGAAGTGGACCTCGATAGATAGAGAAAAATCTGCTCGTCTGTCGTGTGGAAGCCGAATATTTTTCCAAGCCCCGGATCAAAAGATATGTCAAGCCAAAGCTCAAAGGAGAGGAAATCCCTAAAAGCAAGGATGCGGCTGGAAAGTAGGAGACTTTAGAGATTTAGTCTTTATTAGAATCTTACTTTTAATTAAAGTTGTAATCCTTGTTACCTTAGAAAACTTGAGCCCAAAGCTTATATAAAGGGCATAGATTAAACCTAGGGCATAACCGATTACCCCAGAACCAAACCTAAACCCCTGCCGTCCACCCGTCACCGACATGTTCTAAATTCCCCCTAGGGCCACGAGTTGTTTTGTAAAGTAGTTGCAAGGGTTGCTTTGTTTTAGGATTTTTCAAGTTCAATAAAATAAACTTCAAGTTCTTTTATCTTGGTTTTAATATCTTGCAAGAGCATCGGGAGAGCATTGTGAGGTTATCTATTTACTTAGCATCGGGAGAGTTAAGTATACGAAAGAGATAAAAGCGCGTTCTCTAGTTTATAGTTGAACCATCTCGTGCTTAGGGATAAGGCGAGGTTAAGTGGCTAAGGAAGAATTCATACACATCGGTGTTCATCGACAGACTTGTGCCTAGGGATAGGGCAAGGCAGATCTGGGATTCTTGCCAAGCTTGAAGTACGGAGTTGGTGTGTCTGCTGCCGCGACTGCCAACGGACAGACGTCGCGACAGGTGCTGTCGGCGACGGGAGCGATGACAGAACTGGAGATCCTAAGCAATTCAATACCTGCACTACCGAGCAATTCAATACCGGCCCATTCTCTCCATCTTGATATTCCGATCCTTTTATTTACGTTTTTACTTTATTATTCTCGTGACAACTCTCAAATATTTCTTTTACTTTCGTGCAGTAATTCAAGGTGAAGTCATTAGCCCAATCCCTGTGGAGACGATATCCGATACTTCGTATCACTTTACTACTTGCGTCGTGTACACTTGCACTACAATTGCGATAGTCTATTTTACACGCAACAAGTTTTTGGCGCCGTTGCCGGGGATTGGCAACATAACTACATCTTTCTTTTATTGCACTTTTTGCTTTTATTTTTATTTTTGTTTTCGTTTTTATTTTTAATTTGTCTTTAATTTTATTTTTGTTTTCAACTCTTGCTTTTCACAAGGTTCTCTTGTTTATGCGCAGATCGAAAAGAGGCGAAGATCCTGAGTATAAGTTAGATCCGGAAATCGAACGATCATTCAATCTCAAGAAACAGATTCGCCACCTTTTAGACAGGAACGAATACCTTGAAGAACAGCTAGAGCAGATGGCCCGTAACCAGCCTGCTGGAGGAGACATACCGCCTGTCGGCGACCCGCCGAGGGCAGATGGACGACGGTCATGTCGTGACTACATGCTGAATGACCATGTAGAGCTGGAGACCACGCTGCCGGATATTGATGTTGACAACTTCGAGCTTAAACCCGTTATGTTTAGTATGATCAACAACGCCGGACAGTTTAGTGGTTCTGCGACAGAAGATGCTAGAGAACATCTCAAAACGTTCCAGGAGATCTGTGGTTCGTTTAGGCTGCCAGGAGTTAGTCCGGAGATACTGAGGCTTCGGTTATTTCCCCATTCATTGAGGGATAGAGCTAAAACTTGGTGGAATAAACTTACACCGGGTTCTATTATGACTTGGGCAGATCTAACTCGTGAATTTTTATCTCGTTTTAATCCTTCGCATTTATCTGAGCGATTACGTAACGAAATTGCTACTTTTCAATAGGAAGATGACGAGCCGATGCACGAGGCTTGGGACAGATTTACTACTCTTCTTCGGAATTGCCCAATGCATGGATTCCCCGTCTGGAATCAGGTAACTAAGTTTTATAATGCTGCTAACTTACAAACTCGCATTCGCATTGATTCTGCAGCAAATGGACTATTATTGGATAAAGATCCAGACGAGGCATTGCAAGTTCTGAAAAATCTAGCCAAGAATGAGGAGCAGTTTCCGACAGCTAGAAAAGGGAGTAAACGGGTACTTGCTGTCAAGGACTATGAGGCCGACATCACTATAAAATCTCAGGTAGCATTCCTTACTAAAGCAATGAAACACTTATTGAGTGAAGAGGACTTACGAGGATTTGCTGTCGAGGAAATTTGTGCTACTTGTGAAGGAAATCATAGTAGTGAAGAGTGCCCTATAAATATAGAAGAGGGCAAATATGTTGGAAATTACAAGCCGAACTACAATTCCAACAACTACAACCCTAATTGGAGGAAGGATCCCAAATTTTCCTGGAGTAATCCTAACAATGCCCTGAATCCGCAAGCATATAATCAGAATCAGGGGGTCCTAGATTGTTGACGCGACAGCAACTGCAGCCGCAGAACCTGCCGCAGAACCTGCCGCCTCAGCAACAACAGCAGCCACCACCTGCCACGAGTAGTGTATTGGAGCAGACTCTGGCCACCTTTATGTCTCAGACTGGCACATATATGGATAATATTAATCAGTTTGTCAAGAAGACAGAAAATTTTATGGATGAAACTAAGATGAGAATGACAAACCATGAGGCCACCTTGAAATCTCTAGAGACACAAATGGGTCAGGTGTCGCAGCATATTAAACCGAGGCAGAATGGAGGTTTCCCTAGCAATACTGAAAATGCTAGACCGCCCCCACATGAGCAATGTAAGGCGATTACTACTAGGAGTGGGAAAAAGTTACCAGGGCCGGAAAAAGAAGTTGAAACAGAACAGGACCCTGCTTTGAATAAACCTGCCGAGGAAGCTGCCCCGACAGGTGACAAACAGACTGCTGCCGATGAGCCTGTCACGACAGCAGAAGCGACAGAGGAGAAAAAGGAAGATTATCGTCCTCAGATTCGTATGCAGTGGGAAGGACGCATTGCTGATTATCGTCCCCCACCACCCTTTCCACAACGGATACAGCAAGCTAAGCATGAATCTCAACTCAAAAAAATTTATGATATTTTTAAACAGGTTCATATTAACATTCCGTTGTTAGATGCTGTTAGGGAGATGCCCGGTTATGCTAAATTTCTCAAGGATGTCATGTCTAAAAAATCTAAACTTGGGGAATTTGAAACGGTAAGGATGCAAGAAGGTTGCATGAGTATTCTTCATCGGCAACCACCCCAGAAAAAGAAGGATCCGGGGAGCTTCCTCATACCTTGCGTAATCGGCGATAAATTTGTGGGTAAGGCACTTTGTGATCTTGGTGCTAGTGTTAATCTAATGCCCAAATCTGTTTTTCAGAAACTAGGTATTGGCAAGGCGCGGCCCACGACAGTTACCCTACAGCTAGCCGACCGCTCTTACGTTCACCCCGAGGGAAAAATTGAAGATATCTTGGTAAGAGTGGATAAACTTATTTTTCCTGCTGACTTTCTTATTTTAGATTGTGAGGCAGATGAGAACGCACCAGTCATCCTAGGGCGACCCTTCTTAGCCACGGGAAGATCATTGATTGATGTGGAGAAAGGAGAACTCACCATGCGCGTGAACGATCAAGAAATTAAGTTGAATGTTCTCCAAGCAATGAAACATGCTGATGTAGATGAGGAATGCAAGGCCATCATTGAGGTGACCTTTGATCAACCCTGCATCAGGACGGGCTGCCGAGATATAAAATTTGGTCACTGCTGCGACAGCCATCTACAAGCCTGTCATGACAGTGACGACGACAGCACCGACGACAGTGACCCCTCTGAATCCGATACATCTGATACTGAAGGTCATAAGGAGGTAAACTGGTTAGACCATCGTCCAGGTAAGTTATTCGAACCTTTGAATTACACTTCGGATAACCATTTAATCCAAAAACCCTCTACTGTCGAACCACCTGTCTTAGACCTTAAGCCCCTGCCAGGGCAGCTTAAATATGCTTATCTTGGTTGTGATGACACACTGCCTGTAATCATCTCTGCTAAGCTGCCGCAGGAACAGGAACGACAGCTGATCGACATGTTGAGGCAGCATAAAAGGGCGATAGGATGGACGATAGCAGACATTTAGGGCATTAGTCCGGCAATCTGTATGCACAAAATCCTCCTAGAGGAAGATCATAAGCCGACTATTGATGCCCAAAGGCGGTTAAACCTTGCAATGAAGGAGGTAGTGCGTAAAGAAATAATTAAATGGTTAGATGCTGGTATTATTTACGCCATCTCCGACAGCAAATGGGTAAGCCCGGTGCAATGTGTCCCCAAGAAAGGAGGCATGACCGTGATAACCAACGAAAACAACGAGTTAATCCCAACCAGGACTGTGACCGGTTGGAGGGTTTGTATGGACTATCGGAAGCTTAACAAAGCTACCCGAAAAGACCACTTTCCTTTACCCTTTATTGATCAAATGCTTGATAGATTAGCGGGTAAACCTTACTATTGTTTTCTTGATGGTTATTCAGGATATAATCAAATTGCTATTGCACCGGAGGACCAAGAGAAAACGACTTTCACATGCCCCTACGGAACATATGCATTTAGGAGGATGCCGTTCGGCCTATGTAACGCACCTGCCACCTTCCAAAGATGCATGATGGCTATATTTTCCGATATGGTAGAAGACTTCCTTGAAATATTCATGGATGATTTTTCTGTCTTTAGAAACGATTTTGAGAGCTGCCTCGGCAACCTTAAAAAGGTACTTGAAAGATGTGAAAAAGCTAATCTTGTTCTTAATTGGGAAAAATGCCATTTTATGGTAGATGAAGGGATAGTTTTAGGCCACAAGATTAGCTGCCGTGGGATAGAGGTCGACAGGGCAAAAATAGAGGTCATAGAGAAGCTGCCGCCGCCAACCACAGTCAAGGGCATTAGGAGTTTTTTAGGGCATGCTGGTTTTTATAGGAGATTTATTGCCAATTTCTCAAAAATCACGAAACCCCTATGTCATCTTTTAGAGCAGAACCGACCCTTCGACTTTAATGAAGAATGTACTGAAGCATTCAAGGTTCTGAAGGAAAAGCTTGTGACAGCCCCCATAGTACAGCCACCAGACTGGACACAACCGTTTGAAATTATGTGTGATGCTAGTGACTATGCTGTCGGGGCAACACTTGGGCAGCGCAAGGACAGGCTGTTTCATGTCATATATTATGCCAGCAAAACATTGAATGATGCCCAAGTGAATTATACCACCACAGAAAAGGAGCTGTTAGCTGTGGTGTTTTCCATCGACAAGTTTCGTTCTTACATACTTGGAACGAAAGTAATAGTGCACACCGACCATTCTGCCCTCAAGTACTTATTTGCAAAGAAGGATGCAAAACCTAGGTTGATACGATGGATCTTACTATTACAAGAGTTCGACCTTGAGATAAAAGATAAAAAGGGGACAGATCACTTGTCGAGGTTGGAGACGGGACAGAGTCTACCGCCAGATGAGACACACATACTGGAGACCTTCCCAGATGAGCAGCTCTTTGCTGCCGCAATAGCTGTCGCGACAGCCATGGCGACAGGTAAGTCTTCTAACCTTCCTTGGTATGCTGATTTCGTTAATTTTATAGTTAGCGGAATATTACCTTCTGATCTTACTTACCAAGCCAGGAAGAGGTTTCAAAATGATGTTAAACATTATTATTGGGACGAACCTCTTCTTTTCAAAATGTGCACAGATCAGGTTATAAGGAGATGTATACCACAAGAAGAACAAGAAGACATTCTCCATCACTGTCATGCTTCACAATATGGAGGACACTTAGGAGGCAATAAAACTGCTGCCAAGGTACTGCAGTCAGGGTTCTACTGGCCGACACTGTATAAGGACGCATAGGAATTTTACAAAAACTGTGACAGGTGCCAGCGGACAGGTAACATCTCAAGGAGAAACGAGATGCCACTGCAGAATATTTTGGAAGTCGAGATCTTCGACGTTTGGGGGATTGATTTTATGGGACCTTTTCCATCTTCGTGTGGAAATCTTTACATCCTCCTAGCAGTGGATTATGTCTCCAAGTGGGTAGAAGCAATCGCAACTCAAAAGAATGATGCCAAAACGGTCCAAAAGTTTTTGCACAAAAACATCTTTTCTAGATTTGGCATCCCTAGGGCGATTATCAGTGATGAAGGGAGACATTTTGACAACAGGGTAATTGCTGCCGCCTTGAGAAAATATGGTGTCAAGCACAGGATCGCGACAGCATACCACCCACAGACCAATGGACAGGCTGAGATATCCAATAGGGAAGTGAAGAACATTCTTGAAAAAATGGTTAAACCAACTAGGAAAGATTGGTCTTTGCTTCTGAATGATGCATTATGGGCATACAGGACAGCTTTCAAGACTCCATTGGGTATGTCTCCATACCGTTTGATTTATGGGAAAACCTGTCATCTGCCTGTCGAGATAGAACACAAGGCATATTGGGCAATCAAGGCAGTAAACATGGACTTAGACAAGGCAGGCCAGAAAAGGCTGTTAGATTTGAATGAGATCGATGAAATACAGACAATGGCCTACGACAATGCAAGGATTTACAAGGAAAAGACTAAGAGGTGGCATGACAAAAAGTTGCTGCCACGACAGTTCTGCCCAGGGCAGCTTGTGTTGTTGTTTAATTCTAGGTTAAAACTCTTTCCAGGGAAGCTCAAATCTAGATGGTCTGGCCCATTCCAAGTAATTCAAGTTTTTCCCCATGGTGCCATTACAATTCAATCACTAAAGGACGGGCACCAATTCAAAGTCAATGGACAACGCCTCAAGCACTATCAAGGGACTGAAGCCCCAGGAATACAGGAAGTGGTTACTTTAGGTGATGCCCCACAAGGCATCCCTAATTTAACCTAATTTTTTATTTTTATTTTTATTTTTATTATTAATATTATTTATTAGGAATTAGATTTATTTTATTCGAATAATGTTTTGTTTTTAATTTCAGTTTTTAGGAAATAAAGGAAGAAAGTGAGAAAGAAGAAGTGGCCCAAGCCCACCGCCCATCCACCAGCCCAATAAAGCCCATTTATGATAACCTGTCGTTTCGGCTGCCGGCGCAGACGGATTTGACAGGTTGTCAACAGACGCACAGCAGACGAAGAAGTGTGCGGCAGACGCACAGCAGATGCATTAATGCCCGTCAGACGCGTCAGACACGCTACATTCAATCTGCCGCTCCGTTATTCCCGCCTGCCGTTGCGGCATTAAATGGGCAGCTCCCCAACAGCTATATAAACCCCTTCCCGTTTTCATTTTTCATCACTTCTGATTTTTCTCTCTTGTTACTCTCCTCTAGTTTTATCCATTTTCTATTCTCTTTCAGCCCTTGCAACCAAAATGTCTTCACGCCAAACCCGTCAGAACGCTGCTGCCGCTTCTTCTTCAGCAGCAGCATCCCCGTTCGCTAAAAAGGAACTATGGGAGGAGCGGAGCTTCATCTATAACAGAGATGCCCCCCATATGGGACTCCGGCCGTTCATTATGAAGGCCATAACAACACAACTTTGGGAGGACTTTGCCGAGCAGCCGGCAGAACTTAATGACACTCTGGTCAGGGAATTTTACGCGGCGATCGAGAGCAAGACGGTGACATCTGTCACCGTCCGAGGAGTGACAGTTCCTTTCACCGCCAGCAGCATCAACCATGTATTCGGCCTCTTCTTTGGCCCCAATGATGATGCTCATCAACAATTTTTGGACACCCTCGACGCTGCCGGACATGATGCTGTCATGTGGGAGTTGACAGAAGCGGGAACGACACGGAGCACAAGTAAGAAGAACCCCCACTCTGTCAATAGGGGGCAGCTACTCCCAGAGGCAAAACTATGGAACGCTTTTATCAAAAAGCGTATCCTGCCCTCGTCCCACCATACGACAGTCAACAGACAGCGGTTGGCCCTCATCCATTCTATCATGCATGACAGGCCCATCAATGTGGGCAGGTACATGCGGGACAGCATTCTCGACTGTGCCTTCCGATCAGACTCATGACTCTGCCTGCCCTTCACCATCACTGCCCTCTGCCGCTGCGCTGCCGTACCGGAGGACCCTTCAGACAAAATCAAGAAGGGCAACGGCTGGACAGACAGCAACATCTCCAGCCTCATGGAGATCATCGTCGTATCGCCCCTCAACGCCTTCGATCCAAACGCCCCTCCTGCTGAGTCTGATGATGAGCCTGCCACCGAACCTGCCCCAGAAGCTGCCACCAACACCGCTCCGGCAGATCAGAACGCCCACATCCTTGCTGCCATCTTGCGGATAGAGGAGCGCCAGATGGGTTTAATGACATTCATCCGTGACTTCTCCAATGCAACGGTAAATTTCATTACCAATACTTTGAATTTTACGGATGTCATTTTCCCCACCTTCCCCGCCCATTATTTCAATATCCCCTCCCCCACTCCCACACCACCTGTCTCTCCCCACGGAGAATCTGCCTCCTCCACACCATCCCCCACGGCAGCCGGCAGCCCACCGGCAGACACCTCTCCTCGAGGAACCAAGCGAGCTGCCACTGATGACAGCCCACTTGTCCGGCGGAATTTGGACAGAGACTTCACACGAGTCAAACGCATTAAGCATGTAGCAGACAAGCGAAGGCTGTCCAAAGCCATCAAAACCAGCAGCTGGGACAGCAGCAGCAGTTCCGATGTCCGACTAGTGGAGCCACCTGCCCTTCAACCTGCTGACGATCCTGTCCCCCAACCGGAGGACAAACCTGCACCTCAACAGGCTGATGAACCTGTTGATCAACCTGCTCCGGAACCTGCCCAGCCACCTCCACAACGCAGACGCCGACATCAGATCCGCGTCAGCAGCAGCAGCGAGGACAGCGAATAAAATTTAAGTTTTTATTTCTTTTTCTCCTCTTATTGCTGCCTGCCCTTATATATTTGTGATGTACTTTTATTTATCTTGTTTTTCTTTATTTGTTTTTAGTGTCATTTTGCATTGAGGGCAATGCAACCCTCGAGTTTGGGGGTGGCAACCCTCCATATTTAATGGAGTCTTTAGCACATCTTTTGATTATTTATTGTATCTTATTATTTACTTATTTTTCTTTTAAAAAAAAATCAGAAAATTAAAACTGTTGGCTTAAAACTGTGAAGTTAACTTACCTGTCATGACGGCTCTGTCGTGGCAGCATCTTTAGGACAGGTTAAGGAAAAGTTTAGAGCCTTTCTATAGTTCTGAAAACTTAAACACTTTTGTGACTGCTATATTGCTTAGATTTCTTTTAGCCAAACTAGAATAGGAAGCTTAGAACTTGGATAGCCCCTAGAGGTGCCTAACACTGGCTCTAGGAAAGAAGTTTAGCAAAAGAAAATCAAAAACCTAGAGGTGCCCGAAACCGGCTCTAGGAAGCTAACTAGAGGTGCCCAAAACTGGCTCTAGAAAATTTTAGCTTGAAAATAGAAGAAAAAGAAGCATGAAAATGTGCCTTCTAAAAAAAATAAACTTTGGCATAAAAATTCGAGTTAAGAAGTTGAGTATTCTAGTGAAACTAAGAGAGTCTTAGCATATAACTGTTCACAAGCATGCACACACTGCACGAGAGCTATAGGGAGATTCCGGACAGATCCTAATCTTTCCGACAGGATGCTGCTGCCATAGAGAATGAGCGACAGGTAAAGGGACAGTTCACTGTTTGAAGGCCAACACAAAAATTTTCATTTTTCTTTAAGTTTAATTGCTTGAAGGCAAGCAAAGACTTGAGTTTGGGGGTGTGTTGAGTGTGTAAAAGTTCTATTATTTACACCCTTTTTAACCCATATTTCTGCTGCATTCAAGCATCATTGCATGGCATTTAGGTTAGTTTTCAATAAAACATCACAATTATATAAAAGGCACAGATTCTACTAAAAGATGGTGTATTTTGCAGGTAGCTGCCATGGTTGACGATGAAGGCAGGCGCAAGGCAGATAAGCAGGAAAGCTAAACTGGACAAGCAGCCGAAGAAGACGAACCTGTCATGGACCTGTCATGACAGCATGGTGACAACAGATTTATAAAAAGGAAAAGTGAAGTGGACCTCGATAGATAGAGAAAAATCTGCTCGTCTGTCGTGTGGAAGCCGAATATTTTTCCAAGCCCCGGATCAAAAGATATGTCAAGCCAAAGCTCAAAGGAGAGGAAATCCCTAAAAGCAAGGATGCGGCTGGAAAGTAGGAGACTTTAGAGATTTAGTCTTTATTAGAATCTTACTTTTAATTAAAGTTGTAATCCTTGTTACCTTAGAAAACTTGAGCCCAAAGCTTATATAAAGGGCATAGATTAAACCTAGGGCATAACCGATTACCCCAGAACCAAACCTAAACCCCTGCCTTCCACCCGTCACCGACATGTTCTAAATTCCCCCTAGGGCCACGGGTTGTTTTGTAAAGTAGTTGCAAGGGTTGCTTTGTTTTAGGATTTTTCAAGTTCAATAAAATAAACTTCAAGTTCTTTTATCTTGGTTTTAATAACTTGCAAGAGCATCGGGAGAGCATTGTGAGGTTATCTATTTACTTAGCATCGGGAGAGTTAAGTATACGAAAGAGATAAAAGCGCGTTCTCTAGTTTATAGTTGAACCATCTCGTGCTTAGGGATAAGGCGAGGTTAAGTGGCTAAGGAAGAATTCATACACATCGGTGTTCATCCTTCGATTCACGCCGGGAGGTATCATCAAAGACGTGTTCATCGACAGACTTGTGCCTAGGGATAGGGCAAGGCAGATCTGGGATTCTTGCCAAGCTTGAAGTACGGAGTTGGTGTGTCTGCTGCCGCGACTGCCAACGGACAGACGTCGCGACAGGTGCTGTCGGCGACGGGAGCGACGACAGAACTGGAGATCCTAAGCAATTCAATACCTGCACTACCGAGCAATTCAATACCGGCCCATTCTCTCCATCTTGATATTCCAATCCTTTTATTTACGTTTTTACTTTATTATTCTCGTGACAACTCTCAAATATTTCTTTTACTTTCGTGCAGTAATTCAAGGTGAAGTCATTAGCCCAATCCCTGTGGAGACGATATCCGATACTTCATATCACTTTACTACTTGCGTCGTGTACACTTGCACTACAATTGCGATAGTCTATTTTACACGCAACAACAATGGTTTTGTGAGTTTCAAATCATGTTTTGAGTATAATATAAGGTTAAGATGGCGGGTTTATCAAGAAATCTCGAAATGAAATAAATGGGTAAATTTTGAGTTGGGGAAAAATGGGTTTTTGGGTTGTTTGTGGTTGGAAATGGTTCCTAAGGGATTTCTGGATGTGTTGAAGATTTTGAAGCTTTTGGGTATGCTTTGGATGTTAAATTGATGAGGTTTTGGCTGATTTTTTGTTAGAGTGGAAATGTGATTGATTTTGATTAGTTTCGGATAGGATTCAGAAATGGTTGTTGTTGAATTGAGATAGAGTTGATTTTAGTGGGTTTGATTGTTGAAAAGTATGTTAACTCTTTGTTTTGATTTGAGTAGAAGCAACGAATAGAGATTTGGGTACTTCAGATGCGACACTCGATGTTACAGAGGCTTGAAATCAGTGTTTCGGCTATCGTTTGGGTTCTACGGTGAGTGGAAATGTTTTTGTGAATTTAGGTTGAGCTTGAAAGGCCAACCTAAGCTCCAGAGTAAGTATTTAAAGTTTACGTCTTACTTTCCGGAATTCTATTTTTAATTCTTGTTAAGATTGTTGATATGAGATGATATGAATGTGTGTATTTGACTGATGTGTGTGATATTCTTATGAAGACTTTTATGATGTTGAGTATTGGAAAATATGAGGGTCTTACCGGGTATAATTGGTCGACCATAGGATTAGAGTGCACATGTAAAATTCACGCGTGGCCCAATGATGTAAGATGCCATTAAGGAGGAGTACGGTGATGTAAGATACCATCAGATGCTTTATTGTTAGACCTCGGTGATGTAAGATGCCATCGTGAGTCTATTGTTCTTATAGATTCGGTGATGTGAGATGCCATTAAATCCAATCCGCGTATCCGAGTAATGTAACCATAATTACCATAATACTCTTGTGTTGGAAGGTTGAATCTTATCTTGGTGTATGTTGAGAGTCATGCCTTGTTGTTATATGTTGTTGCATTGCTTGAAGTAAGATGCCAAGCACATGTTAGATTGTTGATAATCTTGTTGTTGGAAATCATGCTTGTGGTTTTATTTTCAACCCTTAAATGATTTTGTTAAAACTGCATTGTTGTTGTTGTTGTAGTTTTGAGCACCACTCACTAAGCTTTTATGCTTACACGCTCCTTTTCTAACAAAGTAGATCGTTAGTGATCCGGGAATCAAAGGAAGGCGAGGGAAAGGCTCTAGTGATCGTAGCTTAAGCTCAAGTATGAATTTTAAGTTGTAATAATGATTTAACAATGGGAATACTTGTTTTGTAGTTAGAGAGGTGGTTGTAAACTCCCATGTGTTTGACCATGTTTGCTACATGTCTTAAATGTTGAATCCATGCTATGTTGAGACTTGTTTTGGCCTTTGGTTAAAGGCCTTATGTTTTGGCTTGTTGGTGTTTTTGAGTTTAAGTGTCCTTCTTGAGCTTTCATGTTTGAGATTCATGTTTGAGTGTGTGCTTGTTTGAAACATGCTTTTAAGGTGTTTTGCCTCTAGAATGTTTGCTTAATATGTTGCCATGTGGTTTGTGATCTTTCGGGGTAAGTATGGGAATGTTTAGGGATGCTAAAATGCATTTTCGGGCCAATCTGTGCCTAGGAGTTTCGGAACATCTAGTATGGTTTGGAAACAGCCAGGCTTTTGGGGCACCCGTATCGGAACGGGGGTGGTGACGTCTCGGTACGTGTTGTCTCTGGAGACTCCCATTTCGAAACCATGTGGTGTCGTTTCGGTACGTTTTGCCACTGAAAGCTCATGTTTCGGAACCATGAAAAGTAGTTCCAGAATAGCCTAGTTTTTTTTTGCTGAGAGCCCGTGTTTTGAAACGGGCAACCCCTGTTTCGAAACATAGGCAGTTAAAGTGGTTAAAAGGCATCTTTGAAGGTTCCCAAATGTTACGTTTCAATCCTTAATGTTTGTATGCTTCCTAAGTGAGTTTAAATGTAACGTTTGTGTTTGTCTTGCCTCGTGTGTTTAAAATATGACTAACAAACTATTCGGTAAAGTTTAAATTACCCTTTTACCCATGTTTTGGTGTGTTTTTGCAAAATGGTCCTTAGTGATTGTTTGGCTCCAATTGGACATCCGATTGATGTCCGATTGAGTCATTGTTCTTCCGCTGTAACCCTTAACACCATATGACCGTTAAATTGCATTTAGACAAGATAAACTTTAATCTAGGGTTGTTAATCGGAAAGAAATTCTTAGATTTTTCTCTAGTTATCCCCGTGTGACTCTCCCAATTTGGTCTTGCGACTACACCGGGTTGAGGGGGTTATATTCGGTGGTATCAGAGCCTCAGTTACGAGGTTCTCCGAGAAGGTAAGTCAGGTAAGTTGTTTCTGTGTATGTTTGACTGAACTGCACGGTGTTTGTGAGCATGACCTTGTGTTTCTGTTGATGTTTGAAAGTTGGTTAAGCATTCCCATTGCTAGGTGTTATTATGGAAAGGTGATTTTGATTTAAAAGAGCTTAACACACGGATCCCTGCCTTTGCTTACCCAATGTTTATCTCGTGATTTGTGTTTGTTATTTTAGATTGTTTTATTTGTTATAGTGAGACCGAGAGAAAGGCCTAGAGTAGGTGACTAGGCACACGAGAAGGCGGCTCTTCCTTCTCTTGCTCCCGATGGTAATGGGGTGAATGTCGGAGGTAATGCATCTCAAGCGGGTGCCAATGTTGGAGGTGATGGTAATGGGCCCCAGGTTGGCCAGGGTCAGGCTGGTGTTGATATGGCCCAGTTACTTCAGACTTTAGCTGGAGCTTTTCAGACGACTGTTGCTGGTCTTCATGCTGCAACACCGCCTCAGGGTGCGGGGACGGGTTTACCTCTTGAGCAACTTCGTAGCTTAGGCGAAGTCGAGTTTCGTGGTATGTATCCCGAGGGTTCAGAGGCATGGCTTGAGAGCACTACTCGTATCTTAGGTCAGATGGAGTGCTCGGACAATCGCAAGTTAGTTGTATTGTCTCGTTGCTTCAGTGAGATGCGTATGCTTGGTGGACCACAGTTATCTCAAGTATGCTCGAGATCGATGTTACTTGGGAATTCTTCCCTGGTGTGTTCCGCAAGAAGTACCTTGATGCTCGCTATCAGGATGAGAAGAAGAGGGAATTTATGGCTTTGGTGTAAGGCAGTATGTTCGTATCCGAGTATGAGGTACAATTTGTGCGCTTGAGTCAGTATGCTTCAGAGTTGTTTCCCACTGAGAGGGAAAGGTGTGATCGGTTCCGCTATGGGTTGGTTACGGAGGTGAAGACCTACATGCTTGCTTCTAATTACACTGAGTTCGATGTCTTGGTCTCTAGGGCCAAGGGCATTGAGCAAAATCTAAGTTTGATTGCTCGATCGGGTGGATCCAGTTAAGGGAAAAGGTCTGCCGAGTGGGAGCGAGACCGTAACAAGAGGCACATGGATAGAAGGCACCAACCGGACTTTAGGCGTGGAGGTGGTAATATGGGACGAGGCCATCAGGGCCGAGGTTTTGTTGCTCGCACACCCGAGTGTGCTAAATGTGGGAGGAACCATTCCAGAGAGTGTTGGGGTACATTTCGTGCTTGTTGGAACTGTGGATCTCAAGCACATTTGAGGCGTGAGTGTCATCATCCGGCTGGGGATGGTCAGGCACCAACTAGAGCTGTTGAGTATCAGAGAGGTCATGGGCGCGACCGAGATAACTTTCAGCCGAGGAATGATGGTAAGAGGAATGTGACTCATGTTGGCGCGGTACAGCCCGAGTGAGGTGGACTGGGTAGGGTTTATACATAGTGTAAGGCTGGGAATGAGACAAATGTGATCGCAGGTAATTTTGTGTTACAGTCCTTATCTTTTCTTTCGTTGATTGACTATGGGTCGACACATTCATACATTTTGGGTTAGCATGCAAGATCTTTAGGTTTGCCTTTTGAGTTGTTAGATATAGGTATGAATGTTACGAGTTCGTTTGGTGAGACAGTTTTAGTTAGAAACGTGTTTTAGAGATGTCCTTTGATGGTTCAGGGTCACATGTTTCCCGTTGATATGATGGAACTACCGTTCTATGTTTTCGATGTGATTTTGGGTATGAATTGGCTTGTGAAGCATAGAGCTAGGATAGATTTTGAGACTAAAAGAGTTTCTTTGAGGCTTTTAGATGATTACGAGGTAGTAGTAGATGGCGAGAACATTAAGTTCTTGTCCAATGTTGTTTCAGCCTTAGAGGCTCAGAGAATGATGGAATTGGGTTGTCAAGCTTACTTGGCCTATGTGATGAATCCGAATATGAGTGAAGTTAGACCACAAGATATTAGAACAGTTTGTGACTTCCCGAGTGTTTTCCCAGAGGAGTTGTCTGGTTTGCCCCCAGATAGGGATGTTGAGTTTGCTATTGAGACGTATTCAGGTTCTGTTTCGTATCAATTGCTCCGTATATGATGGCACCTAAAGAGTTGAAATAATTGAAGACACAGCTTCAAAAACTGTCAAAATAGAGGTTTTATTAGGCCTAGTATTTCACCTTGGGGTGCTCCGGTCTTGTTTGTGAAGAAGAAGGATGGCAATATGAGGATGTGTATAGATTATTGGCAGTTGAACAAGGTAACAGTGAAGAACAAGTATCCCTTGCTGTGGAATGATGATTTGCTTGATCAGTTGAGAGGTGCTTTAGTGTTTTCGAAGATTGATTTGAGATCGGGGTACTATTAGTTGAAAGTAAAAGATATGGACATAACGAATACAACTTTCCGTACGCGATATGGGCACTACGAGTTCTTGGTAATGCCCTTCGGTTTGACTAATACCCAGCTGCATTTGTGGACATAATGAATAGAGTGTTTCACGAGTTTTTCGATAGGTTTGTAGTATTGTTCATTGATGACATTTTAGTGTACTCTAGGACCGAGGAAGAACATGATGAGCTTTTGCGATTAGTGCTACAGGCTTTTCTTGAAAATCAGTTGTACGCTAAGTTGAGTAAATGTGAGTTTTGGATTAGGGAAGTAGTGTTCCTAGGTCATGTGATCTCAGTCAATGGGATTAGTGTGGATCCCAAGAAGATATAGGCAATAGTGAGTTGGAAACAACCGAAGTCAGTGACAGAAATCCATAGTTTTCTAGGGTTAGCCGGATATTATTGAAGGTTTGTTGAGGGGTTCTCGAAGATTGCTGCACCTTTGACTAAACTGTTACAGAAAAATGTTCCGTATGAGTGGACAGATGCAAGGTAGCAAGAGTTTGAAAAGTTGAAGAAAGCATTGACAGAAGCTTCTATCTTGATTCAGCCTGAACCAGGGAAAGAGTTCGTGATATACAGTGATGCATCATATGTAGGTTTAGGTTGTGTGCTTATGCAAGAGGGAATGGTTGTAGCTTATGCTTCGAGACAGTTGAAGGTTCACGAGAAGAACTACCCTACGCACGAGATAGAGTTAGCAGTTGTGGTCTCTGCTTTAAAGATTTGGAGATATCACCTTTATGGTGAGAAATGCACAGTATACACCGACCAGAAGAGTTTAAAATATTTGATGACTTAGAGAGAGTTGAATCTTAGATAGTGTAGGTGGTTACAGCTTCTTAAGGACTATGACCTAACAATAAAGTACCATCCGGGTAAAGCGAATGTAGTGGCCGATGCTTTGAGTAGGAAGGTGGCAGTTGAGTTGCGAGCTATGTTTGCGAGATTGAGTGTGTCACGGGATGGCGGTTTGATAGCCGAGCTACATGTTAAACCATCGTTAGTTCAATTGATTCGAGAGAAAAAGTTGCAAGAGAGATCTTTGGCACCTCACGTGCAAGATATAGCTGAGGGTAGACCCACAAATTTGTGCTTTGGTGAGAATGGGATCTTATGTTTTAAGAATATAGTAGTCGTTGTAGAAGATGTTGAGTTGAGGCGTATTATTTTGAATGAAGCTAATAACAGTCATTTTGCTATGCATCCAGGTAGTACGAAGATGTAACGTGGGTTGAAAGATGAGTACTTCTGGATTGGGTTGAAGAAAGATGTGGCCGAGTTTGTAAGTAAGTGTATGATTTGTCAGCGAGTTAAGGCCGATCATCAGTTTCCTTCAAATTTGTTACAACCGATGAAGATTCCAGAATAGAAGTGGGAACGGATTACTATGGATTTTGTGTCAGGTTTACCGTTGACTCCATCGTTAGTTCAATTGATTCGAGAGAAAATGTTGCAAGAGAGATCTTTGGCACCTCACGTGCAAGATATAGCCGAGGGTAGACCCACAGATTTCTGCTTTGGTGAGAATGGGATCTTATGTTTTAAGAATAGAGTAGTCGTTGTAGAAGATGCTGAGTTGAGGCGTATTATTTTGAATGAAGCTAATAACAGTCATTTTGCTATGCATCCGGGTAGTACGAAGATGTAACGTGGGTTGAAAGATGAGTACTTCTGGATTGGGTTGAAGAAAGATGTGGTCGAGTTTGTAAGTAAGTGTATGGTTTGTCAGCGAGTTAAGGCCGATCATCAGTTTCCTTCAGGTTTGTTACAACCGTTGAAGATTCCAAAATAGAAGTAGGAACGGATTACTATGGATTTTGTGTCAGGTTTACCGTTGACTCATTCGAAGAAGAATTCAATATGGGTAATAGTTGACAGATTCACTAAGTGTGCTCATTTCATACCTGTTTATACTACTTACACCTTAGACAGGTTGGCCGAGTTGTATATCAGTGAGATTGTGAGGCTACATGGTGTACTGAAGTCGATTGTGTCTGATAAAGATCCGAGGTTTACAGCCAGATTTTGGGAGTGTTTGCATCATGCCTTGGGAACTTGGTTGACCTTCAGTACTTTGTATCACTCATAGTCATATGGTCACTCAGAGAGAGTTATTTAGGTGTTAGAGGACATGTTGAGATGTTGCATCATCGACTTTCAGGGTTCTTGGGAGAAATATCTACCGCTAGTAGAGTTTGCGTACAATAACAATTATCATGCTAGTATTCAGATTGCACCGTATGAAGCTCTGTATGGTAGGAAATGTAGAACACGTGTTTGTTGGGCCGAGGCCGGGCATAATCTTGTACCAATGCCAGACTTGCTTAAGGGCACTACTGAAAAGGTAAAATTGATTTGTGATCGCTTGAAGGCAGCTTCAGACAGACAGAAATCGTATGTAGATTTGAAGAGAAAAGAGATTGAGTATGCTATTGGCGACAAAGTGTTCTTGATTTGTGATCGCTTGAAGGCAGCTTCAGACAGACAGAAATCGTATGTAGATTTGAAGAGAAAAGAGATTGAGTATGCTATTGGCGACAAAGTGTTCTTGAAGGTTTCCCTGTGGAAAAAGGTAATGAGGTTTGGTAGGAAGGGAAAGTTAAGTCCGAGATTCATTGGTCCTTACGAGGTAGTTGAGAGGATTGGTCTTGTTGCATATAGGTTGAGATTGCCATCCGAGCTTGAGAAGATTTATGATGTGTTTCATGTATTGATGCTCTGAAAGTATAGATCAGATTCGTTTCATGTTATGCTAGTGGAGGAGATTGAATTGAATCCGGATTTATCGTAAAATGAGGAACCAGTCGAGATTCTATCTACAGATAGTAAGGTTTTGCATGGGAAGACCATTGAGTTAGTCAAGGTTATGTGGAGACATCAGGGTTTGGAAGAAGCCACTTGGGAGAGAAAAGCGGACATGGAAGAGCAGTTTTCGTACCTCTTTCCATCAGGTAAATTTCAAGGACGAAACTCCTTAAGCGGGGGGGGGGGGAGTTGTAACGCCTCGAGTTTAGGGTTTGGGAGTTCGGACCAAGACCCAAGAAAGGTTTGTAAATCGAGTTTTGGGGTTCGAGTTGTCTTTAAATGAAAAAGGTTTCATAAAGGATTTTTAGACTAAATTGGATTTTTAAGAAATAAATGGTAATAATAATATTAAAGCAAAATAATGGATTTTTGTTAAAAAAAGGATTTTAGGATAAAGGAGAAATAAAATATTATATTTCAAAAAAAAGTGATATCCACTTTCTTCTCTCTTTCCATCTCTTTTTCACGTCAAATTTTCCCAAAGCCAAGCCACCATCCATTTTCACCAATCTCCACCATTTTCAAGGTTTTAAGGATGTAAACAACTTGGTTTTCACTCTTCTCTTCATTTAAATCTTGCTTATAGCATTTTCATTCCAAGAACTTGGTGATTTCTCAAGTTCTCTCATTTTGGGTAAAATGAGTTTTTGAAGGGTTTAAGCAATTTAGTGAAAACAGTGGTTTGGGTGAGTTTCAAATCATGTTTTGAGTATAATATAAGGTTAAGATGGCGGGTTTATCAAGAAATCTCGAAATGAAATAAATGGGTAAATTTTGAGTTGGGGAAAAATGGGTTTTGGGGTTGTTTGTGGTTAGAAATGGTTCCTAAGGGGTTTCTGGATGTGTGTTGAAGATTTTGAAGCTTTTGGGTATGCTTTGGATGTTAAATTGATGAGGTTTTGGCTGATTTTTGGTTAGAGTGGAAATGTGATTGATTTTGATTAGTTTCGGATAGGATTCAGAAATGGTTGTTGTTGAATTGAGATAGAGTTGATTTCAGTGGGTTTGATTGTTGAAAAGTATGTTAACTCTTTGTTTTGATTTGGGTAGAAGCAACGAATAGAGATTTGGGTACTTCGGACGCGACACCCGATGTTACGGAGGCTTGAAATCAGTGTTTCGGCTATCGTTTGGGGTTCTACGGTGAGTGGAAATATTTTTGAGAGTTTAGGTTGAGCTTGAAAGGCCAACCTAAGCTCGAGAGTAAGTATTTAAAGTTTACGTCTTACTTTCCAGAATTCTATTTTTAATTCTTGTTAAGCATTGTTGATATGAGATGAGATGAATGTGTGTATTTGACTGATGTGTGTGATATTCTTATGAAGACTTTTATGATGTTGAGTATTGGCAAATATGAGGGTCTTAGCGGGTATAATTGGTCGACTATAGGATTAGAGTGCACATGTAAAATTCGCGTGTGGCCCTAGTGATGTAAGATGCCATTAGGGAGGAGTACGGTGATGTCAGGTGCCATCAGAAGCTTTATTATTAGACCTCAGTGATGTAAGATGCCATCGTGAGTCTTGTTATTCTTATAGATTCGGTGATGTGAGATGTCATCGAATCTAATCCGCGTATCAGAGTAATGTAACCATAATTTCCATAATACTCTTGTGTTGGAAGGTTGAATGTTATCTTGGGGTATGTTGAGAGTCATGCCTTGTTGTTATATGTTGTTGCATTTCTTGATGTAAGTTGCCAAGCACATGTTAGATTGTTGATAATCTTGTTGTTGGAAATCGTGCTTGTGGTTTTATTTTCAACTCTTAAATGCTTTTGTTAAAACTGCATTGTTGTTGTTGTGGTTTTAAGCACCACTCACTAAGCTTTTATGCTTACGCGCTCCTTTCCAACAATGCAGATCGTTAGTGATTCGGGGAGCAAAAGAAGGCAAGGGAAAGGCTCCAGTGATCGTAGCTTAAGCTCAAGTATGTATTTTAAGTTGTAATAATGATTTAGCAATAAGAATACTTGTTTTTGTGGTTGGAGAGGTGGTTGTAAACTCCCATGTGTTTGACCATGCTTGCTACATGTCTTAAATGTTGAATCCATGTTATGTTGAGACTTGTTTTGGCCTTTGGTTAAAGGCCTTGTGTTTTGGCTTGTTGGTGTTTTTGAGTTTATGTGTCCTTCTTAAGCTTTCATGTTTGGGATCCATGTTTGAGTGTGTGCTTGTTTGAAACATGCTTTTAGGGTGTTTTGCCTCTAGAATGTTTGCTTAATATGTTGCCATGTGGTTTGTGATCTTTCGGGGTAAGTTTGGGAATGTTTGTGGATGCCAAAATGTATTTTCGGGCCAATATGTGCCCAGGCGTTTCAGAATATCTAGTATGGTTTCGAAACGGTCAGGCTTTTGGGGCACCCATACCGGAACAAGGGTGGTGCCGTTTCGGTACGTTTTGCCTTTAGAGACTCTCGTTTCAAAACCATGTGGTGTCGTTTCGGTACGTTTTGCCACTGGAGGCTCTCGTTTCGGAACCATGAGGAGACATTCCGGAACAGTCTAGTTTTGCTTTTTGTTGAGAGCCCGCGTTTCGAAACGGGTAACCCCTGTTTCGAAACACATGCAGTTAAAGTGGTTAAAAGGCATCTTTGAAGGTTCCCAAATGTTACGTTTCAGTCCCTAATGTTTTTATGCTTCCTAAGTGAGTTTAAGTGTCTTGTTTGTGTTGGTCTTGCCTCGTGTGCTTGAAATATGACTAATAAACTATTTGGTACAATTTAAATTACGTTTTTACCCTAGTTTTGGCTCCATTTGGACATCCGATTGAGTTGTTGTTCTTCCGCTGTAACCCTTAACACCATAGGACCGTTAAATTGCATTTAGACAAGATAAACTTTAATCTAGAGTTGTTAATCGGAGGGAAATTCTTATATTTTTCTCTGGTTATCCTCGTGTGACTCTCCCAATTCTATCTTGCGACTAGACCGAGTTGAGGGGGTTACACCTCCCCTAACTTGAGTACCCAAAAAGCATCCAAGCTATCAACTTCCAACTCCACCTTTCTATAACCCAACTCCCATGCATAGCAAAGACCGACATAAACACCCCATAATTCTGCTTCAACAACGGTACAGATCCCAATAAACTTCGCAAATCCCCCAAGCCAAGCTCCCGTGTGGTCCCGCAAAACTTCACCGCACGCCGCATACCCATCCGTTGGTCGCCGTGCACCGTCTCTGTTAAGCTTGATCCAACCAGGCTCGAGCATAAACCATAACGCGCTACCACCAGTCAATGGAGGACTAGCAAGCACGACAGATCCACGAGAAACGATAGCCGCAAGCACCTGCGCACGCAGCTGGGCGTTACGCTCCATTACCGAACCCCACCCATCCAGAGGGTAATCAAATATTAACGAGTTTCGGTACCTCCATATATTCCAAACAATGGCCCCGAATAGGGGGTGGGAATTGTCGGGTACCCGGGATTCGGCTACCCGGAAAATCGGGTACCCGGTTCATCCGGGTACCTAATTAAACGTCCCGTGTCCCGGCCCATTATATCCGGGTACCCGTAAAATTCGGGTACTCGGTTCCTATTTTTTTATTTATTTTAAAATTAAAAAAATCACATGTTAAACACAAAAATATTAAAAAAAATTAAACCTAAAACGTAAAAGAATATAATACAAACATAAAAAAAATGTAGGAATTTTAACTTAATTTTAGAGTAAAAATATTAAGAAACATAAAATAAAAATATAATTTTAAATATAAAAAATATATATTAAATTTTATCGGGCCGGGTCGGATACCCGGCCTGGTCGGATAAATTTTATTCCGAAAATTACCTAGTATTTTAGTTTCGAGTCGTCGGAACAATCAGGTCTGGTATTTTCTCCCACCCCTAGCCCCGAACAACAAATCCCAGTCACCCGTAAAATATGGCAACTTAAAAATTAATAAAAGTATGGCAATTAAAAGAAAACTTTGAAATGCATAAAATATAAATACTTATTAATTTTGTTTCAAACGACTACATTCTTTTATCAATAGCTAAATAGTAAAATTGGTTTAGGATATATATATAGAGAGGGGATCAACGGTTAAAAAAACGTGTAAAACATAAAAAATTTTACACCGTGTAAACGGATCTTATCTCAGATCTAATTTTTTTCCATTTGTTCTATTTGTGTAATAAAATGGGTAGACCTTGAATGTGTCCAAACTTGTCTCGTAAGTCTTTTATATGCTTATAAAGTAGTACACCGTTGTTCTTCTCAAGGTTTTAAAGTTGTATACATTTCCTGCAACAATTACAACCTTCCAATTTAGGTGCAGGCCTCTGATCATCCTTATAACGAACGGCGGTGGCCGGAGACAGTGAATGTAGAGAAGAAAGAAGATTTTTTTGATGTTAAAGGAAATATATATTTTTTATTTTAAATTATATTTATAATTAAATATTAATAAAATTAATATATTTATATTTTAAATTATTTTTTACATTTAATAATTAATAATAAAATATGCCAAGTCATACTAAAATATTAATAAAATAATTATGGGTGACCGTAAACATTCAATTTATAAAATTTAGTGAGTAAATTGATCGCTTTAAAAGTTCAGTTGATCAAAATAGGTCAAAGAGTAAAGTTTAGTGATGATCTGTGTAATTTACCTATATATATATGGGTAATTATTCTATACACAAGCGCTTGTGGAAACTTTTTTACACAAGCGTCTTAGTTTTAGGGGTTAGGGATTCCGTTTAGGGTTTAAAGTTTATGGGTATAAGTGTAGTAGTTTTGAATTTAGGGGTTGTTGATATAATTTTGGGTTTAGGGTTAAAATTTAGGGTTTAAAGGTTAAAACCTAAAACCTTGCCCATATTACCCTAAAACCTAAACCCTAATCCTAAACCCTAAATTCTAACCATAATCCTAAATTTTAAACATGAACCCTAAAATTTAAACCCCTAATCTCTAAACCTCAAACCATACGATTGATTGGTAGCAAAAATTTTCAACTAGGATGACATTATTTGATGGCTTCTTGTTTCATTATGATAAATTGCATTTATTAGATGACGTTAATCACAAATCTTATTGCAATAATTTTGGAAATGCTCTTAGATAAGATGAGTTATCTGATGTTGATGGAAATGAGTTATTTGTGTTAGCTTAGGGGTGAGCCTTCGATCAACTCGAGTAATTTTTTTTTTTGAGTTATTCGAGTTAACACATCATATTTTACAACTCAAACTTAATTTAATTTTTTTTTATTCGAGTCGAGTTTATGAAATTTAAGTTGAGTTCGAGTCGCTTTTTTCGAGTTCCTATATAAATTTAATTGTAATTATTTATCATGTTACAGTACAATTTGATTCCAATTTTCACATGTATAAATAAGATTTATAATGTTATTTAATAAAAAATATCATCTACACTTCTAAAATATATTTATAATGTTATTTTTAAATAAGGAACTTTTGGGAATTAAATAAAATTTAAGTTGATTGATCAAATTAAATAATTTTATGTGAAGAAAAACTTAACAAAAAAAATTCAGTTGATTGATCAAATTAAATAAAATGTAAAGTTAAAGGACTAAATTACAAAAAGAATATATTTTGTTAAAATATGAATTGAAGTTACATACATATTATATAGTGTTAGTGAATCACGTGATTTAATTTTGGTCAAAAATAGACTTAAAACGGAAGATGAATTGAAGAGATGGGAAATCATTCAAAGTTGAAGGGCTAAATTGAAAAAAAAATTCATTTTAAAAATATGAATTGAAGCTAAATAGGTATTCTACAGTAGTTTAGGAGCATATGGTTCAAATTTGGTCAAAATGGACTTAAAACGAATGAGGGATTAAAGAAATGAGGAAACCATACAAAGTTAAGAGGCTAAATTCCAAAAGGATGAATTTTGTTTTCAAAAATATGAATTGAAGCTAAATAGGTATTCTACATTGGTTTAGGAACATGTGGGTCAAATTTGGTCAAAATGGACTTAAAATAAAGGAGAAATTGAATAAATATGAAATAAGGGACTAAATTGCAAAACTGTAAAATTCAGTTTTTCGAGTTGGGAAAATTTCAACTCGACTCGAACTTGAATTTTTTTGAGGTACTCGAGTAATTCGTTTAACTCGAATAACTAGAAATTGAAAAAATTGATTTTTCGAGTCGTGTCGAGTTGAGTTTTGCTCACCCTTACTTGAGCTGAAATTACTTAGATAGTTTTTATCCAAGGAAAAAAATATGAACAATGAATTTATTAAAGTTTTTAAAATGTTTTAATTGCTTCCCAAATGCGACAATTACATATAGAGTTTTATTGATTATTCCTATTATTATTGCATCTGTAGAACAAAGCTTTTCAAAGTTTAAGTTTGTGAAGTCATATTTACGGACAATTATGTCATAAAAAAGACTAAATAGACTTGTTTTGATGACAATCGAGATTGATCTTTTGGAAAAAGATGAGATCAAAAGCTTTGTAGATTATTTTGCTTTAAAATATGTAAAAATAACATCACTTTTTAAGTGAAAATGTTAGACTTTTAGATGTTTTCAAGTCATTTTTGTGTTGCTTAAAACAGTAATCTAACATCTTTTGTATTAAGGAAACTTTATTTGAATTTTTTTATATTTTTTATTATAAATTAAGGGCCCATTTAATAAGTTGTACAAGACCCCTTAAATATTTGAACCGCCCTTGGTAATAGTAATAATAATAAATTAAGGGCCCCATTTAATAAGTTGTACAACTCAATCGCGAACAAAAAACGGTGATTGTGTGTACATATCCAATGCGAGGGTCCAAAGCATGGAAGATCAACATGATAATCAAATAAGCGTTATCTTAAATACTCGAGACTATATCAAATCTACCCCTGATAAAAAAATTAAAAAGAAATAGCCAAACAATAGATAATGAACAAAAAACGTACCAAAATACAAAGGGAGAATGCCATAAAAAATAAGGATTATTGGATGTCGGAGACCAAGACGTTTGCCGTTGATGTGGGGGAAACGAGAGTAAGCATTTGGTTAAAAGCTGGAAAATCTAGCTGTGGGATAATAATCGTTCAGGCGTTAAATTCAGGTGAATAAGATGTTCAGGCCAAATATAAAACTGTTTAACACTAGAATCATGGTTGCAACGGATTTGAGGTTGCAAAATGTAACAAAAAAACGAAACTTTGATTTCGTCATCGGCCAAACAAAGATGAAAATAAAGTTACGAAGTTTATATTAGAGAGAATTTCAAAACCTTAATGCATTTCAAACATATACTCTTAAACTCTAATTATTTTATGAGTTGAATTATTTTTATAGGTGATTTGATTTCCAATGGTGATTTTTTAGAGTGAAAATCTGATAAAAAAATCAAACATATAATATTACAATATAATAATTCTTAGTCCATGGCACTTGAAACGAGGTCAAGACACTCAATCCAAAGAAAAAAAACCCACTGCCCTAACAACCATACAATCTTCACATACAAACAAACATTTCTTTCTTAGCAATTTTCCATAACCTAAACAAATTTGGTCCAATTCTATAATCAAATTGGTAAAAAAGACAAAAAAAACAATAAGATATTTCTCGGAAACATAAAATTCAAATCGCTCCACAGATTCCACACTAATTCATTTTAAATAAATATTTTTCAATAAAGAAGGTGGATTCATACAGTGAAACTAGACCATCATATATTAGTAAATATTTGTTTTTGTTTACATGTATATTAATGAAACATATTCATAAACAAGTTATATATATATATATAAATTGAATGAGGCAAGATCCATGGACATAATATAAAAGTTTGTAATTTTACAGTTTTTTAGACCATTTGATGAGTCAAAATTAATGACAAAAATAACAATAGTAAATAAAATTTTTACGAGAAAAATAGATAATTCTCGTTGACATAAAAGCCTGTAAAAGAATTATAAATATAACCAATACTAATACCAAAAACTCAATAAATATATATATATATATATATACACACACATATAAAGACGACGTTACATTGTTCAATATACCATTATTTTTTAATTTTTTTGTCTAATTTGCCACCCATCTCTCAAGTCTCAACACTCTTGGAATTGTAGAGATGGGTAGGCAAATCAGATTCTTCTTTTCTTTTTCCTTATCAACTTAAAGAACTTGATTTCATGAACCAACATAATCATTATATATATATATATATATATATATATTAAGAAGGGCTGATGGCAACGAGGACGTTTAGAAACACTGGGTTAAGTGATGGCAGGTGCATATCTGGTTCTTTTGCTCTGCTGAGCTTCTTGAATGGTGGCTCGGGTGAAGAAGACGGCACCGAGGCCACCGCCGACCTACAAGCATCGGTTGCGCCACTGGGGCTGCTAGGCACCATCCCTATAAGCTTCCTTTTCTTTGGACATGCTTTGTTTTGGGGTCTTTTTGATACATCAATAATGAGCTTGTAGCACTCTTTTACCGTCTCCTGCTGTAAAAAAAAAGAAGAGAGTGGATCATTGAGTGAATAAAGATGATAATCAAGCTTATTAATAGAAGTGAGCCCAAAATCTAGCTTTTCTTTTTACATAACTATAGATATTCCATCTATGGCTCGACTAATTGATATTAGCTCAATGATTTCGTTACTTTTTCACCAATCGGTCAAATAAAAAATAAAAAAAAAATTAAAACTTACATTTTTAGTTGACTTATAACTGGCGTGTTGTATTATTTAACATGTTTATATTACGAAAAGTATAAATAATTATGTGTTTGGTAGAGATGATATTTAATACATCATGTAAAAAATTTCTGCCCCTAATTATGTCCCATTTTATGCCCCATACTAAAAATTACTTAAAAAATTTAATTTTAGATTATAACCCTAATTTTCACATCCTAAACCCTACCCCTAAAAAATACACTCTATCCATAATTCACTAAACCCTAACAACAACCACTAACCTTAAACCATAAATCACTATTTTAAAGTGGGGCATAAAAAGGACAGACGATTTCCATCCATTATTAATACACGAGATGGGGTGATATTTATCACTGAGGTAAAAGTAGTGTTTATTTAACACGCTAATTTTGTGATAATTCTAATTAAATTTTTAATTATACCTTCATACTATTTTCACATATTTACATCGTTATAAATACCTAATTATTTTTCATATATTTTTAACGTTATAAATATGTACGCTATTTTTGTATGTATTTATATCGTGTCTTTAAAAAATAATATAATAATTAATATCAAAACAATGGGAAATATGAAGGTAGAGTTTCAAGGGTAAAATGATACATTCATGCATAACATCATCTTTTATAACAAATTTCAACAATCAAGTAATTTGATGTGGTAACAAGCATCGTTCATCAATTTTTTTAATAGACAAGTGTTATTTAATACAACACCCTCCTATTACATATGTTTTACTAATCGAGGCGTAAAATGTTTTTTTAGTTTGAGGATTATATTATGAATAGGCTACAAAACTGAAAAGATTAAAATACCAACCTTTTTTGTTTGAAGGACATTTAGTAGTTGGTTTTGGTAGTGAATGGGAGTGAACGGTCCAACTTGGTCTATAACGTACATCATTGTTGCAATGGCCAATACAGAGGGAAAATAATATATGGATCTTGAATCTAAACAACACACAGTAACACAACATGAACTGAAATATGAGATCAAACAAAACAAAGGGTGTCTATTTTTTTTATAAAGAAAACCGATCTTTAAAAGAATTAAGACACATATTTGTCTGGAAAAATTTAGGGACTTACCTGAAATTACACAAAGGAGGAGTTGTTCACATCTCTTGAGAAACTCCCAATGGAGAAGAGTGTTGAAGCCAAGCCTTGTTATGATGTGATTGAGAAATGAAAGTGGAGTGATGGGATGCATTCTCCATTTAAGAGTGGAGAGGATCAAAAGCTCCATTCTATGAATTGTTTTGGCCTCCAATACATATTTCGTTTCATCCACCTGTATCACAAACTTGAAACATGTTTATCTGTTCCAAAAAATGTCATCAATACTATATTTAAAGTAATCAGTTACGACATACAAATCGATATCATAAGTTGATATCGATTTATAGTAAGAATCACAGTAGTTGTCAAAAATAGTTGCCTGCAATGATCACAATAACATTTTTTTATATATGTAACACCGCAATCGCAATTTAAATCTATTATTAGGACCAGGGTTTCAAATAGCGGAGCGCAACCGCGATAGCGGCCGCGAAATTGCGGTCGCGCCGCCGTCCGAAACCGCAATCAGAGGAAATCACGGTGGGAAACGGAATCACGACGATAGTGGGCTGTAGCGGACGCGAAATAACACGATAGCGGCTGTCGCGACGATAGCGGGACGCTATCCCCGTTTTCAGCTCAATCGTGGATGGTGGCCGAGGAGGAGGAAAAAGTTGCAGAGAAAAAAAAGAATCGGGGTTGAAGACGATGTTATAACATTAAAAGGGTAAATGCGGGAAGAAGGGTTCTAATTTTAATGCATTTTTGGAGAGGCTTAAAAGTTTTAGTTCTCTTATAATTTAGTCCTTTAAGGCAGATTTTTAGTTTAATTAAGATGTTTTATTTTATTCCATTTTCAATTAAGTCACCAAATCCATAACAAAACTTCCAATTGAGCCTCTAAGTCTTATTTTCTTTCAATTAAATCCATTTATAAGTGTTGGAATTTTTTTTATAATTATAATTTAAATTTCTCATTTTTGATATTTACCTTGATATTTTTTTAATTAGGTATTTACCTAGAACATATATATATTATTTTTGAGTTTGCTAATGGAAAAAAATCTTTAATAAAATTGTAAGAAATTTAATCTCCTATCTCACAATTATAATTTATAATAAATATTTTTTAATCCATTTTAATTTATATTTATTTTTGTTTAGAAAATGCGTAAATATCATTAAAAATGACTTTTTATAGTTATAATTATAATTATTATATTTTACACTAAGTTGTGCAAATTTTAAAAAATTTCACGACCGCGACACCCGCAATGACCGCAATAGCCTCAGTTATGTTCGCAACCGCGATAACCGCGACGCGACCGAAAACGCGACCGCGAACGCTATTTAAATCTATGATTAGGACAAAAGAATCATGGGACTGGGGAGTGTTGATTTTGAGGATTATATTATGAATAGGCTATAAAACTGAAAAGATTAAAATACCAACCTTTTTTGTTTGAAGGACATTTAGTAGTTGGTTTTGGTAGTGAATGGGAGTGAACGGTCCAACTTGGTCTATAACGTACATCATTGTTGCAATGGCCAATACAGAGGGAAAATAATATATGGATCTTGAATCTAAACAACACACAATAACACAACATGAACTGAATTATGAGATCAAACAAAACAAAGGGTGTCTATTTTTTTATAAAGAAAACCAATCTTTAAAAGAATTCAGACACAGATTTGTCTGGAAAAATTTAGGGACTTACCTGAAATTACACAAAGGAGGAGTTGTTCACATCTCTTGAGAAACTCCCAATGGAGAAGAGTGTTGAAGCCAAGCCTTGTTATGATGTGATTGAGAAATGAAAGTGGAGTGATGGGATGCATTCTCCATTTAAGAGTGGAGAGGATCAAAAGCTCCATTCTATGAATTGTTTTGGCCTCCAATACATATTTCGTTTCATCCACCTGTATCACAAACTCGAAACATGTTTATCTGTTCCAAAAAATGTCATCAAGACTCTATTTAGAGTAATCAACTACCACATACAAATCGATATCATAAGTTGATATCGATTTATGCGCTAACTATACAGATACTAAGATCAATATTTCAAAAAGCGGGTCGCGACGCCTTTGGAAATTAATATTGCCAAAAGTAGGTGCCTGCAATGACCATAATAATACTTTTTACGTATGTCTGTAACTGCATATAACCCCGTAATCGCAATTTAAATCTCTGATAAGGATAAAAGAATCATGGGGACTGGGGAGTGTTGATTTTTGGGACATTACATGAAGGTCTAGCAGGAGAGGGACATGGGTTTCTTCAACTTTAGCAGCCAAAGAGAGACAAGTGACGGCGACAAGGTGGATCATCCAAGGCTTGTTTTTGTCGTCACCGTCGTCTCTCTGTAACCGAAGGCTGGTTAAGAATCTATCGAGGTAGTTAACAGCGAGCACCGCCGTGTCTCTTTAGAGAACATAGAAAGAAGCTCCTGGTCGTCCCGAAACAAGTCTTGGTCCGACAAGGGAAGTGGGGGGGAAACTGGGTTTCTGCCATTGTTGCAGGAAGTTGACGAAGTCATCGGTTCCTGCAAATCTTCAGCTGCATAAACTCCATCTTCTTCTTCACAGTAGAGAGCATCTAGCAAGAACAAAGGGTGGATTTGTTCTTGTTGTTTTTGTTGCATTGTCATCTTATGAAGAGGGGGAAATTGAGTGACTCATCACTGTTTAGCTGTCTGAATAGCCATAGATGGAATTGAAGTGGACAAAGAGTGAAAAGGGCAGAAAAGGGGAGGGGATGGGATTTGTTGTTGTTTTTTTTGGTTGAAAGTGGATTTTAGGCTTGGCTTTATTCAAATCAAACAAATAAAATAAGGATTAATATTCTATACACTGGCGGTGGAAACTGAAAGTTTCCACAAGCGCCTTAGTTTTAGGGTATAGGGTGTTAGTTTAGGGTATATGGCTTAGGGGTTTAAGTGTAGGGGTTTAGAATTTAGGGATAGTTGTTTCAGTTTAAAGTTTAGGGTTATAATTTAGGGTTTATAGGTTAGGGTTTAGTTTTTAGTGTAATATAGTGAGGATTTAGGTTTTAACCTATAAACCCTAAATTATAACCCTAAACTTTAAATTGAAACAACTATCCCTAAATTCTAAACCCCTACACCTAAACCCCTAAACCCTATACCCTAAACTAACACCCTATACCCTAAAACTAAGGCGCTTGTGGAAACTTTCAGTTTCCACCGCCTGTGTATAGGATATTTATCCATAAAATAATGTTAGGTTAGTTGTGAAAAATTATATCAATATATATATAATTTGTAGTAACGAAGTGTCAATTGAGGTTTTTTTTTTTTGATAAATTCTAATTTTAATTCAACCTAGAATATAGGGAAGGGGGAACTGTATGAGAAGAAAAGGGGTAAATCGAGTTAAATTTAATAAAATCATATCAATTTATTTATATTAAATTTGTATTTAGTACATTAACGTTCGTCTTAGAAAACCCTGATTCAAGCAACTTTATTTACAAAGTGTGTGAGTTAAAATATGAATAAATACTATCTTATAATTACATTAAAATTATTAAAAAATTCACGTATTCTAGTAAATTTGAAAAATTACCTGATAATTAGATTTAGGTATAGTTGCATAAAAATAAACATGTGTGACATATTTAATTAACTATTGTAATTTATGGGACTCCAAGAAAATATTTTTTAGCCTTTTTATAAATAAAATCAAGCATGTTTGGAGATTTTTTAATAACTAATATTATTTTAAAAAATTAAATAGTCTTAAAATGATTATAAAGTAGTATTTATTCATAGATAATTTTTTGTAATTACAAGGTCGTATGTAATTATATTTATACTATCAATAAATAACATAGTAACTTAATATGTAATTTTGAACCCAACATGTGTCCAGTAGAAAAGTGGATGATGTTCATCCTATGAGAGACATATTCAAATTGTTTTGTCTATGAGGTGTATGTACATTGTCAAATGGTTAAAAATATGTATTAACATATACTACCTTCTAAGTTGTAATCACCTTTAGACTATTTAATAAAAAATTAATATGTAATTTATTCGACAACTAAAAATAGTTAAAGAATTGGATTTTCTTGTAGTTGGAATTACACAATTACTAGAGTAGTAATGAGTTTTTAGTATCATTGCTTGTAATTTTTTAAGGTTATAATTGCTTGTTACTTTTTGAAGGTTATAATTGCTTGTAATTACTGATGTACTTGGATATATCAGAGAATATAAAACTTAAACATATATTATATTTATTTTTCAAAAAATATTAAAATTGACTAAATATTAAATTTTACTACATGATTATATACAAGAGATTATTTGAGTTTTTTTAAGTTTTACAATTGCAAGTAATGTATATCCAAATAATTATAGTCATTGCAAAACATAATGAAATACATTATTGGAATACATTTGAAAAGATAAGAATGAATCTGAAAATGACCCAATATAATAAAATTTAAATCATAATAAAATTTAAAATCGTTTTGTCTACAAGGTGTGTGCATTATCAAATGGTTAAGAATATGTATAAACGAATATTATCTTGTAATAAGAATTTTTTTTACCATCCTATATAAATTAAAAGCAATTGTTCATAAAAAAACAATTTTATGTAGTTTTTCTATATGTTTTTTAATATGCCATGTATTTACAAGGTTATATCTGTTCAATTTTCTTAGCCCTTTAATAACGCGCACACACCGTGCACACATAGTGCTCGAACTTGAGTCACCTAGATAAAATATATCATCCTTTATCACTACGATCACTCTACAGGTACATTTTTTGTATATGTTAATAATGAGGTAGGATATTTTTAACAAAAAGATCTTCTTTATCTTTTTTTGTCCCAATACTAAAAGATCAAATTCCAAATCCTAACCTTAAATTCTAAATCCTAAACCCTAAATCATATGCCCTAAAAATACACCCTACCTCTAATTCCTTAAAATTTAACCCTAAACTCTAACCTTAAACCATAATCCTAAACTCCAAACTTAATTGTTTTTAATGATGGACATAAATAAGGGCACCGAAAAAAGCAAATGATTTCTACTCGGTCATTTTATACATACAAAAATTTTAGTTTTACACTGATTTAGAATCATTCAGTGATTGTAACTTAATTGTTGAGATTAAAAGTTAGAAATGTCGAGATTTTTACAAGGAAAAAAAGTTTAAATTCAGCCATTAATTTACACTCATCCAAATGATTTTAAGCTAATATAAAACCTTATGGATTTACATAGTGTAAGTAGATTCTAATCCATTAATAATTTTATATTGTTTATATATTTATGGAATAGTATATTATAGTGTAAAAGATAATTAAATTAGTTAGATTTATTATAAATATTGTAAAACTTAAATTGATTTTGATATAACAAATTGTATAAGGACTTACTTGCAAATACAATAAATTTTTAAGTATTTCAAAGACTCACAAATTGACAAGCCTTTTTGAACCAAATGATCTTTCAAGACAAATTGTTTTAAGTGTTCAAGTTTTTCTAAGTGTTTTTCAAGTCAAAATCCAACTTTACACCTAAGCGTATCGATACCCTTATAGCGTATTGATATAATTTTTGGCTACTAGAATTTCAATTAACCGAGGCGTACCGATACAATCTAACCCCGTATCGATACAATATTCATCTTGACAAGCTATTTAGGCATAGCGTACCGATACGATCTCTTACCGTATCAATACGATCCCAATGATGTTAGTAGATATTTATATTAAATGATTCGAACGTTGGCTGTCAATTATTAGAATTCTAATTATTTTTTAAACGGTCGTTGAACTATATCGGTACGCCTAGATAACATACCGATAAGCTTTTTGTCAAAACACAAATCAAGATTCCAATGAGTAAAAACCGTATCGATACAACATTTTCGTATCGATACACCCCTTATAACCGTACCAATATGCCATTCCCGCGTATCGATACAACCTTGTTTTCAGTCACAACGACTTTTTCTTCTTGAGACAGGTGCCGATACGGTCCCGATGGTACCGATATATTGTGCAGTTGAGGAGCATTTATTGCAGGAAAAAATGTAGCCCAACGACTAGATTAATGACCTCAACCACCCAAATGGCTAGAATTCAATGTAAGGGTATAAAAGCAAGTCTCCAAAGCTACAACAACAACTATTGAACTTTCAAGCAACATCCAAGCAATTATTCCAAACCCTTGAGCTTATAGAGTCAAATTTGTGTACCCAACTTGTAAAATTCTTCATTGTTTATTTTTTTTCAAGTTTGGGGAGTGTTTGTTTGTAATTGAGCAATTCATTAGTCTTGTGAGAGATAAATTTCTGATTGCCTATCCTTTTTTGTAATTGTGAGTGATTTTGATTAAGCTTTGGGTAGAAAGCTTAATCGGTTTGTAAGGTTGCCTTCTAATATGAGAAAAAGAGAAGAATCAATAGTGGATTGGTTGAAAATCTTTAGTGGGAGCTAAGATAGTGGATGTAGAGCTTGTTAGAAGCTCGAACCACTCTAAATTCCCTTGTTTCAAATTTTCATTTGTTCCTTCACTTCTTTTAAATTTTTAATTACCAATTCACCCCTATTGGCCATTTGCAATTGTGTGATCAACTCAACAATTGGTATCAGAGCTACACTCATTGGAAGGATTACAACCCTCTTGAGTCGATTCTTGGAGAGTTCGATCAACAACAAATAGAAGCAATGGAATCTACCTTCGGCAACAACTACAAGTCACAATTTATCACGAAGCCTCCTTACTTTAATGGGGATAACTATCCCTATTGGAAGAATATGATGAAACTTTTCATAAAACTAATGATTATCTCATATGGGATGTTTTGGAAGATGGTCCAACCATTCCCTTGATGAGAACTGATGAAGGAAGACTCGTTCAAAAGTCCAAGCACGTAATGACCGATGAAAAATAAAAGAAGCTTCAAATCAATGCCAAAGTTCTACACATGATCTTTTGTGCTCTTGGACCAGATATGTACTCAAAGATGTTTTCATGTACAAGTGCTAAGGAGGTGTGAGACAAGCTAGAGACCACATATGAAGGAATCAACGACGTCAAGGAGACCAAGATTGAGATCCTTAACTATAGCAATGAGAGTTTCAAGATGGAGCCCGAGGAAAGCATCACTCAAATGTTCGATCACTTCACAGTCATCTTCAATGGTCTCAAAGGCTTTGGTGATACCATTCCCAAAGACATGCTAGTCTAGAAGCTTCTTTATTCTCTCCCGGATTTATGGGAAGGAAAAAGAAACGCAATCATCGAGGCCAAGAACTTGAAGAACTTAAAGCTCGATGAGTTGGTGGGATCTCTTCTCACTCATGAGATCGTGAAGAAAGGAAGAGAAGAAGAAAAGAAGAGAGAAGAGTAGAGAAGGAGAAGGTAAAGGAGAAGAAGCAAGGAATTGCTCTCAAAGCTTCACATGAAGAGAGTGATTCTAGCATAGATGAGGAGGAAGAAGAATTGGCTATGATAGCCAAGAAATTCGATCGGTTCATGAAGTCCAATCAGGGAAGAAAGTTCCATTAAAGAGGAGACTTCAAGAACAAAACTAAAGAGGAAGAGAAGAACCAACTCATATGCAATGAGTGCAAGAAGCCGAGGCACATTCGATCCAATTTTCCCCAACTTAAGAGGAAAAGCTTCGAGAAGAATAAGAAGCTCAAGGCTAACTTTGCTACTTGGAGTGATGAGGAGTCATCCGAAGAGGAGCAAGAAGTTGTCAACCTTTGTCTCATGGCTTTTGAGGAGGATCCAAAGGTAACATCTAACTTATATACTTTAGATTTCACTTTTGATGAACTTCGTGATGCATATGATGAGTTACAAGAGGTGTATGATGGGTTGGTTGAGAAATACAAAAAATCGGTTTTGAAAAACAAACAAATGATTTCGGTTTTAAGAGCTCAAAACGATTCACTTTCCAAGACCAACTCGGAATTTGAAAATAAGGTTTCGCTTTTACAAAATTCATCAAATGAATTTGAAAAGAAATCTATTGATTTGAATAACCTTCTTGAAAAATACTATGTTTATCACCATGAGGAGATGAATAAACTAAAAGCTTCTCTAAACACTATTGGGGAAAATAGTTTGAAAAAGGGAATTTTTCAAAAAAACCCAATATGTAAAGAGAAATTTTAATAACTACAAATAAAGAAGCTCTCATAGGCATCCTAGAGGTAAAAGAGTTAGGAGTGTGTGGGTTCCTAAGGAACTTGTAATTTCTAACAATATTGATGCTATTTCTTCTTGGATTTCTAAGGGAACCAAGTATTTGGAAGCTAACTCACATGGACCCAAAATGATTTGGGTACAAAAAATCAAGAACTAATCTTTGTTTGTAGGGGGATCATTGCTACAAGGCCAAAGCTTCAAGTCAAAACACATGGTACCTTGATAGTGGATGCTCAAGACACATGACCGGTGACAAGAGTAGATTCTCAGATCTAAAGCCTAAAAGTGGTGGAGTGGTGACTTTTGGTGACAACTCTAAAGGCCATATTAAAGGAATAGGCTCCATTTGTAATCATTCTTCAATCTTAATTGAAAATGTCCTTTATGTCAACGGTCTAAAACATAATTTGTTGAGCATTAGTCAATTTTGTGATAAAGATTTTAATGTTCTTTTTGACGTTAATGGTTGCAAGATAATGAACATTGAAACTAATAGGACTATGCTCATAGGTCATCACATAGGTAATTTATATGTGGTGCATTTAGATGACATAAACATTTCAAATGCATGTTTTAGCTAAAGATGAACATGATGCATGGTTATGACATAGGAAACTAGGACATGCTAGCATGAGTGTCTTAGAGAAATTGGTTTCCCAAGATCTAGTTAATGGTTTATCCAAGATAAAATTTTCATTATATAAAATTTGTGTTGCATGTGGCAGGGGTAAACATAAAAGAACCTCATTTAAACCTATTAATGATTTTTCAACTAGTATGGTATTACAATTGATCCATATGGATCTCTTTGGGCCAATTAGGACAATTAGCTTGGGTGGAAATCATATACTTTTGTGTTTGTTGATGGTTTCTCTAGATACACTTGAGCTTTCTTTTTAAGTACTAAAGATGAAGCTTTAGAAAAATTCATCACATTTTCAAAAATCACTCAAAATGACCTTGGTCAAAATATTTCCCATAAAAGAAGTGATCATGGAACTGAATTTCAAAATCTAGGTTTTGATGATTTTTGTAATGAAAATGGTATAAGCCATAATTTTTCCGCACCTCGCACTCTTCAACAAAATGGGGTTGTTGAGAGGAAAAATCGAATTTTAGAAGAAATGGCTATAATCATGCTTGTGAAAACAATTTACCTAAGTATTTTTGGGCAGAAGCCACAAACACTTCTTGTTATATTATAAATAGAGTAATAATTAACCCACTTTTAAAGAAAACCCCCTATAAAATTTTAAAATCTAAAAAGCCTAACATTAGTTATTTTCATCCTTTTGGATGTAAGTGTTTTGTTTTAAATAATGAAAAAGATGATTTAGGTAAATTTGATGCAAAAAAGTGATGAAGCTATTTTCTTAGGATATTCTTCAAATTCTAAAGTTTATCGAGTCTTTAACAAAAGAACATTAGTTGTAGAAGAGTCAATTCATATAGTCTAACCTCGTATCGATACGATATTCATTTGGGCAAGCTATTTAGGCATAGCGTACCGATATAGTCTCTTATCGTATCGATACGATCCCGCTGATGTTAGCAGATCTTTATATTAAATGATTTGAACGTTAGCTGTCAGTTATTGAAATCTAAAATTTTTAAACGGTCGTTGAACCGTATGGATACGCCTAGATAGCGTACCGATACAATTTTTGTCAAAACATAAATCAAGATTCTAGTGAGCAAAAATTGTATCGATATGACATTTTCGTATTGATACGCCCCTTGTAAACGTACCGATACGCCCTTCTCGCGTACCGATACACTATTGTTTTTAGTCACAACTGCTCTTTCTTCTTTGAGACATGTAATGATACGGTCTCGAGGGTACCGATACACTGTGCAGTTGAGGAGTATTTATTGCGGAAAAAATGCAACACAACGGCTAGAATAACGACCTCAACCACCCAAACGGTTAGAATTCAATGCAAGGGTATAAAAATAAGTCCCCAAAGATACAACAACTATTGAACCTTCAAACAACTTCCAAGCAATTATTCTAAATCCTTGAGCTTATATAGTCAAATTTGTGTACCCAACTTGTAAAATTCTTCATTTTTTTTTCTTTCAAGTTTGGGGAGTGTTTGTTTGTAACTAGGCAATTCATTAGTCTTATGAGAGATAAATTTCTGATTGCATGTCCTTCTTTGTAATTGTGAGTGAATTTGATTAAGATTTGGGTAGAAAGCTTAATCGGTTTGTAAGGTTTCCTTCTAATCCGAGAAAAGGGGAAGAATCAATAGTGGATTGGTTGAAAATCCTTAGTGGGAGCTAAGGTAGTGGATGTAGAGCTTGTTAGAAGCTCGAACCACTCTAAATTCTCTTGTCTTAAATTTTCATTTGTTCCTTCACTCCCTTTAAATTTTTAATTGTCAATTCACTCCCTCTTGACTATTTGTAATTGTGTGATCAGCTCAACAAACATTACATACAGTTTTGTAATAATTTAATGGTTGTAATAGTTTACACAATTTCTCATTAAATTATCTTTATTTAAAGTTTTTTTATTTTAAAATTTCACAATATTTTTAATTCAAGACTTACAAAACAAACAATGCTTTTTTCTATCTTATAATACATGATTTTTAATAGATTTTTTAAACTTAAACACAATGCATGAAATAAATATTAAATTCGATTAATAAATTAATGATAAATTGAAATCATTATGCATATATATATATATATGAGTTAGGATTAACTTATAAAATGTAAAATTCTTTAAGTTTTACACGTTTTCTGGATCGTTAGATGGGGAGAATGAATGGCTCAGATGAACTCATTACTCTTTTTTTTCCCAATTGATAATCTTTACATATTTACTGTTAATCTCATCCATTCGTTTCACTCATCCAACAGTCCAAAAAACATGTAACACTTAAAGAGTTTTACACTGTGTAAACGGATCCTATCCATATATATATGGACGAGTCTACCACGTGCGACGAACATTGCTGAACACCACTAACGATGAACACCATTAATTTTTTTATAAAAAACTAAATGAGGACTATAATTGTAATTAAAATTTATTTTTAAAAAATAAAAATTAGATTTAATAAATTGATATATTTTTTTATTGTATTAAAAATTGATAGTTTTGAATCAAATATATTTAATTTAAGAGTAATCTTCACTGATGGTCACTTTTGTTTTGGGTTTGTTTTATTATGGTCACCCGAATTCAAAAAAGATTATTCTGGCCACTTACGTTCGAAACCGTTTCTGTTTTAGTCACTGGACCGTTAACCTCCGTTAGTTAAAAATAATAATTTCTAATTTGACCCCCAAACTTTCAAAACTTCATTTTTCACCATCTTCCCCAAAACTCAATGAACTTCCCACTGCATGGGAGAATTGCAAAAATCATTGATTGATTTCTTGATCTATTGAACTGCAAAAATGACCATTAGTGAAGGAAACTTTTCCTCATCCTCCGTTCCTTCTGCTGAAAGTGGTAATGTGGTGGACAAAACCCAACATTTTGAGTCCCATGATCATTCTGAAAATCAGGGATATCTGGCACCTTTTTTCCAAAATTGTGGGTTTGGCATTCCTTATTTAAGTTGACTTACAAGGTTTTGTTGTTTGCTAATTTGCTGAATTGGTTCACAGCCTCTTGTTGCTTCGACTCCACCTATGGTGCAAAGGACCTCAGTGTTAAGTTGCTGTGGATTGTTTGATGTTTTCACTGGTTCTGGAAGATAATTGCAGGTTTGGGTTATCCATTGAGTTTCAAAAAGTGTTGTATACTTTCCTTTACAATTTGCAGTTCTGCATGCTAAGATATGATGGGTAGCTCGTATTCTCTGTGTTGCAAATACTGGGATTATATAACTGCAACTTAATATCTGGAGCTTAATGTTTGTTAACTAACTGGCATTCTTTTGCTATCTTCAGTAGCCTTGACTTTATTGTCCGTTTTTTTTTGTTCCTTCATTGTTGAACTCATCACCAATTAATCTTGGCTGGACAAATAGACTCAGTGAATGATGAAAGACCACTTGGTGGTAGCATGTTCAATTATCTCTCTGGTTGATTTTGTTGTATAGTAAATATTGTCTGATCAAAATTTTATTTTTTTCACATATCCTCTACAGAACTTGGTAAAATTTTGCTTGCACAGTGCTGGAGGCTATGTGTCAATTGCCTCCCTATTCAATTAAGTCATCTTGCTAAGGGCATTGTATTTTCACCTCAGCTCCATTTCCAATTTGAAAGTTCAAATGTTAATGATTGGGATGTACAGTCTTCGAATTTCTAGTGTCTAATTATATACTAGTTGGATCCTGTCTGATAAATTGTTTTCTTTTTAATGCAGATTCATCTGTTCATGGGGATTTGGTAGACAAGCAGAGGTCTAACATGTAGACATTTCATTTTTGCAGTTCAATAGATCAAGAAATCAATCAATGATTTTTGCAATTCTCCCCTGCGGTGGGAAGTTCATTGAGTTTTGGGGAAGATGGTGAAAAATGAAGTTTTGAAAGTTTTGGGTCAAATTAGAAATTATTATTTTTAACTAACGGAGGTTAACGGTCCAGTGACTAAAACAGAAACGGTTTCGAACGTAAGTGGCCAGAATAATCTTTTTTGAATTCGAGTGACCATAATAAAACAAACTTAAAACAAAAGTGACCATAGTGAAGATTACCCTTAATTTAATGAACGGCCATATATAAACGTATACAAACAATTCATCGAAATCCCTATTAATTTATACCTTTAACAAAGGCATGCCGCTATTCAAGGTTTTCCCAGAAAATGAATCTTGTTTGTTTGTATGAATTTACATATTTGGAAATTCAACATTTGATGGTCCTTTTTATCTACGAAAATTCTTCAATGTTCTTCAACTTCACATAGGCATTCTCATCTTTTTCTGCAACAATCTCAATCCGATAACATTTCTCTTCAGATTTGCAGCTCTTAAAGAACATGGAGCTCACCACAATATCAACAACAAAAATGGAATACAAGTAAGGAATCAAAACTCCTTCCAAACCCATCGAAAACCCACAAAAAATCACCACCATGGCCATAACCATAAGCTCTCGAAACAACACTGTAATAAAATAGAGCTTCAATGGCAGCCACCACCAGATTCCCAGGCACCGCCAATGCCAAAGCAGTCAAAGTCCTCCCCTTTATCAAAACACAAGCCTTCAGAATCGCCATATACCCACCGAGTTTTTTCATCTCAGAACAAACCAATTGGGAGATGATAAGAACCCGAACCCATTTGTAAAACGAAACCCAAAGAAGAGAATCAAGAAAGCTGTTGAATTTGCAGTTAAAAGTAGGAAGAAATTGCATACGAAAGTGGAAAAAAGAAGCTTGTAAAGAACGAAAATTGAAGAAAAATCTGGGTTATTGTGTTTGAGGGGGTGAAAAACTATGAAGCACGGGGACGGCCCTAAGGTGGCGTCCCGCGTCCCCAATACGTCCCGTCACGGGGACAATGCGGGGACGGCTGGGGGACATCCCGAGGACATCCCAATTTTACCGAGGACGGTCAAACCTATATCGGGTACGGTCAACACTTATTAGGGACGTACTCGGGGACGTATCCGAATATATTTACTTAAAAAAATAGAAAATAAAACCTACATCTTCTTTGTGAGCTAGGTTTTAAAAACTATTAAACTTATCCGAACTTAAAAAGCTCAAGGATAATTAAACTAAAAATTCTATCTGATAAATGCCTATTTATAGGCTGCTTTCACTCCTTGCTTTATGTATCTTAAGGATGTGGGATATTAGGTGTGTGTTGTTTTTGTAACCTATTTTAACGTTTAATCACTCAAGCTTTAAATAGGAATGGATAAATATATATTTCAGCCATGTCATCTTTTAATTTTATTATTTTAGTCATTCATTTTCTCTTTATTTAGAATGTAAAGTTAAATTTTCGTTCAATTTAGTCATTTAATTTTAATAATCTCTTAATCTAAGTGTTAAAAAGTAATTTAAAATTATTAGAAGTGGATTTAAATAACTACAATTATAATTTTAGTCCTTATTGTATTATAAATTTTAATATTTTTTATTATATATATTAAATTTTATTTTATATTTGCCGTACCCTCGCCGTACCCGTACCCTCTAATTTTGAAAATTGTCGTTTTCTGTCCCCGTCCCCGTATCTGTCCCCGTATCTGTATCTGTGCAACTTAGATGAAAAACAGAGGCTTTGGATGAGAGGAAGAAAGAAAAGGTGAAAGGAAGAGCAAAGACCAATGAAGAAATGGTTTGGAAAATCTTGAAACTGAGGAGGGTGAACAAGTTCGACGATGGCGGGAACTCGGCTGCCATAAAAATGAATTTGAGTTGGCCGTGGATGGCTGGTAACAGAGAAGAATGGGGGACGGAAAATTCAAAATTGTGAAACGAGGATCGAAAGCGAGTAAGGGGAAAAGAAATATAACAAATTTATTAAATTATTTTAAAAAATAAATTTTAATTACAATTATAGTCCTCATGATTTTAATTTTTTTTAAAAATTAATAGTATTCAGCGGTGTTCATCGTTGCTGATATTCAGCAACATTCGTCGTCCGTTGTAAAATTTTCCTATATATATAATCTATTAATATCGTTTACATAATTAATATAAATATACAGTACTTTTTAAAACGATTATATTAGTGAATATATATATATATATTATAAACGATCAAATCAAAATTTTGAGTTATTACATTTTATGATATATTCTTTAATTAATTTATCAATTTATTTAATTTGAAAATTTAGAAATGAAAGGTTAAAAGCTCAAGTTTTGAGGAGTGCATGTGCTATTTACATTTTATCGTCAGAATGAAATGAGAAGTATATAAAATGACTTGAAAATATTTATGGTCTTCGAGACTGATATTTTATATTTTAAAGTTTTGAATTTGATTTAAATTTTAAAATTTTAATATTTTAATATTTAATGTGTAATATCTATATTATTTAGACTCTCGCCACTCATAAATTAGAGGGTATTGAACGCTTAAGTATGTAAAATCTCTTGTCCTCATGTATATTACACCAACGACCATGCTAATCGAACCATACTCAATCGATAAAATTTTTATAGTTTTAAATATGATGGGTAGTATAAAAAAATTGTATATTAATTGTTTATGATCCAAATTTTATTTTGAAGGGTTGTATAAAAGAATGTATATAATTTTAAATTTTTGAGTTAATCGAGTTGATGAGTCATATTTATGATTTAAATTTTATTTGAATTTTTTCGAGCTAAATCGAGTTGTTCGTGTTTTTTTTTATATAAGTTGTTCGTATTTTTCTTCAAATTCAATTGTACTTATCACAATATTATAATACAAGTTGGTTCCAATTTAAACAATTTTCTCTAACCATACAAGATATACACACATATTTCTTAAATTCTTTTCACATGTGTAAGGGTAATGTTGTTTTTAAATAATGATTTTTTTTTCAAAAAAATGTATTGATGGAAGTATAAGTCAAGAAATTGATGAGAATAAAGAAGTTAGACTAAAGGGTCAAATTTTTCCCTGTAATAATCTGAAATCAATAATATTGTCTCAACTTTCCCCCCCTAATTTTGCCTCTAAAGTTAGCAAATTGTAGCAATGTTGTCCTTTGACCGATTTTGGCCGTTAAATGCTGACGTGGCAATTAACGGTGTTGATGGAGCAATTTTGCCCTCAAAGTCATTCATGCAATTTTTCTCTCGAAGCAATTTTACCATTGGTTTATTTAGTTTTTGAATAAAATTAGATAAGTAATTTGATTTTTCGAGTTGAACTTTAACGAATAGAATATATGAAAAATCGATAACAAATTGATGTAAATATCCTTTAGGTTCTTGGTAGTCTTAAAAATAAACAAAGTGAGAACTCTCATAAAAAATCAAAATACTCTTCAATTTTTTTTAAAAAAACCTATAAACTTAATAAAAATAAATAAGATATTCAAAAAAATATTGAAAATAAAAATAAATATAAAAATTAAAATATATTAAAAATTATAAAATGATAAAATATAAATATAAATTAAAATTATTTATAAAGTATTAAAAATTTGAACATTTTTATTAAATTTTCTTTCGTTTTTTTTACATCAAATTGATGCTCATTAATATTTGATAAATTTTATCACTACTCTAATGGATAGACGATTCCATTAAAAACATGTTCAAAGAATATTAGTTGACTTAGCATAACCAAAAACAATCGAAGACTTTTTTCAATGAGTTTTATAAATATTTTAAAATTTTGATTTTTTATATTTATAACATTATATTTATAAATATTTTTATGTTAGTTTTTATTTTCAATAATTTTTTGAATATCTTATTTATTTTTATTAAACCAAGGTAAAATTGTTGTAATTAATGACTCCGAGGGCAAACTTGCTCCGTTAACCGTTAACTACCACGTCAACATTTAACTGTCAAATAGCAACATTACTGCAATTTGTTGACTTTTAGGGTAAAATTACGGAAAAAAATAGGAGCAACATTGTTGATTTCAGATTACTATAGGGACAAATTTGACCCTTTAGCCAAGAATTTACTAATAAATGCAGTTAAAAGACTAAATTGATTAAATTAAAAAGTTAAGGGACTAATTGCAAAAATCATATTTATTGTTAAAAATATGAATAAAGTTATAGACATTCTATATTGATGGTGGAGCTTGTGATTCAAATTTGGTCAAAAATAAACTTAAAATGTAAGACAAATTAAAAAAATGAGAAAACCATACAAAGTTTGAGGCATGAAATTATAAAAAAGATAAAATTTGTTTAAAACAGATGAATTAAAGCTACACATAAATTCTAATCAGTTTAGAAGCATATGATTTAAATTTGTTAAAAATAAACTTAAAATGAGTGAGAAATTGAAAAAAAAAAACCTACTGATTAAATCGCAAAACAAAAAAAATAATCAAATTTTTGGTATTTTAAGTTGACGAAATTCAAATTCAAAAATTAACTCATTATTTTGATTGACACTCGAATAAATTCAAATTAAAAAATATATTATTGTGAATAAAATAATAAAGAACAATAATAAGAACAAAGAACAAGAATAAAAGAACAAAGAGATGCGAGAAAGATGAAGATTTGTATTATTCTCAATAATAGAATTGTGTACAATGCCTTCAATGAATATCTATTTATAGGCATAAGAAGTACATAATACATTAAACTCTAATTAATAGAGATAATATTCCTAATAATAAATAAATCAAACTCCTTAGATAAAGTTCTAATCATGATAGACATCCACATAGATAAATATTAATAACACTCCCCCTTGGATGTCTATGAAGATAATGTGCCTCGTTAAAACCTTACTTAAGATAAAAACTCAGTGGGAAAAAAATCATTAGTGAAGGAAAAGAATACACACATCTTTAATACGCATAACATGTTGCCTCATTAAAAACCTTACCAGGAAAACCAAGTGGGACAAAACCTCGGTTAAGGGAAAAAGAGTGCAACACGTATTTACCCCCCTCATAAAAATATCACATAAGATCTTTGAATCTTCATAATTCAATCTTGAATATAATCTTCAAATGTTGAAATAGAGTATGCACTAGTGGATAAATCTTCCAAATCATTGCTTGAAATGATCCATCAAATACTATTCTTCTGAAGATCATGAGGGACGAAACTTTAAAGAGATATGTTTCGTTTTATCACATTTGATGTATCCACCTTGAGATATAAATTCTGCATTATCTCTACATAAAATAGCTTGAATCTTATCTTATGAAAGAAATTCACATATCTTCTGGATATGTTTAGCCAAACACATATTTCGGCTTTGCCTCATGCATAACAATTATTTAAAGGCAATGGTCTCGTAGCACTTAGATAGTATTTCTGTACCAACCAAGATACGATGCTTCCAGATCAATTAATGTATATAGGTGCTTTTAGACCAAAAATATCATCACCTTTTTCTCGAGGGTGGAATGGATCTTTGTTTACATTAAGAGACCTAGCAACCAAATAGTGGTCAACAAATATGCATTATGCATATAAAGTCTCTTTAAACATTTTTCTGTGTTTACCGATTGCTGCACAAGGATTTCATTATTAAGGAGATCTCTTCACGAGTCTCAATGAATCGCCAACATATATAATAAAAACAAAGACAAATCCAGAGCTAAACCTCTTAATAAAATGCTCTGAAAATTAAATCATTCTTATAGCCTTCCGCTAATAAGTATTCAATGGGGCGGTTATACCAAATGTGCCCAAAATATTTTAATCCATAAAAATATATATTTAATATAATTGAATAATGTTCTCGAGAACTTGAATTAACTGCTTATGGTAGTTTAAATCCTTCTAGAAGCTTCATGTAAATGTTGTTATCAAGAGGCTCATACAAATAAGATGTAACAACATCCATTAGGCGGAAACTAAGCTATTTCATTTATTGTCAGACTATCTAAAAGTAACTGCATCCACCACCGAGAAATATATTTTCCTCATAATCAATTTCATGTCTTTGTGAAAATCTTTGCAACCAAACGAGCTTATATCTTGTGATTTCTCCTTTTGATTTCTCTTTCTCATAAAGGCTCATTAATATCCATGAGCTTTACACATTTCAATATACGGACTATAGGTCCAAATACTTCTCTTTTCGAAAGAGATCTTAATTTCTCCTCAATTGCCTCTTTCCATATTGGCCAATCATTTCTTTGTTTACATTGTCCAATTGACAATGATTCATGATCCACATCATCAAATAAAATCTTTAGTGCTATATTGCATGCAAATGTATTATCGACATCGATTTGATTTCAATTCCATTTATTACCAGACATGACATAATCTATTGAGATCTCTTTATTATCAGGTACCTGAGTCATGTTAATGCCTCTATTGGAGACCTTTTAATCTCTTCTTGAGATTTTCATAATTTATTGATTCTTCGATCAGACCATCATAACTATAGTTCCCTTCCTTTTTTTTAGGATTTTTATCTTTGGAACCTACTTGTCTACCACGCTACAAGCGTAAGTTAAACTCATTAGCAACTAGAATTTGTCCTTTCGAGACATTAAATTTAAACGGAGCATTCATAGCTGGTATATATATCTTAGTCACTCTATCAGGGTCAGCAAAATCATCTGACAATTGATTTGCTAAATGAATTATCCTTTGAACTTATAGTTCACATTGTTGAGTACGTGGATCAAACTAAGATAATGATAATTCATTCCAATTTATTTCTTTTCCCAGCTAATTTATTTTCTCCCCTAACGTTGGGAAAACTGACACATTAAAATGATAGTCAGTAAATCGAGTTGTAAATAGATTCCCTATGAGAAGCTCAAGATATTTAATTATCAAAGGAAATTTGAATCTGACATATATTCCCAACCTCCTTTAAGAATTCATATTTGTGCATTGTGGTGGAGCAATCAGAACATATATCACACACTAAAAAAATCTAAGATGAAAAATATTTGGTTCCTGACCAAAAACCATTTATAATGGGGAGAACTTATTATAATTTGTTGGATTGATGCGAATTAGTGATAATACATATAAAATGACATTTCATCAACATTATCAAGACCAATTGTCTTTATAAGGTAATCTAAAAACGTGCTCATAATTTTATCAACTGAGCAAGTAGCCTCGCAAATACCAAGTTGCAGATTAGTAACAAGGATACATATGACTATCTAGTCGATGCATCAATTAAAATCATAAAATATCTAGATGGACTGTAAGAAAGGTGTATGGGCCCACATATATCACCTTTGTATCCGTTCCAGAAAAAAATTAATAGATTCACAATCTATCATAACTAATGATGATTGAATAATCGGTTTGCTTTGATAGCAAGTATCACATGAAAACATTACTTTGAAGAAAATTTCAACTCTTCAATAAATTACCACATGAAAGTGTCAACAAATTTTCGCATCATAATTGAACTGGGATGGTCTAACTGGTCATTGCCAAATAATAAAGTTATCAGTAAACTTCTGATTCACAATAGTATGAGCTTCAATTTGTGCTAATTCTATTGTAGTACACTATGGATGACAATGCATATAATTTTTTTTAAGTTTTTATTATTGCCTTGATTTATACTCATAATATTGAGATAGTCAACATCCCATCGATTAATGGTCTTAATATGATATTCATTACAGTGAATATCTTTAAAATTAAATAAGTTTCTTTATGACTTTGAATAGTATAACGCACTGTGAATATGGACTAAAGTTCCATTTGACAATAACATATTTTCTCAACCAGAGCCTTTTGTGATATTAGTACTTCCAGATATAGTACTCACATTATTCCCTTGCATTTTAATCGAGAAATGCATAATTATGCACCTTTCAAAATGTGTTTTGTTTCATTTACTTCGGGTAATAAAAATATGTACTTTGTATCATTCACTTCGAGGAATGGAAAATATAAAATATAGCACATCATATCAAGTCGATTATCTATCAGAGATAAACTTTCAAGTGCTCTTCCGAAGCATTGATATTTTAGTACTTTGAGAAATATTACTCATATTTCCCCTTGCATTTAAATGGGAAAAATATTTATTATGCTTAAGTACAATATGAGTACTTGCATTATCTGCTAGGCATAAACAACCACAATTCATTGTATATTTTATTCCGAAAGTAATCATATTCTTCAAATAATAAATTAATATAAAGTGTAAATAAATAATATGTGAAATAAATAAACATAAAGCAAACTAACATAAATAAATAATAAATAAAACGAATTAACATAAAAAATAAAATAAATAAAAAAATCAATTATTCCTGTTAGAGGTTATAAGGGAAATAAAATAAATGGTAAATTATTCCCTACAAGGGTTATGAGAAAATTAACAATATCCAATTGAGTTGGACCAATAACGCCATAATTATTTTCGCCATAAACAAATTTTGTTTATATTTTATTTCATTTATCATTCATGATTATGGATAAAGTCCATAATACTTTGGCGTTTGACAAGTACGAAACCAATGGTTTATAACATCACATTAGTAAAAGGATTTCACCTCCTTAGAATGATCTTTTTCACTCTTGTCATCCTTATAACTTCGCTACCAACGGGTAGAAGTATTCTTAAAACGACTATATTTTTCATGTGTATATTCATAGCCTCGACCACGACCACAACTTTTAATGTGGTTTTTTATTCTTTCCATAATATAATCTCACATTCACTTCAGGGAATGGAGTAGAGCCAGTCGGCCTTTAAAACCTTTTTCACATATCCTTATCACAGAGAACAAAGATTTAATCCTCGTACGCGACATTGTTAAACCTGTCCACAAGGTCCTTTAAAAATCTCCTTTGAGACCAGTAGCCTCGCAGAACGGGATGTCCAACCAATATACTTGGATTATATCGAAATTATGTCTTTAATTGAATAATGATTTACCATGTTTGCATTCACTTCAGGGAATGAAACATTTCCAATAATCGCATGGAATAAACGTCATGCTTGCATTCACTTCAGGGAATGCCCCATCATTGATAATCACATGGAATAAACATCATGCTTCGCATTCACTTCAGGGAATGCCTCCCATAAAACATTTTGGATCAAGATGATTTTTCGTAACTTGAATTTGAGAGAAGTCTATGGTCGAGTTTTTCGACGAAGAAGAAATATTACTTTCGAGTAAATATAGACTTTATAATAATCTTCTTGTAAATTCAAAATCATCATGATTTATCGCACTTTAAAATAATGATATAAAGAATAAAAATAAAATTTAAATTTACCGATATTGATTTTTCTCTCGTGAACAATGGAGACATAGCATATGACCGAGATAGCTTCTCATAGTCCCTTTATATCACTTCTCTTTCCAAGTCATTTAAGCATATCATGTAAAACTCAAAATACGGTTAAAAATAGTAACTTTTACCAAATAAAATAACATAAATAATAATATGAAAAATATCAAATATAATCATATAAGTAAAAGTATGAATAAACATACCGCTAATTAACCCTTTTAGGAACAAGAGAAAACACACGTAATTTACACCAAACACAACCTCTTCGTCTCTTTCAATCCGTCTTTTGGTTTGTGAGAAGCCACAAATTTGTCTCTTTCCAATGTTCGAATAAAATCAAACATACTTCCAAACTTTTTAAAAAAAAGTTAAAATATAAAGAAAAAGACAATCGGTAATTTAAAAAAAATGAAGAGCGAAAAAAAATTATCATTGGTTTATTCTAGAATCGAATTCTATCCAAATTTTGGATTCAAACAATGAAGAACTCAGTTGATTAGAGTCGTCCTGATAACGTGTTGTGAATAAAATAATAAAGAACAATAAAAAGAACAAGAATAGAAGAACAAAGAGATGAGAGAAAGAAGAAGATTTGTATTATTCTCAAAAATAGAATTGTGTACAATGCCTTCAATGAATCATCTATTTATAGGCATAAGAAGTACATAATACATTAAACTCTAAATAATAGAGATAATATTCCTAATAATAAATAAATGAAACTCCTTAGATAAAATTCTAATCATGATAGACATTCACATAGATAAATATTCATAATATATATATATATATATTTACATATAGTCGAATTTTACTCCTCCCTAATTACAATCTCCAAGTCAGATTGAAGAAGGGGAATGGAAACTGTCGGCCGAATGGGCCTTGAGATATGACCCATTGGATTAACATGGATTACTAAATTTGTGACAATATTGTTCATGGGCTAGGCTGATCCAAGTTTGGGTTGGGACAGTGTAGGTCCATAATATAGCTTTTTAAATTTGGTCCATATTTATAAATAATTTATCCAAATTCGTTTGAATCTATTCATATTATTTTACGGTTTAAAATGTTAGCTTTTATTTAATGTTAAGTAATTTTATAATTTTATTAAATTTGTAAACATAAATAAGTTAACATATAATAATGTTTAATTTTTTGGTAATATGCATATCCATTTTATAGTCTATGTTTGGGGTGCGAGACTACCTCTTCAAACAATGTCTTTTTCAAGGTTTGAACTAATGTTATCTCTTTGGAAGGGCAATGTGCCTTACCAATGCACCAAACACTAGTTAGTTATATTGTTTACATTATAATACTATATATTTAATTTTATATGATATAAATTACATAATATTTTATCCTAAGCCTAATACATATTTTCATCTAGTCTAATTTTTTTTATCCATACCTATTTTCAAGTTTAATATTTTATCTAAACCTTCATAAATTCTGTCTTTTTTGGTGCCATATGTATGCCCCAACACTAAAAAATTAAATCCTACACATTAATTATAAATACTAAATCTTAAACCTTAAAAACTAAACCCTATGCCCTAAATTTTAAATATTAATCCTAAATTTCAAACTTAAACTCTATATATTTTTTTAATGTCGAAACATTCATAAGAGCACCAAAACGTGCCAAAAGATTTCTATTCGACAAATATTCCAGTTTTTAGACATGCCTAATATGTGAAGTAAACATTATGAACAATAACCTAGTCCAGCCAATTGGTTGAATTGACATGTTCTTTTTTAGTTAAATAACATTATGGATCATTCAACCTTCAGGACGCTAATGTTTTGGTCACCAAAAAATCATTTTAATTTAGTCACTCAACTTTTAAGGTGCTATCGTTTTGGTCATTCTAGTGTTAATTCACTAATGGATAGACATGACAAACTTGATCCGAGATTCGAGAACCGAACCGAAACCCAAAATGGACCGAACCGAACCGAACCGATTTCACCCGAACTGTAGGAAACTCGAAATAAAGAAAATATATTAAAATAAATAAATAAAGATGAGATGTGAACTGTCGCACAACTCACCAAAAAGTCAAATAGACATGCTATATAAAGTCATTTATAGGTTGGGAAAACCTAACTCGACCTGAAAATTCGACTAAAATCGATCGATCTCCTATTAACCTGATATTGACCCGGCTTGGAATCAACCAACCCAAAAATAACCGACTTGACGCCTTGACCCGATACCCAAATTGAAATTACCATAGACCTGAACTAAAACTGAACCAGACCCGAACCAAACTTAAACCGAATACAACCAGACCCGAAATTACCCGAACCGAATGGCCAGTTTGCCACCTCTACTAATGGATCATTCATCTAAGTTGTAGTTTTCTGTGGTATGTTTATTATAGAACCCTTAAAATATCATAGTCTAATTAAATAAGTTATTGCAATTTTTTTACCTAAAAAGTCTCTATCCTTTATTGCATACTCATAGAAGCCCTTGGTATTAATTGTGTGGTATTTTAATTTTAGCATAATGCCAAAAAATGCCCCTAATGTTTGAGTGAATAGTCATTTGACCCATGTTTTTTAAGCAATTTAACTCTTAAAATTTTGTTTCAGGTCAAAATGGTCTCTCTGTGGATGAAAAGTGATAGTCAACTAACGATGAACAAGTAACAACTTAAAATGACTTGATAGAATGGCACGTCAGTAGAAAAAATTATATATATGTTTTTATAAAATTAATTTTTAACTGATGTGACATTGTCTCAAGTCAACACATATGCCTATGTGACACTGATATGTCGACATGCACTGCCATGTATGGTTGCCATGTCATTTCAAACCATTTACCGTTGTTAACTAACAATTTTTATCTGTAAATAAGACATTTTAACCCAAATTAAACGTTGAAGGTTAAATTGCTTCAAAAAGAGAAAATAAGGCACAAAATAACTAATTAATCAAATGTTAAAGGTATTTTTTTACTTTATATCTTTTATTTTATTTTGAAATATATTACGAACATACTGGTTGTAATATATATATATATATATATATATGTGTGTGTGTGTGTGTGTGTGTGTGTGTGTGTGTAACGCGCCAAAATTCCCCCAAATTAAAAACCCTAAATCAAATTAAATCCCAAATTTCTTAAATATAATTTTTGGAATTTAAATTAGAAATTCTAATTGAATTAAATGACCTAATTGTGAAAATTTGAGACTTCAGTTATCAATTTGAAAAGTGGCTAACTTTTGTGACCCTTATTTTGTAATTTACCCATTTTGTGTGATTCAAAATCAGCCTTTCCAGTCTCAGACTGACTTTTCGGTTCTCATTTGTTTCAGTCACTTAATTTCTCTCTCTCTCTCAGTTTCATTTGAAAACCATCCCAAACATCCTATTGTTTTCCGATTTGACTCCGGCCAAGAGCCTATCAGCATTCGTTCAAAAATCCGAGGCCATCATCTTGTTCCCTGTGGCTGCGCAACCAAAACCCACTCCTCCATCATCGCTTTCTGGCCACCGTTCGTTCGAAAACAATTTAAAACCATTCAAACTCTTTGCTCTAATGTTTGCCCTTGTTTTTCCGTTCGAGTTTCGTGTTTAGGGTAAGGTTTTAATCGATTTTTGGGGTTATGTCATAAGCGTTGTGTGTTTAATTGCATTCCGATTGAATCTCGTCGGAAAATGATCATTTATGGTCATCGGAGAGTTTTCGTCGGCGACGGTGCCGCTAGGGGTAGTAAACCCTTAGGGTTTCGATGTGCCAAAGGGGATTCGAGCTGTGTGTGCGAGTGGGCCGAGTGAGAGTTGGGTCTCGAGATAGTGGTGAGTGTAGGTTAAACCTAAACTGGAAGTGGGTCGAGAGAGAGAGAGAGAGAGAGAGATATGAACCGAACCGGTTCATTAGTGAGAACCCGAACTAAACTAGTTTAGTGTGTGAACCGATTCGAAACTATGAACTGGACTGAGTCAGCGAACCGAACCGATCAGACCGAACCGGATGACGTCAGCGTTGACCGTTAACTTTTTTAGTCAAAGTCAAATTTATGTTTTTTGACGTCTTGATTCCAAATTCGCTGTCCGTTTTCCCAAATTCGAATCCGAAAGACCGTTTTGCTATTTAAATTTAATTATATTATGTATTTTGAGAATTATGTGTATTGGAAATTAATTCGAATTATTCTTGTGTTCAGGTGATGTTGATTCGAACACTGAAATCTTACCTCCTCCTTCACTTGGGCGACCTCCTGTTGCTCAATCTTCGGTATTTGCTCTTGAGTTTAGTTGATATTGTTCGATATTATTATATTAGTGACATGGCATAATAGTAGTGAAACTTATGTAGTGCTTACTATCGTAGGTGCTGGTTCTATCCGACCTAGTGTTGGAGATGAGTGTGGAAGACGTCATCACCGACGTTGAGTTTTTAGCTGTCTGAGGTGTGTTCTCTACTGTGCTATATGTTTTACAGTGCTATGTATATATACATGATTGATGGTCTGATTTGTGATTATGGCATTATCTGTTATGTTGATTTGCTGTGTATGACATGATTAGTATGATGGTATGCCATGCAACATGTATCAAAATCAGATTGTTTAGTATCAGAATATGTGAACATGCATTTTCTTTAATAAACAATTCGGATGTTGACGATGTAGAGAGTGGTTCTGGGGAACCTTACTCTTCGGATGGTGATGTTGATGGGTGCATGTCATATTGTCTCATACATCTTTTTTATACATATATGTTTATTGAAATGACGATTTGGTTGTGTATGATGATCAGATGTCTTGTTGTATGACCCTGTTTGCATTGTAGAGACACACTGAGCTTTAAAGTTGACTCCCCCTTAGTTTCTATTTCAGATACTCAGACTTAGGCTACGGTACTTGGAGGACCTCGTTTATCAAACGTATTACATATTATCAGTATGATTTATTTTGACTTATGGACTTTACTTATTATCATTGGATTTATTTATAATTTCGGACTCGAACATTTTATTTGGGAACTTATTGTTTTTATCATATGCATGACTATTTCTGAATATTTTTATCACTTTTTAGGATATTAATATATGACTGTGTTTTATGTAATTGAATTTTTATGGTGTTTAATGCGATGTTACTATTTATTATGAATATGACGTTTTCAAACTTAATAACTTTATTTCAGGGACAAGTTTTAAACCCGACTTCCTATATTTGGCCCATTTCTTCTAGGTCGGGTTTAAGGGGTTACATTTAGTGGTATTAGAGCCAGGTTCAATCCTCAGACTAGATTGCTCAAATCAATTTTAAACGAAAATAAATTTTTGCATACATTATTAAATGTTTTCGGGTAAAACGTGAATTTTAGAAAATTGATTGTCTTAAATGAATAATATATATATTTTAAGTAGGAACTCCAAGTACCGACTCTAACCTTACGATTCCTTTCTTTTGTAGATATACTACTATGCTACCTCGGAGAAGTTTTAGAGTAACGACCAGTCGATGTCTTGGCTGTGGTCGAGGTCGTACCATGGCTACAGAGAATGACGTCCCGCCTCCTGAGTATTTGATACAAAATCAGGGTGATGTCCATGGTGAGAATGTAGAGGAACAACCTGTGGACCAGACAGGAGCTCATCAGTCTGGAGCTCATCAGACTGGTGGTGGGGATCCACATGTTCAGCCTGCTTAGAGTGGTGGTCCACATGATTAAGTGGATAATGAGATTGTGGTCATGGATAGTGTTACAGTACACAAAGAGTTACTGCACTATCTTCGTCAGTCTGAGGGTGTGTGGAGACCCATATCTACCGAGTTCTTAGCTGTATAGATGACTATGTTTGACGGAAAGACGGGTACAAATATAGCTGATGCAAAGTACTGGCTGAAGAAGCTTCAACGATTGTTTGTTGAGATGGATTATCCTACCGATCGAAAGCTAAGGGCTGCTGTATCACTGCTGCAGGGTGAAGCCTAGAATTGGTGGGAGGCTGAGGAGCATGTTATTCCAGCCAGTCAAATCACATAAGACCATTTTCGACAGGCATTCCGTTATCATTATGTTGGGGTTGAGTATATAGCAAAGTGTTGGGATGACTTCATAAATCTAATGCAGAATGACATATCCGTGAATGATTATAAGATTGAGTTCATGAGGCTAATTCAGTATGTTTCGAGATTAGTGACCAATGAAAAGGATAAACGTGACTGGTTTCTGAAAGGGTCGCGTTCTACGATTAAAGCCGGTGTTGCTCTGCATTTGGACAAAGAGTATAAGAAGATTACTTGACGGACCAAGACTGCTGAGCGGAAGGAGGTAGAGCTGAAACAACTTGAGTCTCAGGGTACCGATCGAGGTAAGAGGTCAGTGACAGTGGTAGTTCAGCACAGTCAGGGGAATTAGTCTAGGAAGAGAACCAAAGATGAGACAAATCATCAGAGTTATTCTAGAGCTAGACTAGTGACTTCTACTATTCCGACTGCTAGTGCTGGGGGTTCGACTAGTACTCTTTGGGTGCCACGGTGTTCTTTTTGCAAGAAATGACATCCGGGAAAGTGCATGAGATAGATTGGGGCTTGTTTTAGATGTGGTTCTTTGAACATCTTTTCAGAGATTGCCCACTTTCACCTCCATCAACTTATACTTCGAGTCAATCTCAGGCATTAGTTCAGACTCCCGCTAGGGGAGAGAACATGGTAGATCTGTTACTTCGGGTTCTGCTAGTAAAGGTAGGCCTGCTCAAAGTAGAGGATTAGTTGGATTAGGGGCGAGACGACCAGAGTTAGCTTACTCTACCAGGAGGCATGAGGATCGTGATGAGCCAGATGTTATTGCCGATACTTTCTCTATTCATTCTATATCATATTTTGTGCTGCTTAATAATGGTTCGACCCATTTGTATGTTGCGAGTTCTGTGTCAGGGGGACTTGAAATTTTGGTCGAGGATACTATTAGTGCTGTTACCGTACACAGTCCAATGGGTAATCTTGTTGAAGTTACTAAAGTGTACAAGAATTATCCTTTTGAGATTCAAATGGAGATCTTTCCAACTAATTTGATGGAGTTACCCTTTGGGAAGTTTGATATTATACTCGGTATAGACTGATTATCTGCGTACCGAGTCACTCTAGACTGTAAAAAGAAAAGGGCAACTCTGAGAACTTCTGATGATCGTGAGGTGATTCTTATTGGGGAGCGGAGAGGTTTTCTGTCTAATGTTATATCGGCTCTCAAAGCCGAGAAAATGACCAGGAAAGGGTCCATTGCTTATCTTGATTACATTCTTGATCCAAGATAGTCTGATTCTGGGTTGGATAAGATCTATGTTGTGAGAGACTTTTCTGGTGTTTTTTCGGAAGAATTGCTAGGGGTACCATCGAAATGTGATGACGTTGAGTTTGACATCGAGGTTTATCCGGGTACAACTCCTGTGTCTATGGCTCCTTATCGGATGGCATCGAAAGAACTTAAAGAGTTGAAAATTTAGTTGCTAGAATTGGTAAATTAGAGTTTCATTTGACCCAGTGTCTCACCTTCTGGAGCTCATGTTCTATTTTTTAAGAAGAAGGACGAGACACTTCGACTTTGTATTGATTATTGAAAACGAACAAGCTGACGATCTAGAACATATATCCTCTTCCTCACATTGATGATCTCTTTGATCAGTTTCGGGCAGCTACGATTTTCTCTAAGATAGACCTGAGATTTGGTTACTACCAACTCAAGGTTAAAGATTATGATGCGTTCAAAACAACTTTTTGAACACAATATGGCCAATACGAGTTTCTTGTAATGCCTTTCGGATTGACTAACGCCCATGCTGCTTTTATGGATATGATGAACAAGGTGTTTCAACCCTATCTTGACCAGTTTGTTATGGTTTTTATAGATGATATTATGGTATATTCTAAATCTGAGGCTGATCACGAGGAACATCTCCGGATTGTATTACAGACTCTGCGAGACAAACATTTGTATGCAAAATTCAGCAAGTGTGAATTATGGCTTCTAGAGGTTATGTTTTTAGGGCATATAGTTTCTGCCGAGGGTATTCAGGTTGATCCGAAGAATGTTGAAGCTATTATGAGCTAGAAACAACCCAAGAATGTTCCTGAGGTTCGAAGCTTCTTGGGTTTAGCCGATTATTATCGGAGGTTTGTTGAGGGTTTCTCTTCTATTGCAGCTCCGTTGACTAAGCTTCTAAGGAAGGATGTTCCCTTTGTCTGGACTGAGGCCCAACAGTCTAGTTTTGAGAAGCTTAATACCGTGCTGACTGAAGCATCAGTTTCGATTCAGCCTGAGCCTGGTAAGGCTTATATCGTTTACAATGATGCTTCTTACACCGAATTGGGATGTGTTCTGATACAAGATGGGAAGGTAGTGGCTTATGCAGCTCGACATTTTAAAATGCATGAGTGTAACTATCCTACCTTTGATCTTGAGCTTGCTGCCGCAATCTTTGCTCTTAAAATCTGGATACACTATCTCTACATAGAGAAGTGTTATATCTACAAAGACCATAAAAGTTTGAAATATATCCTTACCCAGAAGGATCTTAATCTGAGACAACGTTGTTGGGTAGAACTTCTCAAGGATTATGACTGTGAGATTGAGTATCATCCAAGCAAGGCTAATGTTGTTTCCGACGCCTTGAGTCATAACACTATTTCAGATCTCAGAGGTATGTTTGTCCAGATGAGTTTGTATGATGATGGCAGTCTTTTGGCAGAACTTCGGGTTATTCCTACTCTGATTTCTGTTATTAGAGCTGAACAACCTAGTGATCCGTTTTTGATGCACCGTATGAGAGAGGTTGAAGACGGTACATCTTAGGATTTTTCTATTGATCAGGATGGTGTTCTATGTTTCCGAGGTCGGTATTGTATTCCAAGGAAATCTGGGTTGAAACAAGTTATTCTTTGTGAGGCCCATGACAATCCTTATTCTATGCATCCGGGTGGGGACAAGATGTATAAGAATCTTCATGAGAGGTACTGGTGGAAAGGTCTCAAGTGAGATGTCGTCGGATTTGTATCGAAGTGTTTGACTTGTCAAAAAGTCAAGGTAATGCATCAGTGTCCATCTGGGTTACTTCAGCATATTGAGATTCCTTAGTGGAAGTGGGAGCGTGTGACTATGGACTTTGTTAGTGGAGTTCCTTTAACTTCGTCAAAGAAGGACTTCATCTGGGTTATTGTTGATCGTCTGACTAAGTCCGCGCACTTCATTCATGTTTGAGTTAATTATTCTTTAAGCAAGTTGGCTTGGCTTTATATTTCTGAGATTGTTCAACTTCATGGGGTACCGTTGTCTATTATTTCCGACAGAGATCTGAGGTTTACAACGAAATTTTGAGAGTCTCTTCATACTGCTTTGGGTACTCGGTTGAACTTCAGTACATCTTATCATCCACAGACTGATGGTCAGTCCGAACACGTGATTCAGATTCTTGAGGATATGCCGAGGGGTTGTATTCTTTATTATAAAGGCAGTTGGGAGGATTTCTTACCACTTGCAGAGTTTGCCTACAATAACAATTATCATGACAGTATCAAGATGGCACCGTATGAGGTTCTGTATGGCCGTAAGTGTCGTACACCTATTGGCTGGACTGAGTTTAATGAGCACATATTGTTGGGACCCGGTATTGTTCATGAGGCTGAGAAGACTGTCAGATTGATTCGTGACCGGCTTAAAGCTGCTTTTGATAAACAAAAGTCTTATGCTGATTTGAGACGTCGAGATATTGAGTATAACATGGGAGATGAGGTTTTCCTGAAAGTATCTCTGTGGAGGAAGGTACTTTGTTTTAGTCGGAAAGGTAAGCTGAGTCCGTATTTCATTGGCCCATATCAGATTCTTGGTCTAGTCGGACCAGTTGCCTATCAGCTCGAGTTACCACCAGAGCTTCAGCGTATTCATGATGTCTTCTATGTCTCTGTCTTGAGACGCTATCATGGTGATCCCTCTCATATTATGCCCATGGAGGAATTGAGATCCGTCCTTATTTGAGTTTTGAAGAGGAGCCTATTGAGATTTTTTCTCAGGACACGAAGTTTCTCAGAAGAAAGACCATTAAGATGGTCAAAGTCTTGTGTCGCGGTCGTAGTCATGATGTAACCCCCTCGTCCCGGTCCAGACGCTTGCCCTGTCCGAGTGGGCTACACAGGGATAACCGAGGCGGAACTCGTTAAGGCTTCACTTCGGTTAACAACCCGAGAAAACTATTTCATTATTATTATCTTGTCTAGATGTTTAATTAAGTCCTATGTGAGAAAGGCAACAACGGAAGAAACAAACGAGGTAAACAACCAAACAACCCAACAAAACATCCCATTTTAAACTTAAACAACATGCCGTATCGAAACGCCCATAGGGTGTTTCGATACGCCTTGACTAGGTCAATTGGCCAAAGTCAAACCGAGGAGACTGTTTCGAAACGCCCTCAACGGTCAACTTCTCGTGGTCAACAATACAAAGACCGTTCCGAAACGCCAAGGCCCGTTTCGATACTTTAATTTATCGTCAAAATCTCATATTTCTAGTAGCAAAATCGTACCAAAACGGGCCCCTAGCGTACCGAAACTGTAACCCCCTCGTCCCGGTCTGGCCGGATGACCGGTCCGAGTGAGCCACACGGGGAAAACCGAAGCGAAACCCGTTAAGGTTCCTCCTCGGTTAACAACCTAGAAAATTTCTTTTTAATTTACTCTTCTCTAAATGCACACTTAATTCCTATGTGATCACAGCAACGGAAGACGAGCATTCGGAAAACAGTAATTCGAACAACTTAAGAAAACATTCCATTTTATGTAATTTAACAGACCGTTTCGAAACACCCTCAAGGTGTATCGAAACGCCTTGACCTGGTCAACCCAACTAAGCCTACACGAGGAAGCCGTTTCGGAACAGAGGTCAACCGTTCCGAAACACCCTCCCTGGTCAACTTCTCGTGGTCAACGAGATTTGACCGTTTCAAAACACCACAGACCCGTTTCGGAACACCTTCATCTCGCCAATTTCTCAAAATTCCAGTAGCAAAAATGTTCCGAAACGACCCCTATCCGTTTCGAAACGGCAGGCCAAATGCAAAAGGACCGTATCGAAACAGGGTGGCCTGTTTCGAAACGCCCCCTGTCTGCAGACTGGTTATTGTTGGTTTAAGGCACAAGGGTGCCCCCTAAACCCCACCAAAACCTCTAACAACACACTAACAACAATTTTAAAGGCAAAACAACATACAAGCATGCTTGAGCAACATCATATCAAGACTAAACACCAAGGCACAACATCACAAGCCACACATCTATACATGTCATTATAGATATTAAGCTTTAACATGTCCAACACTTAGGCAATTCTAGGTAGCAAAAATACTAACATGGATACAAGCAAGGCATGCATCCCAAAGCCAAATTAACAAACTCATACGAGGAGTCTAACATGCTCCTAAACAACAACAACAATATATTCCAAAAGCATCATAACACGACACCTATCCCATTGCTTTACTATTACAATCTTTAAATTTAACTATCATACTTGAGCTAACCGTAAGCAACACTTGGAGGCCTTTCCTCGCCCTTGCCACCCACAAGCCATTGATCTGCATTGTCGAATAAGAGAGAGCGTAAGCATAAAAGCTTAGTGAGGGTAAGCTCATAAAGCAAACCTTCGACAATGCAGGGTCCAAGCACGAGCTACAACCAAGATAAAAATGTATGATCTTACCTCCGATCCACACGAGCCATAATTATAGATGATGCATGATCATATATTCAATATCATGTCATACTCAACATGTTTAAAACCACAACATATGAAATCACATATATTAAACCATGTTAGCAACACATCTCAAATCACATTGGCTCACAATTACCCACATACTGGCAACATAAACTACAATCCGTATTGGCACCTAGCTATGACTCGAATACGCGGATAACCGTTGGAACTCACATCCAACAACTCTACCATTACCTGACGGTGGGATTACACTCATCGCCGTTCACGCGGAGGGGATTCCATTCATCCTCACGCCTCATTTCACGCGGAGGGGATTCCACTCATCCTCGCGCCCGTCGATGGGATTCCACTCATCACCGACATATAGATATATAAGAAGAATTCCGAGCGAACCCGTACTCCATCTTGATGACTACCATCATCAAGACCACGCGCGCATTTTGACTCATGTGTGCACACTAAACATCCTAATGATCGATCATTTGTACCCAAGCATACTAGTGCCAATACTAACACATTCCACAATATCATTTATTAACAACTTCCGTGCTTAGAACGTACTCACCATGACTTATCATCATGCACAAACCACATTTCCATGCCTAGCATGTACTCACCATGATCCTCGGATCAAGCAATCACCTCATAATCTCATTTCACATGACAACACCACATGTACATCATTATCAAACATATCACATCATATTTTGCACATGTGTATAACCATATCACATCTATTATCATCATGCTTATAACAATGCATCCAACATGCCTCAACATACATGTATACAACATATATATAATCAACACCATCACAATTTAACACGAGGCATATACAACCATTAAAGAGTGCAACCAAAGTCTCTAATCAAAGCTTGGGATTAGGCTACCACTCTAATCCCAACTCTAGGTGGGTTTACCAAGCCCATCCTAGGTTCACATGCTTGAACCAAATACTCAAAACCATTTTAAAAACATTTAACCACTCACCTAAGCTTCCAAGCTCCCAGCCAAGCAAGCAACCTCCCTCAAATTTCCGGATTTCTTCCCAAAGCTTTTCCAACACGAATTCCCGCTTCTAAACAACCTCAAACACATTTCAAACAATTCTAAATCAGCCCAACATCAAAAGACCAACCAGGAACACAATTCAAATTCAATTTACAACGTTGCAAGCCATGACCAAACCCCATACTTTGCAATCTCGGACAGCCCACATACCCCTTCCAAAATCCATGTTTCCAACACCCGTTGCACCCACAAATGACCCCAAATCAACCCCTAACCATAGCACTACCATTGGGCTATCAATTCCCACCTAAAACAACCCCCAAAACTCACCCAAAACCCTTCAAAAAACCCATTTTTACCCAATTTCGGGAATTCATTTAAAATGCTCTAAAAATTATATATGTTGGACTATTTGATTCACAAACAACATATCTAACATAAATAAACCAAAAGCCTTGATAAAAACTCATAAAGTCACAACCTTTAACCAAAACTTTGAAAAACCCTAATTCTAAAACTTGAACAAAAATGAAATCTACTTGTACTTTTAAAGAGAGGAAGATGAGAGCAAGTCGAAAATGTAATTACCTTTCAAAATCGAGCTAAAATGAAGGAGAAAGAAGGTGGGATAGAAACTTGGAGAAAAACTCTCCTCTTGTCGTTGGTTTTGAGTTTTTGAAGAAAATGATGATGAAATTTTGGTTTATTTGAATTATAATGTAATAAAAATGGGTTTTTATTTGTAAAGATCAAATATTTACACAAATGCCATTAATGAATGGCCAAAACCCACATCTCTTAAAGTCCATGGACTTTGGCTTAAGAGATAGGCCCAACATAGTCTCAAATATTTTGAAATCCCGAGGCCCATAAAAATATTTTATTATTTAAATTATAAAACCGAACCTGAAATAATATTAAAATATTATTTTCACCCGACCCCTAAACCCGGGTGTTACAACTCTCCCCCACTTAAGGAAATTTCGTCCCCGAAATTTATCGGACAGAAGTTTCCACCAAATCCGCTCTTACCCACTTTCCTTCTCACCACAACATACTAACCAACCGATAGACTTATCACGCAACAATAGGTATCTGATGCTAAGATCTCAACGGTTCTTTCAAGGCATGTCAATTCTAAACTCAACTCAATCTCTTCTACAGACATAGCACAGAATAGATCTGACTCACACTTCCGAATCATAGATACACAGAACCCCTTTACAAACCTCTTTCTAACTCTGGTGGTAAGCGCAACAAATAAACAACAGAACTAGTCCAGTTCACAGCTCATACAACACTGTTTGAAAACTTGACTCATATCTTTCTCTAACTGGTCATCTGACTTTAACGGGTAACCATACACTATGCAAACGTCTTCCAAAACTAATCTAGTCGAAATCTCGAATCTCTACTACCCACTTCCATTAAGAACCTTCCACAGATGTAACAAACTAGAAGAAAATTGATGCTCGGTCTTGATACACTGGCAAATTACACTTACTCTCATGCTGAACCACTTTATTCATCCACTCAATCCAGAAGTACTCATCTTCAACCCACAATACGTCTTCATACAACTCAGATGCAATACAAATGAACTGCCGTATGCTTCGGCCAACACAATGCGTCTCAAAACACTATGTCCATAGGTACAACTATTCTGCCTCTAAAAATGAAAACTCTATCATCTCTGAAACTGTATTCCGACGGTCTTCCTTCCACAATGTCTTGCACGTGAGGTGCCAAGAATCTGTCTTGCAACTGTTTCTTTTCAAGAATTCTGACTCAATGTAGGTTCAACATGAAACTCGGCCACGAAACTACTATCATTCGGTAAGCTGAATTCGGCAAATACAACTCACAACTCCACCACTGATCTAACAACAAATACAGCTCGGAACATCGGTTACTACGTTGACTCTCTTTGGATGGTACTCAATCTTGATATTACAGTCTTCAAGCATTTCTAACACTTTATGCGGTTCGAGTTTCAACCCCTCCTAAGTCTTCAAATATTTCGAGTTCTGATGATACATACATATACATTGTGCATTTCTTACTATACAAGCTTTGTCTCTAAGTCTTCGAAGCAAATACAACTGTAATTAACTCTATGTCTCATATCAGGTAACTCTTCTCACAGTCTTTCAACTATCTTGATGAACAAGCCGCAATCTTCTGCCTTGCATAAGCACACAACCTAACTCTACATGTAACACATCACTATGGTTCGCAAGCTCTTTTTCTGATATAAACTGATTCAAGGTCGAAGCTCTCTTCAAAGTTTCTTTCGGTTTCTCAAGGTCTCATTGTCTCTTATCTAACCACACAATTGAGCATTCTTCTGTAGCAATCTATCAATGGAGCAACTATCTTCAAAAGACTATTTACAATTCTCTGAGAGTAACAATGCTAGACCTAGGAACTATAGATATCTGTCACAGTCTTCGATTTCTTCCAACTCACATCTTCTTCAGCCTACTTGGGATTTTCTCTAACACACTCGGCTGAACTACATGTCTTAGGAGAACATCTTCATTAACTCGGAGTTCACGTTGCATAACTTGGCATACAACTAATTCTCTAATAGGACCTACAACACTAATTTCAAAGCTTGTCATGACCTTCTTCGGTACGTGAATATACACATGTGTCACATATGAGAACTACTACAACTGATCAAGGAACTCGGGAATTATCCTGCTCAACATCTTTATAAGAGTAACTAACACACTGGTCAAATAAAACGGCATAACTCGGAACTCAAGGCGATCACATCTTGCTCCAAAAGCTGTCTTCGAAACTTCAGCTTCTCACACTTCCAACTGGCAGTAACTGGATCTCAAATTATTCTTCGAAAAGACTGAAGCACACACTACTGATCAACAAATCACTGACACTCAGAAATAGATGTTAATTATTCACTGTCACTTGTTTCAACTACCTGTGATCTAAACACATTCTCGTACTGTCACTCTTTCTTCTTCAAAAATTACACTGTAGAACTCTGAGATGATGCACTAGGCCTAATGAATCTAAGGTCTAACAAGTCTCGAAGTTAATTCTTCAACATTCTTAATTCTTCCGGGATTCATAAGTTACAGGGCAAACAAAACAGAAGCAACTTCGGAGATAGTTTCAATAACGAACTTTTCTTCTCTATCAGGGGACAAGTTGGGCATTTCTTCTAAACACTTCTAGGAAAAGAAAACACAAACTATCCTGGAATTCTGTGGTCTAACCTTCATTCAAAAATCAAATCCATCACAATTGCTAAACAAGCCCGTCAACTAAACTCAATAAATCTTTGACCTCTAAATCTGGATCAACATTCGACAAGAAGTTCACGTCCTCATTTACCACTACTATCTCACAAAAATCTGCGACTTCAAGGCAACTCTTTCTTTGTCTCAATGTATATCCTAGCTTTGTGCTCTACAGGCCAAACCATGTCAAAAAGGTACATCGCAACCGTAGGAAGACAATTACTTCACATCTACTAGAAACAAGCAACTCTGAACCACCAACAAACATCTTCTGTACATCTTTCTGATCACTACTATCTCCCAAAGGCTAGTCACACGTGTCCCTACATCTAAGGTCTCAACAAGGATATCTAATTTCTTACATGCTCACACAAAAGGAGGTATTCGCAGAAATTGCCACTTCACATGTACACAACTGATAGTCTTCGGTCCTTTTGTTTTCAAACTAGTTCTTTGACAGAATCTGACTCTTCTAAACTGTTCTTAGAGCATCTCGTAACTTCAAGATTCAATTCTGATCACGCCTAAACAGTCATGCTGGACTTGCTCTACCCTAACAAACAACCTAGAGTCAAAGCTCAAGACTCCCTTTCTCGACTCAACTACATCGGAAGTGACTTCATCTCTTCCGCTTGCTGAAAGACAACTCAAAGTACACTGACCCAACCACACAAACTAGCTCCCACTCACGGACACTGACCGGCTGTCTTGCATTAAAATCATAGGCCGAACCCCAACGGTCACCCACTAACACTTCATCAGGCATGTTCGAACTTGCATACTTGCTACCGATATACAAAAGCACGGATTTAGAATCAACTGGAGGAAGCAACTTAATACTGTACCAAGAGCTTATCTGTTAAAACATCAACACCACTCTAACTCCCGCTCATAGGCCTTCACTCCTTCTTACCAACTAATGCCAGAGTTGATCACATCGTCCCTCATCCACAGGAATCACCCACATACACATTGTCTCAAACGGACAAATTGTACCTAAATCCCGGTACAACCATGCCTCCCTAACTAAGATGATGGACTCCCTCAACATCGTCCACCCCTTTTCAGAAACTAAGACTTCTGCCTACCGAAAAGCAATTAAATCAACAACAACATCAACAGTAAAACATACACGATTGGGTTAGCAAGGCAAGGCTTCCAAGTGGCTCAAGTATGATTCCCTCACTTAAAAATCTCTTTTTCAATGTAATAGTAGCAATGAGACTCTACTAAACATGCTTCAAACAAATCAACACACATACATGCTCAACCAAGCATATAACAAGGCTTACTTGCTAAACAAGCAACCATATGCGTACAATCAAACAACATACACTCTCAATCAAACAATCATACCTCACAACATACACGGGTAACGAACCACATGCTTTTAAACAAACAATCAACATACTTGTCATACAAGCAATCATACTTACAGAGCAAGCAAACACCGTGCATATCAACTCAAAACTTTAACTTACCTGCCCAAGGTCTCGGAAACCTTAGGCTCTGATACCAACAAATGTAACACCCTCGTCCCGGTCTGGCCGGATGACCAGTCCGAGTGAGCCACACGGGGAAAACTGAAGTGAAACCCGTTAAGGTTCCTCCTCGGTTAACAACCTAGAAAATTTCTTTTTAATTTACTCTTCTCTAAATGCACACTTAATTCCTATGTGATCACAACAACGGAAGACGAGCATTCGGAAAACAGTAACTCGAACAACTTAAGAAAACAGTCCATTTTTATGTAATTTAACAGACCGTTTCGAAACACCCTCAAGGTGTATCGAAACGCCTTGACCTGGTCAACCCAACTAAGCCTACACGAGGAAGCCGTTTCTGAACAGGGGTCAACCGTTTCGAAAACCCTCCCTGGTCAACTTCTCGTGGTCAACGAGATTTGACCGTTTCGAAACACCACAGACCCGTTTCGGAACACCTTCATCTCGCCAATTTCTCAAAATTCCAGTAGCAAAAATGTTCCGAAACGACCCCTATCCGTTTCGAAACGGCAGGCCAAATGCAAAGGGACCGTATCGAAACAGGGTGGCCCGTTTCGAAACGCCCCCTGTCTGCAGACTGGTTATTGCTGGTTTAAGGCACAAGGGTGCCCCCTAAACCCCACCAAAACCTCTAACAACACACTAACAAAAATTTTAAAGGCAAAACAACATACAAGCATGCTTGAGCAACATCATATCAAGACTAAACACCAAGGCACAACATCACAAGCCACACATCCATACATGTCATTATAGATATTAAGCTTTAACATGTCCAACACTTAGGCAATTCTAGGTAGCAAAAATACTAACATGGATACAAGCAAGGCATGCATCCCAAAGCCAAATTAACAAACTCATACGAGGAGTCTAACATGCTCCTAAACAACAACAACAATATATTCCAAAAGCATCATAACACGACACCTATCCCATTGCTTTACTATTACAATCTTTAAATTTAACTATCATACTTGAGCTAACCGTAAGCAACACTTGGAGGCCTTTCCTCGCCCTTGCCACCCACAAGCCATTGATCTACATTGTCGAATAAGAGAGAGCGTAAGCATAAAAGCTTAGTGAGGGTAAGCTCATAAAGCAAACCTTCGACAATGCAGGGTCCAAGCACGAGCTACAACCAAGATAAAAATGTATGATCTTACCTCCGATCCACACGAGCCATAATTATAGATGATGCATGATCATATATTCAATATCATGTCATACTCAACATGTTTAAAACCACAACATATGAAATCACTTATATTAAACCATGTTAGCAACACATCCCAAATCACATTGGCTCACAATTAACCACATACTGGCAACATAAACTACAATCCGTATTGGCACCTAGCTATGACTCGAATACGCGGATAACCGTTGGAACTCACATCCAACAACTCTACCATTGCCTGACGGTGGGATTACACTCATCACCGTTCACACGGAGGGGATTCCACTCATCCTCACGCCTCATTTCACGCGGAGGGGATTCCACTCATCCTCGCACCGGTTGATGGGATTCCACTCATCACCGACATATAGATATATAAGAAGAATTCCGAGCGAACCCGTACTCCATCTTGATGACTACAATCATCAAGACCACGCGCGCATTTTGACTCACGTGTGCACACTAAACATCCTAATGATCGATCATTTGTACCCAAGCATACTAGTGCCAATACTAACACATTCCACAATATCATTTATTAACAACTTCCGTGCTTAGCACGTACTCACCATGACTTATCGTCATGCACAAACCACATTTCCATGCCTAGCATGTACTCACCATGATCCTCAGATCAAGCAATCACCTCATAATCTCATTTCACATGACAACACCACATGTACATCATTATCAAACATATCACATCATATTTTGCACATGTGTATAACCATATCACATCTATCATCATCATGCATATAACAATGCATCCAACATGCCTCAACATACATGTATACAACATATAGATAATCAACACCATCACAATTTAACACGAGGCATATACAACCATTAAAGAGTGCAACCAAAGTCTCTAATCAAAGCTTGGGATTAGGCTACCACTCTAATCCTAACTCTAGGTGGGTTTACCAAGCCCATCCTAGGTTCACATGCTTGAACCAAATACTCAAAACCATTTTAAAAACATTTAACCACTCACCTAAGCTTCCAAGCTCCCAGCCAAGCAAGCAACCTCCCTCAAATTTCCGGATTTCTTCCCGAAGCTTTTCCAACACGAATTCCCGCTTCTAAACAACCTCAAACACATTTCAAAAAATTCCAAATCAGCCCAACATCAAAAGACCAACCATGAACACAATTCAAATTCAATTTACAACGTTGCAAGCCATGACCAAACCCCATACTTTGCAATCTCGGACAGCCCACATACCCCTTCCAAAATCCATGTTTCCAACACCCGTTGCACCCACAAATGACCCAAAATCAACCCCTAACCATAGCACTACCATTGGGCTATCAATTCCCACCTAAAACAACCCCTAAAACTCACCCAAAACCCTCCAAAAAACCCATTTTTACCCAATTTCGAGAATTCATTTAAAATGCTCTAAAAATTATATATGTTGGACTATTTGATTCACAAACAACATATCTAACATAAATAAACCAAAAGCCTTGATAAAAACTCATAAAGTCACAACATTTAACCAAAACTTTGAAAAACCCAAATTCTAAAACTTGAACCAAAATGAAATCTACTTGTACTTTTAAAGAGAGGAAGATGAGAGCAAGTCGGAAATGTAATTACCTTTCAAAATCGAGCTAAAATGAAGGAGAAAGAAGGTGGGATAGAAACTTGGAGAAAAACTCTCCTCTTGTCGTTGGTTTTGAGTTTTTGAAGAAGATGATGATGAAATTTTGGTTTATTTGAATTATAATGTAATAAAAATGAGTTTTTATTTGTAAAGATCAAATATTTACACAAATGCCATTAATGAATGGCCAAAACCCACATCTCTTAAAGTCCATGGACTTTGGCTTAAGAGATAGGCCCAACATAGTCTCAAATATTTTGAAATCCCGAGGCCCATAAAAATATTTTATTATTTAAATTATAAAACCGAACCCGAAATAATATTAAAATATTATTTTCACCCGACCCCTAAACCCGGGTGTTACAAAAACACCTGGCCAAAAACAAAGGGACCGTATCGAAACGGGAACAACAGTTTCGAAACGCCCTATGTCTGCAGATTGGTTTTAGCTGGTTTATGGTACATGGCTGTCCCAAAACACAAGCTAAAGCCTCCAACAACCATCATGCTTCACTCAAAGACAAACCACACATAACCAAGCATACTTAACCCACTTCAAGCATAAAGAAACCATACATAGATAAGGGGCATCAAATCAACACATATTTCATACATGATATTTAAGATCCATGCTTCAACAAGAACATACACTTAAGCACTAAAGGTAAGCAACTTAAACATGGTTTACAATTCAAACATGGCATCAACAAGCCACGCCAACAACAACATATTAAGGAGTCTAAACATGCTCCTAACACATCACATCCACAATTCACAACCAAAAGCTCAAGACAACATTACATATCCCATTGCTTGACTATTACACCTTATAACTTAAAAGTTCATACTTGAAAGCTAAGATAGCACCACAAACACACTTGGAGGCCCTCTCCTTGCACAAGCAACCCACGAACTACGGATCTGCATTGTCGAACAAAAGAGAACGTAAGCATAAAGCTTAGTGAGGGTAAGCTCATAAAACAAACCTCGACAATGTAGGGTCCAAGCACGAGCATACAACCAGGGTAGAATGCATGGTCTCACCTTTGATCCTTATGAGCCAAGATACAAATGATGCATGAACATAAATATCAACATCATGCCATGCTCAACAATTTTTAAGCTCAACACATGAAAATACATATATCAATGTATTAACAAACACACATATCAATCCATATTGGCACCTAGCTATTACTCGAATACGCGGATAACCGTTGGAACTCACATCCAACACAACCATTAACTTACGGTGGGATTACACTCATCACCGTTCACGCGGAGGGGATTCCACTCATCCTTACGCCCCGTCGATGGGATTACACTCCTCACCGACAAACATATATAAGAAGAATTTCCAGGCGAACCCATACTCCATCTTGATGACTACCATCACCAAGACCACACACGCATTTGACTCACGTGTGCACACTAAACATCCCAATGATCGATCATTGTACCCAAGCATACTAGTACCAATATTAAACACAATCCACAACCTTTCACAACATCATTTCATATCAACTTCCGTGCTTAGCACGTACTCACCATGACTCACCGTCATGCACAATCCACATACATATAATAATGCATCAATGCCACGCCTCAACATACATGTATAACACATTATACATAGCCACCATAATCACAATTAAACATGAGGCATAAACAACAATTAGAGTTCAACCAAAGTCTATAACTAAATCTTGGGATTAGGCTACCACTCTAATCCCAACTCTAGGTGGGTCTACAAAGCCCAACCTAGTTCACATGCTTGAACCAACACTTGAAAACCAATTTAAACATTTAACCACTCACCGACTATTCCAAGCTCAACACACTAGCCGATCAAGCTTCCAACGATTCTAGATTCGTTCCCAAGGCTTCACCAACACAAATTCTTGCTTCTAATCATCTAAACACAATCAAAACAACCTCAAATCAGCTCACAAATCAAAGTAGCAAACCCAGAACACTAATCAAGCACAAAACACAAGATTCCCGAGCAGCCATGAAATACAACCAAAAACCATTGATTCAAACACTTTTAACACCCCCAAAAGCTTCCAAAATAACCCTCAACAAACATACAACCACTAGCCCCCAATTTCCAACATCAAATACACCCAAAACCAACCTTTAAACCCTCCTAAAACCCCACTTAAACCCAAATTGGAGAATCATCATAAAACTCTTTAAAATTCATATATGTGGGACCTTATGGTTTACAAACAACTTATTTAACAACAATAAATCAAAAGCTTAGTTAAAAATCCATAAAGCTACAACCTTTAACAAAATCTTTGAAAAACTCAAAATACAAAATACTTGATTTTATTTAAAACTAAAGGTACCAACATGAAGAGGAAGGTAAGGACAAGCCAAATATGGTTTTACCTTTCGAAAATCACCCAAGATGAAGACGAATGGTGATGAAATAGTGATTTGGGTAAGGAGAGCTCTTGTCGTGAAAATACAAATGGAGAGGAGGGGAAGAAGATGACAAGGCTATTTTAAACAAAAGGGGGTTTTAATTTGTAAGTCCTCTTATTTACAATCTTGCCATTAATGAGATGGTAATCTCATAAACTCTAAAATCCATGGAATTTGAGTTTCAAATCAATTTAAGTCCAACATAAAATGTTTGTTTTGAAAACACGAAGCCCAAATAATATTTTATTATTTTACTTATGAAACCAAAACCCGAAACATTATTTTAATATTATTTTCACCTGACCCCAAACCTGGGTGTTACAACTCTCCCCCAGTTAAGGAATTTCGTCCCCAAAATTACCTGACGGAAACAAGTACGGAAACTGCTCAAGCATATCAGCTTTCCTCTCCCACGTGGCCTCTTCCACACCTCTATATCTCCACAACACCTTGATCAACTCTATGGTCTTGCCACGCAACACCTTGCTATCAGAAGCAAGTATCTCAATTGGTTCTTCATTGTAAGACAAATCCGGATTCAACTCTATCTCCTCAACAGGCATAACATGAGACGGATCCGATCTATATCTTCTGAGCATCGACACATGGAAAACATCATGGATCTTCTCTAACTCAGAAGACAATCTCAAACAGTAGGCTACTGGCTCAATCCGATCAACGATCTCATACAAACCAATAAACCTCGGACTCAACTTGCCTTTCCAGCCAAATCGCATTACCTTCTTCCACGGAGATACTTTCAGAAACACTTTCTCACCCACTGAGAACTCAATCTCTTTTCTCTTCAAATCTGCATAAGATTTCTAACGATCGAAAGCTGCTTTCAAACGGTCACAAATCAACTTCACATTTTCAGTAGTCCCCTTAAGCAAATCCTACATAGGTAACAATTTCTGACCCGTTTCAGCCTAACAGATCGAAGTCCGACATCGCCTACCATACAAAGCCTCATAAGGAGTCATCTGTATACTAGCCTGGTAACTGTTGTTGTAAGCAAACTAAACTAAGGGCAAGTGCTTCTCCCAAGAACCCTGGAAGTCAATCACACAACAATGAAGCATATCCTCTAAAATATGTATTACTCGATCTGACTGCGGATGATAAGAAGTACTGAAATGCAAACGGCTACCTAGTGCACTATGCAAACAACTCCAGAACCTCGAAGTGAATCTCGGATCTCTGTCTGATACAATAGACTTCGGAACTCCATGAAGTCTCACAATCACGCGAATGTACAAATTCGCCAACTTGTCTAAAGAATCTGTAGTGTTCACTGCTAAGAAGTGAGCACACTTAGTGAACCTATCAACTATCACCCGAACAGAATTCTTCTTCGAATGAGACAATGGTAACCCTGACACAAAGTCCATAGTGATTCTCTCCTATTTCCATTTCGGAATCTTCAAAGGCTGTAACAAACCTGAAGGAACCTGATGTTCTGCCTTCACTCTCTGACAAACCATACAACGACTCACATACTCGGCTACATCCTTCGTCAAACCAACCCATAAATAGTCATTCTTCAAATCACGATACATCTTAGTACTACCCGGATGCATAGAGAAAGGACTTGAATGTGCTTCACTCAGAATCAAACGTCTCAACTCAACATCTTCAGGTACGACAACTCTGTCTCTGAAACGCAACACATTCTCACTACTGAAACTATACTCGGTCGGTCTACCTTAGGCTATGTCTTGAACATGAGGAATTAAAGACACATCTTGCAACTACTTCTCTCTGATCAACTGAATCAAAGATGGCTTCATTTGCAACTCGGTAATCAAACCACCGTCCCCGAAAACACTCAATCTAGCAAACATAGCTCGCAACTCAACCGCAACTTTTCTGCTCAACGCATCGACTACTACATTTGCCTTACCCGGATGGTACTCGATAGTCAAATCATAGTCTTTCAACAGCTCAAGCCATCTTCTCTATCTCAAGTTCAGCTATCTCTAAGTCATCAAATACTTCAAGCTCTTATGATCGGTGTAAACTATGCACTTCTTGCCATACAAGTAGTGACGCCAAATCTTCAATGCAAATACAACTGCGGCTAGCTCAATATCATGAGTAGGATAGTTCTTCTCATGCACCTTCAACTGTCTCGAAGCATAGGCAACAACTCTTCTTTCTTGCATCAGAACACAACCTAAACCTACGCAGGAAGCATCACTATAGATCACAAATTCTTTACCTGAAACTGGTTGCACTAACACTGGAGCATTCGTCAAAGCTTCTTTCAATTTCTCAAAAGCCTTCTGTCTCGCATCTGACCACTCGAACTTAACTCCTTTTTGCAACAGTTTAGTCAACGGAGCAACCACTCTAGAAAAGCCATCAACAAACCTCATATAGTAACCAGCTAATCCTAGGAAACTCCTAATCTCAGTCACTGACTTAGGTTGTTTCCAGTCAACAATAGCCTCAATCTTCGTCGGATCAACATGGATACCTTCAGCTGACACCACATGGCCAAAAAACACAACCTCTCGAATCCAGAACTCACATTTGCTCAACTTCACATACAACTGATTACTCATCAATCTCTATAAAACAAGTCTCAAGTGCTCATCATGCTCTTATTCTGATCTCGAGTACACAAGGATGTCATTAATGAAAACAACTACAAACCGGTCTAGATAGTCTCTAAAAACTCTGTTCATCATATCCATGGAAGCTGTTGGTGCATTCGTGAGCCCAAACGACATCACAAGGAACTCATAGTGACCATATCTAGTCCTGAAAGCTGTCTTCGAAACATCACATTCTTTTACTTTCAACTGATAGTACCCCGATATCAAGTCTATCTTCGAAAACACTAAGGCACCTCTCAACTGATCAAACACGTCATCTATACGAGGCAACAAATACTTGTTCTTTACTATTAACTGGTTCAACTGCCTATAGTCAATACACATTCTCATACTGCCATCTTTCTTCTTTACAAACAACACTAGAGCACCCCAAGGCGAACTACTAGGCCTAATGAAACCTCGGTCCAACAACTCCTGAAGCTGACTCTTTAACTCTTTCAACTCTTTCGGAGCCATACGATATGGAGCAATAGAAACTGGAGTAGACCCTAAAACAATCTCAATCGCAAACTCTACATCTCTGTCAGGAGGCAAACCCGATAACTCTTCTGGAAACACATCCAGAAAATCACAAGCTGTTCTGATGTCTTTCGGTCTAACCTCACTCATATTCAGATTTATCACATATGCTAAGTAAGCCCCACAATCGAAATCCATCAACCTATGAGCCTCTAAAGGTGACACCACATTCGACAAGAACTTAATGTTCTCGCCTACTACTACTACTACCCCGTAGTCATCGGAAAGCTTCAAAGCAATTCTCTTCGTCTCGAAATCTACCCTAGCTCTGTGCTCAACCAACCAATCCATACCCAGAATGATATCAAAATCGTAGAACGGAAGTTCCATCATATCAACAAGAAACACATGACCCTGAATCTTCAACGGACACCTCCTATACATCCGGCTAACTACAAGTGTCTCACCGAAAGAACTAGTCACATGCATATCTACATCTAAGATCTCAACAGGTATGTCTAACTTCTTTGCATGCTCACTCAAAATGTAAGAATGCGTAGAACCCGAATCAACTAAGGAAAGTAAAGACATAGACTATAACTCAAAATTACCTGCTATCACATCTGTGTCATTCCCTGCCTCTCTTTGAGCGTAGAATCTAGCTGGTCCACCGGCCTCTGGCTGTACTGCCAAAACATGAGCAAGGTTCCTCTGTGCCTCTATCCTAGGTGCATCAGCCCTCGGCTGGAAGTAACCACGACCGCGCCCACGGCCTCTCTGATAATCTATCGCTCTCGCAAGAGCCTGAGCTAGGTTCGGTGCCTGTGCCGCATGATGCAGACACTCTCTCCTGAAGTGGTCTCTCGATCCACAATTCCAGCGAACATGGAAGTTACCCCAACACTCTCCTGAATGCTGTCTCCCACAACAAGCACACTCGGGCAACCGCCCTCCAGCTCTATGGCCCTGATAGCCTCTACCATGGTGGCCACCGCCACGCCTATGATCAAACTGATGTCCACCGCCTCGATGCCTCTTGGCATCACCACAGTCAAAGTTGTTATGCCTCTTTCCAGAACTAGATCCTCATGAACGCTTGGTCAGCCCCAAGCTATGCTCACTGTCCTTGGCCCTAGCGACCAAGACATCAAAATCAGTGTAATCTAAAGCTAAAGTGTACCTCTTGACTTCCTCATGAAGCCCATATCTGAATCGATTACAACGGTCCCTCTCAGTAGGAACCAACTCTGGAGCATACTGACTCAGACGGACAAAATGAATCTCATAATCAGTCACTGAAGCATCTCCCTAAACAAGAGCCATGAACTCCCGCTTCTTCTCATCTAGATATCTCGGCCCCAAATACCTCTTCCTGAAAGCAGTCTCAAAGAAGTCCCAACCAATCTCAGCCTCAGGCACACCAGTAGTAATGGTGACCCACCAGGTGTAGGCATCACCCTGAAGCAATGAAATCACACAACCCAACTTACGGGCACCAACACAACCCATCTGAGCTAAGATACGAATTGTCTTCTCTAACCACAACTCTGATCTCGCCGGTGTAAATCCTCTGAACTCTTCAGCCCTAGGCTACGAAGCCTCTCTAACGATAAGCTAGCATCATCACCTCTCGCCTGAGCTGCAGCCTGAGCTCTGGCAATTGCGGCCTAAAACGCTCCTGCTATAGCTTGAACTAGCGGAGCCATTTCTATTCCAGCAGGACCTTATCCACCCTGGCCAACCTGAGGTCCCGCTCCCTCAGCTCCAGCCTCGCCTCCTATTTCAGGCTGAGGAGGTGGTGGTGGTGGTGGAGGAGCTCCGATTCCAACATCAGGCTCTCCCACAGGAGCCTCTACTCCAGCCACCGGCTCATTAACATGAGCCGCAACACGTGGTTCCTGACGAACCAACCTCAGTCTACCTCTAGGCCTCGACATACGCGCTCACAGATACAACTACAACACAACAACAACATACAAAGATAGGGTTAGCAAGGGCAAGGGTCCAAGTGGCTCAAGTATGTCCCCTCACTTAAAAATTCTTTTTCGATGTAATAGTAGCAATGAGACTCTACTCAACATACTTCAAACATCATGCATAGGCGATCAAACAAGCATATATCAAATCATACTTGATAAACAAGCAAACATGCTTATATGGCAAGAAAACACCATGCAATTGCAATACAAGAATTTAACTTACCTCACTTACCTGCCCAAGGTCTCGGAAACCTTAGGCTCTGATACCAATAAGTGTAACCCCCTCGTCCCAGTCCGGACGCTTGACCAGTCCGAGTGGGCTACACGAGGATAACCGAGGAGAAACCCGTTAAGACTTCACTTCGGTTAACAACCCGAGAAAACTTTTTCATTATTATTATCTTGTCTAGATGTTTAATTAAGTCCTATGTGAGAAAGGCAACATCGGAAGAAACAAATGAGGTAAACAACCAAACAGCCTAACAAAACAACCCATTTTAAACTTAAACGGCAGACCGTATCGGAACGCCCATAGGGTGTTCCGATACGCCTTGACTAGGTCAACTGGCCAAAGTCAAATCGAGGAGACCGTTTCGAAACAATGGTGGACCGTATCGAAACGCCCTCAACAGTCAACTTCTCGTGGTCAACGATACAAAGACCGTTCCGAAACACCAAGGCCCGTTTCAATACTTTAATTTATCGACAAAATCTAAGATTTCTAGTAGCAAAATCGTATCGAAACGGCCCCCTAGCGTACAGAAACGCCTGGCCAAAAACAAAGGGACTGTATTGAAACGAGACCAACCGTTTCGAAACGCCCTCTGTCTGCAGATTGGTTTTAGCTTGTTTATGGTACATGGCTGTCCCAAAACACAAGCTAAAGCCTCCAACAACCATCATGCTTCACTCAAAGACAAACCACACATGACCAAGCATACTTAACCCACTTCAAGCATAAAGAAACCATACATAGATAAAGGGCATCAAATCAACACATGTTTCATACATGGCATTTAAGATTCATGCTTCAACAAGAACATACACTTAAGCACTCAAGGTAAGCAACTTAAACATGGTTTACAATTCAAACATGGCATCAACAAGCTACACCAACAACAACATATTAAGGAGTCTAAACATGCTCCTAACACATCACATCCACAATTCACAACCAAAAGCTCAAGACAACATTACATATCCTATTGCTTGACTATTACACCTTATAACTTAAAAGTCCATACTTGAAAGCTAAGATAGCACCACAAACACACTTGGAGGCCCTCTCCTTGCACAAGCAACCCACGAACTACGGATCTGCATTGTTGAACAAAAGAGAGCGTAAGCATAAAGCTTAGTGAGGGTAAGCTCATAAAACAAACCTCGATAAAGCAGGGTCCAAGCACGAGCATACAACCAAGGTAGAATGCATGGTCTCACCTTCGATCCACATGAGCCAAGATATAAATGATGTATGAACATAAATATCAACATCATACCATGCTTAACAACTTATAAGCTCAAAACATGAAAATACATACATCAATGCATTAACAAACGCACATATCAATCCATATTGGCACCTAGCTATGACTCGAATACGCGGATAACCGTTGGAACACACATCCAACATAACCATTACCTTACGGTGGGATTACACTCATCATAGATCACGTGGAGGGGATTCCACTCATCCTCACGCCCCGTCGATGGGATTACACTCATCACCGACTAACATATATAAGAAGAATTTCTGGGCGAACCCGTACTCCATCTTGATGACTACCATCACCAAGACCACGCGCGCATTTGACTCACGTGTGCATACTAAACATCCTAATGATCGATCATTGTACCCAAGCATACTAGTACCAATATTAAACACAATCCACAACCTTTCACAACATCATTTCATATCAACTTCCGTGCTAAGCACGTATTCACCATGACTCACCGTCATGCACAATGCACATGCATATAATAATGCATCAATGCCATGCCTCAACATACATGTATAACACATTATACATAGCCACCATAATCATAATTAAACATAAGGCATAAACAACAATTAGAGTTCAACCAAAGTCTATAACTAAAGCTTGGGATTAAGCTACCACTCTAATCCCAACTCTAGGTGGGTATACCAAGCCCAACCTAGTCCACATGCTTGAACCAACACTTGAAAATCAATTTAAACATTTAACCACTCACCGACTATTCCAAGCTCAACGCACTAGCCGATCAAGCTTCCAACGATTCCGGATTTGTTCCCGAGGCTTCACCAACACAAATTCTTGCTTCTGATAATCTCAACACAATCAAAACAACCTCAAACCAGTTCACAAATCAAAGTAGCAAACCCTGAACACTAATCAAGCACAAAACACAAGATTCAAGCTATGAACAACCCCAAAACCTTCATTCCCGAGCAGCCATGAAACACAGCCCAAAACCATTGATTCAAACACTTTTAACACCCTAAAAGCTTCCAAAACAACCCTCAACCAACATACAACCATCAGCCCCCAATGTCTAACATCAAATACACCCAAAACCAACCTTTAAACCCTCCTAAAACCCCACTTAAACCCAAATCCGAGAATCATCATAAAACTCTTTAAAATTCATATATGTTGGACCTTATGGTTTACAAACAACTTATCTAACAACAATAAATCAAAAGCTTAGTTAAAAATCCATAAAGCTACAACCTTTAACAAAATCTTTGAAAAACCCAAAACCCAAAATACTTGGCTCTATTGAAAACTAAAGGTACCAACATGAAGAGGAAGGTAAAGACAAGCCAAATATGGTTTTACCTTTCGAAAATCACCCAAGATGAAGAAGAATGGTGATCGAATAGTGATTTGGGTAAGGAGAGCTGTTGTCGTGAAAATGCAAATGGAGGGGAGAGGAAGAAGATGACAAGGCTATTTTAAACAAAAGGGAGTTTTAATTTGTAACTCCTCTTATTTACAATCATGCCATTAATGAGATGGAAATCTCATAAACTCTAAAATCCATGGAATTTGAGTTTCAAATCAATTTAAGTCTAACATAAAATGTTTGTTTTGAAAACACGAAGCCCAAATAATATTTTATTATTTTAATTATGAAACTGAAACCCAAAACATTATTTTAATATTATTTTCACCTGACCCCCAAACCCAGGTGTTACACATGATGAGCCTACATGGGAGCCCAGGGCTGTCGTTAGAGCTCAGTATTCGCATCTTTTTGCTACAGGTAAATTTCAAGGCTGAAATTTCTTTTAACGGGGGAGAGTTGTAACACCCCAAAATTCCCCCAAATTAAAAACCCTAATTCAAATTAAATCCCTAATTTCTTAAATATAATTTTGGGAATTTAAATCAGAAATTCTAATTAAATTAAGTGACCTAATTGTGAAAATTTGAGACTTTGGCGATCAATTTGAAAAGCGTCTAACTTTTGTGACCCTTATTTTGTAATTTACCCATTTTGTTTGATTGAAAATCACTCTTTCCAGCCCTAGACTTACTTTTCGGTTCTCATTTGTTTCATCCGCTTAATTTCTCTCTCTCTCTCTCTCTCTCTCTCTCTCTCAGTTTCATTAGAAAACCATCCCAAATATCCACTCGTTTTCTGATTTGACTCCGACCAAGGGCCTATCAGCGTTCGTTCGAAAATCCGAGGCTATCATCTTGTTCCTTGTGGCTGCAAAACCAAAACCCACTCCTCCATCATCGCTCTCCAGCCACCATTCATTCGGAAATAGTTTAAAATCGTTTGAACTCTTTACTCTAACGTTCGCCCTTGTTTTTTCGTTCGAGTTTCCTGTTTAGGGTAAGGTTTTGGTTGGGGTTTAGGGTTATTTCAGAAGCGTTGTGTGTTTAATTGCAATCCGGTTGAATCTGGTCAAAAAATGACCATTTGTGGTCATCGAGGAGTTGTCGCCGCCGCCGCCGCCAGGGGTATTAAACCCTTAGGGTTTTGATGTGCCAAAGTGGATACATGATGTGTGTGCGAGTGGGCTGAGTGAGAGTTGGGTCTCGAGCTAGTGGTGAGTGTGGGTTAAACCCAAACTGGAAGTGGGTCGAGAGAGAGAGATCCGTGAACCGAACCGGTTCATCAATGGGAACTCGAACTGAACCGGTTCAGTGTATGAACCGAGTCGAAACTGTGAACCGGACCGAGTCAGTGAACCAAACCGATCAGACCAAATCGGATGATGTCAGGATTGACTGTTGATCGGTGACCGTTGAATTTTGGTCAAAGTGAACTCTATGTTTTTCGACGTCATAATTCTAAACATGATATCCGTTTTCCCAAATTCGAACCCGAAAGACCATTTTGCTATTTATATTTAATTATATTTAGTATTTTGAGAATTATGTATATAGAAAATTAATTCGAATAATTCTTGTGTTCATGTGCCATTGATTCAGACACTGAGATCTTGTTGCTCAATCTTCAGGATCTACTAGTGAGTTTAGTTGATATTGTTCGATATTATTATATTAGTGACATGGCATAGTAGTAGTGAAACTTATGTAGTGCTTACTATCGTAGGTGATGATTATGTCCGACCTAGTGCTACAGCTGAGTGTGGGAGACGTCATCACCGACGTTGAGTTCTTAGCTTTCAAAGGTGTGTTCTCTATTGTCTTATATGTTTTACAGTGCTATGTATATATACATGATTGATGGTCTGATTTGTGATTATGGCATGATCTATTATGTTGATTTGCTATGTATGGCTTGATTAGTATGATGGTATTCCATGTAACATGTATCAGAATCAGATTGTTTCATATTAGACTATGTGAACATTCATTTTCGTTAATAAACAAGATTGCATTCGGATTTAGAAAATCAGATATCATGTTATATCATTGGGTTGGGAAATTGTTCGGGGAAGTTCAGCGGTTTCTTCTTTCGGGTCGAAGCCTGCTTCGGATTAGTGGTTCCACCTTTCAGGCTGAGTTCCACTTCGGATGGTGACGATGTAGAGAGTGGTTCTGGGGAATCTTACTCTTCGGACGATGATGTTGTTGGGTGCATATCATATTGTCTCATACATCTTTTTTCATACATATCTATTTATTGGAATGGCTATTTGGTTGAGTATGATGATCATATGTCTTGTTGTGTGACTTTGTTTTCACTATAGAGACACACTAAGCTTTAAAGATGACTCCCCCTTAGTTTCTATTTCAGATACTCAGACTTAGGCTATGGTACTTGGAGGACCTCGTTTATCAGTATGGATTATTTTAACTTAAGGAATTTATTTATTATCACTGAATTTATTTATAATTTCGGACTCGAACATTTTATTTGGGAGCTTATTGTTTTTATCATGCATGACTATTTCTGAATATTTTTATCACTTTTCAGGTTATTAATATATGACTATGTTTTATATAATTGAATTACTATGATATTTAATGTGATGTTACTATTTATTACGAATATGAAGTTTTCAAACCTAATAACTTTACTTGAGGGACACGTTTCAAACCTGACTTCCTATGTTCGACCTATTTCTTTTGGGCCAGGTTTAGGGGTCACATTTAGTGGTATCAGTCCTAGGTTCAACCCTCAGACTGGGTGGCTCTAATCAATTTTAAACCCAACCATGTGTAGGGACATTTTTCTATAAGGCGAATTAAAATTAAGCTAAAATGAGGTTGACCAGTTGTACTCATATCTGGTTCTAACATAAATTTTTACGAGATAGTAACAAAAATGTTTACAGTAGCAGTAAGAAAATATGTAGTTACACAAATGCTTTACCAGGGTAAGAAATTGTGTGATAACCTAGATGGTTACCCGATAACATTAATTCTTACAAAACAAATAAGATTTTAGGTTGCTACATAAATGTAACAATTGAGTCGCCACCATTCCCATTTATTATATTAGGCGGGCCAGGAACCTAAATCCCAACCATATCGAGGGTTCGAGGGCACGATTACGTGTGGGGAAGGATTAGCACCCCTATCATGCCCGAAAACCGACGCTTACTTGATCACTAATATTTTCCTTATAATACAGATGTGTGCATGCAAGGATTAATACAAAAAATGACGAAGTTCTAAGATTGGCCCAAATTCGCTCACAGTTGAGAAAACCCTGGGTCAATTTAGACGCAAAGGGATTAAGGCATTAATCCCTAAATTTTGAGAATATCATCTCGCATAAGAGTTTCGATCATTCCTACAACAGCTAGGGGAAAATCAAGTTAACCCTAATTGAGAAGACACTTCATTTTTCATGATACAATAAAACCTTTTTGAATGATTTTTTATATATCTATTTATTATTTTCTAGACTCTAAATGCCATTTATTAGGTGTTTTAAGTATCTAATCCTAAATAGGCTCTACTTGAACGTATTTTAATTACAGTAAATTTATTAGAGGAAATTACCAAGTAAAATTGAGGAATTCATTATTTAAAGGATCTTAAACTTAAAAGGTATATTACTTGTAACACCCCAATTTCGTGCCTAGAAGTAGTTAAGGTTGACTAGAGATTCGGGTTAGTTCGGGAGTGGTTCAGGGAAAATGTGGTTCGAGATATGATAAAATTAAGGGAAAATTTTCTAAAATCCTCTATATATATAGGTTTGGTGAAGTCAATTTTGGAAAATGGATTTTGTAGCATTTACATTTCGGGTTAGTGACTATTTTGTAAAAATGTAAAATCTGTTTTAAGGACTATTTTGAAAGGGGGCCAAAACTTAGAATCTTTAGGGAGCTTATATATATTCAATGAACCTTTTCCTTTAATTGACAATTTTTTAAAAGGTGTTTAATTAAAAAAGAATTAAAAGGAGATTTTATTAAAAGAGATTTAATCATCTAAAATCTATTTTGATATAACTTCCTTTTCTCTCATTTTGTCATCAGCCAAATACTTCTTTTATTCTCAAAATTCCAGCGATTCTCATTTTCTTACTTCACTTTGATTTACAAATGATTTTCTTGATGATTCTTCCATTCAACTCAAAGGATTCTTGATGATTTCTCATCTTAACTTGTCAATTGAAGGAATAGGAAATGATTAGAGGGGAGAATTTATCGGACGAGATCAGTGAAGTTCTGGAAGCTTTGGAAGCTTGATTTCGCTTCGGCAAAGCAAGCGAGGCATGATCAGTGAGTGGAATTGGTTTTAAGAGCCTTTCAAATACATGAAAGCAAGGTTTGAGGGTTTAGGTTGAGTTTGAAACACTAACCTAAATCCAGAAGTAAGTTGGAAATGTTTCGCTCTCGTTTCTCGGTTTTTATCCCATTGGTTTTATGAACATGCTCTTGTTTTGAAGATAGAATTACACCTACTGTTTATGCATGTTTTGAGAAATAATATGATGATTTACATGATCCCATGAGATAGAATTGTTATTTCAAAGAGATTTAACTATTTGAGAAAATGCTAGGCGTTGTTTATGTTTTTGAAATGTGATGAGATAGATACGTGTTTATGCATTGAAAAACAGTTGGTAATGATGTTTAAAATGAGTATATATTGGCATGAGATGAGATTATTGTTACCAGATATAATTGGTCGACCAATAGGATTAGAAGTGCACTATAATATACAAAATTCGTACGTGCCTTTGGTTCGGGCAATAGGGGTAGTGCCATCCCGTTCCAAAGTGAGAGTGTGGTGATGAGAGATTCAACCATGATAGGTCTTGGTGAAACATCCCAAGCTTTGTGGCGATGAGAGATGCCACCGTGAGAGTACGATGATGTGAGATTCCACTAGGGTAGGACTTGAAATTTTAGTCAAGCTATCCGCATATTCGAGTAATGTTGCTAAAATGCCAATATATGAGATTCAAATGTACCTTGATTACAAATGATTTTATGCATTGTGTTTTGAATTTGAGATTATGATTCGTGAAATGCTTTAAGAGATTTAAGCATGTAAGCCTTTGCCTTGAGATTTTGCATTTTGATGAATGCATGAAATAGATTGTACTTGTGGTTTAATGGGTGTGGTTTTGCTTTGAAAATGATTTCAAGCATGAGATAGAAAGAGCATGATGAGATAAAGATTTCTAAATGAGAAATGGTTTTAAAATGCATATTTATGTTGGTTGGTGTTGAACATCCCTCTCTAAGCAATTGTGCTTACGCTCTCTTTTTCCAACAATGTAGAGAATTAGCATATTTGGGCAGCAAAGTGGCAAGGAGGATTCCAAGAAGTGTGGTTAAGATCAAGTATGGTTTTACATTTGCTTATTAGTAATAATAGTTGGCAATGAGAGAATACCTTGTTGTTTTGGGAGATGTGTTTTTGAGACTCCCTGGTTTGTGGCAAGTTTGAAATGCCCTTAATGACTTGTAAATGGCCATTACTTGATGGTTTATGCTTTGGTTTGCATTTTGGCTCATGAGTGGTCATTTTGTTTAGGAAGCATGCCTATAGATTTGTTTGTTGCTTATCTCTATGCCTTGTTGATGAAATTGCCATGTTTGATTGAGGTTTGATGTTTAATTAAGTTGAATGCTTGTTGGAAGTATGTTGGAATGCATTAGAATAGATTAAAGTATGTAAAACCAGCAAAATACGACATTACATGTCTGTGGGTATCGGTACGGTGGAAAGGGTATCGATACGGACCAAGCAAAATTGAAAGGGCGTATCGTTACACGGGGGCGTATCGATATGATTTTATGATACTAGTTTTTGGGGTATCGATACGGGTTTATAGGGTATCGATACGGTCTTGTTGAATTTGAATCTGGGAACATGCTTGTCGTGAGCGTATCGATACTATCTTTAAGGTATCAATACGGTTGGTTGTTAAGGTAGTTAAAGGTATCTTTGATTATTCTGAATCTTTACTTTTTAGTCCCTTGAATGTTGTGGATGCAATTAAATGAGTTTGAATGACTATTTTGAGCCGAGACTTGACAGAGATGCATTTAACATGATTAATTAAAGTTTGGTAACGTTAAAAGTGAAGAAGTCCCTGTAGTTTGGTGAAATTACAAAAAATTTCCTAAAATGTAATTGAATGCAATTGAGTCCCAAATCGATGTCTGATCGAGTTGTATTTTGTTCCACTGCGATTATGACATGTTTTAATCATTGTTTGATCTTTGTGAGATGCATGATGTTTGATAACATGAATTCTGATTGTTATATGTTGTTGGGGAAGAGGTTAAGGGTACCCATTGCAATATTATTACTAATGTAAAGAGTATTTTGGTTTTGAAATGTAAACCTGAGCACCTTGGATTCTTGCTTTGGCTAGCCTGATTTTTTTTATTGTTGCATTGTTTTTAGCTATACTGTTTTGATAATGGGACCGAGACGAGAGCTTACAGTCAATGTGCGTAACGTGGTTGAGAATGAGATTCATGAGAATGTTGAGAATTTACTACCTTCTCCTCCACCTTGTGGTGATGAAGCAGGAGCGGGAGCTGGTGTTGGACGTGTTGGACCTCAAGCAGCGCAAGGGCAAGCTGCTACTGATATGACACCATTGATTCAGACCATAACCAGGGCTTTTCAGGCAGCGATAGCAGGTACGCATGTGGCTGCACCTCAGCCTGGTTCTAATGCTGGATTACCTTTGGAGCATTTGCGCAGTTTGGGTGGAACCGAGTTCCGAGGTCTATCTCCTGAGGGTTCTAAGGCTTGGTTTGAGAGAACCCGAAGGATTTTGGGTCATATGAGTTTCAATGATGTGCAAAAGTTGGGTTGTGTAGTCTCTTTGCTTCACGGAGATGCTTATACATGGTGGATGATCGTCACTGCGGGTATGGAACCTACCGAGGTTACTTGGGCATTCTTTGGAAATGCTTTCAAGAGAAAGTATTTGGACGTTCGCTATCTTGATGAGAAGAAGTGAGAGTTCATGTCTTTGGTGCAAGGAAACATGTTTGTTTTTGAATATGAAGTTCAGTTTGATCGGTTGAGCTAATATGCTCCTGAGCTGGTTCCTGATAAACGTGTGAGATGCGATCATTTTTGCTACGGGCTTGTGAAGGATGTTAAGATGTATATGTTGGCTTCGGATTACACCAATTTTTATGTCTTAGTCACTCGAGCTAAGGACATCGAGCAGAATTTGGGTTTAGCTGCTTGTTTGGGTGGTTCTAGCTTTAGAAAGAGGGCGATTGAGTTTGATGGTTGTAAGGATCATTACAAGAAGCATAAGGATCGGAGGTATCAACCTGATCCTAGGCGAGGTGGTGGTAACCTTGGTCGTGGTCATCAAGGCCAGAATACCTTCATTCGTACTCCAGAATGTAACCGGTGCGGTAGAAGGCACATTGGAGAGTGTTGGGGTAATTTTGGTACGTGATGGAATTGTGGATCACGAGGACATATGAAGCGAGATTTCCCACAACCAGTTAGAGATGGACAAGCTCCAGTGCAAGCTACTGAGCTATAGAGAGGCTGTGGGCGCGGTCGTGGTAACTTTCAGCGTAGGGATGATGGTCAGAGGAATGTTGCACATGTGGTTGTTGGTTAGCCTGAGGAAGGTGAACATGCTAGGGTGTATGCACACCGAGAGGGGAGGAATGACACGAATGTGATTGCAGGTACCTTTACTTTGCAATCCTTGTCATTACTTACTTTGATTGATTCTAGCTCTACTCATTCATACATTTTGCGTGAGCATGCACAAGTGCTTGGTTGGCCTGTTGAGTTGTTAGATGTTGGTATGTGAGTAACCAGTTCTTTTGGTGAAACGATAGTTACAAGGAAGTTGTATAAGAGGTGTCCTTTGACCATTCAAGTTCATGTGTTTGAGGTTGATCTTATGGAGTTGCCTCTCTATGGTTTTGATGTGATTCTTGGTATGGATTGGTTGACAAAATATAGAGATGTGGTTGATTTTGAGACCAAACAAGTTTCGTTGAAACTTGCCAATGATTATGAGGTGGTGGTTGTAGGCGAGAATGTGAAGTACTTATCTAATGTGGTTTCGGCTCTTAAAGCGAGTCGGTTGATGCGTTTGGGATGTGAAGCTTTTTTGTCTTATATGATGAATCCTGGTACGAAGGAAGTGTGAGTACAAGACATACACACAATATTTGAGTTTCCATGTGTCTTTCCGAAAGAGTTGTCTGGTTTGCCACCAAACAAAGAGGTTGAGTTTGGCATTGAGTTGTATGAAAATACGACTCCAGTTTCTATTTCTCCCTATCGAATGACACCTAAGGAGGTTAAGACGCAACTTCAAGAGTTGCATGATCGTGGGTTCATTAGGCCTAGTGTTTCACCTGGGGTGCACCAATCTTGTTTGTGAAGAAGAAAGATGGCACGATGCGAATGTGTATCGATTATCATCAATTGAACAAATTGGAAGTTAAGAACAATTATCCTTTGCCAAGGATTGATGACTTGTTTGATCAGTTTCGAGGTGCATCGGTGTTTTCTAAGATTGATATAAGATTCAGATATTACCAATTGGAGGTGAAGGATGTGGATGTGCCTAAGACAGCTTTTCGTACGAGGTACGAGCATTATGAGTTCTTGGTAATGTCGTTTGGTTTGACTAATGCCTCTGCTGTGTTTATGGACATAATGAATCGAGTGTTCCATGAGTTTTTGGATAGGTTTGTGGTAGTGTTTATCGATGATATTCTCGTGTACTCTCGTACCGAGGAGGATCATGATAAGCATTTACGGATTGTTTTACAAGTCTTGTTAGAGAATCGACTTCATGCTAAGTTGAGCAAGTGCGAGTTTTTGCTTAAGGAAGTTTTTTCCTTGGTCATGTAGTGTCGGTCAAAGGTATTAGAGTTGATCCTCAGAAGATTAAGGCGATGATGAATTGGGATTCGCCAAAGTCAGTGCATGAAGTGCGTAGTTTCCTTGGTTTGGCAGGATACTACCGCAGGTTCGTGAATTGTTTTCAAAGATTGCTGCTCCTTTGACAAAGTTGTTACAAAAGGATGTTGACTTTGAGTGGATGGATGTTAGACAGTAAGCTTTCAAGAAGTTGAAGGAAGCGTTGGCGCAAGCTCCTATCTTGATTCAACCTAAATCGGGTAAATAGTTTGAAGTTTTTAGTGATGCATCTTATGTTGGTTTGGGATGTGTGTTAATGCAAGAAAGAAGGGTAGTAGCTTATACATCTTGACAGTTAAAGGTGCACGAGCGTAACTACCCTACGCATGACATCAAGTTGGCTGCGGTGGTGTTTGCCCTGTAAATATGGAGGCATTACCTTTATGGTGAAAAGTGTACGGTGTACACAGACCACAAAAGTTTGAAGTACTTGATGTCACAAAAAGAGTTGAATCTTAGGCAACGAAGGTGGTTGGAGTTGCTTAAAGATTACGACTTGATGATCGAGTATCATCTAGAGAACACGAATGTAGTAGATGATGCTTTGAGTAGGAGGGTGGTTGTAGAGTTGAGGGCGATGCTTGCTCAGTTGCGTATAACAAAAGATGGTGATTTGGTGGCTGAGTTGCAAGTGAAACCCTCGTTGGTAGAGTTGATTAAGGAGCATCAGTTGTCGGATGATTCGTTGGTATCACATGCTTGGGAAATTGCGGAATGAAATCAAACGGATTTTTGTTTCAATGATGATGGTGTTTTGTACTTTAAGAGTCGAATAGTTGTACTGGAGGATGTTGAATTGAGGCACACTATTTTGACTTAAGTACATAGTAGCCCTTTTGCCATGCATCCCGGCAGTACAAAAATGTATTGTGGGTTGAAGGATGAGTACTATTGGATTGGTTTGAAGAAAGATGTTGATTTTGTTAGTAAGTGCATGGTTTGTCAGCGTGCTAAAGCTGAGCTTCAATTTCCTTCTGGATTGTTGCAGCCTTTGAAGATTCCGGATTGGAAATGGGAGAGAATCACTATGGATTTCGTGACAGGTTTGCCTTTAACGTCGTCAAGAAGAATTCCATTTGGGTGATTGTTGATCGTTTTACGAAGTGTGCACATTTCTTGGATGTGCATTTCTCGGTGGTGCATTTATCGGACGTGATTGGTTTGAAGAATTCCATTTGTTTTAATGATTCTTCCATTCAACTCAAAGGATTCTTGAAGATTTCTCATCTTAACTTGTCAATTGAAGGAATAGGCAAGGATTAGAGGGGAGAATTTATCGGACGGGATTGGTGAAGTTTCAGAAGCTTTGGAAGCTTGATTTCACTTCGATAACACAAGCAAGGCATGATCGGTGAGTGGAATTGGTTTTGAGAGCCTTTCAAATACTTGAAAGCAAGGTTTGGGGGTTTAGGTTGAGTTTGAAACACTAACCTAAATCTGGAAGTAAGTTGGAGATGTTTCGCTCTCGTTTCTCAGTTTTTATCCCATTGGTTTTATGATCATGTTCTTGTTTTGAAGATAGAATTACACCTACTATTTTATGCATGTTTTGAGAAATGGTATGATTATTTACATGATCCAATGAGATAGAATTGTTATTTCAAAGAGATAGAACTATTTGAGAAAATGTTATGCGTTGTTTATGCTTTTGAAATGTGATGAGATAGATATGTGTTTATGTATTGAAAAAAAGTAGCTAATGATGTTTAAAATGAGTATATATTGGCATGAGATGAGATTATTGTTACCAGATATAATTGGTCGACCAATAGGATGAGAAGTACACTATAATATACAAAATTCGTATGTGCTCTTTGGTTCGGGCAATGGTGGTAGTGCCATCCCATTCTAAAATGAGAGTGTGGTGATGAGAGATTCTACCACAGTAGGTCTTGGTGAAACACCATGTAACCCCCTTAACCCGGCCTAGACGGTTGGCCCGAATTAAGAAGTTTACACGGGGAAAACCAAAGTCAACCCAAAAGTCAACCTTGATTAACGACCCTTTTTTTTCTTTTAAATCTTATCTAAATGCACATTATCCCTAGATATATTCACAAGATCATCATATTCAAAGATCTTAACAATCAGAGAACATTCAGGGACTCAATTGCACAAATTAAGGAATTAGGGACCAAATTGTAAATTCTGTAAATTTGGAGGACTTAACCCAATTAAAGGTTACCATCTTGAAATTAATCATATTTCATGCTTCTCTGTCAAATTTCAGCTCAAACGGACATCTCAAACTCATTTAATTGCAATAACAAGGTTCAGGACTAAAACGCATACATTTCAAAACATATAACTGCCAATGTCAGTGCCCAACGGTCGGGTGTTCCGAAACAGGGAGAACCTGTTCCGAAACGCGGGACCGTTCCGATACGTGTTCCGAAACGGGGCCTGGCAGAAACATTTCCGTTTTGGAACAGTTCCTTCCGTTTCGAACGCCTGGGCCATTACAGGACCCCGTTCCGAAACGGTAGCACCCGTTCCGATACGGCCTGCCCAGATTGCAGAAAAATAACTGGTTTAACCCTCCATTGACCTAACAATCATGCTCAAAATGCAACCAAAATATACCAGCAAGTCATTCAACATTCAAGGAACATAATTGCACCAAACATACATCAACATGGCATCAAAATAAGAAATACTCAATTCTATGGGCAAGCAATCTATAAAGCAAACCATGAAATCCTCAAATCACCAAATCACATACCAAGAGGCCAATTACATGTGCCAACATTATTAACATCATAATACCAACTTAAGGAGTCCAAACATCTCCCAAAACATCAACATAGGTCCCCTATTGCCAAATACCCAAAAGCACTTGGATTCTTGGCTTCCTTGCTGCCCCAAAAAGCACTTCAATGCTCTGCATTATTGGTTCAAGAAAAGAGAGAGCGTAAGCTAAAAGCTTAGTGAGGAATGCTCATTTAAAACCACACAATAATGCATTTATAAATCACATTTATAAACCTTAGCTCAAACATCATTTGTACATGCACATAAGCATTTTAAAACAAGCAATTCACGCCTCAAGTTCATAACATGTCTTATTGGCAACAAGTGATACAATTAACATAAGATCCACACATGGACTTTTAAACACCATTGTGATCTTACAATTCACAAGGACCACACATGGACTTTTAAACACCATTGTGTCCTTAGCACAAGAATCATCCATGGACTTTTAAACACCATGATGTTCTTACCACTCACAAGGACCATACAAGGACTTTTAAACACCTTTGTGTCCTTAACAAGAATCACCCAAGGACTTTTAAACACCTTGGTGTTCTTAAATAAACAAGGCTCACACAAGGACTTTTAACCACCTTTGTGACCTCAACCAAGAACCAACCATGGACTTTTAACCACCATGTTGTTCTTAAATACACAAGATCCACACAAGGACTTTTAAACACCTTTGTGATCTTAACCATCACTTGCAAATATACATCATTTACAACATTAATCCACTGTTTTAAAGCATTTATCAAAGCCATAACCTTCATGCATCATTAAGCATCAAAACCACATTAAACAATGTTCAAAAACAAGGATCTCTTACCTTGAGCATCCTTCAACACATGGCTTATAAAATCAGCAAATAACATGCTAAAATATGCTTTCAAAACAGAATTTAAAACATGCAACCAAATCATATTGCATTCAACCAGACCATGGCTCATCAACAAGAGAGTTTTTCCGAAAACTTACTCTTGAGCTTAGCTAAGTTGCTCAGACTTAAACTAAGCTCTCAAACATTCAAAACATTGGTTTCAAAGCTGAAAACCAAAATCCACTCACCGATTCCGTTTCGCCACTAGCTGAAACACCAATCAAGCTTCCGAATCATCACCACAAGGATCCAAAGATGACTCCCATGTTTTAAACACATCAAAGCAGAGGATTAATGCATCATCATGCATTAATATCTTCAATGAAAGCACCTAAACTCGCTGCTCTCATCCACACTCCATTTTCGGCTACAAAACACAACCGAAAATGCATCCAAACAACTCCACAACACTACCCAGCCAAGATCCATCAAATCTAAACATCCTTAAACATCAATTAACATCCAAAAACGATCTAACCACGCCCTTATACCTCCAGCTATAACAAATCATCAAGATCACTCCAAAATCAACCAAAAACTCAAGCAAAACTTAGGAAAATCAACCTATCTGGGATTGCATTGATAAAACCTCAATTTCTCATCAATTTAACATTCATTTAACATCAAAAAGACACCTCAAATCACTGCTCAAACAGATCATACGAATTTTACCAAAAATCAACCAAATCTTGCATTTTAAAGCCAAGATCAAGAGTTCAATTGTAAAACCTTTAATAAAACATAAATCAAGGATTGAGAACTTGGGAATTTCAGTAAAGAACTTAGAGTTTAGAGGAGAAGGACGTTCTTACCTCCAAACTTGAGTTTCTCCCTTTTTAGAACCAAAATTCTTGAAGATCCAAATAGCAAATACAAAGGTTTTGTTGAAGAGATTATTAGAGATCAAAAGAGGATTAAAATATCATGTTTGGATGTCAAAATCAGAGGAAAATGCTCTGGAGAAATGTGTTTGGTTTGAGAGAAAAGATGAGAGAAAATGAAAATGAAATTTAGGAAAAGTTAGTTGGAAAATGCCAAAATATCTTCCCTCCCTTTTATTTTTATTTAAAAACCATAAATTAAACCTTTATTATTTAAGAAAAATCTGGAGAAACTCCTATTGGGTAAATAGCTCCTTAAAGATTCAAAGTTTCAATCCTTTTTAAAACAGTCTCACAGTTTTCAAAAATTACATTTTGGTCACTAACCAAAATACCACACTTCCAAACCTTATTTTGTAAAATTGATTTCACCACACTCTTATATATAATAAAAGAGGATTTTAAGACATTTTTCCATATTTTTAATGCAACCCGAACTAGGCTTTCCTAAATTCACCCTTAAATATTCGAACCGCACTTCGACCGGTCTGGTCCAAGCCCAAAACTTCTAAGCCCAAAATTGGGGCGTTACAACTCTCCCCCCCCTTAAGAAATTTCATCCTCGAAATTTACCTGAAGGAAAGAGGTACGGAAACTGCTTCAGCATGTCATCCTTCCGTTCCCACGTGGCTTCTTCAACACCACGATGCTTCCACAACACCTTTACCAACTCAATGGTCTTGCCACGAAGAACTTTACTATCCGAATCCAGAACCTTCACCGGTTCCTCATCATAAGTCAAATCCGGATTCAATTCCACTTCTTCCACAGGCATCACATGCGAAGGATCCGATCTATACTTCCGAAGCATAGAAACATGAAACACATCATGAATCTTTTCCAATTCTTGAGGTAACCTCAACTTGTACGCAACAGGACCCACACGCTCAACCACCTCATATGGTCCAATATACCTAGGGCTCAACTTACCCTTTCGGCCAAACCTCATCACCTTTTTCCAAGGTGAAACCTTCAAAAACACACGATCACCCACCGCATACTCAATCTCCTTACGCTTCAAATCCGCGTAAGACTTTTGCCGATCAGAAGCTGCCTTCAAACGCTCACAAATGAGCTTCACCTTCTCGGTGGTTCCTTTCAACAAAGCCGACATCGAAACCAACTTTTGACCCGTTTCAGCCCAACAAAGAGGAGTCCTACACTTCCTCCCGTACAGGGCCTCATAAGGTGCCATTTGAATACTTGCATGATAACTATTATTATAGGCAAACTCCACCAAAGGCAAATGTTTCTCCCAAGAGCCCTGGAACTCAATCACGCAGCACCTGAACATATCCTCCAAAACCTAGATAACACGCTCGGACTGACCATCTGACTGAGGATGATAAGATGTACTGAAATTCAACCGTGTACCCAAAGCTTGATGCAAACACTGCCAGAACCGCGATGTAAATCTCGGATCCCTATCCGACACAATCGACTTAGGCACACCATGCAGCCGCACAATCTCAGCAATGTACAGCTCCGCAAGCTTATCCAAAGAATACGTAGTATGCACAGGCAAGAAATGCGCACACTTCATCAGGCGATCCACAATCACCCACACCGAATTCTTCTTCGATGGTGACAAAGGTAAACCAGACACAAAATCCATGGTAATCCTTTCCCACTTCCATTCAGGGATTCTCAACGGTTGCAACAACCCTGAAGGAAACTGATGCTCAGCCTTAACTCGCTGACACACCATACACTTGCTCACATACTCAGCAACATCCTTCTTTAAACCCATCCAGTAGTACTCATCACGAACATCACGATACATCTTAGTACTACCAGGGTGCATAGCAAAAGGACTACTATGACCTTCAGTCAGAATAGCACGCCTCAACTCAGCATCATTGGGCACTACTATCCGACTCCCAAAACACAACACTCCATTATCATTAAAACAGAAATCCGAAGGCCTACCCTCCGCGATATCCTGAACATGCGGTACCAAGGAATCATCCAGCAACTGCTTTTCCTTGATCAACTGAACCAAAGATGGTTTCACTTGCAACTCAGCCACAAGACCACCATCACGCGAAATACTCAAACTGGCAAACTTAGCCCTCAGCTCAACAGCTACCTTTCTACTCAAGGCATCCGCTACAACATTAGCCTTTCCAGGATGATACTCAATCGTCAAATCATGATCCTTGAGCAACTCCACCCAACGCCGTTGCCTAAGATTCAACTCCTTCTGAGACATCAGGTACTTCAAACTCTTGTGATCGGTGTACACAGTACACTTCTCACCATACAGATAATGTCTCCAGATCTTCAAAGCAAAAACCACCGCAGCCAACTCAATATCATGCGTAGGATAATTGCGCTCATGTACCTTCAACTGCCGCGAAGCATAAGCCACCACCTTACCCTCTTGCATCAACAGACATCCCAAACCAACATAGGACGCATCACTGTAGACCACAAACTCTTTCCCTGATTCAGGTTGAACCAAGATAGGAGCTTGCGTCAATGCTGCCTTAAGCTTCTCAAAAGCCTGCTGTCTCGCTTCCGTCCACTCATACTTAACATCCTTCTGCAACAACTTCGTCAAAGGTGCAGCAATCTTCGAAAGCCCATCCACGAACCTCCGGTAGTATCCTGCCAAACCAAGGAAACTACGGACTTCATGAACAGACTTAGGAACCTTCCAATTCATCACTGCCTCAATCTTCTGAGGATCGACACGAATCCCTTCAGCAGAAACCACATGACCAAGAAACACCACCTCCCTAAACCAGAACTCACACTTGCTCAGCTTAGCATAAAGCTGATTTTCCAACAAAGCTTGCAACACGATTCTCAAATGCTTTTCATGCTCCTCCTCAGTACGTGAGTACACGAGGATATCATCAATGAACACCACAACAAATTTGTCCAGGTATTCATGAAATACACGATTCATCATGTCCATGAAAGCTGCAGGAGCATTTGTCAAACCAAACGGCATCACAAGGAACTCATAATGCCCATACCTCGTCCTGAAAGCTGTCTTAGGCACATCCACATCCTTCACCTTCAACTGATAATACCCTGACCTCAAGTCAATCTTAGAGAACACAGCTGCTCCCCGAAACTGATCAAAGAGATCATCAATTCTCGGCAAAGGATACCGATTCTTGATAGTCAACTTGTTCAGCTGACGATAATCAATGCACATTCTCATAGTGCCATCCTTCTTCTTCACAAACAAGACCGGTGCACCCCAAGGTGACACACTCGGCCGAATGAAACCACAATCAAGCAACTCTTGCAATTGCGTCTTCAGCTCCTTCAACTCTTTAGGTGTCATTCGATAAGGGGTAATGGACACTGGAGTTGTATTCTCATACAGCTCAATCCCAAACTCCACTTCGCGATTAGGAGGTAATCCAGGCAACTCCTCAGGAAACACACCAGAAAACTCTCGCACAATCCTGATATCTTGCACACGCAACTCCTTGGAACTAGGATTCATCACAAAAGCTAGGTAAGCTTCACAACCTTGCCTCAGCATCCGGCTCGCCTCCAATGTAGACACCACATTGGCAAGAAACTTCACATTCTCACCAACCACAACAACCTCATAATCATCCGCAAGCTTCAACGAAACTCGCTTATTCTCACAATCCACTACAGCATGATGCTCAACAAGCCAATCCATACCAAGGATTACATCAAAACCATAGAAAGGCAATTCCATAAGGTCAACAGGAAAAACATGATCTTGAACAACCAAAGGACATCTTCTATAAAGCTTCCGAGTCACAACAGTCTCACCAAAAGAACTAGTGACACGCACACCAACATCCAAAGACTCAACAGGCAAACCAAGCAATTCAGCATGCTCACGCAATATGTATGAGTGCGTAGATCCAGAATCAATCAAGGAAAGTAATGACAAGGATTGCAAAGTAAAAGTACCTGCGATCACATCCGTGTCATTCCTCCCCTCCCTCTGAGCATACACCCTCGCCTGGCCGCCACCCTCAGGCTGAACAGCTACTACATGGGCCACACCCCGACCACCTTCCTCTCTCCGCTGGAAGTTACCACGGCCGCGCCCACGACCTCTCTGTGGTGCAACAACAACAGGAGCACGCACTTGGCCACCAGCCAACGTAGGACACTCCCTCCTCAAGTGATCCGTAGATCCACAGTTCCAGCATGAATTACCAGCTGCCACAACATGAGCTTGCACCTCCCTCACAACTCGAGGACAATCACGCTTCATATGGCCACGCGAACCACATGTCCAACATGCACTCGGATCAACTCTAGCTTTGCCTCCCTGAGTAGGCGCACCACCACCTCGCTTAACTGAGGGCTGATACTTCTGATCACGTCCCCTCTTGTTCTGTCCACCACCAGAACTATACTCAGCAGCTCGCTTACCAGCACCAGAACCAGCACTTCTAGAAGATAAGCCCAAGTTCATCTCAATGTCCTTTGCTCGACCAACCAGCACATCGAAATCATCATACTCGGTAGCCAGCACATACATCTTTACATCCGTCACCAAACCATAACGGAATCTTTCACACCTCTCCCGCTCATCCGGGACAAGCTCAGGTGCGTACTGACTGAGTCGAACAAACTGGACCTCATACTCAGCCACAGACATGCTCCCCTGGGTAAGAGACATGAATTCCCTCTTCTTTTCATCTAGGTACCTCACACCTGGATACCTCCTCTTGAACGCGTTCTGGAAGAACGTCCAAGTTACATCAGTTTCTGCCATCCCAGAGATTGTGGTTGTCCACCACGTGTACGCATTATCCTGTAGCAAGGATACTACACAACCCAGCTTTTGCACATCAGTGCAACTCATCTGCCCCAAGATTCTCTTAGTACTCTCTAACCAAGACTCTGAACCTTCAGCTGACAAACCCCTGAACTCAGTCCCTCTCAGACCACGCAGACGTTCCAAGGGTAGTCTAACTCCAGCATCTCCTTGATGCCCAGCTCCTTGAGCTCCAGCTACAGCTGCTCGAAAAGCACCAGCTATAGCTTGAACCAACATCGTCATGTCAGGAACAGCTTGCCCATGACCAGCTTCAGGTCCAGCGACCCCAGCACCAGCTGCAACATCAGCTCTTTCACCCTCAACACCACCACCACCCGGTGGAGGAGGTAAATCCATAGCATTCTCAGCATTCTCTTCGTTTTCGTTTTGAGCCATAGCTCGCGTATTAACTCTCAACTCTCTACGAGGTGCCATACACTAGTAATGCAATCACAATGCAATAAAACAAAGTCAGGCTCAGCAAGGTAAGCAAATCCAAGTACTCAAGCTCATTTCCACTTTTTTTTTCTTTTAAATCTTATCTAAATGCACATTATCCCTAGATATATTCACAAGATCATCATATTCAAAGATCTTAACAATCAGAGAACATTCAGGGACTCAATTGCACAAATTAAGGAATTAGGGACCAAATTGTAAATTCTATAAATTTGGAGGACTTAACCCAATTAAAGGTTACCATCTTGAAATTAATCATATTTCATGCTTCTCTGTCAAATTTCAGCTCAAACGGACATCTCAAACTCATTTAATTGCAATAACAAGGTTCAGAACTAAAACGCATACATTTCAAAACATATAACTGCCAATGTCAGTGCCCAACAGTCGGGTGTTCCGAAACAGGGAGAACCTGTTCTGAAACGCGGGACCGTTCCGATACGTGTTCCGAAACGGGGCCATTACAGGACCCCGTTCCGAAACGGTAGCACCCGTTTCGATACGACCTGCCCAGATTGTAGAAAAATAACTGGTTTAACCCTCCATTGACCTAACAATCATGCTCCAAATGCAACCAAAATATACCAGCAAGTCATTCAACATTCAAGGAACATAATTGCACCAAACATACATCAACATGGCATCAAAATAAGAAATACTCAATTCTATGGGCAAGCAACCTATAAAGCAAACCATGAAATCCTCAAATCACCAAATCACATACCAAGAGGCCAATTACATGTGCCAACATTATTAACATCATAATACCAACTTAAGGAGTCCAAACATCTCCCAAAACATCAACATAGGTCCCCCATTGCCAAATACCCAAAAGCTAATAGTGTTAGAAATATTCACCATACATGAGCTTAAAACTTCACTTGGATTCTTGGCTTCCTTACTGCCTCAAAAAGCACTTCAATGCTCTGCATTATTGGTTCAAGAAAAGAGAGAGCGTAAGCTAAAAGCTTAGTGAGGAATGCTCATTTAAAACCACACAATAATGCATTTATAAATCACATTTATAAACCTTAGCTCAAACATCATTTGTACATGCACATAAGCATTTTAAAACAAGCAATTCACGCTTCAAGTTCATAACATGTCTTATTGGCAACAAGTGATACAATTAACATAAGATCCACACATGGACTTTTAAACACCATTGTGATCTTACAATTCACAAGGACCACACATGGACTTTTAAACACCATTGTGTCCTTAGCACAAGAATCATCCATGGACTTTTAAACACCATGATGTTCTTATCACTCACAAGGACCACACAAGGACTTTTAAACACCTTTATGTCCTTAACAAGAATCACCCAAGGACTTTTAAACACCTTGGTGTTCTTAAATAAACAAGGCTCACACAAGGACTTTTAACCACCTTTGTGACCTCAACCAAGAACCAACCATGGACTTTTAACCACCATGTTGTTCTTAAATACACAAGATCCACACAAGGACTTTTAAACACCTTTGTGATCTTAACCATCACTTGCCAATATACATCATTTACAACATTAATCCACTGTTTTAAAGCATTTATCAAAGCCATAACCATCATGCATCATTAAGCATCAAAACCACATTAAACAATGTTCAAAAAAAAGGATCTCTTACCTTGAGCATCCTTCAACACATGGCTTATAAAATCAGAAAATAACATGCTAAAATATGCTTTCAAAACAGAATTTAAAACATGCAACCAAATCATATTGCATTCAACCTAACCACGCCCTTATACCTCCAGCTATAATAGATCATCAAGATCACTCCAAAATCAACCAAAAACTCAAGCAAAACTTAGGAAAATCAACCTATCCGGGATTGCATTGATAAAACCTCAATTTCTCATCAATTTAACATTCATTTAACATCAAAAAGACACCTCAAATCACTGCTCAAACAGATCATACGAATTTTACCAAAAATCAACCAAATCTTGCATTTTAAAGCCAAGATCAAGAGTTCAATTGTAAAACCTTTAATAAAACATAAATCAAGGATTGAGAACTTGTGAATTTTAGTAAAGAACTGAGAGTTTAGAGGAGAAGGACGTTCTTACCTCCAAACTTGAGTTTCTCCCTTTTTAGAACCAAAATTCTTGAAGATCCAAATAGCAAATACAAAGGTTTTGTTGAAGAGATGATTAGAGATCAAAAGAGGATTAAAATCTCATGTTTGGATGTCAAAATCAGAGGAAAATGCTCTGGAGAAATGTGTTTGGTTTGAGAGAAAAGATGAGAGAAAATGAAAATGGAATTTAGGAAAAGTTAGTTGGAAAATGCCAAAATATCTTCCCTCCCTTTTATTTTTATTTAAAAACCATAAATTAAACCTTTATTATTTAAGAAAAATCTGGAGAAACTCCTATTGGGTAAATAGCTCCTTAAAGATTCAAATTTTCAATCCTTTTTAAAACAGTCTCACAGTTTTCAAAAATTACATTTTGGTCACTAACCAAAATGTCACACTTCCAAACCTTATTTTGTAAAATTGATTTCACCACACTCTTATATATAATAAAAGAGGATTTTAAGACATTTTTCCATATTTTTAATGCAACCCGAACTAGGCTTTCCTAAATTCACCCTTAAATATTCTAACCGCACTCCGACCGATCCGGTCCAAGCCCAAAACTTCTAAGCCCAAAATTGGGGCGTTACACACCAAAACTATATGGCGATGAGAGATTCTACCATAAGAGTCTGGTGATGTGAGATTCCACTGGGTAGGCTTGACATTTTAGTCAAGATATTTGCATATCTGAGTAATGTTGCTAAAATGCCAATATATGAGATTCAAATGTACCTTGTGTAGAACGTTGGGGTGTTCTCTATTTGTGAGCGCAAGTGCACACTCTGTCAAGTTATAATATAAAAGATATCGTCTCCACAAGGATCAAAATAACTCCTTTGAATGATTTCCTACACAAAGATTTAGTAAAAGCACCATTAAATCTCAAGATGTGGAAATATAAAAACACAAGTAAAGATAAAGATAATGATAAGAGGAATGATAGGGAGAGTTTGGGCGATAAGCTGGGTAAGACAATTGCAGCTCAATAGCTTGTGGACTCATTGTAAGACTTATAGTATGCTTTGCCCTGCTATGAATTGATGTCTCGGCGGGTATAGCGCGCGTCAAACTACGACCCTGTCACGCAGCTGCAGTAGGTTACTGCCTCTGCAGGGGTGTGTATTGTCTTGGCATGTGGAATGGAAAGAAGTCCTGGCGGCAAGTCTGGCAGTAATTCTGAGTTCGATAGGATAGTCGATATTGATCCCTCCTATTTCTAGGTTAGGATGCTTGAGATTGCTTACCTTGAGTATCCCCGCCTGTCACGCAGCGGATACCATGGACCAAATTAATCAACTCGGTTAGTAATCTATTTTAGCCCCTGAAACTTGTGGACTAGTGTAGAACCAAGTTAGTCATGCCTCCCGTTGTGACCGTGCTTAACGCTTTCGCGAGCCTTGCACTTTCGTGCCCGACAAATGGATTTTCTCGTCAAATGACTAGTGTAGAAAGGTTGAAGGAACGAAGAACATAGATTAAGAAAACTCATAACTTCATTGAAAACATCTCAAATCTATACAAATGTTTCCCAAATTACTTTACATACACGCGCCTAAACCATATGAGAGTTGTGTCGGGACCCCCAACACTCCAACCTATCTAGTTATCTCCCCATCTACCCTCTCGATATGCGATATATGACATGCTATGCCCCTATACCCTTACATACATTGGGTATATATAGGGCTCATGACCTAAATTTAAGTCGTCCTTAAAGTAGAAGTTCTATAAGTATATTTACATTTATTACAAACTCCTTTATACTTTAAATACATACTCTTTGGACGTTGCCTTCTTCAGCAAGTAAGGATAAGTGCTCCTACTTATCGGTCTTGGATCAGCTCTACCGGCCGCTACATGCTTCAGGAAATTGCAAGGCTGGGCTCACCGGGCTTAGGAAATTTCCCTCTTGAAATCGAGACCCATCTTGGCTAAGTCGGTTTAAGTCCTGCCCAGGCGGCACTTGGCGGCAATGCTGCTCTGGCAGCGTCCTTGGCGGCATCTTTGAGCTGCTTCAGTACAACTCATTTGGCTCCAAATTTCTTGTCTAGTCCTGTCCTCTCTTCTCCTCTCCTAGCTATAGCACTTGAAAAATAAAACTAAACTAAAACAATAACTTTTCTTCACCAATCATAAGATATTCAATACAAGCATGGTAAAAGAGAAGATGTTGTTATATTGCATGTGGTGCACCTAAATGTGCTCAAGAACAACAATAATAAGGGCAGGAATGTGTACAAAATATAGAACTCCTGGACACTCTATACACTCCCAGTCTTGAACTATTGCTTGTCCTCATGCAATGCAACCTAACTAGTAAATCTGCCCTTAGCACATAATTAATAGAACGTTAGCTTTTAACTTGATTTCTTGCCTCAAGGCTGTGGCACCTATATAATGTTAGTGATAGGGAATGACATGAAATAATTCAGATTAGTTTTCTCAATGCCAGTGTAATGTGTGCATGTCTGTGTCAATGCTAAACATGCTAAATTTACCAAGTTAACAATGTATGCCTAAAATAATTAAATCACTTAAAAGATACAAGTTGCTGCCTTGGCAGCACAGTTGGGCACTTTTGTTTTCCATTTTCTGATCATGGCTTTAAGGGCTTCAGCTCATCACAACTATTCTCCGGGTTTGAAGCTAACGTAGGTGCACTCTAAGAAACTCTGAGCCCTTTAAATAGAGTCATCCCGTGAAGACTTTCATTCACTCTTGCTAATTTTCTGTCACTTGGTTTAGATTCATTGACTTTGATAGCAGCGGAGTGTCCTTGCTCATGATACTTCCTAGAGCCTGTTTCGGGCACCTCTAGGGTATTTATCCTTTTTTCTTAGAGCCAATTTCGGGCACCTCTAGGGTATTTAATCTTTTCTTTATTGTGCTGCCTTATGCTGCCGTGGCGGCAAACCTATGTTCAATCAAGAAACTTTTATTAATGAAGGCAAACAATGTAAATCTTAGAACTTAAGCAAAAAATTTAGCATTTAACAGATAAGTGTAAAGATAATCGACACAGAAAAATTTTCTAAGTATTTTCATGCTTCTTCCCAAGGTTAGGTTAGAATTTTTTTGGAATTGTGCGAATAAGTAATCGGCTAAGCTATCATAGGCACAAGTTTTGAACTAAAGATTCTATTTCATTAAGTACTAGGGAGAGAATTTACAAATGCTACTAGATGCTATGAATCTAAAACAAAGAGGACTAATTCCCCCTCCCCCCAAACTCAAGGTTGGCATTGTCCTCAATGCCTCTAAAATTAAAAAGAAAAATTAAAAAACAGAAAAAGGAAACGTAAAAAGAAAATAAAACAAAACAGAAAAATTAAAAGGAAAAGAAAATGGTGCTATAAACTGGGGGAGTTCCCCTCTGTTGCTGCCGCATCAGATAAAGATTCTGAGGACTGTGGCAGAACGAGGCTGCGCGTAGCAGATGGTCTATCTGTCGAACTCTTTTTCTTGCTACGCGGCGGCTGGATGCAGCTGGGGTGGGCTTCTTGGTTTTTCGTTCTACTTCTCCACCCATGGGATCTGCTGCTGGCCACTTTCCCTTCCTTGCTACCTCGACCGATTCATCGTCAAAGGAGTCTGAAATCTCCTTGTTAAAGTAGCTAGGGTCCTTGGCAGCATTGGCTTCGGCTATTGGGGAGGCAGAAATGGTCTCCTCTTCCTTCTCTGATTCGGAAGAAGAGGTGAGGTCGTAGGGCTGCATAGGGGTTGGAGGGGTTCTTCTCTTTAGGCGGTAGTGTGATGCTTTGCTGTCATCAGCAGTAGGATCATCAGTGGGTCTTAGGGTGATGTGGACTAGTTTTGATGTCGCTAGCTCCGTTGGAAAGGCATGCAATTGGGGTCCGACGTCCTGGTATTTGTCCAGCAGGTAGGCCACAAAGCCCTCCTGCACGTCTGCTACATATTTGGTGAAAACCACTTACTTGTGCTCTATCTGCTGGAAACTTTCCACTAGGCTGCGTAGTAGGGGGATTGCGTCAGATGTAAGGGCAACATTAGTACTACCTGTTGCGGCTGGGGTGGCGGCAGCTTGGGACGGCGGTTGGGCAGTGGAGAGTGTTTCTGGCTCCGCACTATGCATCATCTGTTGACTTGCCCTTCTTGTCCATCCTTCCTTGGCAGGAAGAATTCTATCTCTTGGGCGCATAGGCACGTTAAAATTGGCACAAAGGCCAAAAATGAGTGCATGGAGAAAGAGTGGACCTTTGGTAGCTGGTTTCTCTGCGTGAGCATAAAATTCTTTGACTATTGCGTCGCCCATGTTGATTTTCCGTCCCTTCATTATACTGTAGATAAGGGCGAGCCGCGGCTTGTTTACAATGGATTAGTGTGTGCTTGGCATCAGGCGACGCTGGACGAAATAGCTCCAAAGTGCTGCCTCTGGAAACAAATCTCGGCGGTTAACTGACCTATTATTTTTGCCTGTCAGCCATTTGGTTTTTAGCTTTCAGAGCTCTCTCTTGATTTAGTTGTAGTCAGGCCCCGCTAAATAAGATTCCCACTCCCCTGCGGTTCACAACTGACTTCAATGTTGTAGAAGCAGTTGATCATGTCAGCTGAAAAATTTACCGTTTCTCCCTGGACATGGAAAAAAGGACTATCCGGGTTTGGTTGGTGGGCATAGAATTCTTGCACATGGTTGCTGTTGATTCCCTCTAGTTGTCGTGCGAATTGTTCACAGCCCATGTTGTGAATCTTCTCGAAGAGGTAGGGTTCCAATCCAAAGTTCCCATATGATTGAGTGTAGTGGAAACCCATCTCTTCCCATAGTTGCCTTTCTCTATAAAACTTGTTGTAGTTCACCTCGACAACGGGATTCAAGAACCTCTTGTATTGAGTGCTGGAGGTGGCGGCAGGGCGTTGTGATAAAGCCATAATCTGAGGGATGGTTGTTTTCCTAAAGAAAGTAAAAAGAAGGTGAAAGAAAATAAAGCAAGAAAATCTTGGAAGCAAAGAATGTAGAAAGAATTTTAGAGCAAAGGAGAGAGTAAAGTGAAGAACGGGGTGGGAGAATAGTTGGCCTTATATAGCTGCTTCTCTCCACTGCCTTGGCGGGCACGTTGTCAGCGGGTGGCAATAAATGCGGTGCAAATAACGGGGTTCTAGCCGTTATGCAGATATTTGTTCCGCTCGTCGCGGCAAACTAGCCGTTGCGGCTAGCCGTTACGAATCCACTAGCCGTTTTGCTCATCTGCCATGGGCTGCCTTGGCCACTAATTGGGCCTCTTCTTTATTCTTCCATCTTTCTTGAACCTTTTCTTCCGTCCTAACCTAAAAAAATATAAAGATTAAATAAAAATTAAATCTAATCCTAATAAAAATAAATTGAAAATTTAAATTAAAAAAATAATAATTGGGTTATTTTGGGTTGCGCTTTTCCCAAGCATAACCACTTCTTGAGGGTCTTTGTGTTTGGCTATTAGTCTGGGCATGTCCTTCCTCTCCTTAGGTGGATGTCGCTGCCAACCTTGCTGCCCTAGCGGGACATACAACAAGAAAACAAATAGGCTATATATATATATATATTAACAAATAAATGAAAAGAGAATTAATGAGCAAAAACTAAATAAGAGTGCAGAAATTCAAACGCTGTTGCTGTTGCCAATCCCCGAAAACGACGCCAAAAACTTGTACAACGTTAGGGTGTTCTCTATTTGTGAGCACAAGTGCACACTTTGTCAAGTTATAGTATAAAAGATATCGTCTCCACAGGGATTGAAATAGCTCCTTTGAATGGTTTCCTGCACAAAGATTTAGTAAAAGCTCCATTAAATCTCATGATGTGGAAATATAAAAACACAAGTAAAGATAAAGATAGTGATGAGAGGAATAATAGGGACAGTTTGGGCGATAAGCTGGGTAAGACAATTGTAGCTCGGTAGCTTGTAAACTACATTGTAAGACTAAGTATGCTTTGCGCTGCCATGAATTGCTGCCTCGACGGGTATGGTGGGCGGCAAACTACGACTTTCTCACGCGGCCGCATCAAGTTATTGCCTCTGCAGGGGTGTGTATTGTCTTGGCAGGTGGAACGGAGAGAAGTCCTGGCGGCAAGTCTGGCAGTCATTCTGAGTTCGACGGGATAGTCAATATTGATCCCTCCTATTTCTAGGTTAGGATGCTTGAGATTGCTTAACTTAAGTATCCCTGCATGTCACGCGGCGGATACTATGAGACCAAATTAACCAACTCGGTTAGTAATCCCTTTAAGCCGTTGAAACTTGTGGACTAGTGTGGAACCAAGTTAGTCACGCCTCCCATTGTGATCGTGCTTAACCCTTTCGTGAGCCTTGCACTTTCGTGCCCGAAAAATGTGTTTTCTCTTCAAACGACCAGTGTAAAAATATTGAAGGAATGAAGAACATTGATTAAGCAAACTCAGAACTTTATTGAAAACATCTCAAAACTATACAATCGTTTCCCAAATTACTTTACATACACACGCCTAAACCCTAGGAGAGTTGGGTCGCGACCCCGAACACTCCAACCTATCTAGTTATCTCCCCATCTACCCTCTTGATATACGAGATATGGCATGCTATGCCCCTATACCCTTACATACATTGGGTATATATAGGGCTCATGACCTAAATTTGAGTCCTCCTTAAAGTAGAAGTTCTAAAAGTATATTTACATTTATTACAAACTCCTTTAAACTTCAAATACAGACTCTTTGGACGTTGTCTTCTTCCACAAGTAAGGATAAGTGCTCCTACTTATTGGCCTTGGATCAGCTCTATCGGCCACTACAGGCTTTAGGAAATTACAAGGCTGGGCTCACTGGGCTTAGGAAATTTCCCTCTTGAAATCGAGACCCATCTTGGCTAAGTCGGTGTAAGTCCTACCCGGGCGGCACTTGGCGGCAATGCTACTCCGACAGCGTCCTTGGCGGCATCTTTGGGCTGCTTCAGTACAACTCCTTTGGTTCCAGCTTTCTTGTCCAGTCATGTCCTCTCTTCTCCTCTCCTAGCAATAGCACTTGAAAACAAAAGCTAAACTAAAACAATAACTTTTCTTCACCAATCATAAGATATTCAATACAAGCCTGTTAAAAGAGAAGATGTTGTTATAATGCATGTAATGCACCTAAATATGCTAAATGTGCTCAAGAACAACAACAATAATGGCATAAATGTGTACAAAATATAGAACTCCTGGACACTCTACACCTTTATTATAAATGATTTTATGCATTGTGTTTTGCATATGAGATTATGATTTGTGAATTGCTTTATGAGATTTAAGCATGTAAGGCTTTTCCTTGAGATTTGGCATTTTGATGAATGCATGAGATAGATGGTACATGTGGTTTTGCTTTGAAAATGATTTCAAGCATGAGATAGAAAGAGCATGATGAGATAGAGATTTCTAAATGAGAAATGGTTTTAAAATGCATTGTTGTTGTTGGTTGATTTTTAGCATCCCTCGCTAAGCAATTGTGCTTACGCACTCTTTTTCCAACAATGCAGACAATTAGCATAATTGGGCAGCAAAGTGGCAAGAATGATTCCAAGAAGTGTGGTTAAGATCAAGTATGATTTTACATTTATTTATTAGTAATAATAGCTGGCAATGGGAGAATACCTTGTTGTTTTGGGATATGTGTTTTTGAGACTCCCAAGTTTGTGGCAAGTTTGAAATGCCCTTAATGACTTGTAAATGGCCATTACTTGATGGTTTATGCTTTGGTTTGCATTCTGGCTCTTGAGTGGTCATTTTGTTTAGGAAGCACGCCTATAGATTTGTTTGTTGCATATCTCTATGCCTTGTTGAAGAAATTTCCATGTTTGATTGAGGTTTGGTGTTTAATTAAGTTGTATGCTTGTTGGAAGTATGTTGGAAGTCATTAGAATGGATGAAAGCATGTAAAACCAGCAAAATGTGACATTACAGGTCTGTGGGTATTGGTACGGACCAAGCAAAATTGAAGGGGCGTATCAATAATGTTTTAAGCTATTGGTTTTTAGGGTATCGATACGAGTTTAGAGGGTATCGATACAGTCTTGTTGAATTTGAATTTGGGAACATGCTTGTCGTGGGCGTATTGATATTGTCTTTAAGGTATCGATACGGTTGGTTGTTAAGGTAGTTAAAGCTATCTTTGATTGTTCTGAATCTTTACGTTTTAGTCCCTGAATGTTGTGGATGCAATTAAATAAGCTTGAATGAATATTTTAAGTTGAAACTTCACAGAGATGCGTGTAAAATGATTAATTAAAGGTTGGTAACGTTAAAAGTGAAGAAGTCCTTGTAGTTTGGTGAAATTACAAAATGGTCTCTGAAATGTAATTGAATGCAATTGAGTCCCAAATCGATGTCTAATCGAGTTGTATTTTGTTCCACTGTGATGTTAAACACTTGGGATCATAATGAGCATCTAGACAAGATAAAATAAAAAATAGGGTCGTTTATTGAGGAAAACCTCATGGTTTACTTCAATATTCCCCGTGTGACCACTTCGGTCCGGTCTATCGTCCAGACCGGGTCGAGGGGGTTACATTACTATAAATTATAAATATTTATAATTAAATTAAGATTTCCCTGCATATTTACATTTGTTTGAATAATCTAAACCTAGATTGTTTATTTTAAATATTGTATAAATTTTAATTATAAGAAAATTATATTATTTGTTTTCGTGAGATCTCTTTATCCTACAATTTTAAATATTTTAAAGGAAAACAAATCATGCAAGAGGAAGACAAATACATGAATTAAATTACATAAAAAGAACTTAAAAGGGTTAAATAAAAAAAGAGGGGTAGAGTGAGAGAATTGAAAACAGTGGGGAAAAAACGTAAACTTTGCGAAAGAAAGGCATGAGTCGTGTCTTGGATGCAGGTCGGTTCGTGGGTCCACTCGCATGTCAAATATAATGCCCCAAATTTGAGAAACAAGTTTCATTTACCCTCCCCTTAGCCGAATGGATCTAATTCTCCTCCACTAAATTCTCTAAAAAATCACAAGGGGAAATCGGCATGGGCGAGAGAGCTCCACCACGTGTGACCCGATTACGGCGTCGGTCTGCTGCACCCTTCCACTTTGGCTGTCACGGCTTTCAGCCGACGATGACTCTCCAGCTGTTTTTCGTCTCCATTTTTTCTCCTGCTTCCTATGGCGTCAACGACTTAGTTCTCTCGTGACGGCTCCTCCTTCTCCAAACGGTAACGACCCACGCCTCTCTCCTTCTTTTGACTTGAATAGTGTAGAAAGTATATAAAAAACGAATTTGAGTATATACCTCAAAATTTCAACTGGAAGTTGCTTGTGTATTGCTTCTGAAAAATTGTGCATTACAAAGAATGGATTCAAGGCCCTTTTATAGGTCGATTACATGTATAAACAAAAGAAAGGAAAATCCTTTCCTCGATTACAAATGAAACCCAAATTTTTAAAGGGGTTTTGCTGCCTTTTTTGATGTCGATTCTTGCCTTCTTTGGTTCTGATTTTGCTTGATCTTCACCCCGATTTGCTTGCTCTTAGTTCGATCAAATCTGGTCGATCTCTTGACTTATTTGTTTGATCCAGTTCCATTTTCACCATGTTCAAATGATTCCTTACCATAGTTGTTTTTTTATTTTGTTTCGAATTTAATCTCTTTTTCCCTTTGTTTGCATGTCACGGTCAAAGAAAAAAATATGGATGTGGCGACAATGGAGGCTCGCGGCAGCCGGCGTCGAGCGAAGAAGATAAGCGATCGAATGGGAGCCAAAGTGTTGGGTGCATGAAAGGAACGCGCGATCTGAGCCGTTGATTGTGGTTTGATCCAAGGGCGTAGGTGACGCGACGCGTGGGATGAAGGGTTAGGGTTTTGAGCGCAAATCTAGATCGTTGATCTCCCACATATCAAACGGCTAAAGGGTATGCAACGCTGAAGCTTCATGTGCCATGGTTTTTGTATGTAGATATGGGTCGTTGGATCAAAAAATGATCCAACGACCATAGAGAGTGACGGCGCAAAGGTTAAAGGGACTACTCCTTTAGGTTTTTTTACTTAGCCGAGCTTGGCTTGTAGTTTTTAGGCTCCCATTTGTAAAAATTGGATCAAATGGATTTCACCTATTTTTTTAATATGCCACGCCTTTTTTATTTTTATGGACTCTAAATATTATATATACAAAACCCAAATAGAGGGCCGAATAAAATAGGTGACTAAAGCTGCCTCTATTTTCTTAATCTAGTGAAACAAGAATAGGGCAAAGAACAAAAGGCACTAATTTTATCCGGCAAAGTGTTCCTCTAAAGCGACCATTTCTTCAAGTGATACTACATGTTTCTTCGAAGCGGCAGAAACAAATTGAGCACCACTAACTCGTCCTTCCGACGCGGCAAAGCAATTCTTCAGTTTACCTATTCCTCCGAAGCTGCAGTGAATAAATCAAATGATTTTAGTCAATGAAAAGACATGTTTCTCCGGAGCGGCAGAAACAAATCGGATAAAAATGGCCTTTCATTCCGAAACACCAATGGACAATGTGATTCTTCAAATGATCGATTCCTCAGAAGTGGTAACGAATAAATCAAATGATATCAGTTGGTGAGAAGACTTGTTTCTCTGAAGCAGCATAAACAAATCGGATAAAAATGGCTTGTCATTCTGAAGCCGTAGTGGACAATGCGATTCTTCAAATGACATGTTCCCTTGAAGTGGCAGCGACCAAATCAAATGACTCCAATTGGTGAAAAGAGTTGTTTCTTCGGAGGGGCAGAAACTAATCAGATAAAATTGGTGTGCCATTCTGGAGCGGCAATGGACAAAACAGGTAGCAATTCCTTAAATGAAAGAAGATTGATAAGGTAACTCTTGCCCTATGGGTGCTGAATTAGTAAGGTGGTTTACTCCTTCAAACCCATAGGCAACATATCAAATGACACTTCTTTAGGTGGCGCGGAGCATTGGGCTGAAACTGACCATGCCTTTATACCTCTTTGCTTCATAGAAAACATCTAATCCTTGCATATTTTCTCACTTAATCCATTACTCTTGTACTCCTGATGGGTTGAGTAGTCTTTTGGCTTTTCAAAGCTTTTTATGAGCGCTCTTGAATTCCTTGTATGGGAACCTTTGCAGCGAAGCTTATTTCCACCTTAAATGTCTTGGAATGGTATTTAATGTTCAAGGAATCTTGCCCCAATCTACACAAAATTTCATGCTTATGCGAATGATATGATCAGAGTCAGAATAATGAAATGCGTCATAGTTCCTATGCATTTAAATCATGTTCAGAATAATGCTTAAAAACCTCTTATGTCGTATGAATGCAAATCCATTGGTTCCCATTTCAACATGCGAAAAGGGGTAAGAACAATTCTGGGAAATAGGATTTATTTACTACGGCAAACAAGAAAGTGATCTCAAAAGAAAATGAACAAAGTATCAAAATATCAAGGATCAAAGCACTTCGAGTCAAACCCTCGGTGGTTTCTTCCGAATACAACCCCTATTGAGAAGGCTCCAAAGGTCATGAAAATGCTAAACGAACTATCAATCCTTCAAGATGGCCATCCTAGCTTCGAATATTCAAGCCTCCCATTGCGGGTTTTCAACTTGAATCCTCTTTTGGTTTCAAGACGCTCTTTGCGGGTTTTTATCTTGAACCGTCATTTTATTATTTTATTCTTTTTCCCTTTGATCTAAAGCGCCCTTTATAGATTTTCACTTTTAGATCTTTCTTTCTTTCTTAATCATAGTAACATTTGACCAAATTTGTATTCACAGGGTTTTGCAGCTCGTCCCCATCCATCTCATCTTAAATTAGAGCTCCTCCAGAAAAGACCTTAGTTACCACATAGGGTCCCTCCCAGTTGGACGTCCACTTCCAACGAGTATCCATTTGAATCGATAGTTTCATTTTTAGTACTAGGTCTCCTTTGAACTAAAGCGCCCTTTACAAGTTTTCACTTTTAGATCTTTCTTTCTTTTTTTCTTTTTTAAGCATAGTAACGTTTGACCGAATTTGAATTCACAAGGTTTTGCAACTCGTCCCCATCCATCTCGGCTAAAATTAGAGCTCCTTCAAAAAAGGCGTTAGTTACCACATAGGGTTTCTCCCAGTTGGGCGTCCACTTCCCACGAGTATCCATTTGAATCAACAGTTTCATTTTTAGTACCAAGTCTCCTTCTTGAAATTCTCTCGGGCGAACCTTTCTGTCATGTGCTCGCATCATTCTCTTCTAGTACATCTGGCCGGGACATATTGCCTTCAATATATTTTTCTTCGATTAAATTCAAGTGATCATAACGTGCCTGAATCCATTTGGCCTCATCTAATTTTGCTTCCATTAAGACGCGGAGCGACAAAATTTCGACCTCAATTGGCAACACGCCCTTCATGTCGTAGACCAAAGAAAATGGTGTTGCCCCATTGATGTCCGTACGGTTGTCCGGTAGGAATATAAAGGAAATGACAACTTCTCGTGCCAGTCCTTGTAAGTGTAAGTCATTTTCAAGACTATCTTTTTGATGTTCTTGTTAGCGGTCTCCACTGCCCCATTCATCTTTCGGTGATAGATCACTGAATTGTGATGCTTGATATGAAATTGCTCTTAAACCGTGATTATCATTTTTTTGTTCAAATTTGAAGCATTGTTAGTGATAATACTTTCAAGTAACCCATAACGGCAGATGATCTCCTTCTTGAGGAATTTGCAAACTGTTGATATGGTGAGATTTGTATAAGATGACGTTTTGACTCATTTGGTGAAATAATCAATTACCACCAAGATAAACCTATGTCCGTTGGAGGCTTTTGGGTAAATCTTCCAAATTACATTCATGCCCCACCTCGAAAAGGGCCAAGGAGCAGTCATCACATGAAGAGGTTTTGGTGGCGCATGTATTTTATCAGATTATATCTGACACTTATGTCATTTTCGTGCGTAATTGATGCAATCCCCTTCCATGGTGGACCAATAATAGCCAAATCGCATGATTCGTATGGCCATGGTAAACCTGCTAGGATGAGTTGCACAAACCCCCTCATGCACTTCTTCTATGATCAACTGAGCCTCTTTGGTGTTCTTGCATCTCATTAAAACCTGGTCTCGGATCTTTTTGTACACAGTTTTCCGTCAAGAACATACCTGCAACCATTCTTCGAAGTGTTCTTTTGTCATTTTAGGTTGCTTGAGGTGGATATTCCTAAAACTTAATGTATTGCAATACGTCATGGTACCATGGGAAACCATCTTTTTCCTCTTCTACATTGTAATAATGTGCGGGGAAATTTGAAATCTGTATTTGTATGGGCATAATTCTAGCACCTCTACTTGCCTTAAATATTGCGGATATCGTGGCTAGAGCATCTACCATTTGGTTTTCTTCCCTTGGGAGGTGATTCAAAGTAACTTCTTCAAACTACTTAATTAGTTCAAGGACTAACTTCTGATATTCAATTAACTTTGAATCCTTCACCTCCCATTCTTCGCGAATTTGATAGATGACTGGGGCTGAGTCTCTGAAGACTTTTAGAACCTTGATCTTCTTTTTTATGGCTGCTTGCAATCCCATAATGCAAGCTTCGTATTCAGACATATTATTGGTGCAGAAAAAACTTTAGACGAATAGTGTAGGGATACTGTTCACCTTCTAGAGAAACCAAGACTGCCCCAATGACGTGACCTAAGGCGTTAGAGGCTCCGTCAAAATGAAAGACCCACGAGCCAACTGAGCCATCTTCTTCGGCCATGATTCACATTAAGTCTTTGACGTGAAAATAAAATTCCAAGGCTTTATAATTATCAGAGGTGCAACTTGCTAGAAATTCGGCTATGGCACTTCCTTTTACCGCCTTTTGGTTGACATATTGGATGTTGACTTCTGTTAGCAACATCTGCCAGCGAGCTACCCATCCTAACAAAGCCGATGCTTCCATCATGAACTTCAAGGGGTCGAGCTTGGATATTAGCCACGTGGTGTGGTACAAAAGGTAATTCCTTACCCTTTTAGATTCCCAAACCAAAGCGTAACACATCTTCTTGATGTACGAGTACCTCGATTCACAATCTGTGAATTTTTTGTTCAAGTAATAGATCTCCCTTTCTTTTCGACCGGTCTGGTCGTGTTGCCCCAGCACGCAACCCATTGAGTTCTCTTGTATGGTTAGATAGGATTAGAGGCCTTCCTGGAACAAGTGGCACTAATAACGGTGGATTTGACAACTGCTTTTTAATCTGCTCAAAGGCTACTTGGCATTCCTTATTCCATTCCCCGGTGTTATTCTTTCTAATTAGTTTGAACATTGGGCTGCATTTTCCTGTCAGCTGGGAAATGAATGTGGCTATATAATTAAGCCTGCCCAGGAAACTCGGACCTCTTTTTACGTCTGAGGGGGAGGAAGTTGTTGGATTGCTTTTACTTTATCATGATATTTTTCTATTCCCTTTTCACTTACCACGAAGCCTAAGAGCTTCCCAAAAGTGCATTTTGCGGGATTGAGTTTTAGTTGAAACCTTCTTAACCTTCTAAAGAGCTTCTCTAGATTCATGATGCGCTTCTCTTCTGTCCGGGATTTGGCGATCATATCGTCCAAATATACCTCAATTTCTCGGTGAATCATATCATGAATCAAATTCACCATAGTCATCTGATAAGTAGCCCCATAATTTTTAATCTAAATGGAATCACCTTGTAGCAAAAGGTTCCCCATTGTGCCACGAACGTAGTCTTTTCCATGTATCTGGGCTCATCTTGATTTGGTTGTAGCTAGAAAAATCACCCATAAATGAGAATAGGGAATGGCCAACGATGTTATCTACTAGGATATTAATCTGTGGAAGTGGAAAATTGTCTTTTGTGCTTGCTCGGTTAAGGCCTCTATAGTCTACACACATACGAACCTTCCCATCCTTCTTTAGGACCGAGAGTTTGGGACAATGTAGCCACCCACTCGGGATCTGGCTTCCTGCAGGAACCCGACGTCATACTCATTCTTCACCTCATCTCTTATCTTTAAGAGCATATCCATCTTCTTTCTTCGTAACTTTTGTTACACAGGCCGACACTCCGGCCTTATAGGCAAGAGATAAACCACATTTTCCTATCTAAACCAGGCACATCTTGGTATGGCCAGGCAAATTCATCCTTGTAGTGATGTAAAAGTTTGACTAAGCTATGATGCGCTTTTGTGGTGATAGTAGTGCCAATCCTCACTTCACGCCTTTCTTCTATAGTCCCGAGGTTCACAACTTCCAGCCGCTCCTTGTGGGGAACAATTACTTCTCTTTATTTTTCATCAGTCAAAGTAGATCTTCCGGGACATCGACTTCAGCCTCATCATTTGGATCTTTAAAACCCTTTAGACACATGGGCTGCTCGAAATTAACTCGCGATTCAAACTCAGGATCACTTACGTCGTTGATATCTAGAGACCTATAAGAAAAGGAATGGAAATGTATCGATGTTTTCAAAAAAGAAAACATAATGCTTGGTCTTGTTCTTTTTTATATGTTTGCTTTTTGCACAAGATTTATTGAAGAAAATGCATTTTATTGAATGAGAACCAAAATGGTTTTAGCATATGCCTTTACATAAAAGATCCCTTACTGTTTTCGGGCTAATATAGAGGGTTAGTTTTTACAATTACTCTGAAAGAGATTTAAAAACTACATGAAGTTCTTTTACAATCTAATTATTAAGCTCATCCCATGAGGTGGATCATATGCAGTTATGCACCCTCTTCTTTCTCTTACAGCACTGCATTGATGCTCAAATTGCCAAACATTTTAACAATCTCATTTTCTTCTTGCTCATTCTTGGTCATACTGGGTTTAAAAATCCCCCTGAAGTAAAAGTAAAATTAAGGGGTGGAAAGGTCATTGGGTCACATGCGATGTACTCCTATTTGAGTTTGCTTTTCCTTCTTTCTTGATTCTTCTTTATGGCAGCCCTTCTCTGCGCCACATTTGGCTTGAATCCTAGCCCAAATCTGTCCTTCTTTTCAACCATGATCACCGGGAATAACCTGCCTTGGTGACGCCTTTCAAATCCTTTTCCTACCTCACCACCCTCGCCTAGAGTTTCCTTCACCTGCATCTTCGCACACTTGGACAGGCTTGGCCTTCGTATCTTGTTTCCCTAAGAAATAAAGGTCGCGCTCACTAACTCCAACAACCTGAAAGAACATTCTAATGCCCCAGTTTCAATCTCAATATGGGGAGCATCAATTGTTATTGAGGCGATAATATCCTCTTCCGCGCCGACCGTCCCTAGTTTTTCGTCAACCATGAATTTCAAATATTGGTGTAGCATAAAAGAAACCGCATCGACTGTATGAATCCATGGACGTCCTAGAAGGCAAATGTAAGTAGACCAAATATCCATTACCACGAAATCGACCTCAAAAGTAGATGGTCCTATAACCCCCTTAGCCTGGCCTAGACGTTTTACCCGAACTACGAAGATTACACGGGAAAAACCAAAGTCAACCCGAAAGTCAACCTTGATTAACGACCTTTTTTTTCTTTTTTTAATCTTTTCTAGATGCACATTAAGCAAATGTGAACACTCAAGAATCATGGAAGAGAAAGGCACAACGATCGGAAATCATTTAGGGACTTAATTGCATGAATTACACTTTTAGGGACCAAAATGTATTTTTTAGAAATTATAAGGACTTTGCAGATTTTAGGTTTACCAATATGTAATTAGTCAAATTACATGATCCTCTATCAAATTTCAGTTTAAAAAGACATTCCAAGCTCATGCAATTGTATCCACAACATTCAGGACTAAAACGTAAGGCATAGAAACTTAAAACAATTTAAAATCAACAACCAACGACCATCTAATTCGGAACACCAACCCTTCGTACCGAAACACTCGTACAGAAACGGTGTTGGCCGTTTCGTTACTCGGGTGCGTTCCGAGACCGGTACGAAACAAGTCTCTCCGGTAGCCAAACTGTTTCGAAACACCTTCACCTGTTCCGAAACTCTATGACCATTACAGGCCTCCGTTCCAAAACGGTTAAGTGTGTTTCGATACACCCTGCACTATGACAACAAAATTTGCTGGTTTTTCACCTTTAAACATACTCAAACATGCTTCAAAAAGCACCACAACATACCAACAACCCATTTAGACACCAAAGAGCATATTTAAGACCCTTAGGCTAGAGCATGGCATCAAACACAAAAACATTCAATCTAAAGGCATGCTTCCTAGTCACAAATCCAAATATGAGCTCTCAAACCTCAAACCAACCAATAGGACCAATTACAACTCATAAAAGCCATCACAACCATGCCACAAACTTAGGGAGTTCAAAACATGTCTCCCAAATACAACCTTGAAGTCCCATTGCCAAATATCAAAACTAAAGTGTATAAAAACATCACCATACATGAGCTTTGAACTTCCTTAGATGTTCTCAACCTTCTCGCTGCCCAAAAACACTTCAATTATCTACATTATTAGTAAAAGAGAGCGTAAGCATACTTGCTTAGTGAGGCATGCTCTAAAGAAAACCAACACAATAATGCATTAATCAAAACACTTTCTCAAAAGCCTTTTTCTACAACATGCTCATTCTATCTCATGCTTGAAAACAATTTCAAAGCAACTCTTCATTGAAAACACATGTACCTCAATTCTATCTCATGCATTTAAACCAATGCAAATCTCATGGAAAAGCCATACACATGCTTGTGAAAACCAAAGCATTTCATATACAAATCTCATATGCATTTCTCATAGCATAAATCATCTCAACAATAGGTACATGTGAATCAAAAGCATTTTCATATATTATATTGGCATTTCACATCTCATTACTACTTGGATATGCGGACATCATTCTCAAACCACTAGACGCTTCCGGTGGAATCTCACATCACCGTACTCACTTGTCTAGTAACATAATTTCCGGTGGAATCTCACACCACCGTACTCACATGGCGGAATCTCTCATCGCCACAAAGCATGGGTATTTCACCAAGTCCTACCCGATGGAATGCCCATCATCGGTCTCTCCCTTTGGATTAAACCAAAGAGCATGTACGAATTTTTAGTTTATAGTGCACTTTCATCCTATTGATCGATCAATTATATCCGGTAAGTATCTCATCTTCTATGCCAATATATTATGTCAAAACATCATCTCACCTATTGTTTTTCATGCAACATTTCTCAAATCTTTCCCAACTCATTTCAAAACCATAACATTTGCCATGCTTTAAAACAAAAGCTCAAAACTCAACAATACAACATGTTATTTCATGAAATCATTTCAAGCATCATATCATGCTACAAATCATGCATAAAAACAGTAGGAATTTATCTATATCAAACCATGAGCATGTAAAAGCATTTTAGGGGCAACCACCAAATATAAGAGAGCAATCTAGCCAATACTTACTTCCGGACTTAGGAAGGTGTTTCAAACCTTTCCTAAATCCCAAACCTTGTTTCTTTGTCCCTCAAGGACTTCTAAAACCATTCGCACTCACCGATTACGTTTCGCATGCTCGCCGAAACGCTATCTAAGATCCCGTATCAACACCAAAGGCGTCCGAAGATGTCTCCCTTGTTTATAACACATAAGAGCAGAGGATTAATACATCATCATGCATTGAAATCATTAGTCGCACACCTAAACTCGCTGCACTACTCAAGAACCTCATTTTGGCTACCAAACACAACCGAAATCATCTTCAAACTCTTCCAAAACAAAGCCCAGCCAATATCTATCACTTCTAATCATTTCGAAACATCAATAAACATCAAAAACCACCACAAACTCGTCATTATACCTCCAGCTATGACAGAACACCAAAACCACCCTAAGAACCACCATTCTAGTATGCAAAACTTAGGAATCCAAACCTATTCGGGATTTGTTTGATAAAACCTCATTTATAACATCAATTAACACCCAAAATAAATTAGAAAACAGCCTCAAAACAGAGCCTAACCATCAACCACGAAAATCATCAAGATCTCTCCAAAAACCCTGAGTTTTAATACAATTTCTTGTTTCTAACATTAAAGCAACTCAAAAAACATTAACAAAGGGTTGATAACTTGGGAATAGTAAATAACTGATCATTAGAGGAGAAGGGCGAAGCTTACCTCTAATGGTTGATTTCTCCTTGAATTGGGCAAGTTTTCTTGAAAATCCAATGTGAAAACAAGAGGATTTGGGTGAGGAAAAGATTAGGAATCAAAAGGAGATTGAAATATCATCAAAATGAATGAAAATAAAAGGCTAATTGATGGAGGAAATGTGTTTGGCTGAAAAGAAATTGAGAGAAAATGAAATGAGAGAAAATTGATGATAGGTAGTTATGAATAGTCAAAGATAGTTTTCCTTTTAATTAGCTTTATTTCCCTTAAATAAAACATTATTAAAATCACCCAAAATAAGGAGAAATCTGATTAGAAACATTTTGGTAAAATTAGCTCCTTCAAGATTCAAAGTTTCAATCCTTTACAAAACAGTCACTATTTAACTTTTGCAAAAATTGCGATTTGGTCGCTACTCCGAAATGTAGTATTTCCAAACCTTATTTTGTAAAATTGATTTCACCATAAACATTCATATAATAAATGAGGATTTTTAGATATTTTTCCATATTTTTAAAGCATCCTGAACTAGGTGTTCCTTAAATCTCCCTTTAAGATTCGAACCGTTCTCGACCAGTCCGATTCGAACTCTAAAACATCTAGACCCAAATTTGGGGCGTTACAAGTCCAATCTGTAAGGGAAACTCTATCTTTCCTAGCACATCTTTTTACGTTCCATCAAAAGCTCGAATTGTATTCCGGTATGCCTTTATGTGGGACTCGTCTATCGGCAACTTCTTCAATGTAGTTATGGGCAAGACATTTAGGGCATAACCATTGTCTATAAGGACCCCTGGCAACATGTGTCCTTTGCAACGAGTAGTGTTATGAAGATCCTTGTACGAACCTCTTCCTCTTTCTAGAATCTCCTCATCATTAAAAGAAATAAAGTTATCAACATCAATATTACTGACCAACATATCAAACTTGGTCGTGGTTATTTCTTTTGGCACAAACATCTGATTGAGGATCTTAAGCAATATATCACGGTGTCCTTCTGAGCTTAGTAATAATGACAACATAGATATGCATGATGGGAGCTTGTGCAATTGCTCCACCACACTATATTCGTTGTTTTTGAGGATCTCTAAAAATTCCTGAGCCTCAGACTCCTTTGGAGGCTCAAGTAATTATGTCGGGCATTCTTCATAGAAATCCCTCCTTGGCTCTTTGTCCAAAGAGTTCTTCCATTGAGTTGATCTCGATCCTCTCTAATAGGTGGTACATAATATCTCTCGCTTCTTCTAAAGTGGTCATCTTCGTTGATTACCTCCTCTTCCGTCTTAATGTCAGCTTGTTGCGTGCTTTCCTGTGTTATCGTAGTGCATGTGTAGTTCCATGGTACCTTTTTGTTTTCGTCATAGGGAAAAGGGTTGGTGTTTTTATCACTGACCGCGGTACCACTTTCTTTTCAACTTCATATGTTCTTGCCTCGGTTCTAATTACCAAGGGCTTTATTCCGATAAAACTGCTTATTGGGGATTCTTCATATGCACACACTTCAACTGCCTTGTATGCGCTCTTTCCTTCAAAGAACTCCAGCTCTCCACTATCCATCTTGGTCCGGACCAACTCTCTCAATTCGAATCAGTACTGGATCTCGTGCCCCTTAATCACGTGGTATTCACAATGAAGTACATTTCTTGAAACCATGATTTCGGCATTCGTAATCAGTAATCTGGTGCCAACCATTTTAGACCAAACCCACTTTAAAGGGGCTTTGACGTTAGCTACCTGCTGTTTCACCCACTTGTCATTCTCTTATATTATGGAATTTACCCATGTATTCAGATGACTAGGCAGGGGCTTTCCCTTCTCTTATGTTACCCCAAATGACAACAAGCCCACCTTCTGTAGGTTCTCCACGACCTTCTTAAAGCTTGTGCAATTTTCGATTGTATGTCCCGTGATCCCAGCATGGTACCCGCAATGATCGTTCACGTCATACCATGGCGGGTATGGCTGCGACATCGGGGGTGAGGTGTTGAGGCACCACAAGTCGAGATTCGACTAGCTGGGGGAATATTTTCGTATAAGTCACAAGTATATGAGAAAAGTTAGGCTTGTTGCCCCGATTTCTTGTCCCAGGCTTTGGTGGATTCTGAATTGTTGGGCTTGTATTCACCGTGTCGTACTTGTTGATCACTACTCCTTGCAAGAAATGTTGGTTGTAAGTCACCGTCATGTTTATTTCACTTTCTCTCTTTTTATAAGGTTTCTTCACCTCCCCCTGTCGAGCTTTCCACTTTTTACGACCGCCAAGATTAACTCCCCGTTCATCAGCATATCAGTGAAGCTTTTGGTTGCGTGATTTATCATACGGTCATAAAAATCCCCCTTCAGTGTTTCTACAAACATGGGCGTGATTTCGTTTTCCAACAAAGGAGGCTGGACCTGGTTAGCTACATCACGCCACCTTTAGGCGTACTGGCGAAAGCTCTCGTTTGCCCTCTGCTCCATTCTTTGCAACACCAAATGGTTTGGGATCATGTCTGTCACATGTTTGTACTGATTGAAAAAAGCGCTTGACAGGTCTGTCCATGTCCTTCTGTCAACTCGACTCAGCTGTGTATAGCAACGGGCAGTCGATCCGGTCAAACTGTCTTGGAAACAGTGTATAAGTAATTTCTTGTTATCAAGATAGTAAGACATATATCAGCAATACATCGTCAAATGCGCTGATGGGCAAGTAGTTCCCTCGTACTTCTCGATATCTGGCGTTTTAAATTTTGAGGGAATGACTAGATAGGTTACTAAGCTGAGGTCTCTGACACTCAGGCCATGATGCATGTTGATTCCTTATAGGGCCTTGAAAATCCTTTCAAACTTTTCACAGCGATCTTCTAGTTTCTTGTCTGCCCGACTCTTGTCAGCTATCTAATCTGGGTCAGGTACTTCAAAGTTTAGATCACCTCTTTGACCTACTCTGGACTCCACAAAAGCATAGACTGAGGATCCTGTCAAATGAATTTGAGCCTTTCTTTTGAGAGCCTCGCGACTATCCTCTTGTAGAGGGGCCACCACCCTTGCACCTTTAAGAGCTTTGATAGATTCAGGTTTCTTGCCAAGCATAACCGCTATCTGTAGCACGATGTTCTTTTGGGCATTAGTAATTTCATTCTTCAAATCTACTTCAATCTTCTCGAGCTTGTCCTGAGCACCCTTCAAGCTAGTTTCAAGAGCTACCATTCTATTTCCCATATCCATTTTTCAATTTTAGGAGCGAGTTCCGTATGAATGCATAATTTTGTCAACTGCGATTGAACGTCTGGTAGTTAATTATACCACCACCACCACCACCACCACCACCACCACCACCACCACCACCATTATTATTATTATTATTATTATTATATTTATCATTATTATTAATATATATTAATTGGTGTCATTATTATTATATTATATTATATTATATTATATTATATTATATTATATTATATTATATTATATTATATTATATTATATTATATTATGTTATATTATTAACACATTATATGATACTAATTAAACTGAATATATATATATGTGTGCATAAACATGCACCCTTTAATTAAATAAAGCCCAATACACATAGTTAAATAAAAGCCCGAGTCTATTTATCAGTCCATTTATATTAAAAACCCAATATATATATATATATATATATATATTCCATAAGGCCCATTTGGCCCAATTAACTAATACCCTAATATGATAAAACAAAAAACCCTAATTGGTTTTGTTTGTTGCGCTGCATCATCTCAGCTGTCAGATCTAGCTTAGATCTCATGGTCCAGATTCAAGCAAGGACGACCTTCCATCTCCTCACGCGCGCGTCGAAGACACACTCCAGACGTTTCAGATTCCCCACGAACGCATGGAGTTCATGCGCGCCTCCTCGAATTCCTTGTGGCTGTCCAGATCCTCACCACATCGATCGAAGGGACCACCATCAGCCACGTCGGTTCTAGGCCATTCAATGCCCTCTCGGGTCCCCTCTCGTACGAGAGTCGTATCACATGCAAAAATAGAAAATCAGAGAATTAGCCCGCAACATCATAGGCGAATGTGAATACAAACATATTTTCAGAACCAATGGCAATTTTTATTCTGATTTTCATGTATACAAATTGATGTAATTTCGGCTATAAAACCGAAAGCAAACATTGTAAACCATAAGTTTCGACGGGAGCATCAATCAGGAATTTCGGAAATCAATAGAAAGCAAAAAACATGAAAGTTTCTGAGGTATCATCTTCTCGATGGTTTTAGTATTTATTGGCATCCTCATTTCGAATTCATAAAATACACCGAAGAGAGCTAGGGTTTCATGTTTTTACCTTTTGACGGTTCATCCTCCTTCGCGTTGGTTCACTTTCTCTCATTGACGATAAACCTTCCAGCCTTCCAAGGCTGTGCACGGTGAGTCGGAGGGAACGGTAACCAAAAAGGGGTTCATTTTGTGTTTCGGCTTTCACAAAACAAAGGGGTTTTTCATCGTTTTTGAAGGGTCTGAGTTGAGGTTTAGGTTTTAATAAAGCGAAAATGAGTCATTTTTAGGTGTTTGGGGGTTTGACGGCTGAGACCAGCGACAGTCGAGGTGTTGAGTTCTGGCATCGAGAGGAGGAGAGAGGGAGGTTTTTAGGGTTAGCAAAAGGGTTTAAAATGATTTAAACGCGTTTTTATAATGTTTTAATGGTTTAAAATTGGTTTAATTCGTTTTTAACCCTTCTGCGTCTTCATAATCGCCCCGCGGCCCTTTCGCATTTCAAAACCTCTCCGCGGTCCCTCCGATTTTCAAAAGCTTTTAATTTCGTCCTTGTTTTGATTTTAGTCGAATTTCGAGTGGTTTAATAATCATTTTGGTCATGGGATTTTGGTTTTTTTTTTCATTTTGGTCCTAATTCCAGTGTTGTTTAATCCCCATGTTTATCATGCATTTTAATTTCTGCCCCTGTAATTTAGTTCTTTTAATTTTTAGTCTTGTTTATTGTTAATGTTTATTATTCTTGCTTTTCTATGTTGTGGATATGTATATTTGTGTATTTTGTGGCTTGATATGTATAATATATAGTTTATATCTATGAAATATAATATAGGGTTTTACATATTATATACACATAATATATATAGCTTTTTACATAATATATAGTTTTATATAAAGTATGGCTTTATTATAATGTACAATTTTATGTATAAAGTATTGTTTTCATATAATATAATATATATATAATGTATGGTTTCTTTGTATAATACGTAACATATAGTTTATATATATATATATATAATATAATATAGTTTTCATATTATATGTAGTTATATATATATATATATATATATAAATACGGTTCTAATATAAATGTATAGTATATATATAATATAAAGTTTTCTTATATAATATAGCTTATATATATAATATAGTTTCAATAAATGTATTATAATTTATTTCTTTTTTTACATAGTATGATTTTTTTTTATGTTTTTATGTGATACTTTGTTCATGCATTTACATTTGTCATTCATATGACCCTCGATTTTGATAGCATGTTAATTAATTTAAATCAAAGAAAACGGAGGTATTCATTAACCCCGATATTTGTGTCGTAACAGTCCTAACTCAATGGATGTCGACCAATATTTGGGTTAATCCTTACCGTCTAAAGGTAAACGACAACTAAAAAGGACGAGACCATGACATCATATCTAAATGCTTGCATCATGCATAAATGTGACGTATGAATGTCGAACCATACATTAACATGGCAGTGAAAGTTATATGATGTTTGTTTAATATATTGTCCGATGTATCATCATCCTTATTAATTAAAGGCCTAATAAATTCTAAAGCAACGATTTGATAAAGCTCGTACAATTAGAGTCATATTTTAGTTAAGAACTCCAATTATATTCACTTTAAACTTTAAACAATTTTCATCGATTAAAGGCAACAAATATTTTGGTATCGAATTTCGGTCGTGATGGGGGTGCTAATCCTTCCCAACACGTAACCAACTCCCGAACCCTTTTCAAAATGAATCTCTGGTTTTATGGTGTCCGACCTACCTTAGTGGCCGGTGGCGACTCCAAGTCTTTATTGTTCTTCGAAACTCGAACTTTTAGAACGAAAATCCCCTTTTAATCAGTTTTCTAAAAATGTGGGACACTTTAAAAGTAGTTTTCGAAAAAATGTTATTACAGTATGGCGACTCTGTTGGGGATGAATTTTGTTTTACAAAACAAAAAGAGAGTTAAGCCGAGAAAATACTTGTTGTCTTTAATCGATGGAAATTATTTAAAAAGTTTAATGTAAAATTGATGAGATTGTTCTTCTTTGAAAACGTGACTTAAATTGCACAAGTTTTGATAATCGGTGGCATTCGAATTCATTCCTCATTTAATTTCTAAGGAGACACCGACATGTGTTGCATCATGGTCATTAAGCTTTATACTCGAGCTCCGTCCCTTAAGTGGGAGTCAAACGCCCAAACCCACGTGAGTATCCCTCCACGGGTCGGTAATTCACTTCTGGAACCCACGCCTTTGACACGTAAGCAGCCCTCCACGTCACTAGGTTGTGCTTTCCCTCGAACCGAAACCAATTCGCAAGATTGTAATGGGCCAAAATTGGAGTTCTTGTAGCCTTAGTAGGTAATAAGATAGGTTGGGATACCCTTGTTAGAACCAAACCCGTGCGTGAGAATCTAAGAAGCCCACCCTATTAGAGCCATGCGGATAACCGTAGAACTAGAATTTATGTTGTACGTTTTCCCTTTATCTATCTTGTTTTGATTAATTGCTTTTCTCCTTGCGATTAATTTTGTTCATTTAATTATTTATGTATGTTACTAACACATTTCTTTCTTGGAGTTATTTTGCTTATTTTATTTATTAGTTCTGCATATTCATAGCATCTTTGTATGAAGTGTTGATTCGAGAACAATCCAAAAATTAAAAGTTTTCGTAATGGGAGAAAGAGATCATCATAATGAGTCAAAGAATCCCAAAGATCAAGAGTGATTAGGGTTTGAACCAAGACAAGGAAGAAAACATTTCATGTGACTATGTGAGCATTGGCCAAGTTGACATGCTACCAATGATCGAAGAATCAAATAGATCGAATTCATCTCAAGCCTCTAGAAGTCAAGTCATTTGATCGTTAAAGCAAAGTGTACCTCAATGTATCCAAGCCTTAGCAAATAGCCATGGAGTTTCCGGAATGCGTTGATTCAGATGAAGAGGATGAGCAAAACCTATTGAAGATTGTACCCTATGTGTAGTTATATTCTTTCCTCGATGTAATGAGACTTGATCTCTGTTACGAAAGTTGTTTAATGAGGATGTTCGTCGATCAACACTTGTTGCATTATTCCTTGCATACTTGTCTTTAAATTATCTCATTTTCATACATATGATACATTGCATACATCAATCATTTAATTAATTACGAGAAACTGCAATCATTCCTCATTCATACGCCACTCGTTTGCAACCCGAGAAATGGAAGAGAGATTGGCCAAGGTAGAGAAGGTGCAGAAGGACCTCAAAACTCGTTTGGACGGGATCAGTAAGAATATCAGCGATCATACCGCACAGTCGCAAGCTTTTATTATTGCTCAGATGACTGAGCTAGTATTGAAGATGAAAAACGAGGAATGAGTTTCTATAGATAGCTCAAACTTTGAAGAACAATAGGGTACTGCATCCCATGTGAAGGATCAACTAGAAGTGCCAAATTCTGGAAAAAGAGTCTACATTAATCTCGTGGGAGTTTCTTCCAATCCCACCATTGGAGCACCTGTTAGCCACCATGGGGAACCTCAACGAATCAGCTCCTTGACTTAGGGGCAGGATATGGGGATGAAGTGGAGAGGATTAAGGCCGAGATGGAAGAGAAGCATGAGGAGAGGTTCCACTTCTTTGAAGAAAGATTCAAGACCTTACAAGGGACGGATGAGCAAGGGAATGATGTCAGCGATTTGAGCCTTGTAACGGATTTAGTCCTTCACCGAAATTCAAAGTTCCCAATTTTGAGAAGTACGATGGAACTACTTGCCCCTTAGCGCACGTTACTATGTATTGCCGAAAGATGACAACTTTTGTAAAAGATGAGAAACTACTTATTCACTGTTTTCAAGACAGTTTAACTAGTTTCACAACCCGTTGGTATACTCAACTTAGTCGATTCAACATCAAGTCATGGAGAGATCTTTCAAAAGCATTCGTGGGTCAGTACAAGCATGTAACTAATATGACTCCAACTAGGCTCATGCTACAAGGTTTGGAACAAAAACACAATGAGAGTTTCTGTGAGTATGACCAGCGTTGGCGAGACGTGGCAGCTCAGGTGCAACCCCCACTTCCGGGAAGTGAAATTATTCCTATGTTTGTGGACACTCTAAAAGGAGTCTTGTATGATCGCTTGATAAGCAATCTTGCCAATAGCTTTGCGGACATGGTCATGACGGGAGAACGTATTGAGGATGCTATCAAGAAAGGGAAGATAGTAGATTCCTATAGCACAAACACCCACAAAGGGCATGAGTCCCAACTTCATATGGTGGGTTCTCGCCCAAACAACTAGTATCATGGCCGCTACCATAATTAAGCATCATGTTCTGCAAAGCCTCCAAGAGTTCTTCACCCAGTTTCCTATGTCATACACCAATTTGCTCCCAGTGCTTATTGAGAAGAAGCTTCTGACCCTAGTTCAGTCCAAACCAAAGGATCCTCCTTATCCTGAAGGTTATGATGTTAGTGCCATATGTAACTACCATGTGGGAAGCACGAGCCACACCATGGAGAATCGTGGGGCAGTGAAAAAAGGTTCAGGGACTGATCGAGAATGGTCTGTTGAAGTTTTGAAAAGAAAGAATGATGAGTGTGACTTTTGGAAGGTGTTGTTTCCCTGGTTTTAGGAGCTCGTGTGTTCAAGTTTTCTTTCATGTTGCATTTTCTCTTGAAGTAATGCATAGAACAAACATTGCTATCATTTGCCCGAAGATAACAATGATCCTTTTTAAAGGCACTTGTTATGTTTGCGAATTTTCTTTCTAATGAAAATGTATTTTTCTAAACATACAATGATCTTGAAATCATATATATATGTATATCCCTCCTTACCTTCGTAGGTCCTCGAATATCACATGCATGATGTGGCATTGATTCTAGTGAAAGAGATCGATCGAATGGTGTGATAACGATGAAGTATGATTTTCTGCTCCATCCACTCTGGTTGGTAAAACGAGAGAAGCAAGATTACTATTCCTTCGATGATAAGAAAATCTCCTAAGAAAACCCAAATAGAGTTGTTTGAATATGCCTGGAAAAAAAAACTATTTCAAAATAAAACGAATTGATTTAACCTTCAGAGCCTGGTAATAAGTAAAAGCACTCCAATGTTCGAAACCTGGTAATAGGCATTGTCAGATACGAGTGTGAAACTCTTAGGGCACTCTGCTGAAGCCTGAAACTCTTCGCTTCATGAGTGATGTTAATATTTACAAAATCGTGACTATGTTGAGTAACTCGGAGTATTGTTGTATGCTCCATCATTTTCCTCGAGACAAAGAACTGTGACGAGTTGAATTCCCCTAGGAAAAAAGAAAATGGATGAACAAATTGAATAAGTCTCGGAGATGAATCCTTGAGGACACTGACACAATATCAATGGCAATCAGAAGTACTCACTTACATATAAAGTCCATAGAATGACATTTTCCGTTCTGTGGGCTAAACAAAGTTCGGAAATCTTGAATATACATATGGAGAAACATGATGAGAACTAGAAGGAATAGTAATCGAGCCAATCAAGCAAATTCCATAATCATAAGGATGAATCGAGCGATTTGGAAAGAGTTTCACAACTTCACATCTCGCCACAACATTCAAAGTCTCCGTAGACTTAAGTTGATCATCGGAAAGTTGAATCTAAGACGCTCTTGCATTTGATATTTGAGGCATCCTATTTTGTATTTCTTTCAATTAGAATTTTTATTTCAAGGTTTTGTATGTTAATATAAAAGGGAATTCTTCATTAGAATGACGACACGCAAATTGGTATTTTTTTAAACCAAGAAATCTCTCTGTATTACTTCGAATATAAATGCATCAGGAAGGCCCAAAGGTTAAGGGGCACTACGTGAGGCGGAATGATGAAGAGTCCTTGAGGTTAAATTGCCATAATTGGGCCCATTCTCTGTGGGGGAACTAAGGCTTTCACATGAAAAAGTTCGAACCGAAATAGATAAAAGATAGCACAAGGCTAGAAAAAGTTTAGATAAAGACTCCGATTATGACTGAGGTCACCAGACTCGAAGAACGAGCAACACAAGTTTAGGGGCAAGTTTTGTCAAGAGACGAGATTGATGAGTTGTTGTTGTCCCAAGATGACGACCACTAGTTCTAGAAAACAGACAAAATGGATCCACACATCTTTGCATCATGCTCATGCATCATATTTAGTCAAAAATCCCTAGGATTAGGAGTATGCTAACTCATAGCATCGAAGCATTTTTATTGTTTTTTTACAGATTTTGTAGAATGCAAAGGATTTTTTACTTGAAACTCTTCGACGATGAGTCTCTAATGAGAAGAACTTAGCTAACAAAGATTCGAAGGATTTTCCAAGGTGAATGACTCACTTAGCCAGGGAGAGGGAAAAGTTCGCCAGGAAGAATGAGAGAGAAGAAAGAAAAAGAGAGAAAGAGAGAGAGAAAAAAAGAATGAGAGAAAAGAAAAAGAACGAGCGGAAAGAAGAAGAGAGAAAGAGAAAAAGAAGAAATGGAGAGAGAGAGAAGAAAACAAAAAAGGAAAAGAAAATGGGGAAAGAAATAAATAAAGAAAAAGAAAAAGAAAGGAAAAGAAGAAGAAAGAAAAGAAAGAGAAAATAAAAAGGAAAGGAAGAAGGAGAAGAAAAGGAAAGAAAGAAAAGAAGAAGAAGAAAGAAGGAAAAAGAGAAAAGAAAAGAGGAAAAGAAAAGGAAAAAGAAGAAGAAGAAAGAAGGAAAAGAGAAAAGAAGAAGAAGAAAAAAACATGAATCTCTAAAGTGAAAACTTGTAAAGACACTTTAGAGCAAGAGGTTAAGGAACACAAGAAAAAAAAAGGGAGTATAATGGGTGGACCCGAGGTGAGAGAGGAGGCACCGCCATTGCAAAGAAAAAGAAGAAGATGAAAGCAAGAGAAAATCAAGATCAAGGGACCAAAAGGAGAAAGTATATCTGAAAGATAGATTGGACCCTTCCTAAGAGGAGGAGTAAACGAAAAAGAGAAAACCTAGAAAGGATTTCAGAGCGAAGGAGTCAGATACTCAAAGCTCAAAAATTTCAGGCGAAGGATTTCAGACTCACCACATCAAAATTTTAGAGCAAAGGAGGCAAATACTCAAAGCTCAAAGATTTCAGGTGAATGATTTCAAAATCGCCACATTAGGATTTCAGAGCGAAGGAGGTAGATACTCAAAGCTCAAGGATTTCAGGCGAATGATTTCAGACTCGCCACGTCAGGATTTTAGAGCGAAGGAGGTAGATACTCATAGCTCAAGGATTTCAGGCGAAGTATTTTAAACTCGCCACGTCAAGATTTTAGAGCGAAGTAGGTAGATACTCAGAGCTCAGGGTTTTCGAAGCGAAGGAGGCAGATACTCATAGCTCAAGGTTTTTAGAGCGAAAGGGACAGATACTCATAGCTCAAGATTTCCGAGCAAAGGAGGCAGATACTCAAAGCTCAAGGATTTCAGGTGAAAGATTTTAGACTCGCTACGTTAGGATTTTAGAGCGAATGAGGTATATACTCATAACTCAAGATTTCAGGCGAAGGATTTCAGACTCGTCACGTCAAGATTTGAGAGTGAAGGAAGCAAATACTCAAGGCTCAAGGATTTCGAGCGAAGGGTTTCAAATTCGCCATGACAAGGTTTTTAGAGCAAAGGAAGCAGATACTCATTTCTCTAAGACTTCGGGGCACAAGAGGCAGATACTCATAGCTCCAGCTTTCGAGGAAGAAGAAGGGTGAATAGTTCTATATAGGAGGAACTTGCAGCTCAGAATCTTCAAACAGGGAAGTGGAACAAAATTAGTGCTTATGGTCTTTGTTTTATTCTTGTTTCACAAGGATAAGCAAAGAGGGGCAACTGTAATCACTAATTTTGTCTGGGGTAGACCCGTTTTTATTTTTATTTTTATAAGTAATGGACTTATATGCGTAATGGGCTTTGCCTGGGCTATATTTAAAACAAAAATTATATATGTTGCTATCATATGTGAACCAATTGAAAAAAACCCCTAAATATTATTACTAGTATTATATAATTATATATGTGTTTTGTATACCCCATAATATTTTAGCCTATATTAGTTTTATTAGTTCGGTATCCTATTATATCATTAGTATTATTATTATCATATTTATCATTATTATTACAAATATTAATTGGTGTCATTATTATTATATTATATTATTATTATTATTATTATTATTATTATTATTATTATTATTATTATTATTATTATTATTATTATTATTATTATTACATTATATAATACTAATTAAACTGATTATATATATATATGTGTGTGTGTATAAACATGCACCCTTTAATTAAATAAAGCCCAATACATAGTTAAATAAAAGCCCGAGTCTATTAATCAATCCATTTATATTAAAAACCTAAAAATTATATATATTACATAGGGCCCATTTGGCCCAATTAACTAATATCCTAATCTAATAAAACAAAAAACCCTAATTGGTTTTGTTTGCTGCGCTGCAGCATATTAGCCGTCAAATCTAGCTTAGCTCTGACGGTCCAGATTCAAGCAAGGACGACCCTCCATCGCGCGTCGAAGACACACTCCAGACGTTTCATATTCCCCACGAACGCGTAGAGTTCACGCGCGCCTCCTCGAATTTCTTGTGATCGTCCAGATCCTCACCACATCGATCGAAGGGACCACCGTCAGCCATGTCAGTGCACGGTCATTCAAAGCCCTCTCGGGTCCCCTCTCGTATGAGAGTCGTATCACATGCAAAAACAAAAAAAAATAGAGAATTAGCCAGCAATATCAGAGGCGAATGTGAATACAAACAAATTTTCAGAACCAATGGCAAATTTTATTCTGATTTTCATATAAACAAATTGATGTAATTTCGGCTATAGAATCGAAAGCAAACATTGTAAACCTTAAGTTTCAACGGGGGCATCAATCAGGAATTTCAAAAATCAATAGAAAGAAAAAATCTCGAAAGTTTCAGAGGTATCACCTTCTCAATTATTTTAGCATTCATCGGCATCCTCATTTCGAATTCAAAAAATACACCGGAAAGAGCTACGGTTTCATGTTTTTACTTTCGACGGTTCGCCCTCCTTCGCATCGGTTCGCTTTCCCTCATTGATGATAAACCTTCCGGCCTTCCAAAGGCTGTGCATGGTGAGTCGGAGGGAACGGTAACCAAAAAAGGGGTTCGTTTTGGGTTTCGGCTTTCACAAAAAAAAAGGGGTTTTTCATCATTTTCGAATGGTCTGAGTTGAGATTTGGGTATTAATAAAGAGAAATTGAGTCATTTTTAGGTGTTTGGGGGTTTGCCGGTTGACGACCAGCGACAGTCGATGTGTTGAGTTCTGGCATCGAGAGGATGAGAGAGAGGGAGGCTTTTAGGGTTAGCAAAAGGGTTTAAAATGATTTAAACGCGTTTTTATAATGTTTTAAAGGTTTAAAATTGGTTTAATTCATTTTTAACCCTTTCGCGTCTTCAAAATCGCCTCGCGGCGCTTTCGTATTTTAAAACCCTCTCTTCGGTCCCTCCAATTTTTAGAAGCTTTTAATTTCGTCCTTGTTTTTTATTTTAGCCGAATTTCGAGTGGTTTAATCATCGTTTTGGTCATGGGATTTTGGTTTTTGTTCATTTTGGTCCTAATTCCAGTGTTGTTTAATCCCCATGTTTATCATGCATTTTAATTTTTGCCCCTGTAATTTAGTTCCTTTAATTTTTAGTCTTGTTTATTGTTAATGTTTATTATTCTTGCTTTTCTATGTTGTGGATATGTATATTTGTGTATTTTGTGGTTTGATATGTATAATATATAGTTTATATCTACGGAATATAATATAGGGTTTTACATATTCTATACACATAATATATATAGCTTTTTACATAATATATAGTTTTATATAAAGTATGGCTTTATTATAATGTACAATTTTATGTATAAAGTATTGTTTTCGTATAATATATATAATATATGGTTTCTTTGTATAATACGTAACATATAGTTTATATATAAAAAATATAATATAGTTTTCATATAATATGTAGTTATATATATATATATATATATATATATATATATATATATAATACGGTTCTAATATAAAGTATAGTATATATATAATATAAAGTTTTCTTATATAATATAGCTTATATATATAATATAGTTTCAATAAATGTATTATAATCTATTTCTTTTTTTTACATAGTATGATTTTATTTTTGATGTTTTTATGTGATACTTTATTCATGCATTTACATATGTCATTCATATGACTCTCGATTTTGATAGCATATTAATTAATTTAAATCAAAGAAAATAGAGGTATTCATTAACCCCGATATTTGTGTCGTAACAGTCCTAACTCAATGGATGTCGACCAATATTTGGGTTAATCCTTACCGTCTAAAGGTAAACGACAACTAAAATGGACGAGACCATGACATCATATATAAATGCTTGCACTATGCATAAAGGTGACGTATGAAAGTCGAACCATATATTAACACGACAGTGAAAGTATATGATGCCGGTTTAATCTATTGTCCGATGTATCATCATCCTTATTAATTAAAGGCCTAATAAATTCTAAAGCAAATATTTGATAAATCTCGTACAATTAGAGTCAATTTTTCAGTTAAGAACATCCAATTATATTCACTTTAAACTTTAAACAATTTTCATCGATTAAAGGCAACAAATATTTTGGTACCGATTTTCGGGCGTGATGGGGGTGCTAATCCTTCCCCACACGTAACCAACTCCCGAACCCTTTTCGAAATGAATCTCTGGTTTTATGGTGTCCGACCTACCTTAGTGGCCGGTGGCGACTCCAAGTCTTTATTGTTCTTCGAAACTCGAACTTTTAGAACGATAATCCCCTTTTAATCAGTTTTCTAAAAATGTGGGACACTTTAAAAGTAGTTTTCGAAAAAATGTTATTACAGTATGGCGACTCCGCTGGGGATGAATTTTGTTTTACAAAACAAAAAGAGAGTTAAGCCAAGAAAATACTTGTTGCCTTTAATCGATGGAAATTATTTAAAAAGTTTAAAGTAAAATTGATGAGGTTGTTCTTCTTTTGAAAATGTGACTTAAATTGTACATGTTTTGATAATCGGTGGAATTCGAATTAACTCCTCATTTAATTTCTAAGGAGTCACCGACATGTGTTGCATCATGGTCATTAAGCCTTATACTCGAGCTTTATCCCTTAAGTGAGAGTCAAACGCCCAAACCCACGTGAGTATCCCTCAATGGGCCGGTAATTCACTTTCGGAATCCACGCCTTTGACACGTGAGTATCCCTCATTTAGTCTTGTTTATTGTTAATGTTTATTATTCTTGTTTTTCTATGTTGTGGATATGTATATTTGTGTATTTTGTGGCTTGATATGTATAATATATAGTTTATATCTACGGAATATAATATAGGGTTTTACATATTATATACACATAATATATATAGCTTTTTACATAATATATAGTTTTATATAAAATATGGCTTTATTATAATGTACAGTTTTATGTATAAAGTATTGTTTTGATATAATATAATATATGATTTCTTTTGTATAATACGTAACATATAGTTTATATATATAATATAATATAGTTTTCATATAATATGTAGTTATATATATATATATATATATATAATACGGTTCTAATATAATGTATAGTATATATATATAATATAAAGTTTTCTTATATAATATAGATTATATATATAATATAGTTTCAATAAATGTATTATAATATGTCTTTTTTTACATAGTATGATTTTCTTTTGATGTTTTTATGTGATACTTTGTTCATGCATTTACATCTGTCATTCATATGACCCTCGATTTTAATAGCATGTTAATTCATTGAAATCAAAGAAAATGGGGGTATTCATTAACTCTGATATTTGTTTCGTAACAGTCCTAACTCAATGGATGTCGACCAATATTTGGGTTAATACTTACCGTCTAAAGGTAAACGAAAACTAAAAAGGACGAGACCATGACATCATATCTAAATGATTGCATCATGCATAAAGGTGACGAATGAAAGTCGAACCATAACTTAACACGATAGTCAAATTTATATGATCTCGGTTTAATCTATGGTCTGATGTATCGTCATCCTTATTAATTAAATGCCTAATTTATTCTAAAGCAACGATTTGATAAAGCACGCACAATTAGAGTCAGATTTTTAGTTAAGAACATCTAATTATATTCACTTTAAACTTTAAACAATTTCCCTCGATTAAAGGCAACAAATATTTTGGTACCGATTTTCAGGCATGATGGGGGTGTTAATCTTGCCCCACACGTAAACAACTCATGAACCCTTTTCGAAATGAATCTATGGTTTTCTGGTGTCCGACCTACCTTAGTGGCCGGTGGCGACTCTAGGTCTTTATTGTTCTCCGAAACTCGAATTTTTAGAACGAAAATCCCCCTTTAATTAGTTTTCTCAAAATTTGAGACACTTTAAAAGTAGTTTTTCTAAAAAACGTTATTACATTGGTGGCTCAATTCCTCCTGCTGGTGCGGCCACTCTTTGAATACGGCCAAAAAACTGGCTAACCTGTTTGTACTGCTCTGTCGCCTCATCCAAGAAGTCCAACAAATGCTAACCATCCTTCCCAGCTGGGTGGAATCTCGGTCTCAAGTCTTTAGCCCGAGCCTTCATCTCATGAGCCTTGGAAATCGCCTTTTGAATTTGCAACCTCCTATGATCAATATAGAACTGTCGTCCTAAACATGCAACATCCACAACTCGCTTCGTGTCACCCCATTGAACTTTTATATCTTATCATTAATTTGGTGAACAAGAGGTATTGTCCTAGTGTATTCTTGCTTGTAGTTACTACCAGCTGAACGAGGGAGCCGAGGGACGGAGGACACAACGTTGAGAAGCAAACCCAGGAGTTGTACTGAAGCAGTTCCAACTAACGATAAGTTGCTATCGAGCACCTGCCGAACACCTGCCGAGCAAAAGTTGCTGCCAACCTTGCTGTCCGCGGCAGCGAACTATGGAAGTTTGGAGAACCGGAGCGCGATTTGTAAAGCTAAAACTCTTGATTCTATCGTTGGCGTACATGTGATTTTCCGACATTTGTAGCAGCGGCTAGGGTTGCCGAAGCGAAAATCCCAAGCTTACTTGCGGGCTAAGTAAAATGAGCAAGAGTCCATATTCCAAGGAAAGAAGTCAGCATTTAAAGCTACATTAAAGAAGAAAACCTACTTTAGAGGACTTCTACTCCAATGAGGACTTGACCTTGTTTTAAGTCTATAAATACCCAATGTACTTCTCGTTTAAATCATCCTAGGTTTTCTATAGACTTTACTTGTGCTCTTCTATGTCGCCATGTTCTAATTCTCCATTGGGTTAGGGTTATGTTGTAACTAGAGTGAAACGGTTGTTTTAGGTTTTTGAGTTATTTCTTCAATAAAATATTTCAAGTTTACTTAATCCATTGTTCTTCATTCTTTCAATCTTTCCACACCAGTCGTTTGAGAGAATCCATTTGTCAGCCACGGAAGTGCAATGCTCACAAAAGGGTTAAGTATGGTCACAACGGGAGGCGTGACTAACTTGGTTCCACACTAGTGTACAAATTTCAGCGGCTAAAAAGGATCTCTAACCGAGTTGATTGATTTGGTTCCACACTAGTCCTCAAGTTATCAATCTCAAGCATCCTAACCTAGAAATAGGAGGGATCACTGTCGACTATCCTGCCGAACTTGAAGTATCTCTCAGACTTGCCGCCAGGACGTCTATCCATTCCACCTACTGAGACAATGCACACCCCTGCAGTGGTAGTGACCTACTGCGGTCGCGTGACATGGTCGTAGTTTTTCACCCATCTACCCACCAAGGCAGCATATCGTGGCAGCATAACCTTGCCTGCCCTATCAACCTGATTCACCTCTTCTCTATTACTTGTTTCTTTATTTACTCTTCTTCTCAACCAAACTATTCACTTGTGTTTTTATTTTTACCATTGTGCAGGAACTACGAAACGAGACAAGCTGTCCAATCCTCGTGGGATTCGACATCTTTTATACTATAACTTGACAGGAGTGTGCACTTACGCTCCCACAAAAAGGGAACACCTTCACGCCCTACAAGTTTTTGGCACCGTTGCTGGGGATTGGTAACAACGAATTTCATTTTTAATTTCTGCACCTTTTTACTTTTCGTTTATTTTTATTTTTAATCGAAAAAAAGAATTTTATCGTGTCCTTTGCAAGTGTATGACCAGGGTTAACCCTAGCGGAAACTTCATTATTTATGACGATCTTGAGCGTGAAACTAGACGAATCAAGAGGGAGCTTAGGGAAGCCTTAAAGAACAAAGACAAAGGCAAAGCAAAGGAAGAGACCATGGTAAACGAAGACCCACCAATTGATGGCAGGGGAGGGCAAACAGATTTGCCGCTCAGAGAACCACAAGTACAGTAGAGGCAGGATCCCCCTGATCCACCCCAAGTAAGGACAACTAGAGACTATCTTGAACATGACTTTCAAAGGTTTGAGCCAATAGTAACAGAACCAGAGATAGGGTTAGATCATTTTGAACTGAAGCTTGTCATGTTCAACATGCTAAACACACTAGGGCACTTTGGAGGGACTGCAACAGAAAATGCTCAACATCATCTACGCGGATTCCTGGACATCTGCCGAGCATTCATAATTCATGGGGTACACCAAGACGTACTGCAGCTAAGGCTATTTCCCTATTCACAGAGGGATAGGGTGAAACAGTGGTTGAATAATTAGCCAGCCAGATCTTTCACTTCATGGGTAGAGCTCCGCAAGGACTTTTTAGACCAATTCAGCCCATCCAACGTCACCGATAGACTAAAGAATGAGATTATAGCTTTGAAACAGGGGGATGACGAGCCAATGTACGAGGCATGGGAGCGGTACGAACAAATGTTGAACAACTGTCCGCTTCATGGTTTACCGGCTTGTACTCATGTTTCTCTATTCTACAATAGGGTTAACTACCCGACTCGAATGCTGATAGATGCCTCGATTAACAGGATCATCCTAGACAGACCTCTGGAGGAAGCACTACGGCTTCTCAACATAGCAGCTAAAAACGATTATAAATACCTGACAGCCCACCGAGGCAGCACAAGGCGGCCATATGCTGTGAATGAGGTGGAAGCCTCTGAATCTATTAACGCCCGCCTCGACACTCTAACGGAGCTGGTGATGAAGATGGTGCAATCCTCAGGGAAGGTCCATGAGGTAAAAGCTGTTGAGCCCTTCTGTAACAAATGTGGGGCCAATCATGATTCCTCTAAATGAATTGTATCTGCTAACTACATAGGTGGATATGAGAGGACTAGCAGGTCGGCCCAAAACACATACAATCCTAACTGGAGAAACCATCCTAATTTCTCCTGGAGCAACCCAAAGATAGCTACAAATCCACAACAGCTACAAGGAAGGTACCAGCAGAATCAGTCCCGGCAGCAGAATCAGTAGCCACAACACAATAATTCACTAGAAGCTACTCTGAATAACTTTATGAAACAAACTGGTGAATTTATTGTTTATAAAAATAAGTTTATTGAAAAAAATTGAGTCTTTCATAGACAGGACAGAAATGAAGATGAACAACCAGGAGGCTGCAATTAAGAACTTGGAAACCCAGTTTGGGAAGTTCACTGAAATCTATCATAGCTGGATCATGGGAGCATCATCCAGCAACCCGCCAGAAGCAACCAAGCCCACTTTTGAAAATTGCAAGACCATAACTATGAGGAGTGGGAAGCAGCTGGATTAACCTCAGATGATAGAGCAGTTAGAAACTCAGCCAGAACATGTGAATAAGCTTGCCCCAGCAGCAATCATATTAGTCGCCCCTGCAGCAACATCTTCTCCCGTCGTCCTAGTAGTAGAACATTAAAGCATCACTGACAAGGATGATCCTCCTCAAACTAAGCCCCCAAGCAAGGAGCAAATAGAGGACATCCGTCTGCCAGCTCCATTCCCCAGAAGCTCAAACAACAGCAACATGAGCACCAATTCAGAAAATTCTTGGACATTCTGAAACATGTGCACATTAACATACCTCTAATAGAAGCTATACAAAGCATGCCCAACTACGCCATGTATTTCAGAGATATAGTTTCTAAGATGAGGCGGATAGGGGAATTCGAGGCGGTGGCCGTCACTGAAGAATGCATGGCTATGTTGCATAACAAGATGCCGCCCAAGCAAACAGATCTGAGCATCTTTGTTATACCATGCAGGCTGGGCAGCAAGCATGAGACTAGGGCCTTGTGTGATTTGGGAGCCAGTATAAATCTGATGCCTAAGGCCGTCTTCGACAAACTAGGTATTGGACCTGTAAAGCCAACCTTTGTAATGCTTAAACTTGCCGATCACACATTTGTGTGATTGAGGACATACTGGTCAAAGGGGGCAACCTTATCCTTCCTGCCGATTTCCTCATCTTGGATTTTGAGGCCGATGAGAAAGCCCCCATCATTCTTGGGCGGCCCTTCTTGGCCACGGGAAGAACACTAATAGATGTGGAACTCGTGGGAACTTATAATGAGGGTAGAAGATCAAAGCATAAGGATGAATGTGCTGCAACCCTCGGATGAAGGAAAGGACGACCTGGATGAAAGAGCTGCCAAGATAAGTGTGGAAACATGTTAGGGCAGCGGCTGCCATAATAGACCTCGGGGCTGATTGAAGGACCTCATCAAGCAGAAATTGAAGGAACAAGAGGACCCCCCAGGAGGGGAGGAAAAGCTAAACCACCTCAGGAAGTGGTTATATCTAGGAGATGCACCCAAATGCACGCCTAACATAACTTAATTTTTATTTATTTCTATTCAATTATTTTTATGCATTAGGAATAAAGTTTATTTTATTTTTAGGACTAGATTAATTTTCAGTATTTAATTCTTCAGATTTTATTTAATTATTTTTGTTTTGTTTTAGGTTTAAGAATAAAGGAGCAGGATTAAGAGGAAAGACCAGCAAAAACCCGCCAACCATCCTGCCGAGTCAGCAGCCAGCGTAACGAAGTATAACGGCTAGTTGGCCACCAACAGATCTGAAAATAAATGGCAGAAAAACTATAACGTACACAAGGAAATCGGATCGTTGATCATTCAATGCCTCCCTGGCACTTCTCAGTAGTGCCTATATAAACCACTAACTTATTTCACTTTACTTCACTTCAACCCACCAACAGCAGGTTCTGCTTCAAGGCAGACGAAGAGAGATATAGAGCACAATTCTTGAAGCAGGTCATCTGGGAGGAACAAGGCTTCCATTATACGCAGCAAACGGGAGACCGTAGTCTTGAGCTCACCTTGTTCCAAACCATCCACTACAAGGGATGGGAGATGTTCGCTCAACAGCCCGATATAGCGAACATCACTATAGTCAGGGAATTTTACTCACATCAGCCCTGCCCAGACAAGCCATTCGTCTACATCCGCAGAGAGGCAGTCAAGCTCAACCCTATTGTCATCAACATTTATTATGGCCTTGAAATGAACGACAACCCGTATGAGGACTGAAGGCAGTCACTGACGGTTGCCCACTATGAGGAGATCAAGGCCAGAATCGTCAAGCCTAACATACCATGGCAGGAGGGCAAACATGTGGGATCTGTTCAGCGTCGCCACTTGCTACCTGTAGTGATGTTATGGAACACGTTCGTGAAAAGGCACTTGTTGCTCACATCCCAAAACTCAACATTTTATCGGCCGCACCTCGCCATAATCTACAATATCTTGATGAACCGGCCGATCAATGTGGGGGAAATCATCTGCACGGAAATATACAACTGCTTCAAGAAGAAGAAAGGTAGGTTGTACTTCTTGTCCCTCATCACATGTCTCTGCACCAATTTCCGAGTCCCCGCAGAACCCACTGATGAGTTCACAGCTGCCAAGGAGAGCTGGACCAAAAAGGTTCGCAACCAGATGATGCAGGATGCGGAAAAAGAACCAGGGACGCCCAATCAGCCCTCCGCCACACAGTATGAAACGCCAACCGCCCCCTGTAGTACTAATGTTGCCTCGAACACAGAGGTCCTCTCGTTGCTCTAGACACTCCTCGAACACACAAAACAGATAGAGCAACAACAGTTGGCCTTCATGAGCTATGTGGAGGAGGCCCAAGAAGCCATTGTGGCTTAATTCCTGCAGAAATTCCCTGGTGACGTGCCCACCATGCCGCATTTTCCTGATGAGCTTGCAGTAGCAGCAAGAGCACGATGAACTTTACCCGCCGCCACCACCCGCCAGACAGATCATCTGGTGCCTTCTCCTATGCATTCTCCGCAGCACTCAGCTGCCACCCCATCAAACACAATGGCAGACTCCCTCGAGAGGCACTAGCTGAATCTCTCCCCCGCTTGCACAGCCAATACAGTAGCATACTCCTCCTCTTTAGAGGAGATTGAGCAGCAGCCGCCGAACCTTTAAACAACAGTGGTTGCGGCAACAACAACCATCCTCATGGAATTCATCACTCCGGCAGCACTTACAAAGGAAGGGACAAGGAAGAGGAAGCGGCACATAATAGATGAAGAACTTGTGGACCTCGAAGATAGAGTCAGAAGGAAGCGATGGATTCCCCCTACCGAGCCTCTATAAGAGCCACAACAGACACCAAAGAGAGTCCAGCCACCGCAGAAAGCAAAGACATATCCTGCTCAAACTGCCGCCAAGGCATCTGCCAAAAGTCGCCTCGTTGTCTGAACATCCTTCTCTTCCTCAGCTAGCTAGAATCCAACCTCCTCCGAACCCTCAGCAAACTTTTATTTTCTTTTCCTTTATTTTTATTTTTATTTTTATTTTTATTTATCTTTATTTTATTTTATTTTTTGTTAATTTTAACATGTATATTTTGTTTCTTATTTTATGTTTTGTTCATTGAGGGCATTGTACTTGCCTTAGTACAATTTGTTATGACTTGTGCCTATGATAGGATAGTCGATTACTTTATTTTCGCACCTAACTAAAATTAAACTTAATCTTGGGAAAGAGCATGAAGTATGACTTAGATTTTTTCTTTTTGCCTGAAAATGTTGAATATCTCTGTTATTTGCTGAATGTGTAGAATATTTGATGAACAATGCCTATTTGTTTTTATTGCAAAATTCTAACAGTAATTGCAGGTAGCCGCCGAGGCAGGCAAAAGAAATAGAAAAATGCAGAACTGCCAAAGGTAGCAAAGTGCAAAAACAAAGAAAAATGTTGTGTTACCTTAGAGGTGCCCGTAATAGGCTCTAGGAAGAATCGTGTGCGAGGACACTTCGTTGCTATCAAAGTTCATGGATCTGAAACACTAAAAGTGACAAACAACTTAGCATGAGTGAATGAAAGCCTTCACGGGATGACTCTACACCAAGGGTTTGGGGTTCTGTAGTTTGCTCCTATCTAAATGTTAGACCTGGAAGAATAGTTGTGATAAGCTGAAGCCCTCAATACCTTGATTAAAAATAATATGCTTAATTGTGCTGCCTCGGCAACAACCTTTTAAATTACATCAATATCTTTGTTTAATCTTTTATTTTGCATATTCAACTTGTTTACAGATTTGCAGACAGCACACGGGCATTAGGAATTTAATTCTGAGTTATTTTCTTGTTTACTTCCCTTCATTAAGTTATATGTATATAGGTGCCACGGCCTTGAGGCAGAAAATCAGGTTAAAAACAAGTTTTTCTTTCTGGCTATTATTAGCGCAAGTACTTTAGGTTGCATTGTTTGAGGACAAGCAATAGGTCAAGTTTGGAGAACCATAATGCGATTTGTAGACTGAAGCAGTTCCAACTGACGATAAGTTGTTGTCGAGCACCTGCCGAGCAAAAGCTGCTGCCAACCTTGCTGCCCGCGGTAGCGTACTATGGAAGTTTGGAGAACCATAATGTGATTTGTAGAGCTAAAACTCTTGATTCTATCGCAAGTGCTCACGTGATTTTCCGACGTCTGTAGCAGCAGCTAGGGTTGCCGAAGCGAAAATCCAAAGCTTACTTTCAGGCTAAGTAAAACGAGGAAGAATCCATATTCCAAGCAAAGAAGTCAACATTAAAGCTACATTAAAGAAGAAAAGCTACTTTAGAGGACTTCTACTCCAAGGAGGACTTGACCTAGTTTTAAGTCTATAATTACCCAATGTACTTCTAGTTTAAATTATCCTAGGTTTTCTATAGACTTTACTTGTGCTCTTCTCTGCCGCCATGTTCTAATTCTCCATTAGGTTAGGGTTACGTTGTAACTAGAGTGAAACGATTGTTTTAGGTTTTTGAGTTATTTCTTTAATAAAATATTTCAAGTTTACTTAATCCATTGTTCTTCATTCTTTCAATCTTTCCACACCAGTCGTTTGAGACAATCTATTTGTCGGGCACGAAAGTGCAAGGCTCGCGAAAGGGTTAAGTACGGTCACAACGGGAGGCGTGACTAACTTGGTTCCACACTAGTCTACAAGTTTCAGCAGCTAAAACGGATCTCTAACCGAGTTGATTGATTTGGTTCCACACTAGTCCTCAAGTTATCAATCTCGAGCATCCTAACCTAGAAATAAGAGGGATCAATGTTGACTATCCTGCCAAACTTAAAGTATCTGCCAAACTTGTCGCCAGGACGTCTTTCCATTCCACCTGCTGAGATAGTACACACCCCTGTAGTGGCAGTGACCTACTGCGGCCGCATGATAGGGTCATAGTTTGCCGCCCATCTACCCGCCGAGGCAGCATATCGTGGTAGCAAGGGATAACTCATACCTAATTCAACGTAGTTTTCATACTAAGTGGCAGCATAACCCTGCATGCCCTATCAACCTGATTCACCTCTTCTATATTACTTGTGTCTTTATTTACTTTTCTTCTCAACCAAACTATTCACTTGTGTTTTTATTTTTACCATTGTGCAGAAACTAAGAAACGAGACAAGATGTCCAATCCTCGTGGGATTCGACATCTTTTATACTATAACTTGATAGGAGTGTGCACTTGTGCTCCCACAAAAAGGGAACACCTTCACGCCCTACAATGGTCTTTATGTGCTTGCAGCTGCTTCTTCAAGTCTTCGATACCTAAACGGAGCAGCTTAGTTTCAGCTCCCTTGACTTATTCTTCCTTCAACCTTCCTTAGAGCTCTTGATTCTGATCATGGTATTTTTTTATGCTTCATCGCGCATCTGAATATTGTTCTTCCAAATGTTACTTTTCTTCAAAAAATCGATTTGCCTTCTCATTTTATTTTCAGGCCTCACACTGCCATTCTTTTAGTTCCCTCTTCATTTCTTCTAACCGTGCCCTTTCTTCTTTTGAGGTCTTAGAACCACTTACTCGTGCCCTTTTGTGCCTTCAAGCGATTGTTTTCTTAGGTTAATTCTCGCACATCTCTCAAGTGGATCCCTTATTTTGTTAGCAGGGCCTTTACCTCCTTCTAATAACCTTCTCTTTGAAATTGTTCCGCAAGGAGGTTGCCTTCAAGTTCGGTTAATCTACCCCAAAACTTCTCTTTTTTCCTCTTGAAATTTTACTTGTAGATTTCCAGTTTGACTAGTACGATGCCAGGCTGAGGGTTATTCGATGTGCATACCAAAATCGAAACCCCTATGTTGTCGACTCTATGTTTTCACCAATTGGTATACTCGGGAACAACACCAGCAAATAGTGCCACCTTCATCCGGAAGATTTGATTCCACTCTTTGGCCAACTTCATGACTCGTTTGGTGGATTTAACCTCTGTGTAAGAGAACTCTTCTTCATGAAGTTCATGTGTAATCAGAATGAACTGTCGAGAGCCATATTGGCGTTGTACGAGCAAAGGGGCATAACTAGTAGCTCCCCATAGGCCTATGAGAGGAACCCACTCCATCTTCCCGCATTTGTACATGATAGGTACTGGATACATCCATGGGGATCTCCATATAATATCAACATCGATGAGGTTTCTAAAGAAGGTCACTTAATGTTCTCGCTTCCCATTTCGTGGCCATTGCTTCCTGGTAACTTCTTTGATAGGAATTAAGTCTCTGGACGTTGGATGTTTGCTTTTCTTCTCATTATCTCAGAAGTGGCTCCGTAACCATAGATAAAGAAGTCGTGAGCATCCAGTGAGACGTCCTCTTCCTTGAGTTCGACAAAAGTTTAGGGACCTAAAGGTTTCTTCCAAAATAGCAGGGACAAGATTCACATTCTTCTGGGCAGCAAATCTACCAAGGTTATTTCAATATGCCCCAGAACCTTAGGGAAGATTACCAACCCGTAAATAGCTAAGACAAGCAAGTCATGGACTCTTCCATGCTTCGCATCCTTCATGATCTGTGCATAAATGAATTCCCACGTGAAGCAAGGACTTTTATTCTTTTTGGTGACATGGGTATCTACTTCATTGACGTCTAGACTAACAAGATTGGAAAACTTCTTCCTGTAACCAGAGTTTTTCTCCTTCCAGTAGATTTTGTCAGGTTTCTCTAACTCTAGGTGCAATATAATCATGTATTCCTCGATGGTAGAGCTCATTTCCTCTTGATTGAAGACGAAGAAATGATAGGCTAGATCCCTGAATTCAACCACTACTAATATCATGGGCTCATCTATCTTTAACCCTAAGAAAAAGGTTATATCGCCATAATTTCTGGTAAAGATAGCTCGATCTTGGGTTTTCAGGCTCTCCCAAATAGTAATCAACCCCAACATATAGTTATGTGGAAATCCCATGTTTACTTGTTTAGGTAGATCAAAGAGGGTCTCTATCCTTACATTGTTTTCATGTCGGAGCTGAAGCTCTATGGACTCGCTCTGAACATCGGTATTCGAGCAAAGGACTCTAGAACTAGATAATGTGACCCAAACATTCATGATCTTTGACTGACTAATACTTTAAGATATCAACTCGATGCAATGCAATGTATGCTCTATAGAGTACAGAAAAGTGTTAGTACATGTATATAATGAGACAAAATACTAGAGTAAGATACGAAGAGTAATGCAAAAAAAAAGAAGTAAAACCTATGGCTTTACATGGCTTAATGGGGTGGGCTTTCTATACAAACATTCATGCGAGTTATAACACCCCCTTCTCGGTCTGGTCGAGAATCGGGTCGAAAGGTGACTCTAATGATCAATACAGTGATCGGTGCAATAAATTTTCATTTTATTATCAACATTTAAAACAATAACTTACAATTAATTAATCAATTAGAGCTAATTCTTAACTATTACAAGTTTTAGGGACCAAACTGTAAATTAGATAAATTAGGAGTCTTTCGATGCAATTTATTAAACTACATTGAAATTCATTACAATATTAACAAGCTTGTAAAATTTCATACAATTCAAAGCTCATTTACTCATTCAATTTATTCTTTCAAAGTTCAGTGACTAATCTGTGAACATTGCAAAGTATTAAGTTAATCCTTTAACTAACTTAACTAACCCTGTATTGAAACACCCTAGGGCTATTTCGAAACGGGTGTACGATGATCAACCCATGTTGACTTTTCCCTTTAGACCGTACCAATACGGGCAAGCCTTGTATCGGTACGGGTTGACTTCCTATGACTTTTACTTTGATCCATTTCGATACGCTATGGACTCGTATCGAAATGATGGATTCTAGTAGCAAAATGTTCCGATATGGCTATAGATCGTATCAATACGCCCTGTTCCTTAGGTTCATTTATGCCTACGCGTATCGATACGCCGTCACCCGTATCGATATGGCCTGACCTGTAATGACAAATTTTAGCTGGTTTATCTTCGATTTGACCTACCGAACGATGTTCAAATACAATGAAACTTTATACAAAATATTTCAATGATATAAAATAATAGCATGCCAAATTTCGTGACCATACGAATACGTTCATTGTGTTTTAACCTTTATGAGCCAAATATGCAACTTTAGACTACTTTAAGCCAAAACAAAAGGCCATTTAGGGCCACCAACCACTTTACAACATTGGCATCTCACAAACATATCAAAATGAGAATAAACGACTCCTTTACCACCTTCCTAGGAGTTCATAAGATCAAAATACATTACTTTAGGGCTTGTAGTGACTTGTCTTGCCTTGACTATCCAGTCTTCAATCGCAATAGTCTTTCAACCTAAAATGCATGAGATGTGACACGTTAGGCATACATTGCCTAGTGAGGTAGTCATAAACAATATGAACAACAATGTAGCAAGTATTTAAATATATGTTATCATGCTCATCAATGTCAATACTATGCATCAATATACAATGTTTATCATATTAATTTCATCATTAACCCTTGGATTGAATCAAGATAGTGGATACGTGAATTCCTATGCCTCGCCAAATCAATGAATGGTCTAGTCCCTCTGCCTCGCCAATATGACCAATATCAATACACATCCCTCTGCCTCGCCAAATCAATATAGGTCGTAGCCTTAGGACCGTAGTCCACCCGCAAACTGAGCTCATGAATTCTATAGCATGCCAATTGTATCCATTGTCTATTCAAATCCAAGGTTTCATTGTCTGAATCTATATTCAATGTTCAATAAGAATTTCGATAACCAATGACTTCAATATTATCAATAGTAGACATGTTTCATTAACAATATGCCATGTTTCAATATCAATTTCAATGTCAATATCAATATCCGATGATTTCTTTACAATATTTCAATAACAATAATCATGTCGATGACAATGCATAATAGCGTTACCAATAACTATGTTCGATACTCAATAACAACTTACCGACACTTACCAATGTATCTGATTAACAATCCAATGCAACTTCTTCAACGATACTGTTAGCGATATAATCGATAGCAACAATAAAAGGTTTAGGAAGGCTCTTCGCCTAATCCCGAGACTCCGACTACACTCACCTTAAAATTTGATGCTCTTACGGCTCTCAGATAACAACTCCCTTGTTCCTAGCCTTCGGTAGATTTGATGGATGCTTCTTTTCGTCGTCTTGATCTAGGAAATCAATAAGGAGACTATTAGGATCGATAATACGATATCAAAATCAATATAACAATATCAAAATCGATATCTTATTTCAATATAAACAACAATGATGAAATATACATGGATGATCAAAACCCTGGCTTAAAATTAAGCTTGATGTATCCATAGAATTCAATAATCGATTGAGGAATATAGCTTACTCGATCGATAGCAATGATTCGATATCGATAAATCGAAGAAAACTAAACTAAATCTTGCTCTCCAATGGAGATGCTAGCTTGGAGGAAGATGATAAAAATAACAAAAGAGGAGGTGCTTGCTTAAGAAACTCTTGGTAAGTTCTCTATCCCTTTTTCCTTTGTTTTCAATCATTAATCTGGCTTTTCTTTTATTATCAAGCCACCGATAGGGCTGTAAATGAACCGAACGTTCAGCGAACCGTTCATGAACCGTTCGGCGGGAAGTTCGTTTATGTTCGTTTATTTATTAAACGAACGAACATGAACAAGATTTTTTGTTCGTCTAATTAAATGAACGAACACGAACAAAAGGTTTGTTCGTTCATTTATGTTCGTGAACGTTTGATAATTCGTTTGTTTATGTTCGTTCATTTATGTTCGTTCGTTTATGTTCGTTTATGTTCATTTATGTTCGTTTGTTTATGTTCGTTCGTTTATGTTCATTTAAATTTATTCGCATATGTCTAGGGGTGTTCATTATTTGGTTAAACCAAATTAACCGACCGAACCAAAACAAAATTGGTTAATATATTAGATAATTTTAGGTTTCGGCTAATGATTAAGAGTTTTTTCAAATTTCAATTATCGATTAATTCAATTTAAAATCGATTAATTAATTGAATTAATACTAACCAAAAATATTAAATATTTAACAAATTATATATGTTCGTTTGTGTTCGTTTATGTTCGTTTGTGTTCGTTTATGTTCGTTTACCATTTAAACGAATGAACATGAACGAACACGAACAAGCTACATTCCTTAATGAACGAACACGAACAAGAAATTTTGTGTTCGTTTATGTTCGTGTTCGTTCATTTGTTCGGTTAAAGTTAAACGAACGAACATGAACACACCCTCGTTCGTGTTCGTTCGGTTCGTTTACAGCCCTAGCCACCGATGGCTTTCCTTCACTTGAAGAAAAGCTCCCGATTGATCCACGTAGGTGAAAATTTGATTGAGGAGGATCTAATCGCAAGATTAGTCCATCAACTCTCTCCATGCTATGATTTTACCCCTTCAACTTGTATTTACCTTAATTTAGTTACAGATTAGGTTTTGATACTATTCAATAGGGTTCAATAACAATGATTTAACTCGATTAGAGTCCAATGTCAATAATTAACTGGCCAATACTATGTTTATAAGTACTCTGGATCTCGGAAGACTTTCACTAGCCCATGCGGGGGGTTACTCACGAAGGCATAGCTATTTTCTTCCACTTAGTTTTAATAAATCCCGGGTAGAAGGCTTATGTTTATGATGCAAAGAAAGTTTAAAGCACCAAGAATGCACACATAAAAAATGCAACGGATTACTAAAGAAAATAATTTGTGATCAAGTAAAAGATGAGCCCTCAAATTGTCCCTAGCAGAGTCGCCAAGTTGTAACAATGGAGTCACCACCGGTCCTTTTTATTATATTAGGCGTACCGGAAACCTAAAAACTAGCAAGATCAAGGGTTCGGGGGCACAGTTGCGTGTGGGGAAGGATTAGCACCCCCATCATGCCCGGAAACTGGCGCTTACTTGATCACTAATATTTTCCTTATAATCTGGATGCGTGCATGCAAGGATTAATACAAAAATCCACGAAGTTCTGAGATTGGCCCAAATTCGCTCACAGCTGAGAAAACCTCGGGTTAATTTAGACGCAAAGGGATTAAGGCATTAATCCCTAAAATCCGAGAATATCGTCTCACATAGGAGTTTCGATCATTCCCACAACGGCTAGGGGAAATCGAGTTAACTCTATTTGAGAAGACACTTCATTTTTCATGATGCAATAAAACCTTTTTGAATGATATTTTATCTATACATTTATTAATTTCTAGACCCTAAATGTCATTTATTAGGTGTTTTAAGTATCTAATCCTAAAAGGGTTGTACTTGACTGGATTTTAATTACATTAATTTTGCGAGTGGAAATTACCAAGTAAAATTAAGGAATTCATTATTTAGAGGATCCTAAACTTAAAATGTATGTTACTACACATTATCAAGATTTATAATTAAATGAAGATTTCCCTACGTATTTACAAGTGTTTGAATAATCTAACCCTAGAGTGTTTATTTTAAATGTTATACAAATTTTAATTATAAGAAAATTATATTAATTATTTTCATGAGATCTCTTTATCGTACAATTTTAAATATTTTAAAGGCAAACAAATCATGCAAGAGGAAGATAAATGCAAGGATTAAATTGCATAAAAAAGAATTTAAAAGGGTTAAATCAAAAAAAAGGACTAGAGTGAGAGAATTGTAAACAGTGGGGAAAAAGCATGAACTTGGCGGAAGAAGAGCATGAGTTTGTTCGTGGGTCCACTCGCAGTTCAAATATAATGCCCCCAAATTTTAGAAACAAATTTCATTTGCCTTCCCCTTAGCCGAATGGATATAATTCTCCTCCTCTAAATTCCCGAAAAAATACAAGGGGAAATCGGCGTCGGTCCGCTGCACCAAGCGTGTCCCAATTCCGGCATCGGTCCGCTGCACCCTTCCATGTTGGTCGTTGTGGATTTTAGCCGGAGGTGACTCTCTAATAGCATTTCGTCTCCATTTTGGCTCCTGCTTCCGATGGCGTCAACGGCTTAGTCCTCCCGTGACGGCTCCTCCTTCTACAAACGATAACAACCCACGCCACTCTCCTTCTTTTGAGTTGAATAGTGCAGAAAATATATAAAAACGAATTTGAGTATATTCCTCAAAATTTCAACTGGAATTGGCTTGTGTATTGCTTCTGAAAAATTTTGTGTTACAAAGAATGGATTCAAGACCCTTTTATAGGCCGATTACATGTATGAACAAAGGGAAGGAAAATATTTTCCCTAAATACAAATGAAACCCTAATTTCTAAAGAGGTTTTATTGCCCATTTTGATGTAGGTTCTTGCTCGTTTGGTTCTGATTTTTCTTGATCTTCACGTCGATTTTCTTGCTCTTAGTTTGGTTAAATTTAGCCGATCTCTTGCCTTATTTGTTTGATTCGGTTCCATTTTCACCGTGTTCGAATGATTCCTTGCCATAGTTGCTTTTTATTATTTTTTTTCGAATTTAATCTTTTTTCCCTTTGTTTGCATTTCACGGTCGAAGAAAAAAAACATGGAAGTCGAGGCAATTGAGGCTCCCGGCAGTCGGCATCGAACGGAGAAGATGAGCAATCAAATGGGAGCCAAAGTGTCAGGCGCGTGAAGGGAACGCGCGATCTCCTTTGCGTGATCTGAGCCGTTGATCGGGGTTTGATCCAAGAGCGCAAGTGATGCGGTGCTTGGGATGAAGGGTTAGGGTTTCCGAGCGCAAATATGGACCGTTGATCTCCCACAGATCGAACAACTAAAGGGTGTGCGGCGCTGAAGCTTCGTGCGCTAGGGTTTTTGTGCGCAGATCTGGACCGTTGGATCAAAGAATAATCCCACAGCCATAGAGAGTGACGACTCAAAGGTTAAAAGGACTACTCTCTTAGGGTTTTTTTACTTTGCCGAACTGGGCTTGTAGTTTTTGGGATCCCCTTTGTAAAAATTGGATCAAATGGATTTCACATATTTTTTTAATATTCCATGCCTTTTATATTTTATATGGACTCTAAATATTATATATACAAAACCCAAATAGAGGGCCGGATAAAATAGGTGACTACAATAAATTCTCACGGAACCTACTTAAATTATTACATGAATGGTTAGAAAAAATGATATAACACAAATTCTTACATGAAATTGTGTTATAACCTAAACTCTTAGAAGATAACATTATTTCTTACTCATTACATTTTGGGTACGTACACAAATTCTTACAGAACCTACATACACCCCTACACAAATGGTAGCAAAATATGTGATAACATAAATTCTTACTAGTAAAAAATTGTGTTATAACATAAAATCGTAGAAGATAACACTATTTCTTACCCAAGTAATAAGAATTAGGGTATATACACAAATTCTTATGAAACCTACATACATTACTAGATAAGCCGTAAGAAAAAAGGTAATAATACAAACTCTTATCCGAAATCACCAAATCAAAGACCCTCTAAATTTATGGTAAGAAATTATGTTATAATATAAAATCTTAAAAGATACCTTTATATCTTACCAAACTCATAAGAAATAGGGTAACTACACAAACTCTTTCGTTGCCTACACAAATTATTATAACAACCATAAGAAAAAAGGTAATAACACAAATTCTTACTTGAGATCACAAAATCGAAAACTCTCTAAACTTATGGTAAGAAATTATGTTATAACATAAAATCTTAAAGGATAAATTTATATCTTACCAAACTCAATAGGAATAAGATACCTACAAAAGTTACTTACATAAATTATTATAGAAACCGTCGGGAAAAAAAGTAATAACACAAATTTTTATCCGAGGTCACCAAATCGCAAACCCTCTAAACGTATGGTAAGAAATTGTGTTATAACATAAAATCTTTAAGGATAACTTTATTTTTTACCAAACTCATAAGAAATAGGGTACCTACAAAAATTGTTATGTGACCAACATAAATTATTATAGACATCGTAAGAAAAAAGTAATAACACAAATTCTTACTCGAGATCACCAAATCGAAATCCCTATAAACTTATGGTAAGAAATTGTATTATAACATGAAATATTAAAGGATAGCTTTATTTATTACCAAACTCATAAGAATTAGGGTACCTGGACAAATTGTTACCAAACCTACATAAACTATTAGAGAAACTGTAAGAAAAAAAGGTAATAATACAAATTCTTACCAGAGATCACCAAATTGCAAAACCTCTAAATTTATGGTAAGCGATTGTGTTATAACATAAAATGTTATAGGATTACTTCATATCTTACCAAACTCATAAGAAATAGGGTGCCTAAACAAATTGTTACGTGAATTACATTAATTATTAAAGATAACGTAAGAAAATCGGTAATAACACAAATTCTTACACGATATCACCAAATCGCAAACCCTCTAAACTTATGATACGAAATTGTGTTATAACATAAAATATTAAAGGATAACTTTATTTGTTAATGAACTCATAAGAAATAGTGTAATATCCGGGTTTAGGGGTCGGGTGTTAGGTGTGTGAATCGGGTTCGAGTCGTTGTGCTTGTTTTAAATCAAAATGGGCTTGGTTTTAATTAAAAGGGCCATGAGATTCATTAAGGGCAAATGAGGAATTTTCTAAATGAGAAAAACAAAACTAGTAAAAAGAGACTTTTTTAATGTCATCTTCTTCATCCTCCAACTAAACTCATGACCAAAAACCTCCCCAAACCCCAAAACACTATTCCATCCATTTCCTTCACGATTTCAAGAGCTTTCATCAAGGTAACACGTTTTTTACTTCTCCTCATCATTCTTCACATTTCTATAGCTTTAGATTTTCATAAACCTCGTTTTTGTGATATTTTAAGGTTTCAAGTTTTAAGTAAAAGGTGGAAGCTTTAATGGGATTTTTTTTGGTTTTTGATTTGTAAAGTTAATTTATGTTATACTCTTGCCCTTAGGTGTATCATATGTTAAAATGGTGGTGTTTTGTTGAAAATCCCGAAATGGGTTTTTGTGGGTGTGTTAAAGGGTAGAAAACTTGAGTTTTTGGGGTACTTTTGTGAGGGAATGTTGGGCTGATGGTATTGTTATGCTTGAGGGTTTTTTTGAGCGTGTTTAGTGATGATTTGGGTGTTGGAATCGATGGGTTTTTGCTAGGTTGTATATAAGTCCGAAAATGAAGATTTTCGTTAGTTCTCGGTTTGGGAAATATAGTGAAATGGTCTTGAGATTGTAATCTGATTTGTGGCAGTGGTTTTGTGGATGATTTGTTGAGTAATATGTTTTTTGGTTGATTAGAAACAAGGGAAATCGTTGGAGAATCTTCGGGCTCGATTCTGGGAAATTTGGAGACTTGATCGGCTATCTCAGTTTTCTTTAAGGGTGTTCAGTGAGTGGACTGCTTAAATGGTTTTAAATTGGTTCAAAGTTTGTGGTTGAGGTATTAGATTGTGCTTGGTAGGCCAATCTAATGTGGCGATTAAGTTGGTAACTTAATCTCTTGTTTGACTTTATGAGTTTCATGTTAAATGCGCAAATGTGGTTTTGGGTGATACATGTTCGTTGTGCATGTTGCTATATATATTGATGTTGCATGATGGTGATTGATATGTTGTGTTGCATCATTGTTAAATCATGGCGAGACTTGTTTTGTCACATCCATGATTAGCATAACATGAGGTATTGAAGATGCCATGTTCATGCATTCTTGTAGTATTTGGCTATGTTGCTATGTTAGTATAAATGTTTTTCTTGTGAAGGTCTTATGGATACCATGCTTTGAGCCCTGCATTGTCGATGTTTTGTTTTGAGCTCCCTCACTAAGCTTTCAAGCTTACGTTCTCGTTTTCGGCAATGCATATCATTAGTGTGGAAGTTAGCAAGGAGCAAGGAAGGGGGCATCCAAGCGTGTGTGTGGTTGCTCAAGTATGGATTTATTGAATAATGTAATAGTTAGCAATGGGGTTGCTACGTGTTGTAGGAGTATGTGTTAGACTCCTATGTTGTTTTTTCTTTTGTGTTGAAGATTTGTAACTCATGATTTATGGATGCTTATGTTTTGTGTGAGAAGCATGTAAACCTTGTTTATGTGGATGCACGTTTCCTATGAATGAAATGGTCCTGTCATGTATGCTTATATGTTTGATCATGCTTGTGGTAGGATGTAATTCCTTTAGATTGTATGCATGGTTGTTGCTTTATGATTCTTGTTGTCTTGGAGCATGTTTGGAAATGTTTGGAGATGCAGAAATATATTTTCAGGGCCACTCTTTGTGCAGGCATTTCGAAATGCTCGTGGTTGTTTCGGAACAGTTGTAGCTCTAAGGATACTCGTATCAGAATGAGGGTGGTGTTGTTTCGATGCGATATGACATTGTGAGCTCCCGTTTTGGTACGCGTTTCGATATTGTTTGCCACAATCAGTGTCTGTTTCGGAACCAGTTCCAAAATGTATCAATACTGCAGACCTCTGTACCCGAACGAAGTGGACCGTATCGGTTCACCCTGGTCTGGCTTTTAAACTGGAGCCCGTGTATCAAAACGGGCAAGACTGTTTCGAAACGTATGCCTATAAATTGGCTTTTTGGCATCTTCAAAAGTTATCGGATGTTGTGTTTTAGTCTCGTTTGTTTGTAAGTTTCCTTGATAGGTTCGTGTGTATCTTTTATGTATGGTTTTTGTTTCGTAAGTGTACAATTGGAATAACATGTCACTTGGTAAATTTAAGTTACCTTATGTCTGGTTTGATGTTTTCTATATTGTTTTCCGCTGACGTTTTCGCACATAGGACTAACTGTAACATTTAGACAAGACAATTAAAAGAAATTTTTCTAGGGTTGCTAATTGGAGTGGAACCTTAACGGGTTTCGCTTCGGTTTTCCACGTGTAACCTATTCAGACCGGTCTGTCGGCTAGCCCGGAACGAGGGGGTTACATTTGATGGTATCAGAGCCTGAGGTTTTCGCGACCTCGGGAAGGTAAGTAAGGTAAGTTTGAAGTGTTATATTGCAATATCTTGGTGTATGTTGTACGATGAATGTTTTGCTATGAATGCTTATTGTTTGCTTGCTTGCATGGTATTTGAAAGCATGTGTTAGCATGGTTGTTGTGTTGAGGCGTAATGTCGAGTTCCCATTGCTACTATTACTTATTTGAAAAGATTTTGTAAAAGAATACTTGAGCACGTTGGACCCTTACCTTTGCTAACTCAATCTTTGTGTGTATATTTTGTTGTAGTTGATATCTTGCTAGCCGTAAGATGAGACCTAGAGGCATGACTAGGGTAGTTCATCTGGAACCACAGGCAGCAGCTCCGAAAGTTGAGATGGTTGTAGAGGCGGAGGATCCTCCACCTCCTCTTTCTCCTCCTCGTCAAGAGGGAGGTGAGGCAAGAGCTGAGGGCGTGGGACCCCATGTTGGCCAAGGTCTGGCCGGTATAGATTTGGCTTCGTTGGTTCATGCTATAGTTGGGGCTTTTCAAGCAGCTGTGGCTGGGGGACAGGCTGTGGCACAACCTCAGGGTGAGGGCACCGGTTTGCCACTTGAGAGGCTTTGCAGTTTGGGAGGTGAGGAATTCTGAGGGTTGGCACCCGAAAGATCAGAAGCTTGGTTTGATAAGACTGTTCGTATCTTGTCTCAAATGGGTTGTACTGGAGCACGCAGGGGTGTGTTGTTTCTTTGCTTCAGGGTGATGCCTACACTTGGTGGGTCACCATTACTGCAGGCATTCCAGATGCCAAGGTTACTTGGGAGTTCTTTGAGTCTGCCTTTCGCAAGAAGTATCTGGGTCTCTGCTATCCTTATGAGAAGAGTTGTAACACCCAGATTTAAGGGTCGAGTGTTAGGTGTGTGAATCGGGTTCGAGTCGTTGGGCTTGTTTTAAATCAAAAGGGGTTTGGTTTTAATTAAAAGGGCCAAGAGATTTCATTAAGGGCAAATGAGGAATTTTCTAAATGAGAAAAACAAAACTAGTAAAAAGAGACTTTTTGAGTGCCATCTTCTTCATCCTCATACTAAACTCATGACCAAAAACCTCCCCAAACCCCCAAAACATTATTCCATCCATTTCTTTCACGATTTCAAGAGCTTTCATCAAGTTAAACACGTTTTTGACTTCTCCTCATCATTCTTAACATTTCTATAGCTTTAGATTTTCATAAACCTCGTTTTGTGATATTTCAAGTTTTCAAGTTTTAAGTAAAAGGTGGAAGCTTTAATGGGTTTTTCTTTGGTTTTTGATTTGTAAAGTTAATTTATGTTATACTCTTGCCCTTAGGTGTATCATATGTTAAAATGGTGGTGTTTTGTCGAAAAATCCCGAAATGGGTTTTTGTGGGTGTGTTAAAGGGTAGAAAACTTGAGTTGTGGGGGTAGTTTTGTGAGGGAATGTTGGGCTGATGGTATGGTTATGCTTGAGGGTTATTTTGAGTGTGTTTAGTGATTATTTGGGTGTTGGAATCGATGGGTTTTTGCTGGGTTGTATGTAAGTCCGAAAATGAAGATTTTGGTTAGTTCTTGGTTTGGGAAATATAGTGAAATGGTCTTGAGATTGTAATCTAATTTGTGGCTGTGGTTTTGTGGATGATTTGTTGAGTAATACGTTGTTTTTGGTTGATTAGAAACAAGGGAAATCGTTGGAGAAGCTTCGGGCTCGATTCCGGGAAATTTGGAGGCTTGATCGGCCATCTCGGTTTGCTTCAAGGGTGTTCGGTGAGTGGAATGACTTAAATGGTTTTAAATTGGTTCAAAGTGTGTGATTGAGGAATTAGATTGTGCTTGGTAGGCCAATCTAATGTGGGGATTAAGTTGGTAGCTTAATCTCTTGTTTGACTTTATGAGTTTTATGTTAAATGCGCAAATGTGGTTTTGGGTGATACATGTTCGTTGTGCATATTGCTATATATATTGATGTTGCATGATGGTGATTGATATGTTGTGTTGCATGATTTTGAAATAATGGTGAGACTTGTTTAGTATGTTGGCACTAGTTATAATTATCGGGTATAAATGATCGATCATTAGGATTAGTGTGCACACGGTAAGAGTCAAATTCGCGCATGGCCTTGGTGATGTGTAGTCACCAAGGAGGAGTACAGTGAGGTAACATTCCACTGGAAAGTGTTTGTATGTGATGAGGAGTGAAATCCCATATGTAAATGAAAACGGTGATGTGTGTAATCCCACCGGAAGGTACTATTGTTGTTTGAGTACGTTGGGGCGAAAATCCCAACAGAAGCTATCCGCATATCCGAGTAAGTTATATAGTTTCCAAATACTTGTTAATGTGTGGTTGATGTGTAAGATGTTTTGTTACATCCATGATTAGCATAACATGAGGTAAGATGTCATGTTCATGCATTCTTGTAGTATTTGGCTATGTTGCTATGTTAGTATAAATGTTTGTCTTGTGAAGGTCTTATAGATACCATGCTTTGAACCATGCATTGTCGATGTTTTGTTTTGAACTCTCTCACTAAGCTTTCAAGCTTACGCTCTCATTTTCGGCAATGCACATCATTAGTGTGGAAGTTAGAAAGGAGCAAGAAATGGGGCATCCAAGCATGTGTCTGGTTGCTCAAGTATGATTTTATTGGATAATGAAATAGTTAGCAAAGGAGATGTTACGTGTTGTAGGAGCATGTGTTAGACTCCTATGTTGTTTTTTCTTTTGTGTTGAAGAATTGTAACTCATGATTTATGGATGCTTATGTTTTGTGTGAGAAGCATGTAAACCTTTTTTATGTTATGTTTATGTGGATGCATGTTTCCTATGAATGAAATGGTCTTGTCATGTATGCTTATATGTTTGATCATGATTGTGGTAGGATGTAGTGCCTTTAGATTGTATGCATGGTTGTTGTTTTATGATTCTTGTTGTCTTGGAGCATGTTTGGGAATGTTTGGAGATGCATAAAACTATTTTCAGGGTCACTCTCTGTACATGCATTTCGAAACGCTCGTGGTTGTTTCGGAATGGTTGTAGCTCTAGGGATACTCATATCGGAACGGGGGTGGTGTCATTTTGACACGATTTGACAATGTGAGCTCCCGTTTTGGTACGCGTTTCGATACGATTTGCCACTGTGAGTGCCTATTTCAGAACCAGTTCCAAAACGTTTCGACACTTGAGACCTCTGTACCGAAACGAAGTGGACCGTATCGGTTCGGTCTAGTCTGGCTTTTAAACTTAAGCCCGCGTATCGAAACGGGCAAGCCTGTTTCAAAATGTAAGCCTATAAATTGCCTTTTTGGCATCTTCAAAAGTTCTCGAATGTTGTGTTTTAGTCCCGTTTGTTTGTGAGTTTCCTTGTTAGGTTCTTGTGTATCTTTTATGTATGGTTTTGGTTTCGTAAGCGTACAATTGGATTAACATGTCACTTGGTAAATTTAAGTTACCTTATGTCCGATTTGATGTTTTCTATATCGTTTTCCGTTGACGTTTTCGCACATAGGACTAACTGTAACATTTAGACAAGACAATTAAAAGAAATTTTTCTAGGTTGCTAATTGGAGTGGAATCTTAACGGGTTTCGCTTCGGTTTTCCTCGTGTAACCTATTCGGACCGTTCTATTGGCTAGCCCGGGACAAGGGGGTTACATTTGTTGGTATCAGAGCTTGAGGTTTCCGCGACCTCGAGAAGGTAAGTAAGGTAATTTTGAAGTGTTATGTTACAATATCTTGATGTATGTTGTACGGTGAATGTTTTGCTATGAATGCTTGTTGTTTGCTTGCTTGCACGGTATTTGAAAGCATGTGTTAGCATGGTTGTTGTGTTGAGGCGTAGTGTCGAGTTCCCATTGCTACTATTACTTATTTGAAAAGATTTTGTAAAGGAATACTTGAGCACGTTGGACCCTTGCCCTTGCTAACTCAATCTTTGTGTTTTTATTTTGTTGTAGGTGATATCTTGCTAGCCATAAGATGAGACCTAGAGGCAGGCCTAGGGTGGTTCATCCAGAACCACGGGAAGCAGCTCCGGAAGTTGAGCGGTTGTAGAGGCGGAGGTTCATCTACCTTCTCCTTCTCCTCCTCGTCAAGAGGGATGTGAGGTGAGAGCTGAGGGCGTGGGACCCCAGGTTAGCCAAGGTCCAGTCGGTATAGATTTGGCTCCGTTGGTTCAGGCTATAGTTGGGGCTTTTCAAGCAATTGTGGCTGGGGGACAGGCTGTGGCACAACCTCATGGAGAGGGCACCGGTTTGCCACTTGAGAGGCTTCACAGTTTGGGAGGTGGGGAATTCTAAGGGTTGGCACCCGAAAGATCAGAGGCTTGGTTTGATAAGATTTTTCGTATCTTGTCTTAGATGGGTTGTACTGGAGCACGCAGACTAGGGTTTGTTGTTTCTTTGCTTCAGGGTGATGCCTACACTTGGTGGGTCACCATTACTACAGGCATGCCAGATGTCGAGGTTACTTGGGAGTTCTTTGAGTCTACCTTTCGCAAGAAGTATCTGGGTCCCCGTTATCTTGATGAGAAGAAGAGAGAGTTCATGGCTTTGCTTCAGGGTAACATGACAGTGACCGAGTATGAGATACGATTCGTCAGATTGAGTCAGTATGCGTCCAAGCTAGTTCCTACTAAGAGGGAACGATGCGACCATTTCCGTTACGGGTTGAGCGAGGAAGTTAAGAGGTATACTTTTTCTATGGATTACATGGACTTTGATGTCTTGGTCGCTAGGGCCAAGGACATAGAGCACAGTTTGGGTCTGACCAAACGTTTAGGTGGTTCTAGTTCAGGGAAGAGGTTTGCTGACTTTGATAGAGGTGATGCCAAGAGGCATAGGGACAATAGGCATCATTTTCATCACAAACGTGGTGGTAGTAACCACGTAAGAGTCTAATAGGGCCAGAGAGCTTGTAGGTGTTTGCCCTAGTGTGCTAGATGCGGGAGGCATCACACTAGAGATGTTGGGGAAACTTTCATGCGTGTTGGAACTGTGGGGCTAGATATCACCTTAGCCGTGATTGTCCACATCAGGCTGGGTTTGTACCAGTTCAGGTTCAGGCTCCTGCTAGAGCTATTGAGTACCTGAGAGGTTGTGGGTGCGGTCGAGGTAACTTTCAGCTGAGGAACGATGGCCAGAGAAATATAGCACATGTGGTTACAGTTCATCAGAGAGCAGAGGTTTGGCTAGAGTTAATGCTCAGCAAGAGGGACAAAACGACACGGATGTGATTGCAGGTAATTTCTCGATACAGTCTCTGAGTTTGCTTTCCTTTATTGACTTCGGGTCTACACATTTATATATATTGAGTGAGCAAGAAAAAATGTTGAATATACCTTGTGAGGTATTAGAGGTAGGTGTTAGTGTTACTAGTTCCTTCGGGGATACAATAGTGGTTAGGAAGATGTACAAAAGCTGTCCGTTAATGGTTCAGAGGCATATATTTCCAGTGGACATGATGGAGTTACCATTTTATGGTTTTGATGTGATTTTGGGTACGGACTGGATTACAGAACATAGGGCTAGGATAGATTTCGAAACTAAGAGAGTTTTCTTGAAGCTTGCGGATGACTATGATATTGTAGTAGTAGGAGAGAATGTAAAATTCTTGTCGAATGTTGTTTCAGCCTTAGAGGCTCAAAGATTAGTTGAGTTGGGTTGTGATGCGTACTTTTCCTACGTGATGAATCTGAACATGAATGATGTTAGACCATAGGATATCAGAACCGTGTGTGATTTTCCGAGTGTGTTTCTGGAAGAATTGTCTAGTTTGCCGCCTGACAGAGAAGTAGAGTATTTCATAGAGATATATTCAGATTCTGCTCTCGTTTCGATTGCTCTGTACCGTATGGCACCGAAAGAACTGAAAGAGTTAAAGACTCAGTTACAAGCGTTGTCATATAGAGTATTATCCTCATGAGTTCTTCGCCTTGGGGCGCTCTAGTATTGTTTGTGAAGAAGAAAGACGGTAGTATGAGGATGTGCATCGATTATAGACAGTTGAATCAGTTGAAAGTAAAAAACAAGTATCCTTTGTCGTGTATCGATGATTTGTTTGATCAGTTGAGAGGGGCATCAGTCTTTTCGAAGATTGATTTGAGATCTGGTTATTACCAGTTGAAGGTAAAAGAGGTTGATGTACTGAAGACAATTTTTAGGACTAGATATGATCACTATGAGTTCCTAGTTATGTCGTTTGGGTTGACAAACACACTGGCAGCTTTCACGCACATGATGAATAGAATCTTCCATCAATACTTAGATCAGTTTGTGGTTGTATTCATAGATGACATTTTGGTGTATTCACGTACCGAGGAAGATCATGACCGGCATTTGAGATTAGTTTTGCAGACTTTGCTAGACAACCAGTTGTATGCTAAGTTGAGTAAATGTAAGTTCTGGATCAGAGAAGTAGTCTTCCTAGGACACGTAGTGTCAGCCGAAGGGATTAGAGTTGATCCGAAGAAGGTAGAAGCCATTGTTGAGTGGAAGAAACCAAAGTCTGTGACAAAGATTCGTAGTTTCCTAGGCTTAGCAGGTTATTATAGAAGGTTTGTGGATGGATTCTCGAAGATAGCCGCTCCTTTGACAAAATTGCTTTAGAAGAATGTTTAGTTTGAGTGGTCAGATGTGATACAACAAGCCTTTGAGAAACTGAAGGAAGCTTTTATAGAGGCACCGATTTTGATTCAGCCAGAGTCGGGGAAATATTCTGTGATCTATAGTGATGCTTCGTATGTAGGGTTAGGTTGTGTGCTCAAGCAAGACGAAAGAGTTATGGCTTATGCCTCGAGACAGTTAAATAATCACGAGATTAAATATCTGACACAGGACATAGAGCTAGACGCAGTTGTGTTTGCCTTGAAGATTTGGAGACATTACATGTATGGTGAGAAATGCACAGTGTATACGGATCACAAGATTCTGAAGTATTTGATGACACAACGAGAGTTGAACCTTAGACAGCTTAGGTGGCTAGAGTTACTTAAGGACTATGATCTCACGATTGAGTATCATCCAGGTAAAGCCAATGTAGTGCCAGATGCTTTGAGTAGGAAGGTAGTTGTTGAGTTGAGAGTCATGTTTGCTAGTTTGAGCTTGTCCGGTGATGGTGGTCTAGTGGCCGAGCTTCAGGTTAGACCTAGCTTAGGCCAGTTGATTAGAGAAAAATAGTTGTTAGATAGATTTTAGGCACCTCACGTGTAAGATATAGCCGAGGGTAGACCATCGGACTACAGTTTCAGTGATGATGGGGTCTTGTGTTTCAGAGATAGAATAGTTGTGTCGGATGACAGCGATTTGAGATGTACTATCTTGACTGAAGCACATAATAGCTCGTTTGTTATGCACCCTGGTAGTACAAAGATGTATCGTGATCTGAAGAATGAATACTACTGGGTTGGTTTGAAGAAAGACGTGGCCGATTACGTGAGTAAGTGTATGGTATGCTAGAGAGTGAAGGCCGAACATCAGGTTCCCTCAAGTTTGTTGCAACCGTTGAGAATTCCGGAATAGAAGTGGGAAAATATAACCATGGACTTCGTTTCAGGATTGCCTTTGACCCCTTCGAAGAAGAACTCAGTTTGGGTTATAGTTGATTGTTTCATGAAGTGTGCTCACTTTATAGTTGTTCATATGACTTACTCCTTAGATAAGTTAGCCGATTTGTATATCAGTGATATTGTGAGACTGCATGGTGTGCTGAAGTCGATTGTGTCTGACAGAGATCCGAGATTTACAGTCATATTTTGGGAGTGTTTGCATATTATTTTGGGTACCCGATTGAATTTCAACACGTCGTATCATCCTTAGTCAGATGGTCTGTCAGAGAGAGTTATACAGATTTTAGAGGACATGTGTTGTTGCATTATTGATTTTCAGGGTACTTGGGAGAAACACTTGTCGTTGGTCGAGTTCACATACAATAACAATTATCAGTCGAGCATTCAGATGGCTCTGTATGAGGCGATGTATGGTAGAAAATGTAGAACTCCGATTTGTAGGGCCGAAGCGGGACAGAAGTTGTTACTGATGTCAGATTTGCTTAAGGGGATTACCGATAAGGTGAAGTTAATCTGTGATCGTTTGAAGGTAGCTTCGAATAGAGAGAAATCGTATGCCGATTTGAAATGGAAAGTAGTTAAGTATGTTGTGGGAGATAGTGTGTTCTTGAAAGTCTCTCCGTGGAAGAAAGTTATGACGTTTTGCAGAAAAGGGAAATTGAGTCTGAGATACATCAGGTTGTATGAGATTGTGAAGCGAATCGGCCTGGTTTCTTATTAGTTACGTTTGCCATCCGAGTTATATAAGATTCACAATGTGTTCCATGTTTCGATGCTTCATAAGTATATATCAGATCCGTCACACGTTATGCCTGTGGAAGAGATTGAGTTGAACCCAGACATGTCGTGCGATGAAGAACTAGTTGAGATCTTGGCATAAGATAGCAAAGTGTTGCGTGGTAGACGGATTGAGTTGGTCAAAGTGAAGTGGCAACGCCGAGGCGTGGAAGAGGCCACTTGGGAAAGAAATGAGGATATGGTGAGGTAGTTCCCGTATCTTTTCCAGTGAGGTAATTTCGAGGATGAAATTCCTTAAGTGGAGGAGAGTTGTAACACCCAGGTTTAGGGTCGGGTGTTAGGTGTGTGAATCGGGTTCGAGTCGTTGAGCTTGTGTTAAATCAAAATGGGCTTGGTTTTAATTAAAAGGGCCATGAGATTTCATTAAGGGCAAATAAAGGAATTTTCTAAATGAGAAAAACAAAACTAGTAAAAAGAGACTTTTTGAATGACATCTTCTTCATCCTCCAACTAAACTCATGACCAAAAACCTCCCCAAACCCCAAAACATTATTCCATCTATTTCCTTCACGATTTCAAAAGCTTTCATCAAGATAAACACGTTTTTGACTTCTCCTCATCATTCTTAACATTTCTATAGCTTTAGATTTTCATAAACCTCGTTTTTGTGATATTTCATGTTTTCAAGTTTTAAGTAAAAGGTGGAAGCATTAATGGGTTTTTCTTTGGTTTTTTATTTGTAAAGTTAATTTATGTTATACTCTTCAGGTGTATCATATGTTAAAATGGTGGCGTTTTGTTGAAAATCCCTAAATGGGTTTTTGTGGGTGTGTTAAAGGTAGAAAACTTGAGTTTTTGGGCTTAGTTTTGTGAGGGAATGTTGGGCTGATGGTATGGTTATGCTTTAGGGGTTTTTTTAGCATGTTTAGTGATGAATTGGGTGTTGTAATCGATGGGTTTTTGCTGGGTTGTATGTAAGTCCGAAAATGAAGATTTTGGTTAGTTCTTGGTTTGGGAAATATAATGAAATGGTCTTGAGATTGTAATCTGATTTGTGGCAGTGGTTTTGTGGATGATTTGTTGAGTAATATGTTGTTTTTGGTTGATTAAAAACAAGAGAAATCGTTGGATAAGCTTCGGGCTCGATTACGAGAAATTTGGAGGCTTGATCGGCTATCTCGGTTTGCTTTAAGGGTGTTCGGTGAGTGGACTAACTTAAATGGTTTTAAATTGGTTCAAAGTGTGTGGTTGAGGTATTAGATTATGCTTGGTAGGCCAATCTAGTGTGGGGATTAAGTTGGTAGCTTAATATCTTGTTTGACTTTATGAGTTTCATGTTAAATGCGCAAATGTAGTTTTGGGTGATACATGTTTGTTGTGCATGTTGCTATGTATATTGATGTTGCATGATGGTGATTGATATGTTGTGTTGCATGATTGTGAATTCATGGTGAGACTTGTTTAGTATGTTGGCACTAGTTATAATTACCGGGTATAAATGATCAATCATTAGGATGAGTGTGCACACGGTAAAAGTCAAATTCGTGTGTGGCCTTGGTGATGTGTAGTCACCAAAAAGGAGTACGGTGAGGTAACATTCCACTGGAAAGTGTTTGTATGTGATGATGAGTGAAATCTCATCCGTAAATGAAAACGGTGATGTGTGTAATCCCATCGGAAGGTAATATTGTTGTTTGAGTACATTGGGGCAAAAATCCCAACAGAAGCTATCTGCATATCCGAGTAAGCTACATAGTTGCCAATATACTTGTTGATGTGTGGTTGACGTGTAAGATGTTTTGTTACATCCATGATTAGCATAACATGAGGTAAGATGTCATGTTCATGCATTCTTGTAGTATTTGGCTATGTTGCTATGTTAGTATAAATGTTTGTCTTGTGAAGGTCTTATAGATACCATGCTTTGAACATTGCATTGTTGATGTTTTGTTTTGAGCTCTCTCACTAAGCTTTCAAGCTTACGCTCTCGTTTTCGGCAGTGCACATCATTTGTTTTGGTAACTAATGATTTATGGATGTTTATGTTTTGTGTAAGAAGCATGTAAACCTTGTTTATGTGGATGCATGTTTCCTATGAATGAAATGGTCTTGTCATATATGCTTATATGTTTGATCATGCTTGTGGTAGGATGTAATGGCTTTAGATTGTATGCATGGTTACTGTTTTATGATTCTTGTTGTCTTGGAGCATGTTTGGGAATGTATGGAGATGCAGAAAACTATTTTCAGGGTCACTCTCTGTGCAGGCGTTTTGAAACGCTCGTGGTTGTTTCGGAACTGTTGTAGCTCTAGGGATACTCGTATCGGAACGGGGGTGGTGTCGTTTCAATACGATTTGACACTGTGAGCTCCTGATTCGGTACACGTTTCGATACGGTTAGCCACTGTGAGTGCCTATTTCAGAACCAGTTCCAAAACGTTTCGACACTGGAGACCTCTGTACCGGAACAAAGTGGACCGTATCGGTTCGGCCTGGTCTGGCTTTTAAACTGGAGCCCGTGTATCGAAACGGGCAAGCCTGTTTCGAAACGTAGGCCTATAAATTGACTTTTTGGCATCTTCAAAAGTTCTCGAATATTGTGTTTTAGTCCCGTTTGTCTGTAAGTTTTCTTGATAGGTTCATGTGTATCTTTTATGTATGGTTTTGGTTTTGTAAGCGTACAATTGGACTAACATGTCACTTGGTAAATTTAATTTACCTTATGTCCGATTTGATGTTTTCTATATCGTTTTCCGCTGACGTTTTCGCACATAGGACTAAGTGTAACATTTAGACAAGACAATTAAAAGAAATTTTTCTAGGGTTGCTAATCGGAGTGGAACCTTAACGGGTTTCGCTTCGATTTTCCCCGTGTAACCTGTTCGGACCGGTCTGTCGGCTAGCCCGTGATGAGGGGGTTACAAATAGGGTACCTACAGAAATTGTTACGTGACCTACATAAATTATTATAGAAAACGTAAGAAAAATGGTACTAACACAAATTCTTATTCGAGATCATCAAATCAAAAATCCTCTTAGCTTATGGTAAGAAATTATGTTATAACATAAAATCTTAAATTATAATTTTTTATCTTACCAAACTCATAAGAATTAGGGTACCTACACAAAATTGTTATCGAACCTACATAAACTATTTAAAAACCCGTAAGAAAAAAAGGTAATAGCACAAATTCTTACCCGAGGTCACCAAATCGAAAAAACTATAAACGTATGGTAAGAGTTTGTTTTATAACATAAAATATTAAAGGATAACTTTATTTGTTACCAAACTCATAAGAAATAGGGTACCTACACAAATTCTTACGTGACCTACATAAATTATTATAGAAACCGTCAGAAAAAGGTAATAACACAAAACAAATTCTTACACGAGATCACCAAATCGAAAATCTTTCAAAGAAATGGTAAAAAAAATTATGTTATAGCATGTTTTCTTACATTTTTAGTAAGAATTTATGTTGGTCTCGGTATGAATTTATGTAGAAATATAAAATCTTATGTGTTTGATGAGAAATAATATTTTTGGGTAAGATTTTAGGTTATAACATAAGTTCTTACCATGTGTTTGAATGGTTTTGAATTTGATTAACTAGGGTAAGAATTTATGTTACAGAATTTTTTCTCACCTTTTCTGTAACATTTTGTGTTATAACAGCGTAATACTTTGTGTTATAACTTGTTTAATCTTTCACCGCTTTTTTTAATCCAATAGTTCATATTTCATTTAACACAATCTAACGATCGTATCGGTATTACCCTTTTCAACCGTTTTAAGGGGTTTTCTTTTAGACTCGCCTCCAAATGTATCTTATAAAAACTACTCTAACTTATTAAAATTTTAAAATAAAAAATAATATCATTTATATCATAATTTAGTTATATTCTTTGATTTAATAACAACTCAATTAACATCATTAAAAAAATAAATAATTGAACCCAATGAATGGTCCCAGTAAAAAAATGTTATTCTCATTATAAAATTCAAACAATAATTTTGTATGTATGATGTGTGTATAACTTAAAAAATAAATATCATTATGAAATCACATTAGCAACACTGAATAGAAAAAAATAGACAAGAGTTCATGCTACTTAATGGTGAATTTGTTTATTTATACTCTGATTTTTCAGTTGCTTTGTTAATCTGTTCGTACGTTTCACTGGTTTTGTTTTAAATATAAATCTAATACTTTTGGATTTATATCCAATACATTTGTGGTGGAAACTAAAAATTTTCATAACCACTTTAGTTTTAGGGTTTAGGGGTGTAATTTAGGGTTTAGGGGTGTAGTTTAGGGGCAATTGTTAGATATTAGGGTTTAGGTTTTAGGGTAATATGTTGATGATTTAGGTTTTTAACCTATAAACCCTAAAGTTTAACCTTAAACTCCAAATTCCATTCACAGTCACTAAATTCTAAACTATTACACCTAAACCCCCTAAGTCTTGAGTTTAGAGATTAAGGTTTAAGTTTTAGGGTAATATGTTGAGGATTTAGGTTTATAACCTATAAACCCTAAAGTTTAACCTTAAACTCCAAATTATATTCATAGTCACTGAATTCTAAACTACTACACCTAAACCCCCAAATCCTACACCCTAAACTGAGTCCCTAAACCCTAAAATTAAGGCGCTTGTGGAAACTAAAAGTTTCCACCACCAGTGTATCAAATAATTATCCATATTTTTTATGATTTTAATTTTAATTAAAATTAGCTTATATATACATTTTATATATGAATTAGATGCGTTCTTTCAAGTTGGTATCTAATTTTTTTTATTGTCTAATAGATACATGATTAGACATCTTCTCTTAAGCTGATACATAAAGATTTTTGCTATCAGGTTGGTATCTGAACTAGACACATTCTCTCAAATGTATACATTCTATCAATTTGGTCATAATTCGAAACGAATCAATAAATTTAACTCCCTATATTTAAAAATTATATCAATTGACTATTTGTTATTCTCCTTAATTGTTTGTTCTTCTGCCATAAATGTTATGTTTTTTTTTTTGTATAATAAAAGCTCAACAATAACTTGTTGTTTTATGGTAGAATACAATTATTCAACTATTGTTTTGATTTGATAGACTCGATTCGTTTGATAATATTACAAAAATGACTAAATTGAGAGAATTTTTTAATATGAATAGTTACATTTATTGAATTGTTTCGTATTAGAATCAAATCGATAGAATATTTAAGTTTTAAGGAATAAAACTGTTAATAAAAGTATCAAAACAATGGATGAAATTAAAGTTCGGATATCAAGTTAAAAGTAAAAATGGTTTAGGTACCAACTTGGGATGTAGTCCCTAATTTAAGTACTAACTTGACAGCAAAAGTTTTTTAGGTACTAATTTGAGAAAAAGTAAAAATTTTAGAGGGTTTAATTTTTTCTTGAAAATTAGAGGTTATCTAAATTTTTTAAAATGTAAGAGTCAATGAATTTTTTTTTCCAAATTTTAGGTGGAATTTTAATTAAAAATATTCAAAAATTTAAAATATAATAATAATTTTTAAAATTTTTAAATGAATTAAATTAAAAAAATTTAAATTCTCGGAGAACTAAAGATTAATGTGTCACTTTGAGAGACCAAGACCCCGCAGACGTTGGAAAATAAAGTTATACACAATCGTTGTATTTTTAGAATTTAATGTTAGAGGTTAGAATATTAAGTTTAGGGTTAGCTTTTTAAGGTTTAAAATTTTGAATATGCCCCTAAAATGATAAATAATATCATTTAAAGCTGCTTGTTGAAAAAAACATTAACTAATGGTGCATGAAAGATTAACCCACATATATTTAAATCTTTAAATTTTGATGAGAAAGTCAATAGTTTTTAAGGAATAAAGAAATGATATTAATATATTTATAATACCTCGAACATGAACTGTAAAATAAAAATAGACTGTAAAACAAATATGTATAGAATAAAAATAAATGTATTGCAACACCACTCGAACGCACGTCCGACGTCCGAATCATCATCTCCTCGACTCGACTGTTGGACCGATTGCATGTGAACCTGCACATTCTAATTGTTTGTTGTGCTTAAATAATTCCACTAGAATATAACTCAATTATGGGTTCCAATCTTATTTATTTTGTAGGTTAGTTAATTTTACCTAACAACACTTGTTCTTTTGTTTGTGAGTAAATTTGAGAGATTAAGTTAGTTTTTGCACGCTTAATCTAAATATTATTTTACTATTTTAAAAGAGTTAACTGCATCATACGTCTCTAAATTATGGCCTTAATTATAAAGTGATTTTAAAACTTTTGAACGTTTTAATTTCATTCTCAAATTATGATTCTCACTCTAAATTAATCTTTAAACTTTTAAACGTTCTAATTTTATCCACAAATTTTCAGTATATGGTAATCATATCCCATGTTTATAAAATGGTTATAAAAATTGTTAATTATCACACAATCATTGATGTGTTTCATGTAACAATATGATGTGCCATAACGATAATTTAAGAATTAAATTAAAATGTTCAAAAATTTAATGACCGATTTAAAATGAAAATCATAGTTTAAAAGTAAAACTGAAATATTTTAAAAAATTAAAAATTAATTTAAAATAAATATTAAAATTTAAGGTATGCGGTGCAGTTAACTCCCATTTAACTTACATATAATACACCCACGCAACTTGATATAATGCATGATTGAACTCGTCACGGACGTCCTTTCTCTTGATAATACTTAATCATTTCTTTGTGGGATTTGTATTATTTGAATTATTTCTATATAATTTGTAAAACTGGTTTTATCAAAAAATAATTAAACATGGTATATCCGTTAGCTATTAAGATACAGCCACCAAAGTGGCCTATATTCTTTTTGCCTCTCTAAAATTTATTTTAATAGAATGGAAGGTCGAAGTCATTACATTAAGAGCCTCTTTTATTTGTAATTTATATAAGATAAGTATTTTACATTTACGATGAAATTGAATTTATGAAAATTAATTAGTTGTTTATTATTTTATTTTTGTAAAAAAATTTACCTAATTCACTAATTTGTAGAAAGATAGTGAACCCTTGTAGTTGAAAAACGTTTCAAAAGGAATCTCTGAAGTAGATGGTAGTTGATAGAGTAATATTTGATTATAATTTTTAGTACGAGTACTGCGTACAAGACAAAATTTGTGATTGGAAGTAAAATATTGATCCTCTGTTGAGATCTAATTTGATCTTCATAGATTTCGCGATACATTTTCTTATGAAAATTTGTTATAGCATCTATAACTGACTCAGGTTTAGGGGGACAACCTTACAAATAGACATCTACAAAAATTAGCTTATTGACCCTTTGAACAGTATTATAAGAATCAGTATTGAACACCCCTATAATTGTACACGCACCCATAGCAATAACATATTTAGGTTCCGGCATTTGTTCATATAAACTCACTAAAGAGGGAGAGAAGGCTGTGAAAGAAACTTGCGCAACAGTATTGAGACAAATTCAAGCCGGTGGAGATGGTTGCCAACTTGCCATTGTATCATCTCAATTGTTTGCGACGACTCCCTTGGTGTGCTCACGGACAAGGACGCGTCTTGATTCAAATGGTTTAATTTCTATTATGGTCTCTCTAAAAATATATAATTTAGTTTAAGTATTAAATTTTATATTCGCTGGCCTTCAAAAATTTTAAATTTATTCAACGAAATTCCGACTTCATCCTTGGATTGGATATATATATATATATATGAATCACAATTTGCATACTAATATACTATAGACTTTGGAAACTAGTAGCATTGAAATTAATAATTTATTCTCTCTTAATTTTACAAATGATGTTAGAAAAATAAATATTCAGATTACAATTAATATTGACAACTAAAAAATGATACTCCCTCTGTCCCACTAAAACTGTCACATGTTAACTTTTTTTGGGTCAAACTTTTTCAACTTTGACCTCTTATAATTTAAAATTTATTAATGATAAAAATATGAAAAAATATATTTTAAAAACCTTGAATCAACTAGTTTTTAAATATATTTTTTATAATTTTTAATTAATTAAAATATTTAAATAAATTATAGTCAAAGTTGAAAAAATTTGACCAGAAAAATGTCAACATGTGACACTTTTACTGGGACGGAGGGAGTAATAACCAACAATTAGATGGTCTAGCTGGATAAGACGTTAAATCCTTTGAGCAAGGTCAGATGTTTGAATTTTAGCATTGTGAATGAAAAAAATAAAATTGGAAAGTCACTCTCATATTAAGTTTTTTTAATCTGATCTGGATTAATTGATCAATAAATCGAATACACATAATTAAAATATTTTATAATAGAAGTTGTTAACTTGTTATTGACTTGTTCAGCATGTGAACTCAAACTGGCCGGGCACTGTATATTCCTGTCCCATATTAAGGCAACTAAACATGATGTTATTAAATTAATCATTTCTTTCTTAATCAGTTTAATGTCAAAATAAGTGTCTGAATTATCATATTTTTTTCCTTTTAAGTGCCTAAATTATTTTTGCTTTTTTTAGGTGCCCGAACTATCATCTTTTTCTCTTTTAAGGTCAAATCAAGGCACCTATTTTTTACCAAAAAAATAATAATTTGGGCACCTATTTTCACGAAAAAAAATAAATTAGGCGCTTAAAAGGGACAAAATAGTTTAGGCATCTAAAGGGGAAAACGAAATAATTGGGACACCTAAAAAAGACAAAAAAAAATAATTTAAGCACTTAAAAGGTAAAAACATAAAAGTTTGAGTACTTATTTTGGTATTAAGCCTCTGATTAATATATAATCATTTATTGTCTCAAATGAGTTTTAAATTAGAAAACACGATGTTATTAAATTAATCATTTATTCATTTCTTGTACCAAATGAGTTTTATACCATTAAATGGATCTTAAGCCTTAGAATTTCTAAACTTTGAAAAATTAGAATTTAAACCTTAAAATTAAAAAAAAATAATTTATCTCCCTCAAGTTTTTTTAAAAATTTATATTGAACTTTATAGTTTTAAATATTTTAAATTAAATGCCCTTTCATAATTTTTAAAAGTTGTTATAAATCTGTCAAAATTATTAAAAAATTTAGTTTAACCCTCCAAATTTAAAAAATAGTTTAAACCTCTAAATTTTTTTAAAAAATTAAATTTCCCTAAAACTCTTACCCTAATATCTGTATATATAACCAAGTAACCAACCACCACTATTTAAAAACACACACATGAGATTACTTATAATGTTGAAAGTTGTTCCTAGAAATTGAGGGGCATCACCCCTCCCATAATGAACGTGACTCCGTCACTCAATGTAAATACATATTTTATGAACTATGACACAGAATCAAACAACAATGAGCAGTTGAAAAGAACATAACAACGACGGGGCAACAAAACCCTCACTCAAGACAACCTTCAACTACAATATATATGTTTTATATTATTTTGGATCCTTAGGTTATTAAGGTTCAAAGTTTTAAATTAGGCATAATTTATTTTTTCTGTAAATATTCTCATTTTTTACTGTTAATTTATACGTTCATTTTCACTCCTACAACAATCATAACATATATAAAAAATTTATATTGTGACAACAAATTTCATATAGGGGTGAGTATTTGATCGAGTCAAGTACTTTTGTTTTGAGTTAATCGAGTTGACGAGTCTTATTTAAAATTTAAATTTTATTTGAATCTTTTTCGATTCGAGCTTATGAAATTTTAGCCGAGCGAGTTGTTAGAGTTTCTATTTAAATTTAATTATAAATATTTATAATGTTATGATACTAATTACTAATTTGTTCCGATTTAAATGACTTTCTATAAGAAATATTTTTTTATCTCTGATATACGTATACTAGACATAGTTGAGGGACTTGAGTCGAACATGAAAATTGATCAACTAAATACCAAAATTTTTGAGTTATTTAAAACTTATTTTATAGTTCAAACCTTATTTAAAATTATTTCAACCAAATTTAAAAAGTTACTATTTGAATCGAGTTTTTTTACATCAAAACTAAAAATCAATTTTATAGAGTAAAATTTTGCTCTACCTAATGTTTTCTATATAAATAATGTAAAATATTTCAGTATATGCTGGTGAAGCTTGACTTTCCTTGATAATACAATACTCTACTTTTTTTCCTATATAAATCTGTCTATAATTTTGGTACATTCTCTCAAGGTATCTGTGAGAGAAAATCAAAGAAAATGCGCACCCTTTCAATTCCCACTTCATTCTTGTTCTTATCCATCGTTTTTCATTCATGTATAGCTAGCAACGATGACCCATTGATTAAAAGGGAGACCTTAGACATTATCATCGGCGGCGGAGAAGCTCCAGCGCCGGACGATGAGCCACCGCCTTGCAAGGGCTTCGAGAACGAGGACGGATGCTTCGAAAATGCACGGTTGGCGAAAGCGTATGCCGTGATCCAACGGTTCAAGACGAAAATCAAAGTCGATAATAATAGCAATAAGTACCTAAAGACGTGGTGCGGAACCGATGTTTGTAAGTACCAAGGGTTCAAGTGTGACATACGACCCGACGTGAGTGAAAAAGCCGTCGCCGCCGTCGATTTTAACGGTTTTAAATTCACCGGCTGCGACGGCACCCTTCCGCTTAACGGGTTTTTGGACGAGTTGGATGATCTAGCCATATTCCATGCCAACTCGAACAACTTCACCGGCACGGTACCCTTCAAAGCGTCGAAGATCAAGTATTTATACGAGCTCGACCTCAGCAACAATAAGATCGTCGGCAATTTCCCGATGAATGCTGTCGGTGCGATGAACTTAACGTTCCTTGACTTAAGGTTCAACTCCCTAATCGGCTCCGTTCCGCCGCAAGTGTTCAGCTTAACCCTCGACGTGTTCTTCATCAACAACAACCGTTTCGCCCCGCAAACGCTCCCCGCGAATCTCGGCGACACGACGGCCGTCTACCTCACATTCGCCAACAACAACTTCATCGGCTCGATCCCGCCGAGCATCGGCAGAGCTCGGAACCTCCTTGAAGTGCTTTTCCTCAACAATCAATTCACCGGATGTTTACCGTACGAGATCGGCAACCTGAGTCAAGCCACGGTGTTCGACGCTAGCTCGAATAAGCTAACCGGACCGATACCATACTCGTTCGGGTGCATGAAAAAGATTCAAATCCTCAACTTGGCGAGAAACCAATTCTATGGGGAGGTGCCGGAGATAGTTTGCCAGATTCCGGCGATTGCAAATTTGTCTTTGGCCAACAACTATTTCACTTCCATTGGACCGGCTTGCCGCCATTTGATCTTGAAGAAGAAGCTCGACATTGCGAAAAACTGTATCTTCGACCTCCCGAATCAGCGATCGAAGGCCGAGTGTGATGCGTTTTTGTGGAAAAAGAAGGCTTGCATGAGGCCGGCGACGTTTTACTTGATTCCTTGTGAAAAACATGGTTATTATTCAAAAAATTCCGGCGAAGGTGACGGATCGGCGGCGGGGGGTCCGGCGACTGTTACTTATAGCACTCTTACTCCTCATCATCGATTGTGATTGATTTATTTTCATTGGTTGTTTAGATAATAATGGAGCTCCTCCTCAAGCTTATGTATTTGGATATTTTAATGCAATTTCATGCAGAATTTGGATGTACTGATTTTTTTTCCAGTGAATAAATCAATTTCCTTTTTTGTTCTTGATTTTATTTTGGTCTAATTTCTTTTCAGTCCTTTAACTCATCAATGTCTTGAAATTAGTATTTTTATTTTTAAAGTCAAGAATTTAGTCTTCTATCTGTTTGATTTAAAAGTTAAATCCAGTTGTCAACACTATTAATCAACCTTTGTTGAATTTGAATACGTGTTATCAGTTTGAAATATGAAAACATCACATATTCAAATTTAACAAAAGTTGCTTATTAATGTTATCGATTGAAACTTAATTTTCAAATCAGATAAATAGATGGACTGAATTCCTAAATTCAGAAATCGAGAGGCTAAATTTCAAAATTAAATTTTAGACACTCAAATGTCTCTGGTCCTTATACTCTTCAAGGTTTTAAAATTTAGTCTCTTTATTTTTAATTGACTAGAACTTTATTGAACTTTTTTTAGTACATTTATTAATATTTTTTAGTATAATCATTAGTATTCAATTTACTGACTAATTCAGAGCGAGTATTGCAGAGGCCCATTATACTCATCAATGAAAAGCATTACATGTGTAAATCCATTCGTACCTACCATTTTAAAAATCTTCAATAATATGGATACAACTAATTTAGTAGTAAAATATTGGTATAGAGGGTTAACAAAAAAAAGTTGACTATTTCCCCTTTCTTTAATGTTAATTATAGGTAAGATGGAGTTTTCCAAAGTTTCAAAGCTTCTTATTAAAATATTTATTTATTATTTTTTAAAAAAACTAAAATATTTATTTATGAATATAAGATGGTATTCACTATTTATATGTAAAAAGAAATTAAAAATTGAATATATTCGTATACGATATTCAAATCCAAAATGACAAATACTTTTACTTCATATCTGAAGATTAAAAGTCCTATAGAAGTCTCTTTATTATACCTGGCTTACATTTTAATCTATCTACTTTAAAAAATAGTAAATTGATATAGGTATATTATAAAATTTGAGCAAATGGACCTTTTGTTAAGATTATTATTTTGTTAGTTGGGTTAAAAGGCTTGTTAGTTAAGCTGTTAGTTAGGCAGTTTCTTTCCTTTTTCCCTTCTATATATATTATTATATTTTGTAATATTATACACGTGTGTGATTAATATTTTTTACCTTTACTCTGATAATAAAGAATTCTTCCTTTTCTTTCTCCTTCTTCCAAAACCGAAAATTCCCAAATTCATAAACCTAAATCTAGGTTTCAACATGGTATCAGTTGATTCCGACGATTCCCGTTCCCGTTCCGCCGCTGCTACTGCCGATGCTACTCGTGGAGGTTTCAAGAATGACGACCCTTGCGATGCTTATTACATCCATCCGAGCGAGAATTCGGCGCTCGTTCTGACTTCGTCACTGTTGGACGGCAAGAATTACCATGGATGGGCTCGATCCATGCGTATGGCGCTTATATCCAAGAATAAGCTTTCTTTTGTTGATGGGTCACTGAAAGAACCGAAGAAAGACGATTCTCGGTTTTCTGCCTGGGTTAAATGTAATAACCTAGTGTTATCTTGGCTTCAGCGTGCTTTGGTCCCCAAAATTGCCCAGAGTGTGATCTGGATAGACAATGCTTCGGAGTTGTGGACTGATTTGCATGACCGTTTTAGCCAAGGCGATTTGCTTCGTATCTCAGACTTGCTTCAGGATTTTTTCAGTCTGAGTCAAGGTAACCTTTCGGTTTCATCCTTTTATACTCAATTGAAAATTGTGTGGGATGAGGTCTGTAATTTGAGACCATTGCCTAATTGTGATTGTCAAGCATCGAAATATCGTAAACAAGATTTTATCTTTCGCTTCCTTCGTGGTTTAAATGACAATTTTTCAGTTCCAAAAACCCAAATCTTGATGATGAAACCCTTACCCAGCATAAATGAGATTTTTTCCATTATCATTCAACATGAGAGGTCTCTTGCGTCTACTGTTTCTTTATCTGATTCAAATATTTTGCTGGCTGGTCGTTATTCTAATTCTGAGCCTAAAGATTCTAGGACTAGTTTCAAGAAGTCTGTTTCTGCCTCTAATTCTAAACGACCTCTGTGTATTCATTGTGGGCTTTACGGGCATACAATAGATAGGTGCTACAGGAAACATGGTTTTCCTCCTGATTATAAGAACCGTAATTACCAGAATAAGTCAAATCAGATAGGTCCTTCTGCTGATGTTGATCATTCTGAGTCTGAGTCTGCATCTCGTGATGTTCCTATGGCTTTTACCAAGGATCAATATAATAGTCTCATACGTTTGTTGAATGAGAAAGGGTCTGCTGCTAATAGTGTTAGCCAAGATTCTTCTAAAGTGAACATGTTGCAGTCTGCCTTTACTGTGCCCTCTGCTGATGCTACAGGTATGGTTTTAAATTGTTCTTTCTTAAATGCAGCTAGTAGTGTACCCTGGATCTTGGATTCTGGGGCTACAGATCATATCTGTAGTTCTTTAGAGTTTTTTGAATCTTACTTTTCAATTGATAATAAATTTGTTAAATTACCAAATGGTGATCTTGTTAAAGTTTGTAATGTTGGTAATGTTAGGATTTCTGACTTTTTAGTTCTTAAAAATGTCTTTTATATTCCAGATTTTAATTTCAATCTTGTTTCTGTTAGTCAGTTGACTAAGGATAATGATGTTGCATTAATTTTTTCCTCTAAATTTTGTTGTATACAGGATGTAGCTCAATGGAGGATGATTGGTTTAGCTAATAAGGTTCATGATCTCTATTATCTGGATTTTAATTCTTTTTCTAAGTCTGCAAATTGTAATTCTGTTTCTAGTAAGGTTCAAAATGTTTGTAATTCTGTTTCTGATGACTTTAAACTTTGGCATGCTCGCCTTGGTCATCCATCTCATGTGAGAATAAAGTTTTTTTCTCAGTTGTCTAATAAAATTCCTATTCATTCTGGTTCTATAGACTGTGATATCTGTCATTTGGCTAAGCAAAAACGTCTGCCTTTTCCTGTTAGTGAATCTGTTTCTGCTTCAGTTTTTGATCTGTTACACATTGATGTTTGGGGTCCTTTTTCTGTAACTAGTGTTTATGGTTGTACTTTCTTTTTAACTGTGGTAGATGACAAGAGCAGGTTTACTTGGATTTTTCCCTTAAAATTGAAATCTGATGTTAGGAAGTTAATTGTTGACTTTTGTGAAATGGTCATTACTCAGTTTGGTCTTAAAGTTAAATGTATTCGTACTGATAATGCTAAAGAGTTTTCTATGACTGATTTTTTTAATGCAAAAGGGATTATACATCAAAATTCATGCTCACACACTCCACAGCAAAATAGCATAGTAGAGAGGAAGCATCAGCATCTTCTTGCTGTTGCAAGAGCATTGAATATACAAGCTCAATTACCATTGCATTTCTGGTTGGACTGTGTATTGCATGCTGCCTATTTAATAAATTTGACACCTACACCTGTTCTTCAAAACAAAACTCCTTTTGAAGTTTTGTTTGGTTCTAAACCAGTTTTAGAAAACATAAAAGTGTTTGGTTGTTTGGCTTTTGCTTCAGTTCTTCCTAAGCCATCTACTAAGTTACATCCTCGATCTTTAAAGTGTGTTTTCCTTGGAATTCCAAAAAATGTTAAAGGGTACAGGTTATATGACATTCATAATAAAAAGATTTTTGTTTCAAGGGATGTTGTTTTTTCAGAATGTCAGTTTCCTTTTTCTAAAGGTAATTCTGTTACTTATAATGACTTAGTTTTTCCAACTAATGATGCTGACAATATTTTTGAGGATGGTGCTCTTTCAGATTTTAATATCAGTTCTTCTGAGCATTATTAAGAAGTTCCAGTAGCTGATTCAGCTAATCCAGAAGCATGTCCTGAATCTTCTAATTCTGATCCTCCATCAAGTTCTAATGCCCAGGATCACTGTTCTGAATCTTCTAATTCTGGTGATATTCCTTCTATCCCTTCTGTTAGGCCATCTAGGGTTACTAGATTACCTGCAAAGTATGATGCTTATCAAGTTCATCTGCCAGGGAGTAAGAATACTTCTCATACTACTCCTCATCTCATCTCTCAAGTTTTGTCTTATGATAAAATTTCTTTTAAGCATCAGAATTTTGTTAATAATGTTGATTTGTTAAAAGAGCCTACTAGTTATAAACAAGCTGCCAAACTTGAATGTTGGAAACAGGCCATGAATGAAGAAATTTCTGCTTTAGAAATAAATCATACTTGGGATTTAGTTTCTTTACCTAGTGGCAAACAAACTATAGGTTGTAAATGGGTTTTTAAAACTAAACTTAGGTCTGATGGTACATTAGAGAGGTACAAAGCTAGGTTAGTTGCTAAAGGATTTACTCAACAACCTGGTTTGGATTATTTTGATACCTTCAGTCCTGTTGCTCGTATAACTACCATTCGTATGCTTATTTCTGTGGCTGCTGCAAAAGGTTGGCATTTGCATCAATTAGATGTTAATAATGTATTTTTGCATGGTTTGTTACATGAAGAGGTTTACATGGACTTGCCACCTGGTTTCATTCCTAATAAGCCTGGTCTTGTTTGTAAACTGCAAAAGAGTTTGTATGGGCTTAAACAAGCCAGTAGGCAAGGATGACCCAACTTGCACTTTGAGACAGATTGTGCCTCCTTAGCAAACAGGCTTAACCACTCGGGGCCTGACCTTTCCACCATGGGTCCCACCCTTTTACAGGCCAGGACTATGCTTATCTCGCTTCTTCTATCCCAAGTTCACTATGTAAATAGGGAGGCTAACTCCGTCACTCATAATCTAGCCACTTACGCTCTTCGAACCATGACTTCTATGTCTTTTGGTTCCTTTTATCCGAATTGTATCCGTAATTTTGTACTTGTCAAGGCTCAATATTGATCATGGTAATAAAATTTTGGGTACTCTTTTCCCCTTTAAGGGCCTCCTAGCTCTAAGCTAGGGGTGATAGTGGGGTTTTTAATGAGGCCCACTTTCTTCAAAAAAAATTGAAAGCAGTTTTTTGTTTTTAGAAAATGATGCTTTAAATTCCAAAAGCAAATTATCATAAACATCTTGTAACTCATCAAATGTATAAGAATTTGAAATAGATGAGTTAGAAGTTACCTCCCCTCTTTGAGGGCCATGAAGCATAGGTGGGCTACCTCATTATCAGTGGAGTCTTTATCACTCCATGTCGCCACGTATGTTTTCTTTGAAGATGATCCCTCTTTGTTGGACTTGTGGGAATCCTTCATCTTCTTCTTCGATTCATGTTTGGATTTAGCCATCTCGCTCTTCATGAATCGGGTGAATTTCTTAAAGAGATGAACCATCTCTTCATCTTCACTTTCCTCCTCGCTCAAATAATCATGTTGGAATGTGGAGGATTTAAGAGCAACGCCACTCGCGTTAATGTCTAGCTCTATGATCTTCTTCTTTCCCATCTTTCTTATCACTTCCTTCTTCGTCTCCTCTTTTTTGTCTTTCTTCATGATTTGGTGTGTGAGAAGTGACCCTATAAGTTCATCAAGCTTCAAGGTCTTAAGATTTTTTGCTTCAATTATGGCGGTCTTTTTCGAGTCCCATAACTCGGGAAGGGGGTAGATAAGCTTTCGGACAAGCTTTTCTTCCGAAATGACTTCTCCACAGCCTTTTAGTCCATTCGTGATGGTGGAGAATCGATGGAACATCTTCTCAATGTCCTCTTCCGGATCCATCTTGAAGTTCTCATACTCGTGGTTGAAGAGGCCGATCTCGGTCTTCTTTACTTCATTTTTTCTCTCGTATGTAACTTCAAGCTTGTCTCATACTTCCTTGGCATCTTCGCAAGAGGACGTCTTCTCATAGATGTTGGGGCCAAATGCACAAAAGAGCATATACAAGGCCTTGCAATTAAGCTCCATCTTCTTGCAATCATCCACGCTCCATTCCGCCTTACTTCATTGTGGCACGAAAGGGCCTTCTTCAACAATATCCCAAAGCTTGTAATCTTTGGATTTGATGAAGAACTTCATTCTGATATTCCAATGAGCGTAGTTGGCTCGTCGAAGAAAGGTGGCTTGTCGATGGATTGCACCATTTGACCAATTGATTGAAACTTGTATCGAGCTACCTGGATCTCCTCAAAGGATGTTAATCCCCTTCAATTGAGCCTTGCTCTAATACCAATTGTTGGGCTTGATAGGCTTGATTTCCTTCAACCGTTATGGATTTCCAAGTGGTGGGAGAAGTTGGATTTTTGGGTGATTGAGGTGGTGGCAAAAATTGAGAATTAAACACAAGGATTTAGAGTGGTTCGTCTTTCTAACCCAAAGCCTACATCCACTACCTTGGAATGCCACTAAGGATTTCCTAAATTCACTAAGAATTTCGTCCCCTTTTCTCGGCTTAGCAGGAAACTGTTACAACGATTAAGCTATCTACCCTTAGCTTAATCAAACACTCTCTTTCAAGTGAAATTCAAAGCAAACAAGAAATCCCTCTAATGGGTATGTGTTTGCAACTCTAAGCACTCACCCAAAACTTATACACTTGAGCAAATTTGACAATTTAGGCTCTATAGTGTTTTGTCTATACAAGAGAATGACAATTTAGCTCTAAAGACAATTTGACATCATAATGTTGTTACAATTGAAGCATTAACCATCTCTTGATGCTTACAGGTCCTTTTTATACTCCTAATTAAGTTTGTAGCCGTTGAAGACCGTTGGGGTTAAATTAGAGCTGTTGGAGCCTTTATTTCCCACCATAAATGCAGTTCTGCAGCTTAGCGTATCGATACTTCTCAAACTGTATCGATACGGTCCCGATAAGGAAATAGCCGTTGAGACTTCCAGTTGGTGCGTATCGATACGCGTGGCAAGCGTATTAGTACGGTCCTGCAATTTAAAGACCGTTGGAAAAATGATTGTTGGAGGTAGTTGGGCGTATCGGTACGCGATACAACCGTATCGGTACGTGAACTAGCCGTTAGCTATTTAAAACATATCGTATCAATACAGCAAGGCGTATCGGTACGAGTTTTGGCTACTGGAATTTTACTGCAGCTGAAACCCTAGGGCGTATCGATACAGTACCAGACCGTATCGGTACGGGTACTTGAAAAACACTGGTTTGGCTACTTTAAAAGCATTTTAAGTTATTCCAAAGCCTTTTAAAACCCTTAAACATAATTTCAAGTTGTTTTGACTAAAAGCATATTTTAAATTCTTTTCAATTTAGTCCAAAACATTTTTCAACTATTATATCCAAACATTTAGTTCTACACTGTGGATTAACCTTATTTCTCTATACTACTTTTCACTATTTATTATCAGAGATTATGGTTATTTATTTGAGAATTTCAGCAATTATCAAAAACTGTACCCGCAAGTGTTGAGAACAAAGTAAAAAATACAAAATATCCTACACCAACCTATTCCCACCCCTACATAATGTTTAGGGCAAAAAAAAATTACAATAATGTCAAACATGTTACACTTGCATTTTTTTATGTAACACCTACCACGCGTACATACAAATAATCAATTATCGAATAATTTTTCAAACACACATTTAAAAATTAATTTTTTGTCGCCTTCTTTTTTTTAATTTTTGTTTAGTCAGCGACGACATCAATCTTAGTCTTGGTTTCCGACCGTCGGTGTTTATTATTATTTTTGTTTTTTTATATTATGTCATTTGTTTTTTTTCTTGATTTTTTTTGTTTTTGAATAATAATCTTTGTCCTTGTGATATACTTTTTTTTGCTCTTGTGGCACGTTTTCTCTCTGCTCTTGTAGAACGATCCTTATGACTTTTGGTACGCTTTTCTCATACCTTTGCGACCGTTTTTGTGGTCATACAAAGACCATCGCGACATTTGTTTTCTTATTGATTTGTTGTTGGTCACATATAGTCATATCCTCTCTTTGGTTTGCTAGATAGTTTGATTTGCTCATCACTCTTTTATCACTTCGTAAAACGTATCGTTCAACAGAGACAAAAAGTTTTTATGGAGGTTATTGGGTTCTTTTGATGTTGGATGTCACTCTCAAGGGAAGATTTAGTTTTTCTTCGTATTTTTTGTTTAATATTGTTATTTTATGTATAAGTTTTTTTTGGTAACTATTGTTCCTAATTTTCTCTCTATGCTTAGATGTATTGTAATTTTAGTTCTTTTCCTTATTTTTATTAATGAAATTCAGTTGAATTTAAAAAAAATAATTTAAGCCACTACTATGAAAGAAAAATTCACCTCTAAAAACATTACATTCAATCCTTAATTTTAAAGAAAATTCCACCTCCAAAATTACATCGAATCCTTCACTTTTAATCATACTACCATGAATATATATTTTTATATAATATTTTTCTCTCGCCCAAATTATTTTTATTACATAATCTAATTACTATAATGTATCTTATTATGTTTAGTGTCACCTATAAATAATAAAAATACGAAAAAAAACTCAATAAATTTAATTTTTTACAGCTAGATTGGAGATAATAATGTTATTGTTGTGAATAAATAAAGAAGAACAAGAATAAGAACAAGAAGAACAAATAGATGAGAGAAAGAGGGAGATTTGAATTATTCTCAAAAATAGAATTGTATACAATGCCTTCAATGAATCATCTATTTATAGGCATAAGAAGTACATAATATATTAAACTCTAATTAATAGAGATAATATTCCTAATAATAAATAAATCAAACTCCTTAGATAAAGTTCTAATCATGATAGACATCCACATAGATAAATATTCATAACACTCCCCTTGGATGTCTATGAAGATAATGTGTCTCGTTAAAACCTTACTAAGATAAAAACCAGTGGGAAAAAAATTCATTAGTGAAGGAAAAAGAGTACACACATCTTTAGTACGCATAACATGTTGCCTCATTAAAAACCTTACCAGGAAAACCCATTGGGAAAAAACCTCGGTTAAGGGGAAAAGAGTGCAACGCATATTTACTCCATCAAATACTATTCTTCTGAAGATCATGAGGGACGAAACTTTAAAGAGATATGTTTCGTTTTATCACATTTGATGTATCCACCTTGAGATATAAGTTCTGCATTATCTCTACATAAAATAGCTTGCATCTTATCTTGTGAAAGCAATTCACATATCTTCTGGATATGTTTAGCCAAACACATATTTCGGCTTTGCCTCATGCATAGCAATTATTTAAAGGCAATGGTCTCGTAGCACTTAGATAGTATTTCTGGAGGGCGGAATGGATCTTTGTTTACATTAATAGGCCTAACAACCAAATAGTGGTAAACAAATATGAATTATGCATGTAAAGTCTCTTTAAACATTTTTCTGTGTTTGTCGATTGCTGCACAAGGATTTCATTATTAAGGAGATCTCTTCATGAGTCTCAATGAATCGCCAACATACATAATAAAAACAAAGACAAATCCAGAGCTAAACCTCTTAATAAAATGCTCTGGAAATTAAATCATTCTTATAGTCTTCCGCTAATAAGTATTCAATGGAGCGATTATACCAAATGTGCCCAAAATATTTTAATCCATAAAAAGATATATTTAATATAATTGAATAATGTTCCCGAGAACTTGAATTAGCTGCTTATGGCAGTCTAAATCCTTCCAGAAGCTTCATGTAAATGTTGTTATCAAGAGGCTCATGCAAATAAGATGTAACAACATCCATTAGGCGGAAAACTGAGTTATTTCATTTATTGTCAGACTATCTAAAAGTAACTGCATCCACCACTGAGAAATATATTTTTCTCATAATCGATTTTCATGTCTTTGTGAGAATCTTTGTGCAACCAAACAAACTTATATCTTATGATTTCTCCTTTAGATTTCTCTTTCTCAAAAAGGCTCATTAATATCCACGAGCTTTACACATTTCAATATACGGGCTATATGCCCAAATACTTCTCTTTTCTAAAGAGATATTAGTTTCGCCTCAATTGCCTCTTTCCATATTGGCCAATCATTTCTTTGTTTATATTGTCCAGTTGACAATAATTCATGATCCACATCATCAAATAAAATCTCTAGTGCTATATTGCATGCAAATGTATTATCGACGTCGATTTGATTTCAGTTCCACTTATTACCAGACATGACATAATCTATTGAGATCTCTTTATTATCAGGTACCTGAGTCATGTTAATGCCTCTATTGGAGACCTTCTAATCACTTCTTGAGATTTTCATAATTCATTGATTCCTCGACCAGACCATCATAACTATAGCTCCCTTCTTTTTTTTTCGAGGATTTTTATCTTTGGAACCTACTTTTCTACCACTCTACAGGCGTAAGTTAGACTCATTAGCAACTAGAATTTGTCCTTCCGGGACATCAAATTTAAATGGAGCACTCATAGCTGGTATATGTGACTTAGTCACTCTATTAGAGTCAGCAAAATCATCTGACAATTGATTTGTTAAATGAATTGTCCTTTGAACTTATAGTTCACATTGTTGAGTACGTGGATCAAACTAAGATAATGATAATTCATTCCAATTTATTTCTTTTCCCGGCTGTTTTATTTTCTCCCCCTAACGTTGGGAAAACTGACACATTAAAATAAAAGTCAGTAAATCGAGTTGTAAATAAATTCCCTATGAGAAGCTCAAGATATTTAATTATCAAGGGAAATTTGAATCTGACATATATTCTCAACCTCCTTTAAGAACTCATCTTTGTGCGTTGTGGTGGAGCAATCAGAACATATACCGCACACTAAAAAAATCTAAGATGAGAAATATTTGGTTCTTGACCAAAAACCATTTATAATGGGGAGAACTTATTATAATTTGTTGGCTTGATGCGAATTCGTGATAATACATATAAAATGACATGTCATCAGCATTATCAAGATCAATTGTCTTTATAAGGTAATCTGAAAATGTGCTCATAGTTTTATCAACTGAGCAAGTAGCCTCGCAAATACCAAGTTGCATATTAGTAACAAGGATACATATGACCATCTAGTCGATGCATCAATTAAAATCGTAAAATATCTAGATGGACTGTAAGAAAGGTGTATGGGCCCACATATATCACCTTTGTATCCGTTCCAGAAAAAAATTAATAGATTCGCAATCTATCATAGCTGATGATGATTGAATAATCGGTTTGCTCTGATAGCAAGTATCACATGAAAACATTACTTTGAAGAAAATTTCAACTCTTCAATAAATTACCACATGAAAGTGTCAATAAATTTTTGCATCATAATTGAACCCGGATGGTCTAACCGGTCATTGCCAAATAATAAAGTTATCAGTAAACTTCTGATTCACAATAGCATGAACTTCAATTTGTACTAATTCTATTGTAGTACGTTATGGATGACAGTGCATATAACTTTTTCAAGTTTTTATTATTGCCTTGATTTATACTCATAATATTGAGATAGTCAACATCTCATTGATTAATGGTCTCAATATGATATCCATTACCGTGAATATCTTTAAAATTAAATAAGTCTCTTTATGACTTTGACGAGTATAACACACTGTGAATATGGAATAAAGTTCCATTTGACAATAACATATTTGCTCAACCAGAGCCTTTTGTGATATTAGTACTTACGGATATAGTACTCACATTATTCCCTTGCATTTTAATCGAGAAATGCATAATTATGCACCTTTCAAAATGTGTTTTGTTTCATTTACTTCGGGTAATGAAAATATGTACTTTGTATCATTCACTTCGATGAATGAAAAATATAAAATATAGCACATCATATCAAGTCGATTATCTATCAGAGATAAACTTTCAAGTGCTCTTCCGAAGCATTGATATTTTAGTACTTTGAGAAATATTACTCATATTTTCCCTTGCATTTAAATGGGAAAAATATTTCTTCTGCTTAAGTACAATATGAGTACTTGCATTATCTGCTAGGCATAAATAGCCACAATTCTAGGCATAAATAGCCACAATTCATTGTATATTTTATTCCAGAAGTAATCATATTCTTCAAATAATAAATTAACATAAAGCGTAAATAAATAATATGTGAAATAAATAAACATAAAGTAAACTAACATAAATAAATAATAAATAAAATGAATTAACATAAAAAATAAAATAAAAAAAATCAATTATTCCTGTTAGAGGTTAAAAGGGAAATAAAATAAATGGTAAATTATTCCCTTCAAGGGTTATGAGAAAATTAACAATATCCAATTGAGTTGGACCAATAACGCCATAATTATTTTCGCCATAAACAATTTTTTTTATATTTTATTTCATTTATCATTCATGATTATGGATAAAGTCCATAATACTTTGGCGTTTGACAATTACGAAACCAATGGTTTATAACATCACATTGATAAAAGGATTTCACTTCCTTAGAATGATATTTATCACTCTTGTCATCCTTATAACTTCGCTACCAGCGGGTAGAAGTATTCTTAAAACGACTATATTTTTTCATGTGTATATTCATAGCCTCGACCACGACCACAACTTTTAATGTGGTTTTTTATTCCTTCCATAATATAATCTCACATTCACTTCAGGGAATGGAGTAGAGCCAATGGGCCTTTGAAACCTTTTTCACATATCCTTATCACAGAGAATAAAGATTTAATCCTCGTACGCGGCATTATTAAACCTGTCCACAAGGTCCTTTAAAAACCTCCTTTGAGACCAGTAGCCTCGCAGAACGGGATGTCCAGCCAATATACTTGGATTATATCGAAATTATGTCTCTAATTGAATAATGATTTACCATGTTTGCATTCACTTCAGGGAATGAAACAGATCCAATAATCGCATAGAATAAACATCATGCTTGCATTCACTTCAGGGAATGCCCCATCATTGATAATCGCATGGAATAAACACCATGCTTGCATTCACTTCAGAGAATGCCCCATCATTGATAATCGCATGGAATAAACATCATGCTCTGCATTCACTTCAGGGAATGCCTCCCATAAAACTTTTTGGACCAAGATGAATTTTCGTAACTTGAAATTGGGAGAAGTCTATGGTCGAGTTTTTCGACAAAGAATAAATATTGCTTTCGAGTAAATATAGACTTTATAACAATCTTTTTATAGATTAAAATTCACCATGATTTATCACACATTAAAATCATAGTTTAAAGGAAAATAAATTAAAATCAGAATTTACCGATATTAATTTTCCTCTTGAGGACAATTGAGACGTAGCAAATAACCAAGACAGCTTCTCATAATCTCTTTATGTCATATCTTTTTCCAAGTCATTTAAAGATATCATGTAAAACTCAAAACGCGGTTAAAAACATCAATTCTCATCAATCATCAATAGAATAATATAAACTAAGACAATTTCTATTCTTTAGAAACTTATTGATATGAAAATTAATAAATATAATACATAATCACATCCTTTAATCATAGATAAAGAAAATTTCTATTCTTTTAATTATATTATTCGGTTAAATGAAAAATCCATGAAATAAGCATAAAATATCAATTAGATTAAAAAGACTTCAACTAGAAAAATTCAAACAATAATGATAATTATTTATCAAATCGGGATGTTTAACGAAATACAATTCAAATCAAATTAAATTTGATAAAAATTCAATAGATCGCATTAAAAAGTTTTTTTAAAGAAATTCAATTCAAGTCAAATACATAAACTTGATTATGTAACTAAAGTTGAAAACATTAATAGTTTTACCTGAATGTCATTAGAGAACTTTATCGCCGTATGCCGAATTAGTATTCTTTGATCAAGAATCTTGATGATTGGGATTTTCGATTGCCGCAACATATTAGCAACATTTTTAGAGTAAGACCATCGACACGTCCGACTGAAGATTAATTTGGTTTTTGGTTTCGTCAAAATTCTTCGAGCAAATTCGTACTGATAACGTGTTGTGAATAAATAAAGAAGAACAAGAATAAGAACAAGAAGAACAAAGAGATGAGAGAAAGAGGGAGATTTGTATTATTCTCAAAAATAGAATTGTATACAATGCCTTCAATGAATCATCTATTTATAGGCATAAGAAGTACATAATACATTAAACTCTAATTAATAGAGATAATATTCCTAATAATAAATAAATCAAACTCCTTAGATAAAGTTCTAATCATGATAGACATCCACATAGATAAATATTCATAACAGTTATTATAGTTATAATCAAAGTCCTCTTTATATTATTTACCAAAAAGGTCCTTATAGTTTTTTCGTTTATTTTATGTTTTGGTCTCCAAGGGCGGAACATCACGGGGTCCACGGGGATGTGGCCCCCGCCAACTTTTTAATTTCTTCAGGGAAAAAAGGTAAAATTAGTGTTGTAATCCTTTAATTTTTATAAAATTTTATTTTAGCCCCTCAAAACTTTTAGTCTCATATTGGTCCCCTCCTTTATAAATTTCTAGTTCTACCCCTCTAATGGTCTCTCAAATGTCGACTATAATGGAATAAGATAACGTAGGTAAGGAAAATCCATTGTCTCTTTCTATGCCCCACACTAAAAAATTAAGTTTAAGGTTTAAAGTTAGTGTTTAAGGAATTAGAGGTAAGATACATTTTTAGGATTTATGATTTAAGATTTAAAATTTAGAATTTAGAATTAAAGCTTTAAATTTAATTTTTAGTGTTGAGGTGTAGAAAATTCACCCAAAATGTGGATAAAATTTTTGTCTGTAAGAAAAGTGTATAGGATAATCGTGTTGACTTGGGTTCTAGTATATCCTATTTCTTTGTTCCTCATTGTTATTATGTTTTTACTATTAAATAATATGAGTTCATTTCTTAAAAAACTATATATAATTATAATCAATACATCCATATAACTCTAAGGGTAAACTATATAAATGGCCATTATATTATATATTTAGACTTGATTTGACCATTATACTTCTAATTGCAGCAATTAAACCATTGAACTATTAAATTAGATTCAATGTAACCATTAACCGTTAAAATTTAACGGAAAATCTGACGTGGCAGTTAAAAGAAATTTGCATAATTACACATTTAGTCTTCGTTACTAATACATTCTATCAATTGTATTCAAATTTTAATTTAATAAAATAAAATAATTATTCAATTGGATGGTGACATGTGTCACCACCTCGTTGGAGGAATTTAACTTTATGAAATATATTATATGTCTTCATTTGTTAATGGCATGAAAAAAGAAATAAATGGGGTTAAGGGGACTCGAATATGACTCACTTGAGATGCATAAAACTTCACAATCACCAAAATAAATCTAATAATTAAATTAAAATTGACACACTAGTATTTTTAAACTAAATTTAATATATTTTTTCTTTCCACAATTATTTTTTTTATAAATTCATATAAATAATAATTGAATTATTTTTTAACTTAATTAATAAATTTATATTTTATTAAAATTTTAATTAAATTATTATGTACATTAAATTATATTGAAAATTTAAAAATTTAAAAATTTAAAATTATATTAAAAATTATTTAGTTAATCTAAGCTCACGAACATAATTTAAATTAATTGATATTATTTTTAACCCTAAAGCCATTGAAAGTAAAATGACCTTTACTGCCGTTACGTTGGGGAACTCTATTTTTTTCCCTTCAAAAATGCCGAGACGATAAATATTGGTGAACGAGGGGCTGCTTAGTGATGATACAGAAGACAATTATAAAGTACTCTATGGATTGGCTCTGGGTAGCATTTGATGACAATTACTGGCCACTAGAGAGTCGTATGCAGTTCACACATGGGCAAAGACAACTTCTTTGAAAGCGGAACACGGATTAATTTCTGCTATTTTGTGTTCTTATTTTTCGTAGCGAAATCAAAATTTAGTAGAAAGTAAGCAAGTTTCTATGGTGTTCTATCTTTGTTTGCATAGTCCCGATTCATAGTGGAAGGCTCCGTCCCTTAGCCTAGTCTACATCTACAGCTGATGCAACTTCGTATCGACGCCTTACTATAGTATTTTTCATGTTCACATTACTGTTTATATTAGATATTTATGATTTTTTCTCTTAACAATATTATCTTATAGGATAAAATATATACATATTCTGCTTGGAAGTGCAATACGTCTTAACACTGTGTTCAACACTTATTGATAAATCATGTTTATATTTTAAATATCATGCTTTATGAAAAATAAAAGTTTGGTACCAAATTGTAAATAAAAAAACAAATTGTTAAAATGTTAATAATTAAACAATTCTTAATCGGACTAATGAGAAATATTAAGCCTTTTAGTGAGCCCATATAATAGCCCAAAAAACAAGTCATGTACTATCAAAACCCACCGTTTTTAACCTTTTGAAAACCCTAAAGCAAACCCTAGTATTAGTATCTTAACGCCGCCCATCGTTCTGGCTTTCAGTTTCAGCAAAGAGTAAAGGCCTCGTTTCTGGCAGAAACCCTAAGGAGAAAAAAATGGCGGAAAAAGCTCCGGTTGAGTCCGTACAGTGCTTCGGCCGGAAGAAGACGGCGGTCGCCGTGACCTATTGCAAGAGAGGCCGTGGTCTAATCAAGATCAACGGCTGTCCCATCGAGCTTGTGGAGCCGGAGATTCTCCGCTTCAAGGCCGTCGAGCCAATCCTCCTCCTCGGCCGCCAGCGTTTCGCCGGCGTCGACATGAGGATCCGAGTCAAAGGCGGAGGCCACACTTCTCAGATTTACGCTATCCGTCAAAGCATTGCAAAAGCCCTCGTCGCGTTTTACCAGAAGTACGTTGACGAGCAAAGCAAGAAGGAGATTAAGGATATTTTGGTTAGGTACGATAGGACTTTGCTGGTGGCAGATCCGAGGAGGTGCGAGCCCAAGAAGTTCGGTGGAAGAGGCGCCAGGGCGAGGTTCCAGAAGAGTTACCGTTGAAGAAACGCTACGGTTTGTTTCGGAAATCTGGGTTTTGTTGTTGCTGTTTGTTTTTACTAGATTTTATATAAAATATGCTCATTTCGATGAATTAGCTAAGAGAGTTTTTGTGTTGCTTGAATCATAATTCAGACTCATTGCATGAACCTATAGATTTTGGATATGATCATTGTGGTGATTTCTTTGATTTATTTCTGCTGGCTTCTGTGATTCCTTTATCCATGATGATTTAGACAAGCATCATTTGGTATGAACATTAAGAAAATAATTGCCTTGACTTTTCGCCTCAAACTCGAGACTTGCTCAGCAATATCATTCAGAATTTTGAATGTGGATAATTGTGGGTAAGTGGCATAGTAAGAAACTATAGAATTTTCATACTTTTTTGGGCATGTAAACAGTGTTTGTTGTCTAGACTCTTCATTTTTTCTTGAAATACCCATGTCTAACACTCCTTTCCGACATAAGGATACGAGTATATGATCTAAGTTAAACCATGCTCATACCGTATCTCATGTAACATGAGTAGCATAGTTATTACTACATATATGAGCTTTTGATATTCTAAAATCCAGCATCAAGGTTCTCCAAACCTCCTCATATTATTATATAGATGCATGCATTTGAAGCTAGTTATGCCTTCATCTTCTTTATCCGACTCCAACAATCATCCCACAGCGCACAACCCTTTGAATTCCAGGGCAATGTAGCACCCATGCTTTTATGCCGGACATTATCCGGTTTTCTGTTTTTTGTGTGAAGGACTTTCATTTCTTCTCCTTGAACTCTCCTCACTTTTTTCCTATGAATAAAAGATTCAACCGTCACCTCTCTGCCATTACCATTGTCGCGCCAATAATATTTTCCGATTTGCAATTTTGATTGTTGGATCGTCGCCGTTTCAAACTAGTCACTTAGGGATGATAATGGAGCGAGTCGTGTTTTTGACTGCCCCGAATTATGACAGTCATTACCCGACCCATCCCAAAAAATATTATTGTAACGGCCTGAAATCTGTGGTGTAAACCCGGTCATAACTTGACCTTACCCGATAGTCTTCCAAAATTTGTTCTCCTTTCTCACATCATTTGGTAAGAACAACTTAGTCATTCCCAAATTTTCAAAAACCAAACAAAATATCATGGATAAATAAATCCCAAACACAAATCAATTGAAGGGTAAAGAAAAGAGACAAAATAAAACATAAAAGGAAACAAGAAACCCCCAAATCTAAAATTTCCAGATTACCATTTATTTTCAATCAAACAAAATAAACCATAAAATCCTCACAAGAATCAAACAAATAAACCCTCAAATCTCTACACGATTTGTAAATAAGAAGGGGAAGAACTGTGATTCGATAAAAAGATTGTTAGTGAACTCTAAAATCCTTACAAGAACCAAACAAAATAACCCTAAAATCTTTACACTCTAAACATGATTTGCAAAGGGAAAGAAGAAGAAATGTGATTTGATTGTTAGTGAACTCAGAAAATCAAAAAGAAACAAAGAAAGTAGAGAAGAAATAAAAGAAGAATTTAAAAAGACAATGAATAAAATAGGTAGGAAAAAAAACCCTACAAGTTTAGTTGTATATATCAAATGGCAATGTTGTAAATATATTAAAATCTATAGATTTAATTAAAAATATATCGGGTCGAGTTCAATCAGAGAGTTTGTACCCTAAACTCGACTTTGCCCTAACCCAGCCACACACTTCACAAAATTCGACCCGATCTGAATTCGACTTTTCAAAAATAAAACATGTCCCTAAAGGGTCAGGGTAGGTCGAGACTCGTCGAGTCGGAGTAAAATTACCAACCCTAAATTATCACTTATTTCACTACCGATCAATTTGTGCATTGTTAGATTTGGAAACCGAAAATAAGGAGTAGCTCTTCTCTAGTTCTGTCCCCTTGTCTTTTTAGTATTGATTTCGATAGAGATGGGTTAGTTGATTAGAGTTTGGAAGCGAGTGGTTTAGGTTTGGTTTGGTGGTGACACTGTCGGTGTTGGAGTTGGACGGTGATGGTTGTTACGGTCCAGTGGTTTAGATTCAAGTGATGGAGGGGAGTGGTCCGATGGCTGATTTGGTGGTTGGTTGATGCTCCGTTTCAGGCAACAATAGATAGGGTTCACCTCCACTTGTCACTAAAAAGATTCAAATAAGGTTTCAGTTATAAAATTAAACTTTAAATAATAAAAAATTTAATAATTGGTGAATCAATTTTTTAATTCAAGTCTAGTATCTCAACTTAATATTACATATGAAAAAATGGTGTTGAGCGTTCGATCAAGCCGAGTAAAAAAAATTTGAGTTATTCGAGTTTACAAGTATCATTTTACGATTCAGATTTTATTTGAATCGAGTTTTCTAGCTTATGTACAAATTTTATTGTAATTATTTATAGTATTATAATACATTTTTATTCTAATTTAAACGGCTTTTTACATATATATATGTATATGTGTGTGTTAATATTTTCACATATATATATATATATATATATATATATATATATATATATATATATATTAGGCATAATTTAGAGACTCAACTCGAACTTAAAAATTGATCAATTAATTACTACAAATTTTGAGTTATTCGAATTTTTATTTTGTAACTCAAACTTTATTTGAAATTTTTTCAAGTCGAGTTTATAAAATTACGAGTCGAGTCAAAACGAGCCAAATTATTTCGTGTTGAGTCAAATAATTCAATTTTTTTCGAGTAGAATCGAGTTTTTTCCACCCCTATGAAAGATGTGAAGAAATATATATATATATATACATATATATGCATATAGTATATGATTATAAAAAATATTTAAATTGGAACTAACTAACACCATATAACATTATAAATATTTACAATTAAATTTAAATAAAAACATTCAGATTTTTCTCAAAAATTTAAATAAAATTTTAGCTACAAAATTAGAATTGTCGATATGACTAATTCAAACTTTTTTTTGACTTGATTTGATAAAATGCTTACTCCTACCAATCGAGGGTGCAGTGGTGGGAGGCAATCTCAATAAGGTTGATGATGTGTGACCCACGGGGTCAATAGGCCACGTCGTTTGACATTTAAAGATATGGTGCTTTACATAATTAAATTAAAAATTCGGTATTATAATTAAAATAATTGAAAGTTTAATAACAAAAATGACATTAAATTAAAAATTTAATTTAGTATTATCTGCTGTAATTTACTCTATATTTTGTAACTTATGAAACCTATACAGCATTTTCTTTTTTATTCTTAGGACAGCATTGTTGTTGTCCACATTGAAACTAACATAGAATCGAATGTTTAAACGTTTCCTTGCTTGAAAATGAACTCCAATATTTCATATTTTGAGAAATCAACCACCGTTTGATTATGGTAAATAGGCATTTCTTTAATGAATGCCAAATTAAATTTACACCATTCATTGAACCTTTAAAAAAAATCAAGATAGGAAGTACATATATAAGCTTGACAACCTCGGGTGGTAGTTTCGGTGGCGGCGGCAATGGTGGTGGCTCATTTGACGCGGCGGCAAAGGGTGATTCCATCACCAACAGGGAGCATGCAAATCTCAATCCTGGGATCAACAGCAAGAGCCTTGTTGAGTTCCAAAACAAAGTCTCTGTAATACCTAACGTACTTCCTTAGCGGAGCATCCGGCGGCGCCACCACCGATCCGTTCCACAGCGTGTTGTCGTAGCCGATCAGACCACCGACTTTCACCAGCTTAATCAGCCTCTCGTGGTAGTTAATGTAGTTGTCTTTATCAGCATCCACAAAGATGAAATCATAAGATCCATGATTCTTTTCCTGCACCAGAAAAAAGTTTGAATTTTCAGTACTCGTGAATTCTGATTGAGGAATAAAAACAAACAGATGGGAAACTTTTTACATCTTCAACTAATGCATCAAGAATCGGCATAGCAGGGCCTTCTTTGAACTCAATCTTGTGTGCAACACCAGCCTTTTGGATCACAGGCAAACCCAGCTCGTAGTTTTCTCTGTTGATATCCATGGCCAAGATCTGCAATTCAATTCCCATTGTCATTTAATGAACATTTACATGCAAGTTCACCGCTTTTATACCATAAGATCCCTTTTCTTTCCCGATATGAAATTAATGTACCTTTCCATCCTCAGGGAGAGCAAGGGCGGTGGCTAGAAGAGAATAGCCGGTGTAAACACCGATTTCCATGGTGTTCTTGGCATTGATCAACTTAAGAAGCATGTTCAAGAATTGGCCTTCATCGGCCGATGTGGTCATAAGGTTCCTGTATCGAATCAACAAATACTTTAAGGAAGAAAGAAAGGAAAAACTGGGTTTCATTGAGAAACCAACCATGGATGCTTGGCAGTCAGCTCTCTGAGTTCTTTCATGGGTTCAGGCTCCCTTGGATACACACTAGTCTCCAATATATACTGCAAAAACAGAAACCCATTTTTCAAAACCAAAAACCCACTTCAAAACATTGGGAAGATTCGAACAAGGATCAAAGACATGTTCATGTTCATACCTGGTAAAGAGCATCGCTTTGCAGAAGACTTTTGTGCCCAACTTCCTGGTGCCTACCGGCCTGAGATTGTTGATCTTGGGTGTTGGCTGCCATTGCTGATGGATATTGCACAAAAAAGGTTTTTTTCCCCCTTTAATTTGCCTGTTTTTGTGGAACTTGAGAGATTCAATTTGGCTTTGGAACCTGAGTTGAAACTTGATGAATGTGAAGGGGTTAAAAGGAAGTTGAAAATGCCGGTTGGACCCAGGGTTTGGTTGGTGAACCGCCTGCCATCCCCGGTCGGGGGTTGGTGAACCCCCCAAATTGCATGACTATTGATGACTTGGTGATGAGGTCAATTATCACTTTCCTTCCATCTTTTGCATTTCCAAATTAAACATAGAATTCCAAGTTTTAGATTGGCTAAATAATATCACCAGTTACTAAACTATTCTCGTTTTTTTGTTTTGGTCAATAAACTATTGTTTTTAATAAAATTGTCACTAATGTTACGGTTTTTTTTTATTTTGATCACTAGTGTTACTTTTTTTCTTGTATTGGTCATCAAACTATTAATTTTTTTGTGATTTTTTTACAGTGAGTAATCAAAATAGAAAAATATAACGTTAGTGACGATTTTATCAACAAAAATATTTTGATGATAAAAACAAAAAGTTAAGAATAGTTTAGAAACCCATAGATGTTGTTTATCCTTTTAGATTCTACCATCGTATTTGGGTAATTTCCAAATTAATTCACGTTCAAGTTTATTATATTAGAATTCGATTTTTATATTGTATATTGTAATGATTGGTTTTAATTTTAGTTATTTAAATATGAATGTAAAATATTAAACAAATTATGGAGGTAAATATTTATTATTAATAAAATAAAAATATTTTGATATATATATACTTCGTGTAAATTTTATTTTACATTAATATTTTAATTTTAAAATTGTATAGTCTTGATTTGAGTTAATGGTTTAAAGTTTAACGTTTTAGAATTTAAAATTTATAGTTTTTTTAATATAAAACTACTGAATTTAAAGTTTATAGTTTAAATAGACAAGTTAGTATGTGTATGAAAAATAACTAATAAAATAATTAAGTTTAGAATTGAAATATCTAATTTGCTTGAGACGTCTAATAAATTAACACTTCATATCACTAGATCAACCGATGGTTATAAATATATATATATATATATATATATATATATATTTAAGTTAATCTTATTTATGATTAATATTAGATTAAAATATTAGACAAAAACAATCTTAAATTAAAATATTTACTATAATACAATCGTATTTAGAATTTAAAAAATCCTATGCTTAGAATTGGGTGGATATTGTTAGTGGTGGGACCCACCAACCTTATAATGTTTTCTTTAAAAGTTAGGCAAATGGAGAGTTGGTAAGAGGTTGGTGGGACGGGAAATCATTATAGAAATATTAAATTTGAGTTTCATCCCTAAACTTTGTAGGAATTGATAGATTAGTCCTTGTACTTTTAATTTGTTAAAATCTGGTCATCGTACTTATCCAAGTAACATTGTTAACTTTCATGTTAGATCATTGTCTTAGAAATTTACAATTCAACAATTTATACACAAGAACTTAATAAAAATCAACGGTTCAAGTTTACGTATTGATTGAGAATAAGACAGAAATTTCATAAAGCACGAGAAATCGAGAATTAGATTTTAGTAAATTAAACCATGGAGACTAATTTCTCAATTTCTTAAAATAGAATGATGAAAATCAAGATTATACCAAAGTTGGTGTGGGATTAAGGAAAAGTTGTATTGAGTAAGTTTTCTTGAACAAATATTTTAGAGATTTTAGTTACAATACAAAGTTGTTAGTTTTCGCAATACAAACTTTTTCTATAAAAATATATTTTTTGTTTTGATTAAAAATAGTGAACAACCAACTTTTGAGAGAAAGAAATTAACTAGTAATAACGGTTTAAATAGAATTTGTTTAGCTAAAAATAGTCTAATCCTTACGTCGTGATTAACTACTAACAATATGTTGGTCTAGCGGGATAAGACAATACGTTTCTTAATCAAGGTTAGAGGCTTAAAATCTGGAGTTGTGAATGGAGAAAATTAGATTGGGAGGGTCATATTAGACTTGTGCAAAACCCGACCAAATTAGTTAGCCAATGAGTGGGATACTATTACTTATACCAAAAAAAACAAGTCTAATCCAATGTGAATTAATGTTTAGTGATAAAATATATTTTTTTGGATAAATTGTTGTGTTTATTTATCTGAAAAGCAATTAGTTTGCATACACCATCAATAGGGATTCCCATCATCCCAAGTCTATCCTTTGTAGGTAGTCGATTTAAGACGACAAAATAGAGTGTTTAGAAATGTGGAGGGGAAACCAAATAATTTTCTCCTAACATACTTTATCTTTCTTGTCACATACAACATTCTATAACTATTTTGAGCTAATATCAACCACGTTGTTTGCTGTAGCAAATAAGTTGGCGGCTTCATGTCTAAGTTTAAAGAGTTTTCGCAGACAAAGCTTGTTCTCGACTTACCATATATTTAATCCTTTTAGTGATAAAATATCTTTAGTAAAATTTAATCATGAATTAATTTACATAATAATGAAATTATGCAAAAATTTTAATTCCCTACAAATAAAAATTAATGTAATAAAATTTTGGATAAACTATGTTGAAGGTTACTAAGGACACATTCATTTTAGTTATTGTCGTTAATTTGACTCGACATATTATTTTTATTAATAAATTCTTATCTTCTGAAAAGATTGTGACATGTATCATTATTTTATTGATGAGAAAATGAAGCATTTAAGAAAGGCAAGTGGCAGGTCTCAAACCTAGATTTATTTGAAGAAGGATCAAACACCTCCACTAAACCAAGCTAAGAAATTGTTACATTGTTGATAAAAATAATATTAAGATGTGATTAAAATTAATTTTATTTATTTTATAAAAATATAGTTATCGTAATATAAATTATAGAACAATATAAAAACATACTTCTAAAATCAATTAATGCAGAAGAGTAAAAAAGTAATTAAAAATATATTAATTATAACATAAATTATAAAAATCCATAAAAATATATTTAATTCAATGGCTTCTAATGGAAATTTTAAAAGTGAAGTGACTAAAATGAAAATACTTCAAAGCACAGTGGCCATCAATATATTTGACCCTAAAATTTTAATGGGGGAAGTTTACCAAATACCTACTAATAAAATTGTTGCCTGGCAAATAAAATTGAATACCGCGTTTGGTGAGCCTGAGGGTGACTCAGCGAGTCCATTTGATTGGAGTCAAAGCTTTTGTGCTAACAACCCCGTTGCCTTTGCCTATTATTATTGGTAAAATTGGCCAAATGTGGGCGTTTTTTTTAATTAAAATTATAAGGTACGTTGGGAAAAATTGGGAAAGTATGCCAATTTTTACAGGACCACACCACCTTCTTCTGGCGGGGTTGGAGAACGCCACCTCCTCCTGGCGAGGTCAGACTGCCACGGCTCATCGTCTCTGCCACGACTTATGCATAGAGGTGACAATCGGGTCGTTCGGTTCGGGTCGTTTTGGGTCTATTTAGAATCAGTTTAGATTCGGTTCAAGTCGGTTCGGTTCGGGTTTAATTCAGGTTGTGATGAGTCGGATCCGGTTCAGGTATTGGATCGGGTCAAACTCGGATCAGTTGTTTTCGGGTCAGGTCAATATTGGATCGGTCGCTTTCGGTTCGGGTCAAAATCGGGTCATTCGGGTCACTTTTGGTTCGGGTCAAAATCGGGTCGTTCGGGTCGATTTCGGTTTGGGTCAACATTTGAATTTTCAGGTCAATTCGGTTTGTGTTGGATTTAGGGTTTGAGGTTTAGTATTTATGGTTTAGTTTAGAGTTATTGGTGTATGAGATTAATTCTGATTCAACTTGTTAATCTATGCATTTGAATTTGATTAAATATTTAAATCAAAGCTTTATGTATCCATATCAAAATTTTGTGTATAATTATATTAAATCATAGTTTATTATATGTAATATAATAATAATAATAATAATAATAATAATGTCTGAAATGAATTAAATTATTAAACTTAGGATCTAATTGAGCTAACTAAAATCTAGAAGCATAAAACACAGACATAATTAAAATAATTCTAAAACTAAATGTGAAATTTCAATTAAATTAATCTAAATTGAAACTCAAATAAATTAAGAAAAAAGAGAAAGACAATTGGTAAAAAAAAAAACAGAGGGAACCGATAAAGTTTTGAAGGGAAATACGCCACCAATTTTTAAGCTAGATTGAAAAAAAAAAAAAGACAATTGGTAAAATAGAGAAGGAAAAGACAAAATTTTGGAGGGAAATAAGCCACCAATTATTTAAGCTAGAGATTAATTATTTTTTAGGTCATGTTGCATTTAAAATGTTACATTTAGTACTAATATTCAACTTTAAGTTTTAGTTTAATTTAATTTAGTCACAAGTATCCCCACGGTTTAGACTTCGAATATAGAAATCCGCTCCCCGTAGTGATATTTAGTCTCTAAAAATTTACTTTTAGTCAAAATTAACCAATCTTTGTAATTTAATCTATTAATTTAGTATAATGATATTTTTGTTCATTTTAATTTCTAAGATTTAATTTTTAGCCAAAATTGACCCATATTTATTTATATGGTATAATAATGAAATTGGTCATTGGACTCTCAAATTTCTCCACTTCCAAATTGTCAATTTAGTCCACAATTTCAGTTTTATGCTATATTTTATGGTGAAATTATAAAATTGGTCACCAAGCTCTCAAATTTCTCAACTTTCAAATTGTCAAGATGATCTCTAATTATAGTTTTAGCTATATTTTATGATAAGATTGTAAAAATTGTCTCTAATTTTAGTTTATGGTTTAGGCCTTAGTGTTAATGGTTTAGGGTTATTGATTTTAGATTAATTTCTATGGCTTAAAGCTTAATAATTTAGGTTTTTAGGGCTTAGTGTTAATGATTTAGGGTTTATGGTTTAGTTTAAGGTTATTGGTTCATGAGATTAATTTCTATGGCTTAAGGTTTATTGTTTAGGATTTATGGCTTAAGATTAAATATTTGGAGAGAAAATAATAAATTAAAATTCTAAATTTAAAAATTAGTAGGGACAAAAGTTTTATTTAATTAATATTTAAACGTAAAATGACATAAAATGTTATTATACCACAACTTTGACAAGAGTAACTGTCTCTTTCATGGTATAGTACAAAATGATAATAAAACAGACTTCATTTTATTCATCATAAACACTAAGCCCTAAAAATAAATTATTCATTTATTTTACCTTAATTTTTAGGTTAAAATCGAGTCGATATTCGGTCCAGCTTTCGATTCGGGTAGCATTCGATTCGGGTCCATTTCAGTTCAATAAAAAATTTCGGTTCGGTTTCGGTTTATTTCGGGTTTCAGGTTAACTTCGGATCATCATGTTCGGGTCAAAATCGGGCCTCGGTTCGGGTAATTCGGTTCAGGTTTCAGGTCTCGGATCAAGTTTGCTAGGTCTTCTCATGCATGAGCCTATGCACGGCTGTCTTGCGCAACGTCAGTCTGCATAGCTGAGGGGGTGGGACTTCGCCATTTGCAAATGGCGTGGTCCTATTCACATGTTGATTCTTCACGTGAAAGTTGGCTGGCTGGTTAAAAACTGTTTTGATTTTTTTTACATTATCGAGTGTGTATAAATATAGGGAGAGTTAAATGAGTGCGTAGAGTAGAAGAGAATAAGTTAAAGAGAGTGTGGATAAATTGTGTTGACGAGAAGAAGTTGAAGCTGTCCCGGTTTTGATTGTTGGTTCGAACAAAAATAAGCTAATTTTTTTATTTTTTTAATCTGGTAAGTGCATGTATTTTTAATCTGATTTTATAAAGTTAGTTTTTTACTTTGTGTATTAGTCACACATTTTATGTTTAAGATCTATGACGTAGTTATTTCTTGCAACCAGGTTAGAGGAACACGCAATTTTCGGATCGTATTGTATTTCACTGAACATGTATATATATTTTGAGTGTAACTATTTTAAGTATATTTGTAGTGTAACTATTTATACATGTGTATATTTGAATCTATACTAAAATAATAATATGAGTTAAATCGAAATATATTTGATTATAAAACATTTCGGGATCCTTACATGTGTATATTTTCACATAATAAAACATGATTATTTAGTTTTTACAAATAAAATTGTTTATATAAAATTGTTTAAAGAAAACAAATTATTTTTAATAAATTTAATTAATTTATACATCAAAAAATTATTTAAAGAAAATAAATTATATATATATATCAAATATTTAATTATAAAATAAATATTGTTTACACATATTATTGTTCACCTAAAAATATTGTTTATAAATTTTTTTAAAAAAAATTAAAATTATCAACTATGGCAAATTTAATGGAAAAAGTATGAACTAATATTTATTTTACATTAGACTACATTGATTTTTCTCTCTATATATATTTATTATTTTAATTACCCAAAGAAATAATAATAATAATAATAATTTTTAAAAGAATATTAATTATTAAAAAGATTTATTTTAATAAGAAATAATATTTTAATAAGAAATAATCATTCTTTATTAAAATTTTGAGAAGAAAATTAATTATTAAAATATGTTAATTATAAATAATAAAAAAATTAATAATATTTTAAACGAACTTATTATAAAATTCAATAACACAATAATAATATATGAACTTTTGTATTATTATTTTAATCAGAAATAATATTCGCATAGATAAAAAATGTTGAAGTTAATACAATTTTTTGATGTACATATTCGAATGATAATTATTTTTTTAGCTGTAAAAATAGAAAATGGCATCTGAAGGAGTTTTGTTGTACCGTGACCATGAGCACATTTCGTCTCATATTCACGAAGAGCAAGTAAGTAAATGTTTTGTAATTTAAAATTTCATATTTATTATGTAATTGTTATAATACGGAATTATAATGAATTAATTATAGGGTGTAGAGCATATGATCCGCCGTCGAGGAATGAAGATAAAGGAACCCGATGAGCGTTTAGTATATTACCTGCAACGAGCTGGTTTTTATAATGCTTTATTTCTAAGTGGGTATAAGATAGTCCTCGAGGTTAATTACTGCATTGATTGAACGGTGGAGACCAGAGACCCACATATTTCATTTTGCATTTGGCGAATGCACAATAACCCTGGAGGATGTAGCGGCACAACTTGATATTCCGACAAATGGGAAACCATTGGTTGGAGAAAATAAGTACAATGCATATGACCTTTGCACGCAGTACCTGGGCAAAGCTCCTCCTGAGTCCTGTGTGGACGGGTTACGCCTTAGAATTTCATGGTTGCAGCAGGAATTTAGTGTGACCGATGAATATGGTCATCAAGAACTTGAGTGTACAGCTCGAGCTTATATATTGCAACTTATTGGTGGTGTGTTGATGCTAGATACATCTGGTAATATGGTTCACACACAATACCTGTCGTTCTTGGCTAATTTGGACACGGCTGCTACATATAGTTGGGGGTTCGCACTATTAGCATTTTTGTACCATGAAATGTGTATGGTCACAATTATGCATGGTGAAAAGGCAAATTCAGATATGGGTGGATGCCAAATCTTACTACAATCATGGACGTGGTACATGATGCCTCATATAACGCCCATTTTATCTGTACCGGTACATATGGAGTTTCCGCTGGCTGGAAAGTAATAATGTGATTGCAGTTGTATATAGATATTTATTGATATAATATTTATATTCAATGACTTCGAAATATAATTTCAATATATGTAACACCCGTGTTTTGAGGTTAGGAGTTCGGTGTGTGTGTTGGGTTCAAGTCGTCAAAACTGGTTTAATTCAATTAGACCTTGATTTTTATTTAAATGAGCCTAAAATCCTCATAATGACATTTTTGTAAATAAGTGAAAATAAAGAAAGACAAGCTTTTTAAAAAAAAAGAAAAAAAGAGTCTTCTTCCTTGCTTCTTCATCTCACGACCAAAAACCCAAACCCCTCCCAAGTTCACTATTCCATTGAGGTGCTTCACCATTTCAAGGGATTTTTCAAGAAGCAAGAGAAAGCATCGGAGAAGGTTCGGGAACGATTTTGGAAATTTCGGAGGCTTGAGAGGCTTTTGCTTGGTTTGCTAAGGAAGGATGGTGAGTGAAACTTTCAAATTTGTTTAAATTGGTTCAAGTGTGTGTAGATGAGGTTTAGGGATGTGCTTGGTAGGCCATTCCTAGGTATAAGTTAAATTGGTAGTTTAACTTCTTGTGTGTTTATAGCTTTAAATGTTTATGCCTATTGTGGTCTTGTGAAGCATGATTTGGTTATGTATGAATATACATTGACGTGTGAGATGATGGATGTGTGCTATAAATGATGGTTGTTATGATGTGGTTTTAATAGTATGATTGGCACTAGTTAACTTATCGTGTATAAATGATCGATCATTAGGATTAGTGTGCACACGGTTGAGTCAAATTCGCGCGTGGCCTTGGTGGCGTTAAGCCATCAAGGAGGAGTACAATGATGTAATATTCCACTGGAAATGTTTATATTATACGTGATGATGAGTGGAATCCCATCCGTAGGGCATGTGATGATGAGTGAAATCCCATCCATGCAAGGTCCGGTGATGAGTGTAATCCCACCGAGGTAATGTTATTGTTGAGTGTAATCCGCGTATTCGAGTAAACTAATAGTGGCCAATATACTTGTTCATATGGTTATGTTGTTTAGATAAATGCTTTATCTTGTTGGGCTTAATATGAAGTAAGATGCCATATTATTGTCTCTTGTGTTGCTAGCTAGATTGCTATGTTGATGCTTATGAATGTTTGAGTGTGAGGTTAAGGATTATATGCTTGAACTATGCATTGCCGTTGTTTTTGGTTTTAGAGCATCCTCACTAAGCTTCTAGCTTGCGCTCTGATTTTTGACATTGCAGATCAGTAGCGTGGAGTTAGTAAGGAACAAGGAAAGGGGCATTCCAAGCTTTTGTAGTTGCTCAAGTATGGTTTAGTAAATAAAGTAGTAGTTTAGCAATGGGGCTGCTATGTGTTTGTATGAGCGTTGTACGACTCATAAATGTTGAATGTTGTTTATGTTATGCTTCAGATTTGTAAACCATGTTATGTTTGTCGAATGCTTGCGATGAAAGGTTATGCCTTTGGATGCTATAGGTTGTTTTTGGATGAGCGTGTAAACCTTGTGTGAAGACATGTGCCTTTTGGCTTTCTAAGCTTTTAAGTATGTCTTAATATGCATATCTATCTTTATATGAATGTTTTTTTGTAAATGCCTCGTTGATCACCTAGAATGCTCTACATGCTAGTTCTTGGTTGTGAAATGTTGTATGAATGCTTGAATGTGGATAGGGGAGTCTCGAAATGCATCTAGAGTCTTGATTGAGGGTCTTTTGCTGTAATTTGAAGTCTTGCAGTGCATGGCGTATCGATACGCCTAAGGGTCGTATTGATACGGTCCTACACTTTGGGACACAGAATTGGCTAAGGGTACCGATACTCGGGGGTGTATCGATACGTCCAATCTTTACTAGAATTTTGAGATTTTCACGAGTCTTTGGCGTATCGGTACGGGCTCTAAGCGTATCGGTACGATTTTGTCTTGTTGACCACGAGATATTGAGCGAGAAGGGTGTATCGATACGCTCAAGGGCTGTATCGATACGGTCTTCCTGAGTTGACTAGAGGTAGTTGACTTGGTCAAGGCGTATCCATACCCTTGACTGGTGTATCGATACGACCTGCTCTGTGACTTTAAAATGGGCTGTTTAACATGAAATTTTCTAGGGTTGCTAACCGAGGTGCGACCTTAACGGGTTTCACATCGGTTTTCCCCATGTAGCTTACTTGGACCGGTCAGTCGACCAGACCGGTACGAGGGGGTTACAATATATCTTTGCAGATGGAGGCATAAGTTGAAGAATGTGCAGGTGGTTCACAACACTGTCAGGGATACAAGATTAAAAATCCAAACAGTTGGAAAAAAATATGGTATCATAATCAATTTTTGAAAGTGAAATTGTATATTTTATTGTGAGTGAATTCATATTAATAAATGTGTTTTACAATTTATTTGGCAGCCGTACGCGAATTACGACATCAGGACTTGCCTACCACCTACTGTGCTTGAATGTGCATCATTCTGGGGTGCAATTGTGTCTTTGATCCATTTTTCTATTGTTGAGTTCTATTGTGCTGACAGAGTGTTGAGGTAGTTTAACTTCCATCAACCCATTCCAAGAGCTCCACATGAACAAATTCACACCGTTCGTAGAGGTAGATTAAATGAGAATTGGATTGTGAAGCAAGCCGATTTCATTGAATTGTAGGAGGAAAGATGGACACGGTGGGATGATGATTTGAGTCCAATTCAAGCCAACAATTTTGAATTTAATACAAAATACTATTCATGATTTTCTACAAATGGGAAACCGTTCATAGCATCTGTCAAAGATGCAAATAAATGGCTTGAAGATCTGTGGTGCTCAAGACACGTTCACCTATCAACCGAATTTGGTTAGAGCTCTCAGCAATCAACAAACAAACCAAACTTGAAAGAAATTTCGGGTTGGCCTTCTTCGTGGTCACGATCTGACTCCCCCCAATACATGTAAGTAATAATCTTTGAGAGGAACCACCGTTTGGTAATGTCTCGCAACAAACACCGTTTTAAGAAAGTCATCAAACATTTGAATTTGGTCATGTTCCACAACAATCACCTTTTAATTTTACAACTGGTGGTAGCTCATCTTTTTAGCCGGCTTACAATAATGATGAAGGATACGTACCACAATTTCAATATCCTCAATCATCTGTATATGGGGAAGGTTTTGGTGTTGGTAGTATGACATCTCTGCTGTCAACAACTACCATTAGCAGCCCATCATTTCATTCTAAAGAAATGTTGGTAGTATGAAGATGAGCTGGCTCATAATTCAAGAGCTCGTAGACATGTTCAACCTGCTTTGCGGTACTCACAAACAGGTCCCCTCCACCGGTAAGAATCACCCATAAGGAGGCGAAAATAGGGTTTTTATTTATTTATTTATTTGTAATTTATGTTTTCATGGTTGAACATTTGTGAACCCCCGATATTTAATGTTATATGTATTTCTTTTGATTTTGATTGCATTTTGATATTTATGTTCTTTTTTAATTTTCGTATTCAATTTCTAAATTCGAATTTCAATTCCAAATCAAGACTTTAAATTATAGTAAATAATATTATAGAAAAATATAAAAAATACAAAATATAAAATAAGAACAAATAATAAATTAAAATAAATTAAATTATATTAAATAAGAACAAATAATAAATTATATTAAATAAGAAAAAATAATAAATTAAATTATTTACTCTTTTTCTTTAATTTCAGTATTCAAATTCCAATTAAAATTACAAACATTAACGAGATAAAAAAAATTTATTTACAATACCATAAAATTACATACATTAAACAGAGCATTTAGGTTGACGGTCTGGCACGATTGTTGGAAAGATTTGATTTGTTCGGACACTTGTTTCTTGAATGACCCGGTTCTGTACAAAGAGTACAATGTTTAACTTGAACTTCTCCATCTCTATCATCTGGATCATTCATATTCGTATTAATATGAGTAGACTTCGGTTGACCCTTCAGCTTTCTACGAAGCACTGGATTTGGTAACCATCCTTCGTATATTGGCTCTACCGGCTAATAGTCTTGGTTCGGAATCGTGTTGAACTGAATTTTATATATATTTGCAATATTCTCTAGTTTATAATAGTCATCCGCAAAACCGTAAGGGTCGAGTCAAAAATGAAAACAGGCGGCGTGTGCGTGAGAGTAAGGGTATCTAAATGCTTGGAATGCACCACAACCACACCATCTCTGATGAAGTTTGACAGTGAACATTTTTTGCTCACATCGGACTTTAGCTTCCACGAAAAATTCACATTCATGTGAGTCGAATGATCTTACTCGCATAGCGGAGGCTTTGGCTTGAAGTTCGATCATTTTATCCTGCAGGGTTTTAGACCAATATTGTCTGCTGTTTATTCGGGAGTTGGCTTCCTGTCCTTTTTCGGACCACACTTTGCCCAATCTAAAGTAAGTCTCCCACACAATACTTGCAATTGGGAGATGGCCTGTTCCTTTAAGAACCGAGTTTATAGCCTTCGCAAGGTTAGTTGTCATGTGACCATAACGCCGACCTTCATCATAGGCTTGTGACCATCTTTCCATGGGGATGTCATTTACAAATTTTATTACATTTGCACCGTGTCGCCTCAATCTTCTGATCCTTTCTTGGAATTTTGGTTGAACTAGTTCATACCCTATTTATATAAAAAAAACAAGTTAAACAAAACAACAAGATGACCTCAAAAAAATTTAAAATTTTTAGAAACAACAAATAACAACTTACCCGCGCCTAAAATTTCTTTCCAGACCTGATTATTTTCGTCTTCTTTTACAACATGATTGCGTAGATGCTTCAAAAAGAATTCTCATTCATCCTCGTCTTCCTTTTCAACTATGGCAAAGACAATTGGGAATATATTACTATTTCCATCTTGTGCAACGACCACGAGTAATATATGACCGTACTTCCCATACAGTAATGTACTATCCACTTGAATCATGCGTTTGCAGAATAGAAACCCTTGAATGCACGCATTGAACACCCAAAATAACTTACTAAATACTCTTTTACTAGGAGTTAATTCGCCTTGTAAGTTAAACGCCGACAAAGTCTCGTACATTACTGCGGTCCCAAGGATGAAATGTTGCATTGCTCGTAAAAGAGCTGGTAGCTCATTATACGATTTATCCCAATCACCATAGAGTTGCGCCATCGCCTTTTGCTTTGCAATCCACACTTTGTAGTAAGACGAAACATAACCAAGCTGGGTTCGGATAGATGCTACTAACACTGCAATCAAAATTCTTGGTTCCTGTTCAACCAAAGCCCTGGTGTAAGCACATATTAGATAATATGATCTTGTGATAAAGCCATATTGGTACAGGTGTGCTGCTTAATAAACCGTGACACCTCTTACATTTCAGTCCTCTTCCTGTAATAAATTCTTACCCACCACGGACAGTTGCTCTTCTAATGAAAACACCTTACACAATAGGTACTTATGTTGGACTCAACAACAGAAAACGCTGTATGGCGTTTGATATAGTGCTCCTGAACTGAAAGCTTCGCGGCTTCTTTTGTTTCAAATTCAGCCTTTAGTTCCAATTCTCCAAAGTTCAAAGATGATGAAGAACCAAATACACGAGCTTGTTATTCTTGATCTTGCATTGCAATATAGTCAACTTCATACATGCAGGCTGCTGGAGCTTCATAGGCTGGATATATAGGTTTCGGTTGTTGGGGCTCTAGTGTAGCATTACCTCAAACAACCGGATGTTCATTTTTCAACCCGAGCCTAGCAACAATCGTGGCCTAAACATCTTTTTCAACATCAATACCATTACCCTGAGACGCATCTGTCATAACAACGTCAATATCATCGGCATCGAGTAATTGAACGTCATCTTCTTCACTAATAGGAACAATATTTTCTTCATCCTCACTGAAATATTCAAGCGATTCGCCCCAACGACCAACTGTGGGTTCGGTGTCACAAATGTTGATGAACTCATCTTCTGTAAATATTAAAAAACATAAGCAAAATATTAAAATTTCAGGTTTTCTTATTCAAATTTAAAAATATTATTACCATCCGAATATATCTTCAATCATACAAAAATATACAAAGCCTCTAAAATTAAAAAAAAAGATTAAAAGGCAACAATCACTTACTTAATTTTCACTGACCTTTACGAACTCTTCAATCATTGTATTCAAATATTTCTTCAGAAACTCACAAAATCTTCCCCCTTTTCTGACTCAAACTCTCTTCATTTTTTTCAACCACTACACACCCATCTTCCCTAAACCCTATATATATACACATGAAATAATATAAAAAATTAATCCCCTTTAATAGCATGTACTTAAACCCTATTTACCCTGATCTAAAGACTAACGTGCTTGCATGGCACATGCAGACACGTCAGGCACCCATGCATGAGCCCCTGTGTTGCGACGCTGCATCGTCCGAGCCGAAAAGGTTGACTTCAATAGGACCTCGTCAGGAGGAGGTGGCGCTGTCCACAGAACGTCGTGTGCAGGTGGCGAGATTCACATTGCACTGTGAATTTTGGCCTATTTCCCCAAAATTCCCCCAACCCACCCTATTTCACTAAATAAAAAGTGAAAACACCCCATTTCCCCAATTAAGCCATTATTATTATTATTATTATTTAATGTGCAATATGCAATGGGAAGACAAATAAATTTGTTACATCTATCTTAGTATAAGCTTTTTCTATCAAAATTTGATCACCCCGCAATCACAAATCTTCTCCGTTATACTTAAAAGTTTCAAATTTTGTTATAATTTTTTTTCAAATATAATGGGAGTTTGTTAAAGGTTTTATAAAGCCGGTGAATTATAAATTGTCACATACTTTGAATCTAATGTGAGGAGTTCGATTTAATTGTGTTTTACTGCACGAATCAACTTACCTCAGTGGTTAAGGAAATAGTTGTTATTCTTAGAGGTTACGAGTTCGAGTACCAGCAGCTGCAATAAGGTGATTGAACATGCATTGTCAAATGGTTGAGACTATATTCAAAATAAATATTACTTGTAATCACCTTTGCTTAAAAAAATAGTGTCGTTGTCCATATATAGAGGAGATAAGACATGATATCTACTCTTAGCGAGGTACTGTATATAACATGTGACATGCACATGTATACGGAAGAGTCTAAAGTGAAATGTCAAATATTATTTTAGTTTGTTATTCATGTAATTTTAGTTGGCTTGAGTATTTTTTAACAAAAATGTTGATCGTGCATCACCAAGTAGTCCCCTCATGCTTGTCTTGATTTAAACCAACTACATAGGCGATATATCCAAGGTTAAAAGGCTGGAACAGGAACAGCAATTACCAGTTTGGATGGGAATGTTCCACTTCACCTGAAACTAGGTTCCTATCCAGTCTTTGCTTGAAATTTGTGGAGTCTTTCCTTTCCCATTGTCCCTTGCTCGAAATTTTTGTGGCTCTGAAACATTTGCATATATCCTTAATCCTTCTGCAAAGCATTCGGGTTTTTAATACAGAGGAGACAAATATAGCATTGAGGTTTTTAAGAAAGTAAATAGTTCATTATGTGCTTCCCATTGCAAACCATGATTTGATGAACTCTGATAATTACCAACTATTTTCTACTGCAAACTCACCAAAACAAAATTCAAGTTACATCTTTCACCCTAACTCTTTTTTTTTCTTTTCGAATTTTAACTTGGGGTTGAGGATGATCCTTGTTTATAAGATTTATTGCTGGGATTTTAATTTACAACAGAGTTTCCAGCTACAATGACAAGCCACGAGCTTCTCTCAAATCCATGCATGAACTGCACCTCTCTTACTCTTATAAACTATAGCCTCTTCCTCGTTTTGGCCATCTGGATTGTCACTAATATGGCACCCACGAGCAATGCCAAACCAACTTCCCGGCATTGCACACTGCAGACGAAACGCTCCCAGCAGGAATAACAAGAATGACTTTATAGCCACGTTGACCAAGGACCAAAATCAGCATGATAGACGAAGGCGGAGGGTTATCCAGGGCAAATAAAATCCACATATGCAGAGAACATCATAACAGCTCCTGTAATTACGGGATGCACTCGCAAAGTCATTCTTATATTCCCGGCTACATCTTCAGGTCGGACATCACTCGGGACAGGGCAGTTCTCTATATCCCTTTTGCTCCAAGGATGATGTCGATTCATTTAGATCAGTCATTTAAATGCCCTATTTAGGCATGCATGGTACTATAAATACCATGCACATATGCCTTCATAATTCATCTTAAAGTAGAATCATCTACTTACTTTCTTCTTCTTTCTCTCATTTTAAACACCTTTTAAAAGCTGAGTATTCATTGGTTTTTTACTCTTTCTGTTGTCTGCTTTAGCAGAAGTGCTTGTTGAATCCTGGAGGGTACGCTTCACCGCGAAATATCCTTAAGGACAGTGTCTAGTGCACGCCTCAAGCAAGTTTTATTTTTAACCCTTTTCGGTTTAACCAAATTTTCCTACAATCTCAAGGATTTAAGTTGGCATGATGGTTTGGTATAATCTTACAATCTTAAGGATATTTTTTCCATTTCGTAATTTAAACCGAAAAACTGCGACCTCTTAATAAAGATTTTCGTTGGTGTTACTGTTGTTACGCTGTCCGTGCAGTACTTTAGTGCGTCCTTTACAGTCGTGATGTTGTCTATACATCATAATTTGAACTTCACTGCTAAAATAAGTATGTATTGTCTATGAATTTTTTAGGATGCTTTTAGATAATAATTTTATTTATCTATGCTATAATATTTAATTATTGTAACCCCTCGCCCCGGTCTGGTCGGCTGACCGGTTCGAGTGGGCTACATGGGGAAAACCGATGTGAAACCCGTTAAGGTCTCACCTCGGTTAGCAACCCTAGAAAATTCTTTTTAACTTTATCTTGTCTATAGGCATCATTAACTCCCTATATGAAACACGACAACGGAAACACAAACAATAGCAACGACCATCCAAACAACACTTTAAAACAACCCAGTTTAGTCCTTTACAGCAGGCCGTATCGAAACGCCCTTAGGGTGTTTCGATACGCCTTGACTTAGTCAACAGGCCAAGGTCAACCTGAGGCGACCGTTTCGAAACAGGGGTGACCCATATCGAAACGACCCCAACGGTCAACTTCTCGTGGTCAACGAGATTTTGACCGTTTCGAAACTCTTAGACCCGTTTCGGAACACCTTCATCTCGGCATTTTCTCAGAATTTCAGTGGCAAAAATGTATCGAAACGGCCTCTACGCATTTCGAAACGCCCGAAAAAAACAAAGGGACCGTATCGAAACAGGGTAGCCCGTTTCGAAACACCCTCTGTCTGCAAACTGGTTTTAGCTGGTTTATGGCACAAGGATGTCCCAAAAACACCACTAAGACCCCACACAACACACTAACATAAATCATAAGGCAAAACCAACATCTACCAACATGCTCAACACACCACAAGCATATAAGAACCCTCTATTAAAGAATCAACAACATCCAACACATGCATCATACATAAAACTTAAGGTTCATGCTTCACAAGGACATGCACTTAAGCATTTAAGATAGGCAAGCTTAATATGGTTTACACTCCAAACATGGCATCCAAAAGCCGAACCAACAATATGATAAAGAAGAGTCTAACATGCTCTTAAACGAAACCAACATCAACATACTTCAAAGCTCAAATCGTAACATCTATCCCATTGCTTAACTATTACAATCTACAATTTAAAAATTCATACTTGAGCTAACCATAAGCATCACTTGGAGACTTTTCCTTGTCTTTGCCACCCACAAGCTACTAATCTGCATTGTCGAACAAAAAGAGAGCGTAAGCATAAAATCTTAGTAAGGGTAAGCTCATAAAACAAACCTTCAACAATGCAAGGTCCAAGCACGATCAACAACCAAGATAAAATGCATGATCTTACCTCCGACCCGCAAGAGCGAAAATAATCATGATGCATGAACATATTACCAAAATCATGTCATGCTCAACAAGTCCATAACCTCAACATATGGAAACACATATAATCAACACATGAGCAACATACTCCACAATCCGTATTGGCACCTAGCTATGACTCGAATACGCGGATAACTGTTGGAACTCACATCCAACAACTCGCCCGTTACCTGACGGTGGGATTACACTCATCACCGTTCACGCGGAGGGGATTCCACTCATCCTCACGCCTCATTTCACGCGGAGGGGATTCCACTCATCCTCACGCCCGTCGATGGGATTCCACTCATCAACGACATATATATATATATATATAAGAAGATTTTCAGGCGAGCCCGTACTCCATCTTGATGACTACCATCATCAAGACCACGCGTGCATTTTGACTCACGTGTGCACACTAGACATCCTAATGATCGATCATTTGTACCCAAGCATACTAGTGCCAGTACTACACATTTCATTAATATTTCACAATATCATTTCATAATACTTCCGTGCTTAGCACGTACTCATCATGACTTATTGTCATGCACAAACCACATTTCTATGCCTAGCATGTACTCACCATGATCCTCGGATCATACATTCACCTCATAATATCATTTCACATGTCAATACCACATGTATATCACTAATACAATATCACATCATATTTCATGCATATATATATCTCCATCATGTTTATCATCAACATGCATATAACAATGCATCAAACATGCCTCAACATACATGTATACAACATATACATAACCAACACCATCACAATTTAACACGAGGCATAAACAACCATTAGAGAGTGCAACCAAAGTCTCTAATAAAAGCTTGGGATTAGGCTACCACTCTAATCTCAACTATAGGTGGGTTTACAAAGCCCATCCTAGGTTCACATACTTGAACCAAATACTCAAAACCATTTTAAAAATATTTAACCACTCACCTCCACCTCCAAGCTCAACTACCAAGCAAACAACACCTTCAAGTTTCCGGATTTGTTCCCTAGGCTTCACCAACACATAATCTCGCTTCTAACCACCTCAACACAACCAAAATAGCCTCAAATCAATCCCCACAACAATGTAGCAACCCGGAACACTAATCAAGCAATAAACACAATAATTTAAGCCATGAACAACCCCCAAAAACACCAAACCCGAACAGCCCTAATACCCAGCCCAAAACTTGTGATTTCAACACATTTAACATCTCCAAATGCTTCCAAAACAACCCCCAACTATTACCCTAACATCAACCCTCAATTTCCAACACAAACCACACCCAAAACTCAACTAAAAACTCTCCTAAACCCCACCAAAATCCAAATTCTGGAATATGTATAAAATCATGTAAAAATTATATATGTTGGACCATTTGGTTCACAAACACCATAACTAACAATAACAAACCAAAAGCTTTAGTAAAAACTCTTAAAGCCTTAACCTTTAGCTTGAAACTTTGAAAAACCCAAATTCCAAAACATTGATGAAAATGAATACTATTTGTACTTTCAAGTAGAGGAAGATGAGAGCAAGATGGGGATGTGATTACCTTTCAAAACCGACCAAAAATGAAGAAGGAAGGAGATGGAATAGGGATTTGGAGAAGAGTTCTCTTCTTGTCGTTAGAAACCAAATGAAGAGAGGAGAAAGATGACAAATAGTTATTTTAATTAAAAGGGGGGGTTTAAATTGAAGTCCAACAATTTACAAGTTTGCCATTAATGAGATGACAAACTCATTACCTACAAAATCCATGAAATTTGAGTTTCAATTCAATTTGGTCCAACACAAAATGTTTGCTTTAAAAATATGAAGACCAAAATAATACTTTATCATCTTAATTATAAAACCGAAACCCGAAACAATATTTTAATATTATTTCCATCCGACCCCCAAACTCGGGTGTTACAATTATTATTCTTATGCCTAATATCTATGCTTACAAAATTTTGTGAGTTGAGCTTTAAGCATGATTGAAGTTGGTTACAAACTTAAAATAATATTTTGAAAAAAAAAGGAAAATGAAAATTATTTTATGTGTGGTAGATTCCATAATTGATTGTTGGTATAATGTGAAAGTGCATGTTTAGGATTGGTCCTATCAAAGACTTGGTATTTAAGAGTGTCTTTTACACCACCTCTCTTTCATAGGAACCTACTTGGTGCATTATTCATTGACTATGCCCACGATTTTTATCTCCAATTATGATGACACATTGAGCCACCAGATAACTTAGTGCAGAAATTTCAATGAGAAATGATTATCTTGTTAATCCAAATATTAATTTGGGCAAAATAGATGTCGTTAATCCTGTTAACCTAAACATTAATTTGGTTGAAATAGATGTTGATCTTGTTGAGCCAAATTTTAATTTGGTTGAAGCAGATGAGATAATTTTTGTGATCATTTCTCAAAATTGATATATTTACGAATACAAAAGAGTGGATGATAGACAATGGTGCTACTAGGCACATATTTATGTCATACCCCTTACGGAGGAAGGGGAAGAAATTGTCTATCTTAAACACCGTTTGAAACTGCACAAGTATTTGAAGAGGCAAGGTATTATTCAAAGTTAAAAAAAATTAGCCTAAGTTTCCTTCAAATGTGACGAATCGAGAATATATTATGTGAAAAAGGGTTTGTAACATGTTTATTCAAAATTATTAGGCATGCTATTTATATTTTTTGTATGATTAAATGTTACGATGATCTATGTGACATGTTAATGTAAGAATTTATATTGTTATGATTGATTTGACATGCTAATATTAATATAATTTGTAAAATGTGTATGTTGGATTTTCTATGTGAAAATGATTAGAGACATCTTAAATTTATAAAAGTTATATGTTCTTAAAATATTTTGAAGTATGGGGGTATTTTGCCAAATTTATGCTTCTAGTTCGTAAGGAAAAATAATTGTTTCTAAAGTGTTAGATTGCATGTTCACAATGTTGCATATATGCTTTGGACAATAACATACTTGGTTAAAATAAAATTGTTAAACAAACAATGACTATAATTTATGTCAATTTTAGTAGTATGTTTTCGAGTTATATCATATTTTATTTCAAGAATAAAAGAATGGGTAAGATAAAGGAGATGCTTATTTTGCTTAATGACTATAATGAAAAAAAATAATTTGTGATCTATCTCCTCTTATAAATTGGTGTATCATTAAAATTGCACGCTTATTTCTTCTAATTTATGAGCCAAACTTATTTGAAACCTGATTGTGAACATAATAATTTGAGAAGATCTGAACGACCTAGAACTGTAAAATTCTTTGGAAATAATACTTTTATATTTATACTTGGCTGAAAATGATACAATTTTTCTGAATCGATTTCTTCTTGCGATGCTTTTCTTTTGAAAAGTGTTTAAAATTGAATGTAACTCATTTTTAGAACGTTTGTAAATTAATTTTCATAAAAAAGAACTTATCGATTGCAAACAATTTTTTTTACAAAGAAATTTTAAGAATAATTATTTTATAAATATATATTGCAAAAGCTTTTACTTAAAACAATATAAATTGTTTTGATATTTTTACTTCATTTACAAAAAATAATTCAATGGAATATTTTTCTCTAGTTTCAATACAATTTTTTTATCAGCCAAATGGACGTTAAAGTCATATTTTTTGTTACTCAAAAGTATATAGTGAACAACCCGAAGAATGCATCATATCGGGCCGTGAAATTAAAGTGTGTAAATTTCTCAAATCATTGTATGTCTTGAAACAAACTTCTAAAATTGTGAAATGAGAAATTAAATCAAGGGATAAGTGAAAACATGAGTGATTATTTGTTTGTGTTGGTAGCATGTTTATCGTAATAATTTTTTTTGTTTAAATGAAACCGATTGACGATGTTTGCGTGATTATTTATTCATGTATTGATTACATGCTTATCTTAGTAATTATTATGTGAGACTGAAAGGTATCTTGCTTTAATGAAATACATGAATGAAGCAAATGTCATATTGAGTATTTAAATCATAAGGAAGCGTAGTAGCAAAATGCTATCACAAGAACATAATGTTGAATTTTTAAGATGTTTGGATATATTGATACCAAACATGTGAATACTCATTATGATGATAATATTCAAATGAGAAAAATATACATGTGATCATGTTGCTCAATCCAAGTATGCACAAAATTATTAAATTTTGATGCACTTGATAAATTTTACTAGACCTGAGATGACACGTGTTATTTTTCAATTGAGCTGATATACACAACTCAAATCATTTTTGTTGAGTTGATGTAGTAAAGTTAATAAGATATCAAAAGGATATCGCGAGTTAAGATATTCTACTTAGTGGAATACCCGTTGTATAAAAGGATACAATAATGATAATTGAATATCTTATTCACGTGAGACTAGAGCTACTAGTGGTTATGTATTCACCCTTAGAGGTAGAACACTATCTTAAAAATTAGCCAAACAGACATTTATAGAAAATTTACTATGAAGTCTGCATATATTACATTAGAGTTGGCTAATAATGAAGCTAAGTGGATTCTTCCATTTCTTAGCCTGTATAATAAAGTTAAGTGGTAGAAATTTTTTTAACTTGTATAATAAAGTTAAGTGGTAGAATTTTTTTTATCCTGAACAATAAAGTTAAGTGATAGAAAAATCTCTTAGCATGTATTTGAAGTTGAGCGGTTGAAAAACCCCTTAGCCTGTATTTCATTAGGCATAGAAATGATAGATTCAGTGCCAATGCGTTATGATTGTCAAGTAGCAATAGACATTGCAAAGAATAAAAACTTTCAAAGGTTAAACTAGACATATTTGTCTAATGACATGAGGTAATAAAGCAGCTGCAAAAAGATGAAGTGGTATCAGTTGATTATGTGAAGTTAGAAATGATTTTGGCCAAATCATTCAGCTAAACCCCTGGGAAGAAAATTAATATGTGAAACATCGAGGGGAAAGGGGACATATGCCAATATAAGAAATCACTACAACATTACATGTTTTTAGTGACAAAGTGATAGTGATTAGGAATAATTTTGTCACAAATATTAACTTTTGTGACAATTTTTTTGTGCGACACTATTAGCCTAAGTAATTGTGACATAACTTTATTTGGTCACTATAACAATAGTAATTGTGACGATTATATTTTTCACAAATGAATTCTCACTATAAGTATACAATTGTGACACAAAGTTCATTGTCACTAAAACTTTGACACATGATAGTGACGATATGTGAAGTGGTCACTATTATTTGATATTTGTTGTGACAATGAAATTACTTGTCACTTAAAGTTTCATTTTTTGTTGTGATAAATTTTGTCACCAATAAAAAATAAAAGTAATGACAAATTAGACATTGTCACAATGATAAATTTATTTTTATAACTATAAAAAATTAAAGTTATCATAAACTAGTTTGTCAAAAGGTAAAATATTTCTATAGTCTATACTATGTGTAAATTGTTGTTTTAGTCAATCTATTTTGATCAACTTTAGTCCTTATATTTTTCAAATTTTAAAATTTTAATCCTAATCCTAATGGGACACCCGCAATATGACTAAATTACAAGGACTAAAAATGATCAAATTAAAGAACAAAAATTAAATAAGCAACTTATGTATAACAAATAAGCTAAAAAGAAAATTTTACTTAACATATTTAAATACTATCACTCATGTCATGATCGAAAATTCAAAATTTAAAAAGTAGAGAAATTTAAAGCGACCAAATTAGAGTACAAAAACTACTATGTGATTTTAGCATAACATATGATAGAATTTTTTTTGAAAATTTTAAAAGATATATTCCATTTTGATTAGTTTTTTCTTCAAAAAAATCTAAATAGTTTCTTCAACATACGTACTTCGTATAAGAAACCATAGAAAAATTAGTTAAATTATTATTATTATAATTAGTGTTATAATTAATAAATATTTTTAAAATAAATAAAATTAATTTCAATTACAATTAAACCTAAATATTATTTTTCTTTCAAAATATTATTAAATTTCTTGCATAGCCCAGTGAATAAGTATTGCACTATCGGTCTAAAGGTTTCAGGTTCGATCCTTCTTGAAGCCAGGCATTGCATTTATTTATTAAAAATTGATATATGAATATGCTACATCATCTATAATTAAATTTTATTAGTGTCTAAATTGATATATTCTTTCAAAATACTATTAAATTTTTATTATTGACAGTGACAACATATTTTAGACACTATTTAAATATGTATTTGTGATAGAATGTTTGTCACTAGTAAGAATAACATTAGTGTCTAAATTTTAGTCACTATTAATAATCATTTGTGTCAAATAGTGTGGTCATAAAAAATATAACTATTGTGACGAAATACATGAAAGTTGTCACTAATATAGTAGTGACGGAGTTATTAGTGACAATTGGTGACGACTCAGAAAAATAATCACTGTAAATTTCATTGACTAAATTTAACACTTTTTGTGACTATTTTCAATGTCACTAAAAATGCATTTTCTTGTAGTGAATCAACAGTGATGGTAACCCAATCTTTGTGATTGGCGATCCCATGAAGAAGGTTCATATGGGTAATAACAAATCATTGATTGATCTTGTAGAGAAAGGACTACATTATTTTTTGTCCTTTTCTATGGTGTAGATAGTGCTAAAAACTGCAAGGATGGTGAGAGTCAGTAAAACTCTTAATCATGTTCATAGCCTTTATAGGTGGCGTATTGACCTGGAGAATACATTTGATGACTTGACCTATATAAGTGTGAAGTGGGGCCGCTTTTAAGAGATATATGGCAAAGTCTCTAGAGCACTTATGAAAACCAGGCACGCGCATGGCCTATTAGCGCCCAACCGCGATAAAGAGCAAGAATAGATATAATGTGATTAATGAGAATGTTAGCTTACAATAATGAGTTATTGGTTCATAGAAACGTGTTTAACCAATTACTCTGTAAGTTATGTCTCATTTTTCTAAGTTTTGGTTCATAGTCCAAAAAGACACCAGAATGAATACGTTATGTCAAAATACTCAACTAAACCATTTTATTTATCATTCTTTGAAATATGTGGGGATTGTTGTAAAATTATAAGTTTACTTAGTATATTTCAAAGAATCGCACATCTCTCTTTTATATTATTTGTTTTGAGTTTAAATAGTGAGACTTGGTATTGGGCTTGTAAGAGAAAAATATAACGGTGGTTGTGCGCACATGAGGTTTGGTCAAGAAGTTCAGTCCAGTTGAAACTGGTGAATTTTCCCATGTGCATGAACTAGAGGCCCAATCCATTTTTATTATTTTGTTTTTATTATTATTTAAAATTCATTTTGGGTCATCCATTTTCTGATTAATTTTAACCATTCATTTTAAATAAAAGCATCTTTATTCTTAACCATTCATTTTATTTTTGACCGATTTGCCCTTGTCTAATTACTATTTTTATATGCCTTTTTTAGACATGCATGGTATTATAAATACCATGCACGTATGCCTTCATAATTCATCTTAAAGTAGAATCATCTACTTATTTTCTTCTTCTTTCTCTCATTTTAAACACCTTTTAAAAGGTGAGTATTCATTGGTTCTTTGCTCTTTCTGTTGCCTGCTTTAGCAGAAATGCTTGTTGAATCCTGTAGGGTATGCTTCACCGCGAAATATCCTTAAGGACAGTGTCTAGTGCACGCCTAAAGTAAGTCTTATTTTTAACCCTTTTCGGTTTAACCAAATTTTCCTACAGGTACGTCCCGGACCAATCCAATATCTGAAGAAGAAACATTAGCAACTAGTCAAGAGCTAGAATTAGTCTAAATAAGTCGATTGCACAAAGTGACTTATACAACATTTATGCCTTTAACAAATAACAATGCGTGAACACAATAAATTGCAACAAGTACTGATACAACTGAAAATCGAGAAAGCATCAAGCACTGAAGTTGCAAATTACATATAAAACTACGGATAAAAAGGTATAACCAAGAGCATAAGCAGTGACACGGGGCTTGAATCCGAGTCTTTGGTGCCAACATACCACTCCAACTGCAGCTATGGGGGCTGCAACAAAATATTTTTTTCGAAAGAACCTAATATATATATAGCTTAAAACAGTATTTTTAATGTTCCAAATGGTGATTTACAAGCACTTAGGTTAGGTACAAGATGTCAAATACAACAATGTGAAAAAAGGAAGTTTCTAAGAACACAATTGAAAATTGCTTCTACTTTCCATGAAACATGGCACTTAAGTTCTCAAACTCATATATATGATATTGCCCTATGGTTTTGTATCTTATAATCCCCATTTTTTTTTTCTCATTTCACCACCTTTCTTTCTTACTTTTCATTAAGTTGGGGCATTTTTATGGAGAACGCGTTCTGCATATTACTGTTCGTCTTGGAGTGAGCTGGTGTCCTTGTCGTTGTTATTATGGTATTAGTTAGGGGTGGTAGCGCGGCAAAGAACGATGAAATTGCGCCACAGAAGATATAATAAGAATACTGATGCGGCAGATAAGAATTGGTGAGTTTAAGATGAGTTGTGTGGGTAAAGGACTCTCATGCTACATCAACGGCGGTTGTTGCAACAACGATGGTAGCGTTTTTTGAGTTATGAACTGAATATAACCATTCGTCTGTATTTGTCTTTTTCCAGTAAAGCTTTGAAATTTCATGAGGGTTTAGAGTTTGGTAGGGTGAGACTGGTGATTAAGGAATTAACCAGTGCTTGGGGTTTAGGACGTTGATGGTGAGAGTGACGAGTGTTTGGGGTTTGAGGGTGGAAAGACCTATGTGGCATTTTATATTAATAAAAAATATGTCATAGTAAAATATTAATAAAAAACCATGCCATCATTCTAGAGTGACCAAAACATGAGCAATTTAAAAATTGAGTGAGTAAATTAAAAGTTTTTAAAATTAAATGACCAAAATAAGAGTGAGAGTAAAGTTTAGTGATGATTCATGTAATTTACCAAAACATATTATATATAAACGAATTAAAAATATAAATGTCAATGCTATAACTTTTGTGGGTAAACTACACTGATAGTCACCGAACTTTTAAAGTGCTTTTATTACGGTCACTGAACTTTTAAAATTTTCATTACAATCACTTAACTTTTGTAACGCTTTCATTACGGTCCGTGGACGTGACATGTCTTTTTCCTTCACCTTCTATCTCTTTCCTCCATGAATATGAGAATTGATAAAACAAAAGGCCTGTCGATTTGATTTTTTCTGACCATGTATGCATAAACAATTGCAAAAAACTAAATCAACAATGACAATCTTTGGCCGGCGACGGCAACCGTAAATCAACGAAATTGATTTCATTCTTCATCGTCAGTATGAATTTTTGCAGCAGAAGGCCTGACGTTAGATGACTGTTGAAGACAAAGCTCAACGATTAAACGCATAAATTTACCTTCTTTCAATCCAACCTTGGATCCACCATTCCTGCCAATGTCTCTACCTCCTTCAACTTTGGCACCACCATCATCGTGAACAATTGTCCCCTTTCAGGACAAAAGGTTTCCATCCTAGCCTCAAGCTCCAAAATAATAACACCCAGACTATAAACATTGTTGTTTCTAGAAGCAATATCGATCTCATATAAAGAGGGTTAGTGTACCCCCGACGAGCATACCATTATTTGCATCGTCCTCAGCGGCACTAACATCGACGAAAATCCCATCTTCGCCGCCCCGAAATCGTAGAGCTTGTAGTTGGACCGCTTGTCTAACAAGATATTCAAACCTTTGATATCATCATGAACTATCCGGAGATTGCATTTTATCGTGCAAGTACTCTATAGCTTCAGCAAGTTGAAAAGCTATGCTCATACGAGTCTTCCATGGAAGCAATTCTCTTTCGTTTCCATGGAGCTTCTCTTGCAAATTTCCATTCGAAACATATTCAAACACCATTGCACCTTCCTCTGCAAAACAAAATGAAAAAAGATTATCAAAAAAACAATCTTTTTGTTTTGTTGCCATTTTTAAAGAGTTAAAGCAACTACCTTGATCATTGCAGTAGCCAAGCAACAAACCATTTACCTTATTGGATACTTAAATCTCTCCCCTTTTTTGCATCGGTCCCACCGCTTTCCGTCGTGGGTTTACAACGTTTAAAGAATTTCAACAAGAACCGCATTGCAAACAACAACGAAATAAGCATGATCAGAGAAACAACGACGAGGATGGAGAAAAAAAGTAAGAATATGAAGGAAAAAAAATGGAAAAATAACATGTCACATCAGTGCTAACGATAATGACTATAATGAAAGCAATATAAATGTTGAGTGACCGTAATAAAAGTTTTAAAAGTTCAGTGATCGTAATGAAAGCGCTTTAAAAGTTTGAAACAACAAACGTGAACGGTTGCCACCTCGCTCTCGAATTCAAGCCGATGATTTAGAGTTGGATAATTCAGAGTATATGTTATTCTATTGCAATAACGGAAAATTGTACTTGACTACTACGGACGAACAAAAACAATGCCAATTATTTTTACAAAAATTTGGTAGTCGTGGTCAATCATCTAAGAGTGCAGCAGGCCAGAGTCAAGCAGATGAATCTCACAGTGAATTTGGTACACCAGATGAATCTCACAGTGAATACGGTACCCCAGCTCCTATGCCTCCGGTGATTGATGGTGATGATGATGCACCCAAAGACCACAACGAGATCAATGACCACTGCGACGTTACGATTCGACCACACCCCGACATGGACAAAAATTGCATAGAAAATGATTTCATGTAACTCTTCTTCTATGTAATACAAATAATTTGGGGATGCCTATTATTATTAGTCATTTAATTTTTTTTTAGGATTGTTGCACGCTCAAATTTAAGCTAATTTGAATAATATTGTTTTAGAAATATTTTTCGAATGTTCTTTGAAATTTTTTGCAATAATTAAATTTAGTCTAAAAATATTTTTAACTTTGTTATATCAAAATAAACATCTCAACAAATTTGAATATAATTCATTACCAAAATAAATCACCGAACATGCATTAACTAACAAGTAAATCATATGCTTCAAATACCATACTCATAATCAAATAGAAAATGTTCATTCGAATATAAATATAAAGAAATAAAACTAACTCTACCACGAATAATGAATGAAATCACCGAGGCATGGCCATACAATTCGGTCGATTTGGACATTTGTTTTTAGAATGTCTTGTACCCCTACATTTCGTACATCTCTTTGGTTCTCATGCCTCCCTGTAATAAAGATCCATACTGGTATGGATACGAGTTGATGGAGGTCGGTTCTTTGGTTTTCTACGAAGTGCTGGATTCGATAACCATTCGTTATGCTCTAGTGGCGACCAATATTGTGAATTCGCGATCGGTGGGAACTCACATTTGTAAATGTTTATTATCCCGTGCAAGTTAAAACATTCATCCGCAAAGCTGTACGGGTTAACCCCTTTAGACATACATACTGCGGTTGCATGCCTACACGGATATCGCCATGCCTGGAACTCACCACAGTCACACCATCTTTGCCTAAAATCGACTCGAAATGTTTGGCGATGCCCTCCTTCGTTGTTGCGAACGCAATCAACAACATCAAAAATCTGTCCATTGCGTTCAATAAAGTTGGTAGCTCATTGTATGATTTCTCGTAATTACCGTACACCTTTTTTAGTGCCTTATCCCTTGCCATATTCTATTTGGTATTCAAATTGTTGCTTCACAGATGTCATAATCGTTAAAACAGTAATCCTAAGATTTGCTTCAATCAACATCTTCATGTGGCGAGATCGATATTACATCGGAGTCCAACTAACGATGGTCTTGGTTGATTGAATTTCGTAAACAAGTGTGTCCACCATTGTACTTTGTAATCTCTCAAGCAGTTCTCCTCTGAAGTTTAGACACTCAAATCTTCCAATTACAATCTTGTCCATATTTCACACATTTGGCAAACATAGTTCTCGGACTAGATTCTTTAACAATAAAGTCTACATGCTTTCTGATAGAACTCTTTAATTGCTAATGTAGCTTTTTCCTTGTCTTTAAATTGCATCCCAACCAATAATTCATCAAAGGAACTCGAACATACTTGTGGCATGATTGGGTATTCAGGTGCCCTCATTATATCGTAATCTATTAAGTTCATGTGAGTAGGAGTTTCATATCATGTAATGTCATTCCCACCCGACACGAACTCACCACCACCAAAAAATAGGCTCATCACCAAGGTCATCACCACTCAAATCGAGATTTTCGGTTTCTTCATCTTCATCTTCACTAGAATCAGCAAGTGTTTTTTCCCATCGGCCTTGGAGATTTTCAACGTCAGTGCCAACACTCAGATCAATTGTCGGCTCAACCGCTGGGAACGTCGAAGGTCCGACATATGGATGAAATGCATATGATGTCCCACTTTCCAACAGAGCAACAAAATTGTCTCAAAACCGCACTGTCGAAACCCATTTGAGAAGAACTTCCAAATATATTTCTGGATGGGCCCGAATCGTCATATCTCCCACACAACTTAGCATGTAACTCAACACTTCGAATACGTATTGAATCATGCTCTGCAATCATGAGTCCATCATCATCATCATCATCATATTTAAGAGCTATTGCAGAATATCTGACTGAATCATCACTTGTCTTCCACCAGTATCGCAAACGAACAATCTCAGCTCCTATTTTTCTTTCTATGTCATGCTTCAACTCTCGAAGGGAAATTTTCTTTGAAAACTTTATCTTTGTAGTGTTTTCCGAGTCAAATACGACTCTATTATCAATTTTCACAATTTCTCCATCGTAATGGATAACGGCCATAAACATGTTGCTCATTGTCTCTGCACGTTCAAAATCATATATATTTTTTTAATCAAATTACAGAAATCAAAATTATCATAATGTTATTTTATATTGTTACGAATTTTTTACTTAAACAACAAAATAAAAATAAACAAACAATCTACATATTCAAAACAAAATCTAAAAATCAATTTACTAAAAATTTCTTCCTCCACTTTCTTCTTCTCCTTCTTTACTCAATTTTTTCATACTTTCTTCAACTTTTACCTTTAACCTCACTTATTTAACACAAAAACACAACACACAAAATAATACACAATTTTCCATTATTTACTCCTACAATCTATTTAATAATCATTCAAAATTTAAATTCAATACCCCTACAACCTATTCAATAACTCTAAACCGAATTTTGTTTTTTTTTCAGATTGAAAAGACTTATCACTGCCCGCACTGCCTGAATCGAATCTTTTTTTTTTTCAATTTTCCATGGGGTCGGATTGAAAGCAATTAGTCATTTATATTTTTTTTATTTTTTATGAGGTTGGATAGAAAACCACTTGCTTTCACCTATTTTTTATTATTTTTATGAGGTCGGATTGAAAGCATCTTACTCTCATGTTTTTTTTTGATGAGGTCGGATAGAAAGCAATCCAACATTAAAGGTTATTGTAAAAATGTCATAAATTCAAAAATAATCTAAGGGTTGTTATAGATTTTGAAAGAAAAAAATTAAATACAATATCCAACCAATTTTGCCAGAAAATATGAGTGCAATGCTAAAATTTGCAGTGTAAAAAACTAAATTAGTTACTTCTTTGTTTTTTAGTATTGTAAAATTTAATCGTTAGGTTTTTTCTTCAAAGTATTTTTCTAATTTTTTCTTTTAAGTGTTTCATTTTTTATAATAGTTTTAGTATCGTCGTTTCGCTCTTTTTTCTTTTTTGTTTATTTTTTTAGTTTCAAATAAAATAATTTCTGTTTAAAATTTTTTTTTCGTATATCTTTCTGTGTTTATTAGTCTGCATTTGTGGTACTATTTTTGTCCGCCTTGTGACATAGTTTTCGTTTATTTTTATGGTAGTTAGGTGTTTGTGTAACGATCATCATAGTGCACTTTCTCGTATGAGAATGCCGATGGTCTAGTATAATTAAATCCTCTTTTATAGTAGTTTGTTAATACAACCAGAGACGTTAGAACAACAATATCCAAAAATGATTTTTTAAATCTTCACTTATACAGAAAATAACATTTAGTTGAAAGAGACGTGAAATTCTGATAATAAAGGTTGAACTTTATACAAAAGATGAAGATCGTATTTAAAGGAAGGTTCAATCTCTTTCCGCCATTTGTGTTTACATATGGAGGATATATTCAAAGGACACACACTATTACCCATACCAAACATGAAGAAGTCACTACTATTTAGTAGTGTACAACTCTTAAACAAAGCACACACATCACGTATATACATACACAGGTAGAAATCAACGGCGACAGAATCCGATACTACAAGAAAGAAGAAGAAGAAGAAGAAGACATCACGGTTGCCATGTCCGTTACCAGGAACCATAACCGGTCTGTAAGAATATATACCATATAGTAACAGGCAACAGCAATAGCAATAGGGAAACACAGTCATAGGTTATCTTGCCATCCCAGGAACCACGATGGGAGCCATTGTAACTCCTCGCTTCTGTCTGTCCATGTTGGCTTCCCAACCTTCATCATTATACCATTAATTACCATCAACCATAATTAATTAATTTAAGAAAAATATTCTATGCACTAGCGTAAAAAAAATTAAAGTTTAGAGAGTTTAAATCATAGGATTTATAATTTAGAGTTTATAGTTAAAATTTAAGTTTTAAGGTTTAGAATTTTAGTTTTTTAAGTGAAATTAGTCATGCTTGTGAAAAAAAAAATAGGTGACCCAAATGTAACCTTTAATAATTTGGCATACAAGTGATGGAATAATAACTTAAGGAGAAATATTGCATGCATTGGTGGTGGAAAACTTGTTTTCTACAAACGAGTCTAATTAAGTGTTTAACGTTTAGATTTAGATTTTGAGAGTTACGATTTAAAATTTAGAATTTGAAATTTTAATTTTTAAAGTGAAAGTAATTATGCTTGTAAGAAAAAAATCACCGTAAATGTATGAAATAGTAAACTATTAATTAAACCATATATATTAATCACTAGGGTTCAAGTCATTGACACGAAACTGATACTTTGTTTTGTTTTTATTATTATTTTAGAAAAGATTTATTTTTAAAAAATTCTCAACATGGGGTAGTTTATATATATTCGACGTAGAGACTAATCTGAATATTAATATTATTATTGGTTGATATTTTGGATTATTTGATAAGACATCGTTATCCTTGAACCGTTGGACATATATATTATATAGTTGACCTAGTCATTGTGTTCACATGGGTGGTTTGATTATTCATGTTGTAATTTTTTAATTTTTTTTAAATAACAACTCGTACAAAAATTTATTAATTTTATTGCACATTTGGTCTTAGGGAAGATTTATTTCTTTTTATATTTTACATTGTTTTTTCTTTACCACCAAATGCCCATTGTTAAGTTCGTGGGACAAAATGGACAGTGGCGGAACTTGGTGGTAGAGCTTGGGGGGGGCAATTTAAAATTTTAAAAAATACAAGTTTAAAATAAAATTTTCAAAAATTTTGAAGAGATCACTTTACATTTTTTTTTCAAAAATTTTGGGGTTTAACTAAAATTTTAAAAAATTTAAGAGGCTTGATGAGAACTTTTAAAAATTATGAGAGGGATTTAATTAAAAAAAGTTCAAAAACTTTGAAGTTTAATCTGAATTTTTAAAAATTTTGTGGGGCTAAATTAATTTTTTTTTTAAATTTTAAGGGTTTAAATTATAATTTTTCAAATTTTGAGGGGCCATGGCACCCACATGTCCCCATTATCTTCCGCCACTGAAAATGGATAAGCTCCAAAATACATAATTATTATTTTATGCATTGATTAAAATTCATCAATGTATGAACAAACAACACATACTTAGGGATGGTCATTTGATCCATATTCGATGGGTTTTCGGCCTGATCTAATTTTATAAATCGAATTTTTTAAAGAAAATTTCAAGTTCGGGTCGGGTTTGAGTTTAAGGTGAAAAATACTCTACCCGACCTAACCCAAAATGATAGCTTAATTTTATTCTAAATGTTTAGGTATAAATGCTACAATGCCCCTCTCTTTATATATATATATATCAATTATCTCTCTATTTTGTCTAATAAAAATAGAATAATTATTATAATGCTCTCTCTATATTTGTATTTTTTCAGTTAGCTCCCTATTTTATTGAATAATAATGAAAATTGATATTCTTTTACTTATGTCAGGTCGGGTTCGGGTTTTTACTCTAGAATTTAGGTTCAGTGAGACATTATAAAATGACGGGTCGGGTCGGGTCGGGTTTGGATGGAAGTGTTAAATTTTCAGGTCAGGTGCGGATCGACCAAAACCCCGATCCAACCCGACCCATGGCCATCCCTACACATATTATATAAAAGGTGAATCCTCTTACACTATGTAAAATTCGAAAGATTTACACTTTTTTGGATTATTGGATGAATATAAATGAATGGTTGAGATTAACAGTAAAAAATGTGAAGATTATCGTTGAAAAAAATAAGAAAATAATCTTAACCATTTATGATCCTTATTCAACGATCCAAAAAAAGTCTATATGTATATGTATATGTGATAAGATCCACTTACATAAATAGAAATGTTCTGCCCCTTTTCAGTTCCCCTATTTATGCCCCACACTAAAAATTTGGATTAGAAAAGGTGTAAAAGCAAGGACGAATTTTTTTTCACCTTTTTACTTCTATATAATTTTTTTTAAAATGGGTTTATTTATGATTTTTATACAGTGTAACTCAATTAAATTGTTTCTTATCTTTTTGCATGTGATAACATTTCTCACGGTTAATCTTAGTAATCCATTTATTTTCTTCTAAGGGGCTAAAAAGGTGTAAATTTTTTACATAGTGTAAGAGGATCATATATATGCAATAACATATGATTTTATGCATTTTTTGTTGTTTTGTTTTTAGTAAATTAAAGAGAAAAAGGTGAGATTAGGGTTACCAATGCCCATATCAAATCCACGGTTCTTGAGCTCTCTATATTCTTGGCAGAGAGCACAGGAGGCGCAGCAGAAGTGAACCAGGAAGTCCGTGCAAGGCTCCTCCTGCAGATCGTATTGTGCCCTTAGCTTTGAGCGGTAGAAGCATGAATAGAAACATGCACACCCCACCATAGCCAGCATCCCGAACAAAAATCCCCTTGAAACACAGGCTGCAACCCCCAAAATAATCATTTAAAACCATATATGTATGTATGTATATATACATATTTCGGAACGAAAACTTACATTTGGATCCACGGTTGATGATCTCTGTTATTTGTCCGAAAGTGATACAAGGACACACGCAAGTAATTGCACCTACCAAACGTTTAGAACATTAAAGGAAGAAACGATGAAAAACGGGTGTGGGATGTGAATACTTTAAATGAAAAGGGAGAAGATTGAAATTATTGACTTACAGTTTACGGGATCGTTGAAACAGTGACAAAGACCGGAACTCCACTGTCCTTGTATAGGAGCAGAGGGAAGTCGAGAGAGATATGGATGGTGATGATAATGATGAATGGGGTGTGGTTGAATGTCGGGAACTCCCGAAGCCGGGATCCCGCCGGGATGTCCGGCATCCGAATACGTTGGAGTCGGAGGATTTTCCGGCATGTTTTGCACCACAGGATACATGTTTTGGTGGTATAGTTAAGATGCAAGTTCCAATATCAATATAATGTAATGAGATATATAATGTGTGAACTAAGGTGGAATCACTCATTTGGTCAATGGTTTAATTAATTAAAACGCTGAGATGATGCACCCAACTTGTGCATGTATTGTGTCTGCATTGGATGGTAGTTGCTAGGAAGAAACAAATGGACAATATTTAAAGCTGACCAAGACCTGTTTGTAGTTTTTATATTAAATTCCAAACGAAAATAGTTTTTTTTTCTTTCTGCTCAAATTTTAAGACACTTGTTTGGTTTAGCACGCCATAATTTTATATTAGAATAAATTATACCAGTAATTATTAAACTTTTAAAATATTTTTATTTCAGTAATTAAAATTAAAAAAAATTATTGTCATTGTTGAACTTTTAACTTGCTTTCATTACAATTATTGATGTTAACTACTACTAAGAAATGTTAATGTGACACGTTAAAGTCTTATTTCCAAAAGAAACTAATTTTTTTAATTTACAATTATCGTCAAGGTCGAAATTGTGATGAACAAGGCGACCGTCGATTAATCTCAACAGTAGGAAAGATTTGTTTTGTCAGAAGATTAACATAATTCGATTTCAAGCAAGTTCAATCGAAACTAAAAAAATAAAATTTTTTAATTTGTCATTGTTAACAATTATATTAATCTTGTTGACCAAATAAATCCTTCTCACCGTAAGGATTGATCGGTGATGATCGTAAATTTTCAAAATTAAAATTTTTTAAGAAAAAATACTTTAACATACCATATCAACATTTTTTAACGGCAACTAACCACATTAACCGTAATTAAACCGACTGTAATACAAGATTTTATAGTTAAATGACTAAAATGAAAACAACTTATTGGCCAAAAAAATGAAAACACCTTAAAAAATCAATGATTACCAGTATAGATTACCCTTGATATTATAATAAACGGTTGATAATAGTTCGTATATTCATTATATATTATAGTTTCGAATCTTCGTGCCATGTTTGTATCCTCATTTAATTATATGTTTTGCAGTCATGTTTAGCAAAGTATACGAAGTTTCAGAGTTGGGATTAATCTACATTGCATATAAGAAATATTATTCAAATTGTTAAACATAATCAAAATATATTAACTATTTTGATAATTAGAATATTATATAAATAAGCAAATTCAAACCATAAATAAAATCTAAATAAAAAATATTACAGAATTCAAAATTTCTTTTCTAAATTGATTTTTAGTTATTAATTGAATGAAAATATCTAAAAAAATGGAAAAGTCGTATTATGAGCCCTGATATTGTAAAGAGTTCATGCCGCAAGGACTTCCTTTTACTCTAATTCTTACGTGTGTATTTTTAGAGGGCTCTCTTCACTTCGAAAAAGTTCGAGCGCTCGTTGTTAGCGGTTTCAACGTCGTCGGGTGATGCCACAGCAACAGCAACTCCCTTATCTTTAACGGCGTCGATGGCGTCCGCGAAATCCTTGAAATCCTTTAAACTGTGGTGCAAGCAAGACACAACAAAAGTATAAGTGAATAGAAATTGTTTAAAGAATCAAAACCCTAAACCATCATTGATCGACCACACAGTTAATTGACCTTCACAAGAAAAATACTTAGAGATGGATGACAATATAATTCAGTTCCTTTTACTTTAATCCGCAAGAGAAAAGGTCGAATTCAGCATATGAGCTTCAAAACCGTATCGAATGCAACTTTTAGGTATGTACTGCTAGCAGTTATTATCATTCATCTTAAAAGCAGGAAGTGCCATAGTCCATTATGTACTGCTAGCAGTTATTAACATTCATCTTAAAAGCAGGAAGTGCCATAGTCCATTATGAGAATAGTTGAAATCATCATTTCTTACCTCGTTGATAATATCTCTTCACGTCTCTTTTGCCTTTCTTCCTCGGTAATCCCCAATAAGTATCGTACCAAACTATCAGAACATAGTTAAGTCAATATGAGGTGTAACGATGTTCGGCAGATAGAAAAACCAGCAGCAGCAATAATAATAGTTAGACCGAGTAAACTTAAAATAAGGCAAAGAAGAAAAACAACTGAGCGTCTCCATACCTACTATAACCTTTAGCATCTGGAAGCTGGTATGCATCAACGTCACCAATGGTCCCAATAATTGCCTTGGTAAGAGTATCATCATCCATTTCCAATTCACGGAGGAAGTCGCCAGTTCCGTCATATATATCAAGTGTTTTCAATAAGTTAGGGTCCCGGTAGGATAAGAAGGTGAATACACCTACAGAGAAAAAATCTTACGGTGAGAATCTAAAAGGTGGGTAGAAGTGTTTTTGCCAGAAAATAGGGAACTTGGTGCGTACCTGAATGAGTGTCAAAGTTACAGAAACCCCCATAAGCACCACCGCTGACACGGACACGTTCCCACAACCACGTGTTGCTAATGTGTTTTGAAATAACATAAGCACTCCCACTAAGCTGGTAACCCTTGTCATATAAGTTGGCTGCTTTCCCGACGTAATTTACCTGTAACATGTGAAGGCTTGTAATTCATTAGTTACATAAATAAGCAAAAGCAAATGATCATAAGAAGAGAGAATTAAACCACCTGCGTCGGTATCACAATGGCTTCGTTTTTCAAGGGAAGTCGAGCATTCCAGCTAGCTCTTTCAACAAGAGGTTTGCTAGGAAGCAAATCAAGGAATTTGCTCACGAACTTTTCTGTGTTCGAGAGATTCTTTCCATCGGCAGTCATATTTACCAAGCAACCTTCCTTGGAAAGTAAGGATTTACGGATCTCCTCAAGAGATGATGAAATTCCTTCCCAGTCATTATCCACTCTCTCTTCCAACGATCGGAGAAATTCCAGGTAACTAGGAAAACAAAATGAGTAATCTCACTCGTAAAAGTATCCTTGGGAATTTTAGCCATTCTTAATATGACATCATCAGAAAGGGCCATGCATTTAAGTAAATAACTGCAAGTTTAAAGTAGTCACTGAAAGAAATCCTAAGCAACTTCAGTACATTATTGAAAATTAATTTTCCAAACTGATAGAGAATTGCATGGCATGGAAAAAAAATGAAAGATTAGCCCGAGGAAGAAAAATCATAATGGAGTCAGTAATTTCTACCTGACTCCACCCATTTGCTCAGAAACCCAGCCAGCAACATTTAACTTTGCATCCATCCTAGCTGCAGCAATTCCATGACCACTGCCTCTCAATCGATTCTGGAAATGAGTACAAGCCATTAGATTAGATTTTCAATTCTTGTATTTCACATATACAGTTTAAAATTCAAAATGTATACCTCCATTCTTGCTTTGCTTTGGGACACAAACTGCCTGAATCGTTGTTGGTCTGTAAACTGTACTTCTTGAAGAACACAATTCATCTACAGTTGGATAACATGAAAAATCCTTTAGAGCAATCAATCTTTTGAAAGAAAAGATATTCAAAGGGAAAAAAGGATAACCAGCAGAACACCTTAATCCACATTCATTGCATTACTGACACTGTATTGTTGCTGGGTTGTAAACAAAATAATTGCATGAAATATAAGATGTATATTCACGAAATCGGGAAGAATATATATGTACCAGATTAAATAGGTCATCAGCACGCCCAGCCATTGATTTGCCTCGAACAATTATATGGCTACAGGGATCTTCCTTGCCTTGTATAGATGATGTAAATGGATAAACTGATATTCCGCCAGTTTTCCTTCCAATCAACTGATTAAGTTGCACAAAGGTCAAGTCTTTTGTACCCATCTCCAGTAACGATTGACTGCCAAAAATCATGCATGGAGCAGAAGTGTCAGATGCTGTAGATAGCTCTTTTAAACAAATAAAATAAAAACAGTCATCATAACAAATTTACAATAATTATGTTCTAAAACATGAGTTTGGACAACACCGCGATACTTCTTACATATAGTAAATGATAGCTATATAGAGCAAATGGCCGCTGAATATAATGTTACAGATTGACAAAAAAAGTTACTTTCCAACAATAAGTTAGTAAAGATGTTTTTGTTTATGGAAACGAAGGTCAAAAAATTCCACCAACCTAGGCAGAATGACTGCTTGAAGTTTAGGTGTGTTATAAGGTGACATAGGTTACCAAGCATTTGGAATTAGAAGTATGGTGATTAGCAGAAAAATGGTATTGAAGTAGGAAACTAACATCTAAAAGCTAAATCACAATAATTACAGATTCAGCATCTTTTGTATGATGCTAAAGAAAAACACTGGTACTCTTTATGCATAGAAAGGGAATTAAATCTTTCTTGCCTCAGGTTACTCTCATACAAGCAACTCATTACGTCTGAAGCAGAAACAAAGAGGAGAGAACACATATAACAAGTGAAAAGACAGCTAGCTTTCAAGACAAGATCCAACTCACCAAAATAGTGGTACTAAAGGAAGAAGTTCTTGCTTCAATGAACACATATCAAAAACAACTTCAGTGTAAAGGACATCATTTGTGAAAAGATCATGCTGCAAAACCTTCACACCGTTGATATCTCCAACCTACAACAAGATGTATAGAAACTTAGCAGGAAAAAAGGTGAAAGAGAGCATTTAGGCATAGAAATGGACCCTTGCTAACCTCTGTTGGAATATGTATTGGTTCCTTGGGAATATCATGTAAGGAGAGGCTTGGAACACATCTCAAAGCTTCGGGAGGGTCAGGAGTTTCTTGTTTAAGTTTCAGCTCTTGTGTAGCACGTGCTAACTCAGCAAGATCTTCCTCCGTCATGCTAGCTTTAATTTTGTCCAAGTTTTCCTTTTCAGCTGCTTCATCACGAGAGGCTTTCTCCGGATCAGGCTGACAGGAAAAACAAAAGTTGATTGTTATGTAATTTAATTACAAAAAAGAATTAAATTTCTTTGGAATGGAAGTTACCTGCATCTCGATGGTAACACAATGGGGATTGTTTAAGATAAACTTCTCTATTAAAGGAGAGAAAACAGCCTTGGAGCCTTCCTCGGCAATTCTGGCTTTCAGGACCATTAAAGGTTTCTCATATTTCAATGGCTCAAAAGGATCCATATCATATATCCACTTACCCTGTAAAATATAAGCAGAAAAAAAAACTTACAAAGAAAGAAAAAGAGGAGGTGGGGAAGGATGAGATTTTAGAATTTAAATTTAGGACAGGAAAAGCTTACAATGGAGCGCAGCATTAGAGATAGGCCACGAGGAAAAGACCCAGTGTTGTTCTCTCTAAGTGAAAACTCAATTGTATTCATAGATGCCTCCACAGCCTCCGTGTCAAAACCTTCTTCAGCAAGCTTTCTAAGAGAACTCATGATTAACTCTTCTACTTTCGGAATATCCTCTTCAGAAACTCCCTTCAACCCAAGGCTAAACTGAGGCTGAAGAAGTTCATCTTCCACCCCACCACCAATAATGGCATCTCCAAGACCACTTTCAAGCAACACTTTCCTCAAAGGAGAAGCAGGAGTTCCCAGCATAAGATGATCCAGAAAACCAAGAGTAAGTTCAGTTTGCAAGTCCAACGGCTTATCAGAGAGCAGCCAATTCAGGCATACCATGTGCTTCTTCTTCAGATCACCACCTTCACCAGCTGGATATTTCTCAACAATCCTGACTGGTTCCGAGAAAAGCCTTTGTGGTTCAACTTTTGATTCATTGGGAGCTGTACTTGCATCAAACATGTCTAGATATTCTGAGAGAAAGATGTAAATAGTAAATACAACAGTTTAGAATTGTTTATACAGTATTACAAAGAGTAAGACCACAAGAATAAGCAAGTGAGGCAAAAACAATGGCAAATGACCGAGACAGCCTGGTCAGGCAAGTGTGTGTGTGTGTGTGTGTGTGTGTGTGTGTATAAACAGGAGAAGAGAAAACAATTTAATGCATTCGCCTCACTGTCAGATTTACAAGCATCACTTCCCTTTCGAACAGCATCATCCACATATTTCAAGGGATCAAGGGGCTATATATTAAGCAGAAATTAAGATAATCATTCGTTAATAATAAGTGCAACGTAATTTATTACCACTTAGGATACGCAAGCGTTCATTTGGATCATCATCTCCATAAAACCATATCCTGGCATTGCTTGGATGGTAATACTTGCGGTGGAATTCCTGTAATTGCAATTCAGAAGAGAGAAAACCATACTAAAAAACAGCAAGACAACAACCATAAAGCAACAGTCATAGAAACATTTTGTAGTTCCCTACATGCCCGAGTACCACTACCAATGTGGAATACAGTTGAGCCGAGCACACCATAGTTAATGAAAAGCCCAAATGATCTTGCCTTCTAACCAGCAGAAGTTGAAAAAGTAAACCAAAAGCAAGAGACAAGCGAAAGAGGAAAAAAAAGTTCCCAAAGAAAGGAGATTTTCCATAACCTAGGTAGCATGAAGTTTATATTGACGTACTCTAGGTCTCAAGCATAATAAATTCTACTCTTTATCGAGATAAAATGCCTCTCAAACACCAATTTAATTTGAAGACACTAAAACATGTCTACCAAAGAAACAAATAAAGCATACCTTAAACTCCTCAAACGTCAGCTTGGGAATAACTAGTGGATCGCCTCCACTGTCAACACCATAGGTATTGTCCGGAAAGAGAGCCTAAAGTGACAATGTATGGTACAATTGTAAGTAGAAAATTGTGAACATACCAAATTTCCTAACAAGCATTTTCAATATATGTATGATCTTTTACCGTCCAGCACACAAGAGCATACATGAGGGAGGGAGGGAGGGAGGGAGGGAGGAGCTTCTTGAATTAACCGTTAGAATTTATATATTTTCTACACTCAAACCATCAGTATTTCCCAATATAATATAGGCTACTAATTACTACAGAAGTGTTATATTACAAATTGAAATAAGTGCGTGACAAAAGAAAAGAAAGGATAGCTTGCCTGCTGAGCTGTCCGCCCTAATAAATTATCGGGCTGAGAATAGACACCTTTCATTTCGTTGAAAACAACTCCTAAAAGGAATCAAAAAGGGAAAAAGTAAGTGTTATGAAGAGGAACGAGGTTACTGGCAAGCATTACTTGGGGGAAAAGAATGTCCGTCACATAATCAGGGGTTTCATAGGCTAAATGCATGAGTGCATAAACACACAAAGGCCTACAACGGCACACCCACACACCTTTATAGGTTATATCTTCTGAAGGATCATTGAGCTCATAGTGCCAACCCTCCTGTTGAAAAGTTTGGAAGTCCTCAATGCACTTGGGGAAGAAGACAGCATCCAGGTATACATCCACAAGATTATAGAAATCCTGTTCAGAAAATACAAACCACGTCAAAATTGAAATTTATGAACATCACAGTTTCATTCTTGAAACTTTTTTTTCATATTTGACTCTGCAGTTTTCTTATGGCTGCATGGTTGTGAGGAGCTGCACGAAAGAAAATTGAATTTGGTGTTCAGTTATAATTTCCACCACCTCCAACCCCACTGCAGTTCATAATTCGTGCTATCTTGCACGCTACTGTGTATTAAATTATGCTTCCCCCATTTTGACATTTCTCGATATCATCGAAAGCAAAAGCATTTTTACCTTTGCATTGGTGGAAGCAACAGGATAACAAGTCCTATCAGGATAGGTGAATGCGTTCAGAAAAGTGTTCAAGCTCCCCTTTAACAACTCAACAAATGGTTCCTTCAATGGATACTTCCTTGAACCACATAATACACTGTGTTCCAAGATGTGAGGAATTCCGGTGGAATCCTTTCTGCATCAACCACATAGCACAGATGGTAAGAACCCGTGCAACTTATTGATTCAAATCATCACATAATAGTTCTCTAAACATCAAGTTCAAGCATCTTATTCAGATTACCTAATCAAAGCACTCCGCCATCACCAATTCAAATTCTGAATTAAAATGTATAAAGTATTTTCTCAAAAACATCATACACACCAGTTAAGTGAAATGATGAAGAACTTACGGTGGAGTTCGAAAAACAATCCCGAAAACCTTGTTCTCATCACTGTTTGAAACGGACATAACCTCCGCGCCAGTTTTTTTATGCTTGTAAAGAACAGCTTTAGATTTACACTCTTCAATGAACTCTTCGGATACTTTCTCGAATCCAAGCTGCTCCGCGACTTCATCTCCAGCTCCAGCAATATCTATACGAAAATCGAAATATATATAAATACTCTCTTCATTTCATGTATTTATATTTTAAGAATAAAAAAGAAAATAAGTATTACCTTTAGGAGGAGAGGCAACGGCGCGTACGGATAAAGAACTGAAACGCTTGCTGTTAAAACCAAAGCGAGGAGAGGAAGAATGAGATGAAGCAGCTACAGGGAGTGACCTCCAGCTGTTGCGACGGAGAAGGGAGCGGTTGGAGAGGAAACGGCGCCGATTCCGGGCGGAAGCGGCGGCGGCAGAAGATTTGGAAAGAAACGAGCGGGAGTGTTTGGGAGGCGAGAAAAGGAATCTGTTGCAAGCGAGTGATGAACACGAGAGAGAGCGGAGGATTGCTGTTCTCTCCATTGATTGGAGCAAATTGAATATGCCAAGGTTCAAGGGTTTATATTTGGAGGGGAAAACACATACAGAATTACAAATAACAAAATATCAGAAGCTTGCTTGAACAAACTGAAATCTGCAACCGCTGGCGATTTCCTACCCAGAAAAATATTTAATTATTATTTATAAATGCTTTATTTTCTTGGGGTAAAAGCCATGAATTTTCATTTATCTCTTCTTTTTTTTTCTAATTTAAAATTATATAATATTCTAAAAAAAATACTTGATGTGTAACACCCGTGTTTGGGGTCGGATGAAAATAATAATAAAATAATAGTTCGAGTTTCGGTTTCATAATTAAAATAATAATATATTTTTAATGGGCTTCGTGTTTGCAAAATAATTAAAAACTATGTTGGGCCTATTTTCTAAGTCCAATTCCATAGATTTTAGGAGATGAGAATTTTAGTCATTCATTAATGGCATTATAGTAAATAAGTGGTCTTCCAAATTAAAAATCCATTTTTATTTTAAATGAGCTTAGTCATCATCTTCACCCCCTTTCCACCATTTCCACGACAAGAAGAAAGCTTCTCTTCATCTCACTCTTCCATCTCTTTTCTTCTTCATTCTTGAAGCTTTTTGAAAGGTAAACATATTTTTGACTTGCCCTTGGTCTCTTCTTCATTTTGGTATCTTTAGATTTCACTAAAACTAGGTATTTTGTAATTTGGGTTTTTGAAAGTTTGGGTTAAAGGATGGAGCTTTATGGGTTTTTATCAAAGCTATTGATTTAATATTGTTAGATATATTGTTTGTGAACCTTGAGGTCCAACATAGTTGATTTTTACATGGTTTTATGTTGATTTCCGAATTTGAGTTTTAATGGGGTTTTTGAAGGTTGGTTTCGGGGGTGCTTGATGTTGGAAATCATTGGCTGATGGTTATACTATGTTTCAGTAGTGTTTTGAACATGTTTAAGAGTGCTTTGGATGACTACATTGCTGATTTTTGATGGGTTGTTGTGGAAGTACGAAAATGAGATTTTTGAGAGTGAACTTGGCTTTGAATTGTGAGAATTATAGTGGATTTGTGTGTTAGTGTTAAACTTTGGGTTTGTGGCTGATTTTGGGGCTAATGTATTGTGTTTGAATGGTTAGAAGCAAGAGAAATCAATGGAGAAGCTTCGGGCTCAAATCCAGAAACTTGGATGCTTGGTAGGCTAGTCGGCTTGTGCTAATGGAGTGGTCGGTGAGTGGTTACTGTTTTTAAATGGCTTTCAAATTTTGGTTCAAGCATGTGAACCTAGGATGGGCTTGGTAAACCCACATAGAGTTGAGATTAGAGTGGTAGCCTAATCTCAAGCTTAGCTTAGGAAACCTTTGGTTGAACTCCTAATTGCTTATTATGCCTCATGTTTAATTGTGATTATGTTGGCTATGTATAAAGTGTTATACATGTATATTGAGGCTTGGATTGATGCATTGATATATGCATGTGGATTGTGCATGATAGTGATCATGGTGAGTACGTGCTAAGCACGGAAGTTGTTTTGAAATGATGTTGTGAAAGGTTATGAATTGTGTTTAATATTGGCACTAGTATGTTTGGGTACAATGATCGATCATTAGGATGTTAGTGTGCACACGAGAGTCAAATTCGCGCGTGGCCTTGGTGGCGTTAAGGCACCAAGGAGGAGTACGGGTTCGCCAGAAAATCTTTATATATAGTCGGTGATGAGTGGAATCCCATCGACGGGGTGTGAGGATGAGTGGAATCCCCTCTGTGAGAACCGGTGATGAGTGTAATCCCACCGAAGGTAATGGTTGTGTTGGAAATGTGTTCCAACTTGTTATCCGCGTATTCAAGTCATAGCTAGGTGCCAATATGATATGAAATGTGATTTCCAATATAGATTGAGATATGTTGTTAATAATACATTGATATATGTATCTTCGTGTGTTGGGCTTATGAATTGTTGATCATGGCATAGTGATGATTATATGTTCATGCATCGTGTATATTTTGGCTCATGTGGAACGGAGGTAAGATCATGCATTCTATCATGGTAGTTGCTCGTGCTTGGACCCTGCATTGCCGAAGGTTTGTTTTATGAGCTTACCCTTACTAAGCTTTTATGCTTACTCTCCTTTTTGTTCGACAATGCAGATCAGTAGCTTGTGGGTGGCAAGGGCAAGGAAAGGTCTCCAAGTGTTGCTTTTGGTTAGCTCAAGTATGATCTTTAAATTGTAGATTGTAATAGTCAAGCAATGGGATAGGTGTTGTTGATGTGAATGTTTTGTTGTATGTTGATGTTGGTTTGGCTTTTGGATTCTTTGTTTGAATTGTAAACCTTGTTTATGTTGCATGTCTTGAATGCTTATATGTTTTGTTGGCTAAGGCATGCAACCTTAAAAGCTATGTATGCTTCCTTGTGGTGAATGTAAGATCTTGTGTTTGGATGCCTATCTTATATCTTGTGTATCTTGAGCATGGTTGCTATAGGGCGTATGCCTCTAGAGTGTGTTTGTATGTTGTGTATGCTTCTTGGGGTCGTTTAGGGCGTTCAGGATCGTTTAGAGATGTGTAAAAGTGATTTTGGAAAACTGCAGGTTGCAGGTGTTTCGAAACGAGTTGTGCCGTTTTAGAACGGGTGTGGTTCCAGGGTCCCCCATATCGGAACACGTTTCGGTACGGTTTGGCCACTGTAAGCCCATGTTTCAAAACGCCTAGGTAAAACGTGACCCTGTTTCGAAACGGGTGGAAGCGTTTCGGTACGGGTGTCTTGCTTTTTAAACTGAAGCTCGTGCTCCGAAACGGGTGACGTCTGTTTCGAAACACAAGCCTAAAAATGGGCTATTTGACATCTCTAATGGATCCCAAGGGTTAGGCTTATGCCCTGTTTTCTGTTAGGCTTCTCGTGAGCCTTGTTTCCGCTGTCGTTTCAGACATAGGTTTAATAAAAGCATCTAGATAAGACTATAATAAACGAAAAGTTTTCTAGGGTCACTAACCGAGGTGGAACCTTAACGGGTTTCGCATCGGTTTTCCCCGTATAGCCTACTCGGACCGGTCAGTCGACCAGACCGGGAGGAGGGGGTTACATTTATTGGTATCAGAGCCTAAGGTTTCCGAGACCTTGGGCAGGTAAGTGAGGTAAGTTTAATTCTTTTGTTGTAATTGCACGGTGGTTGCTTGCCATGTAAGCGTGTTTGCTTGTTTATCAAGTATGCTTGGTGTATGTTGTTTGATCGTGCGTGTGTGTTTCTTGAAGCATGTTGAGTAGAGTCCCATTGGTTCTATTACATCGGAAAAAGAGATTTTTAAGTGAGGGAATCATACTTGAGCCACTTGGACCCTTTCCTTTGCTAACCCAGTTTGTATGTTAAATTGTTGATGTTGTTGATTTATTGCTTTTGGTAAGTTTGAGGCCAAGGCGTGGGTCGTGAATCGGTAAGTAGAATATGTGGTTTCTGAAATGTGGATGGTGTTGGAGGAGTTCATCGCTATAGTCAGGGAAGTATGGTTGTACCGGAGTTGAGGTACAATTTGTTTGCTTGAGTCAGTGTGTATGTGGGTTGATTTCTGTCGATAAGGAACGATGTGATCAATTCTGGTATTAGTGGGTAAAGAGAAATAAAGACATGTGAGTGGGACTCAGAGTGGTATCGAGGTTATAGTAAATAAGCCCTTGGTACAATTTTGAGTTTGTCTTTTCTGATCGATTCTGAATCTGTACTTCTGTATATTGTTAGCAAGCATGCAAAGATTGAATGTGCCGGGTGAAGTGTTAGAGGTAGGTATGAGTACCTTAGTTCTTTAGGCGAGATCAAGATAAGAGTCTCGTGTGAGTAATCTAAAATTCAGAAATGTTAGATGGTAATCGTTGGGGTTCAGCCTATGGTTTTAATACAAGACAATCGATCAGTATCCGTGAGTGGGAATCGATTTGTGCGATTGGGCCAGTGTGCATCTGAGTTGTCTTCCAGCGAGAAGGAGAGATGAAGTCACTTCCGATATAGTTGAGCCGAGAAGGAAGTCTTGAGCTTTTACTCTAGATTGTTTGGTAGTGGGATGTTTTGAGTCGTCAGGACCGATGTTTTAGAACAAGTTCAAGCATGATTGTTTGTGTGTGTGATCAGAACTGAATTTTGAGGTTTCGAGATGCTCAAAGAACGATTTTGAAGAGTTAGATTATGTTGAAGTACCAGCCTGAAAAGCAAGAGAACCGAAGACTATCAGTTGTATACATGTGAAGTTGCAATTTCCGCGGATTCGTCCTTTGGTGTGAGCATGCAAGGAAATTAAATATACTTGTTGAGATCTTAGACGTAGGGACGCATGTGACTAGACCTTTTGGTGAGATAGTGGTGGTCAGAAAAATGAACGGAATATGTTTGTTAATGGTTCATGGTTACGTGTTTCTAGTAGACGTGAAGTAATTGTCTTTTTACGGTTTTGATGTAACATTTGGCTTGGTTTGGCTTGTAGAGCACAGAGTTAGGGTATACGTTGAGACAAAGAGAGTTGCTTTGAAGTTGCAGATTTCTGTGGGACTGTAGTGGTAGGTGAAGATGTGAACTTCTTATCGAATGTTGATCCAGCTTTAGAGGTCAAAGATTGATTGAGTTTGGTTGATAGGCTTGCTTAGCAAATGCGATGGATTTGATTTTTGAATGAGGATTGGACCGCGGAATGTTAGAATAGTTTGTGTTTTTCCTAAATTTGGAATAATTGCCCGATTTGTCTCTTGATAGGGAAGAAGAGTTTATTATTGATACCGTCTTCGAGTTTGCTCATGTTTGATTCCTCTGTATCTTATGGTTCCCGAAAGAATTGAGAGTGTTGAAGAATCAACTACGAGATTTGTTAGACCGTAGATTCATTAGGCCTAGTACATCATCTTAGAGTGCGACAGTACAATTTGTGAAGAAGAGAGATGACATACGAGAATGTGTTTAGATTTCAGGTAGTTGAAACAATATACCGTGAATAATTAGTATCCATTTCCGAGTGTCAGTGATTTGTTGATCAGTTGGGGTGTGCTCCGGTCTTTTCGAAGATTAATTTGAGATTCGAATTCTACCAATTGAAAGTGAGAGAAGTTGATGTACCGAAGACAGCTTTTGGGGCAAGATATGATCACTTTGAGTTCTGGGTTATGCCGTTTTGTTTGACTAGTGTGTTAGTTACTTTTATAGAGAAGTTGAGCAGAATACTTCCTGAGTTCCTTGATCAGTTTGTAGTAGCTCTCATAGATGATACGTGGGTATATTCACGTACTGAAGAAGACCATGACAAGCTTTGAAGTTAGTGTTGTAGATCCTATTAGAGAATCAATTGTATGCCAAGTCGAGCAAACGTGAACTCCGAGTCAAGGAAGATGTTCTCCTAGGACATGTAGATTAGCCGAGTGTATTAGGGTAAATCCTAAGTAGGCAGAAGAAGATGTGAGTTGGAAGAAATTGAAGACTGTGACAGGTATCTATAGTTCCTAGGTCTAGCAATGTTACGATCGGAGGTTTGTAAATGATCTTTTGAAGATAGCTGCTCTATTGACAGATTGCTAAAGAATAATGTTCAGTTGTATGGTTAGATGCGAGACAACGAGCCCTTGAGAAACCGAAAGAAACTTTGAAGGGAGCTACGACCATGATCCAGCCATTGTCAGAGAAAGAATTTGTGAACTATTGTGATGCGTTACATGTAGGGTTAGGTTGTGTGCTTATGCAAGACAGAAGATTTGTGGCTTATTCACCGAGATAGTTGAAAGACCTTGAAAAGAATTATCCGACACAAGACATAGAGTTAATTACAGTTGTATTTGCTCCGAAGACTTAGAGACAAAGCATGTATAGTAAGAAATGCACAATATATGCACTTATCATCAGAGCTTGAAATATTAGACGACTTAGGAAAAGGGTTGAAACTTGAACAACATAAGTTGTTAGAACAGCTTGAAGACCGTAATCTCAAGATTGAGTACCGTCCGAAGAGAGTCAATGTAGTAACTGATATTCCGAGTCATATTTGTTGTTAGATTAGTAGTGGAGTTGCGAGTTGTATTTGCCGGATTCAGTTTACCAAATGATAGTAGTTTTGTGGCCGAGTTTTGAGTTAAACCTACATTGAGTCAGATGCTTAAAGAGAAACAGTTACAAGACAGGTTCTTGGCACCTCACGTGCAAGACATAGCAGAAGGAAGACCCTCAGAATACAGTTTCAGAGATGAGAGAGTTTTGCATTTTAGAGACAGAATAGTTGTGCCGAATGACATAGTGTTTTGAGACGTATTGTTTTGGCCGAAGCACACGGCAGTTCATTTGTATTGCATCTGAGTTGTATGAAGACGTATTGTGGGTTGAAGATGAGTACTTCCGGATTGAGTTGATGAATGATGTGGTTCAGTATGAGAGTAAGTGTGTAATTTGCCAGCGTGTCAAGGTCGGGCATCAGTTTTCTTCTAGTTGTTACAGTAGTGGAAGATTTCTAATGAAAGTGGGTAATAGATTTGAGGGACCTTGTGTTTGGTTCGCCTTTGATTTCTCCGTGAGAACTTAGCTAAGTAAACAATGATAGTTGCTTCGGTGTGCTCATTTTATACGTGTTCACGTTACTTGTACCTTGTGTAAGATGGCGGAGTCGTGCCTTAGCAAGAGTGTGAGTTGTACAGTGTCTTGGATTCGATAATGGCCGGTAGAGGTTCGAGATTTCAACTAGATTTTTGAAGATGTTTGCATAGTGTTCGGTTACCTGTTGAAGTCGGATGGTTAGTCAGGGAAAGTTATCGGTCAAGTTTTTAAACAGTGCTGTATGAGTTTGTGAATCGGGCTAGTTCTGTTGTTTATCTATTACGGGTACCACCAAAGTTAGAAAGGGGTTCGTAATGTGTTCTGTGTATCTATGATCCGGAAGTGTGAGTCAAATATGTCCCGCGTTATGTTGTTGAAGAGATTCAGTTGAGTTTAAAATTGACATGCCTTGAAGGAACCGTTGAGATCTTAGCATCAGATATCTATTGTTGCGTGGTAAGTCTATCGATTGGTTAAAATGTTGTGGTGAGAAGAAAAGGGAAGTGTGGAGGAGCAGTTTCAGTGACTTTTCCTGTCCGATAAATTTCGGGGACGAAATTTCCTTAAGTGGGGGAGGGTTGTAACACCCGGGTTTGGGGGTCGGATGAAAATAATAATAAAATAATGGTTCGGGTTTCAGCTTCATAATTAAAATAATAATATATTTTTAATAGGCTTCGTGTTTGCAAAATAATTAAAAACTATGTTGGGCCTATCTTCTAAGTCCAATTCCATGGATTTTAGGAGATGAGAATTTTAGCCATTCATTAATGGCATTATGGTAAATAAGTGGTCTTCCAAATTATGAACCCATTTTTATTTTAGGGTAATCTTCACTGATGGTCACTTTTGCTTTGGGTTTGTTTTATTATGGTCACCCGAATTCAAAAAAGATTATTCTGGCCACTTACGTTCGAAACCGTTTCTGTTTTAGTCACTGGACCGTTAACCTCCGTTAGTTAAAAATAATAATTTCTAATTTGACCCCCAAACTTTCAAAACTTCATTTTTCACCATCTTCCCCAAAACTCAATGAACTTCCCACTGCATGGGAGAACTACAAAAATCATTGATTGATTTATTGATCTATTGAACTGCAAAAATGAAATGTCTACATGTTAGAATTTAGGGATAGTTGTTTCTGTTAACTATTGAACTGGATTTTAGTTAGTTTTACTTGAGCAGCGTAATGGTAATTATGTTTTATACTGTTGTTTCTGTTAACTATTTTTGGTTGCTTTTTAGTTATTGCGACTTCTTTGAAAGTAGAAAGACCTATAGGTTTAGTTTTCTGATTTTCTGGCTACGATTGGCTTTTTTTTTCTTTCAATTTTCACTTTTCTCCCAAACACTAGAAGGTGACTGGATTTTATATCTTTTAAGTTTGACTATTTTTTGATTTCTTAAATCTAGTAGTGAAATGTTATGATTATTATCAGGCAAGCAAAAGATGTCGTGAAAGGCATAAAAAAGAAGCTTGGGAGTAAAAATCCAAAAGTTCAACTTCTTGCGCTAACTGTAAGCTGCTAAAAACTTTTTCATTGATTTCCACTAGTCTCTAGGTATAATGATCACTTTTGTTGCATGTTTTGTCACCATTTTGTACATTGAACTAAAATTGTTTAAATTTGGTTTACTTTCTACGTTCTAGCTGCTAGAAACTATCATAAAAAACTGCGGGGACATTGTCCATATGCATGTTGCAGAGAAAGGTGTTCTTCATGAGATGGTTAGAATAGTCAAGAAAAAGGTAGGGAGTCCCCATTTTGTAGTTGTTCTCTTCTTGTAAAACTTGTTCTCAGTTTTTGTACTGTTCAAATGTAGCCCGACTTTAATGTTAAAGAGAAGATATTGACTCTGATTGACACTTGGCAAGAAGCTTTTGGAGGTGCGAGGGCAAGATACCCACAATATTATGTTGCATACGAAGAGTTGTTGGTATGTCTGCTTAGGCTTCTCATCTTAAATTGTATGTCTTTGAGACATGTTGTATTACTTGTGATCTGATTCTCCTTATGCCATTATTCATTTGTGACTTACTCAAAATACATTGATATGTGAAGAGTACTTCTACATAATGTGGCCTTTTCCTTTTTTCCCCTCTGAGGCAAATTGGTTTATTGTTCAGCGTCTTGGGGCAGTATTCCCACAAAGATCTGAGAGGTCTGCACCCGTACTTACTCCTCCTCAAACAAAACCTTTAAAGATGGTAAAAAATGAAGTTTTGAAAGTTTTGGGGTCAAATTAGAAATTTTTATTTTTAATTAACGGAGGTTAACGGTCCAGTGACCAAAACAGAAACGGTTTCGAACGTAAGTGGCCAAAATAATCTTTTTTGAATTCGGGTGACCATAATAAAACAAACCCAAAACAAAAGTGACCATCAGTGAAGATTACCCTTTTTTTAAATGAGCTTAGTCATCATCTTCACCCCCCTTTCCACCATTTCCACGACAAGAAGAGAGCTTCTCTTCATCTCACTCTTTCATCTCCTTTCTTCTTCATTCTTGGAGCTTTTTGAAAGGCAAACATATTTTTGACTTGGTCTTGGTCTCCTCTTCATTTTGGTATCTTTAGATTTCACTAAAACTAGGTATTTTGTAATTTGGGTTTTTGAAAGTTTGGGTTAAAGGATGGAGCTTTATGGGTTTTTATCAAAGCTATTGATTTAATATTGTTAGATATGTTGTTTGTGAACCTTGAGGTCCAACATAGTTGATTTTTACATGGTTTTATGTTGATTCCCGAATTTGGGTTTTAATGAGGTTTTTGAAGGGTTTGAAGGTTGGTTTCGGGGGTGCTTGATGTTGGAAATCATTGGCTGATGGTTATACTATGTTTGAGTAGTGTTTTGAACATGTTTAAGAGTGCTTTGGATGACTACATTGCTGATTTTTGATGGGTTGTTGTGGAAGTATGAAAATGAGATTTTTTAGAGTGAACTTGACTTTGAATTGTGAGAATTGTAGTGGATTTGTGTGTTGGTGTTAAACTTTGTGTTTGTGGCTGATTTTGTGGCTAATGTATTGTGTTTGAATGGTTAGAAGCAAGAGAAATCAATGGAGAAGCTTCGGGCTCAAATTCGGAAACTTGGATGCTTGGTAGGCTAGTCGACTTGTGCTAATGGAGTGGTCGGTGAGTGGTTACTGTTTTTAAATGGCTTTCAAATTTTGGTTCAAGCATGTGAACCTAGGATGGGCTTGGTAAACCCACCTAGAGTTGAGATTAGAGTGGTAGCCTAATCTCAAGCTTAGCTTAGGAAACTTTTGGTTGAACTCCTAATTGCTTATTATGCCTCATGTTTAATTGTGATTATGTTGGCTATGTATAATGTGTTATACATGTATATTCAGGCTTGGATTGATGCATTGATATATGCATGTGGATTGTGCATGATAGTGATCATGGTGAGTATGTGCTAAGCACGGAAGTTGTTTTGAAATGATGTTGTGAAAGGTTATGAATTGTGTTTAATATTGGCACTAGTATGCTTGGGTACAATGATCGATCATTAGGATGTTAGTGTGCACACGAGAGTCCAATTCACGCGTGGCCTTGGTGGCATTAAGGCACCAAGGAGGAGTACGAATTCGCCCGAAAATCTTTATATATAGTCGGTGATGAGTGGAATCCCATCGACGGGGCGTGAGGATGAGTGGAATCCCCTCCGCAAGAACCGGTGATGAGTGTAATCCCACCGAAGGTAATAGTTGTGTTGGAAATGCGTTCCAACTTGTTATTCGCGTATTCGAGTCATAGCTAGGTGCCAATATGATATGAAATGTGATTTCCAATATAGATTGAGATATGTTGTTAATAATACATTGATATATGTATCTTCGTGTGTTGGGCTTATGAATTGTTGATCATGGCATAGTGATGATTATATGTTCATGCATCGTGTATATTTTGGCTCATGTGGAACGGAGGTAAGATCATGCATTCTATCATAGTTGTTGCTCGTGCTTGGACCTTGCATTGTCGAAGGTTTGTTTTATGAGCTTACCCTCATTAAGCTTTTATGCTTACGCTCCTTTTTGTTCCACAATGCAGATCAGTAGCTTGTGGGTGGCAAGGGCAAGGAAAGGTCTCCAAGTGTTGCTTTTGGTTAGCTCAAGTATGATCTTTAAATTGTAGATTGTAATAGTCAAGCAATGGGATAGGTGTTGTTGATGTGAATGTTTTGTTGTATGTTGATGTTGGTTTGGCTTTTGGATTCTTTGTTTGAATTGTAAACCTTGTTTATGTTGCATGTCTTGAATGCTTATATGTTTTGTTGGCTAAGGCATGTAACCTTAAAAGCTATGTATGGTTCCTTATGGTGAATGTAAGATCTTGTGTTTGGATGCCTATCTTATATCTTGTGTATCTTGAGCATGGTTGCTATAGGGTGTATGCCTCTAGAGTGTGTTTGTATGTTGTGTATGCTTCTTGGGGTCGTTTAGGGCGTTTGGGATCGTTTAGAGATGTGTAAAACTGATTTTGGAAAACTACAGGCTGCAGGTGTTTCGAAACGAGTTATGCTGTTTCGGAACGGGTGTGGTTCCAGGGTCCCCCGTATCGGAACACGTTTTGGTATGGTTTGGCCACTGTGAGCCCCTGTTTCGAAACATGTTTCGAAACGCTTTGGCCTCTGTAAACACCTGTTTCGAAACACCTAGGCAAAACGTGACCCTGTTCCGAAACGTGGTGGAAGCGTTTCGGTACGGGTGTCTTGCTTTTTAAACTGAAGCCCGTGTTCCGAAACAGGTGACGTCTGTTTCGAAACACATGCCTAAAAATGGGCTGTTTAACATATCTAATGGGTCCCAAGGGTTGGGCTTAGGCCCTGTTTGCTGTTAGGCTTCTCGTGAGCCTTGTTTCCGCTGTCGTTTCACACATAGGTTTAATAAAAGCATCTAGATAAGACTATAATAAACAAAAAAGTTTTCTATGGTCGCTAACCGAGGTGGGACCTTAACGAGTTTCGCATCGGTTTTCCCTGTGTAGCCTACTCGGACCGGTCAGTCGACCAGACCGGGACGAGGGGGTTACATGATGTATGGTATGTGGAAAGAAAAAGTTTTCAGAAATTAATTTACTTTAAGATATAGGATTTTAGAACGATGTTTAGAGTTCATATGTTTATGTTTTATTGTTTAAAATTTATACTACTAATAAAAAAACTTACTTCCTCCTTCTTTCATTAAAAGTTTACTTCCGCCTCTCACTAAAAATTAGAGTTTTCGTTCCTTCTCCACCCACCTTCCCTTGCTCTCTCTTGATTCACTTTCTTGGTTCCTTTTCGTCTTGGGGTGTTTCGGTTTTACCCACTGGTCAGCTTGTTGTGGAGGCTTTTTTCCCAATGTCATTGGCTCTGTTCGGACCCTCGTGTGTGAGAGGAGGCTCTAGTTCGCGGTCGAGAAGGGTCCTCGTCCAACTTTGTCCTTTGTTTTTTGGCGGTAGGCGCTCAGACGTCGTCTCTTCTACTTCTCCTTTTGCTATCGCGATGCTCATGATTTGAACGTGATTTGGCTTTCGGTTCCTCACTGCATTTCTATCATTGTCTCCATGCTTTTGTGTCAATAGAAATGTACATGCAACTGATGAATGGATGTTGGCTTTGATTTTTTCTCGATTCTCTTGTTGAATATTCTTTCTCACTCTGATCTGGGGTGGTGGTCCTTTCTTGTTTTACTGTGTTGTTTCTTGTTGTTTTGTGTTTTGGTCTTTTGTTTGTTTTTGTGTTGATTGTGTTGTTTTAATTTATCTTGTTTTGTGATGTATCTCTTCTCCCTCTCTTGTTTTGTCGTTTCTTTCTTTATTGTTATGATGTTTGTGTTTTAACAAAATGTTGGTTTTTGTTCGAAAAAATGTTTAAAATTTAGGGTTTAAAGTTAGAATTGATGTGTAGGGGATAAGATTTAAAAATTTAAATTCTAGGTTTTAAAGCTTAAATTGTGAAAAATAATTTTCTAATATCAGTGCATTTAATAAATTTTCTAAGAAAAAAAGTCTAATCAAAAGTTTTTTTTTTCTAAACATAAACAATTAATTTGAATTGAAAATATCCATTATTAAGTTTTTTATTGGATTCTTAATTTATTTAAATTAAGTATTATGATGAACGAATTCGATTTGAACAATAGTTTGAACTAATTGAGCTTGAGTTTAATTAAAGAATGATTAAGCCAATGTATAAATGTCAAAGGGATTAGATATCCACTAATTTGCCTAGAAGTTAAAGATGCTCATCTTATATGGGTTCAAATTCCGACATAATAATATCTCCCTATTTAATTAAAAAAATTGTTAAAGGTATTACATGGTTTAAGGGTTAATATAGTACTAAAAAAATCAATAAACTAATTTAGTTCTAATAATTTTTTTTTATCTAATTTAGTTTTCATAATTTAAATTACAATAAATTAGTTCTCATAATTTAAATCTTGATCAATTAAGCCCTCTTGTAAAAGTTGACGATCACAATTATCAATTTAGACCATTAACTCGCAAAACATTATTAAGATGGTGACATATGACATATTTAAAAGTATTACGTTATAAAAAAACATTAAAATCATAAAAAATAAGATTAAAGAAAAGGTTACAATTTTTTTTTACGTTTATTCATTGGTGCTCCAAAAATCAGAAGAAAAAAAAGAAAGGAAGAAAAATATTAGTTTGAGACCGTTGTGGGCAGTTCTGCTGTAAGTCGGTTAATATACGGCGTGACCAGTTAAATAGGTGACCAGTTAAAGATAACAAAATCGGTAAAATTACTTATTTTGTTGATAACAGTATTAACATATTCTGTAGCGCCTATTTTGTTGATACTTTTGAGTAAATTACTTATTTTGTTGATACTTTCGAAAGTATCTATATTTTTAAAAAAAATATTGATACTTTTTTAAAAGCAATGTAACCCGTTGAAAAAAGTATCAAAAAAATCGATACAAAGGGCTCGAAAGTATCGATTCTGTTTCCACAGTATTTTGTAATTAATTGACATAGCATTCTGGACACAATGTACCGATACTTTTGTAACTAGTTATACAATTTTATCAATACAAAGGGCTCGAAAGTATCGATTCTGTTTCCACGGTACTAATAAAAAGTATCTATCCTTAAGAAGCGAATTTGACATAACCGGTAAAAAAAGGTCAAATCGATTACATTATTAATACATATAATGTAACCGGTAAATCGTTACCGAATTGTTTGTTTGGTGTCGATACTTTTGTAAGAACATGTACAAAAGAATCGGTACAATAGAAACAAATTTGACATAACCGGTTAAAAAAGGCTAAACCGGTTAAAAAAGGCTAAACATGTTACATTATTAATACATATAATGTAACCAGTATATCGTTACCGGATTGTTTGTTTGGTTACGATACTTTTGTAAGAACATGTACAAAAGAATTGGTACAATAGAAACAAATTTGACATAACCGGTTAAAAAAGGCTAAACTGGTTACATTATTAATACATATAATGTAACCGGTAAATCGTTACCGGATTGTTTGTTTGGTGTCGATACTTTTGTAAGAACATGTACAAAAGAATCAGTACAATAGAAACAAATTTGACATAACTGGTTACATTATTAATACATATAGTGTAACCGGTAAATCGTTACCGAATTGTTTGTTTGGTGTCGATACTTTTGTAAGAACATGTACAAAAGAATCGGTACAATAGAAGCAAATTTGACATAACCGGTAAAAAAAGGCCAAACCGGTTACATTATTAACACATATAATGTAACCGGTAAATCGTTACCGGATTGTTTGTTTGGTGTCGATACTTTTGTAAGAACATGTACAAAAGAATCGGTACATTAGTAATTTAAAAGGATTTTGAAACAGAAAAGGGGTCGAAAGAATAGACACAATTCAAAAAAGTATCGACACTTGGGGAATTGTATCGATTAAATATAATTGATATGACCAGTTAAAAAGTATCTACTCTAATACAATCCTTGTATTGCATTGCATTTATAGAAAACTCTCTTAGTATTTGAAATCGAACCGATTTTGGTTGCTGTGAAATAGAAGGGAGGCGTTTTTGAAGTTGTGGTGTATCAGAATCGAAAGGAAATGTATGTTGTCGAAACCCTAGTTTTTTTGTAATGTAGTATTCGAAAATTGGGGTTAAGGTTTTGGGTTTAGGGATTTTGAAGTAAAAAAGGATTTCGGATCGATTATAGGTCGAAATTGTAATTATAGGTAGAAAATAAATATCGGTAGTTTGTTTAGAGAACTTATAGGTAGAAATTGATATTGTCGGTAGAAAATGAATATCGATACTTTTTTCAGAGAACTCAAGCGGTTACTATAAGATGAGTTATTTGTCAATTTGTAAATTGGATAAAATGTATATATATATATCCACCCATTTGATTTAATTTAATTTTGAATGTTGAAAAGGTTGTCAATGGATCATGAAAATGTTGTTCGTGAAGATGACATTGAAATGGAGCCGGAGAGTATCGAAACTGATGAAAATCGAAAGCAACCAATGGGTCGATATATGTACTTCTAGTAAGTATCAATGTATTTGTGTACTTGTTCTTCAAATGGTAATTGGATTAAAGTATTTAAGAACATTTAAAATTTCCTATCATGACAGTATGAATGAAGTGCAAAGGATGAATAAATGTGGTACTTACAAAAGCGGTTCGGTATGTAAACTGAATTTATAATGAGTATTATGTAGCTTTAATATTTTGATTAAGAAACGTTTATGTATAAGTTTCAGGTGATAAAAGAGGTGGTGAAGAAATGGCACTCGATGGGTGATATTGAGAAGGAACTATTTATGAAGTTGTCCAAAAAGGCGAGAGCAAAATATTCGGCTTCGAGGAAAGCACATGAAAACATTGAAAAGAAGGTATTCATTAAACTTGTAAATACTGTGATAAATGATATATAAAAACTCTAACATTATATGTAAATAATTTAGGAAGTGTCGACAAGGTGTAGCATAAAACGAGTTCACCACATAATAGAACACTTGAAAGAGAAGGATAAAGCCAAAGTGTTGGAAGAAATGGGGTTTGGATCTCTGATTGGATTGAAGGACCGACCAATTGAGAGGGAATTGTGTCGATTGTTGATGGGAGAATTTGATTTGGAAAAGTGTAAAGCTCGCTACGGTAAATATTCTTTTCATTTTGGTGTCTGATGTGTTGAAGTCGTATTGGGGCTAGAAAATAAAGGGAAAAGTGTGCAAGAAGTAATTAAGAGGGAGGACTGGAAAAAACTTGTGAACAAGTATGGCTTAAAGTCCAAGGTGACATATGTTGCACTCGAGGACGATATTAAAAGTGGCAAGTATGATGGGGATCATCTGAAGGCTCGGGTACTATTGTACCTTGTCGGAGTATTTCTTTGTCCAACGGGTGATACATCCCCGAGCAAGGAATATATAAAGTTGATTTCCGATGAAGGGTTGAAAGATGAATTAAATTGGGCCTCATTTGTCAATGAGAAATTATTTGATGCAATCAAGAGCTTTTAGAAGGCCGAAAACCCCACATACCTCAAAAGGTGCATAATTGTCTTAGAGGTAAATGAGTTGAAGGATGTGTTAGTTTAGAAAACTTTGTAAGTATAGTTATTATAGAAAATGATAAAGTTTATTATAAATGCAGGTTGCATTGTTTGATTTTTGGTCTGATTCTTCAAGTGTGCCGACCTTCCAAAGAACCGGAGTGGCACGCATCATTGCACGGGGCAAGAAAGAAGTCGCCCGAGTGATGGCAAAGTTAAAGTTAGAAAGACCGAAAAAGAAAGTAAGGGTAATAAAAGTATTTATATATTAGTAAGGACTTAAAAAAAGATGTTCTAATATTGTAATTTATTTTTGAAGATTATTGGCGAGGAGGAAGATGAGAAGGTAGAAGAAAAGGTGAAACAGAAGGAAGAATGGGGAAGTAAATATGACATTTTGATGTTTGAGTTGGCGGAACTGAAAAAAGTTGTTTCTGATCGTTTGCAAAGACAATCCAGAATCTGTAACACCCGGGTTTGGGGGTCGAGTGAAAATAATATTAAAATAAATATTTCGGGTTTTGGTTTCATAATTAAAATAATAAAATAATATTATTTGGGCTTCGTGTTTTCAAAACAAACATTTTATGTTGGATCCAATTTTAATTTGAAAACCCAAAATTCCATGGATTTTGGAATAGTGGAAGGTGACTATTCTCATTAATGGCAAAAGTGTAATTAAGTGGTCTTGCAAATAAAACCCCTTTTTATTTAAAATACCCTTTGTCATCTTCTTCCCCTCTCCTCCATTTCATTTTCACGACCAAAGAGCTCTCCTTCACCAAATCACTATTCCATCATCTCCCTTGCTCTTTGTTGGAGATTTTTCAAAGGTAAAACCGTTTTTGACTTGTCTTTTCTTCCCTCTACAAGCTAATACCTTTATTTTTTTCCCAAAGCTCATAGTTTTTGTAATTTGGTGTTTTGAAAGTTTAGATTAAAAATGTCATCTTTATTGTCTATAACTTAAGCTTTTGATTTGTTGGGGTTATATGAGTTATTTACAACCTAAAAGGTCCAACATAGTTGATTTTTACATGGTTTTATGTTGTTTCCCGAAATTGGGTTTTAGAGGGGTTTTTGAAGGGTTTTAAGTTGAGTTTTGGGGGTATTTTATGTTGGAATTTGTTGGCTGATGGTTAGGCTATGTATAAGGGTTGTTTTGGAAGCTTTTGGGAGTAATTTAAGTGTTTGAATCAATGGTTTAGGGTTGTGCTTCATGGCTGCTCGGGAATGAAGGTTTTGAGGGTTGTTCTTAGCTTGAAAACATGTGTTTTGTGTTTGATTAGTGTTCCGGGTTTGCTACATTGAATTGTGAACTGATTTGAGGTTATTTTGATTGTGTTGGGATGATTAGAAGCGAGGATTTGTGTTGGTGAAGCCTCGGGAACGAATCTGGAATCGTTGGAAGCTTGATCGACTAGTGTGTTGAGCTTGGAATAGTCGGTGAGTGGTTAAATGTTTTTAAATGGTTTTCAAGTGTTGGTTCAAGCATGTGGACTAGGTTGGGCTTGGTAGACCCACCTAGAGTTGGGATTAGAGTGGTAGTCTAATCCCAAGCTTTAGTTAGAGACTATGGTTGATCTTTATATGTTGTGTATGCCTCATGTTTAATTGTGGTTATGGTGGCTATGTATATTGTGTTATACATATTTGTTGAGGCATGGTGTTGATGCATTGTTATATGCATGTGGATTGCGCATTACGGTAAGTCATGATGAGTATGTGCTAAGCACGGAAGTTGATATGGATTGATGTTGTGAAAGATTATTGAAATGTGTAGTATTGGCACTAGTATGCTTGGGTACAATGATCGATCATTAGGATGTTTAGTGTGCACACGTGAGGCAAATGCGCGCGTGGTCTTGGTGATGGTAGTCATCAAGATGGAGTACGGGTTCGCCCGGAAAATCTTCTTATATATGTTAGTCGGTGATGAGTGTAATCCCATCGACGGGGCGTGAGGATGAGTGGAATCCCCTCCGCGTGAAACGGTGATGAGTGTAATCCCATCGTAAGGTAATAGTTGTGGTTGGATGTGAGTTCCAACGGTTATCCGCGTATTTGAGTCATAGCTAGGTGCCAATATGGATTGATATATGTGTTGCCAATACGGATTGTGGAATGTGTTGTTAATACATGGATATATGTATTTTCGTGTGTTGAGCTTATGACTTGTTGAGCAAGGCATAATAATAAGTTTATGTTCATGCATCATTTATATTTTGGCTCATGTGGTTCGAAGGTAAGATCATGCATTCTACCTTGGTCGTTGCTCGTGCTTGGTCCCTGCATTCTCGAGGTTTTTTTTATGAGCTTACCCTCACTAAACTTTATGCTTATGCTCTCTTTTGTTCGACAATGCAGATCCGTAGTTCGTGGATTGCTTGTGCAAGAAGAGGGCCTCCAAGTGTGCTTGTGGTGCTATCTTAGCTTTCAAGTATGGACTTTTAAGTTATGAAGTGTAATAGTCAAGCAATGGGATATGTATTGTTGTCTTGAGCTTTTGGATGTGAGTTGTGGATGTGATGTGTTAGGAGCATGCTTATACTCCTTAATATGTTGTTGTTGATGTGGCTTGTTGATGTCATGTTTGGATTGTAAACCATGTTTAAGTTGCTTACCTTGAATGCTTAAGTGTATGTTCTTGTTGAAGCATATTATCTTGAATGCTATGAATGATTCTTATGTTGAATGTTGACTCTTGAATGTATGGCTTTTATCTGGTTGTTGAGTGCTAAGCATGTTTGTATAGGGTGTCTTGCATTTAGAGTTGATGTATGTTGGTTGTTGGAGGTTTTAGTTGTATTTTGGGACAACCTTGTACCATAAACCAGCTAAAACCAATATGCAGACAGAGGGCGTATCGAAACGGTTGGTCCCGTTTCGGTACGACCCCTTTGTTTCAGGCCAGGCGTTTCGATACGCAAAGGGAACGTTTTGGTACGATTTTGCCACTGGAAATCTGAGATTTTGACGATAAATTGAAGTATCGAAATAGGCATTGGCGTTTCAGAACAGTCTTCGTATCGTTGACCACGAGAAGTTGACCGTTGAGGGCGTTTCGATACGGTCCACCCCTGTTTCGAAACGGTCTCCTCGGGTTGACTTTGTCCAGTTGACCTAGTCAAGGCGTATCGAAACACCCTATGGGCGTTCTGATACGGCCTGCAATCTAAGTTAAAAATGGGTTGTTTTGTTGGGCTGTTTGGTTGTTTGCCTCGTTTGTTTCTTTCATTGTTGCCTTTCTCACATAGGACTTAACAATACATCTAGACAAGATAATAATAATGAAAAAGTTTTCTCGGGTTGTTAACCGAAGTGGAGCCTTAACGGGTTTCGCCTCGGTTATCCCCATGTAGCCCACTCGGACCGGTCAAGCATCCGGACCGGAACGAGGGGGTTACAGAATCGAAGAGGCAATTGAGAGCATTGAGGGGAAGTAGGGGAAAGGTTGATGGAGTGGTGAAAGAAGTGGTGGAATTGAGGGGGTGAGTTGAAGGGGGTGATTGGAGTGGTAGAAAAAAAATGATGAGGAGAAAATTTTAAGTTCTGAAATGAAACAAATGAGGAGTTATGTTGAGCAAAAATATAATGAACTTAAAAAATACGATGAAGAAAATGTGGAAGAATTGAGTATGAGAAAAGAAAATATTGATCATTCTGATCCAGATATGAGGACACCAGATAATGTCATAGATGCAGATCTGGATTCAGAATGTCGCGCACCAAAGAAGAAGCAAAAGGTAAAATGAATAAAAGCAATTGATATCCATTTTGATTGTCGTGTTGTGGCTAATATATATAATCAATATCGTAGGTTGAAAAGGTCAAAATACCAAAAGAATTTGGTTCAATGGAGGCTGCAATGTGTGAGTATGTATGGAATATTGGGTTAGAAGATAGGTAAGTAATATATATTACTTTGTGAGTGATATTTAAATATTTATGTGAAAAAATTAATCCAAAAAATTGCCACAATAGGCGACGTTGCGACGTTAAAACTTAGTAAATGGGTTATTGGTCAGGTTATTGATTTGGTCGGCTGGTTGTTGGCTGACGATTTGATGAAGAAGAGATCAGGGAACTAGAAGATTTGTTATATTCCATACAATTTTGTGGTAAGTTAAATTTATACATGTTGAAAAGTTGTGTTATAGTTGGTCAATTAATAGTTATTGTTTTTGGAAATGCAGTCATCGGTGTTAAAGTACAATCCAGATGTGGACGGAGTTATAAGCTTTTGGAGTGACATAATGTTAGACTATAATAAAATGAACGATTGTGACACGCTAAGATTATTTTGCGTAAATGTTGTTTTGTATTTAAATATTTACAATAAATGTTCTAATTTCTTGTCTTAGGTGTCGACATTTATTGTAGATCTTCTTCGCAATAAACGATAGCAACAACCATTAGTATCTCTTAGTGTTGGATATGGTGGAGCGTGTAGCAACGGTTCTTGATAGTCTATATTGATCTCACCGGCATAAGACAAGAGTGCAAAATTGCAGGCAATTGATATGTGCCGATAAATTTTGTAATTTATAATGCATAATTTCTTCGTAATCTAATTTAATATTTTTTTGACGCGGATGAGATGTTTAGATAAATAAAATAAGGACGTGGGGTTTGTTGATGCATCTGGGAAGATGAAGGTCCCAGTGATGGATTTAAAATTAGTAGACCGTAAGACGAATGAGCAAACGAACGGGTATGAAATTTGAGTATTTAATAAGTCAAATATTTATCATGGTTAACTATTTGACATTTGTGGCAATCAATTGTTATAACAGAGATGATTGCGGAATTTATGTGATTATGTGGATGGAAACGATTGTTGATGGGAGGTCAACAGATGATTTGGTAAGTGGTCTGAAAAGGACTTTTAAAATAAAATTTGAGTACTCTTACATTGAATGACGTGGTAATAAAATGTTCTAATGTGAATCTAGGTTGTTGGGGAATAGAATCGTATGAGAATTTTAAACGATCTCATAAATCACGAAGGTAATAAAAGAAGAGATGAGTTAACAAATGATTGCCTGAAACATATGAAAAAGTAATTCTTATGAAACTATAAATTCCATAATTGTTATGAAACGGTATGTTGAGTGGATCAATGGATTGATCAAAGCCAAGAGGGGGGTGAATTGAGTTTTTTAAAAATTGTTGGAGTAAAAGAATGGCTAAAAATGAAGAAGAAGGAATTTTAGAGTGGTTCAAGTTCCAAATGAACTCTACATCCATTACCTTAGCTACCACTAAGGATTTCCAACAATCCACTAATTGTTCTTCCCCTTTTTAAGGCTTAGAAGGTAACCTACAATACCGGTCAAATTTTCTACCCAAAATTTGACCAAATCCTCACAAGAGTACAAAGAATAATTAAAGGCAAGAAAGATATCTCTCAATACAAGATTTCCCCTTTAAGTACAAACACTCAACCCAAATTTGATAACAAGATCATATTTGAACACTACACAATTTGGGGTTTTACAAGAGATTGGAAAATAAGCACCTTGAGCTTGGATTTTTGCTAGGATGTTTATCTTTGATGCAATAGTTGTTGTTGATCTTCAATTAGCTTCTATTTATACCTTATCTATCAATTCTAGCCGTTTGGGTGGTTAGGGTAATCAATATAGCCGTTGGGACCCTTTCTTTCCACCATAAATGTACTTCTGCAACTTACCGTATCAGTACGCGTGAATCTGTATCGATACTTGTCTCAAAACAGAAAGAGTCGTTGCACAATAACAAGAGGGCGTATCGATACGCGGGTAAGCGTATCGGTACAGAACAGGGACCGTTTCGATACGGGGAACAACCGTATCGATGCAATTTTTTCAACTGAGCTTACTGGAAGTTTCCGTATAAACACGGCTAGGTGCGTATCGGTACGGGACAACCACCACTTTAAATTTCAGTTACCTAACAACTAACACCAACGGTCAAAAACATTAAAAGCTTTTCGAATTTAAAATTTCATTAAATATGTATCGATACGGGTGGAACCGTATCGGTACGCCATTCAAACTCCTTCAGTTTTTACAGAGGAAGCGTATCGATACAGATTCAATCTGTTTCGATGCGGTGAGGGTGTATCGAAACGCGTCTTTCCTGTAGCCAACTTTGTAAAAAAAAGTATCGATACGGCTGGAAGCGTATCGATACGTCTAGACGTTTTTCAATACTTTGGCCTTGGAACACTTAGAAAATATTTGGAGTTTGAGTTTTTCAAATCAGATTAAAGCCTTGGTGATTTATAAATCATTTGAGGGACTTAGAAATCTATTTCAAGTTTTCAATTTAATCCTTAACATACTTTGTTATATCAAAATCAAACATGTTTTACACGACCTCATAATTGTTGAATTAACATAATTTTGTATGTACTTATTGTAGATAGTTAGGTTGTTGTAAATTATGTTAATATAATTTTGTATGTACTTATTTAACAAATATTTTGTTAGATGTGTAAAACCTATGTTTGATTTTGATATAATTAGATCTTTAAGGATCAATTTGTAAAACTTAAAATTGTTTTTATAAGTCCCTTAATAAGTTTTAAAACACCAACACTTTAAAACTGATTTATAAAACTCAAACTCAAAATATTTTCTAAGTGTTCCAAGGCAAAACCATTAAAAATCGTCCAGGAGTATCGATACACCTTCCACCGTATCGATACCTTTTTTTTTGCAAAACTTGGTTACTGTCGGAACCAGTATCGATACCCCAAACCCTAGTATCGATACACCCCTGTGTTAAAATTCAAAGAGTTTGATAGCGTACCGATACGGCTAACCCTCGTATCGATACGGGCTTTATAAATTTTTAAATATTAATTCGGTTTAAAAATATGACCGTTGGTGTCAGTTGGTTGGTAACCAAACTTTAAAAGGTCGTTGACCCGTATCGATACGCCTAACCCCCGTACCGATACGGTTTTGGACAGTGAGCTAAGTTCAGAAAATGGTATCGATACGGCCCTTGCCGTTTCGATACCCAGTACCGATACGCTTACGTGCGTATCGATACCCCTTATTAAATGCACACAACGACTCTTTCTTTTCTGAGACAGGTACCGATACACCTTCCCGCGTACCGATACCGGTAGCTGCAGAAGTGCATTTATGGTGGTAAGAGAGGGTTCCAACGGCTCCATTTATGTTCCCAACCACCCAAACGGCTAGAAATCAATGAGGAGGTATAAAAGACACATCCAAAAGCTACAGCAACAACTATTGATCTTCAAGCAAACATCTATTCATCAAATCCAAGCAATTGTGCCAAAATTCCTATTTGTCTAGAAATCCCAATTGTATTCTTCATTCATATTTTGTTCAATTGGGTTGAGTGCTTGTATTGGGGCTATCATTTGTATTGAGAGATACCTTATTAGCCATCAAATTTCTTTGTTCACTTGTGTGAGGATTGGGTTGATTTTTGGGTAGAAAAATCAACCAAAATTGTAAAGGTTGCCTCCTTGTCCTAGAAAAGTGGAAGAGCAATTAGTGGAATTGTTGCAAATCCTTAGTGAAGCTAAGATAGTGGATGTAGAGTTCATTTGGAACTTGAACCACTCTAAATCCCTTGTCTATTATTTTCAATTTGCAATTTCCACCACAAAACCTTTAAATTTCCAATTCATCCCCCTCTTGGTCATTATCGATCTTGTGATCCACTCAACAATTGGTATCAGAGCCTACCTCTTTGAGGATTAACAACCACAAGAGGAGTTCCTTGGAAGAGTGTGATCATCAAAATATCAAGAGATGACTTCAACCTCCGGTTCCGGCATGTACGAGTCACAATCCACTACAAAGCCTCCCTTCTTCAACGGTGATAACTATTCTTTTTGGAAGAATAGAATGCGTCTATTCATCAAGTCAAATGACTATCTTGTGTGGGATGTCATTGAGGATGGACCATATATTCCATTAAAGCAAGATGGTGAAGACAAGATGGTGTTAAAGAAGAAAGTGGAGATGAGTGAAGAGGAGAGGAAAAAGATTCAAGTCAAAGATAAAGCTCTCCACATGCTATTTTGTGCTTTCAGTCCGGACATCTACTCAAAGGTCTCATCAATTGAAAGTGCCAAAGAAGTGTGGGACACTCTTGAGACCACTTATGAAGGCACCAATGATGTTAAAGAAACTAAGATTGGAATTCTCAATCTTAGCTATAAAAATTTCAAGATGGAGCCCGATGAGACGGTGTCAAAGATGTTTGATCGATTCTCCACGATTGTCAATGGTCTAAAGGGCTTTGGAGAGATCATACCGGAAGACAAGCTTGTCCGGAAGCTACTCTATTCACTTCTCGAGTCTTGGGATGGGAAGAGAACCGCTATCATCGAAGCAAAGAATTTGAAGACTTTGAAGCTTGATGAGCTTGTGGGTTCTCTCCTTACTCATGAGATCATGAAGCAAGGAAGGGAAGATGAGAAGAAGAAAGAAGAGAAAAGAGTAGAGAAGCTTGAGGTTGAGAAGAAGAAGAAGATGGGAATAGCTCTCAAGGCTAAAGCTTCACAACATGATGAGAGCTCATCTAGTGAGGAGGATGAACTTGAAGAATTGGCTATGATAGCCAAACGATTCTCACATTTCATGAGGTCCAACCGGGGAAGAAAGATCCAAAGGAAGATGGACTTCAAAGGCAAGAACAAAGAAGAAGGAAAGGATCCGATCATTTGCTTTGAGTGCAAACAACCCGGCCACATACGTTCGGAGTGCCCTCAACTCAAGAAGAAGGGCTTTGAGAAGAAGAAGAGGCTCAAAGCCAAGCTTGCTACTTGGAGTGATGAGGAGTCATCGGAGGATGACGAACAAGAAGTGGCTAATCTTTGCCTCATGGCACTTGAGGAAGATTCCTCCTTGGTAACCTCTAACTCATCTACTTTAGATTTTTCATATGAAGAGTTAAATGATGCATATGATGAGTTGCAAGAGGTATATGATGAATTAGTTGAGAAATATAAGGAGTCGGTCATTAGGAATAAAAAGATTATTCTAGAATTAAATGAGAAAAATGACTCACTTACTCAGGCTAATTCTAAATTTGAGAAAAAGATATTAGGATTAAAAGATGAACTAAAATTCTTTCAAGATGAAAACGTTGATCTTAATAATCTTTTATCTCAATGTAATTGTGAACACCAAAAGGTGTTGGGTGAGCTAAATGAGCTCAAAAAGTCTTTAAAAAATGTTGGTAGTGTCAAGCATGAAGTAGGAGAATCCTCTAGAACACACCAACCTAAGAAAAAGACTAATTACTACAAACAAAGTAGCTACCCTAGACATAGTAGAGCTAAAAGAATTAGAAGTGTATGGGTTCCTAAGGAACTTGTTAAATCTAATAATATTATTGCTATGTCATCTTGGATTCCTAAGGGAACCAAGGTTTTGGGAGCTAACACTCATGGACCCAAAATGATTTGGGTACCAAAAACCAAAGTTTAATATCTTTGTTTGTAGGGGGAGCATTGCTACAAGGCCAAAGCACAAAGTCAAAACTCATGGTACCTTGATAGTGGATGCTCGAGGCACATGACCGGAGACAAGAGTAGATTCATGGATCTAAAGCCAAAAAGTGGAGGAGTAGTAACATTTGGTGACAACTCCAAAGGCCACATTAAAGGTATTGGCTCCATAGGTAATCACTCTACTATTCTCATTGAAAATGTTTTATATGTCGATGGTTTTAAACACAATTTATTGAGCATAAGTCAATTGTGTGATAAAGGATTTAATGTTTTGTTTGATAAAAATGGATGCAAAATTGTAGACATTAAATCTAATAATATTATGCTCATAGGTCATCGCATAGGGAATATATACATGGTGCATCTAGATGACATTCATACATCTCATGCATGCTTAGTTGCTCAAAATGAAAATGATGCATGGTTGTGGCATAGGAAACTAGGACATGCTAGCATTAGTGTTTTAGAAAAAAAACTAGTTTCCCTTGATCTAGTTAGAGGTTTACCCAAGATAAAATTTTCAAATGATAAAATTTGTGATGCATGCTCAAAGGGTAAACAACATAGGTCTTCCTTTAAATCCATTAATGATGTTTCTACTAGTAGATATTTACAACTAATTCACATGGATTTATTTGGGCCAATTAGGACTATGAGCTTGGGTGGCAAGTCTTATGCTTTTGTGCTAGTTGATGATTTTTCTAGATTTACTTGGGTTCTCTTTTTAAGTACTAAAGATGAGGCTTTGGAAAAATTCATCACATTTTCAAAACTAACCCAAAATGATCTTGAACTTAGAATTTCACATATTAGAAGTGATCATGGAACCGAGTTTCAAAATTTAGGGTTTGAAGATTTTTAAATGAAAATGGTATTAGCCATAATTTTTCGGCTCCTCGAACTCCTCAACAAAATGGGGTAGTTGAGAGGAAAAATAGAACTTTACAAGAAATGGCTAGAACTATGCTTTGTGAAAACAATTTACCTAAATATTTTTGGGCGGAAGCTACAAACACCGCTTGTTATATTGTAAATCGAGTAATGATTAGGCCAACTTTAAAGAAAACACCTTATGAGATTTTAAAATCTAAAAAGCCTAACATTAGCTATTTCCACCCTTTTGGGTGCAAGTGTTTTGTTTTAAATAATGGAAAAGATAACTTAGGTAAATTTGATGCAAAAAGTGATGAAGCCATTTTTATAGGTTACTCTTTAACCTCTAAAGCCTATCGAGTATTTAACAAAAGAACTTTAGTAGTAGAAGAATCTATTCATGTTGTATTCGATGATAACCTCCTTCCTAGGAAGGATTCTTGTGATGATGATGATGTAGGGATCATAAATGCCTTTGATGGAGGTCAAACTTCAAAGGAGGATGAGATTCCAACAAAGGAAGAGGACTCACAAGATCCACCTCTTGAAGCCTTGAAGGACTTGGCTATTGAGGAAAAGGAAGTGAGCTACCCAAGGGAGTTAAACTATGTCAAAGATGGTGAAATCTTGGGTGATCCGTCCAAGGGGGTAACCACTCGTTCTTCTCTTAGATTAATGAACCATGTTGCATTTATCTCATGCATAGAGCCTAAAAATATAAAAAGAAGCATTGAAAAGATGACTTTTGGATTATGGCTATGCAAGAAGAGTTAAATCAATTTGAGAGAAGTAATGTTTGGACATTAGTTGATAGGCCTAGTAATCAATCTACAATAGTAACTAAATGGGTCTTTAGGAACAAACTAGATGAGAGTGGTAACATTGTGAGAAATAAAGCTAGACTTGTAGCACAAGGTTACACTCAAGAAGAGGGAATAGATTTTGATGAAACCTATGCACCCGTAGCTAGAATGGAAGCCATTAGGATGTTGCTTGCATATGCATGTTATCATAATTTCAAGCTTTTTCAAATGGATGTTAAAAGCGCATTTTTAAATGGTTTTATAAATGAAGAAGTGTATGTGGAACAACCACCGGGTTTTGAAGATTCAAAATTTCCAAATCATGTTTTCAAACTTACCAAAGCTCTTTATGGTTTAAAACAAGCTCCTAGAGCTTGGTATGAAAGGCTTTCAAATTTTTTGATTGAAAAAGGATTTGAAAAGGGTAAGGTGGACACTACACTCTTTATAAAAATGTATAAAAATGACATCTTGGTAGTTCAAATTTATGTTGATGATATTATTTTTGGTTCTACTAATGAATGTCATTGTCAAGAGTTTGCTAAGTTAATGCAAGGTGAATTTGAGATGAGCATGATGGGGGAGCTCTCATTCTTTTTGGGACTCCAAATCAAGCAAAAGAAGGATGGCACCTTCATCAACCAAGCAAAATACATAAAGGATAGGCTCAAGAAGTTTGGCTTGGAGAATGCAAAGCCTCAAGCCACTCCTATGAGCTCATCTACAAAGCTTGACAAAGATGAAGGAGGTAAGTGTGTTGACTCTAAACTTTATCGTTCTATGATTGGATCTTTGCTTTACCTTACCGCAAGTAGACCAGATATCTTGTTTAGTGTTTGCTTGTGTGCTAGGTTTCAAGCTAGTCCTAGAGAGTCTCACCTTATAGCCGTTAAGAGAATCTTTAGATACCTTAGAGATACTCCTTGTTTAGGTCTTTGGTATCCTAGAGACTCTACCTTCAACCTTCATGCTTACTCGGATGCGGATTATGGGGGTTGTAAAATCGATAGGAAAAGTACTTCGGGAACTTGTCAATTCTTAGGTAGTATGCTCATATCTTGGTTCTCTAAGAAACAAAATAGTGTAGCCTTATCTACCACCGAAGCCGAGTACATATCCTTAGGGAGTTGTTGTGCTCAAGTTCTTTGGATGAAGCAACAACTCTTAGATTATGGAATTAAAGTTGAAACCATTCCTCTAAAATGTGACAACACTAGTGCAATATGTTTAACAAAAAATCCCATCCAACACTCTAGAACCAAACATATAGAAATAAGGCATCATTTCATTAGAGATCATGTCCTTAAGGAAGATGTGGTTATAGAGTATGTAGACACCTTGAATCAATTAGCGGACATATTTACAAAACCCTTAGACAAAGAGCGTTTTTGGTCCCTTAGGAGAGAGTTAGGTCTAGCTAGCCTATCTTGACCTTTTAGGACCTCTTTTGTGCTTAAATATGCTTGATCTTGTGAAATGCCATGTTTGTATGCTTGGACTCCCAATTTCTTCCATGCCTATAGTTAGGGGGAGTATGATTCTGTTAAAATATGCTTAGAACTGCTCATACATCATTTCCATACTCATAGGAGATGTTAAGTTCGAGCCTTTGGTTGTTCTTTGAACCAAATATGCATTTCTGGGCATACAATATCGATACTGATCTACGCGTATCGATACCTGTTCTTCATTCCGTTTCCCAGAATTCTCTTCGCTTCACGGGTATCGATACAATTAACATCGTATCGATACAAGTCGTTTCGATACGGACCCCTCCGTTTCGATACGACTTTCTAACGGGCATTTTTGCGGAAAAGTATATTCTATCCCCGTATCGATACCCCAGCGGGCGTATCGATACTCGACTGCGCTGATGGCATTAAATTAGCTTTTAATGAGTTCAACTTTTACCATAATTCAAACTCTTCAAAACCTAATTAACCCTAGCCGTTTTTGCCTATAAAAAGGCACTTCCTTCTTCAAATTTTCACACCTCAACTCAAATCTAAAAGAGTTTTTGAATCAAGCAAGGCTTTGTGCTCTCTTTCTCACCTTTGTGCTAGTTTTCTTCAATCTTCAAAGTTTCTATCAAGGTAATCTCTTTCTATTTTCTTTTTCAATTTTTTTTTCTGTTGTTTTGATTTTTTTGTTTCATCTTTTTATCAAAACCTTGTTTTTCTTCAAAAAAATTTTGAAATTTTCTTTTAAAATTTTTCTAAAATTTTTTTACCTTGATTTTTACTCAAATTGAAGAAATCCTCTTTGCTTAATCTCTCTTTTAGATCATGGCACCAAAAGAACCTTCGAGGAAGCGTTCAAGGGTTACCCAAGCCGGTGAATCCTCCACCATTGGAGAAATTGCTCGTCCAAACTATTCCATCATCTATGATCAATGTTTTCATGGCAATTCGGGTCTCACTCACTTTCGTCAATATGAGAATTACAAGATCCGTGCCGAAAGGGTAATCTCCGTTCCTTTTCTTAATTCGGAGCGTTTTAAGTTTGAATATCTTCCTTTATTTCATCGTTGGAACTTCATGGAGTTTATCTCTATTCCCGGGTTTTTCTATCGCCTTTTGGTTTTGATTTTCTATGCCAATGCCAAATGTATTAGTCGTGATGGGGAAGTTGTTGCTATTAGCTCTTACCTCATGAGGAAGAAAATTATTCTTGATGTCCAATCCATTTGTGAGGTTTTCAATTTAGAGGATGAAGGCCTTGACGATGAGCATGCTTTGGGGCATGTTCTTCATGGATCCGTCACCGCCCTAAATGCTCAAGACCGGATCTTACACTTGATGGTGTCTTGGTGGTTCCGTCCCTCCGGAGGAAAGTATTCCACCATTCGTCAAGTGGATGATTTTTGGATTCGGTGTTTCCGTGAGAGAAAGCGACCAAATCTTGCTCAACTCATGTTCGCGGAGATCGTCTACCTCGTGCAAAATCGTCACACTTCTCACGTCACTTCCTTCACATACGGTACGGTTTTGAGCTATTTCTTTGTTAAAAAGGATATTTATTGCTCTTATGACTACCCAACTCCTCTCACCGATCCCATTGATGAGCGATCTCTTGCTCGGGCAAAGTTTTCTTATGTTAATGGTGAATGGGTACGTCTTGCCGAGTTACCACCGGAAGCCGCCGCCGCTTTCGAAGAAGCTCAAGCGCCTCAAGCTCCTCAAGCTCCTCAAGCTCCTCAAGTCCAACAACCCAACATGGATGCTCTCATGACCTATCTTAATGAGAAATTTACCGGGTTGCGTACGGACATGAACACTCGTCTTACTTCAATGAAAACTACCTTTGATACTAGGATGACGGGTATGGAGAATCACCTCACATCTCTTGAAAGCGGGCACAATTCTTTGAATATTTCCATTGCCGCTTTCCATGATGAATGGCGTAATAGTATGCGCACTAATAAGCCCTCGGGAGTTGATGATGAAGATGATGAAGACGAAGAAGACGATGCTTAGCCGTTTCTTCTTGTTTGTCATGCATATCATTTAGGATTTTCTATTTTATGCACCTATGTTTTATGTTCTTAGGATTAAGGTTGTTTTAGGATTAAAACCTATGCTTTGATTTCTCTTTTGCCTTTGTTTGGATTTTAAGTATGTTGCTATAATGAATAATATCTATGTTGCTTATTATACCTTTGATTTCTTTATGCACTTAATTGTCTCAAAGAATTTTTGATCTAACAAAAAGGGGGAGAAGTAACTAGCTCACACTTCAAATATTTTGATTTTAATTCAAATGTTACCAAGCTTATATTAAGGGGGAGTTAACTTTGTAAAGGTTTTTCAAAAATGTCAAAAATTTTAAGTTTTAGTTTTGTTATATCAAAAAGGGGGAGATTGTAAAACCTATGTTTGATTTTGATTTAATTAGATCTTTAAGGATCAATTTGTAAAACTTAAAATTGTTTTTATAAGTCCCTTAATAAGTTTTAAAACACCAACATTTTAAAACTGATTTATAAAACTCAAACTCAAAATATTTTCTAAGTGTTCCAAGGCAAAACCATTGAAAATCGTCCAGGAGTATCGATACACCTTCCACCGTATCGATACCTTTTTTTGCAAAACTTGGTTACTGTCGGAACCAGTATCGATACCCCAAACCCTAGTATTGATACACCCTTGTGTTAAAATTCAAAGAGTTTGATAGCGTACCGATACGGCTAACCCTCGTATCGATACGAGCTTTATAAATTTTTAAATATTAAGTCGGTTTAAAAATATGATCGTTGGTGTCAGTTGGTTGGTAACCAAACTTTAAAAGGTCGTTGACCCGTATCGATACGCCTAACCCTCGTACCGATACGATTTTGGCCAGTGAGCTAAGTTCAGAAAATGGTATCGATACGACCCTTGCCGTTTCGATACCCAGTACCGATATGCTTACGTGCGTATCGATACCCCTTATTAAATGCACACAACGACTCTTTCTTTTCTGAGACAGGCACCGATACACCTTCCCGCGTACCGATACCGGTAGCTGCAGAAGTGCATTTATGGTGGTAAGAGAGGGTTCCAACGGCTCCATTTATGTTCCCAACCACCCAAACGGCTAGAAATCAATGAGGATGTATAAAAGACACATCCAAAAGCTATAGCAACAACTATTGATCTTCAAGCAAACATCTATTCATCAAATCCAAGCAATTGTGCCAAAATTCCTATTTGTCTAGAAATCCCAATTGTATTCTTCATTCATATTTTGTTCAATTGGGTTGAGTGCTTGTATTGGGGCTATCATTTGTCTTGAGAGATACCTTATTAGCCATCAAATTTCTTTGTTCACTTGTGTGAGGATTGGGTTGATTTTTGGGTAGAAAAATCAACCGAAATTGTAAAGGTTGCCTCATTGTCCTAGAAAAGGGGAAGAGCAATTAGTGGAATTGTTGCAAATCCTTAGTGAAGCTAAGGTAGTGGATGTAGAGTTCATTTGGAACTTGAACCACTCTAAATCCCTTGTCTATTATTTTCAATTTGCAATTTCCACCACAAAACCTTTAAATTTCCAATTCACCCCCCCTCTTGGTCAATATCGATCTTGCGATCCACTCAACAAGATGTTATGAAACTATACATACCATTTGCATACTAGGAACAAAGTATAAATTTTAGCATCAAATTATACATGTGCGGGATACATACTAAATGTTAACATCAAATTATCGATACTTTTGAAAAAAAGGGGATTGCCATAGTTTACTGGAATATAAATATCCATACTTTTGTCCCGCTAAAAACAAATTATCGATACTTTTTTAAAAATCAATGTTTTCGGTTGCAATTTGCCTCGAAAATATCGATTCTTTCTTCCCAATATGTTAAAAATTATCGATACTTGGTAAAAAAATGGATTGACATAGCTTACTGGAAACAAAGTGTCGATGCTTTTTTCCCGCTATTATTAAAATTATCGATACTTTTGAAAAAAAAACCAATGTTTCCAGTTGCTATTTTGCTCGAAAATATCGATATTTTCTTCTCTCTATGAACAAAATTATCGATACTTTAAAAAAAGGATTGTCATAGCTTACTAGAAACAAAGTGTCGATACTTTTTTCCCGCAATGATTAAAATTATCGATACTTTTGAAAAAAAAATCAATGTTTCCGGTTGCAATTTTGCTCGAAAATATCGATACTTTCTTCCCTCTATGAACAAAATTATCGATACTTTTAAAATAAAGGATTTCCACAGCTTACCGGAAACAAAGTGTCGATATTTTTTCCCGCAATGATTAAAATTATCGATACTTTTGAAAAAAAAACAAATGTTTCCGGTTGCAATTTTGCTCGAAAATATTGATACTTTCTTCCCTATATGAACAAAATTATCGATACTTTTAAAATAAAGGATTTCCATAGCTTACTGGAAACAAAGTGTCGATACTTTTGGAAAAAATCAATGTTTCCGGTTGCAATTTTGCTCGAAAATATCGATACTTTCTTCCCTTTACAAACAAAATTATCGATACTTTTAAAATAAAGGATTTCCATAGCTTACTGGAAACAAAGTGTCGATACTTTTTCCCGCTATAATTAAAATTATCGATACTTTTGAAAAAAATCAATGTTTCCGGTTGCAATGTTACCGTTTTCATTATTGACTACATCAATGTTACCGGTATACTTGTCAAAGTATTACGTAGCACTCTGAATTTGAAATTTAGGCGTGATTTCTCTTTAACCCTTCCCTAAACTTAAATCCTCCTTTTTCCTAATTTTATCGATACAATACCATAGATCTCTTCCACTCCAACGATTACCACCGTTCAGAGAAATTGCACCGTTCAAGCTGCTTATAAAATCAACTCTGACGATTACTACGATCTGATTTGTAGGTAATGTAATGGTTTTTTTTCGTAATTTAGGGTTAGGGATTTGAACATTTTGTGAGTAACCGTTCTTCTTTTGCATATAACAGTTCTTCTCAAGCAAAAAATGGCGCCCAAACGTCTGAGACGTAGCTCTTCTCAGTTAAAGTCTTCTTCTTCTAATTCAAGGTCTGCTGCTCAAGTAAGTTCTTCACAAGCAAGTAATTTTTTTGATACACAAAACTTTACAAGTAATGAAGAGAAACTAAAATATGATCAGATTTTCAAAACTAGAAAGATTCGTCCAGAACATGTTATTGACATGGACTTCTTCTTCGATTAGAAAAACTAATTTGGTTTTAAACAGACATTTACAGATTGAGGATGGCTTGAATTTCTTGGTGTAGAACTAAAATATTACCCCAATCTTGTTAGAGTTTTCTACAGTAATGCTACATTACACCGTCGGCCTAATACGGACGAAATATTAGGAATTAATACTTATGTCATGGGGAAAGATATATATATATATATCCAAAATCTATTGATGATGGTATATGTGTTAAGAATATAGGAGATTCCGATGAACATGTTTTAGCTCCTACCATTCAACGTGTGGCTCGAAATAGCCCCATTAATCTTGGTGTGGAGGGCATATTGTTCCACCTTCTTGTGACTTGGTTTCTTCGGCCTTCCGGTGGAAAATTTTCACAAATTCGAGATAATGATTATTGGTGGTTGTCTAAGTATGCATCAAAACCCGCTTCAAACATTGCAAAACTGATTTTTGAGACAATTCTTAATATAGTCAAAAAGGGTGATTCCATTACAACTTCACTACCATATGGATGTGTAATTAGCCATATATTGAGGAAGCAAATAGTGGAATTCAAGCTTGACTACTCTCTTCGATTACCCCAGAAGATCGACATGTTATCCTTGACTAAAGTGGGATACGAATTTATTGAAAATGTCAGTTGGATAAACAAATCTGGCATTGGAGCGGAATAAGACAACGACCAAATGGACAATGTTGAAGAAGAAGTCCACGAGCCGATGGAAGAAGATGCGATCGAAGGGGTGATTACGATGAAGTCAGTGATGGCTTACATGGTTAATTTCCGCCAGCATTTTAATTCTCGTGTCGGCGAGATTAATGACCAAATCGGCCAAATGCGAGCAGATATTTCATCACTGTGTGATGACTTCTCCAACTTCCGTAATCAAATCCTTCAAAGAAAAGACAATGCTTTAGGTATGACAATGCTTTAAATTGCCTATTGACATGAGGTTAATTGACTATTGAAATGCTTATAACAGAAGTGGAGAATCTAGTGATGAATGAAGAGGTGAATGAAGAGGTTGACAGTTCATATGATGATCATGAAGACCCAGACAGATATATAATTTCTGCAACACCGCCTGCCAAAAAAACTTGTCATTTTTTATGTCAATGGAGTCCTTGCCTATTATACAAAACAAACTCCCAGAGGTGATAAAATGGCTTCAAATTTGTTTACAGATGTTTTAACCTATAAACATACAATTGTTTTTGAATTTTTGTTCATGTTGTAGATGTTATAATGAGGCCAAGTGTATATGAATTTATCCATTTTTGTTTAGAGACCTTTGTTGTTGCCATTTGGTCATCGAAGTTGAGGTAAGCACTGTTAAGATTTTAATTACTCATTAATAATTGGATAATGTCCTATTTGATGTTTATCGTGGTAATTGTTAACAATTTCAGGCATAACATTAATCTTGCTCTTAACCAACTACCTTTATCGTATGCCCAATATATATTCATCTGGGTAAGATAAATTTTCGTTGCGTTCGATAATTGTATTTGTTTATGATTCTTACAAATTGATGTTTCACAATTTTCTATAAACAGGATCAAGCAAAGTGCAAACGGAAAGACGCATTCACCTTCTGCAAAGATTTGCATGACGTTTAGAATGAGTTTCCTCTATTCCACTTGGAAAATACACTGTTGGTGGATGATTCTACAGAAAAAATGATTTATAATCGAGTGAGTTATATATATTTTTCCATGCATTTTTTTGTTAAGGTATATGTTCATACATTTGTTTATTGACATTTTATGTTTAACAATACAGTTACATATGTCTGCTCTTTGAACGACAATGCTTTAGGTATGACAGTTACATATGTGACTTATTTGATTGGTTTATTGATATATTGAACAGGTTGACAGTTTGCTAATTTAACTTATTTATATATCTCCTCGGAAAAGGGTGGAAGCATTTGAGAATATTTGGAAAAGTTGGCGAAGGAGCCTAATGTTCGGGACTTTGTCAAAAATAACCCTTTACAAATTTGAATCTGATTTGATTTATATATTGAACATTCTTGATTTATATATTGGTGTATGTTATTACCAATGTTAGCAAATATTTTGTTAGATGTGTCAGATACATTCAAGTCAAACCGATAATATTTAGTAATTATAGATATTTTGTTACAATGTATGTCGGATACATACCAGATGTTATGATAGTTACAATGTATGTTGATCGGTACTTGCAGTATTCTAAATGTCCTCGTTGCCCAGAGACGTAATGGAGAGATTGAAATTATAAATAATTAACAATTTAAGACATAATTGTAGAATAGACATAGTAACTCACATCATAATCATCATCTGCGAGCCTGTACGACCATTCCATTACGTTATCAAAAAATTATGTTGATGTAGGTTGTATAAACGATTCCAAACCGAGCTTTAATTTAGGACATGTTACTTTGTTATGTCCCTCACCGTTGCAGTTCGTTTAGGGTCGCGAGCGTCATTTACAACATTGCTTCGGTTGCTTGAATCTTTCAAATCGAACGAGTGTTCAAATTCGGCAGTTAGCCTTTTCATCTCATCTCTTGCGGTTATGAAAGATGCATCAGTCTTTGATGCAATGTAGCATAAACGACTTGACGTTGCACGTAGGGAAGCGAACCGTGCCATTTGCATAACTTCTAGTGGTACATTGAAGTCAAGGAAACTTGATGCAGAAGCCTTCGCATCCTTAGTCCACCTACTTATAATCAAAGACATAGGAAGAGATGTGTAATCCAAGTGCTTCAAAACATGTAGTTGATGGCAACATAGACTTCCTACAATCTCGAATTTCCTACACGAGCATGTGACGATTTCCGAAACGATGTCAAAACATATGTGAAATCTCTTGCTCTTTTCCTTGTACTTTGACAAAACAAAATTTTGAGATTCATCTTATAAGGACTGAATTTGTTCCTTAATCCGGTACAAGGTCTCCCGTTGCAGTTCTTCTTGGAAGATCTGAAATGATTCCCGCATATAAATTTCAACAGCATGGCTTTCTAGGTCAATCAGTTTAGTGATCTGGAAGGGCTTTGTCTAGGAACTTAAGTAATCCGCTTTCAACTCGTTGATACGCATTTTACTAATACCTTGTTCAATTGCACGAACAACGTCTACACATGTCTTCTTCTTTTTCAGTGCAATTGTGAGTGAAGCATTCAAGGACTTGCACCTTTGTGTGAAGCGAATATTCCCAAAGAAATGATCGATTAGATATGCTTGAGCCCATAAGTTCAGAGCATTTCCCTTCTCAATCACCCATGGATGCTTTTCGACATTGAATTTTGAAATCATTGCAGACCATTGAATATCAAATTCTTCTGTTGTCCACCAGGAACCCATACATCTAGAAAATGTTGTGCTAAATTTGATGTCACTAATGTTAACTTGTGCATTGCGAGAAAGATGCCAAGAACATAATCAGTGCTTAGCAAAAGGGATAACACATTTGATAGCCCTTTGCATTGCCATATCCCTGTCGGTGACAGCTGAAAGAGACGATTTATTCATCATGGCTTGTAAAAATTATGCAGCACCCACTCGAATGATTGAGTCGTTTCGTCAATAGACATGATTGGTGATGATTGCAGTAGCAAATACTATTGTGCTATGGTGATGATTGACACCGGCAATAGACATAATTGGTCGTCCATACAAATTACCTTTGTAAGTTGTGTCAAACGCAATTACATCACCGAAGCAAGTGTAATCTGATCTCGATGTTGAATCAGCCCAAATAAGATTATGCAATGCCCCTGATTCATCTGCTGAGTATGTCATAAGAAAACCCTAGATCATCTTCTTTCTTATAATCAAAGTAAGCAATTAGTGCATTCACATCCACATTGACGATTTCATTTGCTTTACCTCTTTCAAGTGCATTGTAGAGGTCTTTACTTGTAAATCCAACATTCTGATAACCCCTGCCTGATTCATGAAATAATTCATTACTTGTGATGTCCCAAGACCAACATCTTTCAATGTTGTTGCCTCATCCACATCAACCTCACTCACAACTCTATTTTAACGCATAAATGGTGTCATAACAGGTGTGCACAATGCATGATTATGTTCCTGAAAAGACTTACTTAGAACCCACTGATCATTTGTATTTGTTGTTGTAATCACGATTTTTGCCTTGCATCATGTTCTTGTGACTGGCATATGAGCACGTTGACGATAAACAATATGTACTTTGGATGACCGAAACCCTTCTTTTGAACAACAAACTTCTTGTGTCTTCACATTCCCTTTCGTATCCAGCCGTGTTGTTCCTCGACGTGCACTAAAACCATGTTTCCTAGCGTATTTCTTGTAAAAATCCCAAGCTTCCTCACGTGAAGAAAAGAGCTGACCGAGCAACTGTTCTGAATCATCAACATTAAATATTTCATGCCCCTCCCCGCTTGAATGAACATTGTTTGATGGAGTATCGTCCATTTGGTAAACACCATCGGTGGAAGTGGTCCAAACAGGAGTTGTGTGTTGCTTTCAATTCATTAGGTGGTGGTGGTTGATGTCTGGATACAACATTTATTTCTTAGGACAAAGTTAGTTGTGCAATAAATTATAGTAAAATATCGATACTATTAAAGTAAATACCGATACTTTTAATATAAGTATCGATACTTTTAATATAAGTATTCATACTTTTAATATAAGTACTCATACTTTTAATTTAAGTATCGAAACTTTTTATGAAAGTATCCATACTTTTATAAAAACAATGTAACCGGTGTTGCTTTCAATTTCATTAGGTGGTGGTTGTTGATGTCTGGCTACAACATTTATTTCTTAGGACAAAGTTAGTTGTGCAATAAATTATAGTAAAATATCGATACTATTAAAGTAAATATCAATACTTTTAATATAAGTATCTATACTTTTAATATAAGTACTCATACTTTTAATTTAAGTATCGAAACTTTTTATGAAAGTACTCATACTTTTATAAAAACAATGTAATTGGTGTTGCTTTCAATTTCATTAGGTGATGGTGGTTGATGTCTGGCTACAACATTTATTTCTTAGGACAAAGTTAATTGTGCAATAAATTATAGTAAAATATCGATACTATTAAAGTAACTATCGATACTTTTAATATAAGTATCCATACTTTTAATATAAGTACCCATACTTTTAATTTACGTATCCATACTTTTAATTTAAGTATCGAAACTTTTTATGGAACCGTTTGAAACATGGCTAGACAATATCGATACTTTTAATATAAGTATGGATACTTTCGAGCCACATTTCAACCAGTTACAATGTTTTTAATAAATTATCGATACTTGTGTAAAAGAGTATCGATACTTATTTGCTACCTATTACGTTACACTAGTAACCAGTTTGTTTAAAGTTATAATATTAATGTAAACGATAAAATGTATACAAATTAGGAGCTAACGAATATGTTGATACTCTTATCAACAAAATAAGTAATTTTACCGATTTTGTTATCGTGGGATTTCTAAGGCCCCATCAGCTAAACTTTAATAACAAATTAGGCGCTACTGAATATGTTGATACTCTTATCAACAAAATAAGTAATTTTACCGATTTTGTTATCGTGGGATTTCCAAGGCCCCATCAGCTAAACTTTAATAACAAATTAGGCGCTACCGGATATGTTGATACTCTTATCAACAAAATAAGTAATTTTACTGATTTTGTTATCTTTGTGTCGATACCTAACGATAACTTAAGTTTGTCGGTTACCATTTTTTTAATATTTCTTCATGTTTTCTAACGGATACATTATATTATGTCAACATATCCGGTAGCGCTTTACCGAATTTGTTGCTTGTCTTATAATATTTTCGGTAACGCTGTTTCTTAGCCGTATATTAATCCGTATTTCTTTAGAATTTCCCGACCGTTATAGATCACAACTTGAAAAAGAAAAGGAAGTTGATGATCAAATTTTACAAAAAGAAATGATTTTGTAATCAAATACAAATAATGATTTTATTTTTAATTTAAAAATTACATATGAATATCTAAATTAATATCTGATTAATCTGTAAACATCAACTCAGCTCAGGTTTAACCTAGGAACCCAAGTTACCCAACAGAGCCTAAGCAAATGTCAATGGTAGGTGTGAGTGTTCGATCGAATCGAGTTAAAAAAAATTAAAATTAATTAAGTTGATGAGTCATATTTTATAACTCAATCTTTATTTTAATTTTTAAAATTATATCAAATTTATGAAATTTGAATCAAAATTATTGAATTTCCGTTCAAATTTAATGGTAATCAATGAGATTTAGCTCTGCCCAAGTTTCGTCGGTTGAGTTTCTAAATTTGGGCCTACCTTGCCAACATTTTCCTAAAATAAGAAATGGGCCGACCAAGATTTGAGTCCCTTCATGTCCAAACCGATTTAAATTTCATTTTCCTTATAGAATAATATTTTTAGGCTAAAGAGGTTATTTTGTCCTTGAATTCGATCCAAATTGGAAATGTTGCTCATCGTGCGAAATTACGTTCAATTAGATTTTTAAGTTCGCACATTGTAGCAAATTAGCCCATTGACCAACGTTGACCATTACGATGCTGACGTTAGTTAACGGTGCTGACGTGGCGGTCAACTGTGCTGACATGATAGCTAACTATGATGACGTGGTGGTCCACGATATTGATGTGGCAGTGCATGTGTAATGATGATATGGTAGAGGGGCTGAATTGATTTTTTAAATCAAATTCGAGAGCATAATTGATTTTTTTTGCCGAGTTTAGGGCATAATTCTTTTTAATTGAGAGTTTGATAACTTATTTAATATTTAAGATAAAAAAATAATTTAAGAAATTATTAAAATTTTAAAAATAGATAAATAATTTGTTTAAATTTTAAATTAATTTAATCGATTTATTTAGTTTTTAAATATACGAAAAATCGATTAACAAATTGGTGTAAATATACTTTGGGTTCCTGATAATTTTAAAATAAGCAAAGTGATAATCATCACATAAAATCAAAATATTATTCAATTTTAAAAAAAAATACATAAACTTAATAAAAATAAATAAAATAATTCTAAAATTATTGAAAATTAAAACTAATATAAAAATTAAAATGTATTTAAGATTAAAAATGATAAAATATAAATATAAAATTTTAAAAATATTTATAAAGTATTAAAAATTGAACACTTTTATTGAAAAAAGTCTTTGACTTCGTCAGTCTGAGTATTACCCTTCGTTAAACAAATTTTTAAGGCTAAAGAGTCACTTTTCCCTTTTAGTAGTCTCAATTTATCAATTTTGCTCCTATGGTATTTTCACATCAATTTAGCCCTTGAAGTAGTTTAATTGCATCACTATTGTCCCCTTGACTGACAGAAGCCAACGTTGACCGTTACAGTGGTGACATGGCAGTTTACGATGACATGACAGAGGGTAAAATTGATTTTTCAAGCCAGTTCGAGGGCAAAATTAATTTTTGGTTGACTACAAGGGCAAAATTAATTTTAGACAAAAATATGAGTAAAATACAAAATATTAAAATAACATTTAGAAATAATAAAAACAATTTTTATTAATATATGACTACAAATAAAATAAAATAAAATAATTAAAATATCTAAAATAAGTAAAAATTATAAAATTAAAATATCATAAGCTAATACATTATAAATTATTAAATAATTAAATTTGAAATATTTATAAAGTATTAAAAATATAAAAACCTTCATAAAAAATTAGACAATTTTGATTTTCTTGCTCTTTAAAAAATGTAGGGGAGAAAGAATCTTAAAGTACAGTTAATGTGATTCTCTCAACCGAACAAAAATATTTTACATTTTTTGGTGTTTCTATCTCTCAATGCTAAAAAATTAAACTCTACACTCTAAGTCTAATTTCTAAATCACAAACCTTAAGCCCTAAAATTTAAACTCTTTACTCGGTTAAATTTATACACACACTTTTATGATTCATACTCACTTTATATTGATAAAATTTTTAATTAGGATTTAGGTTTTAAGGTTTGTAATTTAGAGTTTAAAATGTTTAGGGTTTGAAGTTTAAAAATTAGGATCAGAGGGTAAAATTTATTTTTAAGTTGATTTTTGAATAATTTATAATTTAATATCTTATGGTATTTTGATTTTATATTCTTTTACTTATTTTATATTTTTAATTTTTTTAGCCATATATTAATAAAATATTTTTATATTATTTTAGTATTTTAATATTTTCTTACATTCGTATTTTTACCTAAAATCAATTTTACCCTCGTACTCAACCAAAAATCAATTTTGACCTCGAACTCGCTTGAAAAATCAACTTTACCCTGTACCGCATCATCCTAAACTACCACATCACCACCGTAACGCTCAACGTTGGCTTCCGTCAGTCAAGAGGCAAACAGTGATGCAATTGGACTACTTTAGGAGCTAAATTGATGCGAAAATACCATAGGGGCGAAATCGATAAATTGGGTCTACTACAGGGACAAAAATGTCCCTTTAGCCAATTTTCAATGGAACCAACATTGTATTAAAGTAACAATAAAACTAAAAAAAATCGCTTTTCTACATCAAATTGATGCTTATTAATATTTGATGTAGAAAAACTAAGGAAATTTTTGTTTTTTTACTTTAACACAAGGATGATTCCATCGAAAATGTGCTCAAAGAATATTAATAGGCTTAGCATAGCCAGAAACAATTGTGACTTTTCCGATAGTTTATAAATATTTTAAAATTTTGAGTTTTTATATTTATAAATTTTTATATTTTAATGTTTTTACTTAATTTATTAAATTCATTATAGTATTTTTATTTTTTAATATTTTATGAGTATTTAAATATTTTTAAATTTTTAATAATTTATTATTTTTTAGCTTAAAGATTAAGTAAGTTATCGAATTTTCAATTAAAATGAATTATACCCTTAAACTCGGCAAAAAATTTAATTATGCCCTCGAATTCGATTTTAAAAAAATCAATTCAGCCCCTCTGCCACATCATCATCACACATGCACTACCACATTAGCATCATGGAATGTCACGTCAACAAAGTTGACTGCCATGTCAGTACCATTAACTGCCACATCAGCACCGTTAACTACCACATCAGCACCGTAACAGTCAACATTGGTCAAGGGGCTAATTTGCTGCAATGTGCGAACTGGATGACCTAATTGAACGCGTTTTCGCGCAGGGGGCAACATTGCTAATTTAAGTCAAACTCGAGGGCAAACTAACCCCTTTAGCCCATTTTTTATATATTTTTTTGACATTCCAATTCAATTAATATGTTATATTTTAGTACATTTTAAATTTGAATAAATTTACGCACACCTATAAACTACGACCTACACTACTCAAACTCAAATCACCTAGAAGTATCATTATAATTTATAAGACTACTTAATAAGTTCAGTAAAACTTTTAATTATTATAATTCATTTAAATAAAAATTTTAATTGATAATATGAATTTAAGATGAGTCTATCAGACTACCAAATATTGAACAGTTTTTTTTAATTGAAACTTCACTACCAGTAGTATTTAAAAGTTAAATCATCCACCAACAATTAATTGATTTAGCGGATGAGACGTTAGATCTTTTAGCAAGGTTAGAGATTTGAATCTTGACACTATGAATGAAAAAATTGGGTTGAAAGAGTTATTCTCATATTAGGCCTCTGAAAAATCAGATCCGAATTAATCGGTCAATGAGTCAGCCGCTGGTTAAACAAAAAAATTATATGAAACAAAGTGTAGCTTTAAGGGTGAGTTAATTTAAGGAAAATAAGGATTTGCAAATGCTCTCGGTTGACATATTCCCTCCCCTAGATCGTAGGTTCATTATTTATTAAGAGCAAATTTTCTCTCGTTCTCCCTTATGCTGATTTGTTAAAAAAATAGACCTATATCACCATTAAATCAAAATAAAAAATAAAATAAAATCAGAGACAAAAATATATTAACCTCTTATTTAATACTTTTCATATAAAGCTTTCATTATTATTATATACCCATTTTAGGGTTCAAAATCCATGGATGACCTTAGAAGGAATCTTTAATAACAAAGCATTCAACTAGTTTTACATTAATTTATGGTCGTTAGATGGATGAAATTAACTCTTTATTTTTTTCAAGTGATAATCTTCATATATCCTATTTCTAATCTCACCCATCTATTTCACTCATCCAATGCTCTTGGAATAGTGTACAATTAATTGAGTTATATATATAACGACTTTTTATAATCATATAAGATATGTGTGTATATTTTATCATTTTTTTCATATGCGACATATATTTTTTCATATTTTTTCATACAGGTATTATATATATCATGAAAAATTAAGGGATTCGACTCAGACATGAAAATAACCCACTAATTACTAAAAATTTTGAGTTATTCGAGCCATTGGAATTTCCATTTTATAACTCAAACTTTATTTGAATTTTTTTGAGTCGAGTCGAGTTTTTTCGTCTCGAATCATGTTAAAAATTTCAATTTTTTGAGTCAAATCGAATTTTACTCACCCATACTTGTGAGAGTCAAGCTCTCATATAAACAATACAACTGTTTTATCTTCTTTTTAAAGAAAAATGATACGATTATGTTAGGTGAAGGGATAGAAATATGGGTGTTTTCAACAATTTGAACGATTAATTGTTATTTGATTGACTAATATAGATTAAATATTACAGAAATTATTATGACGACAATTCTTTTAATTCAATTACTCAATATACAACATCAAAATTCGAATCTATGATGTAACCCCCTCGTCCCGGTCTGGTCGGATGGCCGGTCCGAGTGGGCCACACGGGGAAAACCGAAGCGAAACCCGTTAAGGCTTCCCCTCGGTTAACGACCCAGAAAAATTTCTTTTTATCTTATCTTGTCTACATGCATAATTAAGACCTAAGTGTGGCACAGCAGCGGAAGATACAATCATAACATCAAACATCGACCAACCCAACAATCAAACAGTTCATTTTATCATTCTGCAGCAGGCCGTTTCGAAACGCCCACAGGGTGTTCCGAAACGCCTTGACCTAGTCAACGGCCCTGGGTCAACCATAAGGTGACCGTTCCGAAACAGGGGAGACCCGTATCGGAACGACATTGACGGTCAATATCTCGTGGTCAACGAGATTTGACCGTTTCGAAACCTCAAAGGCCCGTTTCGGAACGGCTTCATCTCGCCAATTTCTCAAAATTCCAGTAGCCAAAATGTTCCGAAACGACCCTCATCCGTTTCGAAACGGCAAGCCATTTACACAGGGACCGTTCCGGAACAGGGGGAACCGTTCCGAAACACCCCCTGTCTGCAGACACGATTTTGCTGTTTTGAGGCACAAAGGGGCCCCAAAACATCACCAAAACACCATATAACAGCAAAACAATTAAACCCAAGTTATACCAACAATATTATCATGCTTTAACAAGATTTAAACATGTCTAATACTAAGGCAACATCCCACAAACATGCATTCATTCAAACATCATTCAAACACATATGTAAACTCTTAAGGCATAAGGCTAACATTCAAAGTAAGCAATTAGGCATGAGTTAACATTCAACATGGCAACACAACCATGCAAAAGCAAGATACTAAGGAGTCTAAACATGCTCCTAATAACCAACAACAACCAACAAAACATACATGTCCCATTGCTCAAACTATTACAAGTCTAACATTAAAATCCATACTTGATGAACTCAAGTCCAAAAACCACACTTGGAGGCCCTCCACTTGCCCGAGCAACCCACGAACTAAGGATCTGCAATGTTGAACAAAGAGAGCGTAAGCAATGATGCTTAGTGAGGGTAAGCTCTAAAAACAAACCTCAACATTGCAGGGTCCGAGCACGATCTAGCCAAGGTAAAACACAATCATACCAAAGGTCACAAGATTGAATGCATGAGCATAAGACAATATATTTAAGCCATGATCATAAGCTCAATTCCAAGATACATGTAATCACAAACAAGTATTTCAATAAGAACCATGAATCTCAACACATTGATATACACATCAAATAACATTGGCACTTAGTTAAGACCCGAATACGCGGATAGACATGTTGGAAACTCATATCCAACAACCACATTACCTCACGGTGGGATTTCACTCATCACCGGTCTCGCGGAGGGGATTCCACTCATCCTCACGCCCCGTTGATGGGATTCCACTCATCACCGACTATATTTAATTACAATTCCGGGCGAACCCGTACTCCTCCTTGGTGACTCAACGCCACCAAGGCCACGCGCGACTTTAGACTCATGTGTACACACTAACATCCTAATGATCGATCATTTGTATCCAAGTTTACTAGTGCCAATATTTACTCATTTCATTAACCTTGTGCTTAGCACATACTCACCAACAACCATCATCATGCATGTCTCAAGCATCGCAAGTCCAATCTCGTTTCACATGTATAAAGCAATATACATAGACATTCATACCACAATTTATACGAGACATACACAACCATACAATGAGTTCAACCAAAGGCTCTAGATCAAGTTTAGGATTAGGCTACCACCCTAATCCTAACTCTAGGTGGGTCTACCAAGCCCAACCTAGTCCATATACTCGAACCAACTACTTTAAAACATTTAAAAGCAAACAACCACTCACCTAAGCTTCCAAGCCCAAAGACCAAGCAAGCACAACCTTCAACTTCCCGGATTCGATCCCAAAGCCTCTTCCACGTTTCCTCTTGCTTCTAGTCAAACAAAACCCATACATTACTTCTCAATTCAATGATAATTCAACCATCAATCTACTTTGCAAAACACAACCCAATTTCCTCAAATTTCCAAACCACATAGCATCTCCAAAATTCAAATTTTCGGACTCCCACAACCAAGGACTGAAATACTCAATTCCAAGCACCCAAATGACCTCCAAAATATCCCAAATCACCCTCCTAACATAGGTAACCCATCAGCCCTTCAATTTCAACACTAAACCTCTTAAAAACCCAATTTTTCATACCTTAAAATTTGCCCTAAAGATCCACTACGAAAATTCATCCAAACTCAACCAAATTAAGATATGTTGTATATTCCATTATGATTAAACATAACCCCAAAACAATTTCTCAAAACAAATTGAAAAACCCCATTAAAACCCAAATTTTCAACATGAACCCTAATTCCCAAAACTCAATGTTTTTGAAATTTAAGACAATGGTTGGATAGAGGATAAAGAGGAGGTTAGGAAAATGTAATTACCTTTGAAAAAGACCTTGGATTGAAGAAGGGGATGAATGGAATAGTAACTAGTGTAGTTGGGAGAGTTTGAGCATGGGAGGGGGGTTTTCACGTCAAGTTTAGAAGAAAGGGGGAAAGAGAAGACACTTTACAATAAAGTGGTCTTACTTTTAAAAGTTTTGGGTAAAATCACGATATAGGTCCCTCCCTCTTTATTAAGGTTCAAAAAGGTCATTATTTAGTTGAATTGTCTAAATTAAATTTTTATTTACTCGAACTAAAACCCGGTTAAATCCTAGGCCTAAGACACGGGTGTTACAACTCTCTCCCTCTTAAGGAATTTCGTCCCCGAAATTACCTGGTGGAAACAGATACGGAAACTGCTCAACCATATCAGCTTTTCTCTCCCACGTGGCCTCTTCCACACCTCTATGTCTCCACAACACCTTGACCAACTCTATGGTCTTGCCACGCAACACCTTGCTATCAGAAGCAAGTATCTCAACGGGCTCTTCATTGTAAGACAAATTCGGATTCAATTCTATCTCCTCAACGGGCATCACATGAGAAGGATCCGATCTATACCTCCTAAGCATAGATACATGAAAGACATCATGGATCTTCTCTAACTCAGAAGGTAACCTCAACCGATAAGCTACAGGCCCAATCCGTTCAACTATCTCATACGAACCAATGAACCTCGGACTCAACTTGCCCTTTCGGCCAAATCTCATTACCTTCTTCCACGGAGATACCTTCAGAAACACTTTCTCACCCACTGAGTACTCAACCTCTTTCCTCTTCAAATCTGCATAGGACTTCTGACGATCGGAAGCTGCTTTCAAACGGTCACAAATCAACTTCACTTTTTCTGTGGTTCCTTTAAGCAAGTCTGGCATGGGTAGCAACCTCTGACCTGTCTCAGCCCAACAAACCGGAGTCCTACATCGTCTACCATACAAAGCCTCATAGGGTGCCATCTGAATACTAGACTGATAACTGTTGTTGTAAGCAAACTCAACCAACGGTAGGTGCTTCTCCCAAGAACCCTGGAAATCAATCACACAACAACGAAGCATATCCTCTAGAATCTGTATCACTCGCTCTGACTGCCCATCGGACTGCGGATGATAAGATGTGCTGAAATGCAGACGACTACCTAAAGCACTATGCAAACAACTCCAGAACCTCGAAGTAAATCTAGGATCCCTATCTGAAACTATAGACTTCGGAACTCCATGAAGTCTCACAATCTCACGAATGTACAAGTTTGCCAACTTGTCTAAGGAATCCGTAGTGTTCACTGCTAAGAAGTGAGCACACTTAGTGAACCTATCCACAATCACCCAAACTGAATTCTTCTTCGAAGGAGACAAAGGCAACCCCGATACAAAATCCATGGTGATTCTCTCCCATTTCCATTCCAGAATCTTCAAAGGCTGTAGCAAACCTGAAGGAACCTGATGTTCTGCCTTCACTCTCTGACAAACCATACAACGGCTCACATGCTCGGCTACATCTCTTTTCAAACCAACCCAGAAGTAATCATTCTTCAAATCTCGGTACATCTTGGTACTACCCGGATGCATAGAAAAGGGACTCGAATGTGCTTCCCTCAAAATCTGACGTCTCAGCTCAACATCTTCCGGTACAACAATTCTATCTCTAAAGCACAACAAACTCTCACCACTAAAACTATACTCAGTCGGTTTTCCTTCGGCTATGTCCTAAACATGTGGGACTAAACTCACATCTTGCAGCTGCTTTTCTCTAATCAACTGAATCAAAGAAGGCTTCACTTGCAACTCGGTGATCAAACCACCATCATCGGACACACTCAATCTAGCAAACATAGCTCTCAGCTCAACGGCCACTTTTCTACTCAAAGCATCGGCTACTACGTTAGCTTTACCCGGATGGTACTCAATGGTCAAATCATAATCTTTTAACAACTCTAGCCATCTCCTCTGTCTCAAGTTCAACTCTTTCTGTGTCATCAAGTACTTCAAGCTCTTGTGATCGGTGTAGACAATACACTTCTCACCATACAAGTAGTGACGCCAAATCTTCAATGCAAAAACAACTGCGGCCAACTCTATATCATGAGTGGGATAGTTCTTCTCATGAATCTTCAACTGTCTAGAAGCATAAGCAACAACTCTCCTATCTTGCATCAAAACACACCCTAAGCCTACGTAGGAAGCATCACTGTAAATCACAAACTCCTTACCTGAAACAGGCTGCACTAACACTGGAGCATTTGTCAAAGCTTCTTTCAATTTCTCAAAGGCCTTTTGTCTTGCATCTGACCATTCAAACTTGACTCCCTTTTGCAACAACTTAGTCAAGGGAGCAGCTACTCTAGAGAAGCCATCAACAAACCTCCTATAGTAATCAGCTAATCCTAGGAAACTCCTAATCTCGGTCACGGACTTAGGTTGTTTCCACTCAACAATAGCCTCAATCTTCGATGGATCAACTCGGATGCCTTCGGCCGAAACAACATGGCCAAGAAATACAACCTCTCGAATCCAGAACTCACATTTACTAAGCTTCGCATACAACTGATTGCTCAACAATCTCTGTAAAACAAACCTCAAGTGCTCATCATGCTCTTTTTCTGTCTTCGAGTACACAAGTATATCATCAATGAAGACAACTACGAAACGGTCTAGATAGTCTCTGAAAATTCTGTTCATCATGTCCATGAATGCTGCTGGTGCGTTCGTGAGCCCAAATGGCATCACAAGAAACTCATAGTGACCATATCTAGTCCTAAAAGCTGTCTTCGGAACATCACACTCTTTCACCTTCAACTGATAGTACCCGGATCTCAAATCTATCTTCGAGAATACTGAAGCACCTCTCAACTGATCAAACAAATCATCTATACGAGGCAACGGATACTTGTTCTTCATAGTCAACTGATTCAGCTGTCTATAGTCAATACACATGCGCATGCTGCCATCTTTCTTTTTCACAAACAACACTGGAGCACCCCACGGAGAACTACTAGGCCTAATGAAACCACGATCTAATAATTCTTGCAACTGACTCTTCAATTCTTTCAACTCTTTCGGAGCCATGCGATACGGAGCTATCGAAACTGGACTAGACCCTGAAACTGTCTCAATCACAAACTCAACATCTCTGTCAGGAGGCAAACCGGGCAACTCTTCAGGAAATACATCTGGAAAGTCACACACTGTCCTGATATCCTTCGGTCTAGCTTCACTCATATCCGGATTCATAACATAAGCTAAATAGGCCCCACATCCAGAGTCCATCAACCTATGAGCCTCTAAAGCTGACACCACATTAGACAAGAACTTAATGTTCTCGCCCACTACCACTACCTCGTAGTCATCAGAAAGTTTCAAGGAAATTCTCTTTGTCTCAAAATCCACGCTAGCTCGATGCTCAACCAACCAGTCCATACCCAAAATAATATCAAAACCATAGAAGGGAAGTTCCATCATATCAACTGAGAACACATGACCCTGAATCTTCAGTGGACACCTCCTATACATACGTCTAACCACAACTGTCTCACCAAAAGAACTAGTAACATGCATACCTACATCTAAGATCTCAACAGGAATATCTAACGTCTGTGCATGCTTACTCAAAATGTAGGAATGCGTAGAACCCGAATCAACCAAAGAAAGCAAGGACATAGATTGTAACTCGAAATTACCTGCTATTACATCGGTGTCATTCCCGGCCTCCCTCTGAGCATAGACCCTCGCTGGTCCTCCCGCCTCTGGCTGCACAGCCACAACATGTGCAAGGTTCCTCTGAGCATCTACCCTAGGTGCATCAGCCCTAGGCTGGAAGTAGCCACGACCGCGCCCACGGTCTCTCTGAAAATCATTACCTCTCGCAGGAGCCTGAGCAATGTTCGGTGCCTGAGCTGCCTGACGCGGACAGTCCCTTCTAAAGTGGTCCCTCGAACCACAGTTCCAACAAGCATGGAAGTTACCCCAGCACTCTCCAGTGTGCTGTCTCCCACACTGTGCACACTCGGGCAAGCGCCCTCCTCCTCTATGACCCTGATGGCCCCTACCATGGTGGCCACCGCCACGTCTCTGATCAAACTGATGTCCGCCACCTCTGTGCCTCTTAGAATCTCTACCATCAAAGTGGTTATGCCTCTTTCCAGAACTAGAACCACCAGCTCGTTTGGCTGAACCCAAACTATGCTCCAAATCCTTGGCCCTCGCGACCAACACATCAAAGTCTGAGTAGTCAGAAGCCAACATGTACCTCTTAACCTCTTCATTCAATCCGTATCGGAATCGGTTACAGCGTTCCACTTCAGTAGGAACCAACTCTGGGGCATACTGACTCAAGCGAACAAAGCGGATCTCATAATCAGTCACAGAAGCATCCCCCTGAGTGAGAGCCATAAACTCTCGCTTCTTCTCATCCAAGTACCTCAGTCCCAAGTACCTCTTTCTGAAAGCAAACTCAAAGAAATCCCAATCTATCTCGGCCTCTGGAACCCCGGCAGTAATGGTGACCCACCAGGTGTAGGCATCACCCTGAAGCAACAAGATCACACAACCCAATCTACGTGCGCCCGCACAACCCATCTGAGCCAAGATACGAACTGTCTTCTCCAACCATAACTCCGACCTCTCCGGAGTAGATCCTCTAAACTCCTCGGCCCCTAGGCTATGGAGCCTCTCCAAAGGTAAACTAGCATCATCACACCTAGGCTGAACTGCAGCCTGAGCTCCCGCAACTGCGGCCTGAAACGCTCCCGCTATCGCTTGCACTAGCGGAGTCATATCAGTTCCAGCTGGACCTTGGCCACCTTGGCCACCTTGAGGTCCCTCTCCTCCAGCTCCATCCTCGCCCCCAGCTCCAGGTGGAGGAGGTGGTGGTGGTGGAGGTGGTGGAGGAGCGCCAACTCCCGCGGCCCCCGGTCCCTCTATGTGAGCTCCCGCACCAACTACCGGCTCAACAGGAGCCGCAACTCGTGGTTCCTCACGAACCAACCTCGGTCTACCTCTCGGTCTAGACATTGCTCTCACAGATATTAACTACAACCACAACAACAACACACAAGTTGGGTTAGCAAGGCAAGGCTTCCAAGTGTCCAAGTATGTTCCCTCACTTAAAAATCATTTTTCCAATGTAATAGTAGCAATGGGACCCATACACACATGCTTTAAAATAAAACAATCAGCATACTTCTCATATAAGCAACCATTCTTGCAGAATAAGCAAACACCGTGCAATTCAATTTAAAAACTTAAACTTACCTCACTTACCTGCCCAAGGTCTCGGTAACCTTAGGCTCTGATACCAACAAGTGTAACCCCCTCGTCCCGGTCTGGTCGGATGACCGGTCCGAGTGGGCCACACGGGGAAAACCGAAGCGAAACCCGTTAAGGCTTCCCCTCGGTTAACGACCCAGAAAAATTTCTTTTTATCTTATCTTGTCTACATGCATAATTAAGACCTAAGTGTGGCACAGCAGCGGAAGATACAATCATAACATCAAACATCGACCAACCCAACAATCAAACAGTTCATTTTATCATTCTGCAGCAGGCCGTTTCGAAACGCCCACAGAGTGTTCCGAAACGCCTTGACCTAGTCAACGGCCCTGGGTCAACCATAAGGTGACCGTTCCGAAACAGGGGAGACCCGTATCGGAATGACATTGACGGTCAATATCTCGTGGTCAACGAGATTTGACCGTTTCGAAACCTCAAAGGCCCGTTTCGGAACGGCTTCATCTCGCCAATTTCTCAAAATTCCAGTAGCCAAAATGTTCCGAAACGACCCTCATCCGTTTCGAAACGGCAAGCCATTTACACAGGGACCGTTCCAGAACAAGGGGAACCGTTCCGAAACACCCCCTGTCTGCAGACACGATTTTGCTGTTTTGAGGCACAAAGGGGCCCCAAAACATCACCAAAACACCATATAACAGCAAAACAATTAAACCCAAGTTATACCAACAATATTATCATGCTTTAACAAGATTTAAACATGTCTAATACTAAGGCAACATCCCACAAACATGCATTCATTCAAACATCATTCAAACACATATGTAAACTCTTAAGGCATAAGGCTAACATTCAAAGTAAGCAATTAGGCATGAGTTAACATTCAACATGGCAACACAACCATGCAAAAGCAAGATACTAAGGAGTCTAAACATGCTCCTAATAACCAACAACAACCAACAAAACATACATGTCCCATTGCTCAAACTATTACAAGTCTAACATTAAAATCCATACTTGATGAACTCAAGTCCAAAAACCACACTTGGAGGCCCTCCACTTGCCCGAGCAACCCACGAACTAAGGATCTGCAATGTTGAACAAAGAGAGCGTAAGCAATGATGCTTAGTGAGGGTAAGCTCTAAAAACAAACCTCAACATTGCAGGGTCCGAGCACGATCTAGCCAAGGTAAAACACAATCATACCAAAGGTCACAAGATTGAATGCATGAGCATAAGACAATATATTTAAGCCATGATCATAAGCTCAATTCCAAGATACATGTAATCACAAACAAGTATTTCAATAGGAACCATGAATCTCAACACATTGATATACACATCAAATAACATTGGCACCTAGTTAAGACCCGAATACGCGGATAGACATGTTGGAAACTCATATCCAACAACCACATTACCTCACGGTGGGATTTCACTCATCACCGGTCTCGCGGAGGGGATTCCACTCATCCTCACGCCCCGTTGATGGGATTCCACTCATCACCGACTATATTTAATTACAATTCCGGGCGAACCCGTACTCCTCCTTGGTGACTCAACGCCACCAAGGCCACGCGCGACTTTAGACTCATGTGTACACACTAACATCCTAATGATCGATCATTTGTATCCAAGTTTACTAGTGCCAATATTTACTCATTTCATTAACCTTGTGCTTAGCACATACTCACCAACAACCATCATCATGCATGTCTCAAGCATCGCAAGTCCAATCTCGTTTCACATGTATAAAGCAATATACATAGACATTCATACCACAATTTATACGAGACATACACAACCATACAATGAGTTCAACCAAAGGCTCTAGATCAAGTTTAGGATTAGGCTACCACCCTAATCCTAACTCTAGGTGGGTCTACCAAGCCCAACCTAGTCCATATACTCGAACCAACTACTTTAAAACATTTAAAAGCAAACAACCACTCACCTAAGCTTCCAAGCCCAAAGACCAAGCAAGCACAACCTTCAACTTCCCGGATTCGATCCCAAAGCCTCTTCCACGTTTCCTCTTGCTTCTAGTCAAACAAAACCCATACATTACTTCTCAATTCAATGATAATTCAACCATCAATCTACTTTGCAAAACACAACCCAATTTCCTCAAATTTCCAAACCACATAGCATCTCCAAAATTCAAATTTTCGGACCCCCACAACCAAGGACTGAAATACTCAATTCCAAGCACCCAAATGACCTCCAAAATATCCCAAATCACCCTCCTAACATAGGTAACCCATCAGCCCTTCAATTTCAACACTAAACCTCTTAAAAACCCAATTTTTCATACCTTAAAATTTGCCCTAAAGACCCACTACGAAAATTCATCCAAACTCAACCAAATTAAGATATGTTGTATATTCCATTATGATTAAACATAACCCCAAAACAATTTCTCAAAACAAATTGAAAAACCCCATTAAAACCCAAATTTTCAACATGAACCCTAATTCCCAAAACTCAATGTTTTTGAAATTTAAGACAATGGTTGGATAGAGGATAAAGAGGAGGTTAGGAAAATGTAATTACCTTTGAAAAAGACCTTGGATTGAAGAAGGGGATGAATAGAATAGTAACTAGTGTAGTTGGGAGAGTTTGAGCATGGGAGGGGGTTTTCACGTCAAGTTTAGAATAAAGGGGGAAAGAGAAGACACTCTACAATAAAGTGGTCTTACTTTTAAAAGTTTTGGGTAAAATCACGATATAGGTCCCTCCCTCTTTATTAAGGTTCAAAAAGGTCATTATTTAGTTGAATTGTCTTAATTAAATTTTTATTTACTCGAACTAAAACCCGGTTAACTCCTAGGCCTAAGACACGGGTGTTACAACTGACATTATTTAAGAGATCTAGTATCTTATTATACTAAACCAGCTAGTTGTTGCTATATATATTTATTTTTAAATAAAATAATTATATTCAATACACAGGCGGTGGCATGAGCGAAGCCATATGGTGGCTAGCAGGGGCCATGCCCCCGTGGTCCACCCTTGCGTTCTATTTTTTTTAATTTGACTCCTGTAAAATTTTAAATTATAATTTATTTTACTTGTTTTAGTATTATAGAGTGGTTGTTGTCTTAGTGGTAAAGTGTGTACATCAAATTAAGTTTGTTTTACCTGAAGTTACTAGTTAGTGAATTGAATCCTACTGGTGATGTTTTTCAGTCTTTTATTCCTTTTAGGCTTAGGTATAAGGAATCCTTGAATTTTTGAGAAAAAAAAAACAATTAAGGGCCTGAACTTTTTTTCCACTCAATTAAACTTTTGAACTAAGAAATTAAATTAATTAATTCATTTGATCAATTTTGACCATTAAATTTTTACAATTTTTTCTTTAGATATTACTGACACATGATGCACTACAATTCATCATGTTGCATTTACAGATTTTTACAAAAAAAAAAACAATTTTTTACATAAATATTTGTTTTTTTGAAAATGCCAAGTCGAGAGATTGTGACAAAACGCACTGCACCAACAGATCCACAAAAAGCTATGAAGATCTAATTATTAAAATTGGTTCAAAGACTTAATTGATTCAATTTCTTGGTCCAATGACTTAATTGAGTGCAAAAAAGTTTTGGAGCATAATTGATTTTTTTCTTCAAAAGTTCAAGGGTGTTTTATACCATTAAGCTTTTCTTTATTTTCAGCCCCCTATACTTTTAATTCCTGGTTTCGCCCCTAAGCGGTGGAAACAAAAAAATTTCACAAGTGTCATGGTTTTAGAGTTTAAGGTTATATTTTAGGGTTTAAAGGCCAGATGTTTAGGTTTAGGAGTTTAGAATTTAGAGTTTAGGAGTTAAGGTTTAGAGTTTAGTTTAATATGATTAAAAATTTATGTTTTAACTTATAAACTTTAAATTATAACCCCAAGCCCTAAATTTTAACCACAACTCATCAATTTTAAACCACTAAACTTAAACTCCTAACCTTTAAACTTTAAATCCTAAAGCTAAAGTGCTTGTGAAAACTTTTTATTTTCACCTACTATGTATCGAATAATTACCCTTAAATAAATACAGTGTAATGTATGTTTATGATGCTAACTTACGATAATTACATCAGCAATTTCAATCAAAAGTAATAATTATAAACACTGAACTGTATAATTAACTCAAAATTCTAATGCTTTCTAATATTAATAAGTATTCAATTTATCGAATCATTTTATGAGTCGTGTTTAGACACCGCAACGTAATTACATGAAAATATAATTTCACCCTAATAACTATACCACAACGTAATTACTAGAAATTCTGATTCTCTAGACATGTTTGACAAGCACAAGATAATTAGATCTTAATTTCTCAGGTTTGTTAAATTAAATTCTACTTTAGTCCCTATACTATATGTCAATTGCATATTTAGTTCACGTTATCTAATTTTGATAATTTTTAGTCATGTAAGTTAGTTATATTTATCTTTGTATTATTTGAGTTAGGATTGCAATTTTAAATTTTGAAAGTTACAGGGGGCCAAAAATGACCAAATCAAAGTGCAGGGGTTAATTCCACGATTTATACATAATACAATTTAATCAAGAAATACATGTTCTGGTGCTATATAGCTCTAGAACCTCAAAATAGTAGAAAGCAAGCAATAGCAACCAGAGACTCATTGTAACAGAAGCAAGTAATGGAGAAGCTATATATCTCTGGTGCTCATGTTTCTTCCATGAAAACACGGAAACTCGATTCGAAGATCGAAGGAAACCGAATTCGGAAAAATTTTCACAGCTTCTCCTCTCATTCATGTATGATGATAATGATATAGCAATTGTATATTATCAACTTCAGGATTGCGAACTCCACTTATGTAGATACTTTTGTCTGCAAAATTCTTGGTGGACAAAACCCTATACATCATCTTTTCCGGGTTTGTGAATACGGCTTTTCCAGCTATAGCTTCGGATTTTGCATCTTCGTGGCTAACTGGAGAGGACCTTGAGGAGAACCGGACTGCGAACTGCTTACTTTTGAGGAATCTCCGTACTGATCTCGGGACGTCCATAGACCACTCCGCTAAACAACGACCGATTGATTTGCGGGTGCCGAAGGTGGAAGCCGTCTCGTATGAAGTCGGTATTTCTGGAAAGTCGAGAAAATTAAGCAATGGAATGGAAAATGAAAAGCCTTGGAATACAAGAAACTAAGAGCTCACCTGCAAATCACTCTTAACTTCGTCATTGGTCAAGCCATCTACTTGCATAAGTTCCCTAATCTGTTTCGGAGTGGCCACTGCGAAAGAAAGTTCGAATATTTCCGACTCAGGAGCTCGATCGTAAACGAGTCGAAGATTGAATTGCCATAACAAAAGAACACTACAATTCAATGATTAATACTACATAATCTCCAGTTTCCTATAAGCGTCTAATGTAATCCATGATCTCACATATTCATACAATCCGAAAACAAAATCGAAATATGTTCTTCGTTTCCTCACCTTGAGAGCCTCCTAATTGCTGCAAGGCATTGACGAACCGTCGACCAACACCTCCTTTGCTTTCTACCAGACAGAGACCGGAAATTCGTCTGGGATGAACATGAAACCGCTCTGCTAGAACTCGTCCTTGAGTTGATACAACCCGATTCCGCTTTCGGAATCTTGATTCCGGGGGTCAAAAGCGTTAATCCGTGGACCGCTATCTCCTTTGCCTCTTCTTTCTTCACTGCAAAACTCGAATTCGCCTCCAATGTCATAAAGGCTCTCCCTTTAACCCTGTTTTTGCATGGATCTCCATTGTTTCTCTGTTGTAAACAAAGCCAAATTGTTCAAAATTTAGCAAATTTATTTCATTATAAACGACAAATTTTCAAGAAAATTATGGATGCACCTTACTATCATCATCAGTGTTCCATAGCTGAACCGAACTCATCCAATTTTTCTTGTCTTTATTACAATTGAAATTGCTGTCGTTTTTCTTGTTAGAATCTTCTTCACTGTGATTATCCTCCTTCAATGGCAGAAATTCTTCTAAAACCGGCTCAACACATTGCATCGATTCCTCTTTCAAAGCTACAATCGCTGCAATCAAACAATAACCAAAATTTTCATTAAATTAATCCCAGTAAATGTCAGATTTTAATTTGATTGAAGAAATGAACCATCATTCAAAAGGAGCATACAAAGAGGAAGTTCACGTTTAAAACCATCGATCTTTCTCATTTCTTGTTCCAATTTCTTGACAAACGATTCGAGTTTCGAAACCTTATCGGAAATTACTGATCGTTTTGGGTACAAATTTCGGTCCAAAATCTAAGCTCAGTTCTGATGGAACCGAACCCATTTTTTCTTCCGCAAATTTTCTCTTTCGATTCCTTGGGATTACTGTTACTTTCTTGGGTGCGAAGCTGAGAAAAATGGAGGCGAAATGAAGAAGGAAGCAAAGGGTGAGGGATCTATGAATGTATATATAGAAAGTGGGTAAAGTGAATTATGTGTTTGTTTTAATTATTATTTCAAGTGTTGAGTGAGAAAGAAGCGTTTATGTTGTTTGGCGAGAGTGAAAATTGAATAATAAAAAGGAAATTTGAAAGACGAATATTCTGTTTGCGGTTTCTGGGTTAGAAAGTCACTTTCGCCTCGTCGCGTATCTCAGTCATCACTCGCCTGTTTGTCCGAATCCCTTCTCCTACTTCCATCTAAAGAGAAGAAGGAGGGATATTCCTATCGAATTTGTAATTTAAAAGAATGAAAGTGAATAAAGATGAATAACTTGACCAACTGACTAAATTTACTTATTCCACTAATCCTTCTAACTTAATTTAACTTCAAGAAACTTAAATATATATATATATATATTCTCCCCTAAGAATTATATTTAAAATAAAATACAAAGTTTAGCGGGTGCTGAAATTGAGATATAGAGAAAAAAATCAGATTCACCGTAAGTGATGAGACATGCGTAAATATAATCTTGTATCTACTCGTCCGACACAACTTCTGCCCCGTCTTACATCATCCACATCCACCCAACTACTATACATGACAAATATATTTTTAAAAAATAAAGATTTAAAAAAATTACTCATCACTTTATCTAATTTTTAATAGACTTTTATGTTCAACTCATTCAGTTTTTTTACTTTATTTCTTTTACATGAAATCTTAAAATTATGCATCATTAGCTCACATCACAACTCGTAAGCTCATTTTCATCCCCTACGATTATGTTCTCCTTCAATTCTCTATTTAAGTAATTCATCTATATTAGATTTATCTGATATGTTTTCTATAATAATTGAATGTATTGTTGGATTTTTTTATTCTTGTTTTTGTTAAATTACAATCTTATTTTGTACTTATTTTAATCTTATTCAATTGAATGTCGGATAATGTAACATATGTGGTGAAAGTTTAAAGGACAAATATTTTATATTTTCCATTAAAAATGATCTATATTTATTTAACTAACACTTGTATATATATTAAATGAATTTGGTTGTGAGGTAGATATAGCGGGGATTAACGTAGGTGGTGGAGAAATGATGATTTTAGTCTTATGAATCGCAAAGTATGAATAATTTTGAGTTTTGTACCCTTAATAGGGGCGAAAATAGGTATAAAAATCCTTAACAAAGATAGATGCAAAAAGAGGATCTTTCGCAATTGTTTCACCTAATTGACATCTCTACTTGCACCTTCAAAATTATTGTTACTTAAACAAATATTTTTCAAAATTTTGTTGATTTTCTAAAAAATCAAATAAGAGTTTAGATTAAAAAAATAAAAATAATTAGAGAATGAACCAACAACAAGATGAACGGTGGTTGAAGGTGGTGGCCACGACAATAAGTGTATGATCTGAGTTATAAAAAATGTATTAATAGAAAAGATAGTGTTGAGTGAATCGTTGAATCGATAAATGTCAAGAGGGGGTGAATTGGATTTTTAAAATGTTTGGTAGTGAAGTAGTAAAATAAAAATTGAAGACAAAGACACTTATAGTGGTTTAAGTTCCAAATGAACTCTACATCTACTACCATAGCTTAGGAGGAAACCTTTACACAAATAGTCAATTTTTTACCCTAAATTGACCAAACCCTCTCACAAGTTTACAAAGAAGATTTTGGAAATTAAAATGAATCTCTCAAGACTAATATTGTCCAATTTACAAGCACTCAACCCAATTGAATCTGAAAAATGGAAATACAAAGAGTGACAATTGGGGTTTTACAATGATATTGAAATTAAGCACTTGAGCTTGGATTTGATGTAGGAATGTTTCTCTTAGAATCAATAGTTGTTGTTGGTAATTTTTGGACTCCCTTTTATACATTCTCATTCAATTCTAGCCGTTGGGGTTGTTTCCATCATAAATATAGCCGTTGGGATGCAATCTTCCCACCATAAATGCACTTCTGCAACTACCCGTTTCGAAACACCTGTACATGTTTCAAAACAGACCAAAATAGAAATAGTTGTTGGGGTGTAATTAAGAGACCGTGTCGAAACAGACACGATAATTTCGAAACGCTAAGAGCCCGTTTCGAAACGTGCTTGATGCCGTTTCGAAACAATTTGAAACTTTCAAAACCCGTATCGAAACGTGCTTAAACCGTTTCGATACATCTTAACCGCTTTGAAAAAGTTAGTTATAAATTGAAACGATCATTAAATTTGAATCCAAGTTTAAATATCGTTTCAAAACGCTTGAGATTGTTTCGATACAGTCGTATCGAAACGAATCTTTCCGTTCTATTGTTCTTCATCCGTTTCGAAACACGGGGTCCTGTTTCGATACTACCATATCGAAACGGGAGGACTCATTCTGAAACACATGTTAACAGTTTCAAAACGTTCCGAAACGCATAAGGTTGTTTTGAAACGGTGACTCGAAAATCACTCTTTTGACTTGGAAAACACTTAGAAAAATTTGTATTATCATTTGGTTTTGACTTGACCACTTTGCTTAAAAGCTTTGGGAAGTTTTGAGGACTTAAAAATTTATTTTTTATTTTCAATTTAGTCCTTAAATCCTTTGTTATATCAAAATCAATTCTTTAGTTTTACAATCTCCTTTTTTTATATAACAAAACCAAGTATAAATTTTTAAGTGTTTTAAAATCTTTGAAAAACTTTTAACTCCCTCTCAATTTAAGATATGTTTTAATGTTTTGAAAAGTTGAAATTTAAAGCACTTGAAACTCAAAACCGACTTAAAAACACTTAGGCTCTTAAGAATTACTTCTCCATTTTTTATTAGATCAAAAATATAATCAAGGCTAAATGAGAATAAAAGAGACATAAAGCATAAACCAAACAACATACTTGCATAGATAGCATTAAGTTCATGAAACAAATTCAAACATAAATCAAACTCATTCCTTAGAAAAAATTAAAGCATATGTCTTAAAACAAAAACAAAGATAGGTGCAAACTCAATTCTAATATGACAAAATAAGATGATATGCAATAAGCCTATGGTGCTTCATCATCGTCATCGCCTCCAATGTCATCCAAGAAATCATCCTTGTCCTTCTCTTGATCCTTGCGAAAACGCCTCCAATCACCATAGAAGTTGGTGAAGGAGAGATCCATGGATGATTATTGGATTTCAAGAGCGGTAAGACGATTCTCGTTGCCAAGAACACAATCCTCCAAGGATTGTAAACGAGTGTTGATAGCAGCAAATCCCGAAGCCATGTTTGTGTCCATGGTGTTGAACCTCTCGGTGAGGAAGGCCATGAGAGCATCATTGTTAGGAGCCACAACGGGAGTTTGAACTTGTGGTTGAGGCTCTCCTTGAGGTGCTTGAGCTCTTCGATTAATTCGAGTCCATTCAACAAGTGTGTAACGAAATCCGAATCTTACAAGAGAAGACTTTCCAAGCTTTTACTTTTGTGGTTCCGAAAAATCATATGAGACATCAAGACCAATGCAAACAAAGATGTAGCTCAAAACTGTCCCATAGGTGAATGAGGTGATGTAGTGGGATAAGCGATGCCTTACTTGATGGACCATCTCGGTAAACATGATTTTCACCAAGTTAGGTTGTTGTGCTTGGAGGAAACACTCGAGCCAAAATGTATCAACTTGGCGGATGTGGGCAAATTTTCCTCCGGATGGGCGAAAGAACCATGAGATGATTAGGTGCAAGACGGTCATGGGCATCTAAGGTAAGAACCGATCTGGTTTGAGATCCAAAGTGGGTTTCATCTTCAATACCCTCATCAACAAGCCCAAGGATGTTCACTAAGGTGAATGGATCAATGCAAAACTTCTTGCCCAAGATGTAAGACTCAATGGCTATGACTTCGGAACGATCCTCATTGCTAATATGATTAGCATTGGAGTAGAAAAGCAAAACCATATTCTTGTAGACGATGTCATGAATGTTCATGAAGCTTAGGAAACTCCATTGTGTCAAAAGAGGTAGGTATTTGAAGTAGAAACGCTCGGAATCAAGGAATGCCATGTCTACAACTCGCTCTCGTCGAACAACGACATCTTGAAGAATTTTGAAACGATTCCTAGCCTCTTGATTTCTAAGACTCTTAGCATATATGAGGGTAAGGTTTGGACGAACATTGTCACCGGGGTTCGAACCTTCACCCCTTCAATCTTTCTTTTCTTAGAATTCATTAAAAACACCTAAAAACAAAGCAAGCAATAAAATTTATGTATATGCATTAAATCCTAATTCGATCCAATAAGAATCCCATTAAGGTTTTAAAATCACTTTGAAAGTATATATATAATAATAAAATTTTGATGAAAGACAGGTTTGAAAAACAGTGTTAAAAAATACGATTAAAATAAAATATATTCGAACCAAAAAATTTGAGATTTGAAATTTTTTTACAAGATTTTGAAAACCCATAATGTAAAACAAGTATACAATACAAAACTATAATTTATTAAAATAGTATTCAAACGAAATCAAAAGAAAAAGAAAAAAAGATAGAAAATCCCTCAAATATGGGATTTTGGAGGAATTTGTGGATAAAATTCCACAAAATTGATGAGGCTTGCTTAGATTGATGTTTAGGAGTAAAAGCCCTCAAGTTTTGATGAAAAACAAAGAGATTTAGAGGGTTTTTATAGAAGAATTTGATTTAGGGTTTTGAGGGTTTTTAGTTTTGATTAAAAGTGTTTTAGCATTTAAAACCATTTAAAAGAGGCTTTTCCGAATATGCGTTTCGAAACATGAGAGATCGTTTCGAAACAGGCGTAACGAAACGTCTACGAACGTTCCGAAACATGTTGACCGTTTCGATACAAGTTTGACTATATCGAAGCCCAAGAGTTTGCCCGTATCGAAACACATAGGGGTCGTTTCGATACATGTTTTAACAGAACCTTTGGGGAGTTTCGAAACCCTTTGGGGAGTTTCGCAACAACCTAGTCCATTTGTGTTCTATAGAGGCAGCCTGTATCGAAACAGGGCGACCCGTTTTGTTACCAATAGCCCTGGAATTGCAGATGAGGCTCTAAAATGCAGAAAATTCGAACTTTGATTGAACCTAGATGCATGAATGAGATGTATGAGAAAGTTTAACATATCAAAACATAAACATACTCCCCCTAACTATAAGCAAGGATGCAATTAAGATCAAAAACACATAAGCATGGGATTTAACAAGAAATTTTAAGCACAAAGGTCCTAAAAGGTCAAGATAGGCTAGTTAGACCTAACTCTCTCCTAAGGGACCAAAAACGCTCTTTATCTAGAGGTTTGGTAAAGATGTTCGCTAATTGATTTAAGGTGTCTACATACTCTAAAACAACATCTTCCTTAATGACATGATCTCTAATGAAATGATTCCTTATTTCTATGTGTTTGGTTCTAGAGTGTTGGATGGGATTTTTGGTAAGACATATGACACTAGTGTTATCACACTTAAGGGGTATGGTGTCTACCTCAATTCTATAGTCTAAGAGTTGTTGTTTTATCCAAAGGACTTGAGCACAACAACTCCCTAAGGATATGTACTATGCTTCGGTGGTAGATAAAGCTACACTATTTTATTTCTTAGAGAACCAATATATGAGCATACTACCTAGGAATTGACAAGTGACGGAAGTACTTTTCCTATCTATCTTACAACCCCCGTAATCCGCATCCGAATAAGCATGAAGGTTAAAGGTTGAGTCTCTAGGATACCAAATGCCTAAACAAGGAGTATCTCTAAGGCACCTAAAGATCATTTTAACGGTTATAAGATGTGACTCTTTAGGACTAGCTTAGAACCTAGCACAGAAGCAAACACTAAACAATATATCCGGTCTACTTGCGGTAGGTAAAGCAAAGACCCAATCATAGAACGACAAAGCTTAGAGTCAACACACTTACCTCCTTCATCTTTGTCAAGCTTTGTGGATAAGCTCATTGTTGTAACTTGAGGCTTTGCTTGCTCCAAGCCAAACTTCTTGAGCATATCGTTGAAGTACTTAGCTTGATTGATGAAGATGATATCCTTCATTTGTTTGATTTGGAGTATCAAGAAGAATGAGAGCTCCCCTATCATGATCATTTCAAATTCACCTTGCATCAACTTAGAAAAATCTTGACAAAGCAACTCATTAGTAGAACCAAAAATAATATCACCAACATAAATTTGAACTACTAAGATATCTTTGCCATTGTTTTTAATAAATAGTGTTGTGTCCACCTTTCCCTTTTCAAAACCTTTTTCAACTAGAAAACTTGATAATCTTTCATACCAAGCTCTAGGAGCTTGTTTTAAACCATATAAAACTTTTGACAATTTGAAAACATGGTTTGAAAAAATGGGATCTTTAAAACCCGATGGTTGTTCCACATACACTTCTTCGTTTATAAAGTCATTTAAAAACACACTTTTGACTAGAGGTGGCAATCGAGTTGTTCGGTTCGGGTTCAGTTCATGTTGTTTCAGTTCGGGTCGTTTTGGGTCTATCTAGAATCGATTTAGATTCGGTTCGGGTCGGTTCGGGTTCAGGTCGCTTTTGGGTCTGTGATGAGTCGGATTCGGTTCGGGTATTGGATCGGGTCAAAATTGGATCAATTGTTTTCGAGTCGGGTCAATATCGGATCGGTTGCTTTCGGTTCGGGTCAAAATCGGGTCGTTTGGGTCGCTTTCGGTTCGGGTCAAAATCGGGTCGCTCGAATCTGGGTCAAGATTTGAATTTTCGGGTCAATTCGGTTTGAGTTGGGTTTAGGGTTTGAGGTTTAGTATCTATGATTTAGTTTAGAGTTATTGGTGTATGCGGTTAATTTTGATTCAACTTGTTAATCTATGCATTTGAATTTGATTAAATATTTAAATCAAAGCTTCACGTATCGATATCAAAATTTTGTGTATAATTATATTAAATCAAATTTTATATAATAATAATAATAATAATAATAATAATAATGTCTGAAATGAATTAATTTATTAAACTTAGGATCTAATTGAGCTAACTAAAATCTAGAAGCATAAATCACGGACATAATTAAAATAATTCTAAAACTAAATGTGAAATTTCAATTAAATTAATCTAAATTGAAACTCAATTAAATTAAGAAAAAAGAAAAAGAGAAAGACAATTGGTAAAAATAGAAAGGAAAAAGATAAAATTTTAGAGGGAAATAAGCCACCAATTTTTGCAGCTAGATTGAAAAAAAAGAAGAAAAAGACAATTGGTAAAAATAGAGAGGGAAAAGATAAAATTTTGGAGGGAAATAAGCCACCGATTTTTTAAGCTAGAGATTAATTACTTTTTAGGTCATGTTGCATTTAAAATGTTATGTTTTAGTACTAATATTCAACTTTAAGTTTTAGTTTAGGGTTTAGGGAAATAAGCCACCAATTTTTTAAGCTATATTGAAAAAAAAAGACAATTGGTAAAAATAGAGAGGGAAAAGACAAAATTTTGGAGGGAAATAAGCCACCAATTTTTTAAGCTAGAGATTAATTACTTTTTAGGTCATGTTGCATTTAAAATGTTACATTTTAGTACTAATATTCAACTTTAAGTTTTAGTTTAATTTTATTTAGTCACAAGCCCCACAGTTTAGACTTCGGATATAGAAATCCCCTCACTATAGTGATATTTAGTCTAAAAATTTACTTTTTTGTCGAAATTAACTAATATTTGTAATTTAGTCTATTAATTTAATATAATGATATCTTTGTTCATTTTAATTTCTAAGATTTAATTTTTAGCCAAATGACATAAAATGTTATTATTTATACCACAACTTTGACAAGAGCAACGGTCTCTTCCATGATATAGTACATAAAGATAATAATACATACTTCATTTTATTATTAAGAATAGATAATATTAAAAATAAATTATTCATTTATATTACCTTAATTTTCGGGTTAAAATCGGGTCGATATTCGGTTCAGCTTTCAGTTTGGGTCTATTCGGTTTAGGTCCATTTCGGTTCAGCAAAAAAAATTGGGTCGTTTTGGTTCGGTTCGGTTTATTTCGGGTTTTGGGTCAACTTCGGATCATCATGTTCGGGTCAAAATCGGGTCTCAGTTCGGGTTTCGGGTCTCGAGTCAAATTTTATAGGTCTACTTTTGACATCCATTTGAAAAAGCTTGAAATCATGATAACATGAAAATGCAAGTATCATCCTAATTGCTTCCATTTTAGCTACGTGTAACACCTGCTTTTGTATAATAAAAAAAAGAAGAAAGAGTGCGTGTGAGGAGTGTTGAACCCACAACCTTTTGGTTGTGTGGTTGGCGACCCAACCAACTGAGCTAAATAGCTCTTGGTTATAAACCACCCCACCTCCTTTTTATTTTGTATTGAGTTAAAATTTTGGGATATTAAATTTAGAAAGTAACCATTCATCTACCAAAGAAAGGATAACCCCCCCTTCGAAATTTCTAGAAAATTTTCCCCCTCACTCGTCTTCTATCTCCGGCGAGCTCCCCGCCCTCCTCGCCGTTCTGTTCACTCCATCGCTGCTGTCGGTGTGAGCCCCGTCATCCCCTGAACCGTTTTCCGTCAACCACGCGCGACGTCGGCCGGTCGTTTGCAGTGGAAAACAGATCGGGAATCTAAAAGGTTTCGGCCGCCACCGTTTTCCTCATTTCCGGCCGTTCCCGACGTCGGCTCGCCTCACCGTGGGCACCGGCGAGCTCCTCGCGTCCCGATCTACAAAACCCATGTGTCCGATCGTTCATCTGACTCCGTTAAAGGCTTCGTCGGAGCTTCGTCTTTTCCGACGAAGTTTTGACCGTTGGGATCTTTTTCGGTAAGTTGTCGATCAATTTCCGGGTTGTATTCGTTGTGGTTGTGTAGTGAATTAAATTTTCGTTCTTTTTACGGCCAGATTGTGCCCTTCGACATCTCCGGCGACCATTCCGGCCACCGTCCGGCCACCAGAATTGTTGGGTAAGTAAATCGGCTCAACCCGGTCTGAACCGGCTGAACCGGTCGGCCCTTTAGCCAAACCCGAACTGGTTTGGCCCAAAGCCCAAACCCAGTCAACCCGAGCCCACCGTCCGACCCGACCCGTCTCTGACCCGCCTGTCCGACCCGTTGACCCGGTTCGAGTCAACTCAGTCCGAGTCAGCACGATGAGTCAGCCGAGTCAACTCAGTGAGTTAACCTGCCGAGTCAACTCAGTTGACTGCTGACGTCATGCTGACGTCAGCATTGACTTTGACCAGTTGACTCTGACCCCGTTGACCGTTGACCTGCTGACGTCAGCGTTGACTTCGGCATTAGTATGACTAAACTACCCATCTGATAAAGGAAATGACCTAAAATCTGCATTCGACTTAATTATGCAATTTTCACTACTCAAGATGTATGTTTTAATGGAAAGACTTCGGCATCATTATGCAATACGTGTGATACAAACTTGGATAATCCCTCAATTTTTGTATAACACATGAATGAGAATTTTCTGGAAATATTGTTGAAATCCTAAGTCGACCCTTATGACAGTAATACGTGAATTAGATGAGAATGATCGTAATGACCAAAAAGATGGTAATGCCCTCGAGCACCGAAATGTCTGATTAATTTGAATGAAGATATACCCTCAAGTTCTGTAATAAATGAATCGTCTGTAAAGGGCCGGAGAGTTAGGACGCCTTAATCTCGCTTGAGTACGTGAGTGATGGAGGTACCAAATGGTAATTCAGAAAGAAATGGTAGATTTATCTCAGTCTAAAATAACCGAAATACCCTCCCGAGTTAATCGGTAACTATGTATTTGACGAAATTCTGGATTTGTTAATAAGACTAAAATAACTAAAAGGCCATGATAGCCTAAATAATCGGAACATCACTGAAAATACCCGAACTTAAAAGTCTTTAATTTAGAAATTCTTGAATGTCCGGTTAGAACACTAATGAGCAAATAGGATACCCGAGTTCTGTGAACCATTGCTCTCAATGTTGGTATAATTACCAGAATGTATATGAACATCGAAATGACCATAATGCCCTTGTATGCTTAAAAGACTAAAGTACCCATAATATATCTAAACTTTCTAAGTTCTTGATGTATCACCTCCTAAATATCTGGGTTAAACCGTTAGTATGAACCCCCCTTTTTTTTAAAAAAGAAAAGGGGCTACGTTTCAGAAATCCGTTCAAGTTGTCAAGGGTTCAATATGTTTCATTCCGTAAATGTCAAGTATCTCTAAGAAATGATTTGTCCCACCTAGTGTGTTCCTTGTGTGATATATTCTGTTGAATGGATTGTATAATTATTTAATCATGAATAATATTATATTGACGAACATTTCAATTGTTATTGAGATTGCATCACTATGTTAAAAAAAATAATGAGATAAAATGATGAATTTGATATATATGATGACATTCTCTGCCTACCTGATATATGTCTGCTCAATCTGTATACTTGGTATGTGATCGTTTGATCTGTGATGGTATTGTCTGACTGTTTGATGAATTTGTTAGCATGATCTGTTATTTTGACCTATTATGGGATAATCTGTTTGCATGATAAATGCTGAAAATGTCTACTCTGCTCAATAGTATGCCCATTTATCTGTCAAAAGCATGAACTTCTGTTCCTGATACTCTGAATAAAATATGTCTGATACATGTACTATGTTACTCATGTTTGGAATCTGAACATCGATTACTGTCTAGGGTATACTGTTGGGTTATGTTATGAAGTGTCTGCAGGTACAGCCCTGATCCAGCTGATAAACCCTTCTGTTAAGCTCCTACGCCCACGGGCCTAGGGTAAGTCTTTCTGGACCTAAGGCATTCCCTTAGGTAGGCTCCTATGCCTCAGGCCTAGGGTAAGACCTTCTGTAAGCAGTTTTGGGGGACTGCATATTGGTGTAAGGTTGGAGGGTAGTTCTTGTAAACTTCTGTATGAACATTGAACATTTGCATTTAATCTGTTGTGCGCTCATATGATATGATGTTAAGTACTTATGTATGTTGATTTGCAACTTATTAAAACACACTAGGCTTCGTGGTTTAACTTCACCAACCCGCCACTCTGTTGATTCTCTGAACAATAAGCTCTCTTTTAGTACTCAGTAACATAGAAAGAACAAACCTTGTTGTCTTTAAGAATACTGCTTCACTAAATTAACGAAACATAAATGGAGACAAGTATTGCCTGGAACATCATAAAAATGTTATGCATACCCTATGTCTACATGAGCCTATAGCATCTTCTGGTAGTTCTGTATTACTGAGCTTTTCCAAGCTCACGTTATTTTTGCTATCGCAGGTTAAAAGAATATAGCATGACAAAATGTAGACATCAGTGTTCGGAGTTCCCTCGGCGTTGCCTATGGAGTACGGTACTGTATAGTTAGGGGGCATGTAGGTCATGTATGGTTTCATGTCTTTGTCTGTAAAATACTTTTCTGAAATTTTTGTTATGTGTTTAAATATTTTCCTGAAATTGTATTTTAAACAGAAGTTGATTTTACAGTTTGATAAGTGTTTGAGAAAAAAAAATGTTTTCATGTGTATTTTCACTGTGGGTCGCTCTTGTGACCCTAATGTGACTTCCTAGGATCCGTTGTAACGCATAGGCGGGTCTTGGGGGTTACACTACGAGTGCATAAGTTTCATCAAAATCAATTCCCTCTTCTTGAGTGTAACCTTGAGCAACAAGCCTAGCCTTGTTTCTCACTATGTTACCACTCTCATCTAGTTTGTTTCTAAATACCCATTTAGTTCTTATAGTAGATTTCTTTCTAGGCCTATCAACTAATGTCCATACTTTACTTCTCTCAAATTGGTTTAACTCATCTTGCATGGCCATAATCCAAAAGTCATCTTTTAATGCTTCTTTAACATTCTTAGGCTCAATGCATGAGATAAAAGCAACATTATTAAGCATTTTAAGAGAAGAACGGGTAGTTACCCCCTTGGATGGATCACCCAAGATCTCACCACTCTTAACATAGTTGTACTCCCTTGGGTAGCTCACTTCCTTTTCCTCAAGAGACATGTCTTGCCATGCTTCTAGAGGCGGTTCTTGTGCTTCTTCCTCTTTGTTTGAAATCTCATTCACCTTTGATGATTCTCCACCATCATTGACTTCAATGATCCTACATCATCTTCATCACAAGAATCCTTCCTCGGAATGAGGTTATCATCGAAAACCACATGAATAGATTCCTCTACAACTAAAGTTCTTTTGTTAAACACACGACAAGCTTTAGAGTTTAAAGAGTATCCTAGAAAAATAGTTTCACCACTATTTGCATCAAATTTACCTAAATTATCTTTTCCATTATTTAAAACAAAACACGTGCAACCAAAAGGATGAAAATAGCTAATGTTAGGCTTTTTAGATTTTAAAATCTCATAAGGAGTTTTCTTCAAAATAGGCTTAATCATTACTCAGTTTATAATGTAGCAAGCGATGTTAGTGGTTTCCGCCCAAAAATACTTAGGTAAATTATTTTCACAAAGCATAGTCCTAGTCATTTCTTTTAAAGTTCTATTTTTCCTCTCAACTACCCCATTTTGTTGAGGAGTGCAATGAGCCGAAGAATTATGGCTAATCTCATTTTTATTACAAAAATCATCAAAACCCATATTTTGAAATTCGGTTTCATGATCACTTCTAATATGTGAAATTTTAAGTTCAAGATCATTTTGGGTTATTTTTTAGAATGTGATGAAGTTTTCTAAAGCCTCATCTTTGGTGCTTAAGAAGAGAACCCAAGTTTACCTAGAGTAATCAATCAACAAGTACAAATGCATATGATTTTCCACCCAAGCTAGTAGTCCTAATTGGCCCAAAGAGATCTATATAAATCAATTGCAAACATCTACTTGTAGAAACATCATTAATGGACTTGAAAGAGGCTCTAAGTTGTTTACCTTTAGCACATGCATCACAAATTTTATCTAATGAGAACTTGAGCTTAGGTAGGCTCTAACTAGATTAAGGGAAACTAATTTTTCTAAAACACTAATGCTAGCATGTCCTAGTTTCCTATGCCATAACCATGCATCATTTTCATTTTGTACAACTAAGCATGCATGGGATGTATGAATGCCATCTAGATGCACCATATAAACATTGCCTATGTGATGACCAATGAGCATTGTTTTGTTAGATATAATGTCTACTATTCTACACCCATTTACATTAAACATGACATTAAACCCTTTATCACATAATTGACTAATGCTCAATAAATTGTGTTTTAGACCATTGACATACTAGACATTTTCAATAAGTATGGAAGAATGAGTACCTATGGAGCCAATACCTTCAATGTGGCCTTTGGAGTTGTCACCAAAAGTTACTACTCCTCTACTTTTTGGCTTTAATTCTATGAATTGACTCTTGTCTCCAGTCATGTGTCTCGAGCATCCACTATCAAGGTACCATGAATTTTGACTTTGTGCTTTGGCCTTGTAGCAATGCTCCCCCTACAAACAAAGAACTTAAACTTTGATTTTTGGTACCGAAATCATTTTGGGTCCATGAGTGTTAGCTCCCAAAAGCTTGGTTCCCTTAGAAATCCAAGGTGACAAGGCATTAACATTATTAGATTTTACAAGTTCCTTAGGAACACATACACTTCTAATATTTTTAGTCCTAATATGCCTATAAGAGTCACTTTGTTTGTAGTTAAAATTCTTTCTTTTTGTAAGGTTGATTTTTGAAGATTCACCATTTTCAAGCTTTGAAGAACTAACATTTTTGAAAGAATTTTTGAGCTCATTTAGCTCATTCACCAACTTTTGGTGTTCATCATTACATTGAGAAAAAAGTTGTTCAAATCAATATTTTCTTGTTCAAAGAACTTTAAATCATCTTGCAAGCTTAAAACTTTTTTCTCAAAATCCGAGTTAGTTTTATAGAGTAAATCATTTTGAGCTTTCAAATTCGAAATGACCTTTTTGTTTTTCAAAACAGACTCCTTGTATTTCTCTACTAACTCATCATATACCTCTTGCAACTCACCATATGCATCACACAATTCATCAAATGTAAAATCAAAGCAAGATGAGTTAGAGGTTACCATAAAATCCTCCTTAAGAGCCATGAGGCAAAGGTTGGCCACTTTGTGTTCCTTATCCTCGGATGACTCCTCATCACTCCAAGTAGCAATCTTGGCTTTGAGCTTCTTCTTCTTCTCAAAGCCCTTTTTCTTGAGTTGAGGGCAAACGGAACGAATGTAACCCGACTTCTTGCACTTAAAGCAAATGATAGGATCTTTTTCCTCTTCTTTGCTTTTGTTCTTGAAGTCTCTCTTTCTTTGAAATTTCCTTCCTCGGTTAGACTTCATGAACCGTGAGAAGCATTTGGCTATCATTGCCAACTCCTCGAAATCTTCCTCCTCACTAGAAGAGCTCTCCTCTTGTAGAGAGGCCTTGAGAGAAACTTCTAGCTTCTTTTTCTTGTTCACCTCTTGCTTCTCTATTCTCCTTTCTTCTTTTCCTCTTCTCTTCCTTGTTTCATAATCTCATGAGTAAGGAGAGAACCAACTAGCTCATCAAGCTTCAATGTCTTCAAATTCTTAGCTTCGATGATGGCCGTTCTTTTACCATCCCAAGATTCCAAGAGAGAATATAGAAACTTCCTAACTGTCTTATATTCGAGAATCACTTCACCAAATCCTTTTAGACCATTGACGATGATCGAAAATTGAACAAACATCTTGGAGACACTCTCATCGGGATCCATCTTGAAATTTTCATAACTCAAATTTAGTAGCCCGATCTTCGTCTCCTTAACATCACTAGTTCCTTCATATGTTGTCTCAAGAGTGTCCTACACTTCTTTTGCGCTCTCGATTGAAAAAACCTTAGAATATATGTCCGGACCAAGTGCACAAAAGATGATGTGCAATTCTTTATCGTTGACTTGCATCCTTCTTCTATCTACCTTGGTCATCTCCGAATTCACCTTCGGGACAAGTCTTCCTTTATCATTTCTTTTCATCAGAATGTTAGGCCCTTCTTCCACTACATCCCAAACCATGCAGTCGGTGAATTTGATGAAGAGATGCATCTTATTCTTCCAATATGTGTAGTTGTCCCCATTGAAGAATGGTGGTTTAGTGGTGGATTGAGACTCGTAAAGGTTGGAGGTTGAGGTAGATGCTATGGCTTGACTAGAAATATGATCACACACTTCTAGGATCTCCTCTTATGGTTGTTAATCCTTCAAAAGAGGCGGGCTCTTATACCAATTGTTGAGTGGATTGTTGAATCGATAAATGCCAAGAGGAAGGGTGAATTGGATTTTTAAAATGTTTGGTAGTGAAGTGGTAAAATAAAAATTAAAGACAAAGAAACTTATAGTGGTTCAAGCTCCAAATAAACTCTACATCCATTACCTTAGCTCCCACTAAGGATTTTCCGAACAACTTCACTAGTTGATCTTCCCATTTTCTAGGCTTAGGAGGAAACCTTTACACAAATGGTCAATTTTCTACCCAAAATTGACCAAACCCTCTCACAAGTTTACAAAGAAGATTTTGACAATTAAATGAATCTCTCAAGACTAATATTGCCTTTTACAAGCACTCAGCCCAATTGAATCTGAAAAATGGAAATTACAAAGAATGACAGTTGAGGTTTTACAAGGAAATTGAAATTAAGCACTTAAGCTTGGATTTGATGTAGGAATGTTTCTCTTAGGATTAATAGTTGTTGCTGGTAGTTTTTGGACTCCCTTTTATACATTCTCATTCAATTCTAGCCGTTGGGGTTGTTGTCATCATAAATATAGTCGTTGGGATGCAATCTTTCAACCATAAATACACTTCTGCAACTACCCGTTTCGAAACACATGTACATGTTTCGAAACCGACCAAAATAGAAATAGCCGTTAGGGTGTAATTAAGAGATCGTATCGAAACGGACACGATAGTTTCGATACGCTAAGAGCTCGTTCCGAAACGTGCTTGATTTCGTTTCGAAACAATTTGAAACTATCAAAACCTGTATCGAAACATGCTTAAATTATCAAAACTCGTATCAAAACGTGCTTAAACTATCAAAACCCGTATTGAAAAAGTTAGTTATAAATTGCAAAGGTCATTAAATTTGAATCCAAGTTTAAATCTCGTTTTGAAACATTTGAGATCGTTTCGATACAGCTGTATCGAAACAGATCTGCCCGTTCTGTTGTTCTTCATCCGTTTCGAAACATGGGATCCTGTTTCGATACTACCGTATCGAAACGGGATGACTCGTTCTGAAACGCATGTTAAAAGTTCCAAAACGTTCCGAAACGCCTAAAGGCTGTTTCGAAACGGTGACTCAAAAATCACTCTTTTGACTTGGAAAACACTTAGAAAAATTTGTATTATCATTTGGTTTTGACTTGACCACTTTGCTTAAAAGTTTTGGGAAGTTTTGAGGACTTAAAAGTTTGTTTTTTATTTTTAATTTAGTCCTTAAATCCTTTGTTATATCAAAATCAATTCTTTAGTTTTACAGAGAGGTTGAAATAATTTTTTAATGTAGTGAAAAATTTTAAAAAATTTAGAGGTCAAATTAATGGTTAGTAATTATTTTTATTAACATGTCACGTCAACAATCTTAAGACAGTTAACAATTCATTGATTAAAATCGATAATATAAATAATTATAGTTGAAATAAAGGTGATTAGAAGAGAATGTCTATTCATATATATTCTTAACTCTTTGACAATACATACATATTTTACAAACAAAGCAATTGAAATCGAATCTCTTAAAATAAGCATCATTTACTTTTCTACTGGGATTATTTGTTGGGTTCTGAAATATAACTTTTCTTTTAAAACCATTGAAGAAAATAAAACAAATCAAAGTTTATAAAACATTATATATTTATACTTTATTTTTTATTCTTTTCTTTTCCTTTCTTCCCTCTCCATATTTCTTTCGATCTAAAGAACGAATAACCACGTGTCAAAATATGAGGCAACAATATCTACCGAGCTCGAGTGTATTAACTATTATCACATATGCTAGTAGTAGGAAAAAAATATTCCACAGCAGTTCTTAATGATGTTATGTATTTTATTAAATTTCAGATTCAGTATTTATAATTTAAAGGTTGAATTTTAAAATTTAAGGTCTCTAAATGGGATACGTTATAGTATTATAACTTCATTTGTGATGTAATGTTTCACTACTAATGTATGAAATAAGTATAAATTATGTAAATTATCACTAAATTTAACTTTTGAATCTATTTTGGTCTCTAAAATTTTAAAACGTTTAATTTACTTATCAAAGTTTAGATAATGAATGTTTTTAGTCATTAAAGTTTAGACATTAAACGTTTTTTGCCACTAAACCCCAAACGGCCATAGATGGTGGTCGTCTGGTCCCAAATTTCACCAGACACTTCATCTCAGCCCCTTGGGTTTGAATTTGACTTCCATTTTGCTGGAAAGTGCTCCGAAGTTCACGAATCGGTCAAAAACCTTCTGGTTTCTTTCTCGTCGATCTCCCTTCTCCGTCGTTGGATAGAGCTCGTTTCTCAGTATGTTGCTTCTCTCGCGCTTGTGAAGTTTTTCACCATTCGAATCTTGGAGAAGTTCCTTCGTTTGCCGGTAAATGGGCGTCATCAAAAAATTAACAGATGAGTAACTAAAAACATTAAATGTCTAAACTTTAGTGAATAAATTAAACGCTTTTAAAACTTTAATGACTAAGTTAAAGTTTGAGGATAAAATTGAATGATAATTTACATAATTAACCCTGAAAAATAACAACTCATAACATAATTGAATCGGTAATTGAAGTATTTATTTACTTTTAATTCTCAGGTTCAAAATTTGGATAATCTAATTCTCCTATTCTTAAAAAGATGATTTAAATCCATTGTTCTTCTTCCAGTCTATCACCTTCCTATAATTTTAGAAAAGATTTAGGCTTAATGACTCCATTGACTCCTAAACTATGCACTTTTTCTCGAGTTGGTCTCTAAAGAATTTTTCGGGATGTTTTGTCCCCAGAACTAAAAATCATAACCTCCGTTATTTCTCTTTTTCTAATGCCTGTTTTAAAAAAATTCGGCTCAATTAGATCGCGCCATGGGGCTCTTTTGACCAAAAAATGACTAAGTTTAATAAAAATGGGTAAATAGCATGTTGAATTTGTCAAGTTTTATATTATTCAATCTAGCCCCTTCCTTCCTCCCCATGCAAGAATCTTTACAATATTCTGAGATGAACTCTGTTGGCAAAACTTTGTGAAGAGATGAACTCTGAAGGACTGCACAAGTTTATATCAGATAATCGTAAGAACCTTGCTGCCCTAAAGGAGGAAATTCATTGGGCATTGAAGGCTGCAGCAAGCCCAGCTCACTTGGTTAAAAGGATTTTACCTTTTAGAAGCACCAAATGTGGACCGAAAGAAAGATTCAAAATTGATATGATTAACCATTTCAAGAAGACTTTCAGAAACAGTAGTACTAAGGTCTCAGAGCAAGAACTGTGAATTACACATGGAATAGTGTTGTGGAAAATCGACCATTTCTTTCATTTATACCGGTTTCGGTTAATTTGTAATTCCCTTTTCGTTTTTTATATTTCAGGTGTAATTGAAGTTTTGGTGAATAGTGGAAGGCAGATTGATGCAGTTAACCTGGTTTTTGCATTTGATCTTAAAGCACAGTTCTCAGTTGAGCATTCCAGAAAAGTTTAAACAGAGGAAGAAGATGAACGATTCATACGAGGGACTAAATGAAAAAAAATAAAATCTGGCATATCTAATGTGCAATTCACCCCTTTTATTTAAGTCGGCTTATTTTTTGTTAATAAAATGACATGTGGCGCATTCTGATTGGCCCGCGAGAAATTTTTTTAACGGAGGAAAACGAAAGGGGCATATGAGGTCGCGATTTTTAGTTAAGGGATAAAATGTCCCGAAAAATACCTTAGGGGCCAACTCGAAAAAAGTACATAGTTTAAGGGGGCAACGGAGTCATTAAGCCACAGATTTAACATAGACAAAAGAAATGAAATAGGTGTAATAATTCTATCCAAAAAAAAGAATTATGATTAAAAATGTAATCAATATCCATGAAAAAAAGTGAAATCAATGGGAATAGTGGCGTGTGACGTGGAAAAGATTCAAAACCAACCAAATTTCAAAGATACATTTTCAAGAATGAAAGAATCCAAGGGGAAAAAATGTTTCATGTTGATGTTCAACGGAAGAGTGATTTGTGATGGTTTTAGGCAGTTATTTTTTTAGGTTAAAGGGTTATTTTTGCCTCTAAATTCAACTCAACAAATTAATTTTGCCTTTTGCCGAAAGAAGTACTTAATGTGGTCTCTCAGTTCGCTAAATCAATCAAATTGACCCATTGATTGACGCTGACCGTTACGGTACTAATGTGACGGTTCATGATACTGACGTATGCGGTCTACGATGCTGACGTGGCAGTACACGTGGGATGATGACATGACAGTGATGGCTGAATTGATTATTTTAACCGAATTCGAGGGCATAATTGATTTTTTTACCAAATTCAGGGTCATAATTGATTTTAATTGAAAGTTCGATAACTTACTTAATCTTTAAGCTAAAAAATAAAAATAAAAATATTTAAATATTCATAAAATATTAAAAAAATAAAAACATCATAATGAATTAAAAATATCAAAAATTTATAAATATAAAAAAAATCAAAATTTAAAAATATTTATAAATCATCGAAAAAGTCTTCGACTATTTCTCGTTATGCTAAGCATACTAATGTTCCTTGAACATATTTTCAATTGAAACATTCTTGTCATAGAGTGTAATAAAACCAAAATTTTCTTTTATTTTTATAATACCCAAATATACCATAGTTAAAAACCCTAAATTAAATAACAAAGAAAGTGTAAACATTTTACACTTGAAAAAAAATGGAAATAATATCACAACATTAATTAACCGTATAATGTATTCATAATATAATCGGATGAAACGTTAAAATCTGATGGACATTTAGCATATTAATAACCTTATTAGTTATTATAAATAGATATGATGGTGAGAATTAGCCTTATAATAATATTTTAAAGGAAAATTCTACAATGTGCGACGAACATCAATGAACACCACTAATGATGAACACGATGAATACCATTAAATTAATTAATAAATATTTAAAATTTCAAGGACTCATCATACAATTAATAGTTATTTTAAAAATTCAATTAAATTATTTTTTATATATATTAAAATTTTATTTTTTAATAAGGGTAAACTATGTATTTAATACCTCATTTATTTACGTATTTCTATTAAACCCTCATTATTTAAATATTATTTCTATTTGACCCTATTCTTTATAAAAAATAATTTAACCCTCAACCTAAAACCCTAAACTATTAAACCTTGAACCCTTAAACTCTTAAACATATACCCTAAACCATATACCATTAAAAATAATTTCACCATCATCGATTCAATTCAATTCAATGAATCGTTGAATTCTCTTAAAAAATTTAATTAAATTATTTTTTATATATATCAAAATTAATTCTAGGAGATTCGAGTTTAATTCTAGGAGATTCGAGTTTAATTAATTTACGATCAAACACATATTTGACAAAGTTAAGATGCTGGAGACGATGAAATCTCCCAACGTCAAGCAAGAGCATCGGCAGCCACTGTAGCACCATCTTACTGTCACGACAGTACTTTCCCTTTTCGCTAGCAAGCAAGCGGAAGTGATTCTTGAATTCTATAATCCAATGCAGTTTCCGGACTCGGGAAACTGGTTCTGTTCATAACTTTGTCGAGTGACTGGAGCCATTTTCTCACAATACTGACATGGAAGTAGAACCATTGTACACTGTACATGTTCCTGATTTCTGGGGATATGTAAACATGGAAATTCAAATTTCATGAAAGTAGAAGCAAATTTCTTACAAAAAACACATATTCGACAGAAAACAATACATCTCAAATATTACAGGGTTCCTAATATAATGTTAACAACGATCACTAATTTTCACAACACATTGAGCGCTAATCAAAACGAGTGGTAAACGGTAACTATTCTGTCGATGATGGTGAAATTATTTTTAATGGTATATGGTTTAGGGTATATGTTTAAGAGTTTAAGGGTTTAAGGTTTAATAGTTTAGGGTTTTAGATTGAGGGTTAAATTATTTTTTTATAAAGAATAGGATCAAATTGAAATAATATTTAAATAATGAGGGTTCAATAGAAATACAAAAATAAGTGAGGTACTAAATATATAGTTTATCCTTATTAAAAAAATAAAATTTTAATATATATATATATATAATAATTTAATTGAATTTTTTAAAAGTAATTATTAATTGTATGATAGGTCCTTGAAATTTTAAATCTTTATTAATTAATTTAATGGTGCTCATCGGTGTTCATCATTAATGGTGTTCATCGATGTTCGTCGCACGTGGTAGACTCATTCTATTTTAAAATATATATATATATATATATATATATATATATATATATAGTGGGAAAATTTAATGAGATAATATATATGGTTACAAGGACAAATATGTGTCCCACTAAATTAAGCATAGTGGGACACACAGCTTGACTAAGGCTTAGTTTGTGGTTGCTTTTAAAAAGTGCGGTAAAAAAGTGATTTTCAAACTAGCTGTTGAAAAGTAGTTTTGAAAAGCTGGTTAGTGTTTGTCATTGATGTCAAAAAGTGATTTTGAGGAGATAAAATGTCTATTTTAGACATGATATTGAAAAGTAAAAGTAAATTTAGGCGATTGTTCAAATTAATTAATGTTATGATTTATGAAATAAATCAATTTCAATTATAATAAAAAATTATTTTTTATAAAATTTAATTTGAAAATATAAACTACATTCTAGATTATATACGGGCATACCACTTACACATTAATAATAAATATAAAATAAAGTACAAATAAAACAATTTTATTTTCAATATAAATATTATAAATTATATATTATTTTACAATTATGTATGCATAAACATTATTTTAACAATAAATTATAATTAAATAATAAGGGTAAAAAAGTAATTTTATTTTCAAACTAGCTTTTCCACCCAAGAAGCTATAAAATCCAGCTTCTTGGTTTGGTGGAAAAGCTAGTTTTAAAAGCAACCAAAAACAGCCTGTTTTAACTAAAAACACTTAAAAAAGTGATTTTTGGTTGCCAAACGCAACAAAAAACAAGCCCTAAGGAAAACATTGAAACAAAACTACCCTTTTCTCTTTCTTTCTTACACTTTTCCATCGAACAAACATGCAAAAGTAAGGGTTAACAAATCTGGAAATAGGGTGAAGAAATCACAAACAAAGGCTGGAAATTCATTTTTAGATCATGCATGTTCATAAATTCATTTTTAGTTTTTTGGTTATATTAACCGCGACTATCGCTGTTAAAAATAAACAGTTTTAAAGTTATGGAAAACCTCGACTCGGATCTAAGAAAACTTTCTGATTTATGTTCGCTTGATCGGTGAGCCAAGAAGAGAGCTAAATGTTGTTTAAGTAGAAAAGGGGAGACATGTAGAATTTAAGTAAAAATAAATAAAGATTGTAGAGAATATTAAAAAAATGGATTCAATATAATAATGACTAGCTTCGGGCTTTTGCTTTGACTCAATTTCCTCAGATCATTGAAAAAAGTTTTTACTTCAGGATCCACGTCGGTTACTTGCCTACAAGGATCAATCCTTGAGACTTGTTTTTTTCTCTCCGGTAAACCGATAATCTAAAATCAATTTTTAGATTCCAGTTTTCTGGTTATATTAACCGTGGCTATCGCTGTTAAAAATAAACAGTTTTAAAATTTTGGAAAACCCCGACTCGGATGTTGTTTCAATAACAACAGTTTCGATCTTAATTTTCTCTTAATAATCAATTTACTAAGTGTTTTTCTCAGGCCGGGCTAGTGGCAGGAGCACCCTGAGCGCCTGCTCAGGGCCTCCACTATAATGGGGCCTCGCTATAATATGCAGAAGTTTAGTGATTAGTAGGGGTGGGAGAAAATACCTGACCCGATTGACCCAACCCGAAAACCCGACTACCTGAAACAAAAATACCGGGTAATTCCCGAAAAAAAATTACCCGACCCGGCAAATTTCTCGGGACACGGGCCGAGAGTTTTCCCTTACCGGGTACCCGACCCAACCCGACCCGATAAAATTTAATATATATTTTTTATATTTAAAATTATATTTTTATTTTATATTTTTTAATATTTTCACTATAAAATTAAGTTTAAATCCCTATATTTTTATTTTATGTTTCTTAATATTTTCACAGAAAAATCATGCATGTTTCTAAGATTTGCAACTTTGTTAAGGCAGCATTCTTCTTTTGCTGCTGCATTGTCCAGGTCTTGTAATCCTTGAGTTTATCAATGAAAGGTTTATTGCTTCTGAATTATGCAGCATTAATGGGAAGTGGAACTAATATACAAAATCTGCATATTTTGGAACAAATGCACATAATTTCCCCCATATCAATATCGTATCTCATATTTTATATAAATTTCATGATTATTTGGATGCAATTCTAATTATATTCTTTTAAGTTTTAAGTTTATTTTTTAAAAATATTTTTGTTTTTAACATATGATTTTTTTAATTTTAAAATAAAAAAAATATGAACCGGGTACCCGATACCCGATTACCCGGGTACCCGAATTTTACGGGTACCCGAATCCTGGGTACCCGAATTTAATAAGCCGGGACACGGGCCGTTTAAAGAGGTACCCGGACGAACCGAGTACCCGGTTTTCCGAGTACCCGAATTCCGGGTACCCGACAATTCCCACCCCTAAAATCACCTGCCATCATTTAATTACTAGATATATGAAAATATATTTCTAAAGGGGGGTTTGTTTCTATTAATTGAAAGTTGAGAAATAAATTACAAACGGGCTAAGCTGTATGGGCCCAATTTTCAATATAATGTTGTTTTTAAGTCCACTCTTAATATTTTCAATCACTAAACGGTGTAGAAATTTAGTGATTGAAATATGTTTATAAGTAATTTTTTAAAGTCATATTATAAAACTTAATGGAAAAAAAAACGGTGTTATGTTTAAATTAGAAAATAAATAATTCAAATTACCTTAAAAATAATCAAACGATAATATAATTTAAGAGTGACCTTAAAATTTTTTAAATTCTAATACATTCTATTTTTATTTAAGAATATTTTTAATAAAACAATAAAAATAATGTGTTATAAATGTTTAAACATGTTTCTATGATTTATTAATTAAATTTTAAATTAAAAGTTCAAATAGATGGAATATATTTTCGTTTTATAGGGGTTTATTTTTGAGTTTTCGCTCAGGGCCTCGAAAATATCCGAGACGGCCTTGGTTTTCCCAAGAAGTCGAATGTGCTTCAATAGCCGATCCTTCCTCACACATATTTAACCAGAAACAACATCCTAACCAAAATCAATCTTTAGTTTTGAAATTAAGCTTAAAAAACGGAGAGAAAAAACCTGAAGTTATTTAAGAACTTTTCATTCCTCACGTTGAAATCGAGTCATTTCTTTAGCCTTTGGCTAATAAAAAAATAAAAATTTATTAAAGTAAAATTCCCAAGAACAAATAAAAACTAGGGTAAAATACTCCAATCATCACTCAACTTTGCTCTAAGACCTATTTTGGTCGCTAAACTTTCAAAAAGCTCAATTTACTCATTAAACTTTATTTTTTGACCTATTTTGGTCACTTTAGATTATTTTATTAATATTTAAGTATGACATGGAATATTTTACTTTTATTAAATATAAAAAATAATTTAAAATAAAAAATAAATTATATTTTATTTATTAATAAATAAAAAATAATTTAAAATAAAAACACTAACCCCAAACACCCTAGATATCCCAAATATCTCAAATCCCAAACATCCAAACTCTCAAGCCCTTACTGACATCACTCTCACCGGCGGCTACCACCCCCTTTGTTGTCGCCGACAACTTCGCTCGCCGCCGACGGTGCCATCGTTCAATTCGAAGCACCCGGTCGTCTTCAACCTCCACTTTCACTTCTTCTTTCTTAAGCCCATGAACATCGGCCTTGAACTCGTGTGCTTCTGGAGTCTCTTTCCAGTCGATTTTGGTGTTGACAAAAGCCAAGGTTTCTAGGGTTTGTGTGGTGAGGAAAGAAGACATAGGGAAATCTCTGAAAGGATCCCATATGTCGAGAGAGAAAGGATAAAAAACGTTGCTGCGTAGGTTGGCAAAGATGCTTGGAACCAAAGATATTTTCGGGAAACAAAATTGAGATTAATGGGAAATTTTGTTTGGGAAAATTGATAGAGCTGTCTTGGTTTTTCTATGCTTTGCTTGTCTAAGTACTTGCAAATTGCAATGGTATTTTTATAAGCCATAGAGGAGAAATGAAATTTAGTCTAGGTTGTGTTTCTTTAGTATTCTAGTGTTGAGAGTGGTGGCGATGGCACCGTCGGCGGCAGGTGATGTTGTCGTCGGCGGTAGAGGGAGTGGTGGTCGCCGGTGATAGTGACACCGGTAAGGGTTTGAGAGTTTTGGTGTTTGGGATTTGAGATATTTGGGGTGTTTGAGATTAGAGTTTTTATTTTAAATTATTTTTTGTTTATTAATAAAAAATATTATTTATTTTTATTTTAAATAATAATAATAATAATAAAATATGCCATGTCATACCTAAATATTAATAAAATAATCTAAAATGACCAAAATAGGTCAAAAAGTAAAGTTTAATGAGTAAATTGAGCTTTTTGAAAGTTCAATGACCAAAATAGGTCAAATGACCAAAGTTGAGTGATGATTTCAGTATTTTACCCTAAAAACTAAAAGATGAGATATGAGATCTGATGCTTTGAGTCTTGCCCAAGGGGTATTTATACTAGTCTAAAACCCTAGGAATTAACTAAGTGATAAGAAATAAATAAATTCAAATTACAAAAGATAAATCTTAAGAGATAATTCCTAAAAAATATTTAAATTAAATAAAAGAGATAAATCCCAAGTCTTTATCAAAATCCTTGTCGATAAGCTATCATCCCGAATCCGATAAGCTATCAGAATATCCTGATAAATTTTCACTTCTGCCACCACGTCATCATCCGATCATCATTGTTGCTGACGTCATCCTCCCGTGCTGCTGATGTCATCCGCTGATGTGTCGCAGAGTCAGTGCATTCATGCCCACTAATCTGGCCATGAATCTAGAAAACTTGCAGATTTCAGCATTTTTCGTAGTATTTCGCAGCAGCAAGGTCATGCACAGTAATTCACGTAATGAGCAACAATCTAGCACCACAAAGCAACCAATTGAGCATAATTCTAACCCTAAACCTTAAATTAAAACAACTACCCCTAAATTCTAACCCCTACACCTAAACCCTATACCCTAAAACTAAGGCGCTTGTGGAAACTTTCAGTTCCACTACCTGTGTATAAAATATTTATCCCTCTAATATAATGGTGACTCCACTTAAATTTTGTTTAGCGAACGATAATACTCAGACTGATGAAGTCGAAGACTTTTTCGATGGAAGTGTTTAATTTTTTAATACTTTATAAAAAAATTATTAAGTTTTTATATTTAAATTTCATCTTTTTATAATTTCTAATACATTTTAAATTTTTATATAATTTTTACTTTCAGTAATTTTTTGAATATTTCATTTATTTTAATTAACTTTATGAATTTTTATTAAAAAATTAAGAATATTTTGATTTTTTGTGAGAGTATCACTTTGCTTATTTTTAAAATTATCAAGGACCCGAAGGATATTTACACCAATTTGTTAATCGATTTTTTATATATTCCATTTGTAAAAGTTTATCTCGAAAAACTAAATTATTTATCCAATTTTATTTAAAAATTAAATAAATCGATTAAATTAATTTGAAATTTAAACAAATTATTTATCCAGTTTTAATATTTTTAAAATTTTAATAATTTTCTAAATTCTTATTTTTAGCTTAAATATTAAATAAGTTATCAAACTTTTAATTAAAATCAATTATGCCCTGAACTAGACAAAAAATCAATTATGCCCTCAAATTTGGTTAAAATAATCAATTCAGCCCCCAGTGCCACATCATCGTCCCACGTGTACTGTCACCATGTCAGCATTGTGGACCGCCACGTTATCACCGTTAATTGCCACGTCAGCACCGTAACGGTCAACGTCGGCCAAAGAGTTGATTTAATCGATTTCGTGGACTAAGGGGCCACATTGAGTGTATTTCTCGACGAAGAGTAAAATTATTTTTTTGAATCGAACTCAGGGGCAAAAGTATCCTTTAGCCTTTCTTTTAATTCAGACGGTGAGTTATGATAGCTGGTGGCCTGAAACTAGTGACATGTTTTAATAATGTAGTTTGAGTGAGCATACTTCAAATTTCCAAAATTTTGAAGGTAGTCTAAATTGAAATTTTTAAATTTTTTTTTGAAAGATTTAATTTAAAAAAAATAAAAAGGGAGTTTAACTAGAATTTTCAAAAAAACTTTGAGAATTAATAATTTTTTTAAAAAAACTAGGAGATCTAATTAAAAATATTTATAAAATTTTAAACATAATGAAGTAGGAGTTTTCAATATTTTGAAAGTATAAAATTAAATTTTTATAAACATCAAAAGAATAATATTGAAATTTCAAAATTTTGGGATACATGCCCCATCCGACCCATAGAAATCCGTTTATGGTTGAAAAGTGAAACCCAAATATGATAGATATTGAGAGCAAAAGAGGAAGGAGAGGAGATAGTTAATGGAGTTTTTTTTTTTTCTCTTCTGTTGGGGACGGAAAGGGAGAAATTATGTTTTTGCTCCTGAAATTATAGGGTGACAATCACAAGATGAGGATTGATGATAATAATAGGGTTCGAATGAATCTCACTAATATTTTATTTTTATTAATTATTAGGTAAGACATTTCACATTATGATATAATATTCATGAAAAACATATATTTAGATTCCTAAAAAACAAGTTTTGATTTAAATTCTAAAGTAATTGGATATGGAAATTTACTTTTTAAAAAAAAAATAGAAAATAGAATAATGTCAATTGTCAAGCATAATTGACAATAAAGTTAAATCAAATTCTAAAAAAATATGTACAACTCTTTAATGAGAAATCAATGAATATTTTAGAAATAAATTGATGGTTGAGAATTATTTATAGTTTCCAAACGAATTAATTTATTCCATTGGAATTTTTTCTTAAACACCAATAATTTGTACTATTTACTATACATATTAAATATATGTTATATTTAATACTTAATTTATAATTACTTATTAATATTTAAATAATTTCTTAAAACAATTAGCCAATTCAATTGATCTAACAGTTAAATCAATAATTTCAGCGATTTTTTTTTGTTGCCATTCTAATTCTCAGGGCTTTACTTTAACTAATCTGTACCGACTTGTGTCGTACACTTAGCTTTAGTGGGTGAGTGTCTTAGCAAATTCGAGACTTACTTAAATAATACTGAGCTACTTACCACTTGGACCAACCCCGTTAATTTACTGACTTAACATTCGACCTGATTTTTAAAACATTGTAGGTTGGACTTTCATCTTTGTAAAAGAACAAAAAAAATCTAGCAAGGCAATGGTGCTTCATCCACCATCAACAAAAAGAAAAAGAAAAAAACTTGGTAATGCAGATGTGGGTGTCTTTGTCCCAACTTCTTTTCCCCACAAGATTTGCTTAATGGGTTCATTTCCCTCGCAAACAACACCCTATATTATTCAAATTTTCCCGAAAGTATTTATGCTCGACATTTGCACAATATAACAATGATAAAATATTTCATACATTGATGGTGGAAAATTTGCTTTCAACAAACAAATTTATTGTAGAGTTTAAATGTTTAGTTTAGGGTTTGTGTAAAAATATTTCAACGATAATACATCAAATAATAATTCTATAACTATTTAATATACAAACTCATAAAAAATATTCATACCAAGCAAATATTTATATTCACTAACTCAAATGCAAATAACATATATTCAAATTAGAAAATTATTGAATCCAAATAATTAAGAGAATATTTTTGTCTAAAATTTCAATGTTCGATAGTTACCTAAATCTCAATTATATTCAGACTTGAGTTATGTCAAATACCTTAACGTGGGTAAAGTTTTACCAATATCATTTCTATTTATAAAACTCGAACTTAATACCTTATTTATCAAACTCTTTATCTCTCGGCTCATCACACGAGAGCATCAAGAACCAATAGGGTTTCTTTTCAAACAAAGACACTAATTTAAATCTTTTTACAAAACCCCACTAACCTCTTATCAACAAAAGCATCTTTCACGTGATGGCAAGTTTCTTTATTTCATGGCATTTTTTGTGACCCTTCTTCACCTTCTTCACGAGGGTATCTTCTGTTCTCCATTATTATTGTGTTATTATTATCTTTTACGCTGACGGAAGAATAAAATTATTGTATAAATATAGTAATTTTAGGGTTAAGGGATTAAGAGTTAAGAGTTTAGGATTAAAATTTTAAAAATTTATGTTTTTAAAATTAAAATATCTTGTGTAAAAAACTTTATTACATTGTATCAAATATTAATAATTTAATATCAATATGTATTGGGTGTATTGGTAAGACACGTTGCACTCCCAAGGAGAAGATACGAGTTCAAAATTTGGAGACGATATTGTTGAGAGGGACAACCTCGCACCCCGAACATGGACTGTAAGGCGGACATGCATATTACCAAAAAATAATAATAATCATTTATTATTATTTCTATTTTTTATAATAATAACAATAATAATAATAATAATAATAATAATAATAATAATAATAATAATAATAATAATAATAATTGCCCTTTGTCTTGATGGAATCTCTCAAGTATTGAAAAAAATGTTGCAAGAGATTCAACAGTTTTTTCTTGCTTTCTTTCTAAGGCTACGTATGTCATTTTCTAGGGCTTTGGTCAACTTTTTAAAAGGAGTTGTTGGATGACATTATTGTTCATGCTTTGTACTTCATAGTATTCCACTTTGCCATGATCCTTTCCAGGGTTATAAAAAATACTTACATGAATGAATTTAATGACTAATATTTAACGTTTTGTTGAGTTAAAAAATTGATTTAAATATTAATGTTAGTTTTAATTTTAATTTAATTTATTCTCGATTTGATTTTTAGGAAATAAAAATGTTATATATTAACTCGAAGTTTTTGTTTAAAATTGACTCGGACCGGACTATTATCTCATTTAGCTTTTTCTCAAACATCAATATCCTCAGAAATTATATTCATGCTCCATTCAGCGGAATTTCTCCACCCATCTTTTGGAGAAGTTTCACCAAACACCTAATTTTTAGGCTTTTCACCTGGCTTTTATGTCAGATTTAATCTCAAACGCGACTTTTAAAAATTGATAATTTTAACTTCTCTCCAAACGAAACTTCTTCACCTAACTCAGGATTTCAATAGGTTTGCCGAACGGATCTTTAATAGTTATATGATTAGAATTTCAACGTATGCAACATTTGCATAATTATTTCGACCTTCTTTTATATATTAAAATAAAAATCTTGAACTAAGAACATATAATATCTTAAGTCAATTGCATAAGATGTCCTAAAACTATGGCTCATATTTTAATTTGGTTCTAAAATTTTAAAATATTCTAATCGAGTCATCAAATTATCAAAATCGTTTAAGTAAGCTTGTTAAAATTTAAAAGACTTTATCGACAACCAATTGATTTAGTGGGATGAGGCACTAGATCCCTTAAGCAAGGTTAATGGTTCGAATCTCGACGTTGTGAATGAATCAAATTGAGTTAGGAGGGTCGCCTCCCATAATAGGCATCTATAGTACTTGATCCGAATTTATCAGCCAATATGTTGAATACCGATGATTAAACCAAAAATTTAAAAAGACTTGATACACCTACTCCATAAATAACTTGGACTTGGTGTGTTAAAAACAACTTTATTAAATTTTAATGACGTTACTTGTTTTTAACATTTTAGATTCAATTTGTCTATACATTATGTGCAACACATGTTTAAGTTTTATATATGTAGTTTAGATATTAAATATACTCTACGTCATATCCAAACCGACATTCAAATAACTAAACTGATGAAAGAACCTGATTGAAACGATGTCGATAATATAAAAACATAAGCATAATTTAACAATGTCTAGTACAATTAACTAATTTTTTTTTTGAAAGTTTTATCCACCTCATCTTTTGACCCATGAAAATTTATCGTGAACTCTAAGGGTGTGCATTTTTAGATATCGGATTAGATCATATCAAATCCAGAGAATTGGATATCCAAAATTTTGGATCAGTAAAATAGCGCTTCGTATTCGACCTAAAAAAATTGGATATCCATTTTTCGGATATCGAATATTCAAATTTAATATTCGAATATCCGATTATTTGAATGTTTTGGTTTAAGATTTTTTTTTTTGGATTTGACGGTTGTATCTATGAAAATTTCATAGTTTTGAATATAAAAGGAAACAAATCGCCAAATATAACAAGACTCACATTTATGGAAATTTCAGATTTTCGGATATAACAAGCATCAAATTGTTAAATATAACAAGATTCAGATACATGAAATTTTAAATTTTTGGATATTTTAAATTTTCGGATAATCCGAAACTTGAAATATTGTGATCCGTATTTGACCCGAAAAATAAAAAATCGGTCGGATATCTGATCAAGAAATAAAAGTTGAATCAGATTAGATCATATATTCAAATTTTCAGATCATATAAACGAATAAATGGATTGGATCAGTCGGATATGATATTTTTGCACATTCATAGTGAACTCTCGCCTCGTTTGGTACAACAAATGTAAAAGAGGTGTGTTGTATTAAATAACACGTGTGTATTAAAAAGATGGGTGAAAGATGATTGTTTTTTTTTACCAAAGAGGAGAATATTATTCTATGAAAGCATTATACAAGGGTCCTCAGACCCAGAGGAACATTAGAAGGCCAATCCTTAGGGCAAGAAGTGTCGCGCGTATGCTTTGTGACCCAATCAGCGATTTAATTACAAAGTATAGGGACGTGGCCAAAGGAACAAGATGATAAAAAAGAGGATAAGAAAATGATATCTTCCTCTATGGCCGTTGTCATCCAACATGATGCTATTCTGGCCTTAAGTCTCTCAATGATCCCGAGATTATCCGACTCCAGGACAATGCAAGAGAAACCTTCCTTCTTTGCTAACGTTAAACCTAAACGTAAGGCTTGGGCTTCAACAACATCAACAAACATGGTGCAAATCACCATTGATTCCCCTACACAAATATTTCCTGTGAAGTCCCTTGCAACCGCTACAATTTCTGCAAACTTTCCATCTTTGGAGATAGAAGCATCAGAACTCACCTTAAGGGTTCCTCTTTCGGGTGGGGTCCATTTATCCAGCCATCTTCGGGAGGAAGGTAAGGGATCATCCTTGGTCACCTCATTAGCTTCAATGAATTCCCAATAGGCTTGTTCTGCCTTTTGCCAAATTTCAATAGGTGAGTCGGCAAGACTAGAGAACACAAAACCATTTCTCACCTTCCAAATAAACCAACATAAGAAGGCGATTAAATTAGAACATTTAAAGTATTTTTCGTTGGTCCGAAATTGAGTGATTTGTTCCCACCATTTGCTAAAACCCGAGAAACCTTGGAGTGCCGGTGTGTAACTAAAGCTCGGCACTCTCCATACCGCTTTAGCATAGGGGCAAAAGAAGAGTAAATGTTCAGCACTCTCCAACTCGCAGTTACATCTAGGGAAATTTTTTAGGGAAAGGAAGGTTCCATGGAATCTTGCTTGGAGATTTCCTTTAGTTGGGAGGATATTACGACACAGCTTCCATATGAAGGTTTGAATCTTTGGAGGCGCCGATAATTTCCAACAGGCACGCCACTAAAGATGGTTAAGGGCTGCATCGTTACTACAACTCGAGGCCTCTTCTTTCACAAGCATTTTGGAGAGGGAGAAATAACCTGATTTTACTGACTACTGACCATTTTTGTTGCCTTCCCAAATCAAGGGATCTCGAACAGATGGTCCTCCATTTTTATCATAGTTCCATTCTCTTGAGTCCTCTGCTAGGAGTTTAGCCACTGTAAGGTCATGACACCAAGATGGTCTTGTGGTTGAGGGGACGAAGGAACGTAAATTGGAAATCCAATTATCTCCCCAAATAGAGACACTCACTTCGTAACCAATTCTCCAAAGAGACCCATATTTGATGGTTTTAATGCCTTCTCAGATTTCAATCCAAGCCCAAGAAGGATTATGACAAGCTGGTGCAGAAAGAATGCTTCCATATGGGTAATAGATTCCACGGAGGATTTGCGCCAATAACGAATTTGGATTCTTGAGTAATCTTCATGTTACTTTGACGATGAGGGCTTGATTGAAAGTTCTCAGGTCTCTGAACCCTAATCCACCTGTCTTTGGGGAGGCAAAGTTTCTTCTAACTGATCTAATGTATTCTTATTTCCTTTTCATGAGAGTTGTTCCACCAAAACTGGCTAATCATTGAGAAAAGTTCATCATATAAGGTGTTTGGAAGAAAAAAAAACAATGCATGATATAAGATGGAATGGCTTGAACCACCACCTTAATGATGATTTCCTTATCGGCCTAGGATAGAAATTTAGCCTTTCATCATTGTAATTTATGACGAACCCGATCTTTGATAAACATCAAAGCTTCTTTTTTGTTTTGACCACACATCGAAGGGAGGCCTAAATATGAGCAACCTTCCTCCATAACACCGAAGCCCAAAAGTTCTGAGAGCACAATTTTTCGATTAATGCTTATGTTAGGGGGAAAGAAAACTGAAGATTTCCCAAGGTTAACCAATTACCCCGCCAGCCTCTTAAAATCTGCAAGAATCTTGAGAGCTGCTTCACAATTTGGTTCATCTGCTTATTTGGTGAATAAGATGCAGTCGTTCGCAAACATGAGGTGTGAAAGGATTGGACATCGATTTTTTATTCTAAATCCTTTGAAAGCCATTGAGTTCATCTCTCTGTCAAGAAGCCAAGAAAAGATGTTGGATATGAAGAGGAAGAGGAAAGGGGACAAAGGATCACCTTGACGAAGACCTCTAAATGGATGAAACTCTTCTTGACTTTCACCATTAATAACCAACAAGAAGGAAAGAGAAGTCACACATTGCATAACTCTGTCAGTCCACCATTCGCAGAAGCTCATGCATTGCACTACTTTTCAAAGAACTTGCCAATCCAATTTTTCATAAGTTTTCTCTATATCGATTTTCAGAGCCATGACACCGTCATATCCTTTCTTCTTCCATTTAATTGCATGGAAAGCTTCATGGGCAACAATAATCTTATCATGAATAAGCTTTCCATTTACAAAGTCAGATTGGGACGACCGAATAAGATCAGGTAGAAAAACCTTGAGTGTGCTGCAAGAATCATAGTAATAACCTTTAGTGAGAAGTTGCACAAGCTAATCGGTCTCATATGATTGACCTCCATAGGATTATTCCGTTTTGGGATCAAAACAATCTTTGTTTTATTCATCATCGGATCTATGAATCCTGTTTGGAAAAAATGTTCCACCACTTTTGTTAGATCATCTTTGATGAACTTCCAGAAGGTGTGATAGAACGAACCGGAGAATCCATCAGGGCCAGGGGCTTTTAGCGCCCCTATGTTGAAAATGGCTTGCTTAATCTCCTTTGCAGAGACGTGGTTGCTTAAACTTCTGTTCATATCATCCGAGACCATGTTTGGGATGATTCCCGAAAGACCATCAAGATCAATAGCGATGTCTCTAGAATAAATTTTCTTAAAATGCTCTTGCAACAACGAGGCAATAGAATTGTCCTCCTCGACCCATTCTTTATTAGAATTTTTGAGCCTGCAGATTAAATTGGCTCTTATGTTTTGGATTATCGTGGCATGGAAGAACTTGGTGTTTCAATCTCCCGATTGGAGCTAGTTAAGGTTTGCTCGTTGGTGCTAGTGTCTTTCTTCATTTTCCCATAAAAGATCAAGCTCCTTTTCAAGCGTTTTTAGTCTTTCCCTCTAATGAATGGTAAGTCGCTTACCTTGCAACTCTTTTATTTCAACAATGATATTTTTGGTCTCCCTTTTGCCTTTTCCATACGTCTCTTTGTTCCATCTTTGAAGATTTTCTTTGTTCTTCTCAATTTGATCCCAAAAGATCTGTGGTCTCTTAGAGGATTTTGTTGTTCCCATTCTTCTTTAACAAAAGTATGGCATTCCTCCTCAAGGAGCCATTTATACTCAAATTTCAAAGGTTTTCTTCTCTTTTTTGGTCTTCCATTGAGAAGAAGTATAAGGGGTGCATGGTTAGAGACAATGGCAACATCCAGAAGGGAGATAGCTCTAGGGAATAACGAGCTCCATTCTAAATATATAAGAGATCTATCAAGTTTCTCAAGGATCGCTTCATTATCACATCTACGATTAGACCAAGTATAAACACCTCCATTGGTAGGAATTTCAAGGAGGCATGAACTCTCAAGGAATTCGAAATACATTTTTTTCCAGATCGGGATAAAAAAGGGCCCCACATTTTTTTCGTCCGGTCTATCCACAATGTTTGTGTCTCCAATAACACACCATCTTTCGGTCATTCCAAATCTGAGTTTCGTTAAAAGATCCCAAAACTCTTGTTTATCCCTCTAATGCGGCGAGGCATAAATAAAAGGGCAAAACCAATCATTTTGATCTTTCGTAGTGATTTGCACATCAATAAGATTCTTGTTTGAATTTAGGACTGAAATTGATATCTCTGTTGACCACCATAGAGCAAGGTCGCCGACCATGCCTACTGGTTCATTGTAGAAGGCTTTGTCAAATTTCATCTTCATTCTAATTTTTTCGAGGTATCTCTTTTTCTGTTTTATTTCACTTAGGAACACTATATCAGGCCGGTGTATTGCATTAGCCTTTTTCAGAGCTCTAACTGTTTCCTTATTCCCGAGTCCCCTAGTGTTCCAGGTGAGCAACGTCATAATACCTAGCCACCAACCAAAAACAAATTGTATCCCTAGATAATAGAGGACCAAGAAAACAGAATAGATACTTCCCTTGCTCAAATCTTCAAGTCATAGCCAATCAGAAAAGGAAGACAAATTCCAAAAAAAAAGATCCAATTCCAAGGTAGGGAAGACACCGAGACTTAAAATCAGCAAAACGAAAGAAATACCAAGAAAAAGCAATCACAGTAAAAAAACTCCCATCGAGGTCAAGGAATCAGAAAGTGTCGTCAAAAGCAAAACGACTGCAAACAACTCGCAAAGGAAAACAAGAGTATAACCCAAACAAGAATCACATAATGGAAACAAACCATAGATGTCACAGCCAAACACAAGAAACAAACATGAGAAGAGAGAAGAAGAGAGCGACCGAAAAAGCAAGGCAAAAAAGAATGGACCTGGAATCCTTGGCCATGGCAGCACCAAGAAAATCTTGAACCTTGGATAAAAAAGACCTTCCCATTGACCGCTCCGGAAGAATCACAGCTCCGGTCATATGAAACTTAGATACAACAAGGCAGAAGCACAACACCTTTTAAGAAACCAGTGGAGCAAAAGAGCTGCGATAAGTCAAACCCCCTCCTTCACTTCGAGCTTACTCACGCCCACCTTGGGAAAACACTGAAACACCTCCAATTGGTGATGAAAATGAGGCCAAAGGCAAGATAGAGCACCGGACGAAGGAGGGTGACAACATCTTGACAATAATTGGCGATCGACAACACTCAGATTTGGGGGAATTGGGTTTGAAAAAAGGGGGCTAGGGTTAGTCAAGTGAAAAATTGGGTGAATTCTTAGTTGATGAAAGATGATTGTTACTACATCAAGGTGTTTGATTGTGAAATTTTTGATATAGTAAAAAATAAGTGTTATGTATGAATGTACCCTTTTACCCTAAAAATTCTACCTTTATATTTTCCCATTGTTTTGACATTGATTATTATATTATTTTTAGGGTTTATAGTTTAGGGTTTAGTATTCATGATTTAGACTTTAAAATTTGGGGTTTAGTGTTTAGGGGTTTAGATTTTAAGGCTCACGATTTAGGGTTGAGGTTTATGGTCTGAGTTTTAGGGTTCAAGGTTATAGTTTATTATTTAGGTTTTAGAGTTTATGGTTTAGGTTTTAAGGTTTGAAGTTTATGGGTTAAGTTTATGGGTTCATGGGTTTAGGTTTATTGTTAAGAGTTTATAGTTTAAACTCCAAGCTCAATAGTTTAAGGTTCAAGTGTTGTGGTTTTTTGTTTAGGGTTTAGAGTTTAGAGTTTGTGATTTGATGTTTAAGGTTTAGGATTAGAGATCATTGTTTAAGGTTTAGGGTTAGCATATTTAAAATGATGTAAGTACCAGAAAATAGTATGATGGTATAATTGACAAAACTGACACAAACCGGCATGGTACATAAACACCACCTCCACCTCGCGATAAATATTACCCAACTTGAGTGTAAAATAATACGTCGTATTAATTTTTCACATCTACCAAACGCACGTATAAAAGTAAATTTTGTAATAGAGACATATTAAGTAATATAACACGCCAGTTACAATCCAACCAAACAAGACGTTCTTGTAAATTAGTCGTAATATTAAGATTCACACTAAATATTTGACAAAATAACTATTTTGGTCATTTTCTTTTTAAGCACTTTAGTCTTATCATTTTAATTTTGGTTAGAGATATTTTTTTGGACGAAATGTTATTTGACTAATAATTAACACTTCTTCTTGATGTGGTTCAAACCCGAAAAATATTATTCCCTCCGTCCTACTTAAATTGTCCCTTATTGACTTTTTTTGGGTCAATTTTTTTAACTTTGACCATTTATTATTAATATATATATATATATTAAAAACTTTCAATTAAGTAAAGGGTTAACTACTGGAATAGTCACTTATGTTTTCCCCAGTACAAAGTTGGTCACCGATTTTGAAAAACGACCAGTAAGGTCACTTACGTTTTCGGGGCGTAAACTTTTGGTCACTCATCCGTTTGTTGCCGTTAAACACTGACGGATTGCTGACCTGACAACGAAAAAATAAGGGTAAATTACTGCAATGGCCATTAAAGTTTATCTCATGTATATTTTTCTCCCAAATTTTAAAAAATAAACATTATAATCACTAATAAAATTTTTTATTTATACTTTCACCCTTGAATTTTTAAAAATTATTTTTTCAACCCTAAAACTTTACAATCAATTAGTATAATAATATTATAAAGGCTTAAATACAAAATAGGTGCTCAAAGTATACCTTTTTAAATTTAGGTGCTCAAATTGCTCATATTTAATAACTAAACTTGCAAATTGCTCCTGTTTTTTTCACTCTGAATTGTTTTTAATATTATTGTAACATGACATGTCATTTTTATCATTGTTAAATTAAAAATAATTTTAAAATAAAATAAATTCATTTTTATTATTATTAAATTTAAAATATTTTTTAAAAATATTACTTCTTAAAATAATTTAGGTGTTTAAAGTATTTTTTTTGTAAAAATAGGTGCCCAAATTTACCATAATTATAATTTTAGGTGTCCGACTGTTAAATGGGTGTTAGAAAAATTGTCAACTAATCGGTACTAGACACGTGGCATTAATTTTATTAATTTTTAATGGAAAATACTTAGAACTTTCAAATTATTATAAAATCTCAAAATTTGACAAACTTCACAAAAAACTCTCTAAATCCCTAAAAATTCACAAACTTTCACCGTCGATTGTCGCCGCTTCTGCCGCCAGTTGTCGTCGCTGACCGCACCCACTTGGTCGCCAAACCAAAGCGATCATTTTTTCCAACACAACGTCGTTAGAAACGCCCAATGACGTACAACCAAACATCAAACACGAAATTGACGTTCACGTTTGACGTTTGGCTGCACACCGTTGGGCGTTTCTGGCGATGTCGTGTTAGGGAAAATTGTCGCCTTGGCCCGACGACCAAGTGGGTGCGGTCAGCGACGACAACTGGCGGCAGTAGTCGACAACGAAAGTTTGAAAATTTTTAGGGATTTAAGGATTGTTTTGTGAAGTTTGTAAAATTTTGAGATTTTATAATAATTTGAAAATTCTGAGTATTTTCCATTAAAATTTTTTTAAAAATAAAATTAATGTCACGTGTCAAGCACCGTTGGTTGACTATTTTTTTAACACACATTTAACAACCGGGCACCTAAAGTTGTATCTATAGAAACTTTGAGCACCAATTTTTACAAAAAAATACTTTAGACACCTAAATTATTTTAAAAACTAATATTTTTTAAAATATTTTAAATTTAATAATAATAAAAATAATTTTATTTTTAATTTATTTTTAATTTAAAAATGATAAAAATGACATGTTATAATAATAAAAATAATTCAGAGTGAAAAAATAGGAGCAATTTGAAAGTTTAGTTATTAAATATGAGCAATTTGAGCACCTAAGTTTAAAAAGGGTATACTTTAGGCACCTATTTTTCATCTAAGCATTTATAATATTATTGTACTAATTGATTGTAAAGTTTTAGGGTTGAAAAAATGTATTTTTAAAAATTTAAGGGTGAAATTATAAAGAAATATTTTTATTAGTGACTATAATGTTTATTTTTAAAATTGAAGAGCAAAAATGTACATGAGATAAATTTTAATGGCCATTGCAGTAATTTACCCTTACTTTTCCTTGCTAGGTCAGCAATCCGTCAGTGTTTAACGGCAACAAACAACTGGGTGACCAAAAGTTTACGCACCGAAAACGTAAGTGACCTCACTGGTCGTTTTTCAAAATCGGTGACCAACTCTATACTGGGGAAAACATAAGTGACTATTCTAGTAGTTAACCTTTAAGTAAAAAATTTGGACTTTTAAAAAGTCAAAACGAGACAATTTGAGTAGTACAAGAGAGTATAAAGTTAAATGCTTAATCACTAGACCAAAGTTGAATAGCTACTACATAATTGATATAAACAATATTTAAGTTAAACTGTGACCGATTACATTTATTTATGAAAATGTATTAATTATAACATAAAATATAAAGCAATATTTATATAACCAATAAAAATATATTAATTTTCAAAATATTTAAAATCTATATTACAAGATTAAAAGATTAATAAAGAAAAAGAATAATAAAAATATATTAGTTATAATATAAATTAGGGTAAACTACTGCGGTGGTCACTTATGTTTTCCCCTAGTACAGAGTTGGTCACCGATTTTGAAAAAAGACCAGTAAGGTCACTTACGTTTTCGGTACGTAAACTTTTGGTCACCCAACCATTTGATGCCGTTAAATTTTGATGAATTTCTGATCTGGCAGTTAAAAAAATCCCTAAAATTTCAAAATTCAAAATAACCCCCATATTCGAAATCCCCAACTCACCAAAACTTAAATCGCGATTTAAGTCGATTCCGTCGCCGATTGTAACACCGCCGCCCACCACATCCGTCATCGGACCACCATGATCGTTTACCCTACCACGCTACTGCCAAAAATTGATCGGAGTCGTGCAAAATGTCGAACGAATGCTTAAATATTTGAAAATTTCATTCGATCGATTTGCAACAAGCGACGATTGAACGACGACGATTGGTACATGGGTGTTTGGTAGAAGGGAGGACGCTCCATTCCGTCGCCGGAATCGTGGCCAACGACGACAAGAGTGACCAGATTGAGGGATTTAGGTATTTAAGGATTTGGGAATTTATGAATTTGGGGGTTTTTTGAAATTTCTAGAATTTTGGGGCCATTGCAGTAGTTTACCCTTATTTTTTCAATTGCTAGATCAGAAAACCGTTAAAGTTTAACGACATTAAACGGTTGGTGACCAAAAGTTTACGCCCCGAAAACGTAAGTGACCTTACTGGTCATTTTTCAAAATCGGTGACCAACTCTGTACTAAAGGGAAACATAAGTGACCACCACAACAGTTTACCCTATAAATTATATATACATTCCTTTTTGACGTTTTGCAATCATTACCTTGAATAACCTGTCTATTTTATCAACAGATGTATACAAAGAAACATTTGGTTTTTGGTTGTGGGCTACTCATTAAAGGGTATTTTGTGAAAACAAATAATCAATTGATTTAGTTTGATAATTTATTGAATTTTCTAATTAAAGTGATAAATTTGAATTTTAGTTGTTAATATTGTGAATGAAGTAAATTAAGTTATAAGAATTTATTTTATATTAAATATCTGTAGTACTTGATTTAAATTAGTCAACCAATAATTTAACTACTGATGATTATAAAAAAAATTGGTAGTAAATTTTGAAGTTGAGCTACGGACATTCAGGTTTTCACTATTTTGTCCTTGAACTATGGTAAATTTTTTGAATTACTCCAAATTTTCAAAGTGTTGTAATTAAGTCTTTCAAGCACAGGGTATTATATCAATTCGATCATTCTATTAACCTAACAAGTCAACTTAAACATTAAATGTTAGCACCACTACGATGAGGAGTAAGTGTGTAAATGAACAGAGTGTTCGACGAACTATTCGTGAATCATTCGTAAAATGTTCGTTTATTAAGCTAAATAAACAAGTACGGACAAAATTTTTGTGTTTATTTAATAAACGAACAAATACAAACAAAAATGTGTTCGGTTCATTTATGTTCACGAACAAGCTTGTCTGTTGGATCGTTTATAAGATTGTTTATTGACTCGTTTACCTAGTTCTCCTTTTCCTTTTTATTTTTTTACATTTTAAATATTGATGAAGGTATGAGCTAAATTGAACACATGGTGAACTTTGGAGTTCATACTGTGAAGCTTAATGAGCTTAAGGACTAGTGGTGTAATTTCACCATTTAGCAAACATATAAACGAACATGTTCACGAACGTTAAACGAACATGTTTGCGAATATATAAATGAACATGTTCACAAACCTTAAACGAACATATTCACGAACGCTAAATAAATGAACACGGACACCTTCAAAAATAAACAAAAGAATACGAACATGAACACGATATAAAAATTTAAACAAAAACGAACCGAACATGAACAACTTCAAAAATAAATCAACGAACACAAAAAGAATCTTATTTGTTCAAACTCGGTTCATTTACACCCTTAATGAAGATCATATTTGAATTGCATGGATAGTTTATATATATGTAATAAAAACAAGGCTTAAAGGTCAATTAGCACTCAACGAAAAATCAAAAAACCAATTAAGCCCTTATAAAATTTTTCACCCAATTTAGCCCTTAAAATTCAAATTGCACCCAATTTAACCCATCCGTTACGTTGACTGAGCTGAACGCCAATACCTCTAATAGCCAAAGATAGGACACATGGCACACCTGAAAGTGCCACGTCATTAAATCAAAATTTTTAAAAATTCTAAAAATATCTACAAAATTATAGAAAAATTCTAATAAAATCTAAAAAATTATAAAAATTGTAAAAATATAAAAATATTAAATCAATTTAACATTTTCTTATTTTCCTTTATTTTTTTTATAAAAAAACATAAAATAATTTTTTTTTCTAAAAAAAATCCAAAGTTTTATTTCTTAAAAAAACCCTATAAATCCCTAAATCAAACATTAACACCGATTCAACCACCGGCCACTCCCTGTTGCAGGGAAACCCCTCCTATCTTTGTCGTCCTACTACCATCGCCAGAGTCCACTATCTCCCTTGCACCCATTATCACCGTTCGACACCTCCTGCATCTCCCAACCGGTTCTCCCTCAATATTCTTCTCTCTAGCACCGTCGTTTGCCCCCAGCAATGTTGTCTGCCACAGTACCAACAACATCCATCGTCGATTAAACTAATTTGAGGATTTCGGAATGTAGGGTTAGGGTTCGGGACTTGAAAATTTAGGCATTTTGAAAAATTTTGAAATTTTGGGGTTTTATAATTAAAACTAATTTTTAAAAAATATAAAATTTTAAATATTATTTCATTATAAATATTTATATATTTTTAATAATTATTACAATTATTTTTATATTTTTCGATTTTAAGAAATTTTTAATAATTTTATACATAATTTATATTTTTTAATATTTAAATATTTTTTAGATTTTTATTGAATTTTTTTATTTTTATTTTTTATAATTTTCATTTTTTATATTTTTGAAAATGTATATATTTTTAAATTTTTAAAAATAATTTTTACGATTTTTATGACGTAACACGTCCAGAGTGTGCCAGGTGTCACCATCATAATAACTACTTTTGAGTTAAGAGTCAATGTTACAGAAGGGCTAAATTGGTCGCAATTTATTTTAAGGGCCTAATTGATCGTAATTTGAATTATGAGTGCTTAATTGAGTAATTTTTTTTAATAAGGGCTTAATTAGTTTTATGATTTTTCGTTGAGGGCCAATTTAAACTTTAAGACTAAAAACAATCATCCTCCTAAAATTCAATAGCATTTTCAGCATTTTTTTTTGGCTTAAGTGGCAAATAAGTGCCCAAAATATACCCTATTTTTTAAATAGGTGCTTAACGTTTTCAACGTTACTCAAATAAGTGCATGCCATCAACGTTCGTTAATTTTCACCGTTAAATGACATGTTTCAGCTTCTTAAAATTCTAAAATCATATTTAAAAATAAGCAAAAGTTAATAGAAACAAAATATTTTCTTTATTTCACAAATTAGCCCCAAAATTTGAAATCCCTAACACCCAAATCCCAATTTGACTTGATTTCGTCGCTGATTGCCACACCGATGCCCATAACATCTGTCGTCAGACCATCACGAGTATTTACCCTATCACATCGTCGTCGGAAATCGATCGATGCTGTGCTAACGTCGATATCGTCGAAGGGTTCATTCGAATAATTCGCGTCGAACGGCGACATAACATGCAATCAACAATGTGTGGGTCGTTCGACAAGGGGAGAGTGCTTCAGTCCGTCGCTGAAAACGCAACCAACACCGGTGGTAGTTGCCAGATTTGGGGATTATTTTGGGCTTATTTGAAAATTTTAGGATATTTTAAAAATTCTGATTTATTGGTTATAAAATAAAATAAAAAATGTTTAATACTGCAACATGTCATGCTTTTATTGGTTAACGTAACTTTTTTAACGGACAATCACGACGAACACCTATTTGAGTAACTTTGAAAACGTTAGGCACCTATTTGGCCCGAAAAATACTTTAGGCACCTATCTGAAAAAAAGGTATACTTTGGGTACTTATTTGCCAGTTAAGCCTTTTTTTAATGTATGTTTATGCAATGTGTTCAAAATTTAATGCACGTGTTTAAGTGTATGGACTTTATGTTAGAGAGACGAACCTATAAAATTCTAGTTGGGGCGAGCTTATAAAATTTTAAGGGACAAAAATAGACTTCAATAGAAAATACATAAAAAATTCTAAATCATATACAAATTTCAAAATTTCAAGGGGCGTCAGCCTCCTCCAACCCCCCTTGTCTATCCCTGATTCTAAAGACATATTCAAGTTGACATTTAATACCTATGCTTAGATTGGTGGAAGGACTCGATTGATACAATATCAAAACTTTTATGACTCAATTAGAAAGTTTTGAAATTTGAACGATCACAGCTTAAGGACATTTGATGAAATTAATCCCTTTTTTTTCTAATTTCTTCCTGTTAAACAAAGTTTACAAACGTTCAAGTAACTTCAAAAGTATGCCTTCCTGAGTCAGTGCGACTCAGCTGACCAGGTTAACACCCATCCAACTCAGTCATTTTTGTAAACCAAACAACAATGGGAAAAGACTTTTCAGACTTATTTTTTAATCTCTACTCGAGAAACATCAGAGACGACATTCGAGTAACACTTTTTAGTTTTTTCAATTGATAATGTACTATCACATCTTAGATTGTATTGATATATTTTAGTTTTGTGTTGTGTCCTTTACTTATCCGAAAGTGAATTTGAATCGAATTGACTCGATCCTCTCGCCGGAATCCTTTCGGAAGAAAGTATCAGGACTTGAAATCGGCTAACACGTTACTAGATGGTAGCCCGGCTCCTTGTAGAATTTGTATTTTTACTCTGATTCGTAGCCGAGCATTATCGGTAAAAGGAGTGCGCAGATGCTTGTTTTTGGTAACAATATTAATTCGACATAAGGTACATGTTGGAAAAGTTGTGGATCCAGTTACGGATGGGCACAAGTCGGGATTTTTTTGCCGACTCAGACCTGGCCTCAAAATAATTACACTAAACTCGATATATATATATATGGGTTAGGATCAACTTACACTGTGTAAAACTCTTTAAGTTTTACATTTTTTTTGGATCGTTGGATGGGGGAAATGGATGGTTGAGATTAACTCCGTGTTTTTAATTCCCAAGTGATAATCTTCACATATTTTACTGTTAATCTCATCCATCCGTTTCACTCATCCAACGATCCAAAAAAGGTGTAAAACTCAAAGAGTTTTACACAGTGTAATTTGATCCTATCCCTATATATATATATATATATATATATATATATAGGGACTTAATTGTAAAAAATAATTTTAAAGACTAACTTATAAATAATTCAATTTTAAGAACGTATTTATAAAAAAACTATAAAGATGAGATATTATTACAAATATTTCTAAAAAATCTTGTGAAAAGTTACACTATTAGTCATAGGTCGGGTCGGACTAGATATTTTTCACTCTAAACCAACCATATTTTTTACAAAAAAATCCGACCTGATCAGGTCAGGTGAAATATCCATCCCTCGATCCAGTGTTGGACACGTAAGGTTTACACGTCGAAAGAGTCGTGAATAAAATTTTAGACATTGTTTTATGTTGAGAAGTCGTGAATAAAATTTTAGATATGATACATTAAGAATCTCATGGATAAAACATTGGACATACACCAAAGTTGAAAGAGGAATGAATAAAACATTAGACACGACACGTTGAGAGAGTCGTGAATATGAATAAAACTTTGGGCACAATACATTAAGAGCGTCATGAATAAAACATTAGACCCAACATATTGAAAGTATTATGGATAAAACTTTCGACATGACACATTAAAAATATTATGGATACAATTTTAAATACGTCACATTAAGAATGTCCACATTAAATATGATATGTTGAGAGAGCCGTAAATAAAACATTGTTCACGATTTCCACGTTGGAAAATTCGTAAATTCAATGTTGGGAATGATTTTTACATCAAAAAGGATGTGGAGCTATGCTTAAGAAGTTTGACGGGAATCATCGAAAATATATACCTGTAAATAAGTAAATAAAGGGATAGAAAATTTAATTCACGTGCTTGTAAATTTTTTGATTTAGTCACTAAATATTATTTCTCGACACTGATCTTTGAGGCAAAATTTGAGGATAATGCAAATGGGGAAGAATATTTAGAAAATGGGAGGTGTGCGAAATATTTGGAGATATACGACATTTTTTACAGTGTTAAGGGGAGGACGCCATGTTCACATGGTGTCTTATTATTTTTTAATATTTATTTTTGAGCCGGTGACAGGATGCTACGTGCACACCACGTCACGGCTTTTATAAGCCTAATCAGCCGACTGGTGCAGCTGCTCCGTTAGGGGCAGCTTTCTTGTGAAAAATCTTGCATGCAAGCAGGGAGTCCTGCATGGGGCAGGACGCCATTTTGAGGTGGCCTCCTCCTCCTTAGCTTGACATGTGGCAGTGCAAGGTAGTCCGGATATCTTGCTTTGGTTGGGTGTATATGGATATAAAGAAATTAGTGTATATGATTAGTATTTGAGAAAAATATTGAAAGAGTTTGAGGTGATTTTTTTTAAAGATATATTCGTAAAGATGATCAATTTTGAAGTATATTTGGTTATATATCGTCTTGGTTTCTCACAAGCAAGTAATCTTTTTGTAAATGAATTTGTTTTTTAATATGAGAAGGGGTTTGTAGATTTTTTTTGTGTGATTGAACAATTATTTGGCGAAATATTCTATTTTTTTTTCAGATCAAGTATGTAAATTTAGTTGGTTTATATTGTAAATTATTTATTTATAAATTATTTTTAATATATATGTTTCATTATTTTTGTTGAAGGATTTATAGCAAAATTTCTCGATTTATCATCTATCATGTAAGTTTTTTGTATCTATTTAATTTTAATTAGTTAGTTTTTTAATAGTTAATTTTGTTATATGTGATTTTTGTATTTACAAATTTAATAAGAAAATTTTCATGTATGTTTATGATTTTTTTTCATTATGTAGATAGAATGATCTCATCAACATATTATGACACTGAAAACCTAGTTGGTCGCTGGGGCGAAACACTTGATGATTTTAGTGAGGATGAAGAAAATATTGTGCCTATTACGGAAGATGGTTACTTGATGCTAATGATGTTGATATTGTTAGGACAATCGCGACTGAGGGTAATGGCCTGGACGTTGAAGATGATGTTTGGGTCGCTTCTATCGCTACACTTGGGTTGGAAAATGATTAGCCTATTTGGGGTTATGTTGAACTGGAGCCCATTTATCCAGCTAATGAACCTCCAGCCCACATGTATGAGGTGGACTATGCTGCAATGCGAGATCCGGAACATGAAGCCCGCGTATTTAGTTCTTCACCAGCTTCCATCTAAGGCGAATTGGAACTGAAGACTCTATTCGAAACAAAAAAAAGATGCCTAGTTGGCAGTTAAGGAGTACTGCATCAAATGTCATATAAAATTCTATGTTGCTGAGTCTGTTTAGTTTACGTATTGCGTAAGGTGTATTAGTTATAAGAGAAAATGTCCTTGAAGGATAAAGATTTCACACCTGAAGAGGAAAAATATGTGTGAGGTGACTAGGTTCAATAAGCAGCACACTTGTGCAATTATCTCATTCTCACAAGACCACATAATTTAGAATCTGATCTACTATGTGCCTACACTAGGTTGTTGGTTGAAAAGTACACTAGATTGTTCGATTGCAGTGTGTTAGACTTTTTGTAGCATTTTATTCTTTTTTCTATAACAAAAAGGTAGAAAACTTGTGACAAAAATTGAAAACTTAATTTTCAAAAACAAAACTGCCTTTAAAATTTAATTTTCAAAAGATTTCGTCAAGACATTTACTAAGGGGGAGCTTGTAGAATGTTTTAGTGTTCTCTAAATATGAGCGCAAGTGCACACTCTTGTCAAGTAATAGCATAAAAGATTTCGTCTCCCACAAGGATTGGACAGCTTGACTCGATTCGTTGTTCCTGCACAAGAAAAGTAAATGCACAAATAAGTTGGTTTGTTTGAGAGAAAAATAAAATAAAAGCACAAGTAAATAAAAGGGAAGAGTTCAGATTGATGGAATGGGTTGGGTTATGCTGCTGTTTAGTGTGAAATTGCGTTGAATAGGATAAGTTGCTTTGCGTTGCCAGACTTCGCTGCCTCGACGGGAGTTGCAGAATGGCTACTGTGATGCTCTCGCTGCCCCAACAGTGGAATGGATGTGTGTCTCGGCGGTGAACTCGGTAGAACTACAAGGTTTGGCAGAACGCTTCGAAAGTGATCTGCTTATGTCTAAGTCAGAATGCTGTTGATGCGCACTGCAGATAATACCAGTCGCGACATGAATCGTGTAAAGATAACAAAGTTTGTTCGTCCTCTTTTAGCCGCCTTAAACTCTAACCTATGTCTAGGCTGGATTGATCAACATCGTCTATAGATGAGATCGTGCTTACTCCTTTCGTGAGTTCGACTCTCTCGATACCGAACAAATGGATAGTAATCAACTAATCTTTCGCCTTAATTGAAAACTATGAAGACCATGGAATAAGCAAACCTTGAAGCTTTATTGCAAAACAAACTTAAAATCCTAAACAACCGTTCTCACACTAATTACAACATAACCCAAACCCAAAGAGAATTTTAGAACACAATGGCGGCAAGAAAACCTAAACTATGCTTAAGGGAAAACCTAAGTTGTTTTGAAGTAAAAGTACAATGGGTATATATAGGCATTATCTAGGTCTAGTCCTTCTTGAAGTAGAAGTCTTCAAAGTAGCTTTTGTATTAAATGCAACCTTAAATTCTGACTTCTTTGAGTTGAATGTGGACTTCTTCACGTTGCCTTGCTCCGTAAGTAATCTCGCATTCCTCCTTCGGCGGCTCTGCGTGCTGCTACATTCATCGGAAAATTGAATGGACAACATTGTTAAGATCAAGATTTTCTGCTCTACAGATCGCACTCCAGTTCTCCAATTCCTCAGTTTGCTGTCTTGGGCGGCAGGTAGGGCGACAACAGCTACATGACAGCTGTTGTCTCTGTCTGGAACTGCATCAGTACAGCTCCTTAGTCTGCTGCCTCAGCATCATGTCCTTAGCTCCTCTCTCCTTTTGTCAGCCTCTAATACCTGAAACTAAAACTAAACTAAAATAATACATTTTCTTTACCAAATAATAGATAATCTATAAAAAAGCATGGCAGAGTAAAGAATACTGTAAAATGCAATGCAAGATCCTAATTATGCCTAAAATGTACTTAAAAACAACAATAATATGAGATGGAATGTGCATGAAATATATAACTTATGGACACTTTACACATCCCAAACTCGAACTATTGCTTGTCTTCAAGCAATGCAACCTAAACATACTTGCCCTTTAAACTAATCAAAAAGAAAAAAATTTCTGTTTTAAACTTGATTTAACACCTCAAGGCCGTGACACCTGTCATTAGATTAGTGAGAGGGGAATAACATGAATTACCTCAGAATTAAACTATAATATGCTAGTGAAGTGTGTGCAGAACTGTGTACAAGCTGAATCTGATGAATATACTAAGTAAACAAAGATGCTGTCATGATATACAAGGTTGCTGCCGAGACAATATATTTAAGCACAATTTAAATAATCACGACAATGCGGGCTTCAACTCATCACAACTACTCTTCTAGGTCTGAAATTAAGATAGGAGCAAACTATAAAACCCCGAATCATGGTGTAACCCCATCGTCCCAGTCTGGATGACTGACCGGTCCAAGTGGGTAACACAGGGAAAATCGAAGTGAGACCCGTTAAGGTTCCACTTCGATTAGCAACCCTATAAAATTCCTTTTAAACAATATCTTATCTAAATGCTTTAATACACCTGTTGAGATTTTACGGGCTCGATTCGATCAACCGTTCTTGCTCGCCAAGTGTGGAGAAATTGGATAATTGGGTGTTTTAGTGGGAGGTGAAAATTTGGCAATATGACACAAGGATTTATAGTGGTTCAACCTTCTAAACAAGGTCTACATCCACTACCTTAGCTCCCCACTAAGGATTTCCAAACAAATTCACTAAGAATTTCGTCCCCTTTTCTCGAATTAGGATTTCCAAAGCTTGAAGGAACACTCTCTTTACAAAGAAAGACTTAGCAAACTAGAAATCCCTCTAAAAGGTGTTTGTTTGCAATTCTAAGCTCTCACCCAAAACCTAAACACTTGAGCAAATTTAACAATGTAAGCTCACAAGTGTTGTCTAAGCAATAAATGAACAATTAAAGCTCTAGACAAATTTTGACATCATAATGTTGTAACAATTGAAGCATTAACCATTACAAGATGCTTGGAGGTCCCTTTTATACTCCTAATTGAGTTTGTAGCCGTTACTAGCCGTTGGGGATGATTTGGAGCCGTTGAGGACTTTATTTCCCTTCATAAATGCTGTTCTGCAGCTATTCGTATCGATACGCTTGGAACCGTATCGATACGGCCTTCATTAGAAACTAGCCGTTGGGCTCTTGCCAGCCTGGGCGTATCGATACGCTTGAGCGCGTATCGGTACGGTTTCACTTTTAAAAGATCGTTGGGAAATAGCCGTTGGGGTTGTTGGAAAGGGGATCGGTACGCTTACCAGGCGTATCGAAACGATCCCGATCCATATCGAAACGGCCAAGCTTGTTTCGATACGGGTTTTGACAGTGACCAAACTGAGGCAAAAAGGTATCGGTACGGGTACAACCGTATCAATACATGTAGCTTGAAAAGTCAAGTTTGGCTCTTTAAAGATAGTAAAAACATTGCCAAAAACCCTCTAAAATATATCAAACATAATTTCAAGTTGTTTGGACTTAAAACCAAGTTTTAAATTCTTTTCAAATTGGTCCAAAACATTTTTCAATTATTATATCAAAACACTAGTTCTACAATCTCCCCCTTTTTGATATAATAAAACTAACTTGAAAAATTGTTTGGGATTCTCCCCCTTTAACTTTAAAAATGTGAATAAGAGATTGAAGATATGAAATCAAATAAAGCTCCCCCTTATTCATTTGAAAATTCAATTTTTCAAACCATTTCTCCCCCTTTTTGTTATATCAAAAAGAATTTAAAACATTAAGTTTCAAAATAACAATAGAGGTAAAAAAAATTGACACACTTAAAATTTTGGTTTAAAATTGGCTCCCCCTTACTCAAAGCATCGTAAGAATGTTAGTTCAACATATATGATTATCTAGTTGACTTAAATGAAAAATAATCAAATAAAAGCAAAAAGCAACTAGATTTTACCACATTTGAACTCAAGGGAGGATGTGAAGCCTTCCTTCTTCAAGTGTTCTTTCTATGTGTGCATAGAGCTCCCCCTCAAAGTTTGACTTGTTGATCACTCTCCATCACACCTAGCAAAAGACAATCAAGTAATTTTTGGTATCCAAATTGCTTTGGATCCATAGACATTACTAGCACAAAATTTAGTCCCCTTAGGAATCCATTTTTCAATTTCATCATTTTTAGTTAAAGTGGTTAGTCCTTTTGGGACCCAAACACTTCTAAAACATTTTCCGTTCACAAATCTAGGGGCACTAGATTGTCTTACATAAAAATTTGATTTTCCAAAATTATTTTTCTTTTCAAGTTCATTGGAAATCAAATCTTTTTCTTTTTGAACTTTAAGAAGCAAATTTTGTAAATCAAGACATTTTTGTTCAAAATCTTTCAATTTTGCTTCAAGTTCAAGATTTGTTTTGGAAAGCAAATCATTTTCAATTTTTATTTTTGAAATCAACTTTTTGTTCTTGGAAAATGATGCCTTAAATTCCAAAAGCAAATCATCATAGGCATCTTGTAACTCATCAAATTTATAAGAATTTGAAATAGATGAGTTAGAAGTTACCTCCCCCTCATTGAGGGCCATCAAGCATAGGTGGGCTACTTCATCATCGGTGGAGTCTTCATCACTCCATGTGGCCACATATGCTTGTTTTGAAGATGATCCCTTCCTTTTGGATTTGTGTGAGTCCTTCATCTTCTTCATCGATTCATGCTTGGATTTTTCCATTTTGCTCTTCATGAACCGGGCAAATTTGTTGAAGAGATAGGCCATCTCTTCATCTTCACTTTCCTCCTCACTTGAATCTTCATGATGGCATGTGGAGGATTTGAGAGCTACGACACTAGCATTGATGCCTAGCTCCATGATCTTCTTCTTCCCCATCGCTCTAATCTCTTCCTTCTTATTCTCATCTTTTTTGTTTTTCTTCATTATTTGGTGAGTGAGAAGAGACCCCATGAGTTCATCAAGCTTCAAGGCTTTGAGATTCTTGGCTTCGATGATGGCAGTCCTCTTTGAGTCCCATGACTCGGGAAGGGAGTAGATGAGCTTTTGGACAAGCTTCTCTTCCGGGATGGCTTCTCCATAACCTTTAAGACTATTGGTGATAGTGGAGAACCTATCAAACATCTTCTCGATGTTCTCTTCCGGATCCATCTTGAAGTTCTCATACTCTAAGGTTAGGAGCCCAATCTTGGTCTCCTTGACTTCATCGGTTCCCTCGTATGTGACTTCAAGCTTGTCCCATACCTCCTTGGCACTCTCACAAGAAGACATCTTCTCATAGATGGTTGGGCCAAATGCACAAAAGAGCATGTGCAAGGCTTTGCAATTAAGCTCCATCTTCTTGCGATCTGTTGAGTTGATCGAACACTTGCAAATGGCCAAGAGGGGGGTGAATTGGCAATTAAAATTTTGGTGAAGAGAAAGATTGAAAATAAAAATGACACAAGGGGTTATAGTGGTTCAAGTTCTCCAAATGAACTCTACATCCACTACCTTAGCTCCCACTAAGGATTTTCAAACAATTCACTAATTGAATTCGTCCCCTTTTCTTGGATGAGGAGGAAACCTTACAATTTCGATTAAGCTTTATACCCAAAGCTTAATCCACTCAAATACAAAGAAAGAATTTTGGTAAACTCAAATGTTTCCTCTCAAAGGATATTTGTCTACCCAATTACAATTTGAACAAACCCAAACTCACAATACAATTTGACAATTTGAAAGACAAAGAGTTGAGTACAAGAATATGACTTTGAATAGCTCAAGGGTTTGGATATTTTGCTTTTGATGATGCTTGAATGTTCAATGGTTGTTGCTTGGTAAAATGAAGCTTGTTTTTATACCCTTGCATTGATTTCTAGCCGTTTGGGTAGTTGGGATCATCAATAGAGCCGTTGTGGACATTTTTCCCGCATTAAATGCAGCTCTGCAGCCTACCGTATCGGTACTCGGGAAGGGCGTATCGATACCTGCATCAAAGAGGAAAGAGCCGTTGTGCCTGAAAACAGAGCGTATCGATACGCTTAGAAGGCGTATTGGTACGATTTTAAGGGGCGAATCGATACGGACTCCGTATCGATACGGTCCAAAGTTACTGGAATCCCAAACTTTGTTTGTATGAAAAGTGTATCGATACGCGTACCAAGCGTATCGGTACGGTATAACTACCTTTTGAAAATTGGGAAACCAACCAACTAACAAGTAACGGTCATATAATTAAATGCCCGGATTTTACAAAGATATGCTTAGCGTATCGATACGGTTACCATGCGTATCGGTACGTGTTCATGAAAGCAATTGCCCAGATGCATATCGTATCGATACGGTTTTAGTGCGTATCGGTACGGTATGTTCAATAACATTACAGTGACTAAATAGGGTATCGATACGCTATGGGTATCGATACTCCTGGGCGTTTTTGCATACTTATGCTTGGAAAAACATAGAAAGGGACTTTGAAAAATATATATGATTTAAGAACAAGTCTTTAATTATCATTTTGTTTAAAAACACTTGTCAATTGTGAGACTTTAAAGAGTACTTAAAAATTTATTGTTTTGCAAATTAGTCCTTAAGTTTATGTGTTATATCAAAATCAATTTCGGTTTTACAATCTCCCCCTTTTTGATATAACAAAACCATAAATAAATTTTTAAGTTTTTGATACTTTGAAAAGCTTTCTCCCCTTACTTTAAGATAGATTTTCAAAATAAAAATATTTTGACTCTATGAATCTTCTCCCCCTTTTGTTAGATCAAAATAGAATACAAGGATAATAGCAACAATAATTCATTAAGCGAAAAGCAAGCAAATAGTTCAAATTCATAAACTTCAAAATAAGCATAAAGGTTCGAATGCATAAAGATCAAAGCAACCATAATAATCCAAACTCTTAAAGTCCTAAAAACATAGATAATAGGCATAAACTTCAAATCCAAAAAGTAAAAGTGCAATAACAATAATGAAAGACTAAATGGCCTAAGATGAGATGCATGAACTACTCGTCCCCTTTGTCATCATGATCGTCCTCGTCATCTTCTTCTTCATCTTCTTGAGAGGGTTGATTCCTTCGGGTGTGATTGATCCAAGCACCATGGAAGGCGGTAAGAGAGATGTCCATGGAGTCTTGGCGAGCGACCATGGTATCTATCTTCTTATCCATGCTTTGGATGCGATCCTCTAAGGATGTGAAACGAGTATCCATCGCGGTGAACTTCTCATTGAGGAAGGTCATGAGAGTATCCATGGAGGAGGAATCAAGAGGAGTACGATGAGAACTCGAAGAAGCACGAGAGGAACCGACCGGATCAACGGGCGGAGGATCTTGAGGAGCGCGAACCCACTCATTATCAACATAAGTATAACCGGAACGAGCTAGGGAACGCTCATCAATAGGTAGGCCAAGGGTTTCGGGAAAATCATGTGAACAATCAATGCCAAGGGAATGAAATAAACAACTCAAAGCCGTAGAGTAGTAAAAGGATGAGACTAGTTTGGTGTGACGGTGTTGAACTAAGTAGACAAGGTCGGCAAACATGATTTGACACAAATTAGGACGTTTACCTTCTCTAAAACACTTAAGCCAAAAATCATCCGTTTGACGAACAGTTGAATATTTCCCACCCGATGGTCGAAGAAACCAAGAACCAAGAAGGTGAAGGATACGGTCATGAGCATTTAAAACTTTTGCGGGACCTAAATAACCCGTACCCAAAGAGTGTTCATCATCAAGACCAACATCTTCAAAACCAAAGACATTGCATAAAACTTTTTGATCAATTTGAAAACGTTTGCCCATAATGGAAGATTCAATGGCAATGACAGTGTCACTAGGTTCATCATGTATACATTCGGCATTAGTAAAGAACACAATGACTAGGTTCCTATATAGGATAGGAGGAATATTCAAAAAGGTTAAGAATTTCCATTGCTTAATCAAAGGTAGGTATTGAAACTTGAAACGAGCAGAATTTAAAAAAGGAATAGACACAACTCGCTCTTCCCTAAGGTTCATTCCTTGAAAAAGTTTATAGCGTTCTCTATCAAGAGGTGCGGGAAAACTTAATTGGATGATATAAGGAAGGTTAGGTGTAGGATTACCCTCGACATCCTCGTTAGGATTGGAAGAAGAGCGATGACGCTTAGTTCCCTTTTTCGGTGCCATAAACCTGAAAATTCATCAAAAAAGATTCGAATATGTATGCAATTAACATCCTATTTGATCCAATAAATTCTAAAAATTCAAGGTAATTTGTTAAAAAGAATTTTTTTAAAAGATATTCACAAAACAAAAGCAATATAACAAAAAAAAAAACAGTTTAAAAAATATCGAATATAAATTATATTCGAAAAAAAATTTGATTTTTGAAAAATTTTGTAAAAAAAAGTGAAACCCATGATAATCAAACAAGGTTTGTACAAAAATTCAGTTGAAACATTAATTAAAAGCAAACGAAAATTAAAAAAAAAAGAAAGAAGTTTTATACCTTGAATCTTAGAATGGATGAAATAGAGGATGAAAGTGCACAAGATTTGATGCCCAAGGTTTGCCTTGATGTGTAGAGTAAAAACCCTCAAGAAATTTTGAAAATTGATGGTGAAATATGAAGTATGGAGGGGGTTTATATAGGGTTTCGCGGCTAGGGTTTGTGGAGAGAAAAAGGGTTTTTGAGTTTTAATGAATTTTAACATATACAACCCTAAATAGCCTCTCCGTCGAGGCCGTATCGATACGCTATACACGCGTATCGATACCCATTAACCCTAATTTTATATTTGTCGTTACTACCGTATCGATACGCTTGGCTTTGACTATTTCTCTTGACTTGTACCGTATCGATACTAGGGGTCGTATCGATACTTGTTCATCATCAAAAATTCCCAGAAATCAACCCGTATCGATACGCCTGAGCCGTATCGATACACCATTGCCAGTTTCTGCAGTTTTGACAGATTTAAGTGCAAAAATCCAATTTGAAACGTCCCTAAATGCATGTACATGTCATATGAACAAGTTTTAATGGCTAAACTTAATATGTACTCCCCCTAGCAACATGCATAGAAGCAAGAAGGACAAAATTAACACAAGCATGAATCACAATCAATTTCAGGCAAATTTTGACATTTTGGAACCAAAAAGGTGTCAAGAAAGGCTAGTTAAACCTAACTCTCTCCTAAGGGTCCAAAAGCGCTCTTTATCTAAAGGTTTTGTAAATATGTCCGCTAATTGGTTCAAGGTGTCAACAAACTCTATAACAACATCATTTTTCAAAACGTGGTCTCTAATGAAATGATGTCTAATTTCTATGTGTTTAGTTCTAGAGTGTTGGATGGGATTCTTAGTGAGACAAATAGCAGTAGTGTTGTCACACCTAAGGGGCATGGTTTCTATTTTAACACCATAATCTAAGAGTTGTTGCTTCATCCAAAGGACTTGAGCACAACAACTCCCTAAGGATATGTACTCCGCTTCGGTGGTAGATAAGGCTACACTATTTTGTTTCTTAGAGAACCAAGATACGAGCATACTACCTAAGAATTGGCATGTCCCGGAAGTACTTTTCCTATCTATCTTACATCCCCCATAATCCGCATCCGAGAAAGCATGAAGGCTAAAGGTAGAATCCTTGGGATACCAAAGGCCTAAAGTAGGTGTGTCTCTAAGGTATCTAAAAATTCTCTTAATGGCAACTAAGTGTGATTCTCTAGGACTAGCTTGAAACCTAGCACACAAGCAAACACTAAACATAATATCCGGTCTACTTGCGGTAAGGTAAAGCAAAGAGCCTATCATGGATCTATAAAGCTTAGAATCAACACACTTACCTCCTTCATCTTTGTCAAGCTTTATGGAGGAACTCATAGGAGTGGCTTGAGGTTTTGCATTCTCCAAGCCAAACTTCTTGAGCATATCATTCACGTACTTAGCTTGATTTATGAAGGTGCCATCCTTCCTTTGCTTGATTTGGAGTCCCAAAAAGAATGAGAGCTCCCCCATCATGCTCATCTCGAACTCACCTTGCATTAGCTTAGAAAACTCCTTACAATAACACTCATTAGTAGAACCAAAAATGATATCATCAACATAAATTTGAACTACTAAGATGTCATTGTTATATCTTTTTATGAAGAGTGTTGTATCCACCTTTCCTTTTTCAAAACCCTTTTCAATTAAGAAATTTGAAAGTCTTTCATACCAAGCTCTAGGAGCTTGTTTTAAACCATAGAGAGCTTTTGTGAGTTTAAACACATGGTTTGGAAATTTTGAATCCTCAAAACCCGGTGGTTGTTCAACATATACCTCTTCATTTATAAAACCATTTAAAAAGGCACTTTTCACGTCCATTTGAAAAAGCTTGAAATCATGATAACATGCAAATGCAAGTAACATCCTAATAGCTTCCATCCTAGCTACGGGTGCATAAGTCTCATCAAAATCAATTCCCTCTTCTTGTGTATAGCCTTGAGCAACAAGCCTAGCCTTGTTTCTCACTATATTACCATTTTCATCTAATTTGTTCCTAAAAACCCATTTTGTACCTATAGTAGATTGATTATTAGGCCTTTCAACTAATGTCCAAACTCTACTTCTCTCAAATTGATTTAATTCCTCTTGCATGGCCAAAATCCAAAAATCATATTTTAAAGCTTCTTTAATATTTTTAGGCTCAATGCGTGAAAGAAATGCAACATGATTCATTAATTTGAGAGAGGATCTAGTAGTTACCCCCTTGGATGGATCACCCAAGATTTCACCACCTTTGACATAGTTTAACTCCCTTGGGTAAGACACCTCCTTTTCCTCAAGAGCCAAGTCTTTCAAGGCTTCAAGAGGTGGATCTTGTGAATCCTCTTCTTTGGTTGGAATCTCATCCACCTTTGACGTTTGTCCTCCATCAATGGCATCAATGATTCCTACATCATCATCATCACAAGATTCCTTCCTCGGAAGGAGGTTATCATCGAAAACAACATGTATTGACTCTTCAACAACTAGAGTTCTTTTATTAAATACACGATAGGCTTTAGAATTTAAAGAATACCCTAAGAAAATAGCTTCATCACTTTTAGCATCAAATTTACCTAAGTTTTCTTTACCATTATTTAAAACAAAACACTTGCAACCAAAAGGGTGAAAATAGCTAATGTTAGGCTTCTTAGATTTTAAAATCTCATAAGGTGTTTTCTTCAAAATTGGCCTAATCATTACTCGATTTATGATATAGCAAGCGGTATTTGTGGCTTCCGCCCAAAAATATTTAGGTAAATTATTTTCACAAAGCATGGTTCTAGCCATTTCTTCTAAAGTTCGATTTTTCCTCTCAACTACCCCATTTTGTTGAGGAGTGCGAGGTGCGGAAAAATTGTGGCTAATCCCATTTTCATTTAAAAACTCATCAAAACCTAGATTTTGAAATTCGGTTCCATGATCACTTCTAATGTGAGAAATTTTAAGTTTAAGATCATTTTGAGTTATTTTAGAAAATGTGATGAATTTTTCTAAAGCCTCATCCTTTGTACTTAAGAATAGAACCCAAGTATACCTAGAATAGTCATCTACAAGCACAAAAGCATATGATTTTCCACCCAAGCTCATTGTTCTAATTGGCCCAAAAAGATCCATATGAATCAATTGTAAACATCTACTAGTAGAGACATCATTTATGGATTTAAAAGAACTTTTATGTTGTTTACCCTTTGAACATGCATCACAAATTTTATCATTTGAAAATTTAAGTTTGGGTAAACCTCTAACTAGATTAAGGGAAATTAATTTCTCTAAGACACTCATGCTAGCATGTCCTAATTTTCTATGCCAAAGCCATGAGTCATGTTCATCATGTGCAACTAAGCATGTATGGGATGAATGAATGTCATCTAAATGCACCATGTAAATATTGCCTATTCTATGTCCTATGAGCATTATTTGATTTGTTTTAATGTTTACAATTTTGCAACCACTTTTATCAAATAAAACATTAAAACCCCTATCACATAATTGACTAATGCTCAACAAATTATGTTTAAGACCGTTGACATACAAAACATTTTCAATGTAAATAGAAGAGTGATTACCAATGGAGCCTATTCCTTCAATGTGTCCTTTGGAGTTGTCACCGAAAGTTACTACTCCACCACTCTTAGGCTTTAGTTCCACAAATCTACTCTTGTCACCGGTCATGTGTCTTGAGCATCCACTATCAAGGTACCAAGAATTTTTGATTGAAGCTTTAGCCTTGTAGCAATGCTCCCCCTACACACAAAGAAATTAGGCCTTGGTTTTTGGTACCCAAATCATTTTGGGTCCATGAGAGTTAGCCTTCAACAATTTGGTTCCCTTAGGAATCCAAGAAGCAATAGCATTCAAATCATTAGAAATAATGAGTTCTTTAGGAACCCAAACACTCCTAACTCTATGACCTCTAGCTTGCTTATAAAAATTTCTTTGTTTAGGTACAAAATGCTTTCTTTTTACATATTGGGATTTAGAGTGATTTCCTTTTTCAAAATTATTTTTCCCAATAGCAATAGATGTTTTAAGACTATCCACTTCCTTTGTGTGATAATCTTGAAAATCGGAAAGAAGTTTTTCAAGTTCAAGATTTTTAGTTTTAAGATCATTTGAAAGATTAACTAGAAACAAAACCTTCTTTTCCAATTCGGAGTTAGTTTTTGAAAATGTCTCATTTTGAATTTTTAAATCGGAAATTGTTTTCTTGTTTTTCAAAATGGACTCTTTATATTTTCCTACCAACTCATCATACACTTCTTGCAATTCATCATAAGCATCTTGAAGTTCCTCAATAGAAAAATCGAAATTGGATGAGTTAGAGTTTACCTTTGGTTCATCATCGATGGCCATGAGACATAAGTTGGCCACTTCCTCCTCTTCTTCGGAAGACTCATCGTCACTCCAAGTGGCAATTTGTGCTTTGAGCTTGTTCTTCTTCCCAAAGCTTTTCTTTTTCACTTGAGGACACTCGGAACGAATGTGACCCGGTTTCTTGCATTCATAGCAAGTAATTTGGTCCTTCTCCTCTTCCTTGCTTTTACTCTTGAAGTCTCCCTTTCTAATGAATTTTCTTCCTCGATTTGACTTCATAAACCGAGTAAAGCGTTTGGCCAACATAGCCATATCCTCATCTTCATCCTCACTAGAATCGCTTTCTTGTTGTGAGGCCTTTAGTGCGATTCCAACTTTCTTCTTCTCAACTTCCTTCTTCTCCACTATCTTCTTCTCTTGTTCTCTTCCCTTCCTCATAATCTCATGTGTGAGTAGAGATCCAACAAGAGCATCTAGCTTGAGAGTCTTCAAATCTCTAGCTTCAATAATGGCCGTTCTCTTGCCATCCCATGACTCCGGAAGAGAATACAACAACTTTCTCACTAGCTTGTCTTCGGGAATGATTTCACCGAAACCCTTCAACCCGTTGACAATAACCGAGAACTGATCAAACATCTTGGAGACACTTTCTTCGGGATCCATCTTGAAGTTCTCATAGCTTAGATTGAGTAGCCCAATCTTTGTCTCCTTGACATCACTAGTTCCCTCATATGTTGTCTCGAGGGTGTCCCAAACCTCCTTGGCATTTTCGATTGAAGACACCTTGGAGTAGATATCCGGACCAAGTGCACAAAATATAACATGAAGAGCTTTGTCATTGACTTGCATCCTTCTTCTTTCATCATCGGTCATTTCGGCTTTGATCTTTGGGATGAGCCTTTCTCCATCTCTCCTCATGGGAATGTATGGACCTTCTTCAACCACATCCCACACCATATAGTCGGTAGACTTGATGAAAAGCCTCATCCTATTCTTCCAATAAGGATAGTTATCCCCATTGAAGAATGGTGGCTTGGTGGTGGATTGGGACTCATAGTTGGAGGTGGATGCCATTGCTTGACTTGTTGTTGATCAAACTCTCCAAGAATCGACTCAAGAGGGTTGTAATCCTTCCAATGAGTGTAGCTCTGATACCAATTGTTGAGTTGATCGAACACTTGCAAATGGCCAAGAGGGGGGTGAATTGGCAATTAAAATTTTGGTGAAGAGAAAGATTGAAAATAAAAATGACACAAGGGGTTATAGTGGTTCAAGTTCTCCAAATGAACTCTACATCCACTACCTTAGCTCCCACTAAGGATTTTCAAACAATTCACTAATTGAATTCGTCCCCTTTTCTTGGATGAGGAGGAAACCTTACAATTTCGATTAAGCTTTATACCCAAAGCTTAATCCACTCAAATACAAAGAAAGAATTTTGGTAAACTCAAATGTTTCCTCTCAAAGGATATTTGTCTACCCAATTACAATTTGAACAAACCCAAACTCACAATACAATTTGACAATTTGAAAGACAAAGAGTTGAGTACAAGAATATGACTTTGAATAGCTCAAGGGTTTGGATATTTTGCTTTTGATGATGCTTGAATGTTCAATGGTTGTTGCTTGGTCAAATGAAGCTTGTTTTTATACCCTTGCATTGATTTCTAGCCGTTTGGGTAGTTGGGATCATCAATAGAGCCGTTGTGGACATTTTTCCCGCATTAAATGCAGCTCTGCAGCCTACCGTATCGGTACTCGGGAAGGGCGTATCGATACCTGCATCAAAGAGGAAAGAGCCGTTGTGCCTGAAAATAGAGCGTATCGATACGCTTAGAAGGCGTATCGGTACGGTTTTAAGGGGCGTATCGATACGGACTCCGTATCGATACGGTCCAAAGTTACTGGAATCCCAAACTTTGTTTGTATGAAAAGTGTATCGATACGCGTACCAAGCGTATCGGTACGGTATAACTACCTTTTGAAAATTGGGAAACCAACCAACTGACAAGTAACGGTCATATAATTAAATGCCCGGATTTTTCAAAGATATGCTTAGCGTATCGATACGGTTACCATGCGTATCGGTACGTGTTCATGAAAGCAATTGCCCAGATGCATATCATATCGATACGGTTTTAGTGCGTATCGGTACGGTATGTTCAATAACATTACAGTGACTAAATAGGGTATCGATACGCTATGGGTATCGATACTCCTGGGCGTTTTTGCATACTTATGCTTGGAAAAACATAGAAAGGGACTTTGAAAAATATATATGATTTAAGAACAAGTCTTTAATTATCATTTTGTTTAAAAACACTTGTCAATTGTGAGACTTTAAAGAGTACTTAAAAATTTATTGTTTTGCAAATTAGTCCTTAAGTTTATGTGTTATATCAAAATCAATTTCGGTTTTACACGATCGTCGGCATTCCATTCCGCTTTGCTTCCTTGAGGCACGAACGAACCATCTTCAACTATGTCCCATAACTTGTAGTCTCTTGACTTCAAGAAGAATTTCATCTTTGTCTTCCAATGGGCATAGTGATTTCCGTCGAAGAAAGGCGGTTTGTCGATTCATTGTGCCATTGAGCCGGTTGGTGAAATGTTGATCGAGCTTTCCGGATCTTCTTAATAGGATGTGAATCCCTTTCGATTGAGCCAATCTCTAATACCAATTGTTGAGATTTTAGGGGCTCGATTCGATCAACCGTTCTTTCTCGCCAAGTGTGGAGAAGGTGGATAATTGGGTGTTTTAGTGGGAGGTGAAAATTTGGCAATATGACACAAGGATTTATAATGGTTCAACCTTCTAAACAAGGTCTACATCCACTACCTTAGCTCCCCACTAAGGATTTCCAAACAAATTCACTAAGAATTTCATCCCCTTTTCTCAGATTAGGAGGAAACCGTTACAACCCTCAAAGCTTTCTACCCAAAGCTTGAAGGAACACTCTCTTTACAAAGAAAGACTTAGCAAACTAGAAATCCCTCTAAAAGATGTTTGTTTGCAATTCTAAGCTCTTACCCAAAACCTAAACACTTGAGCAAATTTAACAATGTAAGCTCACAAGTGTTGTCTAAGCAAGAAATGAACAATTAAAGATCTAGACAAATTTTGACATCATAATGTTGTAACAATTGAAGCATTAACCATTACAAGATGCTTGGAGGTCCCTTTTATACTCCTAATTGAGTTTGTAGCCGTTACTAGCCGTTGGGGATGATTTGGAGCCGTTGAGGACTTTATTTCCCTTCATAAATGCTGTTCTGCAGCTATTCGTATCGATACGCTTGGAACCGTATCGATACGGCCTTCATTAGAAACTAGCCGTTGGGCTCTTGCCAGCATGGGCGTATCGATACGCTGGAGCACGTATCGGTACGGTTTCACTTTTAAAAGACCGTTGGGAAATAGCCGTTGGGGTTGTTGGAAAAGGGGTCAGTACGCTTACCAGGCGCATCGAAACGATCCCGATCCGTATCGAAACAACCAAGCTTGTTTCGATACGGGTTTTCACAGTGACTAAACTGAGGCAAAAAGGTATCGGTACGGGTACAACCGTATCGATACGTGTAGCTTGAAAAGTCAAGTTTGGCTCTTTAAAGATAGTAAAAACATTGCCAAAAACCCTCTAAAATATCTCAAACATAATTTCAAGTTGTTTGGACTTAAAACCAAGTTTTAAATTCTTTTCAAATTGGTCCAAAACATTTTTCAATTATTATATCAAAACACTAGTTCTACAACATCCTATGTGAGATACAACAATAGAAAATACAACGAGACGATACAAAATATACAAAACGAGCAATTTAAACAGTCCATTTTAGCCTTTACAACAGGTTGTATCGATACGCTAGAAGACTGTATCGATACGCCTGGACTTGGTCAACAACCCAAAGTCAACCTAGGGAGACCGTATCGATACACTGGTAGACCGTACCGATACGCCCTCAACAGTCAACTTCTCACGGTCAAACGACAAAGACCGTACCGATACACCCAAGACCCGTATCGATACGCCAAAATCTCGTTAATTTCTTAGATTTCTAGAGATCTTTTGGCGTATCGATACACCCTCGTGTATCGGTACGCTAAGCCTAAAATGAGCCCCAAGGCAAGGACCGTATCGATACAGCCCTTGGGCGTACCGATACGCCCTGCACTGCAAGCTGCATTTTAGCTGCAAAACACACTAAGACTATACTCTAGATGCATTTGACAACTCGACTAGCAACATACCAACTCTCATACATCATTTGGCAACCACAACTAAGCATACGCATGTACTTAACCAAACAATCAAGGAAACCAACACAAGATGAGCATTTAGATAGGAAACTTGCATAAAGGCATGCATAACTAAACCATTTCATTCATAGGAAAACAAACACTTACATAAACATTGCATAACATAGATTTCATGCCTTCAACATAAGAACATAAGCATTCATGGAACATGGTCATAAGCCTTCAAAACACAAGCATTTAGGCAACAACACAAACATGGTTTACAAATCCTCATCAAGGCATTAACAACAAAACCAACACATAGGAGTCTATCAACGCTCATACAAAACACGTAGCATCCCCATTGCTAAACTACCACATTATTTACTAAACCACACTTGAGCAACTACTACAAGCTTGGATGCCCCTTTTCTTGCTCCTTGCTAACTCTACGCTAATAATCTGCATTGTCGAAAACGAGAGCGTAAGCTAGAAGCTTAGTGAGGGTGCTCTAAAACAAAACAACGACAACGTAGGGATCAAGCATATCATCCTTAAGACAATTTACAAGTATTCATATATGCACTAACTTAGCATCATAGCTAACATTACAAGAATGCATGAACATGACATCTTACCTCATGTTATGCTCAACAAGATATAACATTTATCTTAACAATAACCACACATGAACAAGCATATTGGCAACTATTAGTTTACTCGGATATGCGGATAACTTCCATTGGGATTCTCACCCTCAACGTACTCAACAATAACATTACCTTCGGTGGGATTACACTCATCACCGGTCCTTGCATGGATGGGATTACACTCATCATCGTATGCCCTTACGGATGGGATTCCACTCATCATCACGTAATAATATATAATTTCCGGTGGAATATTACATCACCGTACTCCTCTTTGATGACTATACGTCACCAAGGCCACGCGCGAATTTGACTTAATCGTGTGCACACTCACCCTAATGATCGATCATTTATACCCGGTAATTAACTAGTATCAATCATACTATACAAGTCTCACCATGATAATCCATCATGCATTTCAACATATCAAACACCACATACATCATTGTGTATAACAACATGCATAAACAACACATGCTTCACAAGACCACTTCATGCACATTAAGTAAAAACTCATAAAGCACGCAAGAGGTTAAGCTACCAACTTAACCTCTACCTTGGATTGGCCTACCAAGCACAATCCAACACAACAACCATACACTTGAACCATTTTAAAACTATTTTAATGATTCCACTCACCAAACTTCCTTAAGCAAACCGACAAAAGCCGAATTAAGCCTCCACAATTTTCGGAATCGTACCCGAAGCTTCTTCAACGATTTCCCTTGATTCTAACCAATCAAAAACAACATATTACTCAACCAAGTCATCACAAAACACTGTCACAACTCCAAACTACAACCACAAGCCAATTCCCTACAATTTCAAACCATAAATCAACCCAAGAATCCCCATTTTCGTACTCCTCAACAACCCAGCAGAAAACCAACAATTCCAACACTCAAAACACCATCCCACACCTTCAAAACAACCTTCTAGTATCACTATAACACCATCCCAACTCCCCTTCACAAAACCACTCCAAAAACTCAAGTTTTGACCCCTTTAAAATACCCCTAAAACCCATTTCCGGATTTTTGATAAAACCCCACCATTTTGAGATATAATGTACTTAAAGACAAGATTAGAACATATCCTAACTCTTCAAATCAAAAGCAAATCGAAAAGCCATTAAAGCCTCATCCTTTTCTTCAAAACTTGAAAACTAGAAAACCTCAACAATGGTGTTTATGCCAAAATAAAACCATAGAAACGTTCGGAATAAAGAGGAGAAGTCAAAAATGGTCTTACCTTGATGAAAACACTTGAAATGGTGAAGAGCTTTGATGGAATAATGTTTTGGGTTGAAGAGAGGTTTTAGGTCGTGACTTTTTAATTTGAAAAGGGGAGGAAGAAGATGAATAGTAAAAAGCCCCATTTTCACTCATCTTATTTTCCTTTGTTTAAAAATTACTAAACTGCCATTAATGAAATTCAAACCCTTTTAAAATAAAACCAAACTCTATTTTAATTAAAACGAGTCCAACAACTCGTACCCAATTCTCACACCCTCAACTCCTGACCCCTAAACCTGGGTGTTACAACTCTCCCCCACTTAAGGAATTTCGTCCTCGAAATTATTTGACTGAAAGAGATAAGGAAACTGCCTTTCCATATCCTCCTTTCTCTCCCAAGTGGCCTCGTCCACTCCTCGACGTTGCCACCTCACTTTAACAAACTGAATCGATCTACCACGTAACACTTTGCTGTCTGAGGCTAAGATCTCCACTGGTTCCTCATCATACGTCAAAATCCGGATTCAGTTCAATCTCTTCCACAGGCATAATATGCGACAGATCTGATCTATACTTACGAAGCATCGAAACATGGAAGACATTGTGAATCTTCTCTAGCTCGGATGGCAAACGTAACTGATAAGCAATCGGACCAACTCGCTTCACAATCTCATACGACCCAATGTACATTGGACTCAACTTCCCTTTTCTGTCGAATCTCATAACCTTCTTCCACGGAAAGACTTTCAAGAACACTCTATCTCCCACGGAATACTCAACTTCCTTCCTCTTCAAGTCGGCATAGGACTTCTGCCTATCCGAAACTGCCTTCAAACGATCACAAATCAATTTCACCTTATCGGTAGTCCCCTTAAGTAAATCCGACATCGGTAATAACTTCTGACTTGCTTCAGCCCAACAAATCGGAGTTCTACATTTTCTACCATACAAAGCCTCATACGGATCCATCTGAATGCTCGACTGAAAACTATTATTATATGCGAACTCGATTAAAGGCAAGTGTTTTTCCCAATTACCCTGAAAATCAATGATGCAACAACGCAACATATCCTCTAAAATCTGTATAACCCTCTCTGACTGACCATCTGACTGAGGATGATACGACGTGCTGAAATTCAATTGGGTACCTAAAGCTGTATTCAAACAGTCCCAAAATCATGCTATAAATCTCGGATCTCTATCAGACACAATCGACTTCGGCACACCATGCAGTCTCACAATCTCACCGATGTACAAATCGGCCAACCTATCTAAGGAGTAAGCCGTATTAACAGCTAAGAAGTGAGCACATTTCGTGAAGCGGTTAACTATAACCCAAACTGAATTCTTCTTCGTAGGAGTCAAAGGCAAACCCGAAACGAAATCCATGGTGATATTTTCCCACTTCCATTCCGAAATTCTCAACAGTTGCAACAACCCTGAAGGAACCTGATGTTCTGCCTTCACTCTCTGACATACCATACACTTACTCACAAAGTCGGCCATGTCTCTCTTCAAACCAACCCAATAGTATTCATTCTTCAAGTCACGGTACATCTTCGTACTACCGGGTGCATAGTAAACGGGCTACTGTGTGCTTCGGTCAAGATCGTACGTCTCAAATCACTATCATCCGGCACAACTATTCTATCTTTGAAACACAAGACCCCATCAACACTAAAACTATAGTCTGATGGTCTACCCTCGGCTATTTCTTGCATGTGAGGTGCCAAAGATCTATCTAAGAGTTGTTTCTCTCTAATCAATTGGCCTAAGGTAGGTCTAACCTGAAGCTCAGCCACTAGACCACCATCTCCGGACAAGCTCAAACTAGCAAACATAACTCTCAACTTAACATATACCTTCCTACTCAAGGCATCTTCCACCACATTGGCCTTACTCCGATGGTATTCAATCGTAAGATCATAGTCTTTAAGCAACTCTAGCCACCTACGCTGTCTAAGGTTCAACTCTCGTTGTGTCATTATGTACTTCAAACTCTTATGATCCGTGTACACTATGCATTTCTCACCATACAGATAATGTCTCCAGATCTTCAAGGCAAACACAACTGCGGCTAGCTCTATATCATGCGTCGGATAGTTACGCTCGTGAGTCTTCAACTGTCTCAAGGCATAAGCCACCACTCTTCTGTCTTGCACGAGAACACAACCTAACCCCACATACGAAGCATCACTGTAGGCTACATACTCTTTCCCCAACTCTGGCTGAATCAAAATCGATGCATTGGTCAAAGCTTCTTTCAATTTCTCAAAGGCTTGCTGTCTCACATCTGACCACTCAAATTGAACGTTCTTATGAAGCAAATTAGTCAAAGGAGCAGCTATCTTCGAGAAACCTTCCACAAACCTCCTATAGTATCCGGCTAAGCCTAGAAAACTACGAATCTCGGTCACAGACTTCTGTTGCTTCCACTCAACAATAGCCTCTATCTTCTTCGGATCAACTCTAATCCCCTCGGCTGACACTACATGTCCTAGGAAGACTACTTCTCGGATCCAGAACTCACATTTACTCAACTTTGCATACAACTGGTTGTCTAGCAAAGTATGCAAAATAACCTCAAGTGTCGGTCATGATCTTCCTCGGTACGCGAATACACCAAAATGTCATCTATGAAAACAACCACAAACTGGTCTAAGTACTGATGGAAGATTCTATTCATCATGTCCATGAAAGCAGCCGATGCATTAGTCAACCCAAACAACATAACCAAGAACTCATAGTGACCATATTTAGTCCTAAAAGCTGTCTTCAGTACGCCAACTTCCTTTACCTTCAACTGGTAGTAACCGGATCTCAAGTCAATCTTCAAAAAGACTGATGCCCCTCTCAACTGATCAAACAAATCATCTATGCATGGCAAGGGATACTTGTTCTTCACTGTCAACTGATTCAACTATCTATAGGCAATACACATTCTCATACTACCGTATTTCTTCTTCACAAACAAAACCGGAGCGCCCCAAGGCGAAGAACTCAGACGGATAAAGCCTCTATCTGTCAACTCTTGTAACTGATTCTTCAACTCTTTTAGTTCTTTCGGTGCCATACGGTACACAGCAATCGAAACAGGAGCTGAATCTAAATAAGTCTCTATAGTAAACTCTACCTCTCTATCAGACGGTAAACGCGACAATTCTTCTGGAAACACACTCGGAATGTCACACACGGTTCTGATATCCTGAGGTCTAACTTCGTTCATGTTCGGATTAATCACGTAGGCCAAGTACGCCTCACAACTCAACTCAACTAACCTCTGAGCCTCTAAAGCTGAAACAACATTCGATAAGAACTTCACGTTCTCACCTACTACCACAATATCATAATCATCCGCAAGCTTCAAGAAAACCCTCTTAGTCTCAAAATCTATCCTAGCTCTATGTTCTGTAAGCCAGTCCATACCCAGAATTACATCAAAACCATAAAACGGTAACTCCATCATATCCACTGGAAATACATGCTCCTGAACCATTAACGGACACCTTTTGTACATTTTCCTAACCACTACTGTATCCCCGAAAGAACTAGTAACACTAATGCCTACCTCTAGTACCTCACAAGGTAAATTCAACATCCTTGCATGCTCACTCAAAATATAAGAATGCGTAGACTCGGAGTCAATCAAAGAAAGAAAACTCAGAGACTGTATCGAGAAGTTACCTGCAATCACATCCGTGTCGTTCTACCCCTCGCGCTGAGCATAAACTCTAGCCTGACCTCCGCCCTCTAGCTGAACCGCAACTACATGCGCTATGTTCCTCTGGCCATCATTTCTCGGCTGGAAATTACCTCGACCGTGCCCACGACCTCTCTGATAATCAACAGCTCTAGCAGGAGCCTGAACTTGAACTGGTGTATGTCCCGCCTGATGTGGACAATCACACCTAATGTGATCTCTAGCTCCATAGTTCCAACACGAGTGAAAGTTCCCCCAACACTCACCGGTGTGATTCCTCCCACACTGAGCAAACTCGGGCAAACGCCCACCAACTCTCTGGCCCTGATGGCCCCTACCGTGGTTACCACCACCACGTCTATGGTCAAAGTGATACCTATTGTCCCGACGCCTCTTGTCATCACCTCTATCAAAGTTGCCAAACCTCTTTCCGGAACTCGAACCACCATAATGTTTGGTCAAACCCAAACTGTGCTATATGTCCTTGGCCCTAGCGACCAAGACATCAAAATCTGTGTAGTCAGTAGCCAAGGTGTACCTTTTTATCTCTTCACTCAACCCGTAGCGGAAACGGTCACAACGTTCCCTCTCAGTAGGAACAAGCTCGGATGCATACTGACTCAGCCTGGCAAATCGTATCTCATACTAGGTCACAGTCAAGTTCCCCTGAAGCAATGCCATAAACACTCTCTTCTTCTCATCGAGATAACGGGGACCTAGATGCTTCTTGTGGAAAGCTGACTCAAAGAACTCCCAAGTGATCTCGGCATCTGGCATGCCCGTGGTAATGGTGACCCACCAAATGTAAGCATTACCCTGAAGCAGAGAAACAACACACCCAAGTCTGCGGGCTCTAGTGCAACCCATCTGTGACAAAATACGGACAATCTTGTCAAACCAAGTCTCAGATCTCTCGGGTGCCAACCCTCGGAACTCTTCACCTCACAAACTGCGAAGTCTCTCAAGTGGCAAACCAGTGCCCTCACCCTGAGGTTGTGCCACTGCCTGGCCTCCAGCCACTACCGCCTGAAAAGCCCTGGCTATCACCTGAACTAGTGGAGCCAAATCTATACCGGCTGGTCCTTGGCCAACCTAAGGTCCCACACCCTCGGCTCTCGCCTCACCTCCCTCTTGACGAGGAGGAGAAGGAGGAGGTGGAGGAGCCTGCGCCTCAACAACCGGCTCAACTCCCGGAGCTGCTGCCCGTGGTTCCGGATGAACCATCCTAGGCCTCCCTCTAGGTCTCATCTCATAGCTAGCAAGATAACAACTACAACAAACAAACACATAAGGATTAAGTTAGCAAAGGCAAGGGTCTATCATGCTCAAGTATATTCCTTTACAAAATCTTTTCAAATAAGTAATAGTAGCAATGAGAACTCTACACTACGCCTCAACACAACATTCATGCTAGAAAATTCCTTTTAAACCGAAGTGAGACCCGTTAAGGTTGCACTCCGATTAGCAACCCTAGAAAATTCCTTTTAAACATTATCTTATCTAAATGCTTTAATACATCCTATGTGAGATACAACATCGGAAAAGACAACGAGACGATACAAAACATACAAAACGAGCAATTTAAACAGTCTATTTTAGCCTTTACAATAGGTCGTATCGATACGCTAGAATACCGTATCGATACGCCTAGACTTGGTTAACAACCCAAAGTCAACCTAGGGAGACCATATCGATACACTGGAAGACTGTACCGACACGCCCTCAACGGTCAAGCGACAAAGACCGTACCGATACACCCAAGACCCGTACCGATACTCCAAAATCTCGTCAATTTCTCAGATTTCCAGAGAGCTTTTGGCGTATCGATACACCCTCGTGTATCAGTATGCTAAGACTAAAATGAGCCCCAAGGCAAGGACCGTATCGATAAAGCCCTCGAGCGTACTGTTACGCCCTGCACTGCAAGCTGCATTTTAGTTGTAAAACACACTAAGACTCAACTATAGATGCATTTGACAACTCGACTAGCAACATACCAACTCTCATACATCATTTGGCAACCACAACTAAGCATACGAAGCTACTTAACCAAACAATCAAGGCAACCAACATAAGATGAGCATTTAGATAGGAAACTTGCATAAAGGCATGCATAACTAAACCATTTCATTCATAAGAAAACAAACACTTACATAAACATTGCATAGCATAGATTTCATGCCTTCAACATAAGAACATAAGCATTCATGGAACATGGTCATAAGCCTTCAAAACACAAGCATTTAGGCAACAATATAAACATGGTTTACAAATCCTCATCAAGGCATTAACAACAAAACCAACACATAGGAGTCTATCAACGCTCATACAAAACACGTAGCATCGCCATTGCTAAACTACCACATTATTTACTAAACCATACTTGAGCAACTACTACAAGCTTGGATGCCCCTTTTCTTGCTCCTTGCTAACTCCACGCTAATGATCTGCATTGTCGAAAACGAGAGCGTAAGCTAGAAGCTTAGTGAGGGTGCTTTAAAATAAAACAACGACAATGCAGGGATCTGTTGCGTGTAAAATAGTCTATCGTAGTGGTAGTGCAAGTATACACGACGCAAGTAGTAAAGTGATACGAAGTATCGGATATCGTCTCCACAGGGATTGGGCTAATAGCTTCACCTTAATTCACTGCACGAAAGTAAAGAAAATATTTGAGAAGTTGTCACGAAAATAATAAAGTAACGTAAATAAAAGAGTAGAGATATCAAGATAGAGAGAATGGGCTGGTATTGAATTGCTCAGTAGTGCAGGTATTGCTAAGTCTCGAAACTCCAGTTTTGTCGTCGGCCCTGTCGCGGCAGCAGTCCATTGCTTATCGCGGCAGCGAATACTCAACTCTGTACTTCAAGTTTGGCAAGAATCCCAGATATGCCTTGGCCTATCCCTAGGTCCAAGTCTGTCGATGATCACGTCTTTGATGATACCTCCCGACGTGAATCGAAGGATGAACACCGATGTTGATGAATTCTTCTTTAGCCACTTAACCTCGTCCTATCCCTAGGTCCGAGATAGTTCAACTATAAACTAGAGAACTTGCTCTTATTTCTTTCGTATATTTAACTCTCTCGATGCTAATTAAATAGATAACCTCACAATGCTCTCCCGATGCTCTTGCAAGATATTAATAACCAAAATAAGAGAACTTGATGTTTATTTTATTGAACTGAAAATTCCTAAAACAAAACAACCCGTGCAACTACTTTACAAATCAACCCGTGGCCCTAGGGGGAATTTAGAACATGTTGTGGGAAGGAAAACGACTAGAGTTTTGGGAAGGAAGCTAGGGTAATCGGCTGTCTCCTTCCTAGGTCGAAATATATGCCCTTATATAGGCTTTGGGTCCAAGTTATCTAAAATAGCAAGAATACAACTTTAATTGAAAGTACAATTCTAATACAAACTAAATCTTCAAGGAATCTACTTTCCAGCCGTCATCTTTCTTGCTTGGGCTTTTCTCTCCTTGAACTTTGGGCTTGACATTCCTTTCGATCTGGGGCTTGGAAAAATATGGTGGTTTCACACGACAGACGGGTTGAATTTTCTCTATCTGTCGAGGTCCACTTTGCTTCTTCTCCTCAAAACTGCTGTCGTCCTCTGCTGTCACGGCGGCAACCTTGGCAGCATCGTCCTCTTTGACTGCTTGTCAGTTCCAGCTCTTCTGCTTCACTGCCCAGCGCCTGCCCATTCCGTCTGCTACGGCAGCAACCTGTAAAAACATCTATTTTTAGTAGAAATTGTGCCTTTTAATATATATGTGATGTTTTGCTGTAAACTGACCTAAATGCAATGAATAATGCTTGAATGCAGCAGAAATATGGGTTAAATATGGTGTAAATAATAGAACTTTTACACACTCAACACACCCCCAAACTCAAGTTTTTGCTTGCCCTCAAGCAACTAAGACTTAAAAAGAAAAATGAAATATTTTTGTTTTGGCTTTCAAACAGTGAACTTTCCCTTACCCGTCGTTCGTTCCCTGTGACGGCAGCAACCTGTCGGATAATTTAGGATCTGTCCGGAGTCTCGCTATAGTCCTCGTGCAGTGTGTGCATGCTTGTGAACAGTTATATTCCAAGATTCTCTTAGTTTCACTAGAATATTATACTTTAGCTTGTTTAGAGTTTTTCTTACGAGACTCATTTTTTTTCTTTTACTAGAGCCAGAATCGGGCACCTCTAGTTATTTCCCTTTTTTCTAATTTTTTTCTCTTTTCTACTAGAGCCAGTATTTCAGGCACCTCTAGTTAACTATCTAGAGCCGGTGATAGGCACCTCTAGAAGTTTTTCTCTGGTTATCTACCTAGAGCCAGTGGTAGGCACCTCTAGGTTTCCTGAGATTCTAGTCTCCTTTTTACTCTAAGTGCTAAGCTTTCTATTCTTGTTTGGCTAAAAGAAGTCTAAGCAATATAACAGTCACAATGGTGTTTAAGTTTTCAGAACTATAGAAAGGCTCTAAACTTCTCCTAAAAACTATCCTAAAGTCGCTGCCACGACAGGTAAGCTCAGTTCACAATTTTCAGCCAAAATTTTCAATATTTTCATTTGTTTTAAAGAAAAATAAACTAAATAAAGACACAAAATTTTAAACTAAGATGCACTCCATTAATGGAGGGTTGCCACCCCCAAGCTTGAAGGTTGCATTGCCCTCAATGCAAATGACAGATAAAAACAAAATAAGGCAGTACATCACAAAATATATAGCAGGCAGCAAAATATAAGAGAAGAAACTTAAATTTAGTCGTTGTCTTCGCTGCTGCTGTTGAGGCGGATCTAGCGGCGGGCTCTGGCTTTCGGCGCGGGCTGGGGCACGGAGGAAGCAGATGTGTTTTTGGCCTTGGCTTCCCTTGGTGGCTGGATTCTGGTTGGGGAGATATGAGGTGGTTGCTCCACAACTTAAATTTCAGAGCCGCTGCTGCTGCTCTCAATGCTGCTGCTGCTGTCACCACCTTTGCTGCCGTCACCTCCGCTGCTGCTGGCTTTTGGCATGTTACCTTTGTCTGCCATCCGCTTTTGCCTCTTCACAGGGGAGAACTCTTTTGACAGGTTCCTCTGGATCGAGGGATCGTTATCACTTGCGGCCCAAACAGAAGAGGAGGAGAACCCAACAACAAAAACATCTAGATCCTCCGATGCCATACGACGTTTTGTGCCTCGGGTAGATGGTTCAGCATGGGTGCTGCCTGCTGCTGTCGGGGCAGGCGATGGTGTTGAGGCCGTAGAAGGTGTCCGTCGGGTAGCAGCAGGTGTAGGGGTATGGGCAGGGGTAGTGACAGTAAAGTAATGGGCAGGAAAAGTAGGGAAGGCAGCATCAGGAAAATTTAAAGAGTTTTGTATGAATGTTACCGTAGAGGCAGCAAAGTCCCTGGTGAAGGCCTTTAAGCCCAGCTGTCATTCCTCCAGTTTCTGAATGGCAGCTAATATCCGGGCGGAGGAGTCCATCGGGGCAGCTGCGGCGGCAGCTGGTTCAGTGTGTTGTTGCTCTGTCGTTTCTGCTGTGGCGGCAGAGGGGTCGAATGACGACAGAGGGGTGGCGGCAGTCAACTCCATAAGGCTGAGGATGTTCTTTTCAGTCCACCCTCTTCCTTCGACTATCAAATCAGTGTGCACTTCGGGGACATTATGGCCGCGGCAGAGCGAGGTAATGAGGTACGACAAGTAGAGGGGACCCGTCGGTCTATGCACACACTCCAAAATACTTTCTCGAATAAAACTGCCCACATTAATGGGTCGTTCGTGTAAAATAGAGTGTATCAACGCTAACCTTGGTTGGTCGACGGTGGTGTTGTGGGATGACGGCATGATCTTCTTCTTTATGAAGGCATTCCACAACTTTGCCTCCGACAGCAACTAGGTCCTTCTCACAGTCCTTGGATTCTTTCTGTTCGTGTTCCATTGAGTTCCAGCACTAGTCAATTCTGCCATGACAGCGTCGTAGGCAGCAATATCAAGTGTATTCAGGAATTGCTGGTGGGCGTCGTCATTGATACCGATGTAGAAGCCATAGAGGGTATTGATGTATTCTACTTCAAACGACACCTCCTTCCCTCGAACGAACACTGCTGTCGCGGTTCTGCTGCTGATGGCAGCATAGAACTCTCAAACTAGCGTAACATTCATTTCCTCCGGCTGCTCTGCAAAGGTTTGCCACTGCAATGCTCTAATCTTCCGGGCTATGAATGGTGTGAGGCCCAGATTTTCCTCCATCGGTGTGTAGATGAAGCCTCTTTCCTCCCACATGTCTATGCTAGCAAAGGAACGTGTGGGAGTTGCTGTTGGTGAAGAAGTGGAGGCAGCATTGCGTCGGGTTTTCCTAGAAGACATATTTGTGCAAGGGTTGTGAAAAGCAAATGAAAGCAAAAGAAAACTAAAGATAGAGAGCAAGTAAGAAAGGCAGAAGTGAGTGAAAATGAAAGTGAAACGGGGTTATATAGAAAAAATTTGCTGCCTGTTGAAGCTGTAACGGTAGGCGCAAATAACGCGCCTGACACACGTTTCCGCGTCTGTTACGCGTCTATGACGTGTTTCCGCGTCTGTCGAGACAGCGTGATGACAGCCTGTATTTTCCGCGTTTGTCGCGGCAGCTGTAACGACAGGCTTCAACATTTGGGCTTTGTTGGGCTGATGGATGGATGGTGGGCTGAGTTCACTTCTCCTGTTCTTCTTGACTCCTTTATTTCCTGAAAACAATAAAAACAAAAAAAAACATTATTCAAATAATATAAAACTTATTCCTAATAAGTATTAAGTAATAATAAAATAAAATAAAGAAAATAAAAATTAGGTTAAATTAGGAATGCCAGGTGGGGCATCTCCTAAGGTAACCACTTCCTGTAATCTTGGGGCTTCAGTCCCCTGATAATGTTTCAAGCGCTGTCCGTTGACTTTGAATTGGTGCCCGTCTTTTAATGATCGGATTGTGATGGCACCATGGGGAAAAACTTGTACGACTTAGAACGGGCCAGACCATCTAGATTTTAGCTTCCCTGGGAAGAGTTTCATTCTAGAATTGAAGAGCAATACAAGCTGCCCTGGGCAGAACTGTCGTGGCAGCAACTTCTTGTCATGCCACTTCTTAGTTTTCTCCTTATAGATTCTTGCATTGTCATAGGCCATTGTTCGGATTTCTTCAATTTTGTTCAGATCTAACAGCCTTTTCTGCCCTGCCCTGTCCAAGTCCATATTCACTGCCTTGATCGCTCAGTATGCTCTGTGCTCTATCTCGACAGGTAGATGACATGTTTTCCCATAAATCAATCGGTACGGAGACATGCCCAATGGAGTTTTAAAAGCTGTCATATATGCCCATAATGCATCATTAAGGAGTAAAGACCAGTCTTTCCTAGTTGGCTTAACCATCTTCTCAAGAATGTTCTTAACTTCCCTATTAGATATTATAGCTTGTCCATTGGTCTGTGGGTGATATGCTGTCGCAATCCGATGCTTGACACCGTATTTCTTCAAGGCAGCAACTATAACCCTATTGTCGAAATGTCTCCCTTCATCACTGATAATCGCCTTAGGGATGCCAAACCTAGAAAAGATGTTTTTGTGCAAAAACCTTTGGACTGTCTTGGCATCATTCTTTTGTGTGGCGATAGCTTCAACCCACTTAGAGACATAATCTACTGCCAGGAGGATGTATAGATTCCCACATGAAGATGGAAAAGGTCCCATAAAATCAATCCCCCACACGTCGAAGATTTCGACTTCAAGAATGTTCTGCAGCGTCATCTCGTTTCTCCTTGAGATGTTTCCTGTCCGTTGGCACCTGTCACAGTTCTTGTAGAAGAGTTGAGCATCTTTATAAAGTGACGGCCAATAAAATCCTGACTGCAGCACCTTGGCAGTAGTTTTGTTGCCTCCTAAGTGACCTCCATACTGTGAAGCATGGCAGGGATGAAGTATGTCTTCTTGCTCTTCTTGTGGTACACACCTCCTTATAACCTGATCTGCACATATTTTGAAAAGAAGAGGTTCGTCCCAATAATAATGCTTAGCATCATTTTGAAACCTCTTCCTGGCTTGATAATTAAGATCAGAAGGAATTATTCCACTAACTAAGAAATTAACGAAATCAGCATACTAGGGGAGTTCATAAGACTTACCTGCCGCCATGGCTGTCGCGGCAGTGACTGCGGCAGCAAAGAGCTGCTCATCTGGGAAAGTCTCTAGTATGTTTGTCTCATATGTTGGTAGACTCTGTCCCTTCTCCAGCCTTGACAAGTGATCTGCCACTTGATTTTCTGTCCCCTTTTTGTCCTTGATTTCAAGATCGAATTCTTGCAGCAGTAGGATCCAACGTATCAATCGAGGCTTCGCATCCTTTTTCGCGAACAAATACTTTAGGGCAGAATGGTCTGTGTGCACTATTACCTTCGTTCCAAGTATGTAAGAACGGAACTTGTTAATGGAGAATACCACATCTAGTAACTCTTTCTCTGTGGTGGTGTAGTTCACTTGGGCGTCATTCAATGTCTTACTGGCATAATATATGACATGAAATAACTTGTCTCTCCGCTGCCCAAATGCTGCCCTGACAACATAGTCACTAGCGTCACACATGATCTCAAATGGCTGTGTCCAGTCTGGTGCCTGTACTATTGGGGCTGTTACCAGTTTTTCCTTCAGAACCTTGAATGCTTCAGTACATTCTTCATTAAAGTCGAAGGGTCGGTTCTGCTCCAAAAGATGACATAGGGGCTTGGTGATTTTCGAGAAATTTGCAATGAATCTCCGATAAAAACCAGCATGTCCCAAGAAACTTCTAATACCCTTGACTGTGGTTGGCGGTGGCAGCTTTTTGATCACTTCTATCTTGGCCCTGTCGACTTCTATCCCACGGCAGCTAATCTTATGGCCAAGGACTATCCCTTCATCCACCATAAAGTGGCATTTTTCCCAATTTAAGACCAGGTTTGCCTTTTCACATCTTTCAAGTACCTTTTGTAGATTGCCCAGGCAGCTCTCAAAATCGTCTCCAAAGACTGAAAAATCATCCATAAAAATTTCAAGGAAGTCCTCTACCCTATCGGAGAATATGGCCATCATGCACCTTTGGAAGGTGGCGGGTGCATTGCATAATCCAAAAGACATTCTCCTAAAAGCATACGTTCTGTAGGGGCATGTGAAGGTCATCTTTTCTTGATCTTCCGGTGCGATAGTTATTTGATTATAACCTGAATAACCATCAAGAAAACAATAGTAAGGTTTACCTGCTAGTCTATCAAGCATTTGATCAATAAAGGGTAAAGGGAAGTGGTCCTTTCGGGTAGCTTTGTTAAGCTTCCGATAGTCCATACAAACCCTCCAACCGATCACAGTCCTGGTTGGGATTAACTCATTGTTTTCATTGGTCACCACAGTCATTCCTCCTTTCTTGGGAACGCATTGCACCGGGGTAACCCATTTGCTGTCGGAGATGGCATAAATTATAACAGCATCTAACCATTTAATTATCTCTTTACGCACCACCTCCTTCATCGCATGGTTTAGCCGCCTTTGAGCATCTATAGTCGGCTTATGATCTTCCTCTAAAAGGATTTTATGCATACATAATGCCGGACTAATGCCTTGAATATCAACTATCGTCCATCCAATTGCCTTTTTGTGCTGTCGCAGCATCCCTATTAACTGCTGTTCTTGTTCCTGCATTAACTTGGAAGAGATGATTACGAGCAACGTATCATTTGAACCAAGAAAAGCATATTTTAGCTGCCCTGGCAGGGGCTTCAGTTCTAAAACAGGGGGCTCAACAGTAGATGGCTTTTGGATTGCATGGTTATCCGAAGTATAATTCAAAGGTTCGAATAACTTACCTGGACGATCGCCTATCCAGTTTACCACCTCCTGATCTTCAGTATCAGAGGTATCAGACTCTGAGGAGTTGCTGTCGTCGGTGCTGTCGTGACAGTCCTGTAAGTGGCTGTCGAGGCAGTGACCAATGTTGATGTCGTGACAGCCCGACCTGATGCAGGGTTGGTCAAGGGTGACTTCATTGATAACCTTGCATTCCTCTTCCGCATCAACATGTTTCATAGCTTGGAGAACATTCCACTTAATTTCTTGGTCGTTCACTCTCATGGTGAGTTCTCCTTTCTCCACATCAATCAGTGATCTTCCCGTGGCTAAGAAGGGTCGCCCCAGGATGATTGGTGCGTTTTCATCTGCTTCACAATCTAAAACAAGAAAGTCAGCAGGAAAAATAAATTTATCCACTCTTACCAGAATATCTTCAATTTTTCCTTCCGGATGAACGTAAGAGCGGTCTGCCAGCTGCAGAAGTACTGTCGTGGGTCGAGCTTTTCCAATACCTAATTTCTGAAAAACAGATTTTGGCATTAAGTTAATACTAGCACCAAGATCACAAAGTGCCTTACCCACATATTTATCTCCGATTACGCAAGGTATGATGAAGCTCTCCGTATCCTTCTTTTTCTGGGGTTGCTGCCAATGAAGAATGCTCATACAGCCTTCTGTCATCTTCACCGTTTCAAATTCCCCAAGTTTAGATTTCTTCGACATAACATCCTTGAGAAACTTGGCGTAACCGGGCATCTCCCTCACAGTATCCAACATCAGAATATTAATGTGAACATGCTTAAAAATATCATAAATCTTTTTGAGCTGAGATTCTTGCTTCGCTTGCTGTAACCGTTGAGGAAAAAGAGGTGGGGGACGATAATCAGCAATACGTCCTTCCCACTGCATACAAATCTGAGGAGGTTTGGGTTCATCATTTTTCTCCTCTGTCGCTTCTGCTGTCGTAACAGGTTTATCGGCAGCAGTCTCTTTGTCACCTATCGGGGTAGCTTCCTCGGCAGGTCTGTCCAAGGCTGGTTTTTTCACTGTTTCAGCTTCCTTTTCTGGCCCTGGTAATTTCTTCCCACTCCTAGTAGTAATAGCTTTACATTGCTCATGTGTGGGCTGCCTAGCATTTTCAGTATTGCTAGGGAATCCTCCAGTCTGCCTAGGCTTGATATGCTGTGAAACCTGACCCATTTGTGTCTCCAAAGATTTCAGAGTAGCTTCATGATTTGTCATCCGCATCTCTGTTTTATCCATGAACGTCTCTGTCTTCTTGACAAACTGATTCATGTTCTCAATATAAGTACCTGTCTGAGACATAAAAGTGGCCAGAGTCTGTTACAGTATACTGTTAGTGGCAGCTGGTGGCTGTTGTTGCTGCTGTGGCGGCTGCAGTTGCTGTCGCGTCAGCAGTCTAGGTCCTCCCTGATTCTGATTATTGTATGCTTGCGGATTCAGGGCATTATTAGGATTACTCAAAGAGAACTAGGGATCCTTTCTCTAGTTGGGATTGTAGTTGTTGGAGTTGTAATTCAGTTTATAGTTTCCAACATACTTCCCCTCTTCTAACTGTATAGGACACTCATCTGAACTATGATTTCCTTCACAGATTTCACATACCTCCTCAACAGCAAATCCATGTTGTGCATCATCGTTCAAGAGCTTTTTCATTGCTTTAGTAAGGAATGCCACCTGTGATTTCATTGTGCTATCGGCCTCATAATCCTTAACAACTAGTACCCGTTTAACCCCTCTTCTTGCTGTCGGAAACTGCTCTTCATTCTTAGCCAGATTTTTCAATACTTGCATTGCCTCGTCTGGGTCTTTGTCCAATAATAGTCCGTTTGCTGTTGAATCATTTCGAATACGAGTTTGTAAGTTGGCAGCATTATAAAACTTAGTTACCTGATTCCAGACGGGGAATCCATGCATTGGGCAGTTCCGTAGAAGAGTGGTAAATCTGTCCTAGGCCTCGTGCATCAGCTCGTCATCCTCATGTTGAAAAGTAGCAATTTCATTATGTAATCGCTCAGATAAATGCGAAGGATTAAAACAAGATAAGAATTCACGAGATAAATCTGCCCAAGTTCTAATTGAACCCGGCGTAAGTTTATTCCACCAAGTCTTTGCTCTATCCCCCAATGAATGGGGAAATAACTGAAGCCTCGGTATCTCCGGATTAACTCCTTGCAGTCTAAACGAACCACAGATCTCCTAGAAAGTTTTGAGATGCTCCCTAGCATCCTCTGTAACAGCACCACTGAATTGACCGGCATTGTTGATCATGCTAAACATGACAGGTTTCAGCTCGAAGTTGTCAACATCAATGTCCGGCAGCGTGGTTTCCAGTTCTACATGATCGTTCAACATGTAGTCACGACAGGACCGTCGTCCGCCAGCGGCAGCAGCGTCGACGACAGGCTGTCTACCCTCTCCATCTCCAACAGGAGGGTCGTCTCCTCAGTGTGCCATCGTCTCTAACTGTTCCTCAAGGTACTCGTTCCTGGCTAGTAAGTAACGAAGTCGGTTCTTGAGATTGAATGATCGTTCGATTTCTGGGTCTAATGGATACTCAGGATCTTCACCTCGTTTCGATCTGCGCATAAACAAGGAACCTTGTGAAAAGCAAGAGTTGAACACACCAAAGAAAAACAGAAAATAAAAATAAAAATAAAAACAAAAAAGTGCAGTAAAACAAAAGGTAGAGTTATGTTGCCAATCCCCGGCAACGGCGCCAAAAACTTGTTGCGTGTAAAATAGTCTATCGCAATGGTAGTGTAAGTATACACGACGCAAGTAGTAAAGTGATACGAAGTATCGGATATCGTCTCCACAGGGATTGGGCTAATAGCTTCACCTTAATTCACTGCACGAAAGTAAAGAAAATATTTGAGAAGTTGTCACGAAAATAATAAAGTAATGTAAATAAAAGAGTAGAGATATCAAGATAGAGAGAATGGGCTGGTATTGAATTGCTCAGTAGTGCAGGTATTGCTAAGTCTCGAAACTCCAGTTCTGTCGTCGGTCCTGTCGCGGCAGCACCTGTCGCGGTATCAGTCCGTTGCTTATCGCGGCAGCGAATACTCAACTCTGTACTTCAAGTTTGGCAAGAATCCCAAATATGCCTTGGCCTATCCCTAGGTCCAAGTCTGTCGATGATCACGTCTTTGATGATATTTCCCGGCGTGAATCGAAGGATGAACACCGATGTTGATGAATTCTTCTTTAGCCACTTAACCTCGTCCTATCCCTAGGTCCGAGATAGTTCAACTTTAAACTAGAGAACTTGCTCTTATTTCTTTCGTATACTTAACTCTCCCGATGCTAAGTAAATAGATAACCTCACAATGCTCTCCCGATGCTCTTGCAAGATATTAATAACCAAAATAAGAGAACTTGAAGTTTATTTTATTGAACTGAAAATTCCTAAAACAAAACAACCCGTGCAACTACTTTACAAATCAACCCGTGGCCCTAGGGGGAATTTAGAACATGTTGTGGGAAGGAAAACGGCTAGAGTTTTGGGAAGGAAGATAGGGTAATCGGCTGTCTCCTTCCTAGGTCGAAATATATGCCCTTATATAGGCTTTGGGTCCAAGTTATCTAAAATAGCAAGAATACAACTTTAATTGAAAGTACAATTCTAATACAGACTAAATCTTCAAGGAATCTACTTTCCAGCCATCATCTTTCTTGCTTGGGCTTTTCTCTCCTTGAACTTTGGGCTTGACATTCCTTTCGATCTGGGGCTTGGAAAAATATGGTGGTTTCACACGACAGACGGGCTGAATTTTCTCTATCTGTCGAGGTCCACTTTGCTTCTTCTCCTCAAAACTGCTGTCGTCCTCTGCTGTCACGGCGGCAACCTTGGCAGCATCGTCCTCTTTGACTGCTTGTCCAGTTCCAGCTCTTCTGCTTCACTGCCCAGCGCCTGCCCATTCCGTCTGCTACGGCAGCAACCTGCAAAAACAGCTATTTTTAGTAAAACTGTGCCTTTTAATATATATGTGATGTTTTGCTGTAAACTGACCTAAATGCAATGAATAATGCTTGAATGCAGCACAAATATGGGTTAAATAGGGTGTAAATAATAGAACTTTTACACACTCAACAGGATCAAGCATATCATCCTTGAGAAGTTTTACAAGTAATCATATATGCACTAACTTAGCATCATAGCTAACATTACAAGAATGCATGAACATGTCATCTTACCTCATGTTATGATCAACAAGATATAACAATTATCTTAACAATAACCACACATGAACAAGTATATTGGCAACTATTAGTTTACTCGGATATGCGGATAACTTCCGTTGGGATTCTCACCCTCAACGTACTCAACAATAACATTACCTTCGGTGGGATTACACTCATCACCGGTCCTTGCATGGATGTGATTACACTCATCATCACATGCCCTTATGGATGGGATTCAACTCATCATCACGTAATAATATATAATTTCCGGTGGAATATTACATCACCGTACTCCTCCTTGATGACTATACGTCACTAAGGCCACACGCGAATTTGACTCAACTGTGTGCACACTCATCCTAATGATCGATCATTTATACTCGGTAATTAACTAGTGCCAATCATACTATACAAGTCTCACCATGATAATCCATCATGCATTTCAACATATCAAACACCACATACATCATTGTGTATAACAACATGCATAAACAACACATGCTTCACAAGATCACATCATGCACATTAAGTAAAAACTCATAAAGCACGCAAGAGGTTAAGCCACCAACTTAACCTCTACCATGGATTGGCCTACCAAGCACAATCCAACACCACAACCATACACTTGAACCAATTTAAAACTATTTTAATGATTCCACTCACCAAACTTCCTTAAACAAACCGAGAAAAGCCGAATCAAGCCTCCACACTTTCCGGAATCGTGCCCGAAGCTTCTCCAACGGTTTCCCTTGATTCTAACCAATAAAAAACAACACATTACTCAACCAAGTCATCACAAAACACTTTCACAACTCCAAACTACAACCACAAGCCAATTCCCTGCAATTTCAAACCATAAACCAACCCAAGAATCCCCATTTTCGTTCTCCTCAACAACCCAACAGAAAACCAACGATTCCAACACTCAACACCATCCCACACCTTCAAAACAACCTTCTAGTATCACTATAACACCAGCCCAACTCCCCTTCACAAAACCACTCCAAAAACTCAAGTTTTGACCCCTTTAAAATACCCCCAAAAACCCATTTCAGGATTTTTGATAAAACCCCACCATTTTGAGATATATTGTACTTAAGGACAAGATTAGAACATATCCTAACTCTACAAATCAAAAGCAAATCGAAAAGCCATTAAAGCTTCATCCTTTTCTTCAAAACTTGAAAACTAGAAAACCTCAACAATGATGTTTATTCGAAAATAAAGCCATAGAAACGTTCAGAATAAAGAGGAGAATTCAAAAATGGTCTTACCTTGATGAAAACACTTGAAACGGTGAAGAGCTTTGATGGAATAGTGTTTTGGGTTGAAGAGAGGTTTTAGGTCGTGACTTTTTAATTTGAAAAGGGGAGGAAGAAGATGAATAGTAAAAAGCCCCCTTTTCACTCATCTTATTTTCCTTTGTTTAAAAATTACTAAACTTCCATTAATGAAATTCAAACCTTTTTAAAATAAAACCAAAGTTTATTTTAATTAAAACGAGTCCAACAACTTGAACCCAATTCTCACAACCTCAACTCTCGACCCTTAAACCCGGGTGTTACACATGGAGTGGAGTCATCCCGTGAAGACTTTCATTCGCTCGTGCTGATTTGTCCGTCACTTAAAAATTTTCAGATTCATGGACTTTGATAGCAGCGGAGTGTCCTCTGTAGAGTGTTTGGGTGTTCTCGATTTATGAGCGCAAGTGCACACTCTGTCAAGTTATAGTATAAAAGATATTGTCTCCGACAAGGATTGGAATAGCTCCTATGAATGGTTTATTGCACAAGGATTTAATAAATGTGCCATTAAATCTCAAGATGTGGAAATATAAAAACACAAATAAAGATAAAGATAGTGATGAGAGGAATGACAGGGAGAGATTGGGCGAAAAGCTGGGTAAGACAAGTGCAACTTAGTAGCTTGTGGACTGCATTGCAAAGTCTTGAGTATGTTTTGTGCTGCCATGAATTGTTGCCTCAACGGGTAAGGTGGGTGGAAAAATACGACCTTGTCACACGATCGCAGCAGGTCACTGCCATAGCAGGGGTCTGTACTGCCTCAGCAGGTCGAACGGAAAGAAGTCTTGGCGGCAAGTTTGGCAGACATTCCAAGTTCGACTGGATAGTCGACAGTGATCCCTCCTATTTCTAGGTTAGGATGCTCGAGATTGCTTAACTTGAGGGCTGGTCTGGAACCAAATTAGACAACTCGGTTGGTAATCCCTTTTAGCCGCTGAAACTTCTGGACTGGTGTGGAACCAAGTTACTCACGCCTTTGTGAGTTATGATCATGCTTAACCCTTTCGTGAGCCTTGCACTTTCGTGCCTGACAAATGGATTTTCTCTTCAACTGACTGGTGTGGACTAATTGAACGAACAAGAAGCATAGATTAAGCAAACTCAGAATTTTATTGAAAACAACTCAAAACTATACAACCGTTTCCCAAATTACTTTACATACACGCGCCTAAACCCTAGGAGAGTTTGGTCACGAGCCCAACACTCCAACTTATCTAGCTACCCCCATCCTCACTCTCATCGGTAGAAGTCGTTGATCTCTCCCGAGATATCTATATGCATGCCCTATACCCTTACATACATTGGGTATATATAGAGCTCTTGACCTAAGTTGATTCCTTCTTGAAGTAGGAGTTCTAAAAGTAAATTACATTAAATACAGACTCCTTTATGCTTTAAATACAGACTCTTTGGACGTTGCCTTCTTCAACAAGTAAGGATAAGTGCTCATACTTATCGATCTTGAATTAACTCTACCGGCTGCTACAGGCTTCAGGAAGTTGCAAGACTGGGCTCATTGGGCTTAGGAAATTGTCCCCTTGAAAACGCAACCCATCTTGGCTAAGTCGGTGCAACTCCTACCCGGGCGGCTCTTGGTGGCAATGCCACTTCGGCAGTGTCCTTGGCGGCAACTTGAGCTGCTTCAGTACAACTTCTTTGGTTCCAGCTTTCTTGCCTTGTCCTGTCCTTTTCTCTGCTTTCCTAGCTATATCACCTGAAAACATAAACTAAACTAAAACAATAACTTTTCTTCAACAATCATAAAATATTCAATAAAAGCATGGTACATGAGAAGATGCTGTTATAATGCATGCAATTCACCTAAATATGCCTAAATGAGCTCAAGGATAGCAATAATAAGAGTAGGAATGTGCAAAAAATATAGGACTCATAGACACTCTACATCCTCCCACATGATTCTTCATAGAGCTTGTTTTAGGCACCTCTAGGAATAGACAACATAAAATTTTTCTTTTGCCTGCCTTGGCAGTGCTTTTGTTTTTCCTGTTTGTTGCCTACCGCGACAGCTTCCTGCAACCATGTTAGAATTTTGCAAACAATTCAACATGCAATGTTTATCAGAAACTCAAACAAATTCAGCAAGTAACAATAGTGTTTTTAATTTTTGCCAACTATAGAAAAATCCTAAGTTTACTTCATGCTTTTCCCCAAAATTAAGTTCATTTTAACTTGATGCGAAAATTTAAAGTCGGCTATCCTATCACAAGCACAAGTTCTAACATTTTTTTTTCAATTAATTTTTCTAAGGCAAGTACATTATGAAATCTAATATGCACTAAAAGATGCCTAACAAGATGAGTGCTACCCCAAACTCGAGATAGGCATTTCCCTAAATGCACAAAATAAAAAAAGAAAATTAAAAACAGAAAAATAAATATAGTTGATATAGAAATAGAATAATAAAATAAAGAGAAGAAAAGAAGAAAAACTAGAAGTTGGCAGATGGTTGAGAGGAGGCTTGGGTCTTTGCTTTTGAGGAAGGGGGGGAGGATTGGATGATAAGGCGGCAGCCGACAGATGCCCGAGCGGCAGACTTGGCTGGTGAGACCTTTGCTGTCCGCGATGGCTAGACTTTCTTAGGAGTGGGACGAGGTTCTTCACGAGGCTCTTATGGAGGGGATTCGCTCTCCTCGGATTCTATCTCCTCGTCCATTGGCTCGACGACTATGATGTGTCGCTTCCTCTTCCTTATTCCTTCATTCGTTGGTACTGCTGGAGGGTCAATCGCCATTGGGTCTGCTGCTTCTACTGCTGTTGCTAGAGGCTGCTACTCGACCTCTTCTAATGAGGAGGTGTTTGCCACCGTTGCTGCTTTGCAGATGAGGGAATGATGTTGTTGATGCCGCTCTGAGGAGTCTGCCACCGTGTTGGAAGCGGAGGTGGTGAAATATGATGGGTAGTGCGTCGGAGACGACATTTGTCCACGAAAGGCGGCGTTGCAGGCAACTACGACTGAGGGTGTTCCTTGTGTGGGGACAACGGTGACAACAAGATAGGCGGGGTAGGGTGGCAGGGTGGGGCTGTCATCTGGGTACTTTTTCAGGAGAAAAGCCAAAAAGGCCTCTTGGACCTCCCCACATACTTCATGAAGGTCAACTGCTGCTGTTCGATCCTTTTGTTGCTATCAATGAGGGTGCTCAGTAGAGTGATGACTTCATTGGTTAGGGCAGCTTCAGTACTGCCGGGGCGGCTGGTGTGGCAGAGGGCTGGCTATGGGTGATGGGCTCTGTCTCCGGAGCCTTTATCATTTGCAAGTGAACTTTCTTGGTCCACCCCTCCTAGGCATTTGTCATCTCATCCTCGGGGTCGGTTGGGACGTAGGAATTGGCACAAAGGCCAGTGATGAGTGACAGGACGTATATCATGCCCTTTGTCTTACAGAAGCAGTTGTGGACCTCCTTACATATAATCTCCCCAACGTTGATGGGCCGGTTCATCATAATGCTTTTAATCAGTGCAAGGCGCGGCTGATCGACTATGGAGTTATGGGAGGTGGGCAGCAGACGACGTTTGATAAAAGTAATCCACATGTAACCCCATTAACCCGGCCTAGACGGTTGACCCGAATTAAGAAGATTACACGGGGAAAACCAAAGTCAACCCGAAAGTCAACCTTGATTAACGACCCTTTTTTTTCTTTTTAAAACTTATCTAGATGCACATTAACCCTAATCATGTTCACAAGAACATCATACTCAGAGATCATAACAATCAAAGATCATGCAGGGACTCAATTGAACAAATTACAACTTTAGGAACCAAATTGTAAATTCTGAAAACTTTAAGGACTTAACCCCATTTAAAGTTACCAACTTGAAATTAATCATCTTTCATGCTTCTCTGTCAAATTTCAGCTCAATTGGACATCTCAAACCCATACAATTGAAATAACAAGTTTCAGGACCAAACGCAAACATTTCAAAACATTTAACCAACAATTTCAGTGCCCAACGGTCGAGTGTTTCGGAACAGGGAAGATCCGTTCCGAAATGCGGGACCGTTCCGAAACTGGTACCAAAACAGGGCCTGGCAGAGGCCAAACCGTTCCGGAACAGTGCCTCTCGTTTCGGAACGCCCAGGCCATTTCAGGCCCCCGTTCCGATACGGTAACACCTGTTTCGAAACAGGTTGCCCAGATTGCAGAAAATTTGCTGGTTTATCATACAATTGACCCATCAAACATGCTCCAAATGCAACCAAACTTTACCAGCAAGTCATTCAACATACAAGGAACATAATTGCATCAACCAAACATCAACATGGCATCAATTATGAAAATCCCCAATTCTAAAGGCATGCTTCCTACTTGGAAAACCATTCAAGCATCAAATCACCAAACAAACCACATAAAGGCCAATTACAAGCTCCAACATTAATAACAACATAAATCCAACTTAGGGAGTCCAAAACATCTCCCAAAACATCAACATAGGTTCCCCATTGCCAAATGCCAAAAGCTAATAGTGTTTAAGAAACCTTCACCATACATGAGCTTTGTTCACCACTTGGATTCTTGTCCCCCTTGCTTCCCTCAATGCACTTTAATGCTCTGCATTATTGGTTTAAGAAAAGAGAGAGCGTAAGCAAAAGCTTAGTGAGGAATGCTCGTTTAAAAACCACACAACAATGCATTTACAAAACACTTTTATAAACCTTAAATCAAATCATCATTTGTACATGCTCATAAGCATTTAAAACAAGCAATACATGCTTCAAGTTCATAACATGTCATATTGGCAACAAGTGATACATTCAACATAAGATCCACACATGGACTTTTAAACACCATTGTGATCTTATAATTTCCAAGGACCACACATGGACTTTTAAACACCATTGTGTCCTTAACCCATGGACTTTTAAACACCATGGCAAGGACCACACAAGGACTTTTAAACACCTTTGTGTCCTTAACAAGAATCATCCAAGGACTTTTAAACACCTTGATGTTCTTAAATAACAAGGCTTACACAAGGAATTTTAACCACCTTTGTAACCTTAACCAAGAACCAACCATGGACTTTTAAACACCATGTTGTTCTTAAAATTCACAAGATTCACACAAGGACTTTTAACCACCTTTGTGATCTTAACCAAGAACCAACCATGGACTTTTAACCACCATGTTGTTCTTAAATAAACAAGGCTCACACAAGGACTTTTAACCACCTTTGTGACCTTAACCATCACTTGCCAATATGTATCATTATCATCAATATTCCACTGTTTTAAAGCATTTAACAAAGCCATAAACATCATGCATCTTTAAGCATCAAACCACATTAAAACAATGTTCAAAAAAGAGGATCTCTTACCTTGAGCATCCTTCAACACATGGCTTATAATCTCAGCAAATAAACATGCTAGATATGCTTTCAAAACAGAATTTAAAACATGCAAACAAACCACATTGCATACAACCAATCCATGGTTCATCACCAAGAGAGTTTTTCCGAAAACTTACTCTTGAGCTTAGCTAAGTTGCTTAGACTTAAACTAAGCTCCCAAACCTTCAAAACATTGGTTTCAAAGCCGAAAACCAAAATCCACTCACCGATTCCGTTTCGCCACTTGCCGAAACACCAATCAAGCTTCCGGATCACCACCTCTAGGATCCAAAGATGACTCCCCTGTTTTTAACACATCAAAGAAGAGGATTAATGCATCATCATGCATTAATATCTTCAATGAAAGCACCTAAACTCGCTGCTCTCATCCACACTCCATTTTCGGCTACCAAACACAACCGAAAATGCATCCAAACAACTCCACAACACTACCCAGCCAAGATCCATCAAATCTAAACATCTTTAAACATCAATTAACATCCAGAATGGATCTCAACACATCCTTATACCTCCAGCCATAACAGATCATCAAGATCACTCCAAAAACAACCAAGAACACAAGCTAAACTTAGGAAATTCAACCTATTCGGGATTGCATTGATTAAACCTCAATTCCTTATCAATTTAACATTCATTTAACATCAAATTGACACCTCAAAACACTGCCCAATCAGATCATACGAAATTTCATCAAAATCAAGCAAATCTTGCACTTAAAAGCCAAGATCAAGATCACATCTATAAAACCTTTTATAAAACACAAATTAAGGATCGAGAACTTAGGAATTTCAGTAAAGAACTGAGAGTTTAGAGGAGAAGGACGTTCTTACCTCCAAACTTGAGTTTTCTCCCCTTTTAGAACCAAAATCTTGGAAATCCAATTAGCAAATGGTGAGGTTTTGTTGAAGAGATGATTAGAGATCAAAAGAGGATTAAAATCTCATGTTTGAACATCAAAATCAGAAGGAAATGCTCTGGAGAAAATGTGTTTGGTTTGAGAGAAAGATGAGAGAAAAATGGAAATGAAATTTTAGGAAAAGTTAGTTGGAAATGCCAAAATATCTTCCCTCCTTTTTAGTTTTATTTAAAAACCTTTAATTAATCATTTAATATCTTAGAAAAATCTGGAGAAACTCCCATTGGGTAAATAGCTCCTTAAAGATTCAAAGTTTCAATCCTTTTTAAAACAGTCTCACAGTTTTCGAAAATTACATTTTGGTCACTAGCCCCAAATGTCACCCTTCCAAACCTCATTTTGTAAAATTGATTTCACCACACTCTTATATATATATTAAAAGAGGATTTTAAGACATTTTTCCATATTTTTAATGCAACCCGAACTAGGCTTTCCTAATTTCACCTTTTTATATTCGAACCGTACTTTGACCGAACCGGTCCAAACCCAAAACTTCTAAGCCCAAAACCGGGGCGTTACAACTCTCCCCCCTTAAGAAATTTCGTCCTCGAAATTTACCTGAAGGAAAGAGGTACGGAAAACTACTTCAACATGTCATCCTTCTGTTCCCACGTGGCTTCCTCAACACCACGGTGCTTCCACAACACCTTTACCAACTCAATGGTCTTGCCACGAAGAACCTTGCTATCCGAATCCAGAACCTTCACCGGTTCCTCATCATAGGTCAAATCCGGATTCAATTCCACTTCTTCTACAGGCATCACATGCGAAGGATCCGATCTATACTTCCGAAGCATAGAAACATGAAACACATCATGAATCTTTTCCAACTCTTGAGGTAACCTCAACTTGTACGCAACAGGACCCACACGCTCAACCACCTCGTATGGTCCAATGTACCTAGGGCTCAACTTACCCTTCCGGCCAAACCTCATCACCTTTTTCCAAGGTGAAACCTTCAAAAACACACGGTCACCCACCGCATACTCAATTTCCTTACGCTTCAAATCCGCGTAAGACTTTTGCCGATCAGAAGCTGCCTTCAAACGCTCACAAATGAGCTTCACCTTCTCGGTGGTTCCTTTCAACAAAGCCGGCATCGAAACCAACTTCTGACCCGTTTCAGCCCAACATAGAGGAGTCCTACACTTCCTCCCGTACAAAGCTTCATACGGTGCCATTTGAATACTTGCTTGATAACTATTGTTATAGGCAAACTCCACCAAAGGCAAATGTTTCTCCCAAGAGCCCTGAAACTCAATCACGCAACACCTCAACATATCCTCCAAAATCTGGATAACACGCTCAGACTGACCATCCGACTGAGGATGATAAGATGTACTGAAATTCAACCTTGTACCCAAAGCTTGATGCAAACACTGCCAGAAACGCGATGTAAACCTTGGATCCCTATCCGACACAATCGACTTAGGCACACCATGCAGCCGCACAATCTCAGCAATGAACAGCTCCGCAAGCTTATCCAAAGAAAACGTAGTATGCACAGGCAAGAAATGCGCACACTTCGTCAGGCGATCCACAATCACCCACACCGAATTCTTCTTCGATGGTGACAAAGGTAAACCAGATACAAAATCCATGGTAATCCTTTCCCACTTCCATTCAGAGATTCTCAACGGTTGTAACAACCCTGAAGGAACCTGATGCTCAGCCTTAACTCGCTGACACACCATGCACTTGCTCACAAACTCGGCAACATCTTTCTTCAAACCCACCCAATAGTACTCATCACGAAGGTCACGATACATCTTAGTACTACCAGGGTGCATAGCAAAAGGACTACTATGACCTTCAGTCAGAATAGCAAGCCTCAACTCAGCATCATTGGGCACTACTATCCGACTCCCAAAACACAACACACCATCATCATTAAAGCAGAAATCCGAAGGCCTACCCTCCGCGATATCCTGAACATGCGGTACCAAGGAATCATCCAGCAACTGCTTTTCCTTGATCAACTGAACCAGAGATGGTTTCACTTGAAACTCAGCCACAAGACCACCATCACGCGAAATACTCAAACTGGCAAACATAGCCCTCAACTCAACAGCTACCTTCCTACTCAAGGCATCCGCTACAACATTAGCTTTTCCAGGGTGATACTCAATCGTCAAATCATAATCCTTGAGCAACTCCACCCAACGCCGCTGCCTAAGATTCAACTCCTTCTGAGACATCAGATACTTCAAACTCTTGTGATCCGTGTACACAGTACACTTCTCACCATACAGGTAATGTCTCCAGATCTTCAAAGCAAAAACCACCGCAGCCAACTCAATGTCATGCGTAGGATAATTGCGCTCATGCACCTTCAACTGCCGCGATGCATAAGCCACCACCTTACCCTCTTGCATCAACACACATCCCAAACCAACATAGGACGCATCACTATACACCACAAACTCTTTCCCTGATTCAGGTTGAACCAAGATAGGAGCTTGCGTCAAAGCTGCCTTAAGCTTCTCAAAAGCCTGCTGTCTCGCTTCCGTCCACTCATACTTAACATCCTTCTGCAACAACTTCGTCAAAGGCGCAACAATCTTAGAAAACCCATCCACAAACCTCCGGTAGTATCCCGCCAAACCAAGGAAACTACGAACCTCATGAACAGACTTAGGAACCTTCCAATTCATCACCGCCTCAATCTTCTGAGGATCAACACGAATCCCCTCGGCAGAAACCACATGCCCAAGAAACACCACTTCACTTAACCAGAATTCGCACTTGCTCAGCTTGGCATAAAGTTGATTCTCCAACAAAGCTTGCAACACAATCCTCAAATGCTCTTCATGCTCCTCCTCAGTACGCGAGTACACGAGGATATCATCAATGAACACCACAACAAACTTGTCCAGGTATTCATGAAACACACGATTCATCATGTCCATGAAAGCTGCAGGAGCATTTGTCAAACCAAACGGCATCACAAGGAACTCATAATGCCCATACCTTGTCCTGAAAGCTGTCTTAGGCACATCCACATCCTTTACCTTCAACTGGTAATACCCTAACCTCAAGTCAATCTTAGAGAACACAGCTGCTCCCCGAAATTGATCAAAGAGATCATCAATTCTCGGCAAAGGATACCGATTCTTGATAGTCAACTTGTTCAGCTGACGATAATCAATGCACATTCTCATAGTGCCATCCTTCTTCTTCACAAACAAGACCGGTGCACCCCAAGGTGGCACACTCGGCCGAATGAACCCACGATCAAGCAACTCTTGCAACTGCGTCTTCAGCTCCTTTAACTCTTTGGGTGCCATTCTATAAGGGGTAATGGACACAAGAGTTGTATTCTCATACAGCTCAATCCCAAACTCCACCTCGCGATTAGGAGGTAATCCAGGCAACTCCTCAGGAAACACACCAGGAAACTCCTTCACAATCCTGATATCTTACACACGCAACTCCTTAGAGCTAGGATTCATTACAAAAGCTAGGTAAGCTTCACAACCTTGCCTCAGCATCCTGCTCGCCTCCAATGTTGACACCACATTGGCAAGAAACTTCACATTCTCACCAACCACAACTATCTCATAATCATCCGCAAGCTTCAACGAAACTCGCTTATTCTCACAATCCACAACAGCTCGATGCTCAGCAAGCCAATCCATACCAAGGATTACATCAAAACCATAGAAAGGCAACTCCATAAGGTCAACATGAAAAACATGATCTTGAACAACCAAAGGACATCTTCTATAAAGCTTCCGAGTCAAAACAGTCTCACCAAAAGAACTTGTGACACGCACACCAACATCCAAAGACTCAACAGGCAAACTAAGCAATTCAGCATGCTCACGCAATATGTATGAGTGCGTAGATCCAGAATCAATCAAGGAAAGTAATGACAAGGATTGCAAAGTAAAGGTACCTGCGATCACATCCGCGTCATTCATTCCCTCCCGCTGAGCATACACCCTGGCTTGGCCGCCACCCTCAGGCTGAATAGCCACAACATGAGCCACACCCCGACCACCTTCCTCTCTCCGCTGGAAGTTACCACGGCCGCGCCCACGACCTCTCTGCGGTGCAGCAACAACAGGAGCACGTACTTGGCCACCAGCCAACATAGGGCACTCTCTCCTCATGTGATCCGTAGATCCACAGTTCCAGCATGCATTACCAGCTGCCACAACAGGAGCCTGCACCTCCCTCACAGCTCGAGGACAATCACGTTTCATATGGCCACGCGAACCACATGTCCAACATGCACTCAGATCAACTCTAGCATTGCCTCCCCGAGCAGGCGCACCACCACCTCCCTTAGCTGAGGACTGATACTTCTGATCTCGTCCCCTCTTGTTCCATCCACCACCGGAACTATATTCAGCTGCTCGCTTACTAGCACTTGACCCAGCACTTCTAGCAGATAAACCCAAGTTCATCTCAATGTCCTTTGCTCGGCCCACCAGCACATCAAAATCATCATACTCGGTAGCCAGCACATACATCTTTACATCCGTCACCAAACCATAACGGAACCTTTCACACCTCTCCCGCTCATCCGGAACAAGCTCAGGTGCGTATTGACTGAGTCGAACAAACTGAACTTCATACTCAGCTACAGACATGCTCCCCTGGGTAAGAGACATGAACTCCCTCTTCTTTTCATCTAGGTACCTCACACCCAGATACCTTCTCTTGAACGCGTTCTGAAAGAACGTCCAAGTTACGTCAGCTTCCGCCATCCCAGCGATAGTGGTTGTCCACCACGTATAAGCATCATCTTGCAGCAATGATACTACACAGCCCAACTTTTGCACATCAGTGCAACTCATTTGACCCAAGATTCTCTTGGTACTTTCCATCCAAGCCTCAGAACCTTCAGCTGACAAACCCCTGAACTCAGTCCCTCCCAGACTGCGTAAGCGTTCCAAGGGTAGTCTAACTCCAGCATCTCCCTGATGCCCAGCTCCTTGAGCTCCAGCTACTGCGGCTTGAAAAGCTCCAGAAATAGCTTGAATCAACACCGTCATGTCAGGAACAGCTTGCCCCTGACCAGCCTCAGGTCCTGCGACCCCAGCACCAGCTGCAGCTCCAGCTCCTTCACCCCCAGCACCACCACCACCAGGTGGAGGAGGTAAATCCACCGCACTTTTGACATTCTCTTCATTCTCATTCTCATTTTGAGCCGTAGCTCGCACATTACTCCTCAACTCTCTACGAGGTGCCATACTCTAACAATGCAATCACAATGCAAATAAACAAAGTCAGGCCCAGCAAGGTAAGCAATCCAAGTACTCAAGCTCATTTTCACTTAAAAACAATATCATTACATTAGCTTTGATTTGGCAATGGGTTCCCACAACATGCTTATCACAGCATACATCTCAATTGCAACAAACATACAATTCACACATCATGCTTTCACTCAACAAGCATACAAAGCATACATGCTTAAATCAACCACACAACCATTCCCAATTACTCGAGAACTCAGCTCTGATACCACCAAATGTAACCCCCTTAACCCGACCTAGACGGTTGACCAGAATTAAGAAGATTACACGGGGAAAACCAAAGTCAACCCGAAAGTCAACCTTGATTAACGACCCTTTTTTTTTTCTTTTTAAAACTTATCTAGATGCACATTAACCCTAATCATTTCACAAGAACATCATACTCAGAGATCATAACAATCAAAGATCATGCAGGGACTCAATTGCACAAATTACAACTTTAGGGACCAAATTGTAAATTCTGAAAACTTTAAGGACTTAACCCCATTTAAAGTTACCAACTTGAAATTAATCATCTTTCATGCTTCTCTGTCAAATTTCAGCTCAATTGGACATCTCAAACCCATACAAATGAAATAACAAGTTTCAGGACCAAACACAAACATTTCAAAACATTTAACCAACAATTTCAGTGCCCAACGGTCGAGTGTTTCGGAACAGAGAAGACCCGTTCCGAAACGCGGGACCATTCCGAAACTAGTACCGAAATAGGGCCTGGCAGAGGCCAAACCGTTCAAAATAGAATTTAAAACATGCAAACAAACCACATTGCATACAACCAATCCATGGTTCATCACCAAGAGAGTTTTTCCGAAAACTTACTCTTGAGCTTAGCTAAGTTGCTTAGACTTAAACTAAGCTCCCAAACCTTCAAAACATTGGTTTCAAAGCCGAAAACCAAAATCCACTCACCGATTCCGTTTCGCCACTTGCCGAAACACCAATCAAGCTTCCGGATCACCACCTCTAGGATCCAAAGATGACTCCCCTGTTTTTAACACATCAAAGAAGAGGATTAATGCATCATCATGCATTAATATCTTCAATGAAAGCACCTAAACTCGCTGCTCTCATCCACACTCAATTTTCGGCTACCAAACACAACCGAAAATGCATCCAAACAACTCCATAACACTACCCAGCCAAGATCCATCAAGTCTAAACATCTTTAAATATCAATTAACATCCAAAATGGATCTCAACACATCCTTATACCTCCAGCCATAACAGATCATCAAGATCACTCCAAAAACAACCAAGAACACAAGCTAAACTTAGGAAATTCAACCTATTCGGGATTGCATTGATTAAACCAAAGTCAACCCGAAAGTCAACCTTGATTAACGACCCTTTTTTTTCTTTTTAAAACTTATCTAGATGCACATTAACCCTAATCATGTTCACAAGAACATCATACTCAGAGATCATAACAATCAAAGATCATGCAGGGACTCAATTGAACAAATTACAACTTTAGGAACCAAATTGTAAATTCTGAAAACTTTAAGGACTTAACCCCATTTAAAGTTACCAACTTGAAATTAATCATCTTTCATGCTTCTCTGTCAAATTTCAGCTCAATTGGACATCTCAAACCCATACAATTGAAATAACAAGTTTCAGGACCAAACGCAAACATTTCAAAACATTTAACCAACAATTTCAGTGCCCAACAGTCGAGTGTTTCGGAACAGGGAAGATCCGTTCCGAAATGCGGAACCGTTCCGAAACTGGTACCAAAACAGGGCCTGGCAGAGGCCAAACCGTTCCGGAACAGTGCCTCTCGTTTCGGAACGCCCAGGCCATTTCAGGCCCCTGTTCCGATACGGTAACACCTATTTCGAAACAGGTTGCCCAGATTGCAGAAAATTTGCTGGTTTATCATACAATTGACCCATCAAACATGCTCCAAATGCAACCAAACTTTACCAGCAAGTCATTCAACATACAAGGAACATAATTGCATCAACCAAACATCAACATGGCATCAATTATGAAAATCCCCAATTCTAAAGGCATGCTTCCTACTTGGAAAACCATTCAAGCATCAAATCACCAAACAAACCACATAAAGGCCAATTACAAGCTCCAACATTAATAACAACATAAATCCAACTTAGGGAGTCCAAAACATCTCCCAAAACATCAACATAGGTTCCCCATTGCCAAATGCCAAAAGCTAATAGTGTTTAAGAAACCTTCACCATACATGAGCTTTGTTCACCACTTGGATTCTTGTCCCCCTTGCTTCCCTCAATGCACTTTAATGCTCTGCATTATTGGTTTAAGAAAAGAGAGAGCGTAAGCAAAAGCTTAGTGAGGAATGCTCGTTTAAAAACCACACAATAATGTATTTACAAAACACTTTTATAAACCTTAAATCAAATCATCATTTGTACATGCTCATAAGCATTTAAAACAAGCAATACATGCTTCAAGTTCATAACATGTCATATTGGCAACAAGTGATACATTCAACATAAGATCCACACATGGACTTTTAAACACCATTGTGATCTTATAATTTCCAAGGACCACACATGGACTTTTAAACACCATTGTGTCCTTAACCCATGGACTTTTAAACACCATGGCAAGGACCACACAAGGACTTTTAAACACCTTTGTGTCCTTAACAAGAATCATCCAAGGACTTTTAAACACCTTGATGTTCTTAAATAACAAGGCTTACACAAGGAATTTTAACCACCTTTGTAACCTTAACCAAGAACCAACCATGGACTTTTAAACACCATGTTGTTCTTAAAATTCACAAGATTCACACAAGGACTTTTAACCACCTTTGTGATCTTAACCAAGAACCAACCATGGACTTTTAACCACCATGTTGTTCTTAAATAAACAAGGCTCACACAAGGACTTTTAACCACCTTTGTTACCTTAACCATCACTTGCCAATATGTATCATTATCATCAATATTCCACTGTTTTAAAGCATTTAACAAAGCCATAAACATCATGCATCTTTAAGCATCAAACCACATTAAAACAATGTTAAAAAAAGAGGATCTCTTACCTTGAGCATCCTTCAACACATGGCTTATAATCTCAGCAAATAAACATGCTAGATATGCTTTCAAAATAGAATTTAAAACATGCAAACAAACCACATTGCATACAACCAATCCATGGTTCATCACCAAGAGAGTTTTTCCGAAAACTTACTCTTGAGCTTAGCTAAGTTGCTTAGACTTAAACTAAGCTCCCAAACCTTCAAAACATTGGTTTCAAAGCCGAAAACCAAAATCCACTCACCGATTCCGTTTCGCCACTTGCCGAAACACCAATCAAGCTTCCGGATCACCACCTCTAGGATCCAAAGATGACTCCCCTGTTTTTAACACATCAAAGAAGAGGATTAATGCATCATCATGCATTAATATCTTCAATGAAAGCACCTAAACTCGCTGCTCTCATCCACACTCCATTTTCGGCTACCAAACACAACCGAAAATGCATCCAAACAACTCCACAACACTACCCAGCCAAGATCCATCAAATCTAAACATCTTTAAACATCAATTAACATCCAGAATGGATCTCAACACATCCTTATACCTCCAGCCATAACAGATCATCAAGATCACTCCAAAAACAACCAAGAACACAAGCTAAACTTAGGAAATTCAACCTATTCGGGATTGCATTGATTAAACCTCAATTCCTTATCAATTTAACATTCATTTAACATCAAATTGACACCTCAAAACACTGCCCAATCAGATCATACGAAATTTCATCAAAATCAAGCAAATCTTGCACTTAAAAGCCAAGATCAAGATCACATCTATAAAACCTTTTATAAAACACAAATTAAGGATCGAGAACTTAGGAATTTCAGTAAAGAACTGAGAGTTTAGAGGAGAAGGACGTTCTTACCTCCAAACTTGAGTTTTCTCCCCTTTTAGAACCAAAATCTTGGAAATCCAATTAGCAAATGGTGAGGTTTTGTTGAAGAGATGATTAGAGATCAAAAGAGGATTAAAATCTCATGTTTGAACATCAAAATCAGAAGGAAATGCTCTGGAGAAAATGTGTTTGGTTTGAGAGAAAGATGAGAGAAAAATGGAAATGAAATTTTAGGAAAAGTTAGTTGGAAATGCCAAAATATCTTCCCTCCTTTTTAGTTTTATTTAAAAACCTTTAATTAATCATTTAATATCTTAGAAAAATCTGGAGAAACTCCCATTGGGTAAATAGCTCCTTAAAGATTCAAAGTTTCAATCCTTTTTAAAACAGTCTCACAGTTTTCGAAAATTACATTTTGGTCACTAGCCCAAAATGTCACCCTTCCAAACCTCATTTTGTAAAATTGATTTCACCACACTCTTATATATATTAAAAAGGATTTTAAGACATTTTTTCCATATTTTTAATGCAACCCGAACTAGGCTTTCCTAATTTCACCTTTTTATATTCGAACCGCACTTTGACCGAACCGGTCCAAACCCAAAACTTCTAAGCCCAAAACCGGGGCGTTACACCACAACATAGGCTCGGGTAGCAGGTGGCAACGTTGGACAGAGCCACCATGCTTTCCTGCCAACCACGACGTGTTGGGCTTGCACAACTTGGCCTTGAGTATGCCATAGTCGGCAGCCGTCAGTGACTACCTCCACTCCTCGTGAGGGTTGTCGTCCATCTCTAGGCCGTAAAAGCTGTTGATCACGGTGACGTTCAGCTTGACAGACTCCCCTCGGACTAATGTGATGTTTGCTGCCTCTGGCTGTCGTGCGAACATCTCCAACCCCTTACTGTGTAACACCCCTCGCTCGGGTTAGGAGCGAGGAGCCTTACCGGAATCGGAAATCGGAAAACAGAACCGCAACATGAACAAAATATATCGAAACCGAAACATTTACATTTACAGAACACCAAAACAAGAATTCAATTCACATATATTAGCAAACCATATTAATGCGCATGCGGAAAGTGGGCTAACAAAAACTTTTCTAAACATACAAGGCTAAATAGAAATTCATTTAATCTAAACTTATCAATTTACAAGCCAATTTAAAACTTCTTTAATAAGATTATTAAAGATCCAGTTTTAAGATATCATTCCTTAATCCATTCGAACACTAGGCTATCTATGTGGTTAATTTACTCTAACAATTAACTAATAATTTATCGATTAGTTCATTGGTAAGAATTAAATCAAACACGCCGATACACTTAAGCAATTCATTACCATGCCATTCGAACCCTTGTTAAATTAGTCTAGGTGATTTTCGAATTACACCAATATTATCAATAATTAAGACATCAATATTAGCATACAAGCCATACTTAATTTCATAACACTTCATATCAACCGTGCATTAGTAATTTCATTACAAAACATTATGCTTTTAGAAGCTCCTTAACCAAATACCAAGCTATCATACTATATACAACAAAAAGAATAATGCAAGACCACTAGCTTGACTTACATATTTACAACAAAAAGAATTATGCTTAACTAAAAACAAAACATGATTTTTGTGACATCCCGGTTTAGGGCCTATATGATCCGATGAGATTACGAGGTCCGAAAGACCAGTGTTGGGTGTTTTGAGTAAGTTCAGGGAAAGAGGTCTTCAGGTGTTTGGAAAAATATGGAATAAATCTTTAAAATCCTTTTTAAATATGTGAAAGGTTTTGGTAAAAGCAATTTTGGAAAAATGATTTCTGAACCGTGACATTTTGGTTTAGTGACCAAATTGTAAAGTTTGCAAAATCTGTTTTTAGTGACCATTTTGTAAAAGAGTCAAAACATTGAATCTTTAAGGAGCTATTTTGGCTGGACCAATTCGGTTATTATCCCCTATTATTTTGACTATTCAAATATTTTAAAATAGCTTTTATGATTTAATTAAAATAAGTTTTATCTAAATTCTCATTTTACGTCAAAAACCATTTCAAGCTCTCTTACCTCCTCTCTTCAGTAAAACAACATTTGAGCTTGATTTCTTCAAGGTAAAAGTGTTTTCTTATTAATCCATTATTTCTAAATGGTTCTCCTACCTTGATTTCCTAAAACCCAAGTCTATTTCATTGTTTTTTCTCAAGGATTTTTACCAAACAAGGGGTAATAGCTAGCATTGGGGGTGAGCAACATGATTCTCCTATAATGTAAGGTTCTTTAATGAAATTCCCATGCTTTGATTCTTTTAAATGCTAAGGTTTTATTCTCTTGTCTTAATCTTAATGAAATTTGGCTAAAATTGATGAACATGAGCTTTTGGTAAGATTTTTGGGTAAGATCTGTTAATGTTGGGTTCGTTGATGTTGTTACCTTGTTTTGATGTGATTATTGTGTTGAGATGATGTATGAATGGTAGGAATCCCGAAATGGGGTCGGGTGTTGAATTTTGAGGTATGAAAAAGTGAGTTTGGGGTCTGGTGATGATATGATGTTGGGGTGATGTTTTTAGATGTTTATCTATGTGTTTTGAAGTTATCTAATGCTGGGTTTTGCTGGAGATTATCTGAGTTGGGTCTTTTCGATGTTTACGGCTTGAATCAAATTTATTCGATAGGTGTTTTGGTTGGGTATTTGAATCTCTACTTTCCAGCAAATTTGTGTGTTGAAAATATCTCTAAATCCTCCGTTTTGGGTTGGTTAGAGGCAGGGATTGAAGATCCGGATTTGTTGAACTCAATTGTGGGCGAACTAGAAAGCTAGAAAAGGGGTTGCAGCTTGTTTTGGTAATCGTTGGTGAGTAGAAATGATTTTTACTATTTTATCAAGGTTCAAGAATTGTTTTAGGGGTTTGGGTTGAGCCATTAGGCCAATCCAAGCTCAAGGGTAAGATTTGGTGTTGTTTCGGCTTTTTGTCTTCTTATTTTTGAACATATTTTTGATCATGTGCATGTCATTTTTAAATGATGTTTCCTCTGTTGTTATTATGCATTAAATGCATGTTGTTATTGTCCCATATGAATGCCATGTTATATAATGAATGTTGGTTGAGTTCATGCTATGCTTGAGCTTGTGATTATGGCTTTTGGGATGTGTTTTGGGGAGGTGGTTATCCTCGAAGAAAATTTGTGGTTTTTGATGTTGCAATGAGTATATTGACACATAGGATATATCAAATAGATTGATCGATCAATAGTATGTGAAGTGCACTATAATGATAAAATTCACGCGTGAGAATTCTTCGGTTTCACAATAGGGGTTGTGCTATTGTGATGCGAGTGGTAGGGGTTGTGCTATCACCAACGGGCAATGTGGGTAGTGGCATCCCGACCGAAGTGTGTTTGTGGTGAGGGTTGTTTCACCATGTGACTTGATGGGGGTTGTGCCATCAAGGTGTCCGCTTATCTGAGCAACGTGTCAATGATGGCGATATACTCAATCGCTTATGGTTTCAATATGAGCTTGGTAAACTCATATGGATATGCTTATGTTTGAAGCATGTGTATGGTAAAGGAGCGAGTAGGCTTGGTTTGCATATATGGTTCATATATTGCTTATGCATGGTTGATGCATGTTCTTTGCCTATGGCATGTGTGGTTGCATTGCTTAATCTTGTTTCAAGATAGCATGTTGAAAAGGAAATGGTTTTTGAAATGATTTGTGAAAGAGATTTTAAAGGAAATGGGTTTGATTTCTAAATGAGGATTGTTTTCAAAACTGCATTGTTGTAGTTGGTTTTTGAGCTCCGCTCACTAAGCTTTATAGCTTACGCTCTCTTTTTCTAACAATGCAGATCCGTAGACCCTTTAGAAGGCAAACGGTGCAAGGGAAGTGATGCAAGTGTTCGCTCTTAGCTCAATTATGACCTTGCTTAGATAATAGTGTGTGTGGCAATGAGGGTGAACCTTGTTCATGTCTTTGGGAGTGTTGGTAAAATCCTTGTGTTGAGAACATGTTGACGTTTATCTTGATGGCTTGTTCTTACCTTACGTCTTGTGGTTATGTTTTGGACCTTGTTCTTCTTATGTTGGAATTTGAAGCTTTCTTTTAAATTGTATGTAAAGCATGTTTATGTTTCTCTTGATCTTGGACATGTGTGATGGCTGGTTTTATCGTATATGTGTTGATCTTGTTGTTTCTCTGTTGTATTGGGTGATTAGAACCAAGTTAAATATCCTTAGAGATGCTTAAATTACAGTTTTGCTGTTTCTACAGCAGGGTGTTTCGAAACGGGCTCGAACGTTTCGGAACAGCCCTTGCTTTTGCCTTGGCGTTTCGAAACGAGTATCGAAACGGGCTAAGCAGGGCCGAAACGGTCTCAAGTCATTTCGGAACGTTTTGCTACTTTGAAGCACTGATCTGATACGCGTATCGAAACGGGGGTCGTTGAAGTTAGTTAAAGGCATCTTTAAAGTTATTTTTCTTGCGTTTTGGTCCTAGTTTATGCTGCTTTCACTTGTAGATGTTTTTATGCATGTTTTATGTTGCTTTTCATCACGGAAGCATAAAATGGACTAAATTACACAAAGATCACCTTAATTGCATCACAAGTCCCTGGTTGCCTTTTTGTTCGAATCAATGCTTGATTGTTGTTCTTTCTTCCGCTTCGTGTTCGATCACTTAAGATTAAATCTGAGCATCTAGAAAAGATATTAATCAAAGTGTTTAGGGTTGCTAAACGGAGAGAAATCTTCGGATCTTTCTTCGATTAGTCCCGTGTAGTCCACTCGATATGGTCTGGTGGCTAGGCCAGGTCGAGGGGGTTACATCTGTTGGTATCAGAGCCAGGTTTCCTTCGGAAAGGCTTGCGTTGGTTGTCATGCAACCGGAAAGGTAAGTGTGGTAAGTGTGTTGTGGTGGTGCATGCTTGTTTGTTGAGGTTGCTTGCTGGGTAAGGTACTCATTGCCACATACTATTATTAGAAAAAAACCCATATATAATACTTGAGCACCTTGAACCCTTGACGTTGCTGACCCGAATCATTTCCTTTTTTCTATTCTATTGTTGTTGTAGCATTGCATTTGTTATTATGGTTAGACCTAGAAGAGGTCAGGCGGGTGGTGAGCCGCGTGAGGATCCTGTTGAGGGTGCTGGAGACCTGCTAGAGGGAGAGTTACCTCCTTCTCCAGGTGGCGGGGCTAATGTGCGAGGTGAGGAACCTCGTGGTGGCCAGGGTCAGGCCGAAGTTGATATGAGCCCGTTGATTCAAGCTATTGCTGTGGCTTTTCAGTCTGTGTTGACTGGGTTACAGGCAGCTGTACCGCAACATGGTCAGAGGGAAGGGTTACCCATCGAGAGGCTTCGCAGTTTGGGTGGAGTAGTGTATCGTGGGTTATCGCCCGAGGGAGCTGAGGCATAGTTAGCTAGTACTACCAGGATTTTGGGTCAGATGGAGTGCAGTGATGCACGTAAGCTCGGTTGTGTGGAATCTCTGCTTCAGGGTGACTCGTATGTCTGGTGGACTACGATCACCGCGAGTATGGCTACTGCTGATATCACTTGGAACTTCTTCCGTTTTGCCTTCCTGAAGAAGTATTTGGGGCTAAGGTACCAAGATGAGAAGAAGCGCGAGTTCATGGCCTTAGTTTAGGGGAGCATGACCGTTTCAAAGTATGCGGTTTAGTTTGTTAGACTAAGTCTGTATGGTGCTGAGCTAGTTCCTACTGAGAAGGAACGTTGTGAGAGGTTTCGGTATGGTTTGACCGATGGAGTGAAGACCTATATGTTGGCTACTGATTATACAGATTTTGATGTGCTACTAGCTCGAGCCAAAGATATAGAGCATAGTCTTATGTTGTCTTCCAAGGGAGGCAGGTCTAGTTCAGGGAAACGACCTACAGAGTGGAATCGTGATCGTGCTAAGGGGCACAAGGACAAGAGGCAACATTTTGATCATAGACGTGGGGGTGGCAACCCCGGACGTGGCCATCAAGGCCAAAGTTTTGCTCATCGTGCACCCGAGTGCACCAAGTGTGGTAGGTCCCATCTAGGAGAGTGTTGGAGAACCTATGGTACATGCTGGCAGTGTGGATCGAAGGACCATCTCAAGAGAGATTGTCCTCAGCTCGCTAGAGGTGGTCTGGAACCGGTACGAGCGATCGAGTACCAACGAGGCCATGGGCGCGGCCGAGGGAACTTTCAGCCACGAAACAAGGGACAGAGGAATGTGGCACATTTAGTTGCAGTTCAGCCTGAGGGAGGCAGACCAGCGAGAGTGTACGCACATAAAGAGGGCAGGAACGACACCAATGTTATTGCAGGTAATTTCATGTTACAATCTTTGACATTGCTTTCGTTGATTGATTCTGGTTCTACACATTCCTATATTCTGACTGAGCATGCTAAGATGTTAGATATATCTTACGAGATACTTGATGTGGGTATGAATGTGACTAGTTCTTTTAGCGAGACAGTTGTGGTCAGAAAGATGTATCGCAGATGTCCATTGATGGTTCAGGGTCACGTGTTTCCAGTTGATATGATGGAATTGCCTTTCTATGGGTTTGATGTGATATTAGGAATGGATTGGTTGGTAGAGCACAAGGCAAAGGTAGATTTTGAGACTAAGCGAGTGAGCTTGAGATTGTCGGACGATTATGAAGTAGTAGTGGTTGGTGAGAATATTAAATTCTTATCCAACGTAGTTTCTGCTTTAGAAGCTCAAAAGATGTTAGATCAGGGATGTCAGGCGTACCTAGCTTATGTGATGAATCTATATATGAGTAAGGTCCGACCAAAAGACATTAGAACAGTGTGTGACTTTCCTGAGGTATTTCCTGAAGAGTTGTCTGGTTTACCACCGGATAGAGAAGTTGAGTTTGCTATTGAGTTGTATTCTGATTCAGCTCCTGTATCGATTGCTCCGTATCAGATGGCTCTAAAAGAGTTGAAAGAACTAAAGATTCAGCTTCAAGAATTATTAGATCGTGGTTTTATCCGTCCGAGTATATCACCTTGGGGTGCACCAATGTTGTTTATTAAGAATAAAGACGGGAGTTTGCATATGTGTTTTGATTACCGTCAGTTGAATAAGTTAACTGTGAAGAATAAGTACCTGTTGACGAGAATAGATGATTTGTTTGATCAATTGCGGGATGCATCGGATTTCTCGAAGATAGACTTGAGATTTGGGTATTATTAGTTGAAAGTGAAGGAGCAAGACATACCAAAGACAACTTTCTATACACGTTATGGCCATTATGAGTTTTTGGTGATGTCGTTTGGGTTAACTAATGCACCAGCCGCGTTTATGGACATGATGAACCATGTGTTTCATGAGTTCTAGATCAGTTTGTTGTGGTATTTATTGACGATATACTGATTTATTCGCGCACTGAGGAAGACCATGATAGACATTTGCGACTTGTGTTGAAGACTTTGCTAGATAATCAGTTGTATGCGAAGTTGAGCAAATGCGAGTTTTGGATTAGAGAGGTAGTCTTTCTAGGGCATGTTGTGTCAGCGGATGGCATTAGAGTTGATCCTAAGAAAGTTGAAGTTGTGGTAAGTTGGAAGCAACCGAAGTCTGTGACTAAGGTTCGTAATTTCTTAGGCTTAGCGGGCTACTATCGTCGGTTTGTAGAAGGATTTTCTAAGATAGCTGCTCCGTTGATGAAATTGTTGCAAATGGATTTTAGATATGAGTGGAAAGAAGCGAGACATATGGCTTTTGATCGTTTGAAAAATGCTTTGACTAGAGCACCTGTGTTAGTGCAACCAGTAACAGGGAAAGACTGTGTGATTTATAGTGATGCTTCGTATATAGGCCTGGGTTGTGTACTGATGCAAGATGGGAGAGTTGTCGCATATGCCTCAAGACAGTTAAAGACTCATGAAAAGAACTACCCCACGCATGATATTGAGTTGGCCGCTGTTGTGTTTTCTTTGAATGTGTGGAGACACTATTTGTATGGTGAGAAATGTACAGTGTATTCCGATCATAAGAGTCTGAAGTATTTGGTGTCTCAGAAAGATTTGAATCTCCGATAGCGTAGATAGGTCGAGTTATTGAAGGACTATGATCTTACTATTGAGTACCATCAGGTAAAGCTAATGTGGTAGCTGATACGTTGAGTAGGAAAGTGGTAGTTGAACTTCGAGCGATGTTTGCTAGGTTGAGTTTGTCGCATGATGGTGGATTGATCACAAAATTGCAAGTGAAACCTTCTCTTGAGAAGTTGATCCGTGAGAAATAGTTGCAAGATAGTTCATTGGCTTCACATGTTCAGGATATTGCGGAAGGTAATCCGACCGAGTACAGTTTCAGTGATGGTAATGTTTTGTGTTTCAAAGATAGAGTTGTTGTGCTTGAAGATGCTGATTTGCGACGCACCATTTTGAACGAAGCACATACTAGTCCATTTGCTATGCATCCTGGTAGCACGAATGTAACGCCCCGGTTTTTGGGCTTAGTAGTTTTGGGCGTTGACTGGTTCGGTCAAAGTGCTGTTCGAATCTAAAAAGGTGAAATTAGGAAAGCCTAGTTCGGGCTGCATTAAAAATATGGAAAAATGCTCTAAAATCATCTTTTAATATATATAAGTGAACTGTGAAATCAATTTTACAAAATGAGGTTTTGAAGGGTGACATTTTGGCTAGTGACCAAAATGTAATTTTTTGAAAGTTGCGTGATTGTTTTAGAAAGGATTGAAACTTTGAATCTTTAAGGAGCTATTTACCCAAAGGGAGTTTCTCCAGATTTTTCTAAGATATTTTAGTGTTTAATTCTGATTTTAAAACAAAAGAATAGTGGAGGGAAATCATTTTGCTATTTTGCAACTAACTTTCCATATTTTCCAATTTTCCTTTTCTCTCATTTTCTCTCAACCCAAACACTTTCTCTCCAGAGATTTCTTTCTGATTTTGTCACTTAAATCTTCCTTTTCAATTCTCTTTTGATTGCTAATCATCACATCAATAAAACCTCACCATTTGCTAGTTGATTCTTCAAGCTTTTTGGTTCTAAAAGAGGAGAAACTCAAGTTTGGAGGTAAGAACGTCCTTCTCCTCTAAACTCTCAGTTCTTTACTGAAATTCCTAAGTTCTCAATCCTTAATTGATGTTTTATAAATGGCTTTTAAGTTGTGAAATGGATCTTGGTTAAAGGATGTTTAGTTTTGATGGTTTATGGCTGGGCTTTGTTGAGGAGTTGTTAGGATGCATTTTCGGTTGTGTTTGGTGGCCGAAAATGGAGTGTGGATGAGAGCAGCGAGTTTAGGAGCTTTCATTGAAGCTATTAATGCATGATGATGCATTAATCCTCTGCTTTGATGTGTTTAAAACAGGGGAGTCATCTTTGGATCCAAGTGGTGGTGATCCGGAAGTTTGATTTGTGCTTCGGCAAGAGGCGAAGTGGAATCGGTAAGTGAAATTTGGTTTTCGGCTTTGAAACCAATGTCTTGGGAGCTTAGTTTAAGTCTAAACAACTTTACTAAGCTCAAGTGTAAGTTTTCGGAAAAACTCTCTAGTGGTGGCCATGGTTTGGTTGTTGTGCAATGTGGTTTATTGCATGTTTTAAATTCTATTTTGAAAGCATGATTTAGCATGGTTATTGCTGATTTTGTAAGCCATATGTTGAAGGAAGCTCAAGGTAAGAGTTCCTTGTTTTTGAACATTGTTTAAATGTGGTTTGATGCTTAAAAATGCATGATGATTATGGCTTGGTTTAATGCTTTAAAACAGTGGATTATTTGATGAAAATGATGTATATTGGCAAGTGATGTTTTGAAAAAGGTTAAGGTCACTAAGGTGGTTAAAAGTCCTTGAGTGAGCCTTGTGGATTCTAAGAACATCATGGTGGTTAAAAGTCCATGATGATTCTTGTTAAGGTCACTAAGGTGGTTAAAAGTCCTTGAGTGAGCCTTGTTACTTAAGAACATCAAGGTGGTTAAAAGTCCTTGGATGGTTCTTGTTAAGGACACAAAGGTGGTTAAAAGTCCTTGTGTGGTCCTTGCCATGATGTTTAAAAGTCCATGGGCCAAGGTGTTTAAAAGTCCTTGGGGCCAAGGTGTTTAAAAGTCCTTGGGGTGAAACTTGTAAGGACACAAAGGTGGTTAAAAGTCCTTGTGTGGTCCTTGTGAATTATAAGATCACAATGGTGTTTAAAAGTCCATGTGTGAGTCTTATGTTGATCTTGTTTTAAAAAGGATGGAACTTATCACTTGTGGCCAATATGACATGTATTGATATGGAAGCATGTAATGCTTGTTTAAATTGCTTTTGAGCATGTGCAAATGATGTTTGAAGTATGATTTATAAAATGTTTTTATAAATGCATTATTGAATGGTTTTAATGAGCATTCCTCACTAAGCTTTTGCTTACGCTCTCTTTCGTTTTCTTAAACCAATAATGCAGATCATTAAGGTCCTTTGAGGGCAGCAAGGAAGGCAAGCATTCAAGTGGAATTAAGCTCAAGTATGGGAAGGTTTTCTTATACACATTTTAGCTTTTGGCATTTGGCAATGGGGGACCTATGTGAATGTTTTGGGAGATGTTTTGAACTCCCTAAGTATGTTTAATGCTGTTGGTAATGCTGGTTTTTGTAATTGACCATTATGTGTTGAATTAGAGGTTTTATGCTTGAATGGGTTGCTTGTGTAGGAAGCATGCCTATAGATTTGGGGCTTTTCATATATGTTGATATATTGATGAATGGTTGATGCAAATATGTCTCATGTATGTTGTATGAGTTGCTGGTAAAGTTTGGTAGCATTTGGAACATGTATGGTTGATCAATTGTGTGTTTAAGCATGCATTTTGCTGCATTCTGTGCAGGCTGTTTCGGAACAGTGGCTACTGTTTCGGAACGGGTGCCTTGAATCAACCCAGGCGTCCGAAACGGGAGACACCGTTCCGAAACGGAAAGGCCACTGCCAGCCCTCGTTTCGGTACGCGTTGCGGAACGGCCCCACATTTCGAAACGGGCTCTCCCTGTTTCGGAACACGTGACCGTTGGGGGCTGACATTGGAGTTAAATGTTTTGGAATGTTTGCATTTTGGTTCTGAATCTTGTTTGTGCAATTGTATGAGTTTGGGATGTTCGTTTGAGCTGAAATTTGACAGAGAAGCATGAAACTTGACTAATTACAAGATGGTAACTTTAATTTGGGTTAAGACCTTATAATTTACAGAATTTACAATTTGGTCCCTAAAGTTGTAAATTGTTCAATTGGGTCCCTATTTGATCTCTGATGTTTATGATCTTTGAGTATGATGTTTGAATGATCATAATTAGGGTTAATATTCATCTAGACAAGTTTAAAAAGAAAAAAGGTTGTTAATCAAGGTTGACTTTCGGGTTGACTTTGGTTTTCCCCGTGTGACTTTCTTAATTCGGGTCAACCGTCTAGGCCGGGTTAAGGGGGTTACATTTGGATTTTTTTCGTTTTCTTAAACCAATAATGCAGATCATTAAGGCCCTTTGAGGGCAGCAAGGAAGGCAAGCATTCAAGTGGAATTAAGCTCAAGTATGGGAAGGTTTTCTTATACATATTTTAGCTTTTTGCATTTGGCAATGGGGGACCTATGTGAATGTTTTGGGAGATGTTTTGAACTCCCTAAGTATGTTTAATGCTGTTGGTAATGCTGGTTTTTGTAATTGACCATTATGTGTTGAATTAGAGGTTTTATGCTTGAATGGGTTGCTTGTGTAGGAAGCATGCCTATAGATTTGGGGCTTTTCATATATGTTGATATATTGATGAATGGTTGATGCAAATATGTCTCATGTATGTTGTATGAGTTCCTGGTAAAGTTTGGTAGCATTTGGAACATGTATGGTTGATCAATTGTGTGTTTAAGCATGCATTTTGCTGCATTCTGTGCAGGCTGTTTCGGAACAGTGCCTACCGTTTCGGAACGGGTGCCTTGAATCAACCCAGGCGTCCGATGTTTATGATCTTTGAGTATGATGTTTGAATGATCCCTAAAGTTGTAAATTGTTCAATTGGGTCCCTGTTTGATCTCTGATGTTTATGATCTTTGAGTATGATGTTTGAATGATCATAATTAGGGTTAATATGCATCTAGACAAGTTTAAAAAGAAAAAAAAGGTCGTTAATCAAGGTTGACTTTCGGGTTGACTTTGGTTTTCCCCGTGTGACTTTCTTAATTCGGGTCAACCGTCTAGGCCGGGTTAAGGGGGTTACATTTGGTGGTATCAGAGCTGAGTTCTCGAGTAAATGGGATTGAATGTGTGCATGATTGAAGTATGTATATTATGTATGCTTGTTGAGTGAAAGCATGTTGAGTAGTATGTGATATTGATGTAATTGAGTTGTATGCTGTGGTGAAGCATGTTGTGGGTACCCATTGCCAAATCAAAGCTAAAGTAATGATGTTGATTTTGAATGAAATTGAGCTTGAGTACTTGGATTGCTTACCTTGCTGGACCTAACTTTGTTTTATTTGTATTGTGATTGCATGGTTAAAGTATGGCACCACGTAGAGAGTTGAGAAGTAATGTGCGAGCTACGGCTCCAAATGAGAATGAGAATGAGGAAAATGCAGGTAGTGCAGTGTTACCTCCTCCTCCACCTGGTGGTGGTGGTGCTGAGGGTGAAAGAGCTGAAGCTGCAGCTGGTGCTGGAGCTGCTGGACCTGAGGTCGGTCAGGGGCAAGCTATGCCTGACATGACGATGTTGGTGCAAGCTATTGCTGGTGCTTTTCGAGCGGCAATAGTTGGAGCTCAAGGAGCTGGGCATCAGGGAGATGCTGGTGTTAGACTACCTTTGGAGCGTTTGCGCAGTCTTGGTGGGACTGAGTTCAGGGGTATGTCTGCTGAGGGTTCTGAATCCTGGATGTAGAGTACCAAGAGGATCTTGGGTCAGATGAGTTGCACAAATGTGCAAAAGCTGGGTTGTGTAGTATCTTTGCTACAGGATGATGCTTATACGTGGTGGACGACCACTATTGCTGGGATGGCTGAAGCTGATGTAACTTGGACATTCTTTCAGAATGTGTTCAAGAGGAGGTATCTTGGTGTGAGGTATCTGGATGAAAAGAAGCGTGAGTTCATGTCTCTTACCCAAGGGAGCATGACTGTGGCTGAGTATGAGGTGCAGTTTGTTAGACTCAGTGAGTATGCACCTGAGCTGGTACCTGATGAGCGGGCGAGGTGCGAAAGGTTTCGTTATGGCTTAGTGACGGAGGTGAAGATGTATGTGCTGGCCACCGAGTATGATGATTTTGATGTGTTGGTGGGCCGAGCCAAGGATATTGAGATGAACTTGGGTTTGTCTGCTAGAGGTGCGGGAGCTAGTGCTGGAAAGCGAGCTGCTGAGTTTAGTTCCGGTGGTGGACGGAACAAGAGGGGACGTGATCAGAAGTATCAGTCCTCGGCCAAGAGAGGTGGTGGTGTACCTGCTCAAGGAGGCAATGCTAGAGCTGATCCGAGTGCTTGTTGGATTTGTGGATCACGTGGTCACATGAAGCGTGACTGTCCTCAGGCTGTGAGGGAGGTGCAAGCTCCTGTTGCGGCAGCTGGTAACGGGTGCTGGAGTTGTGGATCTGCGGATCACTTGAGGCGAGATTGTCCTATGTTGGCTGGTGGCCAAGTGCGTGCTCCTATTGTTGCTGCACCGCAGAGAGGTCGTGGGCGCGGCCGTGGTAATTTCCAGCGGAGAGAGGAAGGTGGTCGAGGAGTGGCCCATGTTGTGGCTATTCAGCCTGAAGGTGGAGGTCAAGCGAGGGTGTATGCTCAGCGTGAAGGGAGGAATGACGCGGATGTGATTGCAAGTACCTTTACTTTGCAATCCTTGTCATTACTTTCCTTGATAGATTCTGGATCTACGCATTCATACATTTTGCGTGAGCATGCTGAATTGCTTGGTTTGCCTGTTGAGTTTTTGGATGTTGGTGTTCGTGTCACTAGTTCTTTTGGTGAGACTGTTGTGACTCGAAAGCTGTATAGAAGGTGTCCTTTGGTTGTTCAAGAACATGTTTTTCATGTTGATCTTATGGAGTTGCCTTTCTATGGTTTTGATGTAATCCTTGGTATGGATTGGCTTGCTGAGCATCGTGCTGTTGTGGATTGTGAAAATAAGCGAGTTTCACTGAAGCTTGCGGATGATTATGAAGTTGCTGTGGTTGGTGAGAATGTGAAGGTTCTTGCCAATGTGGTGTCTACCTTGGAGGCGAGCAGGATGCTGAGGCAAGGTTGTGAGGCTTATCTAGCTTTTGTGATGAATCCTAGCTCTAAGGAGTTGCGTGTGCAAGATATCAGAGTTGTGAAGGAGTTTCCTGGAGTGTTTCCTGAGGAGTTGCCTGGTTTACCTCCTAATCGCGAGGTGGAGTTTGGAATTGAGCTGTATGAGAATACAACTCCTGTGTCCATTACTCCCTATAGAATGGCACCTAAGGAGCTGAAGGAGCTGAAGACGCAGTTGCAAGAGCTGCTTGATCGTGGTTTCATTCGGCCGAGTGTGTCACCTTGGGGAGCACCAGTCTTGTTTGTGAAGAAGAAGGATGGCACTATGAGAATGTGCATTGATTACCGTCAGCTGAACAAGTTGACTATCAAGAATCGGTATCCTTTACCGAGAATTGATGATCTCTTTGATCAATTTTGGGGAGCTGCTGTGTTCTCTAAGATTGACTTGAGGTCAGGGTATTACCAGTTGAAGGTGAAGGATGTGGATGTGCCTAAGACAACTTTCAGACAAGGTATGGGCATTATGAGTTCCTTGTGATGCCGTTTGGTTTGACAAATGCTCCTGCTGCTTTTATGGACATGATGAATCATGTGTTTCATGAATACCTAGACAAGTTTGTTGTGGTGTTCATTGATGATATCCTCGTGTACTCGCGTACTGAGGAGGAGCATGAAGAGCATTTGAGGATTGTGTTGCAAGCTTTGTTGGAGAATCAGCTTTATGCTAAGTTGAGCAAGTGCGAGTTTTGGCTTAAGGAGGTGGTGTTTCTTGGGCATGTAGTTTCTGCTGAGGGGATTCGTGTTGATCCTCAGAATATTGAGGCGGTGATGAATTGGAAGGTCCCTAAGTCTGTTCATGAGGTTCGTAGTTTCCTTGGTTTGGCGGGATACTACCGGAGGTTTGTGGATGGTTTTTCTAAGATTGCCACACCTTTGATAAAGTTGTTGCAGAAGGATGTTAAGTATGAGTGGACAAAAGCGAGACAGCAGGCTTTTGAGAAGCTTAAGGCGGCTTTGACGCAAGCTCCTATCTTGGTTCAACCTGAATCAGGGAAAGAGTTTGTGGTCTATAGTGATGCGTCCTATGTTGGTTTGGGATGTGTGCTGATGCAAGAGGGTAAGGTTGTGGCTTATGCATCGCGGCAGTTGAAAGTGCATGAGCGCAATTATCCTACGCATGATATTGAGTTGGCTGCAGTGGTTTTTGCTCTGAAGATCTGGAGACATTATCTGTATGGTGAGAAGTGTACTGTGTACACGGATCACAAGAGTTTGAGGTATCTGATGTCTCAGAAGGAGTTGAATCTTAGGCAGCGGCGTTGGTTGGAGTTGCTCAAGGATTATGATTTGACGATTGAGTACCATCCTGGAAAGGCTAATGTTGTTGCGGATGCCTTGAGTAGGAAGGTGGCTGTTGAGCTGAGGGCTATGTTTGCCAGTTTGAGTATTTCGCGTGATGGTGGTCTTGTAGCTGAGTTGCAAGTGAAACCATCTATGGTTCAGTTGATCAAGGAAAAGCAGTTACTGGATGATTCCTTGGTGTCTCATGTCCAGGATATCGCGGAGGGTAGGCCTTCAGATTTCTGCTTTAATGATGATGGTGTGTTGTGTTTTGGGAGTCGAATAGTAGTGCCCAATGATGCTGAGTTGAGGCGTGCTATTCTGACTGAAGGTCATAGTAGTCCTTTTGCTATGCATCCTGGTAGTACTAAGATGTATCGTGATCTTCGTGATGAGTACTATTGGGTGGGTTTGAAAAAGGATGTTGCGGAGTTTGTGAGCAAGTTGTATGGTGTGTCAGCGAGTTAAGGCTGAGCATCAGGTTCCTTCAGGTTTGTTGCAACCGTTGAGAATCCCTGAATGGAAGTGGGAAATGGTTACCATGGATTTTGTATATGGATTACATTTGTCTCCATCGAAGAAGAATTCGGTTTGGGTGATTGTGGATCGCCTGACGAAGTGTGCGAATTTCTTGCCTGTGCATACTACGTTTTCTTTGGATAAGCTTGCGAAGCTGTACATTGCTGAGATTGTGCGGCTGCATGGTGTGCCTAAGTCGATTGTGTCGGATAGGGATCCGAGGTTCACATCGCGTTTCTGGCAGTGTTTGCATCAAGCTTTGGGTACAAGGTTGAATTTCAGTATATCCTATCATCCTCAGTCGGATGGTCAGTCTGAGTGTGTTATTCAGATTTTGGAGGATATGTTGAGGTGCTGCGTGATTGAGTTTCAGGGTTCTTGGGAGAAGCATTTGCCTTTGGTGGAGTTTGCTTATAACAATAGTTATCAGGCGAGTATTCAAATGGCACCTTATGAGGCTTTGTACGGGAGGAAGTGTAGGACTCCTCTTTGTTGGGCTGAAACGGGTCAAAAGTTGGTTTCGATGCCGGCTTTGTTGAAGGGAACCACCGAGAAGGTGAAGCTCATTTGTGAGCGGTTGAAGGCAGCTTCTGATCGGAAAAAGTCTTATGCGGATTTGAAGCGTAAGGAGGTTGAGTATGCGGTGGGTGATCGTGTGTTCTTGAAGGTTTCGCCTTGGAAGAAGGTGATGAGGTTTGGCCGGAAGGGTAAGTTGAGCCCTAGGTACATTGGACCATATGAGGTGGTTGAGCGTGTGGGTCCTGTTGCGTATCGGTTGAGGTTACCTCAAGAGTTGGAGAAGATTCATGATGTGTTTCATGTTTCTATGCTCCGGAAGTATAGATCTGATCCTTCGCATGTGATGCCTGTGGAGGAAGTGGAATTGAATCCGGATTTGACCTATGATGAGGAACCGGTGAAGGTTCTGGATTCGGATAGCAAGGTTCTTCGTGGCAAGACCATTGAGTTGGTGAAGGTGCTGTGGAAGCATCGAGGTGTTGAGGAAGCCACGTGGGAGCGGAAGGAAGACATGCTGAAGCAGTTTCCTTATCTCTTTCCTTCAGGTAAATTTCGGGGATGAAATTTCTTAAGGGGGGAGAGTTTTAACGCCCCGGTTTTTGGGCTTAGTAGTTTTGGGCGTTGACCGGTTCGGTCAAAGTGCTGTTCGAATCTAAAAAGGTGAAATTAGGAAAGCCTAGTTCGGGTTGCATTAAAAATATGGAAAAATGCTCTAAAATCATCTTTTAATATATATAAGTGAACTGTGAAATCAATTTTACAAAATGAGGTTTGGAAGGGTGACATTTTGGCTAGTGACCAAAATGTAATTTTTTGAAAGTTGCGTGACTGTTTTAGAAAGGATTGAAACTTTGAATCTTTAAGGAGCTATTTACCCAAAGGGAGTTTCTCCAGATTTTTCTAAGATATTTTAGTGTTTAATTCTGATTTTAAAACAAAAGAATAGTGGAGGGAAATCATTTTGCTATTTTGCAACTAACTTTCCATATTTTCCAATTTTCCTTTTCTCTCATTTTCTCTCAACCCAAACACTTTCTCTCCAGAGATTTCTTTCTGATTTTGTCACTTAAATCTTCCTTTTCAATTCTCTTTTGATTGCTAATCATCACATCAACAAAACCTCACCATTTGCTAGTTGATTCTTCAAGCTTTTTGGTTCTAAAAGAGGAGAAACTCAAGTTTGGAGGTAAGAACGTCCTTCTCCTCTAAACTCTCAGTTTTTTACTGAAATTCCTAAGTTCTCAATCCTTAATTGATGTTTTATAAATGGCTTTTAAGTTGTGAAATGGATCTTGGCTTAAAATGCAAGATTTGGTGATTTTTGATAGATTTTCGTTTGATCTGTTAAAACTGTGATTTGAGATGTGTTTTTGATGATTAATGAATGTTAATTTGATAAGGAATTGAGTTTTGATTAATGCAATCCTGGATAGGTTGAATTTCCTAAGTTTAGCTTGTGATTCTTGGTTGTTTTTGAGGTGATCTTGTGGATCTGATGTTGCTGGAGGTATAAGGATGTTATTAGGTTCTTTTTAGATGTTAAATGAGGTTAAAGGATGTTTAGTTTTGATGGTTTATGGCTGGGCTTTGTTGAGGAGTTGTTTGGATGCATTTTCGGTTGTGTTTGGTGGCCGAAAATGGAGTGTGGATGAGAGCAGCGAGTTTAGGTGCTTTCATTGAAGCTATTAATGCATGATGATGCATTAATCCTCTGCTTTGATGTGTTTAAAACAGGGGAGTCATCTTTGGATCCAAGTGGTGGTGATCCGGAAGTTTGATTTGTGCTTCGGCAAGAGGCGAAGTGGAATCGGTGAGTGAAATTTGGTTTTCGGCTTTGAAACCAATGTCTTGGGAGCTTAGTTTAAGTCTAAACAACTTTACTAAGCTCAAGTGTAAGTTTTCGAAAAAACTCTCTAGTGGTGGACATGGTTTGGTTGTTGTGCAATGTGGTTTATTGCATGTTTTAAATTCTGTTTTGAAAGCATGATTTAGCATGGTTATTGCTGATTTTGTAAGCCATATATTGAAGGAAGCTCAAGGTAAGAGTTCCTTGTTTTTGAACATTGTTTAAATGTGGTTTGATGCTTAAAAATGCATGATGATTATGGCTTGGTTTAATGCTTTAAAACAGTGGATTATTTGATGAAAATGATGTATATTGGCAAGTGATGTTTTGAAAAAGGTTAAGGTCACTAAGGTGGTTAAAAGTCCTTGAGTGAGCCTTGTGGATTCTAAGAACATCATGGTGGTTAAAAGTCCATGATGATTCTTGTTAAGGTCACTAAGGTGGTTAAAAGTCCTTGAGTGAGCCTTGTTACTTAAGAACATCAAGGTGGTTAAAAGTCCTTGGATGGTTCTTGTTAAGGACACAAAGGTGGTTAAAAGTCCTTGTGTGGTCCTTGCCATGGTGTTTAAAAGTCCATGGGCCAAGGTGTTTAAAAGTCCTTGGGGCCAAGGTGTTTAAAAGTCCTTGGGGTGAAACTTGTAAGGACACAAAGGTGGTTAAAAGTCCTTGTGTGGTCCTTGTGAATTATAAGATCACAATGGTGTTTAAAAGTCCATGTGTGAGTCTTATGTTGATCTTGTTTTAAAAGGATGGAACTTATCACTTGTGGCGAATATGACATGTATTGATATGGAAGCATGTAATGCTTGTTTAAATTGCTTTTGGGCATGTGCAAATGATGTTTGAAGTATGATTTATAAAGTGTTTTTATAAATGCATTATTGAATGGTTTTAATGAGCATTCCTCACTAAGCTTTTGCTTACGCTCTCTTTCGTTTTCTTAAACCAATAATGCAGATCATTAAGGTCCTTTGAGGGCAGCAAGGAAGGCAAGCATTCAAGTGGAATTAAGCTCAAGTATGGGAAGGTTTTCTTATACACATTTTAGCTTTTGGCATTTGGTAATGGGGGACCTATGTGAATGTTTTGGGAGATGTTTTGAACTCCCTAAGTATGTTTAATGCTGTTGGTAATGCTGGTTTTTGTAATTGACCATTATGTGTTGAATTAGAGGTTTTATGCTTGAATGGGTTGCTTGTGTAGGAAGCATGCCTATAGATTTGGGGCTTTTCATATATGTTGATATATTGATGAATGGTTGATGCAAATATGTCTCATGTATGTTGTATGAGTTGCTGGTAAAGTTTGGTAGAATTTGGAACATGTATGGTTGATCAATTGTGACTTTAAGCATGCATTTTGCTGCATTCTGTGCAGGCTGTTTCGGAACAGTGGCTACCATTTCGGAACGGGTGCCTTGAATCAACCCAGGCGTCCGAAACGGGAGACACCGTTCTGAAACGGAAAGGCCACTGCCAGCCCTCGTTTCGGTACGCGTTGCGGAACGGCCCCGCGTTTCGAAACGGGCTCTCCCTGTTTCGGAACACGTGACCGTTGGGGGCTGACATTGGCAGTTAAATGTTTTGGAATGTTTGCATTTTGGTCCTGAATCTTGTTTGTGCAATTGTATGAGTTTGGGATGTTCGTTTGAGCTGAAATTTGACAGAGAAGCATGAAACTTGACTAATTACAAGATGGTAACTTTAATTTGGGTTAAGACCTTATAATTTACAGAATTTACAATTTGGTCCCTAAAGTTGTAAATTGTTCAATTGGGTCCCTATTTGATCTCTGATGTTTATGATCTTTGAGTATGATGTTTGAATGATCATAATTAGGGTTAATATTCATCTAGACAAGTTTAAAAAGAAAAAAAGGTTGTTAATCAAGGTTGACTTTCGGGTTGACTTTGGTTTTCCCCGTGTGACTTTCTTAATTCGGGTCAACCGTCTAGGCCGGGTTAAGGGGGTTACATTTGGATTTTTTTCGTTTTCTTAAACCAATAATGCAGATCATTAAGGCCCTTTGAGGGCAGCAAGGAAGGCAAGCATTCAAGTGGAATTAAGCTCAAGTATGGGAAGGTTTTCTTATACATATTTTAGCTTTTTGCATTTGGCAATGGGGGACCTATGTGAATGTTTTGGGAGATGTTTTGAACTCCCTAAGTATGTTTAATGCTGTTGGTAATGCTGGTTTTTGTAATTGACCATTATGTGTTGAATTAGAGGTTTTATGCTTGAATGGGTTGCTTGTGTAGGAAGCATGCCTATAGATTTGGGGCTTTTCATATATGTTGATATATTGATGAATGGTTGATGCAAATATGTCTCATGTATGTTGTATGAGTTCCTGGTAAAGTTTGGTAGCATTTGGAACATGTATGGTTGATCAATTGTGTGTTTAAGCATGCATTTTGCTGCATTCTGTGCAGGCTGTTTCGGAACAGTGCCTACCGTTTCGGAACGGGTGCCTTGAATCAACCCAGGCGTCCGAAACGGGAGACACCATTCCGAAACGGAAAGGCCACTGCCAGCCCTCGTTTCGGTACGCATTGCGGAACGGCCCCGCGTTTCAAAACGGGCTCTCCTTGTTTCGGAACACGTGACCGTTGGGGGCTGACATTGGCAGTTAAATGTTTTGGAATGTTTGCATTTTGGTCCTGAATCTTGTTTGTGCAATTGTATGAGTTTGGGATGTCCGTTTGAGCTGAAATTTGACAGAGAAGCATGAAACTTGACTAATTACAAGATGGTAACTTTAATTTGGGTTAAGACCTTATAATTTACAGAATTTACAATTTGGTCCCTAAAGTTGTAAATTGTTCAATTGGGTCCCTGTTTGATCTCTGATGTTTATGATCTTTGAGTATGATGTTTGAATGATCATAATTAGGGTTAATATGCATCTAGACAAGTTTAAAAAGAAAAAAAGGGTCGTTAATCAAGGTTGACTTTCGGGTTGACTTTGGTTTTCCCCGTGTGACTTTCTTAATTCGGGTCAACCGTCTAGGCCGGGTTAAGGGGGTTACATTTGGTGGTATCAGAGATGAGTTCTCGAGTAAATGGGATTGAATGTGTGCATGATTGAAGTATGTATGTTATGTATGCTTGTTGAGTGAAAGCATGTTGAGTAGTATGCGATATTGATGGAATTGAGTTGTATGTTGTGGTGAAGCATGTTGTGGGTACCCATTGCCAAATCAAAGCTAAAGTAATGATGTTGATTTTGAATGAAATTGAGCTTGAGTACTTGGATTGCTTACCTTGCTGGACCTAACTTTGTTTTATTTGCATTGTGATTGCATGGTTAAATTATGGCACCACGTAGAGAGTTGAGAAGTAATGTGCGAGCTACGGCTCCAAATGAGAATGAGAATGAGGAAAATGCGAGTAGTGCAGTGTTACCTCCTCCTCCACCTGGTGGTGGTGGTGCTGAGGGTGAAAGAGCTGAAGCTGCAGCTGGTGCTGGAGCTGCTGGACCTGAGGTCGGTCAGGGGCAAGCTATGCCTGACATGACGATGTTGGTGCAAGCTATTGCTGGTGCTTTTCGAGCGGCAGTAGCTGGAGCTCAAGGAGCTGGGCATCAGGGAGATGCTGGTGTTAGACTACCTTTGGAGCGTTTGTGCAGTCTTGGTGGGACTGAGTTCAGGGGTATGTCTGCTGAGGGTTCTGAATCCTGGATGGAGAGTACCAAGAGGATCTTGGGTCAGATGAGTTGCACAGATGTGCAAAAGCTGGGTTGTGTAGTATCTTTGCTACAGGATGATGCTTATACGTGGTGGACGACCACTATTGCTGGGATGGCTGAAGCTGATGTAACTTGGACATTCTTTCAGAATGTGTTCAAGAGGAGGTATCTTGGTGTGAGGTATCTGGATGAAAAGAAGCGTGAGTTCATGTCTCTTACCCAAGGGAGCATGACTGTGGCTGAGTATGAGGTGTAGTTTGTTAGACTCAGTGAGTATGCACCTGAGCTGGTACCTGATGAGGGGGCGAGGTGCGAAAGGTTTCGTTATGGCTTAGTGACGGAGGTGAAGATGTATGTGCTGGCCACCGAGTATGATGATTTTGATGTGTTGGTGGGCCGAGCCAAGGATATTGAGATGAACTTGGGTTTGTCTGCTAGAGGTGCGGTAGCTAGTGCTGGAAAGCGAGCTGCTGAGTTTAGTTCCGGTGGTGGACGGAACAAGAGGGGACGTGATAAGAAGTATCAGTCCTCGGCCAAGAGAGGTGGTGGTGTACCTGCTCGAAGAGGCAATGATAGAGCTGATCCGAGTGCTTGTTGGATTTGTGGATCACGTGGTCACATGAAGCGTGACTGTCCTCGTGCTGTGAGGAAGGTGCAAGCTCCTGTTGCGGCAGCTGGTAACGGGTGCTGGAGTTGTGGATCTGCTGATCACTTGAGGCGAGATTGTCCTATGTTGGCTGGTGGCCAAGTGCGTGCTCCTGTTGTTGCTGCACCGCAGAGAGGTCGTGGGCGCGGCCGTGGTAATTTCCAGGGGAGAGAGGAAGGTGGTCGAGGAGTGGCCCATGTTGTGGCTATTCAGCCTGAAGGTGGAGGTCAAGCGAGGGTGTATGCTCAGCGTGAAGGGAGGAATGACGCGGATGTGATTGCAGGTACCTTTACTTTGCAATCCTTGTCATTACTTTCCTTGATAGATTCTGGATCTACGCATTCATACATTTTGCGTGAGCATGCTGAATTGCTTGGTTTGCCTGTTGAGTTTTTGGATGTTGGTGTTCGTGTCACTAGTTCTTTTGGTGAGACTGTTGTGACTCGAAAGCTGTATAGAAGGTGTCCTTTGGTTGTTCAAGAACATGTTTTTCATGTTGATCTTATGGAGTTGCCTTTCTATGGTTTTGATGTAATCCTTGGTATGGATTGGCTTGCTGAGCATCGTGCTGTTGTGGATTGTGAAAATAAGCGAGTTTCGCTGAAGCTTGCGGATGATTATGAAGTTGTTGTGGTTGGTGAGAATGTGAAGGTTCTTGCCAATGTGGTGTCTACCTTGGAGGCGAGCAGGATGCTGAGGCAAGGTTGTGAGGCTTATCTAGCTTTTGTGATGAATCCTAGCTCTAAGGAGTTGCGTGTGCAAGATATCAGAGTTGTGAAGGAGTTTCCTGGAGTGTTTCCTGAGGAGTTGCCTGGTTTACCTCCTAATCGCGAGGTGGAGTTTGGAATTGAGCTGTATGAGAATACAACTCCTGTGTCCATTACTCCCTATAGAATGGCACCTAAGGAGCTGAAGGAGCTGAAGACGCAGTTGCAAGAGCTGCTTGATCGTGGTTTCATTCGGCCGAGTGTGTCACCTTGGGGAGCACCGGTCTTGTTTGTGAAGAAGAAGGATGGCACTATGAGAATGTGCATTGATTACCGTCAGCTGAACAAGTTGACTATCAAGAATCGGTATCCTTTACCGAGAATTGATGATCTCTTTGATCAATTTTGGGGAGCTGCTGTGTTCTCTAAAGATTGACTTGAGGTCAGGGTATTACCAGTTGAAGGTGAAGGATGTGGATGTGCCTAAGATAGCTTTCAGGACAAGGTATGGGCATTATGAGTTCCTTGTGATGCCGTTTGGTTTGACAAATGCTCCTGCTGCTTTTATGGACATGATGAATCGTGTGTTTCATGAATACCTGGACAAGTTTGTTGTGGTGTTCATTGATGATATCCTCGTGTACTCGCGTACTGAGGAGGAGCATGAAGAGCATTTGAGGATTGTGTTGCAAGCTTTGTTGGAGAATCAGCTTTATGCTAAGTTGAGCAAGTGCGAGTTTTGGCTTAAGGAGGTGGTGTTTCTTGGGCATGTAGTTTCTGCTGCCGAGATTTGAAGAATGATTACTTCTGGGTTGGTTTGAAAAGGGATGTGGCTGAGTTCGTAAGTAAAGGCATGGTTTGTCAACGAGTGAAGACTGAACACCAGTTTCCGTCAGGATTGCTACAGCCTTTGCGGATTCTTGAATGGAAATGGGAGAGGAAAACCATTGATTTCGTGTCAGGTCTACCGTTGTCTCCTTCACGAAAGAATTCAGTTTGGGTGATAGTTGATCGACTCACCAAGTGTGCACATTTTCTAGTTGTTAACACGACTGATTCTTTGGATAAGTTAGCTGATTTGTATATCCGTCAGATAGTGAGATTGCATGGTGTACCAAAGTCGATTGTATCGGATAGAGATCCGAGGTTCACATCGAGGTTTTGGGATTTCTTGCATAGTGCTTTGGGTAGCCGATTGAATTTTAGTACCTCGTATCACCCCCAGTCAAATGGTCAGTCAGAGCGAGTGATACAAGTGCTTAAAGATATGCTACGTTTTTGTATTATCGATTTCTAGGGTTCGTGGGAGAAACACCTACCGTTAGTTGAGTTTGCTTATAACAGAAATTATCATGCTAGCATTCAGATGGCACCGTTTGAGGCTTTGTATGGTAGGAGGTGTAGAACTCCAGTTTGTTGGGCAGAAGCTGGTCAGAAATTGGTATCCTTACCTGCTATGCTTAAGGGCACTACTGAGAAGGTGAAATTGTTATGTGAACGCTTGAAAGTAGCAACCGATCGATAGAAATCATATGCCGATTTGAAGCGTCGTGAGATTGAGTATGCTGTGGGTGAGAAAGTCTTTTTGAAAGTATCGCCATGGAAGAAAGTGATGAGATTCGGTAGAAAAGGTAAACTGAGTCCGAGATTTATTGGTCCGTATGCGATCGTTGAACGAGTTGGCCACGTGGCTTATAGATTGAGTTTGCCTCCGGAATTAGAGAAGATACATGATGTATTCCATATTTCTATGCTTTGGAAGTAAAGGTCAGATCCATCGCACGTAATGCCTGTTGAGGAAATCGAATTGAACCCAGATTTGTCATATGAAGAGGAACTGATTGAGATATTAGCTACGGACAACAAGGTTTTGTGTGGTAGATCTATAGAGTTGGTCAATGTGTAGTGGCGACACCGAGGTGTTGAATAAGCCACTTGGGAGAGGAAAGACGACATGAAGCATCAGTTTCTGCATCTTTTTCCATCAGGTAAATTTTGAGGACGAAATTTCTTAAGTGGGGGAGAGTTGTAACATCCCGGTTTAGGGTCTAGATGATCCGATGAGATTTCGAGGTGTTGGGAAAAATATGGAATAAATCTTTAAAATCATTTTTAAATATGTGAAAGGTTTTGATAAAAGCAATTTTGGAAAAACGATTTCTGAACCGTGACATTTTGGTTTAGTGACCAAATTGTAAAGTTTGCAAAATCTGTTTTTAGTGACCATTTTGTAAAAGAGTCAAAACATTGAATCTTTAAGGAGCTATTTTTGCTGGATCAATTCGGTTATTATCCTCTTTTATTTTAACTATTCAAATATTTTAAAATAGCTTTTATGATTTAATTAAAATAGATTTTTATCTAAAATCTCATTTTACGTCAAAAACTATTTTCAAGCTCTCTTACCTCATCTCTTCAGAAAAACAACATTTAAACTTGATTTCCTCAAGGTAAAAGTGTTTTCTTATTAATCTATTATTGCTAAATGGCTCTCCTACCTTGATTTCCTAAAACCCAAGTCTATTTCATTTTTTTCTTCAAGGATTTTTGCCAAACAAGGGGTAATAGCTAGCATTGGGGGTGATCAACGTGATTCTCCTCTAATGTAAGGTTCTTTAATGAAATTCACATGCTTTGATTCTTTTAAATGCTAAGGTTTTATTCTCTTGTCTTAATCTTAATGAAATTTGGCTAAAATTGATGAAAATGAGCTTTTGGTATGATTTTTGGGTAAGATCTGTTAATGCTGGGTTTATTGATGTTGTTACCTTTGTTTTGATGTGATTATTGTCTTGAGATGATGGATGAATGGTAAGAATCCCGAAATGGGGTTGGGTGTTTAATTTTGAGGTATGAAAAATGAGTTTGGGGTGGATTTTGAGATGATTTAATAGCTAGTGTTGATCTGATGTCGGGATGACGTTTTTAGATGTTTATCTATGTGTTTTGATGTTATCTAATGCTGGGTTTTGCTGGAGATTATCCGAATTGGGTCTTTTCGATGTTTACGACTTGTATCAGATTTATTCGGTAGGTGTTTTGGTTGGGTATTTGATTCTCTTCTTTCCGGAAAATTTGTGTGTTGAAAATATCTCTAAATCCTCTGTTTTGGGTTGGTTAGAGGCAGGGATTGAAGATCCGGATTTGTTGAAATCAATTGTGGGCGAACTAGAAAGCTAGAAAAGGAGTTTCAACTTGTTTTGGTAATCGCTGGTGAATGGAAATGATTTTTACTGTTCTATCAAGGTTGAGGAATTGTTTTAGGGGTTTGGGTTGATCCATTAGGCCAATCCAAGCTCAAGGGTAAGATTTGATGTTGTTTCGGCTTTTCGTCTTCTTATTTTTTATCATATTTTGGATCATGTGCATGTCATTTTTAAATGATGTTTCCTCTGCTGTTATTATGTATTAAATGCATGTTGTTATTATCCCATATGGATGCCATGTTATATAATGAATGTTTGTTGAGTTCATGCTATGCTTGAGCTTGTGATTATGACTTTTGGGATGTGTTTTAGGGAGGTGGTTATCCCCGGTGAAAATCTGTGGTTTTTGATGTTGCGATGAGTATATTGACACATGGGTTATATCGGATAAATTGATCGATCAATGGGATGTGAAGTGCACTATAATGATAAAATTCGCGCGTGAGAATTCTTCGGTTTCACAATAGGGGTTGTGCTATTGTGATGCGAGTGGTAGGGGTTGTGCTATCACCAACGAGAAATGCGGGTAGTGGCATCCCGATCGAAGTGTGTTTGTGGTGAGGGTTGTTTCACCATGTGACTTGATGGGGGTTGTGCCATCAAGGTGTCCGCTTATCCGAGCAACGTGTCAATGATGGCGATATACTCAATCGCTTATGGTTTCAATATGAGCTTGGTTTGCATATATGGTTATGCATGGTTGATGCATGTTCTTTGCCTATGGCATGTGTGGTTGCATTGCTTAATCTTGTTTCAAGATAGCATGTTGAAAAGGAAATGGTTTTGGAAATGATTTGTGAAAGAGATTTTAAAGGAAATGGGTTTGATTTCTAAATGAGGATTGTTTTCAAAACTGCATTGTTGTAGTTGGTTTTTGAGCTCCGCTCACAAAGCTTTATAGCTTACGCTCTCTTTTTCTAACAATGCATATCCGTAGACCCTTTGGAAGGCAACAGTGTAAGGGAAGTGATCCAAGTGTCCGCTCTTAGCTCAAGTATGACCTTGCTTAGATAATAGTGTGTGTGGCAATGAGGGCGAACCTTGTTCATGCCTTTGGGAGTGTTTGTAAACTCCTTGTGTTGAGAACATGTTGACGTTTATCTTGATGGCTTGTTCTTACCTTACGTCTTGTGGTTATGTGTTGGACCTTGTTTTTCTTATGTTGGATTTTGAAGCTTTCTTTTAAATTGTATGTAAAGTATGTTTATGTTTCTCTTGATCTTGGACATGTGTGATGGCTGGTTTTATCGTATATGTGTTGATCTTGTTGTTTCTCTGTTGTATTGGGTGATTAGAACCAAGTTAAATATCCTTAGAGATGCTTAAATTACAGTTTTGCTGTTTCTGCAGCAGGGTGTTTCGAAACGGGCTCGAACGTTTCGGAACAGCCCTTGCTTTTGCCTTGGCATTTCGAAACGAGTATCGAAACGGGCTAAGCAGGGCCAAAGCGGTCTCAAGACGTTTCGGAATGTTTCGCTATTGTGAAGCACCGTTCCGATACACGTATCGAAACGGGGGTCGTTGAAGTTAGTTAAAGGCATCCTTAAAGTTATTTTTCTTGTGTTTTGGTCCTAGTTTATGTTGCTTTCATTTCTAGATGTTTTATGCATGTTTTATGTTGATTTTCATCACAGAAGCATGAAATGGACTAAATTACACAAAGATCACCTTAATTGCATCATAGGTCCCTATATTATGCTTGTTTTGCATTTTGGTCCCTTGTTGCATTTTTGTTCGAATCAATGCTTGATTGTTGTTCTTTCTTCCGTTGCGTGTTCGGTAACTTAAGATTAAATCTGAGCATCTAGAAAAGATATTAATCAATGCATTCATTGTTGCTAAACAGAGGGAAATCTTCGGATCTTTATTTGATTAGTCTCGTGTAGTCCACTCGATACGGTCTGGTGACTAGGCCAAGTCGAGGGGGTTACAATTTTAGCCTCCAAACTAAATATCAAGGAGCATATAACTTCAAACACCAACTTAAGTTATGACCAAACAAAATGAAACTAGCCTTTAAACAAACTTCGAAGCCACCGTCTAGGAGTCTAAAAATAAGACTGAGATCATACATTTATGGTCTTGTAATTTGTTTCGGTCGGATGCTAGCTTTAGTCCCAAGCTACCCTGCTAATTGGGTAGAAGGAAACATGGAGCGTTAAGTACAAAATTGTACTTAGCGAGGTAATGCTAAAACTAATCCATTCTTATAATTTAACTTGTGATCAACAATGAGTTACTTAGCTAGGTTTGATAGCATACGATTAGCACCCAACTAAGCTTAGCACAACCAAAACTCAAGTGGTTCAATACATCTCATGTACATCAAGCATTTCATCATACTCAAACACATTTCGATTAGCATTAATTTATCATTATACCTCTTATTCGATCAAGCCAAAACCATACAACAAATCAATTCCCAACATGCTTATACTCATGCTTATAATCGAAACCACCAAAATCATAACAAAATATAGCATTGCATTGTCAATTATTCAAAAGCAAGATTCATAATTCATCAGAGGCATATCAACATATCATTTGTCATTTCCATTTCATTCGAAAAGGGCAATTGCCCACATTGCATATATTCGAATTTTCCAAGCATCTCACATGCATTTTATCACAATCGAAAGGACCAATGTCCACAAAATTCATCCATCAATTATATATATATCACGCCATGTCATTTCAATTATCGTTTTACTTATCCACTTCATAAGCTTATTTTAATTATGTACTTTCATTTAATTTAATTAAGATGCCCTAGGTAGAATAAAAGGATTAGATAATCAAGTCATCAAGAGGGTACCAAGTACCAAATAGGGGTTGCCTAAGCAACAAGTCGGGGGATGCTCAATAGCATCAATGTGTCTTGAATACCAAGCAAGATCACATTCGATCATCAAGTTCAGGGAGTACACTGGGTACTAAACAGAGGTTGCACTAAGCAACAAATCAGGGGTTGCACAAAGCAACAAAACAAGAGAGCTCGGACTCTAGGCATGCCGTACTATCTAAGACCTCTAATCGACCAATGGCTTATTAATCTTATTAATTTATCATACATCTTTCAACGATATCATTCATACTTAATTTAGCACATACATATTGCATCATTCGATTTGCATGCTCATTCTATCATATAATTATACCAAATCATATAAATCATACCGATTAATTTCATGCCACATTCGAACAGCATCAAAACATACATAGGCAACGACATCACATGATATTACATGCATACACCACATAGCAAATAGATTACATAAGGGCAGTCCACATTTTCATAATTTCAAGCATTAACAAAGATCCATTTCATGCATCCATTTTCCATTTAACCTCTTTCCCTTACTAAACATGTTACCAATCATAAATTAAGTCCATTTCTTGCATAAAATCATAAATTACATAAATAAACAAAGTGGTTAGGACACTAGTCCCAACCCTAATATAATTACACTCACAAACTCCTTAAGCTTGATCTTTGATTAGGATGCCCTTGTTCCTCCTCCTTGATTGATCAATCTTAGCCTCCTCCAAAGACTCCTCACAACTTTGATCTTACCACTAAACACAAAATAAATACAAACCATATCAGAAAGTAATTCAATTACATTCACTCCTTTAACACAATTATAAACATTAATCCTTGAATCTGTTTTTCTGTTGAATTAGTTGGAGGACCAGTTACTATTTTAATCATAACTTCTTAATTACTAATCCAAAATCCACTTATCATACACCATTATAAAGGTATTAAACTCATCCTTTCAACCATATAAACTTTATATTTTTCTCTATTCTGACTTAATACAGTTTATTACTTGAACATGACCCTTTTAACAATCCTGGACAGCTTGTACTGCCAAACTTCTTTAATCCATAACTTCCAATTCACGAACTGGAATTCAATTTCATTTTCTCTCAATGATACTAGACATTTTAAAGTTTATACCATAAAAATTTCAGCTCAAAATACATTATATCTTATTTTTGGTGAATTTTGAAAGTTACAGCTCAAGGTTTAAGTTTTCTGGACAATTTGCCCATTAAACACATTTAGCTTTAAATTCCACCTAATTACCTTATTTTAATTCTAAATTTACTTCATACATGATTTTTACTATCCTTTTTCAACATTTTTAAGTCATTATCAATTCTTATTATCAACAGATAAGTCCTCAATTTTACTAATTTTCCAGATCACTCATATTCTTATGTTCCGAGTAACTAACTTCCTTAATTCACCAATTTAGGCCATTTCGAATTCAATCCAAGAGTCTAAATTTATTCTTACATAATCCCCTGATTCTAAATTCTGAGTTAAGTGTAAATTTTCATATAATTCAGGTCCTTGCAATTAATGATTTTATTCAAAACAGCCCCTAATTCCATTATATTCGAATACATGTCCAGTTCTAATTTCAATCCAAATTCTCCTTATTCTATTTCATTTCTCCTGCAATCTAAGACTTGTTACTTATAAAATTTTCATTTCTCTTCAACTTTTTCCTAATAGAAATTTTCTAGTTTGGTCCCTAACTATCTCAATTTTCCATTCTATTATGAATTTCTAATCTTTCATCAAAACAATCCCCTTTTAATCGATTAACCATTTCACAAATAATTATTCAAAAATTTCACTATTTCAACTCAACATAATCACCATAACTCTATAAATTTCATGTTTAAATTAACTTTAAATTTGCATGCATGATTTTGCTCTTATTCGAACAAAAATAAGATGAAATGAGAAACTTACTTCTTGGCTTTGCTACCACTAGTTAACCCTTCTTAATCCTAGCTTAAATCCTTCAACATGCATGCAAATCCTTTCTCCATTAGAGCTTAATTTTCAGAATTTTCAAGCTTTCTTCCTCTCCCTTTTTTTTCTCTACTCACACGACAACAAAGGAGAAATGATGGAGAAGAAAATATTTTCCTTAATTTGGGGGATATGTTGGGATTTTTGTTTTACTTAATTACCCTTCTTAACATATCTAATCTAACCTTTTTACTAAGGGTAGCCCAAAGAATAACAAATTTTAACATGCAAATTATGAGTTTTATTTTCTTTTTATTTTGGTCCTCAATTTCATCCACAATTTCTTTCTTTCTTCAATTTGGTCTGATTCCCACTAGGGAAATGTACCCCCTCTAATTATTTTTAATTCTCAAATCTTATTACTCTAATCAAGTTACTATCAATTTACATCCAACTAAATTATCAACTCGACTCAATTCTTTAATTCGAATGCATAGTTCCCTTTAATTCGAGTTGATGCAATAATTGCCAAATAAGGGAGGTTCAAGGATTAAATTGAATAAATTACTTAATTATGGACTTAATTGCTTTCAAAGAATAAATTAATATCCTAATTCAATGAATTAAATTCTAGGACGGAAAAGCGGCTGTTACATGCTATGTATCTTTTCGAACAAGGCGGGCTTTAGGCCAAGGTCCCCTGTCTGCTTCGTGTAATGGAACCCTTGTTCCTCCCAAATGGCCTGCTTGGAAAACTTAGTTTTGTATCTCTTTTCATCATCATGGGAGAATAAGCGTTAGAAGGTGGGTTTGGATTGGGATGCGAATGCCATGTGTGAGACGGTTGAAATATATCTAAAAATTAAAAGAAATATTGTGAGAAGTGAGAGCAGTGGATTCAAGAAGAATATAACAAGGAGATGAAAGTAAAGTAAATGAATGGGGTGAGAATGGTTTAAATAGAGGCTGCCAAGAGGTGTCGAGGCGATATTAAATGTCCAACGATCAAGTTGTCTCGCGAACGTTACGTGGTTTCTGCCCGTTATTTCTGTAGCCATTGGCAGCTAGACTTTAGTAGGCAACTAGCCGTTACGCGCTGTCTGCGCTGGGCTGCCCTTGGTTGTCTTGGCGGGATGGTGGGCGGGCTCCTTGTTGGGCCTTCTTCTTGATCCAACTCTTTTATTTCTAAAACCTGAAATAAAATTAAGATAATTAAATACTAAAAATAAATTCTAAAAATAAAAATGTGAAAAGTAAATTTAACTGGTTTAAAATCTAATCCTAAGGAAAATAAATTGTAATAAATTAAATTCTATTCCTAAAACATAAAAATAAAAATAAAGAAAATAAGGAAAAAATAATTAAGTTATGTTGGGAGTGCATTTCGGTGCATCTCCAAGACATAACCACTTCCTGAGGTGGTGTTTCTTGTCTTTCCCTCTTGAGGGGTCCTCCTGTTCTTTAAGGTGGTGTGCTATTGGGTCCTTCAGCTTGCCCTTCGGTCTGCCATGACAGTTGCTGTCTTGTCCTGTCTTTGTGCTGATTTTGGCAGCTTAAGCATATGGGCATCCTTATTTTTCCTTTTCTGAGGGTTGCAACACATTCAACTTGATGCTCTGATTGTCTACCCTCATGATCAGCTCCCCATGCTCCACATCTATAAGTGTTCTGCCCTTGGCCAAGAATGGTCGCTCAAGGATAATAGGGGCATTTTCATCAGCCTCATAGTCTAAGATGAGGAAGTCTGCTGGAAAAATAAGGCTGCCCACTCGTACTAGGATGTCTTCAATCTTGCCCTCCGGTTGTACAAATGAATGATCGGCAAGTTTCAGCATAATGGAGGTAGGGTTGGCTTGCCCAATTCCTAGTTTGTCGAAGACTGCCTTAGGCATCAAGTTTATGTTGGATCCTAAGTCGTACAGGGCTTTTGTTTCGTGCTTACTGCCTATTCTGCATGGTATAACAAAACTGCTCAGATCTATTTTCTTGGGCGGTAACTTGTTGTGCAGCATAGCCATGCACTCCTCTGTCACATCAACTGTTTCAAACTCCCCAATTCGTTTCCTCTTAGAAACCATATCCTTTAAGTATTTTGCATAGTTGAGCATGTTCTGAATGGCTTCTATGAGAGGGATATTTATGTGCACCTATTTCAGAATATCCAAGAATTTCCTGAATTGGTGTTCTTGCTTGTGTTGTTTAAGCCTCTAGGAAAAGGTGCTAGCAGGCGGATGTCCTCTTTACGTTCTTTGCATGGGAACTTTATATGTGGAGGATCATCTGCCTTAGGGCTGCTGTTAGGTTCAACTGCTGGGGCGGCTGGTGTTGATGCTGCCGCGGTAGGTAGTTCTTTCTATATTGGCTGTTTCTCTGCTGGTTTTTCTATTCTGAGCTCATTCAACTATTTCTCACTCCTGGTTGATATGGCTTTGCACTGCTCATATGTGGGTTTAGCTGTTGCCTCTGTACTGCTAGATGCTGCACCCATTGTCCTGCTATTGAAGATCGCAGTGAACTATCCAAACTGGGTCTCTAGGTTCTTTATCGCAGCGTCCTGGTTGTTCATCCTCATCTTTGTCCAGTCCGTGAATGACTCAGTTTTATCAATAAACTTATTTGTACGAAAAATAAACTCACTAGTATTAGACATAAAAGTTTGAAGAGTTGCTTCTAGTGAATTATTGTTTTTGTAGTTGTTGTTTAGACTGGTTTTGCTGCTAGCCTCCATGTTGCTGTTGTGGATTGGCAGCAATTTTAGGATTGCTCCATGAGAAGTTTGGACTATTCTTCTAACCAGGGTTATACGTATTGGTGTTGGGCATGTTGTTCCTCTCGTATCCTCCCATGAAATTGGCAGATGCGGTACATTCGGAGGAGTCGTGGTTGCCCTCACACTCATCACAGAATGGCTCTACAACCTTGGCCTCATGACTTTCCCAGCGGGTTTCACCATGTTCATAACCAGCTCTGTCAGCTTGTCGAGGCGGGCATTGACAGATTCTGAGGCTTCCGCTTCGTTCACAACTACTGACCGCCTAACGCCGCCTCGGCGGGCTGTTGGGTACTTATAGTCATTTTTGGTGGCTTGGTTCAGGATCCGTAGTGCTTCCTCTGGTGGTCTGTTGAGGATAATTATGTTGGTTGAGGCATCAATCATCATTCGAGATGGGTAGTTCACCCCGTTGTAGAACATTGACACCTGTGTCCAAGCCGGGAAACCATGGAGCGGGCAGTTGTTAAGCATTTGTTGGTACCGCTCCCATGCTTCATACATTGGCTCATCATCCCCTTGTCGGAAGGCTGTGATCTCATTTCTCAATCTATTTGTGACATTTGATGGGCTGAAACGATCCAGGAAATCCTTGCACAGCTCTGTCCATGTGTTGAACGATCCTGCTGGCTGGTTGTTCAACCACTGTTTTGCCCTATCTATTAGTGAATAGGTGAATAACCTCAGCCTTAGCACATCTTGGTGGACTCCATGTATTTTGAAAGCTCTGCATATGTCCAGGAATCCTCTTAAGTGCCGCCGAGCATCTTCTGTGGCAGTCCCTCCAAATTTCCCCAAAGTGTTGATCATGTTAAACATCACGGGCTTCAGCTCAAAGTGATTCACCTAAATTTCAGGTTCTTTCACTGTAGGATCGAACCCTCTGAAATCATGTTCCAAATAATCCTTGGTGGTTCGAACGTACTGTGGCTGCCTGGGCGGAATAGGGGCGACTGCCTTGGTGGAACTTGCTGATGTTCTCTAGGCGGCAGGTCTTGCTGCCCATCCATGCCGTTCTGAGCATTGTTGGCAAGGTTGTCGTTAATTACTTCCATGGTTTCCTCTACTTTTCTCTTTTTTTAGTTTCCTCTAAGGCTGTTCTGATCTCATTTTTTATTTCTCTTGCTCTTTGTTCGATATCATCAACATAAACGATTTTGCCTTTTGGGTTTGCCCTGGTCATGCACTTAGCAAAGGAACTGTAACATATTTTTTGAATAAAGATAAACCCTAAAAATTAAAAGCAAATAAAATAATAGTGTAGGAATTAAAAACGAATTTCGATGTTACCAATCCCAGGCAACGGCACCAAAAACTTGTAGAGCGTTTTAGTGTTATCTAAATATGACCACAAGTGCACACTCTTGTCAAGTAATAGTATAAAAGATATCGTCTCCCACGGGGATTGAACAGCTTAACTCGATTCGTTGTTCCTGCACAAGAAAACTAAATGCACAAATAACTTGGGTTGTTGTTAGAAAAATAAAATAAAAACACAAGTAAATAAAAGGGAAGAGTTCAGATTGATAGAATGGGTTGGGTTATGCTGCTGTTTAGTGTGAAACTGCATTGAATAGGATAAGTTGCTTTGCGCTGCCAAACATCGCTACCTCGGCGGGAGATGGCAGAATGATTGATGTGACACTCTCGCTGCCCCGGTAGTGGAATGGATGTGTGTCTCGGCGGCAAACTCTGCATAACTACAAGGTTCTGTAGAACGATTCGAAAGTGATCCCGCTTATGTCTAAGTCAGAATGCTGTTGATGCCCACTACAGATAATACCAGTCCCGATGTGAATCCTGCAAAGACAACAATGTTTGTTCATCATCTTTTAGCCGCCTTAAACCCTAACCTATGTCAAGGCTAGATTGAACAACACTGTCTATAGATGAGATAGTGCTTACTCCTTTCGTGAGTTTGACTCTCTCGATACCGAACAAATGGATAGTAAACAACTAATCTTTCTCCTTAATTGAAAACTATGAAGAACATGGAATAAGCAAACCTTGAAGCTTTATTGCAAAAACAAACTTAAAATCCTAAACAACCATTCTCACACTAATTACAACATAACCCAAACCCAAAGAGAATTTTATAACATTATGGCGGCAAGAAAACCTAAACTATGCCTAAGGGAAAACCTAAGTTGTTTTGAAGTAAAAGTACAATGGGTATATATAGGCATTAGCTAGGTCTAGTCCTTCTTGAAGTAGAAGTCTTCATAGTAGCTTTTGCATTAAATGCAACCTTAAATTCTGACTTCTTTGAGTTGAATGTGGACTTCTTCATGTTACCTTGCTCCGAAAGTAATATCGCATTCCTCCTTCGGCGGCTCTGCCTGCTGCTACAGTCATCGAAAAATTGAGTGGACAACATCATTAAAATCATGATTTTTTGCTCTACATATCGCACTCCAGTTCTTCAATTCCTCAGTTTGTTATCTTGTGCGGCAGGTAGGGCGGCGGCAGCTGCTGTCTCTGTCTTGAACTGCATCAGTTCAGCTCCTTAGTCTGCTGCCTCAGCATCATGTCCTTAGCTCCTCTCTCCTTCTATCAACCTCTAATACCTGAAACTAAAACTAAACTAAAACAATACATTTTCTTTACTAAATAACAGATAATCTATAAAAAGCATGGCGAAGTAAAGATTACTGTAAAATGCACTGCATGATGCTAATTATGCCTAAAATGTACTTAAAACAACAATAATATGAGATAGAATGTGCATGAAATTTAAAAGTTTGAAAAATTTTCAAAACCAAAATTTTATCAAGTGTTTTGTTATATCAAAAAGGGGGGATTTTTAGACTTATTTTTATTTTGATATATCTAAAAGGACTAACTTGCAAAATTTTGTAAACTTAATGTATTAGATTCAAAATTTTCAAAAATGAAACTTTAACTTGAACAAACATTTTGTAAATTGCTTGACTTAATACATACATTATATACTCTTTCAAAAGTCATCTAAAAGTCAAAATTATGAGTTTCCAAGTAGAGGTTTCAAAACCCCCTAGGTGGTTTCAAAACTGTTAGACTCGATATCCTTCAACCGAATTACTTGCCAAGTGTGGAGAAAATTGATTTTTGGTTGAAGGAAAAGATAGACAAATCGACAAAGAATTTATAGTGGTTCAAGCTTTTAACAAGCTCTACATCCACTACCTTAGCTCCCACTAAGGATTTTCAAACCAATTTCACTAGAAATTCTTCCCCTTTTCAAGGCTTAGGAGGAAACCTTTACAACCTAGACTCACTCACCAAGTCTAGCAACCAAAGCTCACAAACCGAGCTTTGGGAACACTCTTGAACAAGAGAAAATCTAGAAAACTTGAAATCCCTCTAAAAGGTGTTTGTTTGCACTAATTAAGCACTCACCCAAACCTAAATACTTAAGCAAATGTAAAAATGTAAGCTCACAAGTGTTGTCTATACAAAGAATTAGAATTTAAGCCCTAAGAAAAATTTTCTTCATAATATTGTTGACTTGTGGATCATTAGTCTTTTATAGATGCTTGGAGGTCCCTTTTATACCCCTAAATGAGCTTCTAGTCGTTGGTGACCGTTGGGGGCTTTATTTCTCGCAATAAATGCAGTTATGGGGCTAACTGTATCGATACAGGTTCTTCAAGAACTAGCCGTTATTCTTTCCTCAGCTGATGTGTATCGATACGCGTTGGAGCATATTGTGTTAAGATATATGTTTTGATATAATAATTGAAAAATTGATTTGGACTAAATTGAAAAAGATTTCAAAATGTTTTGTAAGTCCAAACAACTTGAAAACTTTTCAAGGGTTTTTAAAAGGCTTTGGAATAACTTAAAATGTTTTAAAGTAGCCAAAACCTATGATTTTTAATGTTACAGTACCGATACGATGTATACCGTATCGATACTCCTTAGGGTTTCAGCTATAGGGAAATTCCAGTAGCCAAAACTCGTACCGATATGCCTTTGCCGTATCGATACGGAGAGTTTTAAAACCCCCCAACGGCTAGTCGCGTACAGATACAGTTGTATCGCGTACCGATACGCCTTAATCGCTCCCAACGGCTATTTGAAATGCAGGCCGTACCGATATGCTCGTAAGCATATCGATACGCTCGTAAGAGTATCGATACACATAAGCTGACGCAGGCTCAACGACTAGTTTCCAAGAAGGTCGTATCGATACAATGAAACTAGTATCGATACCCTACTGCCCAGAACTCCATTTATGGAGGGAAATAAAGACCCCAACGACTCCAATCCAATCCCAACGGTCTACAACGGCTAGAAGATCAATTGGGAGTATAAAAGAGACCTCCAAGCATCTATGGAAGACTAATGCTTCAATTGTCAACAACAATATGATGCCAAATTTGTCTTAGTGCTTTAATGTACATACTTTGTATAGACAACACTTGTGAGTCAAAATTGTCATATTTGCTCAAGTGTTTAGGTTTGGGTGCGTGCTTAAGAGTGCAAACATCAACCTTGTAAGAGGGATTTTAGTTTGCTTATCCTTATATATTGTAAATAGGGTTTTGATCAAGCTATGGGCTAGACAGCTTTGATCGTTGTAAGGATTTCCACCTAAGCCTAGAAAAGGGGACGAATTTCTTAGTGAAATTGATTGAAATCCTTAGTGGGGAAGCTAAGGTAGTGGATGTAGGCTTAGGTTAGAAACCCGAACCAATCTAAATATTCGTGTTTTTTATATTTTTCGCTTCCACCACCAATCACCCACATAGCTCAACTTCTCCACCACTTGGCAAGCTAAATCGATCGAAGGAAATCGAGTCTATCAAGCCTAACATATCGGTACGGCCTGCATTTCAAATTCATCTACTTGGAGTGATGATGACTCCACCGATAATGAACAAGCCCACCTTTTCCTTATGGCCATCCAAGAAGATTCAAGGGTAACTTCTAATTCATCTACTTCAACTTCTTATTCTTTTGATGAACTATAAGATGCTTATGATGATTTGGTTTTAGAGTTTAAAAATCACATTTTGAAAAATTGTAAGGCATGTAAGTGTTCCTTTTTTGTGAGAGCACAAGTGCACACTCCTGCCAAGTTATAGTATAAAAGATGTCGAATCCCACGAGGATTGGTTAGCTTGGTTCGTTTTGTAGTCCCTACACAAGGTTAAGTAAAAACACAAGTAAAGTAATTGTTGAGATGAATAGTAAAGCAAAGTACAACACAAATAATGAAGGAGGTGATTCAAATTGATAAAGCAGGCATGGTTATGCTGCCACTTAGAGTGAAACTGTGTTGTAAAAGGCTAAGTTGTTTTGCGCTGCCACGATATGCTACCTCAGCGGGTATGGTGTGCGGTAGCTACGACGCTGTCACGCGGCCGCAGCGGGTCACTACCCCTGCAACTTTCGCTGTCTCGGCAGGTGGAACGGAAATAAGTCATGGCGGGAAGTCTGGCAGATATTCCAAGTTCGGCGGGATAGTCAACAGTGATCCTCCCTATTTCTTGGCAATGATGCTCGAAAGCTAGCGTGACGTAGGCAATACCTAACAATCTTAGTGTAAACCTAACACATGCTAGTCAACTCGGTTGGTGATCACTTTTAGGCGCTGAAACTTGTGATCTTTTGGAACCAAGTTAGTCACGCCTCAGAATGTTGTGACCGTGCTTAACCCTTTCGTGATGTTGACACTTTCGTGCCCCTAAATGGATTCTCTCAACTTACGGTTAGGACTAATTGAAAGAATGAAGTGCATAAACTAAGCAAACTTGGAATTTTATTGAAAAACAACTTAAAACCTAATACAACCATTTCACAGCTAATTTACAACATAACCCTAACCCAAATGAAGTTTAGAACATGGCGGCAACGAAGAACACTAGCTATGTTTATAGAAAACCTCAGATGATTTGAACTAGGAGTACAATGAGTATTTATAAACAAATAACTAGGTTAAGTCCCCCTTAAAGTAGAAGTCCTCAAATGTAGCTTTCCACATTTAATGTGACTTTAAACTCTAACTTCTTTGCGTTGAATGTGGACTTTATCTTGTTTGCCTTAGCCCGCAAGTAACCTTGAGATCTTACTTCGGCGGCTCTGGCTACAACCACAGACGTTAGAAAATCGTGTGAACGGTGGCGATAGACTCAGGATTTTAAGCTCTACAAATCACACTCCGATTCTCCAACTCCATAGTTTGCTGTTGTGGGTAGCAAGATCGGCGACAACTTTACTCGGTAGCAACTTGTCTTCAGCTGGAACTGTATTAGTACAACCCCTTGGTTTGCTGCCTCAGCGTTGCATCCTCAGCTCCTCTTTCCTTTTCTCATCCTTTATTACCTAAAAACAAAAATACACTAAAACAATATCTCTTGTTTACCAAATAAAAAATAATCTATAAAAGCAAGGTAAAACGAAAGAATACTATAAAATGCAATGCATGCACCTATTTATGCCTCAAATGAGCTTAAAAACAGTAATGATAAGAGGTGCAATGTGCAGGAAATATATGACTTGTGGACACTTTACACACCCCAAACTCAAACTATTTCTTGTCCTCAAGCAATGCAACCTAAAATACTTGCTCTAATAATAATCAGAAAGAAGAACTTGTTTTTAACTTGATTTTATACCTCAAGGTCGTGACACCTATATTAAATTAGTGAAGGGAAATAAGCAAGAAAATAACTTAGCATTAAATTTCTCATGCCAGTGTGGTGTGTGCATGTCTATGGCAGGCTGAATACGCAGAATAAATAATCAAACAAAGATATTGTTGTGATGTAAAGGTTGCTGCCGAGGCAGCACAATTAAGCACATTAGTTTAATCATAGCAATGGGGGCTTCAGATTATCAAAACTACTCTTTTAGGTATGAAGTTGTGATAGGAGCAAACTACAAAACCTCGAACCCTTGGAGTAGAGTCATCCCGTGAAGACTTTCATTCACTCATGCTAATTTGTCCGTCACTTCACGGCTTTCAGATTCATGGACTTTGATAGCAGCGGAGTGTCCTCGCACATGATTCTTCCTAGAGCCTGTTGCAGGCACCTCTAGGGTAAGACATCATTATTCTTTGTTTTTGATTCTGCTGTCGTGGTAGTGCTCTATTTTTCTGTTTCTTTTGCTTGCTTTGGCGGCTACCTACAATCATCGTTAGAATTTTGCAAAGAATTCTAAAAACAAACAGACAATGTTCATTAAATATTCTAACGCATTCATCAAGTAACAGAGGTGTTTGACACGTTTAGGAAAAAAGAAAAAAAACTAAGTCATATTTCATGCTTTTCCCAAGTTTAAGTTCAATTTCCATTAGGTGCGGAAATAAATTAGTCGTATATCCTATCATAGGCACAAGTCATAACAATTTTTTTTCCGATTATTACTAAGGCAAGTATAATGCAACCTAAAATGCAACTAAGTATGCCTAAATAAAAGATGTGAGAGCTATCCCCCCAAACTCGAGATGGGCATTGCCCTCAATGCACAAAACATGTAAAATTCAACAAAAGAAAAATAAAGGTAAGAAAAAGGGAAGAAGACTTAGGTTGATGTTATTAGCAGGTTACGGCAGTGGGCTCGACATTGCTGCCTCGTGCTTTGCAGTTCTTGGGTTTTGACCTGCATAATTAATTGTGAGACGATAATAAAGAAAAATGAAAAAAAACGAAACCTAATCCTAAAAACTACTCCTACTAAAACAGTAAATAGAGGCTAAGATAAGGTTATGTCACAGTGGGGTGGGCATCCCCCAATGTGAATACTTCCTGTTCTTTTATGGCAGAATCCCTTGTGTAGTGCTTTAGTCGCTGCCCATTGACTTTGAACTTTGTCCTTCCATTTACAGATTTTATCGTCACGACGCCATGTGGGAAGGCTTGGACTACTTTGCAGGGTCTTGACAATCTGGATTTTAGCTTCCAAGAAACAATCTGAGGCGGGAATTGAACAACAACACTTGCTGCCCTAACAGGAACTGCCACTGTTGAATCTTACTGTCGTGCCATTTTTTGATTTTTTTCCTTGTACAGCTTGGCGTTCTCGTATGCCTCCCGCTAGAATTCTTCCATTTCTGTCAGATTTAGTAGTCTCATTTCCCCAGCCTGTTTCCAGTCCATGTTAACTGCCTTGACTGCCCAATACCCCTTGTGTTCTACTTTTGATAGGGAGATGGCAGGCCTTTCCGTATACTAGACGATATGGAGACATTCCTAGTGGTGTTTTGTATGTTGTTCGATATGCCCAAAGAGCATCGTCTAGTTTTAGTGACCAATTTTTTCTATTAGGGTTTACAACTTTCTCCAAGATGGTCTTGACTTCCCTGTTCGAAATTTCTGCCTATCCATTTGTTTGTGGATGATAGGCAGTGGCAATCTTGTACTTGACCCCAACTCTCTGGTGTACCTTCACAATTAATCTGTTATCGAAATGGGTGCCTTCATCACTAATGATTGCTCTCGGTACCCCGAACCTTGTGAAGATGTTCTTTCATAAGAACCTATGAACGGTCTTTACATCATTGTGAGGGGTGGCAATGGCTTCTACCCACTTAGAAACATAATCAACTGCTAGGAGGATATACATGTTTCCATACGAAGATGGGAATGGCCCCATAAAATCTATCCCCAAACATCGAATAATTCGACCTCTAGGATTATTTGAAGGGGCATTTCATTCATTCTTGGTATGTTTCCTGTCCTTTGACAACTGTCACACTGTTTGTAGAATGCTTGTGCGTCTTTATACAATGTCGGCCAAAAGAACCCTGATTGTAGCACTTTTGCTGTTGTGCACTGTCCTCCGAAATGGCCTCCATATGGTGTTGTGTGGTATTGTAAGAGTATAGCCTGCTATTCATCCTCTGGAACACACCATCTGATAACCTGGTCTGCACAATTTTTAAACAAGAAAGGCTCATCCCAAAAATAATGCTTAGCATCATGTTGGAATCGTTTCTTCCCTTGAGAGTTAAGTTCATAAGGCAAAACACCATATACTAAATAATTTACAATATCTGCATACCAGGGTGTGTCTGTTGATGTTGCTACCGCGACTTCTGCATGGGCGGCAGGTAATAGTCCTTCAGCTTCAAGGGCAGCTACCAGAGCAGAGGCTAGTAACAGTTGTTCGTCAGGGAATTCATCCTGAATTTTGTTGTGGGAGATTTTCTCTTGTTTATTCTCAAGCCGAGAGAGATGGTCCGCCACTTGATTTTCTATGCCTTTTCTATCTCGGATTTCTATGTCAAACTCTTGCAGCAGTAGGATCCACCGGATTAGGCGGGGCTTTGCGTCTTTCTTTGCGAACAGTTACCTTAAGGCAGAATGGTCTGTGTGAACTATCACCTTTGTCCCACTCATGTAGGGCCAGAACTTATCGAATGCGAATACTACTGCCAGCAGTTCTTTCTCTATAGTAGTGTAGTTGGTCTGGGTAGGATTTAGTGTTTTGCTAGCGTAGTATACTATGTGAAAGATCTTATCTCTGCGCTGCCCTAGGGCGGCACCGACGGCAGTGTCACTAGAATCACACATGAGTTCGAAGGGTTGACTCCAGTCAGGGGAACTACCACATGTGCTATGACTAGCTTTTCCTTTAAGGTTTTGAATGCCTCCTGACATGCCTCATCAAAGATGAATGGTTTGTCATGTTCCAACAAAGTACACATCGTTTTAGAGATTTTAGAAAAAATTTCAATGAATTTGCGATAGAAACCTGCGTGTCCCAAAAAACTCTGAATACCTTTGACAGCTGTGGGCGGCGACAAGTTGGCTATTACTTCAATCTTGGCTTTGTCTACTTCTATTCCTTGTGCAGAAATTTTATGCCCCAAGACTATGCCTTCGTCGACCATAAAGTGACATTTTTCCCAGTTAAGCACCAGGTCTGTTTCCTCACATCTAGTCAACACTTTTTCAAGGTTGCCGAGACAGCTGTCGAAAATGTTTCCGAAGACATAGAAGTCATCCATGAAGATTTCTATGAAATATTCTATCATGCCGAAGAAGATTGCCATCATGCATTGTTAGAATGTGGCTGGGGCATTGCACAACCCGAATGGCATTCTTCGAAAAGCATAGATGCCATATGGGCAAGTAAAGGTTGTTTTGGCCTGGTCCTTCGATGCGATGGTGATTTGGTTGCAACCTGAGTATCCATCCAAAAAGCAATAGAAGGGTTTACCAGCAAGGCAGTCAAGCATTTGATCAATAAAAGTTAATGGGAAATGATCCTTTTTTGTTGCTTTATTTAACTTGCGGTAATCCATGCATATTCACCAACCAGTTATTGTTCGAGTTGGTATTAATTCGTTATTATTGTTGCTTACCACATTTATGCCACCTTTCTTTGGTACACATTGTACCAGGCTTACCCATTCGATGCCAAAAATTGGATATATGATACCAACATCTAACCACTTGATGATTTCCTATTTGACAACTTCTCTCATGGCCTCATTTAATCTCCTTTGGGCATCCACAGTTGGTTTTTGGTCCTGCTCAAGCTGGATTTTGTGTATGCAAATTGCAGGGCTAATTCCATTTATATTGGCAATGGTCCAGCCTATTGCCTTCTTATGATGTCTCAGCAACGCAGTCAATTGTTGTTCCTGTGTAGGCTGCAACTTGGAAGAAATGATTATTGGCAGTGTATCATTAGGTCCCAGGAAAACATATTTAAGTTGTGCAGGTAGGGCTTTTAACTCAAGAGTGGGAGGTTGTTCGGTGGATGGTTTGAACATCTTGCCCCCTTTTCTGTGTAATTTAGAGGTTCAAAGTACTTACATGGTCTACTTGTTACCAGTATTCCTCTTTCTGTTCTTCCATTTCCTGCTTTGTCCACTCATCACATTGTTCATCTTCTGGGCAGTTCTCTAAATGGCTGTCGAGGTTGATGTCTATGCAGTCTTGCTGCAGGCAGGGTTTGTTGACTTTAAGGTTTAACTCTGAGATAGCATCCAGTAGCTAGCATTCTCCCGGATCTTCAGCATGTCTCAGGGATTGGAAAACGTTCAGTTTCACTTGTTGATCATCTATCCTCATCATAAGTTCGCCTTTTTCTACATCGATTAGTATTCTGCTCGTAGCAAGGAACAGCCTCCCCAAGATTATCGGTGCTTTTTCATCTACTTCACAGTCCAGCACCAGAAAATCGGCAGGAAAAATAAATTTATCCACCTTTAAATTTATGCTCGCCCCTAAGTCACATAACGCTCGTACGGAGTGGTCGCTGCCTATTTTATAGGGGATTATAAAGCTGTCTGGATCTTTCTGTTTGGGCGGTGCTTTATTGTGCAGCATAGCCATGCATCCTTCTGTTACTGTCATTGTTTCAAATTCCCCAATCCTCGTTCTACTGTATACCATATCTTTTAAGAACATGGCATAGATGGGCATTTGTTCGATCAACTCTATCAGTGGAAGGTTGATTTTGACTTGCTTTAGAACATCCAGAAACCTTTTATATTGCATCTCTTGTTTCTGTTTTTTCAGTCTTTGGGGAAATGGTGGTGGAGGTACAAGGTTGACAGTTTTTTCTTTGTTGGCCATCCTATTCTAGGGAGGGGTGGTTGGTTTAGGATCTATCTGTTCTTTCCCAGTTTTATCTACTGATTCCTGTTCTAGTGTTGTTACGGCAAATTGCTCGACGGGTCGAACTAGTTCGAAAAGTGTTGTTTCTCTTGCAGTAGGCATGGATGGGTTCTGTAATGTTATCCCGCTTCTGGTTGTTACAGCCTTGCACTGTTCATGGGATTTTCCTTTTTCTATTTCAATATTACTAGGTAATCCACCTATTGGCCTAGTACTGATGATCTGAGCAAATTTTCCAAACTACGTCTCTAGATATTTTATGGCTACCTCTTGGTTGTTCATCATGCTTTTTGTCCTGTACATGAAAGATTCAGTTTTATCAATTAATTTATTTGTATTGAGAATGAAATCATGAGTACGGGACATGAAAATATGCATGGTAGATTCTAAGGAGGAAGTGCTTGTATCCTGTTGTGGTGGCAGCTGTCGTGGCAGGTTCTGTTGATAATCCACCGGTTGCTGTGATGGGTTTGCAACAATTCTGGGGTTGCTCCAAGAGTAGTTAGGATGGTTCTTTCATCCTGGGTTGTAGGTATTCTGAGCATTTCTGCTATTCTTCTCATATCCTCCCATATAATTGGCGGATGCGACACAGATAGAGGAATCATGGTCACCACCACATTCTTCACAAAATGGTGCCATAGCCTTTACTTCATAGACCTTCCCAGGGGGTTGCACAATCTTCATTACCAGCTCCGTCAGTGTATCAAGGCAGGCGTTAACAGATTTTGAGGCTTCTAACTCTTTTGCAGTGGCTGGCCGCCTAGTGCCGCCTCGGCGGGCTGTCGAGTTCTTGTAGTCATTTTTAGCGGCTTGGTTCAGCAGCCGCAGTGCTTCCTCTTGGGGTCTGTCGAGAATGATCCCATTGGCCGAGGCATCTATCATCATCCGAGTTGGGTAGTTAACCCCGTTGTAGAATATGGATACCTGCGTCCAGGCTGGAAGACCATGTAGCAGGCAGTTATTCAACATCTGTTGATAACGCTCCCATGCCTCATACATCATCTCGTCATCCCCTTGTCTAAAGGCCGTGATCTCATTCCGTAGTCTATCAGTGACATTGGATGGGCTAAATCGATCTAGGAAGTCTTTACATAGTTTCGTCCATGTGTTGAAAGACCCGATTGGCTGGTTATTCAACCATTGTTTTGCCCTATCTCTCAGTGAATAGGGAAACAACCTCAGCCTCAATACATCCTGGTGGACCCCATGTATCTTGAAGGCTTTGCAGATGTCCAGGAATCCTCTCAAATACTGCCGAGCATCTTCTGTGGCAGTCCCGCAAAAGTGCCCTAATGTGTTTATCATGTTGAACATGACAGGATTTAGCTTGAAATGGTCTGCCCCTATATCAGGTTCCATCACTATTGGTTTGAACCCTTAGAAATCGTGTTCAAGATAATCTCTAGTTGTTCGAATCTGGGTCGGCCTGGGCGGAAGCTGGGGATCCTACCGTGGTGGATCTTGCGGACCTCTGGGCGACAAGTCGTGCTGCCCGTCCCCACCGTGTGCGGCACCTTTAGATGGGTCCATGTTTACCTTTGCTTCTTCCTTTGTTTCTTTGTTTTTCTTTAGGACTTCCCTGTGCTCCTCCTTAATTTCTCTTGCTTGGCGTTCGATATCGTCGTAAAAGAGGAGGTTTCCTTTAGGGTTCGCCCTGGTCATACACTAGCGAAGGACACGGTAAAATTCTCTTTTTTCGATTAAAAATAATGATAAAATAAAAAGTAAATGAAAGGTGCAGAAATTGAAAAACGAAATTCGTTGTTACCAATCCCCGGCAACAGCGCCAAAAACTTGTAAGGCGTGTAGGTGTTCCCTTTTTGTGAGAGCGCAAGTGCACACTCCTGCGAAGTTATAGTATAAAAGATGTCGAATCCCACGAGGATTGGTCAGCTTGGTTCGTTTTGTAGTCCCTACACAAGGTTAAGTAAAAACACAAGTAAAGTGATTGTTGGGATGAATAGTAAAGTAAAGTACAAAACAAATAATGAAAGAGGTTATTCAGATTGATAAAACATGTATGGTTATGCTGCCACTTAGTGTGAAACTACATTGTAAAAGACTAAGTTGTTTTGCGCTGCCACGATATGCTGCCTCGACGGGTATGGCGGGCGGCAGCTACGACCTTGTCACGCGGCCGCAGCGGGTCACTACCCCTACAACTTTCGATGTCTCGGCAGGTGGAACGGAAATAACTCGGTTGGTGATCCCTTTTAGCCGCTGAAACTTGTGAACTTTTGGAACCAAGTTAGTCACGCCTCAGCATGTTGTGACCGTGCTTAACCTTTTCGTGAAGTTGACACTTTTGTGCCCCCTAAATATTTTTCTCTCAACTGACGATTAGGACTTATTAAAAGAATGGAGTGCATAGATTAAGCAAACTTGGAATTTTATTGAAAAACAAATTAAAACCTAATACAACCGTTTCACAGCTAATTTACAACATAACCCTAACCCAAATGAAGTTTAGAACATGTTGTGGGCAGCAAGATCGGTGGCAACTTTACTCGGCAACACCTTGTCTTCAGCTGGAACTACATCAGTACAGCCCCATGGTTTGCTGCCTCAGCGTTGCATCCTCAACTCCTCTTTCCTTTTCTCAGCCTTTATTACCTAAAAACAAAAATACACTAAAACAATATCTCCTGTTTACCAAATAAAAGATTATTTATAAAAGCAAGGTAAAACAAAGGAATACTGTAAAATGCAATGCATGAACCTATTATGCCTAAAACGAGCTTAAAATAGTAATAATAAGAGGTGGAATGTGCAGGAAATATAGGACTTGTGGACACTTTACAAAAATAAGAAATTGGTTTCAAACTTGAAAATTCAAAATGATTTGATTTCTAAAACCAAAGTTGAACTTGAAGCAAAAGTCAATTAGTTTGAGCAAAAAAGTATGGATTTACAAAATTTTCTTTATAAAGTTTAAGAAAAAAAAAGATTTGATTTCCAAAGAGCTTGAAAAGAAAACGAATTTTGGAAAATCAAAATTTTATCAAAGACAATCTAGTGCCCCTAGATTTTTGAATGTCAAAGTTTTTAGAAGTATTTGGGTCCCAAAAGGACTAAGTACTTCAACTAAAAAGGATGAAATTGAAAACTAGATTCCTAAGGGAACTAAATTATGTGTTACTAACGTCTATGGATCCAAAGAAATTTGGATACCAAAAATTATTTGATTGTCTTGTTTTAGGTGTGATGAAGATTGGTCAATAAAGTACAAAATTGAGGGGGAGGTCTATACACACATGGAAAGACACTTGAAGAAGGAAGGCTTTACATCCTCCCTTGGGTTCAAGTGGTAAAATTTAGTTGAATTTATTTGTTTTTCATTTGATTTATTTATTTTAATTCAACTAGATTATCATATATAGTTGGACTAACCATTTGATAATGCTTTGAGTAAGGGGGAGCATTTTTTAAAACCAAAATTCTTGTTTGTGTCAAAAAATTTCAACCTCCTATGTTATCTTGAACTTAAAGTATTTTGAATTCTTTTTTATATAACAAAAAGGGGGAGAAATGGTTTGAAAAATTTATTTTTCAAGTAAGAATAATGGGAGCTTCAAATTTTTTAAAAAATATGTCTCTTATTCAAAATTTATTTTACAAAGGGGGAGAATCACAAACAATTTTTCAAGTTGTTTTATTATATCAAAAAGGGGAGATTGTTAAGATATATGTTTTGATATAATAATTGAAAAATTCATTTGTCTAAATTGGAAAAGATTTCAAAATGTTTTGTAAGTCCAAACAACTTGAAAACATGTTTAAGGGTTTTTACAAGTCTTTGGAAACAGCTAGTCACGTATCGATACGCCTTAACCGCTCTTAACGGTCATTTTCCCAACGGCTATTTGAAATGCATGATGTACCGATACAGTCGTAAGCGCATCGATACGCATAAGCTGAAGCAGGCTCAACGACTAGTTTCCAAGAAGGTCGTATCAATACAGTGACACGAGTATCGATACCCTACTGCCCAAAACTACATTTATGGAGGGAAATAAAGATCCCAACGGCTACAATTCAATCCCAACTGTCTACAATGGCTAGAAGATCAATTGGGAGTATAAAAGGTACCTTCAAGCATCTATGGAAGACTAATGCTTCAATTGTCAACAACAATATGATGTCAAATTTGTCTTAGTGCTTTATTGTACACACTTTGTATAGACAACACTTGTGAGCCAAAATGTTCATATTTGCTCAAGTGTTTACGTTTGGGTGAGTGCTTAAGAGTGCAAACATCAACCTTGTTAGAGGGATTTTAGTTTGCTTATCCTTATCTCTTGTGAAGAGGGTATTGATCAAGCTTTGCACTAGAAAGCTTTGATCGTTGTAAGGTTTCCTCCTAAGCCTAGAAAATGGAACGAATTTCTTAGTGAAATTGGTTGAAGTCCTTAGTGGGGGAAGCTAAGGTAGTGGATGTAAGCTTTGGTTAGAAAGCCAAACCAATCTAAATATTTGTGTTGTTTTTTTCGCTTCCACCACCAATCACCCACATAGCTCAACTTCTCCACCACTTGGCAAGCTAAATCGGTTGAAGGAAATCGAGTTTATCAAGCCTAACATATCAGTACTGCCTGCATTTCAAATAGTCGTTGGGAAAATGACCATTGGGCGTATCGGTACACGATACAACCGTATCGATACGGATACTAGCCGTTGGGGGTTGTAAAACAACCGTATCGAAACGCCACATAGCATATCGATACATGTCCTCTCCGTATCGGTACGACCAAGCTGTATCGGTACGGGTTTTGGCTACTGGAATTTTCCTGTAGCTGAAACTCTAAAGCATATCGATACAAGGTATACCGTATCGGTACGGTGGCTTGAAAACAAAGGTTTGGCTACTTTTAAGACATTTTGAATCATTCCAAAGCCTTGTGAAATGCATCAAACATATTTTTATGTTGTTTGGACTTATTAACATTTTGAAACCTTTTCAATTTAGTCCAAAACAATTTTTCTATAATTATATCAAAAAACATCTCAACCGAAACCACTAAGGCAATAAGGCCTAGAAATCCTATTTTGGTTAATACTCGTTTCAAAACTAGGGCATGTAAAAGTTATATTTTCCTTTTGAATTACCCCAGGTTTCAAAACCACTTCAATGGTTTTGAAACCTCTGTGTAGGTGAGCAGTTAATACTCGTTTCTAATGGCTTCCAACGGCTCAAAAGTCCCCACAACATCTCCCAACGGTTAAAAAAGATTAATAGCATATAAAAGGGTCTCCAAACAGTGATGAAGCAATAAGAAAGCCTATCAAAATATTCAAGCAATCAAAATCCAATTTGTACTCAAATTTTCCATCTTTCTTGTAAACACAACTGTTGTTCTTTATTGTAATTCATTTACTAGTGTTTCTTAGGTGTGTGTGAGAGCTTAAACTTTGCAAACACCTTCTTTGTGAGGGTTTTCTAGTTTGCTTATTTGTACTTGTTTTTGGGAAAGGATTCAATAGACTTTGGGGTATAAGTCTATTGAATTGTGAAAGGTTACTCCTTATCCTAAAGGAAAGACAAATTAATGGATTTGTGGAAAACTGTATAAGGTTAACTTATTCCTGGTAAAAGGATATTTAGTAAATTATTCAGGGCATTCAAGGCATGCATTGAAGGGTCCCCATTATGCAAACGTATGATTCAATTTGATGGTACCTAGTTGTATGAGAAGTACAATCATATATCACTTATGGCTATTGCACAAGATGAAGATAGTAATATATTGCCAATTACCTTTGCCATAGTTAAAAAAGAAGACGACGATGGATGTGAATTCTTTTTGAGACATTTACGTAGACATGTAGTGAAAGAAGACAAGGTTTTTATGATTTTTGACAGAGGGACTGCGCTCTTATCAGTAATTGACAAACAAAATAGTTTATGGACGCCTCCGCATGTATATCCATCATACTGCGTACGACATATTGCTTTAAATGCCAAGACTAATTTTGGAAGCAATGAGATCCGAAAAGAGATTTTAAACACGGGTAAATTTTAATTCGCTGTTTATAAAAATTATTAATTTATTTATGATGTTTTATTATTTGATTTAACTAACTACTTTTTAAAATAGGGCATGAACTACTTCAACCAAAATTCGAAGCGAGGTTAAGAAGGTTGAGGCGGCACAACATACGTGTATTTAATTTTGCAAATGCCATCCTCATGGAAAGATGGTTACAACCTATGATGAAGGTCGGCGTTACGGCCATATGACAACTAACTTTGTTGAGGCTATAAACTCGGTGCTTAAGGGAACACGCCATCTCCCAATTGCAAGTATTGTGTGGGAGACCTACTTCAGATTGGGTAAAGTTTGGTGCGGCAAAGGGATGGAAGTAAACTCCTAGATAAACATAAAAAAATTGGTTTAAAACCCTGCAGGATAGAATGATCAATCTTCAAGCGGATGCAACCTCTGTGAGAGTCATAACCTTCAACCCAAATGATGTAGAATTTACTGTCAAGGAAAAGGTCCGAGGTGAGAATAGAATATACCAGCTAAACCTTAATGAGAGATGGTGTGATTATGATGAATTTCAAGTGTTGAGTGTGTAAAAGTTCTATAATTTACCCCCTATTTAACCCATATTTCTGCTGCATTCAAGCATAATTCATTGCATTTAGTTTAGATTTCAGTTATACATCACAAATATATTAAATGGCACAGTTTCTACTGAAATTGTCTGCTTTTGCAGGTAGCTGATGTAGCAGATGGAGAAGCAAACGCTGGGCAGTGATGCAGCAGAGCTGGAATCGGATGTGCAGACGAGGAGGACGATGCTGCCATGACTGTTGCCGTGGCAGCCAAGGACGACAACAATATTGAGGAGAAGAAGCAAAGTGGGCCTCGACAGAAAGACAAAATTATGCTGGTTACCCTTATATTTTTCAAAGCCCTAGATCAGAATGAAGGCCAAGTCCAAAGTTCAAGGAATAAACTCCAAGCAAGAAGGAAGGACAAATTAAAGACTCATGCTCTGAAGATTTAGTGTTTAATAGAGTTGTACTTTAATTTAAACTTGTATTCTTGCCATATTAGAAAACTTGAACCCAAGGCCTATATAAAGGCATGTAATTTGACCTAGGAGAGAACATCATCTTCACCTCTAGCCTTCTTCCCAAAACCCTAGCTGTTTTCCCCTTCTCAACAAGTTCTAAATTTCCCCTAGGGCCACGGGTTGATTTGTAAAGTAGTTGCAAGGATTGCTTTTGTTTTAGGAATTTTCTGTTCAATAAAATAAACTTCAAGTTCGCTTATTCTAGTTTTCAACATCTTGCAAGAGTATCGGGAGAGCATTGTGAGATTATCTATTTACTTAATATCGAGAGAGTTAAGTATACGAAAGGAATAAGTACGAATTCTCTAGTTTATAGTTGAACTATCTCGGACCTAGGGATAAGACGAGGTTAAGTGGCTAAGGAAGAATTCAACAACATCGGTGTTCATCCTTCGATTCACGCCGGGAGGTATCATCAAAGACGTGTTCATCGACAGACTTGGACCTAGGGATAGGCCAAGGCATAGCAGGGATTCTTGCCAAGCTTGAGGTACAAAGTTGTGTGATTGCTGCTGCGACTATCAACAGACCGCTGCCGCGACAGGTGCTGCCACGACAGGGACGACGACATAACAGATATTCCCAGACTTCGCAATACCTACACTACTGAGCAAGTCAATACCGGCCCATTCTCTCTATCTTGATTCCATTACTCTTTTATTTAAGTACTCTTTATTATCTCGTGACAACAACTTAAATAATTCTCTTCTCTTTCGTGCAATAATCCAAGGTGAAGCTATTAGCCCAGTCCCTGTGGAGACGATATCCGATACTTCCGTATCACTTTACTACTTGTGTCGTGTACACTTGCACTACATTGCGAAAGACAATTTTACACGTAACAAGTTTTTGGCACCGTTGCCGGGGACTGGCAACATAAATTTACCCTACCTTTTACTACATTATCTTTACTTTTCTATTTTTATTTGGATTGTTCAACATATACCTTTCACAAGGTCTTTTGTTTGCGTATGCGCAGATCTCAACGAGGGAAGGAACTTGAGTACTAGTTAGATCCTGAACCCGAACGAACGTTTAATCTCAAGAAAAGAGTCTGTTACCTCGTTGAAAGGAATGAATACCTGGAGGATCAACTCGAAGCAATGGTGAACGAAAGACGTGAAGAAAGAAGGAACGACCAAAGGAATCCCCAAAATAATAACAATCCTGTCGGAGATGGAGGGAACGATCCACCTGTCGACCCTCCTGCCGCTGCCGCACGTCAGTCATGCCGAGACTACATGCTCAATGATCATGTAGAATTAGAAACAACCCTGCCAGACGTAGACGTTGACAACTTTGAGCTGAAACCTGTTATGTTCAGCATGATTAACAACGCTGGACAATTTGGTGGTGCTTCTACAGAAGATGCTAGGGAGCATCTGAAGATGTTCCAAGAAATTTGTGGTTCGTTTAGACTAACAGAAGTTAATCCGGAGATACTGAGGCTTCAGTTATTTCCTCATTCATTGAGGGACAGGGCAAAGACTTGGTGGAATAAACTAACGCCGGGTTCAATACGAACTTGGGCAGATTTAACTCGTGAATTTTTGTCTCGTTTTAATCCTTCACACTTATCTGATCGATTAGGTAATGAAATTGCTACTTTTCAATAGGAAGACGACGAGCCAATGCATGAAGCCTAGGACAGATTTACCACTCTACTAAGGAACTACCCGATGCATGGATTCCCCGTTTGGAACCAGGTAACTAAATTCTATAATGCTTCCAATTTACAAACTCATATCAGAATTGATTCAGCAGCGAATAAATTACTACTGGACAAAGATCCAGATGAGGCAATGGCAATATTGAAAAATCTGGCGAAGAATGAGGAACAGTTTCCTACAGCAAGAAGAGGGGGTAAACGAGTTCTAGTTGTAAAAGATTATGAGGCCGACAGTTCATTAAAATCACAGGTGGCATATCTCACTAAGGCAATGAAAAAGCTCTTGAAAGAAGATTCACAACCTGTCTATTCTGCTGAAGAGGTATGCGAAACTTGCGATGGAAATCACAGTTCGGAGGAATGTCCATTACAGTTAGAAGAAGGGATGTATGCTGGAAACTACAATAAGCAGAATTATAACTCCAACAACTACAATCCCAACTAGAGAAAGGATCCCAAGTTCTCTTGGAGCAATCGTAATAATGCCCTAAATCCGTAAGCACAGAATACTCAGAACCATGGAGGACCTAGATTACTGACTCGGCAGCAACCGCAGCAGCAGCAGCAACAGCCACCAGCTGCCATAACTAGTATACTAGAACAGACTTTGGCTACATTTATGTCTCAAACAGGAAACTACATTGAGAAAATGAATCACTTTGTCAAGAAGACGGAGACATTCATGGATAAAACATAGATGCGGATGACCAATCATGAAGCTACTCTGAAATCATTGGAGACACAGATGGGTCAGGTGTCCCAGCATATTAAACCGAGGCAGAATGGAGGATTTCCTAGCGATACTGAAAACACTAGACAGCCCACACATGAGCAGTGTATAGCTATCACTACTAGGAGTGAGAAGAAATTACCAGGGCCAGAGAAGAAAGCTGAATCAGTTAAGAAACCAGCCTTGGAATCGACTGTCAAGGAAGCTGCCCCGACAGGTGACAAACAACCTGCTGCCGATGAGCCTGCCACGACAGCAGAAGGGACAAAGGAGAAAGATGATGACCCAAAACCTCCTCAGATCCGAATGCAGTGGGAAGGACGTATTGCTGATTATCGTCCTCCACCTCCTTTTCCTTAGCGGTTACAGAAATTGAAACAGGAATCCCAGCTTAAGAAAATTTATGATATTTTTAAGCAGGTCCATATCAACATTCCGCTGTTAGATGCCATAAAGGAGATGCTTGGTTATGCCAAATTTCTCAAGGATGCCATGTCAAAGAAATCCAGACTTGGGGAATTTGAAACGATTAAGATGACAGAAGGATGCATGAGTATTCTGCACAAGCATCCACCCAAGAAAAAGAAGGATCTTGGGAGCTTCATCATACCATGCATAATCGGAGACAAATTTGTGGGTAAGGCACTTTGTGATCTTGGTGCTAGTATAAATTTAATGCCCAAATCTGTTTTTCAGAAATTAGGTATTGGAAAAGCTCGGCCCACAACAGTATTACTGCAGCTGGCAGACAGCTCTTACGTTCATTCAGAAGGAAAAATTGAAGATATTCTGGTAAGAGTGGATAAGTTTATTTTTCCTGCTGACTTTCTTGTCTTAGATTGTGAAGCAGATGAAAACGCACCAATCATCCTGGGGTGACCCTTCTTAACCACAGGAAGGTCACTGATTGATGTGGAAAAAGGAGAACTCACCATGAGAGTGAACGACCAAGAAATCAAGTTGAATGTTCTCCAAGCAATGAAACATGCTGATGTAGAAGAAGAATGCAAGGCTATCACTGAAGTTAACCTTGACCAACCCTACATCAGGTCGGGCTGCCACGACATCAAAACTGGCCACTGCCTCAGCAGCCATTTAGAAGATTGTCACGACAGCAGCTCCTCAGAATCTGATACATCTGATACTGAAGATCAAGAGGAGGTAAATTGGATAGGCAATCGTCCAGGTAAGATATTAGAGCCCTTAAATTACACCTCGGATAACCATATAATTCAAAAGCCATCAACTGTTGAGACCCTTGTTTTAGATCTTAAGCCCCTGCCAGGGTAGCTAAAATATGTGTTCCTTGGTTTAAATGATATGTTGCCCGTAATCATCTCTTCCAAGTTGATGCAGGAACAGGAACAACAGTTAATAGGGATGCTGCAGCAGCACAAAAAGGCTATTGGCTGGACGATAGTTGATATCCAATGCATTAGCCCGGCACTATGCATGCACAAAATCCTCTTAGAGGATGATCATAAGCCGACCATTGATGCACAAAGACGTTTGAACGATGCTATGCGAGAGGTGGTGCGTAAAGAGATCATAAAATGGCTAGATGCTAGAATAATCTATGCCATCTCGGATAGCAAGTGGGTGAGCCCGGTGCAGTGCGTACCCAAGAAAGGAGCAATAACCGTGGTAACCAACGAAGAAAACGAGCTAATCCCAACCATGACTGTGACCGGTTGGAGGGTTTGTATGGACTACCGCAAACTTAACAAAGCTACTCGGAAGGACCACTTCCCCTTACCCTTTATTGATCGAATGCTTGATAGATTAGCGGGTAAGCCTTACTATTGTTTTCTTGATGGTTACTCAAGTTATAATCAAATAGCCATCACACCGGAAGATCAAGAAAAGACGACGTTCACATGCCCATACGGTACTTATGCTTTCTGGAGGATGCCATTTGGACTTTGTAACGCACCAGCCACCTTTCAAAGGTGCATGATGGCAATATTCTCCGATATGGTGGAGGATTTCCTAGAAATATTTATGGATGCTTTTTCAGTCTTTGGAGACAACTTTGAAAGCTGCCTAGGCAACCTAAAAAAGGTGCTCGAAAGATGTGAAAAGGAAAACTTGGTATTGAACTGGGAAAATTGTCACTTCATGGTGGATGAAGGGATAGTCCTTGGCCATAAAATTAGCCGTCGCGGCATAGAAGTCGACAGAGCCAAGATAGAGGTAATCGAAAAGCTGCCACCACCCACCACTGTCAAGGGAATAAGAAGTTTCTTAGGGCATGCTGGTTTTTATCGGAGGTATATCGCGAACTTTTCGAAGATCACCAAGCCCTTATGTCATCTTCTTGAGCAGAACCGTCCCTTTGACTTCAACGCTGAATGTACTAAAGCATTCAAGGTTCTGAAAGAAAAGCTGGTAACAGCCCCAATAGTACAGCCACCAGATTGGAAACTGCCATTCGAGATTATGTGTGATGCTAGTGACTATGTTGTCGGGGCAGCACTTGGGCAGAGGAAAGACAAACTTTTTCATGTCATATACTATGCTAGCAAAACACTGAACGACGCCCAAGTGAACTACACCACCACAGAGAAGGAACTATTAGTTGTTGTATTCTCCATTGACTAGTTTCGTTCCTATATCCTTGGAACGAAGGTTATAGTACACACAGACCATTCTGCATTGAAGTATCTGTTCACCAAAAAGGATGCAAAGCCTCGACTAATACATTGGATTCTGCTACTGCAAGAGTTCAATCTTGAAATCAAGGACAAAAAGGGGACAGAGAATCAAGTTGCAGATCACTTGTCAAGGTTGGAGAAAGGGAAGAGTCTACCGGCCGACGAGACACACATACTGGAGACCTTCCCCGATGAGCAGCTGTTTGCTGCCATAAGCACTGCCGAGACAGCCATGGCGGCAGGTAAGTTTTCTGAACTCCCATGGTATGCTGATTTCGTGAATTATTTAGTTAGCGGAATAACTCCTCCTGACCTTAATTATCAAGCTAGGAAGAGGTTCCAAAATGATGTTAAGCATTATTATTGGGACGAACCTCTTCTTTTCAAAATTTTTGCAGATTAGGTTATAAGGAGATGTGTACCACATGAAGAACAGGAAGCTATACTACATCACTGTCATGCTTCATAGTATGGAGGACACTTAGGAGGTAACAAAACTGCTGCCAAGGTTTTGCAGTCGGGATTTTATTGGCCGTCACTGTACAAGGATGCCCAAACATTCTACAAGAACTGTGACAAGTGTCAACGGACTGGAAACATCTCAAGGAGACACGAGATGACGCTGCAAAATATTCTTAAAGTCGAGATCTTCGACGTTTGGGGGATAGATTTGATGGGACCATTCTCAACTTCATGTGGGAACTTATATATCCTCATGGCAGTGGACTATGTGTCCAAATGGGTTGAAGCGATCGCCACTCAGAAAAATGATGCCAAGACGGTTTAGAGGTTTTTGCAGATTTGGCATCCCTAAGGCGATCATTAGTGATGAAGGGAGGCACTTTGACAATAGGGTTATTGTTGCTGCCTTGAAAAAGTATGGTGTCAAACATCGGATTGCAACAGCATACCACCCTCAGACCAATGGACAGGCTGAAATATCCAACAGAGAGGTTAAAAACATTCTTCAAAAGATGGTTAAGCCAACTCGGAAGGATTGGTCTTTACACCTCAATGATGCAGTATGGGCCTACAGAACAACATTCAAAACTCCATTGGGAATGTCCCCCTATCGACTGATTTACGGGAAAACATGCCATTTACCTGTCGAGATTGAGCACAGAACATACTGGGCTATCAAGGCAGTGAATATGGACTTGGAAAAAGCAGGGAAGAAAAGGCTACTTGATCTGAATGAAACTGAAGAAATTCGAACAATGGCCTATGACAACGCAAGAATCTACAAGGACAAGACCAAGAAGTGGCATGACAAGAAGTTGCTGCCACGATAGTTCTGCCCAGGGCAACTTGTGTTGCTATTTAACTCTAGATTGAAACTCTTCCCAGGGAAGCTTAAATCTAGATGGTCTGGCCCATTCCAAGTGGTGCTGGTTTTTCCCCATGGTGTCATCACGATCAGATCTTTAAAAGACAGGCACCAATTCAAAGTCAATGGACAACGATTGAAGCATTATCAGGGGACTGAAGCCCCATGAATGCATGAAGTGGTTACCTTAGGAGATGCCCCTCCTGGCATCCCTAATTTAACCTAAGTTTTATTTTTATTATTTATTATTTATATATTAGGAAATTAGAATTATTTTATTTTTAGGAAATAACGTTTTTATTTTTATTATTTTGAGGAAATAAAGGAGACAAGGCGAAGAGGAGAAGTGAATTCAGCCCACCATCTTTCCATCATCCCAAAAAGCCCAACTTTGGATCCTACCGTTACAGATGCCGCGACAGACGCGGAAAATCCAGCCTGTCGACATGCTATCGCGGCAGACACGCAAACGCGTAACAGACGCGCAATAGACACGGAAACACGTGACAGACGCGTCAGAAACCGCGTAACAACTGGCCCCGTTATTCGCGCCTGCCGTTACAGCTCCAACAGGCAGTAAACTCTCCCCTATATAAACCCCGTTTTACTATTCATTTCTCACTCACTTCTACTCTTCCTACTTGTTTTCTCTAGAATTCTCTTTACTTGCTTTCATTTTCTTACACAATCCTTGCAACATGTCTTCTAGAAACACCTGCCGAAGTGCTGCATCAGGCTCTGCCCCGGCAGCATCAACTCCATGATCCTTCCAGATCTGTGACATGTGGGAGGAGAAGGGCTTTATTTACACTTTGAAAATGGGGAACCTGGGACTGCAGCCTTTCATAGCTAGGAAAATCAGAGCCCTGCAGTGGCAGATATTCGCAGAACAGCCAGAGGAGATGAACGTGTCTCTTGTCCGAGATTTTTATGCTGCCATCGGTAGCAGGAACACGACAGCAGTCACAGTAAGAAGGAGAGAGGTGCCCTTCGAACCAGAGTATATCAACACTCTCTACGGATTCTATGTGGGCAGAAACAAAGATGGCCACCAGCAATTTCTTGAGAGTCTAGAGCCTGCCGCCTACGACGCTATGATGGCAGAACTCACAGACGAAGGTACACAGTGGAACACTGATCCGAAAAACCCAAGGACGGTGAAGAGAGTCCAACTCACCTCAGAGGCCAAACTGTGGAACGCCTTCATCAAAAAGCGAATTATGCCCTCCTCGCACAACACAACCGTCGACAGACCAAGGTTAGCCCTCATCCATTCTATTTTAAATGAGAGGCCAATTAACGTTGGCAGATACATCCGAGAGAGTATATTGGAAGGTGCATACCGGCCGACAGGACCACTCTTCTTCCCTTATCTCATCACCGCCCTCTGTCGCGGCCATCATGTACAAGAAGCTGCCACGGATTTACGAGTCCAAGGGATAGGCTGGACAGAGAGAAATATACACAGCCTGATGGAACTCACTGCTGCCACATCGCCGTCGTCTTTTGACCCTACCGCCACAGCAGCAGAGCCGACAGAACCCACCAACACTGAGCCTGCTGCCACAGAACCCAGGCAGCCTACAACAGCAGCACCGCCGGCCGACACCTCCTCCCAGATCCTTTATGCCATACAAAAACTGGAGGAACGACAGCTCGGACTCATGAGTTTCATCCAAGACTTCACCACTGCCACGATACATTTCATCCATACCTCTTTAAATTTCCCCGATGTTGTGTTCCCTACTTTCCCCAATCAGTACTTTGCTGCCCCCACCCCTGCCCATACCCCTACACCTGCTGCCACGCCCAAAACGCCTTCTGCTGCATCCACACCAACCCTTGCCACAACAGCTGTAGGCGGCAGCCGCACAGCCGACACCTCTGTCCGAGGAACCAAGAGAAAGATGCCTTCGGCTGAACTCGACGCCTATATAGCAGGTTTCTCCCCTTCCTCAGTTTGGGAGGAATCCGACGGCGAACCCTCTGTCAAGAGAAATTTGTCCAAGGAGTTCACACCGAAAAAATGACAGAAAACGGCAGCCGACAAAGGAAAAGAAGATAGCGGCAGCAGCAGCAGCAACAGCAACATCAGCAGTAGCTCCGAGGTTCAGGTAGTGGAGAAACCTCCTCATATCTCCCCTACCCGTATTCAACCTCCAAGGGAGGCCAAAACAAAGAATACCTCTGCCTCCCCCATCCGCCAGCCAGCACCAGCAAAGAAGGTCACTGCCCGCCGGCAGATTCGACTGAGCAGCAGCAGCAGCAGTGACGAAAACGCCTAAATTTTAAGTTTCTTATCTTATTTTGCTGTCTGCCTTTTTTTATATTTTGTGATGTACTTTTCTATTTATTTTGCTTCATATGTCATTTGCATTGAAGGCAATGCAACCCTCGAGTTTGGGGCTGGCATCCCTCCATTAATGGAGTCTTTTAGTTTAAAAATTGTGTCTTTTACTTAGTTTATTTTTGCTTTAAAAATGATGAAAATTTTGGCTTAAGTCTTTGAACTGAACTTACCTGCCGTGACAGCCTCTGTCGTGGCAGTGCCTTTAGGATAGTTTTAGGAGCAGTTTAGAGCCTTACTATAGTTCTAAAACTTAAACACCAATTGTGACTTTTATACTGCCTAGAACTCTACTAGTAAACTAGAATAGAAAGCTTAGCACTTGAGTTGCCCCTAGAGGTGCCTAACACTGGCTCTAGGAAAAAAAAGTAAAGAAAAATAGACTCAATACACCTAGATGTGCCCGAAACCGGCTCTAGGAAGTTAGCTAGAGGTGCCCGAAACCGGCTCTAGTCAAACTTAAGCTTGAAAAAAAATCGAGTCTGAATAAAAACTAAAAGAGCCTAAGAATTGCCTCCAAAAAGATGAAATTTGGCATAAAAATTCAAGTTAGAGGCTTAACTATTCTAGTGAAACTAAGGGATTCATGGCATATAATTGTTCACAAGCATGCACACACTGCACGAGGATTATAGCAAGGTACCGGATGAATCCTGAATTACCCGACAAGGTGTTGCTCACAATAGGGAATGAAGGGAAGGTAAGGGAAAGTTCATTGTTTTAAGCCAAACAAAAAAAATTTCTGTCTTAGGTCTGAATTGCTTGAGGGAAAGCAAAAACTTGAGTTTTGGGGTGTGTTGAGTGTGTAAAAGTTCTATAATTTACCCCCTATTTAACCCATACTTCTGCTGCATTCAAGCATAATTCATTGCATTTAGTTTAGATTTCAGTTATACATCACAAATATATTAAATGACATAGTTTCTACTGAAATTGGTTGCTTTTGCAGGTAGTTGTTGTAGTAGATGGAGAAGCAGACGCTGGGCAGTGATGCAGCAGAGCTGGAACCAGATGTGCATACGAGGAGGATGATGCTGCCATGACCGCTGCCGTGGCAGCCAAGGACGCCAACAGTATTGAGGAGAGGAAGAAAAGTGGGCCTCGACAGAAAGAGAAAATTATGCCGGTCTGTCGTATAATACCCTTATATTTTTCCAAGCCCGAGATCAGAATGAAGGCCAAGCCCAAAGTTCAAGGAAGAAACTCCAAGCAAGAAGGAAGGACGAATTAAAGATTCATGCTCTGAAGATTTAGTCTTTAATAGAGTTGTACTTTAATTTAAACTTGTATTCTTGCCATATTAGAAAACTTGAACCCAAGGCCTATATAAAGGCATGTAATTCGACCTAGGAGAGAACATCAACTTCACCTCTAGCCTTCTTCCCAAAACCCTAGCCGTTTTCCCCTTCTCAACATGTTCTAAATTCCCCCTAGGGCCACAGGTTGATTTGTAAAGTAGTTGCAAGGATTGCTTTTGTTTTAGGAATTTTCTGTTCAATAAAATAAATTTCAAGTTCGCTTATTCTGGTTTTCAACATCTTGCAAGAGTATCGGGAGAGCATTGTGAGATTATCTATTTACTTAATATCGGGAGAGTTAAGTATACGAAAGGAATAAGTGCGGGTTCTCTAGTTTATAGTTGAACTATCTTGGACCTAGGGATAGGACAAGGTTAAGTGGCTAAGGAAGAATTCAAAAACATCGGTGTTCATCCTTCGATTCATGCCGGGAGGTATCATCAAAGACGTGTTCATCGACAGACTTGGACCTAGGGATAGGCCAAGGCATAGCAGGGATTCTTGCCAAGCTTGAGGTACAGAGTTGTGTGATCGCTGCCGCGACTATCAACAGACCGATGCCGCGACAGGTGCTGTCGCGACAAGGACGACGACAAAACATATATTCCCAGACTTCACAATACCTACACTACTGAGCAATTCAATACCGGCCCATTCTCTCTATCTTGATTCCATTACTCTTTTATTTAAGTAATCTTTATTATCTCGTGACAACAACTTAAATAATTCTTTTCTCTTTCGTGCAGTAATCCAAGGTGAAGCTATTAGCCCAGTCCCTATGGAGACGATATATGATACTTCTGTATCACTTTACTACTTGCGTCGTGTACACTTGCACTACATTACGATAAACACTTTTACACGTAACATCAAGCATTTAGATACCAATGCTCTCGTGCACACGCCGCATGTATTCATATTCGTATGGAACCTTACACATATGTAGATGAGTGTTTTAGCCTGCACACTATGGCAAATATATACATATTTTAGTTTAACATGGTCCCAAACCAAGATTATTGGCTGACAGAGCCAATATATGAAAAATGGTTACCAAATCCAAAGCTTCGTAGAATGTTGAAGGGTCAGCCGAGTTCCACTCGCTTTCATACTAATATGGATGATCTGGATGAAAAAGAATGGGAGTTCAAGTTAAGCATTGTACTCTTTGTCGCGAACCAGGTCACGCCAGAAAAAAGTGTCCCAACAAATCCAATCTTTCCAACTACCGTCTGGACCATCAACTTAATATTCTATTAATTTAAACTTAATGTTCGTCATGTAAACTTAATATTTCAGTTTGAGATTGTTATGAATTAGATAACTTGTTTTAAAATGCTTTTATTGGTTGAGAAATATTTGAATCTTTTCTTTGTTAGTAAGTTACTAATGTTGTTGATTGTCAAAGTGAACAGAGGTCGGAGACGGTGGCCTGATGGTGACTTGGGTTGTTGTCTTGAGTCAGAGTTAGAGTATCACCTCCTTAGTAGGGGTGATGATGCTTAAGATGGAAGAGAACTTCGTGTTCCCTTGTTGCATGTTCATTTTTATACTTCTAGGACATGTGTCATAACTAGGTTTTCGTGGTGTGTTGATGGGATTGGCTACGATTTGAAGTCCTAGGTTTACATTGCCACCCGCGACACATGTGATTGCTGAATGTGGTATCATTCATAGTCTTGTTTGTTCGCCGCGATTGCGTGTGTTGTTATGCAATTGCTGAATGCGATGTTGTTATGCAGCCTCGCTTTCTTTGCCACAGGTTGCCTGATCATGCTAGCGGGCTACATAGTCTTGACACGTGGTGGTGGGTGTTTGTAGGTACTAACAATTTCCCCCAGGTGAGGGAAGGTCAAAAAGTGAGCTTGGCGAACCTGAAGAGTTTGGAGAGGGCTCCTAAGGGTTATAAAGGCTATATGCAACATTAGACAATAAATCTTTTTAATGAACCAACCGATTTTCTTTAAGGATATATCGTTGCATGTGAAACGTCACATAAGAAATCTTTTTAATGAATCGTTGCATGTGAAACGTCATATAAGAAATCTCTTTAATTAATTGTTGCGTGTGAAACGTCACATATGAAATCTTTCTATTAACGAAGTGTGTCAAGGAAGACATGGTTCTTGATTTTAAATAAGCTTTGTTGGTATTATTGGGTTTTATTTTTCTTATCCCAGTGGTTGCTTTTGAGTTTTCGAGAATAAGGAGAAGAGAGAAAAGGAAAACGTAATTGTGTTTGCGTTGATGGCTAGTTTTTTCTGTTGCTGTGAGTGATGAATATCCTTGTAATATTGAGCCAAGTGAGATGCTGAAGACGCTGGAGTGTCGAGGCCTTCTTGGTGTTAACCATTTTTGTTATCGTTTTAGTTTACCGAAAAGGATATTTCGCCTAAGTGCATGTTCCGATGAGGGGAAATCATGGTACCTAATTCCTCTTTATTCTTTTAAAGTCAGGTTCTATTTACTGATGCATCCCTCTTTTGTAAACTAGTTAAATTGGTTTGATGTAGCTTCGGGTCAATTGAGTGGGACTACTTGGTGGACTTTGGTGGCATATTTTTTAAATTTTAAAATCCATAGGGATGAACCTTCTATCAACGTATTCTGTTACTTTTATAACGTAATGGCTGGCCATGAGAAGAATGAAAGGGGTTTTGTAACCATTACTCATCGCAAAGGGAAAGCGCCGATAATGAGTAATTATACTGACAATCTTCGCCTAGATAGGACGAAGTATATCAAAGTGGGTGTAATTTCGGAAGTTTTCTGTTCCCTGTTGTATGGCATTGACCGACGAAGGATAAGGTTGCATTGCCTAATGTGGGGGATATGTTGCATGCCGAATTAAGGCTTCTTATGAGGCTAGAAGGTGAGGCACACTCTCGTTTTGAAAAGGTATGCTCTCTTAGAATTATTTGGGTGCATTGTTTAGAGGAGAAAATCCCCAATGGTTGGGACGAAGAAGATTTCAATATATTTCCAGAGTGCTCTTTGGAAAATATGCTTATTCGTGAGGAAGTTTGGTTCTTTGATGAAGGGGGAAATGAACGAGTGGTGAGGATTCTTCTGGGTAATAAAGATGAACAAGAGGATTTCTTTTCTGAGTATACTGGCATTCGAACTCGCCCCTGGAAATATAGTGGAAAAGATGCCCCTCTAGGTGGGGTTAGTGGGGAAGCTACTCATGTTTCCCTGAGGGGTTGTGCTAGTGTCAGTCCATCCAGTTCTTGTTGTGGTAAGGAGGGGATGTAACACCCCCTTCCCGGCCTGGTAGAGAAGCGGGTCGGAGCGTATTACCGGAGGACAATATGATGATCGGTGATATAGAATTTCATCTTAACCACATTCTTAATCAATATTATTCATACATAACGTTACCAATATGTTTATTAGTCCAATTCAATCATAAGAAATCCACAAATAACCATTTAGGATCATTTTATAACTTTTATAAGTTTAGGGACTAATCTGTAAAAAGTGACAATAACAGGTCTTTTCAAGCAACAGACAGTAAAACAATGTAATTCAATGCATGGATAACTAGCCTATAAACTTTCAATCAATTTGGAGCTCATTAACATAATAAATTTATCTTTAAGAAATTTAGTGGCTAAATTGTAACATTAGCAATCTGTCCAATAAGCCTTTAACCAATTTACCTAACCCTGTATCGAAACACCCTAGGCTGTTTTGAAATAGGTGCACAAGAGTCAACTCTTTTTGACCTTTCCCTTTAGACCGTTTCGATACAGGCTTGACCAGTATCGGAACGGATTGACCACCTTTGGCTTTGACTTTGACTCGTTTCAGCACGCTATGAACCCGTACCGAAACATTGGTTTCCAGTGACAAAATTTTCCGAAATGGCACTATTTCATTTCGGTACATTCATACTCTTAGGTTCAATATTGTACACCCGTATCGAAACGTCATCACCCATTTCGATACGGCCTAGCCTATAATGACGAATTATTGCTGGTTTTTATTCGATTTACCTTGTTGAATGATGTCCAAATGCAACGAAACTTTACATGCAATATTTCAATGGTATAAGCTACTAGCATGCCAAATTTCATGACCATATGAATATGTTTACCATGTTTTTAACTTTTTCGAGCTATGTATGCATTTTCCATCCATCTTCAACTTTACCAAAAGAGGCATTTTAAGCTATATAACTTATTACAATCTTAGCAATGCACCAACACAATAAAATAGGCACCAATGACTAGTTCAACTACTTTGCCACCTTCCAAGGAGTTTATAAGACAAAAACACATTACTTGGGGCTGGTAGTGACTTGTCTTGCTTGCCGATTCGATCTTCCAACACGCAAACCTTCTTAACCTGAAAATGCATGAGTTGAGACACGTTAGGCATACTTTGCCTAGTGAGGTAGTCACAAACAATTTAAGCAACAATAATGCCATGGTTATACTTAAACATGATCTCATGCCAACAATGTTAATGATATGCAACAATACACAATGTATAAACATGTTTCATCTTCATTCTTAGTCCTTGGATTGAATCAAGATCGTGGATACGCGAATTCCTACGCCTCGCCAAATCATTAAATGGTCTAGTCCCTCCGCCTCGCCAATATGACCAATAACAATACACATCCCTCCGCCTCGCCAAATCAATATAGGCCATAGCCTTAGGACCGTAGTCCACCTGTACACTTAGTTCATGAATTCTATGGCATTCCAATTATATCCAAAGTCCATTCCAATCCAAGGTTACAATATTCATATTCATTACAATAATCAATGATGTACCAATGTCTGGTGAATTCAATATTTTCGATGACCAATACATGTATCTCATCATCAATAACTCATGATTTGATATCAATATCAATGTCCGATGATCTCTATGATATAATCCAATGACATTGTTTGTATCAATGACAACACACAATGTCAATATCAATTTTAATAACCAATGTTCAATGACAACTTACCGACACTCACCAAAGTGTTCGATTAACCATCCAATGCAATTTCTTCTACAACAATGTTAGCGATGTAATCTAAAATATCAAATAACGATCCAGGAAGGCCTTTCACCTAAACCCAAGACTCCGACTACAATCACCTTAATAATCTGAAGCTTTAAGGATCTCGGATAGCAATCCCTTTGTTCCTAGCTTGTGATGGAGATGGAGAAACCTCTTTCTCCACTTCTTGAGCTAAAAATCAATAGAAAACTATTAGAAGCAATATTTTGATATCAAAATCAATATAACGATATCAAAATTGATATCCGACTTCAAAAGAGATGACAACGATAAGATATCCATTGATAGTCAAAACCGTAGCTTAGATTACACTCAATATATCCATGGAATCCAATAATCGATTGAGGAATATAGCTTACCCAATCGATAGAACCGGTTCGATATCGATAAAATGAAGAAATATCAAAGCTTAAAATTCCTCCAATGTAGGTGTGTGCTTATTTGAAGAAGATGATGAAGATGATAGGTGCTTGCTTAAGAGTTTTCTCGGGTAAGTCTTTTCTTTTGTTTCTTTTAGCTTTCCAATATAAATCTTAAGCTTTTTAGCTTTCCTTCTCTTGAAGGAAAGCTTTCAGACAAGTCCACGTACACATTCATTTAATTGAGGAGGGGCTAATCGCAAGATTAGTCCCTCAACTCTTGCCATACCATATTTTTGTTCCCCAACTTACATTTCTTTCATTTTAGCCACTAATAAGCTCGATATTATTTAATAGTGTTTCAATTACGATGTTTTAAGCCCATTTATGGTTCGATAACAATAATTAACTAGTCGGTATAATATTTAGGCTTCATCAATGTATAATTTCTGATCATCGGAATCTAATTTTGACTAGATCGGATTTCGGGGTGTTACAGGAAAAAACGGGTAGTCTCAAGTTTGTTTGTCATGTCTAGTTCGGAAGATGAGGAAAGTTGCTTGCGTTTGGAACGCAGGAAAGAGGTGAATGAATACTGATCTTAGTTTTCTATAGCCTTAGAGAAGAAAAAACTTCCTCTATTTATATATGTACTTGTGTTTATATATTTTTGTGATGTGCTTTGTAGGGGTAATGATTTCTCCTTTGCAGGTCGTAGGTGACAAATTGAGGGATTTGGCTGCGGTATCAGATATACCGCTTTCTGTTTCTAGTACTGAACAATTAGGTTCGCAAGGGTTAATGGAAGTGACGTCTTCAGAGGCTTTTTGTGGTAGAGAAATATGTTCGCCTTGTATGTTAGCTTTAACCTATGAAGCGATTTCTTCGATAGATGTAATTACTGATGCCCCTTATCTAGGGACCTCTTTTGGTACTCAAAATATCTCCGTATGAGTCTTAGTTGATGTTGTAAAGGTGGCACGAAATGGTGTTGCAAGGCGAATGAGGACGTATAGCTGAAGAAGGTGTCTTTTGGGTGTTGAGAATAAGATGTTGGGTAAAAGGCTAGCGTTTGATTCTGGAGTTATTGAGAATTTTCCTAGGTTAAACCCTGATGTTCCCCCCATTTCCTTTGAACTACACAATTCCTCTTGTTTGGCTACAACTGATGTCGTTGGAACCATTGCTTCTGCTAGATTGACTATTGTTGTACATTCTTTTTTGTGTCTTTAGGTACTTTAAGTGGTATGTTTTTTGCATTTAATTTGATAGTTTTTCTATATAATTTGAAATAAGGTGTTGTTTATTGGTATCTTTTCCGGAGTGACTAGTATGGATTCTATTCTTATTCATTGTTCTGCCGAAGATACACCCTTTGTGGTCGCACCTGTTGAGACTATGACTTTTTCAGATGTTGCAATGCCTTCTTTGATGTCATTATCCGCTGGTGTTTCTTCTAGTGAAGGTGGTGAACCTTTTGCTCCATCGACTGCATTCTATCCTTGGAGGGGGTTTTCGAAAACAGAGGATTGGTTTCATCTTGAATTTGCCTCTATGAGGTTGTTCGAGTTATACTCGAATAGTTTTGGTGCCTTTAAACCTTGCACTAGCATGAGAAGAACAGTCAATGAAGGTTGAGGCTTATTCAAGAACTAGGTTGTGTTCAATTTAACATGGAGAGGAATGCAAAGGCCCTTGTTGAAGAAAATGCGAAGCTGCGTTCGCAAGTAGAAGGCTATACTAATCTTCTTGAGGAAAATGAAAACTTGTGTTCGCAAGTGGAAGGTTATACTGCTCATTTAGAGAAGCTGCAAAAGAAGCATGAGGCGGACGTCTAGGCGCGGGTATGGGAGTTGCATAGAAGGCATGCGGAGGAAATCTCTAAGAAAGAGGTCGGGGTTGATCGCACTCTTAGGATAAAAAATAAGATGCTTGTAACTATGGAGCATAGTTTCAAGATTGAGATCCAACGTCTTAAAGAAGAGCTTGAGCATACAAAGAATGCAGTAGATGAAAGTGTGAAATCTATATTTTAATTTTGATATAACTAAAGAACCTAATGACTAAATCGAAAATGTGAAAACGATTTTTTAAGTCCTCAAACATCCCTATATGATTTAAAGAATATGCCTAAGTTAAAAACTATGTTTTCTAAATATTTTCGAAGTGTTCTTAAAGCCAAAACAGTGATTTTCGAGTCCATGTTTCGAAACGGCCTAAGGCATTTCGAAACGGTTTTGAAACTGTCAACCCATGTTTTGAAACGGTTATCGAAACGTTTTCAACACTGCCAACCTATATTTCGAAACAAGTTTTGAAACGGCTTTAGAACATAGAGAACCCGTATCGAAACGACATACAGTGTTTCGAAACGGTTCTTCATTTGATTTGAAAAATATGACCGTTGTAAGTTTTTAACTAATTTTTAAGAAACCGTTAAGGCGTTTCGAAACGATTTCAAGACGTTTCGAAACGACCCTTGACAGTGGCAAAAGTGTTTCGAAATGGGTAAGACCGTTTCGATACGGGCTCTTAAATGCACCCCAACGGCTCTTTCTATTTTGGTCTGTTTCGAAATAGGGTCGGGCGTTTTGAAACGGTTGGTTGCAGACTGCATTTATGGAGGTGAGATAACACCCCCAACGGCTCTATTGATGAATGCAACAACCACAATGGCTAGAAATCAATGAGAAGGTATAAAAGGGACCTCTAAAAGCTCCAGCAATAGCTATTGATCCAAAAGCAAACATCCAAACATCAAATCCAAGCCTTTGTGCCTAAATCCCAATATTGTCTAGAAACCCCAATTGTATTTTTCATTCTTATCATTTCAATTGGGTTGAGTGCTTGTAATTGGGCTACAATTTGTATTGAGAGATACTTTCTTAGCCAACAAAATCTTTGTTCTATTTGTGTGAAGATTGGGTTAAATTTTGGGTAGAAAATTTAACCGAAAATTGTAAGGGTTACCTCCTTAGCCTAGAAAAGGGGAAGAGCAATTAGTGGAATTGTTGCAAATCCTTAGTGAAGCTAAGGTAGTGGATGTAGAGTTCATTTGGAACTTGAACCACTCAAAAATTCCTTGTCTATCTTTTTAATTTGCAATTTCCACTACCTAAACCTTTAAAAATCCAATTCAGCCCCCTCTTGGTTCATTTCGATCATTCGATCCACTCAACAATTGGTATCGGAGCCTACCTCTTTGAGGATTAACAACCACAAGAGGAGTTCCTGGGAAGAGTGTGATCATCCAAAAATCAAGAGATGGCTTCTACCTCCGGTTTGGGCATGTATGAGTCTCAATCAACTACAAAGCCTCCCTTCTTCAATGGTGACAACTATCCTTTTTGGAAGAATAGAATGCGTCTCTTCATCAAGTCCAATGACTAATTAATTTGGGATGTCATTGAAGATGGCCCTTACATTCCATTGAAGCAAGATAGTGAAGGGAAGATGGTCTTGAAGAAAAAGGTGGAAATGAGTGAAGAAGAAAGGAGAAAGATCCAAATAAATGACAAAGCTCTCCAGATGCTCTTTTTTCATTCGGTCTGGACATCTATTCCAAAGTGTCATCCATTGAGAGTGCCAAAGAAGTGTGGGACACTCTTGAGACTACCTATGAGGTAACCAATGACGTCAAGGAAACTATGATTGGAATTCTCAATCTTAGTTATGAAAATTTCAAGATGGAACCCGATGAGTCGGTGTCCAAAATGTTTGATCGGTTCTCCACCATAGTGAATGGGCTCAAAGGATTTGGAGAGACAATACCAGAAGACAAGCTTGTCCGGAAGCTACTCTATTCACTTCCCAAATCTTGGGATTGGAAGAGAACCGCCATCATAGAAGCAAAAAATTTGAAGACTTTAAAGCTTGATGAGCTAGTGGGTTCTCTCCTTACCCATGAGATTATGAAGCAAGGAAGGGAAGAAGAGAAGAGAGTACAAAAGCTAGAGGTTGAAAAGAAGAAGAAGATGGGAATAGCTCTCAAAGCTTCACTACTTGAGGAGAGCTCTTCTAGTGAGGAGGATGAGCTAGAAGAATTGGCTATGATAGCCAAACGATTCTCACGCTTTATGAGATCCAACCGAGGAAGAAAAATCCAAAGAAAAATGGACTTCAAAGGTAAGAACAAAGAAGAAGCAAGGGATCAAATCATTTTCTTTGAGTGCAATAAACCCGGTCACATACGTTCGGAGTGCCCTCAACTCAAGAAGAAGGGCTTTGAGAAGAAGAAGAAGCTCAAAGCCAAGCTTGCTACTTGGAGTGATGAGGAGTCATCGGAGGATGACGAGCAAGAAGTGGCCAACCTTTGCCTCATGACACTTGAGGAAGATTCCTCCATGGTAACCTCTAACTCATCATCTTTAGATTCTAAATATGATGAATTAAATGTTGCATATGATGAGTTACAAGAGGTCTATGATGAATTAGTTGAGAAATACAAGGAGTCGGTCATTATGAATAAGAAAATCATTTTGGAACTAAATGAGAAAAATGACTCACTCTCTCAAGCTAATTCAAAATTGGAGAAAAAGATATTAGGGTTGAAAGATGAACTAAAATTTTTTTCAAGATGAAAATGTTGACCTTAATAATCTTTTATCTTAATGTAATAGTGAACACCAAAAGGTGTTGGATGAGATAAATAAGCTCAAAGAGTCTTTTAAAAATGTTGGTAGTGTCAAGCATGAAATAGGTGAATCTTCAAGAACAAACCAACCTAAGAAAAATACTAACTACTACAAACAAGGTAGTTTTCCTAGACATAGTAGAACTAAAGAATTAGAAGTGTATGGGTTCCTAAGGAACTTGTAAAATCTAATAATATTATTGCTATGTCATCTTGGATTCCTAAGGGAACCAAGGTTTTGGGAGCTAACACTCATGGACCCAAAATGATTTGGGTACCAAAAACAAAAGCTTAATATATTTGTTTGTAGGGGGAGCATTGCTACAAGGCCAAAACACAAAGTCAAAACTCATGGTACCTTGATAGTGGATGCTCAAGGCATATGACCGGAGACAAGAGTAGATTCATGGATCTAAAGCCAAAAAGTGGAGTGGTGACAACTCCAAAAGCCACATTAAAGGTATTGGCTCCATAGGTAATCACTCTACTATTCTCATTGAAAATGTCTTGTATGTCGATGGTCTTAAACATAACTTATTGAGCATAAGTCAATTGTGTGATAAAGGATTTAATGTTTTATTTGATAAAAATGGATGCAAAATTGTTGACATTAAATCAAATAATATTATGCTCATAGGTCATCGCATAGGGAACATATACATGGTGCATCTAGATGACATACATACATCCCATGCATGCTTAGTAGCACAAAATGAAAATGATGCATGGTTGTGGCATAGGAAACTAGGACATGCTAGCATTAGTGTTTTAGAAAAAAAACTAGTTTCCCTTGATCTAGTTAGAGGTTTACCCAAGATTAAGTTTTCAAACGATAAAATTTGTGATGCATGCTCTAAGGGTAAACAACATAAGTCTTCCTTTAAATCCATTAATGATGTTTCTACAAGTAGATGTTTACAACTAATCCATATGGATTTATTTGGGCCAATTAGGACTATGAGCTTGGGTGGTAAATCTTATGCATTTGTACTTGTTGATGATTTTTCTAAATTTACTTGGGTTCTATTTTTAAGTACTAAAGACGAGGCTTTGGAAAAATTCATCACATTTTCAAAACTAACCCAAAATGATCTTGAACTTAGAATTTCACATATTAGAAGTGATCATGGAACCGAGTTTCAAAATTTAGGGTTTGAAGATTTTTTGAATGAAAATGGTATTAGCCACAATTTTTCGGCTCCTCGAACTCCTCAACAAAATGGGGTAGTTGAGAGGAAAAATAGAACTTTGCAAGAAATGGCTAGAACCATGCTTTGTGAAAATAATTTGCCTAAATATTTTTGGGCGGAAGCCACAAACACCGCTTGCTATATTGTTAATCGAGTAATGATTAGGCCAATTTTAAAGAAAACACCTTATGAGATTTTAAAATCTAAAAAGCCTAACATTAACTATTTTCACCCTTTTGGTTGCAAGTGTTTTGTTTTAAATAATGGAAAAGACAACTTAGGTAAATTTGATGCAAAAAGTGGTGAAGCTATTTTCATAGGATACTCTTTAACCTCTAAAGTCTATCGAGTATTTAACAGGAGAATTTTAGTAGTAGAAGAATCTATACATGTTGTATTCGATGATAACCTCCTTCCAAGGAAGGATTCTTGTGATGATGATGATGTAGGAATCATAAATGCCTTTGATGGAGGACAAACTTCAAAGGAGGATGAGATTCCAACAACAAAAGAAGAGGACACAGAAGATCCACCTCTTGAAGCCTTGAAGGACTTGGCTCTTGAGGAAAAGGAAGTGAGCGACCCAAGGGAGTTCAACTATGTCAAAGATGGTGAAATCTTGGGTGATCCATCCAAGGGGGTAACCACTCGATCTTCTCTTAGATTAATGAATCATGTTGCATTTATCGCATGCATAGAGCCTAAGAATATAAAAGAAGCATTGAAAGATGATTTTTGGATTATGGCTATGCAAGAAGAGTTAAATCAATTTGAGAGAAGTAACGTTTGGACATTAGTTGATAGGCCTAGTAATCAATCTACCATAGGAACTAAATGGGTCTTTAGGAACAAGCTAGATGAGAGTGGTAACATTGTGAGAAATAAAGCTAGACTAGTAGCACAAGGTTACACTCAAGAAGAGGGAATAGATTTTGATGAAACCTATGCACCCGTAGCTAGAATGGAAGCCATTAGGATGTTGCTTGCATATGCATGTTATCATAATTTCAAGCTTTTTCAAATGGATGTTAAAAGCGCGTTTTTAAATGGTTTCATAAATGAGGAAGTGTATGTGGAACAACCACCGGGATTTGAAGACTCAAAATTTCCAAATCATGTTTTCAAACTCACTAAAGCTTTTTATGGTTTAAAACAAGCTCCTAGAGCTTGGTATGAAAGACTTTCAAACTTTTTAATTGAAAAGGGTTTTGAAAAAGGTAAGGTGGACACTACACTCTTTATAAAAATGTATAAAAATGACATCTTAGTAGTTCAAATTTATGTTGATGATGTTATTTTTGGTTCTACTAACGAATGTCATTGCAAAGAGTTTGCTAAGCTAATGCAAGGTGAATTCGAGATGAGCATGATGGGGGAGCTCTCATTCTTTTTGGGACTCCAAATCAAGCAAAAGAAGGATGGCACCTTCATCAATCAAGCAAAGTACATAAAGGATATGCTCAAGAAGTTTGGCTTGGAGAATGCAAAGCCTCAAGCCACACCTATGAGCTCATCTACAAAGCTTGACAAAGATGAAGGAGGTAAGTGTGTTGACTCTAAGCTTTACCGTTCTATGATTGGATCATTGCTTTACCTTACCGCAAGTAGACCAGATATCTTGTTTAGTGTTTGCTTGTGTGCTAGGTTTCAAGCTAGTCCTAGAGAGTCTCACCTTATAGCCGTTAAGAGAATCTTTAGGTACCGTAGAGATACTCCTTGTTTAGGTCTTTGGTACCCTAGAGACTCCACCTTCAACCTTCATGGTTATTCGGATGTGGATTATGGGGGATGCGAAATTGATAGGAAGAGTACTTCAGGAACTTGTCAATTCCTAGGTAGTATGCTCATATCTTGGTTCTCTAAGAAATAAAATAGTGTAGCCTTATCTACCACCGAAGCCGAGTACACATCCTTAGGGAGTTGTTGTGCTCAAGTCCTTTGGATGAAGCAACAACTCTTAGACTATGGTATTAAAGTTGAAACCATACCCCTAAAATGTGACAACACTAGTGCCATATGTTTAACAAAAAATCCCATCCAACACTCTAGAACCAAACACATAGAAATAAGGCATCATTTCATTAGAGATCATGTCCTTAAAGAAGATGTGGTTTTAGAGTATGTAGACACCTTAAATCAATTAGCGGACATATTTACAAAACCTTTAGACAAAGAGCGTTTTTGGTCCCTTAGGAGAGAGTTAGGTATAGCTAGCCTATCTTGACCTTTTAGGGCCTCTTTTGTGCTTAAAATTGCTTGATCTTGTGAAATGCCATGTTTATGTATTTTTACTCCTAATTTCATCCATGCCTATAGCTAGGGGGAGTATGTTTATGTTTGCATATGTTTCTCCTGCTCATTCATGTCATTCATGCAAGTTAGGCCTTAGAAAAAATCATTTTTCTGCACTTTTAGAGCCTCATCTGCACTTCCAAGCCCAGGTGTTTCGAAACGGGTCAACCTGTTTCGATACGGATGCTTTAAATTCATATCTGAGAGAAGGGCGTTTCGAAACGCCTTAACAGGGTTTCGAAACGTTTTGGCTACTGCCAAGGGGTTTATCGAAACAAGTTTCGATACGAGTCAACGGGGCTTCGATACGGTCAAACCCGTATCGAAACGGTCAGCTGAAGTCCAAAAGGCGGTCAAACCTTCATGCCCGAGTTTCGAAACTGTCAAGACCGTTCCAAAACGAATTCACAGACTGCTTTAAGAAGGGCTTCTAATGATAAAGTCACAATTTAATTAAAACTCTCCCAAACCCTAAAAACCCTAGCCCGACTTTTTCCTATAAAAACCCTCTAAACCTCTTTGTTTTTCACCAAATCTTGAGGGGGTTTTCTCTAAATCACAAGTCTAAGCAAGCTTCAACAATATTGTGCAAGGATTTTCATTCATCCATCCAAAATCCCAAATTAAGGTATTTTTCCTCTTTTTCTTTTTTCTTCAATTTATGTTCGAATCTTAGGTTAGAAAATTTTATTTTTGTATAGTTTATATGTTTTGACACTTGGGTTTTTCAAATCTTGTAAAAAAATTTCAAAATCTTAAATTTTTTGATTCGAAAATAAAATTTTTCTCTCGTATTTTTATTCACTATTTTTTTTCTTTTAAATTTTTGTTGTTGTTTTGTTTTGATTTTTTTATTTGATTTTAAAAACTTATTTTTAAACCTAAGTGGGATTTATCATTGGATTGAATTATGAAATCTCATGCATACATTTAAATTTTTTGCTTGCTTAATGTTTTTAGGATGGCTTCGGAAAATGTTAACAAAAAGCGTAAGACCATTCAAGTTAGGGACTCGAGTATTCGCCCAAATCTCACCTTGCTCTTTCAAAAATCTCTTCGTATTCAAGAGATGAGGGATCACTTCAAGTATGTCAAGGAGTATGAAGTTCGTCGTGAGTGGGTTATTGATCTCAACTTCCTTGACTCCGAGCGCTTTCTTTTCCGTTACCTCGAGCGTTGAAGAGAATGGGATTTCCCTGTCTTGTTGAGCATCCCGGACATTTGCTACAAACACATGGTACTTCTCTTTTACTCCAATGCTCAACTTATCAATGATGAAGAAAATTCTGAAGTTGTTGGGATTGAGTCTTTTATTTTGGGGAAAAAGATTGTTGTTAATGTCCCTCTCTTGGAGTCTACATTTTCTCTTAAGGATGTAGGAATTGAGAATGAGAGTCACTTTAGTTCTCACACCGGTCAAGTGCTTACTTTGGATGCGCACGATCGTTTCCTCCATTTGATGGTCTCATGGTTCCTTCGCCCCTCCGGAGGTAAATATTCTCACATCCGTCAAGTTGACTATTTTTAGCTTGAGTTTTTCCGTCGTGGTGAGCGCCCTAATCTAGTTAAGATCATGTTTTCCGAAATGGTTAACAATGTTAAGCTTTGTGACACCGATTCTCTGAAATCCTTTACTTATGGAACGGTTTTAAGTCACCTCTTTAGCACGCTTAATCTTGATTGCACCTACGACTCTCCGGAACCTCGCAAGTCAAAAATTGGTGAGTCCTCTCTCCGTAAGTCCGGTTTTCGCTATGTAAACGATGGAAATTGGGCACGTGTTGATAGGGAAGCTCCTCCTCCTCCTCCTCCCGTTGAACCTCAACCGCATGCTCAAGTTGCGAACAATGAAGCTCTCACGGCTTTGATTACCGAACGGTTCAATGCCATGGACACTAACATGGCTTCGGGATTTGGTGCTATCAATACACGTTTTCAAAATGTAGAGGATCGACTCCAATCCCTTGAGATTCACCACTCGAACCTGGATATGTCCTTCTCCACCTTCTATGGCCAATGGATGAAGTTTCGCCATTCTCAAGTCAAGAGCGATGATGAGACTTCGGATGATGATGGTGACGACGAGGCCTAGGTCTTTCATGACATATCATATTAGCTATGCATTTTAGGATTAAGTTTGCATCTTAATTTTCATTATGTTTTATGAACCTATGCTTTTAGTTTTATTTGGGATTATGCTTTGAACTTATTGTGGAAGGTTTATGTTTTGGATATTTTAATTTTATGAATTAATATTATTGTTGCTTAATTGCTTATTGCTTAATGCTTATTGCTATTAATCCTTATCTCTTCTCTATGAGCCTTGTTTATTATTTTTGATCTAACAAAAACGGGGAGAAGAAATTTAAAAGCCAAAAATTCGTTTTAAATGTTTAAAGTGTTTTTAAGTTTTAAACCTTGAATTTCAAAGTTAAATCTTTTTAAAACTTTAAAAACCAATCTTAAATTGAGGGGGAGTTAGAATGTATTCAAAATTTTCAAAACTCTTAAAAATTCTAACTTTGGTTTTGTTATATCAAAAAGGGGGAGATTGTGAAACCAGTATTTTAATTTTGATATAACTAAAGAACCTAAGAACTAAATCGAAAATGTGAAAACGAATTTTTAAGTCCTCAAACATCCCTATATGATTTAAAGAATATGCCTAAGTTAAAAACTATGTTTTCTAAATATTTTCTAAGTGTTCTTAAAGCCAAAACAGTGATTTTCGAGTCCCTGTTTCGAAACGGCCTATGGCGTTTCGAAACGGTTTTGAAACTGTCAACCCATGTTTCGGAACGGGTATCGAAACGTTTTCAACACTGCCAATCTATGTTTCGAAACAAGTTTCGAAATGGCTTTAGAACATAGAGAACCCGTATCGAAACGACATACAGTGTTTCGAAACGGTTCTTCATTTGATTTGAAAAATATGACCGTTGTAAGTTTTTAACTGATTTTTAAGAAACCGTTAAGGCGTTTCGAAACGATTTCAAGACGTTTCGAAACGACCCTTGACAGTGGAAAAAGTGTTTCGAAACGGCTAAGACCGTTTCGATACGGGCTCTTAAATGCACCCCAACAACTCTTTCTATTTTGGTATGTTTCGAAACAGGGTCAGGCGTTTCGAAACGGTTGGTTGCAGACTGCATTTATGGAGGTGAGATAACACCCCCAACGGCTCTATTGATGAATGAAACAACCACAATGTCTAGAAATCAATGAGAAGGTATAAAAGGGACCTCTAAAAGCTCCAGCAACAACTATTGATCCAAAAGCAAACATCCAAACATCAAATCCAAGCATTTGTGCCTAAATCCCAATATTGTCTAAAAACCCCAATTGTATTTTTCATTCTTATCATTCCAATTGGGTTGAGTGCTTGTAATTGGGCTACAATTTGTATTGAGAGATACTTTCTTAGCCAACAAAATCTTTGTTCTATTTGTGTGAGGATTGGGTTAAATTTTGGGTAGAAAATTTAATCGAAAATTGTAAGGGTTACCACCTTAGCCTAGAAAAGAGGAAGAGCAATTAGTTGAATTGTTGCAAATCCTTAGTGAAGCTAAGGTAGTGGATGTAGAGTTCATTTGGAACTTGAACCACTCTAAAATTCCTTGTCTATCTTTTTAAGTGCAATTTCCACCACCTAAACCTTTAAAAATCCAATTCACCCCCCCTCTTGGTTCATTTCGATCATTCGATCCACTCAACAGAAAGCTTTATGAAGTTCACAAGGAGATTAACTGAGTTAAATGAATCTCATAGGAATGAGATTATGGTTCTGAAAGCCACTCACGATGTTGATGTAGCTGATAAAGTTAAAGCAGCTGCATACACAACCTCTGCCTTTATGATTGAAGGGATGAAGAAATCTCGAGATGTTGCTATTCTTAGCTTTCAATTGGCACATGGTCCTTTTGATGTTAGTGGTGTAGATTTCGACGCTCTTTGCGAAGTGGTTATAGACTTTGACGTGAGGAATCTGTCTAGTTCGTCCTAGGAAAACTTTGCTGTGAAGTATAAAGGCATTTTGAGTCCTCCTGCTTTGGAGCAGAACGCTTCCTCCTCTCTGAACGATTGGGGTGGTGTTGCGGATATAATAGATGATAGGAATGTGTTGGGTGATTGTAGTAAGGGTATGTAATTATTAGTGTCATCTATATATTTTGTATGAAGAAGGCTTTCTCTTGAAAGTTAAGGGGTTATTTTTATATTTTCTTTTTGATGTTGTCACGAACCTATTTCATTTCTTTAAGTGTTGAGTCTTTGGGAACCGTATTCATACCCTGAAAGTCTTTGCGCTTTCAATTTCTTCGCAGCTCGTCATGATTCTTTTGTGCTCTCTTTGTTAGCTTTGTCAATCATCAAAGTTGTGTAGCGAAAATTGTGCAATGTTATGTACGCAGGCTTTGCTATTCTCGTAAACCAATAGATAAGAATAGGAATCTTGTGGGTTTTCTTTTTGGATACCGGAGTATATAAAGAGCTTTGCCATTGGACTGAGGAAACATGGCTGTGAATAATTGAGTATGATAATAAAGATGCATATCACTTTGAAAAGCATGATATTGAGTAATGTTTCTTTGCTTAGGCTTTGTTTTTTGTTGTGGTTGGCAAACCAAGGTTTTGCAAAAGCTAGAAAAACTAGCTTTTGGCAAACCAAGGTTTGAGAAGCTAAAATGGTGGGCAAACCAAAGTTTTGACACTCAAAAGTAGAGTGTTTTTGGTTACTTTAGCTTAAAAAGTGTGTTTGGGTTGGTAAAAGCAACCAAAAACAAGGCCTTATTCCTTATTAAATTAGTTTTCTGTGCTTGATATCTATTGGTTCTTTGTGATTATTAGACAATTCAAGGCATACCATGATGAAAGAGAAAGTTCTTTTTGTTATTGGTCGTGACAAGTGCATGCACCTAGCCGTGCATTTATTGATTAGAAGTTTAAAGGTTGCGTGATTTTAGTTGTTTGTTTGAGATTTCAGGATCTGAAAATTAATTGTTCATCTGAGTTATACTAGGTTTGTTCGTAAGTTCGTGGTCAGTTAGTTCATCCGCAGAGAGTTGTGATTGGGCATTCGTATGGTTGGGATTCACTAGTATCAACAATTGCCCTCCGCAAGTCTGGAAATGCAAACTAGAAAGAAATTGGCCTTCCTCTGCGGTGAATTCGTGGCACCCAATGATGAAAAAAATATAAAGTTTTAACTTATAACATTCGGAGTCACTAAATGTAGATTATTCCTTAGCATATTTTGTGTAAAATTGTTCCCTTGTACTTGCTTTTAGGAGCAATAAATAGCGTTTATTAATGTTCACTGTAGAATCTATAATTTTGATATAGTAGCGAATTGCATGATATGTGTTTGTGTGGTTTTGTAGGTGAATGGACGTTTACCAGATTCCTTGTGTTACTAATTTGTTGGTTCTCTATGGCGGTGTGGTAGTTTTTTCTTTTTAGCAGTGAGTAGTTATTTCGTCGTCGATGTGATTAGATGGTTTAAGACAGACTGTGATGAGAAAGAAAAAATATGATTGGTTGTAATGGGTGTATGCTCTCATTCATGCGTTTATTGATTGGAAGTTTCGAGATTGCGTGATTTTAGGCGTCTGTTCAGGATTTCAAAATCTTGAAATTAACTACTTATCTTAATGGTTTTTAATATTTGAATTTGAACCATTAGTGCTTGGTATTCTTATTTTTTACTATAAGTAGGACTCGTTTGTGCTGATTTTTGGTGTTGAGTGTAATGCAAAAACTACATTTTATAGATCCTGAGAGGAGTTCTATTTTTGCATCTAGGTTATTTGTGCCGAAAAACAACAGTATTTGGAAGGCTATGACTAGCCATTTGTAGTGAAGAGTGCCAACATACATTGTATTCAGATAGTCTTAAGAGCAAGGTTCTCCGAATACTATTGTTTGTTGGTGTTCGTTGCCACATTGGGGGCGGCGGCTGTTGGGTGCAACATTGAAGTCATCGATGTGTGCTTGGTCTTTGCTGGTTCCCGAATATCAATCATCAAGGTGGTCGTTCGTTTGTCAGTTGTGGTGCTGGGTACCGTGACAACAAACGACTGCCCTAAGATGATTCTTGAGGCAGAGCAAAAGTGGCTGAAGGTGAAATGGGAGGGATATTTTTCATATCTATGTATTTTACTTGCTACATTAAGAAGCTCATTTTTATCTCAATAATGGGAGTTGCTGCTAATGCATGGGCTTCTCCAGATCGGGTTCGCTAGAAAAATTCTCAAGCAATTCCCTACTCCCCTTGTATGGGCTTGTAATTGTAATATTTTGTTTACTCTGTTGATATAAGAAAGCTTGTTTTTATCAGTATTTGAAGTGTTATGGTAACTTTGTTTGTTATTGATTCATTTTCCTTCCGCGTAAGATGATTCTTAATTGCGATGTTCCTATTCGCATGTTTTTTTTTGCGGAGACGGTTATTTTTCTTGGAGTAGATTATACAAATGTTTTTTTTTCATGAATCCTATATCAGTTAACGGTGATCACACTTTTTCACTTGATTTTGCGTTAGTATATGTGTGCAACACCATTAGACATAGTTTTGGAGGTGTTTCGGATGATGGGTGAGAGGGGACGTGTAATTGGAATAAGGTTCGCTAGTACAAAGAATTGCATGACTTTGACGAACCTAGAAATTAAAATAGAAATTTAGATTGCGAAAATTTCGCATATTCGCAGCTTTGCATCATAATGACATGTTAATTTTCCTTTAGGGTGAATTCTTGCTCCTTAGTGATGATAAACTTATGGAGAATAGGTTACAAAGTTGGAATTACGCTTGTATTTTAGTGTTCGTATTGCACTTTTCTTTCTTTAAAATGGTAGTACATGAATGTAAACCTCTATTGTTGTAAACTTGCAAGATAAGTAGGTGGCAAACTCTTGTTCCCTTTCGTAATTAGTTTGTTGGAGGGTTCTTTTTTATGATTTCTCATGGAATGATATCACTTTCTCGGAGCATATTATGTATTTGCGTTGTTACTTAGAGTTGGGAGGATTCTTGCCTCCCAGATGAGATAATCTAAATTGCTGGTGGGAACACTTTGCCTCCTTCCACTTTGATTCGCTGACTACTAACTATTCTACAGTGTATGTTGCATATACATTTTTTATATTACGAATATCGTATTGTTTAGGAGCATGAGATAATTCGATTATTTATAGCCCCTTACTTGAGAGTGACAATCGTTTTTACGATTTATAGTCTTATGCCTACATGCAGTGTTTACTTGGAGCAAGATCGCTTGCTTTGGTTGGCAGGACATTTTTCTTCTATATCGCTCTCTAGGGGTTCTTGCCCCCGGTGTGAGATAATCTCGATTGGTATATATTTATTCATACATTTATTGGTTTATTACTTATCACGCGTTTATTGGAGAGCGGCAGATACTTAGCCTTCTCTTTGAATTTGTGGTAGGTGTGATTTGGAGAGGTATGAGATCAATGCAATACGTTCGCTAGTGCTAGCATCTTACTTTTCTTGTGTATGAACGGTTAGGCGATCATTCTTTCTTTATGCACACTCGCTTTGGGAGTGGAGACCGTTAAGCTAATTCCTTTATGCACACTTCTTAAAAGTGGTGGAAGCTTAGACGATCATTCTTTCTTTATGCACACTCACTTTGGGAGCGACGACCGTTAAGCTAATTCCTTTATGCACACTTCTTAAAAGTGGCAAACACTTAGTCGATCATTCTTTATGTAACCCCTTAGCCCGGCCTAGACGACTGACCCGAACTACGAAGATTACACGGGGAAAACCAAAGTCAACCCGAAAGTCAACCTTGATTAACGACCTTTTTTTCTATTTTTCTTTTCTAGATGCGTATTAAGCCTAAGTGATCACTTAGGAAACTTAGGAGAGAAAATCACAACGATCGGAAAACATTTAAGGACTCAATTGCATGAATTACACTTTTAGGGACCAAAATGTAAATTTTGGAAAATATAAGAACTTTGCCGAATTTAAGATTACTGATATGTAATTAGTCATATTATATGCCTCTCTGCCAAATTCCAACTTAAAAGAACATTCCAAGCTCAAGCAATTGCAACCACAACATTCAGGACTAAAATGTAAAACATGGAAACTTAAAAAAATTCAAATCATCATCAACGGTCATCCATTTCGGAACACTAACCTTCGTACCGAAATGCCCGTATCGAAACGGTGTTGACCGTTTCGGTACTCGGGTGCGTTCCGAGACCAGTATCGGAACAGGCCTCTCTAGTAGCCAAAATGTTCCGAAACACCTTCAATCGTTCTGAAACACTATGGCCATTCTAGGCCCCTGTTTCGAAACAGTTAAGGGTGTTTCGATACACCCTGCCCTGTAGCAGCAGAAAATGCTATTTTTTCACCTCATAACCCACTCAAACATGCTTCAAAGCATACCATATCATATCAGCAACTTGTTTAGACATCAAGGAGCATATTTAGGAAGCTCAAGCTAAAGCATGGTATCAAACATATGAACATTCAAACTATATGCATGCTTCCTAACCACAAAGCCAAATATAAACTTCAATCCTCAAGCAAACTATATAAGACCATTTACAACCTTCAAAAGCCAACACAAACATGCCACAAACTTAGGGAGTTCACAACACATCTCCCAAATACAACCTTGGAGCCCCATTGCCAAATAGCAAAACTAAAGTATGTAAAACATCACCATACATGAGATTTGCACTTCCTTGGATGTTCTTAACCTTCTTACTGCCCAAAACACTTCAATTATCTGCATTATTGGTAAAAGATAGCGTAAGCATGTTTGCTTAGTGAGGCATGCTCTAAAGAAAACCAACACAATAATGCATTATTCAAAACTCTTTCTCAAAAGCCATTTTCAACAACATGCTCATTCTATCTCATGGTTGAAAACCATTTCAAAACAAATCTTAATTTGAAACCACACGTACCTCTATTCTTTCTCATGTATTTAAACCAATGCAAACCTCATGGCAAAGCCACACTCATGCTTGGGAAAACTAAAGCATTTCATATACAAATCTCATATGCATTTCTCATAGCATAAATCATCTCAACATTAGGTACATGTGAATCAAAAGCATTTTCATATATTATATCGGCATTTCACATCTTATTATTACTCGGATATGCGGATAACTTTCTCAAACCCACTAGACACTTCCGGTGGAATCTCACATCACCGTACTCACTCGTCTAGTAAAACATAATTTTTGGTGGAATCTCGCATCACCGTACTCACATGGCGGTATCTCTCATCGCCACAAAGCTTGGGTATTTCACCAAGTCCTACCCGATGGAATGCCCATCACCGGTCTCTCCCTTTGGATTGAATCCAAAGGGCACGTACGAATTTTTAGTTTATAGTGCACTCTCATCCTATTGATCGACCAATTATATTCGGTAAGTATCTCATCTTCTATGCCAATATATCATGTCAAAACATCATCTCGCCTACTATTTTTCATGCAACATTTCTCAAATATTTCTCATCTCATTTCAAAATCAAAACACATGCTTGCATTAAATCAAAATCTCAAAACTCATCAATGCAACATGCTATCTCATGAAATCTCTTCAAAGCATCATCTCATGCTACAAATCATGCATAAAAACAGTAGGAGTTTATCTATCTCAACACATGAGCATGTAAAAGCATTTTAGGGGCAACCACAACATATTTTAGAGCAATCTAGACAATACTTACTTTCGGACCTAGGAAGGTGTTTCAAACCTTTCCTAAATCCCCACACCTTGTTTCTTTGTCCCACAAGGACCTCTAAAACCATTTGTACTCACCGATTACGTTTCGCTTGCTCGCCGAAACGCTATCTAAGCTCCCGGATCAACACCAAAGGTGTCTGAAGATGTGTCCTCTGTTCATAACACATAAGAGCAAAGGATTAATGCATCATCATGCATTGAAATCATCATCCACACATCTAAACTCACTGCTCTACTCAAGAGCCTTATTTCAGCCACCAAAAACAACCGAAATCACCTCCAAACTCTTCCAAAACAAAGCCCAGCCAAGATCTATCACTTCTAATCATTTCTAAACATCAATCAACATCAAAACCCACCACAAACTCGTCCTTATACATCCAGCTATAACAGAACACCAAAACCACCCCAAAAACCACCATTCTAACATGCAAAACTTAGGAATCCAAACATATTCAGGATTTGTTTAACAAAACCTCATTTATAACATCAATTACCATCCAAAATACATTAGTAAACAACTTCAAAATAGAGCCTAACCAACAACCACGAAAATCATCAAGATCTCTCCAAAAATCTTGAGTTTTAACACAATTTCATGTTTCTAACATTAAAGCAACTCAAAAATCATTAACAAAGGATTGATAACTTGGAAATTTCAGTAAAGAACTGATTATTAGAGGATAAGGACGAAGATTACCTCTAATGGCTGATTTCTCCATGATTTAGGCAAATTTTCTTGAAAATCCAATATGAAAACAAGAGAATTTGGTGAGGAAAAGATTAGGAATCAAAAGAATATTGAAATCTCATCAAAAGGAATGAAAATCAGAGGCTAATTAATGGATGAAATGTGTTTGGATGAATAGAAATTGAGAGAAAATGAAATGAGAGAAAATTGACGTAAGGTAGTTATGAAAAGTCAAAGATAGTTTTTCCTTTTAGTTATCCTTATTTCCTTTAATTAAAACATTATTAAAATCACCCAAAATAAGGAGAAAGCTGTTAATAACATTTTGGTAAAATTAGCTCCTTAAAGATTCAAAGTTTCAATCCTTTACAAAACAGTCACTATTCAACTTTTGCAAAAACTGCGATTTGGTCACTACACCGAAATGTAGTATTCCCAAACCTTATTTTGTAAAATTGTTTTCACCATAATCATTCTTATAATAAATGAGGGTTTTTAGATATTTTTCCATATTTTTAAAGCATCCCGAACTAGGTGTTCCCTAAATCCCCCTAAAAGATTCGAACCGTTCTCGACCGACCCGACTCAACTCTAAAACTTCTAGGCCCAAAATCGGGGTGTTACACTTTCTTTATGCACACTCTCTTTGGGAGTGGCGATCGTTCAGCTGATTCCTTTATGCACACCTCTTAAAAGTGGCAGACACTTAAACGATCATTATTTCTTTATGCACACTCCCTTTGGGAGCGGTAGCTGTTAAGCTGATTCATTTATGCACACTTCTTAAAAGTGGCGAACGCTTAAACGATCATTCTTTCTTTATGCACACTCACTCTAGGAGCGCAATAGCTCAATTAATCCTACTAAGTATTTTAATGGGAAAACAACTCCTTAATTATCATGCCATGAGCTAATTAAGTAAGCTTAGACAACCCTTAAGCTATTTTCATGTGAGAGGAACTATACAAAACGGGGGTAGTGATGAAAAGCATACGGAGATACAAATACGTCTGTAGAGATAAGGATATTAGCAACTTTGAAATTTTTCTATGAAGATGCAATCTTGAGTAGTCTTTTATGTAATTTTTATGCTTCTATATGTCACTAATTTTTACTGCCATCTTTGAAGTAACATATTTTTCTAGGTTTAAATCATTATTAGTAGATGTCTTAGACGAATGGTAGTTCATCATAGACAGGAGACTTGTTACAAACCTACATTGTCTTAAGTTTCTTATGTAAAAAATATGGTAGTTCATCATATGTCGGATTGAGTTGGGATTCGAAAACCAAAAGAGGAGGTAGAGAAATGAACATTCAGGGGAAACGACAACAATCGCAAGGTCTAAGAATCCTCACATCTTCAAGAAATTTTGCTTGCTTCATTGTCCCATAGTGACCTTACCAATCTTCTCCCAATCTGCTTGTCCAGCCCTGCCACCATTCTGGTGAGTTTTGCAAGCTCATCCAAGTAAATTTTTGTCATCTCTATTGCTTATTCCAGCTCTGGTTTTACAAGTTTTTCATAGGGTCTAGGCTGGTTTTATTTAAGATATTGACTTCGAGTCTTTCTTATTAGGACGGGGCTTCTCTACTAGCATGGTCATGACCCTTCTACTTCTCGGCTAACTAGAGTGAAATGATGTGGCAATGTCTTGATGTCTTTTGATCAGCCTGCATAAAACCTTCCCCCGAGTGCGTGGGGAACTTGACTTGTAGATGGTAAGGAGCTACCATCATCTTATCCTTTCTCATCAAAGGTCTCCCGCATATAGCATTGAACGCAGACTGGTTATCGATGACTAGAAAATTAACCACCTGTCTAAGCTTATTATAACCATCTCCCATAGTTATAGGAAGTTGGATAGAGCCCTTCACTTTAATGGTTGGTTGCTAAACCCATACACTGGGCTTGCCAGCTTTAATTTTGAACTTGAAATTCCCATTTGCTTAAATGCATTCCAACCCAACACTTCCACAACACTACTTGTATCAACTAAAATTCTTTTCACAATAAATCATGCTATCACAACTGTAATGACGATGGGATCATTGCTTTCTTCATCAAGAAAATTGTCCTATTCTTTCTCTGAAAACGAAAATTGACATGAGTCTGCCTTTCGTTGTTACAGCTTGCGTTTCGAGCTTGATTGGGTACACCTTTCGTCTATTCCAATTATCATATGTATAGTGTACCCATATTATCCTGATTATTTCTTTTATTGCCTTGCAGTCTCGGCTGCTGAGCCTCCATGTTATCCTCGACTTGTCTGTAACAGGAAACTAAGAATCTCTCTAATTGCCCCCTTCTCACTGCTGATTCGATCGTATTTTTCAAATGTACACAATCATCCGTCTAGTGCCTTCAGCTTTTTGGAGCTCATATCTTCGTCCCAACCGCTCCATGTATTGGCTTTCCCTCATTGGTAATAGGGGTCTTAAGATTCTCGTGTGCTCAATCTGGTGTAATATCTACGAAAATGATTCTGTTAACTCGTGATAAGTTATGTATTGTGGCCCGTGACAAAATTGTTGGTTTCTTCCACCAACTCAATGTTTGAGAGGGGGTCTGTCGCGCCTGGGAACGCGACCATCTTGCCTCTGGGTCACATGTTGCGAACTGTGTACCATAGTTTTCATGATGACTGCTTCCTCATTCTCTGTGTACGGCTGTACCCTTCTCATATAATTCTAATAACGTCATCGACGGTCGGTGTTACCTCCTCAAAAGTACTCTTTTTCCTATACATATTGACATACTTTTGTTTCCTTTTGAGTATATATTCAAGCATTTAGTTAGTAAAACCATGCATTTGCATTAAGGAGTTAAGGAATGTTTCTTTTGCCAGTGTAAAGGTGTATTTCTTGGCTTTGGTGTGCAAGACAAGGTAGAAGCAGAAGCAGAACAAGAGAAGGATAGGAGTAGTTGCTAGAGTAGAGCCGGAGAACCAGAAGAGAAATGCCAAGTAAAGTTGACATAAGAAGAACGAGGATTGCAAGGCTTTGTTGGCGAAAGATAGACGATGATGCCAGGTCTACTAGTCGTTGGTCAAATATCCAGTCAGTCCTAAATTCAAAAGGAGGATAAGGAGATAATGAGGATAACGAGCTTACTTCGAGAGTGTAACAAAATTTTGAATTCAAACCCAATATAGGGTTTCCACGCGTGCCTATTTAAAGGAGACCGATGACGAGCCAAAAGGGGAGACGAGATCGAAGAGGCTACACTGTGGTGAAGGAAGAAGGCGACTGTGGTTTGACCAGGCTAAGACCGAGATCTTTGGATTCATTGGACGGCTACATCAACGAACCCCCCTTGTTTTCCCATTTCTCTTTATTTTTGATCTAATTTGATGATGATGTTTTTAGAAAATGATTTGATGTTGAAGGTTCCCCCAATAATGAACTAAATTCTTTAAGTTGGTTAGGGATACTTTTGCGATGAAACGCTTAGTTATTTTCATCTTTTAATAATTGAATGCTTTGGAATTTTTTTCTATCTTACTATTGCTTAATTTCCTCGATTGTTTGTCATATGATAGATGGCATTACATGCATAATATCTCTTGATATCTTAACAGACTTAGGGGATAACGATTAATTGCCAAGGTACTAAGGTGAGAAGCTTCAACAGAAGATGTTCAAGTAGATGAGCTTACTTCAAAAGTGAATCTACCCCTTAGGAGTAAAGATTGAAACTTCTTCTAGTTGGTTATTGAATAACATCACTATAAGCATATAGGGGTTAATCATAATTAACTTAGGGTAATGATATCGACAGGGGCATTACCACTCTAAATTTGCTCGACATTAAAACCAAAGCTGAAAGTTATTAACTGTTGGCATAGCTAGTGTGGAATCCAAGCATCCCTTGCCAACGTTATTCACCACATGAACACATTTGTTTGCCAAACTGCCTGAATTTCCATTACATTTTCCTTAGTTACTTTTCTTCAATCTTAAACCCGAAATTCAATTCAAACACATTCATCCCATTTCACAAATAAAATCATGGCATTAAATTCCTAATAAATCCATGTGGATACGATACTTAGCTTACAACTGTATTACTTGTTAACCATGTATACTAGCACGCAAAAGACCTATATTTGGCATTATTTACTAGCACATTTACTTTTATTCATCAATTATTTGCGAGCGTTAGTCAGTCGACAAGTTTTTGGAGTCGTTGCAGGGGATTGCAACAAAGTTTATTGTTTTGATTTTTCTGTGGTTATTTTTTTACTTATTTTGTTTAATTTGGTGTATGACCAGGAGCCGCCCTTAGACGAAAGATTGACCATAGGACCCAGAAATCGAAACAACCTTGCACAGAGATCACTTGCCCATGCTGTTGTCGCTGCTGAATATCCAGAAATGGCTCTTATTGGACAACGTGGAGGAGATGGTGTCCCAAACGATTATGAGAATGAACCAATACATAATAAGATTCCACCCGCCCCTACTGTTGTCGCTGCTGAATATCTAGAAGATCGACCCATTAGAGAACACTTGGCACCAAATATGGACAATTTGATGCTAGGCCTAATTGGTCCCGGGGTAAACACCTCCAATTTTGAACTTAATCCAATGTTGACTCAGACTTTATTGAATGTAGCTCAATTTGATGGATCACCTACTGGAGACCCAAGGCAACACTTGAAGCAATTCATGGAGGTTTGCCAACTATTTCAACAACCTGATGTAGTTGAAAAGAAAATGAAGCTAAAATTGTTCCCATTTTCTTTGAGAGATAAGCAAAGATGTGGCTAAATTCTTTGCCACCTAGTTCAGTCACTTCATGGGTAGAATTATGCCAGATGTTCCTTATGAGATTCCATCCACCTAAACTTAATGCCAAGTTGTGGAGTGAAATCATTACTTTTAGGCAGGCTGATGATGAAACTTTCTATGATGCGTGGGAGCAATTAAAGGACCTGTTGAGGAGGTGTCCCATGCATGGATTCCCTACTTGGACCTAGATGGAGACCTTTTATGACAGACTCAATGCTCATGCCAAGACTGTGGTTGATGCTTCAGCAAATGGTTCATTGTTAGAAAAAAGTTATACAGATGCATTTGATATCTTTGAAAGGATTGCCACCAATGATCTCCAATATCCTACTGCCAGATTAGGAACATAAATGAAAACTGGTGGAAAATTGGAGCTTGATACCTTGACATCTATCAATGATCAAATTTCCAACCTTACCAACATTGTGAAGACAATACAACAACCCACAGATGTCCGAGAAGTAAAAGCACTAGATCCATTCTGTACTAATTACGGAGAGATCATTACGTGGATAAATGCCCATTAAACCATGATTCGGTAAATTTTGTTGGTAATTTTAATCACAATTTTAACCCACATTCCAATACTTACAATGCAGGTTGGAAGCAGCATCCCAACTTTTCCTGGGCAAATCAAGGCGATAACCAATCCAATGCCCAACATCAAAACAACAATGAACTGCCATGCTTCAACCATAATGCAATGCCACAGAGAACACATAACAATTTTCAATAGGATCAGAGATCTAACCAGGGGAATTCTTTAACAGAGTACTTGGAACGTAAAGATGCAACTGCCCAAAGTTTAGCAGCGTCTATGCAAAACTTGGAGGTACATCTAGGGCAAATTGCCAATGCACTCTGTAATAGACCATATGGAAATTTTCTAAGTGTGTAACACCCCAAAAATTACCCCCAAATTGTAAACCCTAGATTTGAAAAAAAAATCCCTAATTTAGAAACATAATTTTGAAATCCCTAATTTATGGGGCTCAATATAGAAATTTGAGGTCAATTTGTAAATCATGAAATGCTTAAGTGCTCGTTTGCAAATCAAATTCAATTCAATGGTTTCCTTGTAATTAACCCATTTTGTTTTTAAATTCATACCAACTTCGGCTACCTTATATTTCTTTCTATTATAATTAAAACTCATTTATATTATTTTATTCCAAAATCCCATATTGTTTATATCTTCCAACCGCCTATAAATATATAGTTATGCGATATGCATATTTATCAAAGCCGCAACGCACACCCAATACCGCAAGTTTGATCTTACAAAACGTTTTCGATTCGGTTAAGATCTAATATTAGATAAGGAGCGTAAGAGTTGTTCGCTACGTCGTTAGAGCTATTGTTGCTTAAGGTGTGTTTTCTTCCTGTGCTATAATTAAATTATATGTTATTTTTCTATGTGCTGGTGTTTTATTTCTTGTGTGATTATTAATATGTATTATGATTTTTATGGTTGACATCGCATGCATACGTTTTCAGAATATGTTTTTACTATGATTTACGACCGTAATTTATGGACTACAATTTATGAACTATGATTTATGGACTTATGGACTATGATTTATGAAGTATGTTTACGGAATATCAGATTTATGGAACTTTGTTTATGAATTTTGATTTCTAATCATCATATCATTGTATGAGCATGGGTTGGGATTTGTTCGGGGAAGTTCAGTGGTTTCACCCTTCGGGCTGAATTCCACTTCGGATTGGCGGTTGTAGTGAGGAGTTCTGGGGAACTTACCTCTTGGCGGTTGTAGTTGGGTGCATTGCATTGCGCTTGTGATTTTATGTGTTATGCTTTAAAGAATTTTAAGAAAATATTATTATATTTTTACGACTATAATTTTCTTGCACTTTAGAGACACACTAAGCTCTTTAGCTTACTCCCCCATAGTTTCGTCTTACATATATCTTTGGGCTTTAGGCGACGTGGTACTTGGAGGATCTCAGATTTTATTCGGTTATATTATTATTTAGTACGAAATAATTTTTAATTATTCAGATTATTAATTTATTATATTGTGATATTGATGTAGTTTCATACTTTTGAGAATAAATATGTTTTGGGATTATTTTTCTAAAATTCTTTTACTATGATTTTATTTCAAAAATTTTATATATACATTCTAATATTTATTATGATATTTATATTTATATTTATTATAAGATATTTATTAAATAACTGCTATTTTATTTTAAGTTAAAGTATAATTTTCAAAATTGAATTTCTTGAGGGTAAAGTTTTCAAACGTAACTTCCTAAATTTGGTATATTCTTCTAGGCCGGGTATAGGGGGTTACAAAGTGATACAGAGGATGCTCGACAAAAAGGTAGAGAACAATGCAAAGCAGTTACTCTTAGGAGTGGCAAACAATGCGAGACTGAGATGCCTGTCAAACAATCAACTAATTGCCAAGACGAGAAGTCAATGCCAGTAGACATACCCAAAAAAACTAGAGAAGAAAGAGGCGCAAACTGATGATGCCACACCTCAATCTGATGCTAGACCTCATTCTTATGCCAGACAGCAACCGAATGCCAACACCACTTTGGCAAAGCCAATGGAGCCAACATTTTCTTATCCACCATCACCTTTTCCACAAAGACTCCAGAAACACAAGCAAGATCAAAAGTTTAAGAGATTCTTAGAAGTCCTTAAACAACTGCAGATTAACCTTCCATTGGTAGAAACTCTCGAGCGAATGCCCAACTATGTCAAATTCATGAAGGACATCTTGTCCAAAAAGAGAAAACTGGGTGAATGACTGTTGTGCTAACTGAAGGATGCAGTGCAATGATCACTAACAAATTGCCACCGAAACTAAAGGATCTTGGGAGTTTCACTATTCCCTGCATGATTGGCAATAGATTCATAGGTAAATCACCAAGCAATCTAGGAACCAACATCAATTTGATGCCAATATAGACATGACACAGTTTTTCAAAGATATCGATGATGATGCCAGAAAACTGGACGATGAGGATATGACGAGTGAAGAAGTTGAGGAACCAATCTTGCTAAATGAGGTCATAAGTTATTTTGATGCACCTAAGCCACTTGAGTTGGTTGGTAGAGAAGTTAAGGCACCTAAGCCATATATTAATGAGCCACCAGAACTGGAACTAAAAACTTTGTCGAGCTATCTCAAATATGCCTACCTAGGAGACAACTCAATGTTGCCAGTGATAACTACTGCCGATATGACCGATGACCAGTAGGTGAGATTGTTGGAGAATTTGGGAAATCACATGCAAGCCTTGGGATGGATCCTTGCTGATATTAGAGGGATAAGCCCCATAATTTGTATGCATAAAATCATTCTAGAGGATTATCATGGAAAAAAAATCGAGGCCCAAAGGAGATTAAATCCTAGCATGAACGAGGTAGTCAAGAAAGAAGTCGTCAAATAGCAAGGTTTCAGGATAATTTATCCCATTTCTGATAGTTCATGGGTCAGCCCGGTGTAATGTGTGCCAAAGAAGGGAGGAATGGTCGTGGTTCAGAACAATAGAAATGAATTGATCCCTTTGAGAACAGCCACAAGCTGGAGAATATGCATGGACTACATGAGGTTAAACAATGCCACACGGAAGGACCACTTTCTGGATGGAAACTCAGGATACAACCAGATTGCCATCTCTCCAAAAGATCAGGAGAAAACCGCATTCACTTGTCCATATGGTACATTCTCTTTTAAAAGAATGCCCTTTGGATTGTGTAATGCCCCAACAACTATAAAGTGTCTATAAGTTCTATATTTCATGCACATTCCATCTCATATTATTGGTGTTTTTGAGTACATTCTAGGCATAACTAGGATCATGCATTGCATTTTACAGTATTTCTTTACATTTCCATGCCTTTATAGAATATCAGTTATTTGGTGAAGAAAAGGTATTGTTTTAGGATACTTTTGGTTTCAGGTACTAGAGGCTGACAGAGGGAAAGAGGAGCTGCGGATATGATGCTGAGGAAGCAGATCAAGGAGCTGTACTGATGCAGTTCCAGACAGAGACAGCGGCACTGAGTAGCTGTCACCGCCCAACCTGCCGCCCAAGACAGCAAACTATGGAGTTGGAGAAACGGAGTGCGATCTGTAGAGCATAAAATCATGATTCTATCGATGTTGTCCACCCAATTTTCCGGCGTCTAGAGCAGCAGGCAAAGCCACCAAAGGAAGAATTCGAGATTACTTGTGAAGCAAGGCAACATGATAAAGTCCACATTCAACTCAAAGAAGTCAGGGTTTAAAGCCACATTTAATGTAAAAAGCAACTTTGAAGACTTCTACTTCAAGAAGGACTAGACCTAGCTAATGCTTATATATACCCATTGTAATTCTAATTCAAAAGAGCTTGGGTTTTCCTTAGGCATAGTTTAGGTTTTCTTGCCGCCGACGTGTTCTAAATTTCTCCTTGTGTTTGGATTATGTTGTAATTAATGTGAGAACGGTTGTTTAGGATTTCAAAATTTTTTTTTGCAAATAAAATTACAAGGTTTACTTATTCTATGTTCTTCATAGTTTTCAATTAAGGTGAAAGATTAGTTGAATTCTATCAATTTGTTCGGTATCGAGAATGTCGAACTCACGAAAGGAGTAAGTACGATTTCATCTATAAACGGTGAAATCAATCCGACCTAGACATAGGTTAAGGGTTTAAGGCGGCTAAAAGAGGACGAATCAACATTGTTGTCTTTGTACGATTCACGCCGCGACTGTTATTATCTGCAGTGGGCATCAACAACACTTTGACTTAGACATAAGCGGGGTCACCTTCGAAGCGTTCTGTCGAGCCTTGTAGTTCTACCGAGTTTGCCGCCAAGACACAGTTCCATTCCCCTGTCGAGGCAGTGAGAGGATCTCACCAGTTTACCTGCCATCCACCGCCGAGGTAGCAGAGTCTGGCAGCGCAAAACAACTTATCATATTCAACGCTATTTCACACTAAGCAGCAACATAACCCTGCCCATTCTATAGACCTGATTTCTTCTCTTTTATTTACTTGTGTTTTTATTCTATTTTTCTTTTCAAACAATCAACTTAATTGTGCATTTATTTTTCCTTGTGCAGGAACAATAATTTGAATCAAGCTATCTAATCCCTGTGGGAGACGATATCTTTTATACTATAACTTGACAAGAGTGTGCACTTGCGCTCATAAATAGAGAACACTCTAAGGCTTTACAAGTTTTTGGCGTCGTTGCTGGGGATTGGCAAAAGTAAATTCGTTTTTAATTTTCTGTGCTTTTATTTTATTTCATTTAATTTCAGTTTTTATTTTTACTTTTTTATTCGAAAAAAAAAAGAATATTCAGGTGCACAACAAGTCAACGACATCAACATGTGGGAAAGTTCTTGCGATTATGGTGAAGGCAATCATGCGTTCGAAAGTTACTCTCATCTTTTTGCAGAAGACGTGTCGAGAAAAAACCACTTGGAAGTGGATGTCTGAATATGAACAGCAGATGCCGCCACCGTAGAAACAGGGACAGCTGATGCCGCTACCGCAGTTGCCGCCACAACAGCAAGATTTTTCATGGTATGATCAAAAATCTCAAAAAAATTACCATAACAGTTTTGCTGTAGAAATCGACATGCCCTAGCAATGTAATCATCCTCAATAGAAAATCCTTGGAAGACACGCTTCAAGCTTTCATTGCATTAACTGAAGAAGTGTCAGCTTCTATGGACGCAAGCATCACCAAGGTGGACGCACTTTTGAGCAATTCGGTCCTCATTAATGCCATGGATGAACCTGAACATGATGCCTTGGGAACCATTGATCACCAACAAATACGTCCTATGGACACTGACATCCCAAGGCAAAAAGACGCGGAGCAATACGAAGAACACATTGATGAGCCTGAGCAACAAATTGCCTCAGCAAAAATTGAGGAGCCTGAACAGAGCAATGCTGCAACATCACTTAGCAAGGTTGAGAAAAGTATTGAAGGTGTCGCAGCAACCACTGTCGAGGCGGTAACGACTGTTGAGGCAGCAACCACTGTCGAGGCGGAAACGACTGCTGAGGCGGCAACCACACTCTCGAAATTGCACGACCACACGCAAGAGCAACAAAATGACAATAGTTCGCTAATGGAATATGAGCAGGTAATAACTGAACCTTTTAAATTCTTTGAAAACTCGCCTCTTCCATTGCAGGTATTTGAGGAACCAACGCCGGTGAATTTGGAGCCATCGAGATTTCTACTGATGGAGATACTTGAGAGGCCCCAACAAAAGGATAAGTGGATTCATGAAGCTTTCTAGACAATTGGTTTTTCCCTTGACTTACACCGCATTATGACAGAAGATTTCCATAACAACTGGTTACCGCAGTAGTTGCCTCAGCAGCAAAGCCTACTTTCCACCATAACGAACTTCGACGAGAATAAGGTAAGTACATGGTTGGATAGTGATATGGTTTTTTCTAATCACATATTCATGCCTCTAGGAAAAACAACAAGGTGGAAGGTACAAATGGACTACAAAGGAACAAGGAAGAAATGAACCTCTACCATGATAATGCAAAATCAAGTAGTTGCAAACACAGTGGTCCACCCTTTTTTGGGCAAAATAATCACTTGATGGAGGGTGTGGGTGTATTACAAGAAGTATCGGAAACGACATCCTTAAGTTCGAACAGGCAAAGGAGTAGTTACTTTATGAGATGCATGCCAATGCACTCCTAGAGTAACATAATTTTTATTTTTATTTCTCCTCATCTTTATTGTTTTATCTATTTAGGAGTAGATTTTAATTACTTAGGACAAGATTTTATTTTTTTAGCTGCGTTGTTACTATTTATTCTCGTCTCACAACTATTTATCCAGATTCAGACCCTAAGGAATCAAGCCGCCGTGCACAATAGAGGGCAGCACTGCTCAGCCAATTGCCACAACCCGCAATAGATGACATAGCAGATAACTCTTCTGAATCATCTCCACCATCTGACAACAACTAAGTCTAAATTTTATTTCCCTGTCTCATGTTTATTTTCAGTTTCAGTTCTAATTTTTTTATTCTATGCATTGAGGGCAAAGCCCATCTCGAGTTTGGGGGGGATTAGTATTCATTTAATGTTTAGGCATACTTAGATCATATAGTTTCATATGTACTTGCCTTTAAGTTAATCAAAAGAAAGAAAAAAATTGTTAGAACTTGTGCCTATGATAAGATAGCCGATTAAATTGTTCGCACCATAAAAAAAGAACTTAATTTTGGGGAAAGCATGAAGAAAACTTAGAATTTTTCTATAATTGCCAAAAATAAAAAACACTACTTTTACTTGTTGCCTTTGATTGAATTTATTATAAATATTTCCTGCTTTAATTATTTGAAAAATTCTAACATGGATTACAGGTAGCCGCCGTGGCAGAAAACCACGGCAGAAAAGAAACAAAGAAAGTTGTGTTGTTTTGCCCTAGAGGTGTCCGAAACAAGCTCTAGGAAGAATCATGTGCAAGGACACTCCGCTGCTATCAAAGTCCATGAATCTAAAAATCTTGAAGTGACAGACAAATTAGCATGAGTGAATGAAAGTCTTCACGTGATGACTCTACTCAATGGGTTCGGGGTTTTGTAGTTTTCTCCTATCTTAATTTCATACCTAGAAGAGTAGTTGTGATAAGTTGAAGCCCTGAATGCCATGATTATTAATTGTGCTTAACTATGCTGCCCTGGCAGCAACCTTACAACATCTTTGTTTATTTAAAATATTCTTCCAATTCATCATGTACACAGTTCTGCACACACTTCACTGGCATTATAGTTTAATTCTCAGGTAATTCATGTTATTCCCCTCTCACTAATCTAATGACAGGTGCCACGGCCTTGAGGTGTTAAATCAAGTTTAAAATAGAATTTTTTTTCTTTTTGATTAGTTTAAAGGGCAAGTATGTTTAGGTTGCATTGCTTTAGGACAAGCAATAGTTTGAGTTTGGGGGTGTGTAAAGTGTCTACAGGTTCTATATTTCATGCACATTCCATCTCATATTATTGTTCTTTTTTAGTACATTCTAGGCATAACTAGGATCATGCATTGCATTTTACAGTATTTCTTTACTTTGCAATGCCTTTATAGATTATCTGTTATTTGGTGAAGAAAATGTACTGTTTTAGTATACTTTTGGTTTCAGGTACTAGAGGCTAACAAAGGGAAAGAGGAGCTGAGGATATGATGCTGAGGCAGCAGACCAAGGAGTTGTACTGATGCAGTTCCAGACAGAGACAACAACTGCTGAGTAGCTGCCGCCGCCCAACCTGCCACCCAAGACAGCAAACTATGAAGTTGGATAACCGGAGTGCGATTTGTAGAGCGGAAAATCCTGATTCTATCGATGTTGTCCACCCAATTTTCTGACGTCTAGAGCAGCAGGCAGAGCCGTCGAAGGAAGAATTCGAGATTACTTGTGGAGCAAGGCAAAGTGATAAAGTCCACATTCAACTCAAAGAAGTTAGAGTTTAAAGTCACATTTAATGTAAAAAGCTACTTTGAAGACTTTTACTTCAAGAAGGACTAGACCTAGCTAATGCCTATATATACCCATTGTAATTCTAATTTAAAAGAGCTTGGGTTTTCCTTAGGCATAGTTTAGGTTTTCTTGACGCCGACATGTTCTAAATTTCTCCTTGGGTTTGAGTTATGTTGTAATTAGTGTGAGAACGACTGTTTAGGATTTTAAGTTTGTTTTTGCAAATAAAATTACAAGGTTTACTCATTCTATGTTCTTCATAGTTTTCAATTAAGGAAAAAGATTAGTTGAATTCTATCCATTTGTTCGGTATCAAGAGAGTCGAACTCACGAAAAGAGTAAGTATGATTTCATCTATAGACGGTGAAATCAATCCAGCCTAGAAATAGGTTAAGGGTTTAAGACGGCTAAAAGAGGACGAATCAACATTGCTATCTTTGCACAATTCACGCTGCGACTAGTATTATCTGTAGTGGGCATCAACAACACTCTGACTTAGACATAAGCGGAGTCACCTTCGAAGCATTCTGCCGAGCCTTGTAGTTCTACCAAGTTTGCCACCAAGACAGAGTTCCATTCCTCTGTCGAGGCAGCGAGAGGGTCTCAGCAGTCTACCTGCCATCCACCACCGAGGCAATAGAGTCTGGCAACGCAAAACAACTTATCCTATTCAACATTGTTTCACACTAAGTAGCAGTATAACCATGCCCATTATATCAACCTGATTTCTTCTATTTTAATTATTTGTGTTTTTATTCTATTTTTTTCTCAAACAATCAACTTAATTGTGCATTTATTTTTCCTTGTGCAGGAACAACAATTCGAATCAAGCTGTCCAATCCCTGTGAGAGACGATATCTTTTATACTATAACTTGACAAGAGTGTGCACTTGTGCTCATAAATAGAGAACACCTAACGCTCTACAACAACGTTCCAACATTGCATAATGTCTATTTTCTCCGACATGGTAGAGAACAACTTGGAAGTGTTCATGGATGACTTCTCGGTGTTTGGCAAAACATTTGAGGAATGTCTTCAGATTTTGTAGCTTGTTCTACAAAGATGTATTGAGATAAACATGGTCCTGAACTGCGTAAAGTGCCACTTCGTGGTAAACGATGGCATTGTTCTTGGACTCAAATTGACCAAGAGAGGACTGGAAGTAGGCAAAGCAAAAGTTGAGGTAATCAAACAATTGCCACAACCCACAAGTGTAAAAGGTATTAGAAGTTTCTTGGGACATGCAGGTTTTTACCGTCGTTTCATTAAAGATTTCTTAAAAATTTCTAAACCTTTATGCTTACTTTTGGAACAGAATACCACTTTTGCATTTGACGATTCTTGTTTGAAAGCATTTCAGGAACTGAAAGACAAGTTGGTTAATGCCCCCATAGTTGTAGCACCGGATTGGAATGATCCATTCGAGCTTATGTGCGATGCCAGAGACTATGCCATTGGATTTGTGTTAGGAAAGAGACATGGCAAAATTTTCCATACCATTTACTACGCCAACCGCACATTGAACAAGGCCCATCTTAACTACACCACAACTGAGAAGGAGTTCATTGCAGTTGTCTTTGCGTTTGACAAATTTAGATCTTACTTGGTGGGTAGTAAAGTTGTGGTATACACAGACCATTCTGTACTTAAATACCTACTAGGAAAGAAAGATGCCAAGCCCTGACTGATCTGATAGACACTCTTGTTGCAAGAGTTTGACCTAGAGATTCGAGATAAGAAGGGGAGTGAAAATCATGTAGTTGTTCATTTATCTCGATTAAAGCACCACCATGAGGATGGAAACATTATTACCATTAGAGATGAGTTCTCTGATGAATACTTGCTTGCAACCAGTACTGTGCCATGGTATGTTGAGATAGTTAATTACATGGTCAGCAAAAGTTTACCACCAGACTTGGTGAGTAATGCCAAGAAACGATTTTTGAGATATGTTCGGCAATATTATTGGGATGATCTGTTCCTATTCAAGCAATGTGTTGACCAAGTTATCTAATGTTGTGTGCTAGAGGAGGAGCAACAAAACATACTTTAGCTTTTCCATGCAACATCATATGGAGAACACTTTACTGGAATGAAAATAGCGGCCAAAGTATTGCAGTTAGGATTTTTCTGGCCCACATTGTTCAAAGACGCCCATCATTTTTCCAAAGCATGCGATTGATGCCAGCGCATTGGAAACATTTCGAACAGACATCAATTGTAGCTTCATAACATCATGCTAGTGGAGCTATTTGATGTATTGGGGGATAGACTTTATGTGTCCATTTCCTCCATCATTTGGTAATGTATGCATTCTTGTGGCCGTAGACTACGTCTCAAAGTGGGTAGAGGTCATTGCTCTCCTATCAAACGATGCCAAGGTTGTTGCCAAGTTTTTACACAAGCAAATCTTTACAAGATTCGATACCCCCAGAGGTATTATACGTGATGAGGGTACTTATTTTAAATGCAATTTAATCACTAAAGCTTTGTGCAGGTACGAGATCCAACAAAGAATTACCACTGCCTACCATCTATAGACAAACGGTCAGGTAAAAATCTCGAACAAGCAGATCAAGAACATATTGGAGAAGACAGTGAACCCAACAAGGAAGGACTGGCCCTTGAGGCTAGATGATTCCTTTTGGGCATACCGAACAGCCTTCGAAACTCCATTAGGAACTTCCCCATACAAGCTTGTATTTGGGAAGTCGTGCTATTTGCCAGCGGAGTTGGAGCATCGAGTATATTGGGCAACCAAGCAGCTGAACATGGAATGGAGGGCTACATATGATAAAAGGTTATAAGATTTGAATGAGTTAGAGGAATTCCAAGCTCAAGCCTATGAGAATTCCAAGTTGTACAAAGAAAAGACAAAAAGATGGCATGACAGCAAAAAAGTTTTCAGGACAGTTTGAGATTGGGCAAAGAGTGTTGTTGTTCAATTCTAGGCTCAACCTATTCCCAGGAAAGTTTAAATCTATATGGTCAGGACGCTTTGAGGTTGTCCAATCTTATGCCCATGGACATGTTGATATCATGGACTTGAAAACATTAGTCACATTCAAGGTAAACGGCTAGAGACTAAAGCATTATTGGGAAGGAAGTCCATGGAATGCCAAGGAGACCATTCTCCTGGCAGAAATTAAATATTTTTTTCATCTCTAATTGATCATTGTAAATATCTAGGTTAGTTGTTTTTTTTTTTTGGAATTTTAGTTCCTTTTTATTTTAATTTTATTTCTTTTTTCTGTTTGAAAGGTTTTTCTTTATGAGTGTTAGTACATGATATATTGCCAGATAAGTGTGCCAAGGTAGTGTGTCAGGAAAAGACAGCATTCGGACACTCATCAATTACCATGTGGACCTTATGCGAGATTAGGCCTAAGGGAGAAAGAATTTTGGGTATGTGGGAAAGCCTTAAACCGCCCAGGTTAAAACCTCAAACTTTGAATTTTTAACCTAAAAATTGTACCCCCTTTCTTTCCTGCGCTATCACCTTTGTTAAACCAAAACCCATCATCATCCCACTTCCCTAAACACGCATAACTATCATAACCATCATCACTACCACTAACCTCACCAATAAACAACCTGAACTGTTTCCCCTTCCCTCTATTTAATTCCAAACTTCCCCTTAGCTAAATCTTTACTCTCTCTATTTTCTCTCTCGCACGGCAAGAACCTCAAGAATCAAGCTTTCTCTTAATCTTTTTCTCCGATCACCATATCCTTTTTCCAAATTTTATTTCATGGCTTCCTCATCCACACCCTTCAAGATCTTCTTCAATGAAGAAATCAAGAAAAAAAATATGATGAGAAATTTGTCGCTCGTACCTTTTGTTACGAGAAGGGATTTGAGTTCAAGAATGAGGCTAACTTGGGCTACTCATCTAAGCTACTGGACATCGTGAGGAAGCACAAATGGGAGACTTTATGCCAGCAATCAGGAGAGGTTGATTCCACCATTGTTCGCAAGCTTTATGCCCATCTTACCACGAAAGATTCACCTTTTCTCTTTTATGAGAGGTACGTGTGTTTAATTCGATGAGAGGTATATTAATGGTTTGTTTAATTTGGATGGAATATGAGAAGAACATTTGGCATTTGCTGAGTCGTTAGATGATGCCCAGAGAAAGCAAATTTTGAAGGACTTGTGTGAGCTCGACACAAAGTGGACTGCTTTGTCTAAAGGCCACTGAACTGTGAAAAGGCTAGCATTGCTGCCACACCCGAGGGGATTGAACCACTTTTTAAGGCGAATTTGATGCCAACCACGCACAACGAAATTGTTTCTGAGGAAAGGGTGGGACTATTGCATTCCATCATCAAGGATAGAAAGATTAACGTGAGACGTGTGATTGCGGAAGAAACCTACAAATGTGTCGGTAAGGGAAATGGTAGTTTTGTTTTTCCTTCTTTAATCACAAAACTTTGCAGGCTCCACAATGTGCCAAGGCTGGACTCCAACAACACTAAAAATGTAAAGGAACCATAACCCCTGCACTGTGGAAGCAATTAATTGCCAGGGAAGCGAAGGAGAAGGTCAAGGGAAAGACTGTTGAGTCGGCGTCTGCTGCTAGAACGCCCATGACAAAACCTGAGACAACTATACCCATAACAATGTCGGTTGAAGCCTTGTGTAATACACCAAATTTGGGCCTAGATGTTTTAGAGTCCGAATCGGACCGGTCGAGAACGGTTCGAATCTTAAAAGGAGGTTTAGGGAACACCTAGTTCGTGATGATTTAAAAATATGGAAAAATATCTAAAAATCCTCATTTATCATATGAATGATTATGGTGAAATCAATATTACATAATAAGGTTTGGAAATACTACATTTCGGTGTAGTGACCAAATCGCAGTTTTAGCAAAAGTTAAATAGTGACTGTTTTGTAAAGGATTGAAACTTTGAATCTTTAAGGAGCTAATTTTACCAAAATGTTATTAATCATATTTCTCCATATTTTGGGTGATTTTAATAGCGTTTTAGTTAAAATAAATAAAGATTAATTAAAAGGAATACTGTCTTTGACTTTTCATAACTACCTTTCATCAATTTTCTCTCATTTCATTTTCTCTCAATTTCTTTTCAGCCAAACACATTCCCCCATCAATTAGCCTCTGATTTTCATTACTTTTGATGAGATTTCAATCTCCTTTTGATTCCTAATCTTTTCCTCATCAAATCCTCTTGTTTTTACATTGGATTTTCAAGAAAACTTGCCCAATTCAAGGAGAAATCAGCCATTAGAGGTAAGCTTCGTCCTTCTCCTATAATGATCAGTTCTTTACTGAAATTCCATAGTTATCAATCCTTTGTTAATGATTTTTGAGTTGCTTTAATGTTAGAAACAAGGAATTGTATCAAAACTCAAGGTTTTTTGAGAGATCTTGATGATTTTCGTGGTTGATGGTTAGACTCTGTTTTGAGGTTGTTTTCTAATGCATTTTGGATGTTAATTGATGTTATAAATGAGGTTTTATCAAACAAATCCTGAATAGGCTTGGATTCTTAAGTTTTGCATGCTAGAATGTTGGTTTTTGGGGTGGTTTTGGTGTTCTGTCAAAGCTGGAGGTATAAGTACGAGTTTGTGGTGGTTTTTTATGATGATTGATGTTTAGAAATGATTAGAAGTGATAGATCTTGGCTGGGATTTGTTTTGGAAGAGTTTGAAGATGATTTCGGTTGTGTTTGTTAGCGGAAATGAGGTTCTTGAGTAGAGCAACGAGTTTAGGTGTGTGGCTGATGATTTCAATGCATGATGATGCATTAATCTTCTGCTCTTATGTGGTATAAACATGGGAGACATCTTCGGACGCCTTTGGTGTTGATCCGAGAGCTTAGATAGCGTTTCGGCGAGCAAGTGAAACATAATCGGTGAGTGCGAATGGTTTAGAAGTCCTTGAGGGACAAAGAAACAAGGTTTGGAGATTTAGGAAAGGTTTGAAACACCTTCCTAAGTCCGTAAGTAAGTATTGGCTAGATTGTTCTCTTATATGTGGTGGTTGCCCCTAAAATGCTTTTACATGCTGATGGTTTGAGATAGATAAATTCATACTGTTTTTATGCATGATTTATAGCATGAGATGATGCTTGAGATGATTTCATTAAATAACATGTTGCATTGATGAGTTTTGAGCTCTTGTTTTAAAGCATGGCAAATGTTATGGTTTTGAAATGAGATGAGAATGATTTGAGAAATGTTGCATGAAAAACAGTAGGTGAGATGATGTTTTGACTTAATATATTGACATAGATGTTGAGATACTTACCGGATATAACTGATTGATCAATAGGATGAGAGTGCACTATAAACTAAAAATTCGTAAGTGCTCTTTAGTTTAATCCAAAGGGAGAGAACTGATGATGGGCATTCCATCGGGTAGGACTTGGTGAAATACCCAAGCTTTGTGGCGATGAGAGATTCCCCCATGTGAGTACGGTGATGTGAGATTCCACCGGAAATTATGTTACTAGACAAGTGAGTACGGTGATGTGAGATGCCACCGGAAGCGTCTAGTGGTTTGAGAATGTTGTCCGCATATCTGAGCAATAATGAGATGTGAAATGCCAATATAATATATGAAAATGCTTTTGAATCACATGTACCTAGTAATGAGATGATTTATGCTATGATAAATGCATATGAGATTTGTATATGAAATGCTTTGGCTTTACAAGCATGTGTATGTCCTTGCCATGAGATTTGCATTGGTTTAAATGCATGAGATAGAATTGAGGTACATGTGTTTTCAATGAGAAGTTGCTTTGAAATGGTTTTCAAGCATGAGATACAATGAGCATGTTGTAGAAAAAGGCTTATGAGAAAGTGTTTTGAATAATGCATTATTGTGTTGGTTTTCTTTAGAGCATGCCTCACTAAACAATTGTGCTTACGCTCTCTTTTACCAATAATTCAGATAATTGAAGTATTTTTGGGCAGGGAGAAGGTTAAGAACATCCAAGGAAGTGCAAAGCTCATGTATGGTGATGTTTTTACACACCTTAGTTTTGTTATTTGGCAATGGGACTTCAAGGTTGTATTTGGGAGATGAGTTTGAACTCCCTAAGTTTGTGGCATGTTCGTGTTGGCATTTATGAGTTGTAAATGGACCCTTTGGTTGGTTTGAGGTTTGAGAGCTCATAATTGGATTTGTGACTAGGAAGCATGCCTTAGTATCAGAATGAGTTGCTGGTATGATTTGTCGCTCTTTGAGGCATGTTTGATTGGGTTTAAAGGTGAAAAACCATAAATTTCTACTGTCACTGGGCAAAGTGTATCGAAACACCCTCCACTGTTTCGAAACGGGGGCCTGTAATGGCCATAGTGTTTCGGAACGGCTGAAGGTGTTGCGGAACAGTTTGGCTACTGGTGAGACATGTTTCGATACTGGTCTCGGAACGCACCCGAGTACCGAAACGGGCAACACTGTTTCGATACAGGAGTTTCGGTACGAAGGGTGGGTGTTCCGATACAATTGACCGTTGGATGTTGTTGAGTGTGTAAAAGTTCTATTATTTACCCCCTATTTAACCCATATTTCTGCTGCATTCAAGCATAATTCATTGCATTTAGGTTAGATTTCAGTTATACATCACAAATATATTAAATGGCACAGTTTCTACTGAAATTGGTTGCTTTTGCAGGTTGCTGCTGTAGCAGATGGAGAAGCAGGCGCTGGGCAGGATGCAGCAGAGCTGAACTGGATGTGTAGACGAGGAGGACGATGCTGCCATGGCTGCCGCCGTGGCAGCCAAGGACGACAGCAGTTTTGAGGAGAAGAAGCAAAGTGGGCCTCGACAGAAAGAGAAAATTAAGCATGTCTGTCGTGGAATACCATTATATTATTCCAAGCCCTAGATCAGAATGAAGGCCAAACCCAAAGTTCAAGGAAGAAACTCCAAGCAAGAAGGAAGGACGAATTAAAGATATATTCTCTGAAGATTTAGTCTTTAATAGAGTTGTTCTTTAATTTAAATTTGTATTCTTGCCATATTAGAAAACTTGAACCCAAGGCCTATATAAAGGCATATAATTCGACCTAGAGGAGGACATCACCTATCTCTAGCCTTCTTCCCAAAACCCTAGCCGTTTTCCCTTTCTCAACATGTTCTAATTTCCCCTAGGGCCACGGGTTGATTTGTAAAGTAGTTGCAAGGATTGCTTTTGTTTTAGGAATTTTCTGTTCAATAAAATAAACTTCAAGTTCTCTTATTTTGGTTGTTAAACATCTTGCAAGAGTATCGGGAGAGCATTGTGAGGTTATCTATTTACTTAATATCGGGAGAGTTAAGTATACGAAAGGAATCAGAGCGGGTTCTCTAGTTTATAGTTGAACTATCTCGGACCTAGGGATAGGACGAGGTTAAGTGGCTAAAGAAGAATTCAACAACATCGGTATTCACCCTTCGATTCACGTCGGGAGGTATCATCAAAGACGTGTTCATCGACAGACTTGGACCTAGGGATAGGCCAAGGCACAGTAGGGATTCTTGCCAAGCTTGAAGTACAGAGTTGTGTGATCGCTGCCGCGACTAACAACAGACCGCTGCCGCGACATGTGCTGTCGTGACAGGGACGACGGCAGAACAGACTTTCCAAGACTTAGCAACACCTACACTACTGAGCAATTCAATACCAGCCCATTCTCTCTATCTTGATTATTTTAATCTTAATTATCAGTTCGCTTTATTATTTCGTGGCAAACATATTAAACAATTATTTTTCCTCTCGTGCAGTATTCCAAGGTGAAGCTATTAGCCCAGTCCCTGTGGAGACGATATCCGATACTTACGTATCACTTTACTACTTGCGTCGTGTACACTTGCACTACATTGCGATAGACACTTTTACACGCAACAAGTTTTTGGCGCCGTTTCCGGGGACTGGCAACATAACTTTACCCTACCTTTTACTGCATTCTTTTTTTTTCTTTTTTATTTCAGATTGTTCAACATGTGCTTTTCACAAGGTTTCTTGTTTATGCGCAGATCGAGACGAGGAAAGGAACCTGAGTATCCATTAGATCCTGAAATAGAACGTTGGTGCAATCTTAGGAACCGACTTCGCCACGTACTAGCCAGAAACGAATACCTTGAAGAACAGTTAGCGGCCATGAACAACCAAGGGGATCTTCAGGATAATAACAATCCTGCCGGAGATGGGAGAAACGATCCACCTGCCGACCCTCCTACCGATGTCGCACGTCGGTCATGCCGAGACTACATGCTCAACGATCATGTAGAATTAGAAACCACCCTGACAGATATAGATGTTGACAACTTTAAGCTGAAACATGTTATGTTCAGCATGATCAACAACGCTGGCCAATTTAGTGGTGCTACTACAGAGGATGCTAGGGAGCATCTGAAAATGTTCCAGGAAATCTGTGGTTCGTTTAGACTACCAGGAGTTAATCCGGAGATATTGAGGCTTCGGTTATTTCCTCATTCATTGAGGGACAGGGCAAAGACTTGGTGGAATAAACTAACACCGAGTTCAATTAGAACTTGGGCAGATTTAACTCGCGAATTTTTGTCTCGTTTTAATCCTTCACAGTTATCTGAGCGATTACGTAACGAAATTGCGACTTTTCAACAGGAAGATGACGAGCCAATGCACGAGGCTCGGGACAGATTTACCACTCTTCTAAGGAACTGCCCGATGCATGGATTCCCCGTTGGGAACCAGGTAACAAAATTCTATAATGCTGCCAATTTACAAACCCGTATTAGAATTGATTCAGCAGCAAACGGATTACTGTTGGACAAAGACCCAGATGAGGCAATGGCAGTATTGAAAAATCTGGTGAAGAATGAGGAACAGTTTCCGACAGCAAGAAGAGGGGGTAAACGGGTTCTAGCTGTTTATTCTGCTGAACAGTTTCCGACAGCTCATTAAAATCACAGGTGGCATATCTCACTAAGGCGATGAAAAAGCTCTTGAAAGAAGATTCACAGCCTGTTTATTCTGCTGAAGAGGTATGCGATACTTGTGAAGGAAATCACAGTTCGGAGGAATGTCCAATACAGTTAGAAGAAGGGATGTATGTTGGGAACTACAATAAGCAGAATTATAACTCCAACAACTACAATCCCAACTGGAGAAAGGATCCCAAGTTCTCTTGGAGCAATCCTAATAATGCTCTGAATCCTCAAGCACAGAATAATCAGAACCAAGGAGGACCTAGATTGCTGACTCGGCAGCAACCGCAGCAACAGCCACCAGCTGCCACAAACAGTATACTGGACAAGAGTTTGGCTACATTTATGTCTCAAACAGGAACCTACATTGAGAACATGAATCACTTTGTCAAGAAGACGGAGACATTCATGGATAAAACAGAGATGCGGATGACCAATCATGAAGCTACTCTGAAATCATTAGAGACACAGATGGGTCAGGTTTCCCAGCATATTAAACAAAGGCGGAATGGAGGATTTCCTAGCGATACTGAAAACGCTAGACAGCCCACACATGAGCAGTGCAAAGCTATCACTACTAGGAGTGGGAAGAAACTACCAGGGCCAGAGAAAGAAGCTGAATCAGTTAAGAAACCAACCTTGGATTCAACTATCGAGGAAGCTGCCCCGACAGGTAACAAACAGCCTATTGCCGATGAGCCTGTCACGACAGCAGAAGGGACAGAGGAGAAAGATGATGAACCCAAACCTCCTCAGATCCGTATGCAGTGGGAAGGACGCATTGCTGATTATCGTCCCCCACCTCCTTTTCCTCAACGGTTACAGAAATTGAAACAGGAATCACAGCTTAAAAAGATTTATGATATTTTTAAGCAGGTTCACATCAACATTCCGCTGTTAGATTCCGTTAGGGAGATGCCCGGTTATGCCAAATTTCTCAAGGATGCCATGTCGAAGAAATCTAGACTTGGGGAATTTGAAACGGTTAAGATGACAGAAGGATGCATGAGTATTCTGCACAAGCACCCAACCCAGAAGAAGAAGGATCCTGGGAGCTTTATCATACCATGCGTAATCTGAGACAAATTTGTGGGTAAGGCACTTTGTGATCTTGGTGCTAGTATAAATTTAATGCCCAAATCTGTTTTTCAGAAATTAGGTATTGGAAAAGCTCGGCCCACAACAGTAATTTTGCAGCTGGCAGACCGCTCTTACGTTCATCCAGAAGGAAAAATCGAAGATATTCTGGTAAGGGTGGATAAGTTTATTTTTCCTGCTGACTTTCTTGTCTTAGATTGTGAAGCAGATGAAAACGCACCAATCATCCTGGGGCGACCCTTCTTAGCCACGGGAAGATCATTGATTGATGTGGAAAAAGGAGAACTCACCATGAGAGTAAACGATCAAGAAATAAAGTTGAATGTTCTCCAAGCAATGAAGCATGCTGATGCAGAAGAAGAATGCAAGGTTATCACTGAAGTTACCCTTGACCAACCCTGCATCAGGTCGGGCTGCCACGACATCAAAATTGGTCACTGCCTCGGCAGCCACTTAGAAGACTGTCACGACAGCACAGACGACAGCAACTTCTCAGAATCTGATACATCCGATACTGAAGACCCAGAGGAGGTAAATTGGATTGGCAATCGTCCATGTAAGTTGTTCGAACCTCTAAACGATACCTCGGACAACCATGTAATTCAAAAGCCATCAACTGTTGAGCCCCATGTTATAGATCTTAAGCCCCTGCCAGAGCAGCATAAATACGTTTTCCTTGGTTTAAATGATACGTTGCCCGTAATCATCTCTTCCAAGTTGATGCAGGAACAGGAACAGCAGTTAATAGGGATGTTGCAGCAGCACAAGAAGGCTATTGGATGGACGATAGCTGATATCCAAGGCATCAGTCCGGCGTTATGTATGCATAAAATTCTTTTAGAGGATGATCATAAGCCGACCATTGACGCACAAAGGCGTCTAAACCATGCTATGCAAGAAGTGGTGCGTAAAGATATAATCAAATGGCTAGATGCTGGAATAATCTACACCGTCTCGGACAGCAAATGGGTGAGCCCGGTGCAGTGCGTTCCAAAGAAAGGAGGAATGACCGTGGTAACCAATGAAGACAATGAGCTAATCCCAACCAGGACTGTGACCGGTTGGAGGGTTTGTATGGACTACCGGAAGCTTAACAAAGCTACCCGGAAGGACCACTTTCCTTTACCCTTTATTGATCAAATGCTTGATAGATTAGCGGGTAAACCTTACTATTGTTTTCTTGATGGTTACTCAGGTTACAATCAAATAGCCATCGCACCGGAAGATCAAGAAAAAACGACATTCACATGCCCTTACGGAACTTATGCTTTTAGGAGGATGCCATTTGGACTCTGTAATGCACCAGCCACCTTTCAAAGGTGCATGATGGCAATATTCTCCGATATGGTGGAGGATTTCCTAGAAATATTCATGGATGACTTTTCAGTCTTTGGAGACAACTTTGAAAGCTGCCTAGGCAACCTACAAAAGGTGCTCGAGAGATGTGAAAAAGCAAACTTGGTATTGAACTGGGAAAAGTGCCACTTCATGGTGGATGAAGGGATAGTCCTTGCCCATAAAATTAGCTGTCGTGGCATAGAAGTCGATAGAGCCAAAATAGAAGTGATCGAAAAGCTGCCGCCACCCACCACAGTCAAGGGAATCATAAGTTTCTTAGGACATGCTGGTTTTTATCGGAGGTTCATTGCGAACTTTTCAAAGATCACCAAGCCCTTATGCCATCTTCTGGAGCAAAACTGTCCCTTCGACTTTAACGCTGAATGTACTGAGGCATTCAAGGTTCTAAAAGAAAAGCTGGTAACAGCCCCAATAGTACAGCTACCAGATTGGACACTACCGTTTGAGATCATGTGTGATACTAGTGACTATGTTGTCGGGGCAGCACTTGGGCAGCGGAGAGACAAACTTTTTCATGTCATATACTATGCCAGCAAAACACTGAACGGCGCCCAAGTGAACTACACCACCACAGAGAAGGAACTATTAGCCGTGGTATTCTCCATTGACAAGTTCCGTTCTTATATACTTGGAACGAAGTTCATAGTCCACACAGGCCACTCTGCATTAAAGTATCTGTTCACGAAAAAGGATGCAAAGCCTCGACTGATATGTTGGATTCTGCTACTGCAAGAGTTCGACCTTGAAATCAAGGACAAAAAGGGGACAGAGAATCAAGTGGCGGATCACTTGTCAAGGTTGGAGAAGGGAAAGAGTCTACCAGCAGATGAGACCAACATACTGGAGACCTTCCCTGATGGCAGCTGTTTGCTGCCACAATAACTGCCGCGACAGCCATGGCGGCAGGTAAGTCTTCTAAACTCCCCTGGTATGTTGATTTCGTTAATTTTTTAGTTAGCGGAATAATTCCTCTTGACCTTAATTATCAAGCTAGGAAGAGGTTCCAAAATGATGTTAAGCATTATTATTGGGACGAACCTCTTCTTTTCAAAATTTGTGCAGATCAGGTTATAAGGATATGCGTACCACAGGATGAACAGGAAGATATACTTCAGCACTGCCATGCTTCACAATATGGAGGACACTTAAGAGGTAACAAAACTGCTTCCAAGGTTTTGCAGTCAGGATTCTATTGGCCGTCACTGCCATGCCAAGAACTGTGACAAGTGTCAACGGATGGGAAACATCTCAAGGAGACATGAGATGCCGCTGCAAAATATTATTAAAGTCGAGATCTTCGACGTTTAGGGGATAGATTTTATGGGACCATTCCCATCTTCATGTGGGAACTTATATATCCTCCTGGCAGTAGATTATGTGTCCAAGTGGGTTGAAGCAATCGCCACTCAGAAAAATGATACCAAGACGGTTCAAAGGTTTTTACATAAAAACATTATTTTCCAGATTCGGCATCCCTAAGGCGATCATCAGTGATGAAGAGAGGCATTTTGACAATAGGGTTATAGCTGCTGCCTTGAAAAAGTATGGTGTCAAGCATCGGATTGCAACAACATACCACGCTCAGACCAATGGACAGGCTGAAACATCCAACAGGGAGGTCAAGAACATTCTTGAAAAGATGGTTAAGCCAACTCAGAAAGATTGGTCTCTACACCTCAATGATGCATTATGGGCCTACAGGACAGCGTTCAAAACTCCATTGGGAATGTCTCCTTATCGGCTGATTTACGGTAAAACATGTCATTTACCTATCGAGATCGAGCACAGAGCATACTGGGCCATCAAAGCAGTTAATATGGACTTGGAAAAAGCAGAGCAGAAAAGGCTACTTGATCTGAACGAAATTGAAGAAATTCGGACAATAGCCTACGACAACGTAAGAATTTACAAGGACAAGACCAAAAAGTGGCATGACAAGAAGTTGCTTCCACGACAGTTCTGCCCCGGCCAGCTTGTGATGCTTTTTAACTCTAGGTTGAAACTCTTCCCAGGGAAGCTAAAATCTAGATGGTCTGGCCCATTCCAAGTGGTGCAGGTTTTTCCCCATGGTGCCATCACGATCAGATCTTTAAAAGACGGGCACCAATTCAAAGTCAATGGACAGCGATTAAAGCATTATCAGGGGACTGAAGCCCCAAGAACGCAAGAAGTGGTTACCTTAGGAAATGCCCCACCTGGCATCCCTAATTTAACCTAAATTTTATTTTTATTTATCTTTATTATTTATTATTTATTAGGAAATTAGATTTATTATTTTTAGGAAATAATGTTTTTATTTTTATTATTTTTAGGAAATAAAGGAGACAAGAAGAAAAGGAAAAGTGAATTCAGCCCACCATCTTTCCATCAGCCCAAAAAGCCCAACTTTGGAACCTGATGTTACAGCTGCCGCGACAGACGCGGAAAATACAGGTTGTCGACACACTGTCGCGAAAGACATGCAAACGCGTAACAGACGTGCAACAGACACGGAAACGTGTGACAGACGCGTCAGAAACCGCGTAACAGTTGGCCCCGTTATTCGCGCCTGTCGTTACAGCTCCAACGGGCAGCAAACTCTTTCCTATATAAACCCCGTTTACTATTCATTTTTTCACTCACTTCTACTCATCTTACTTGCTTTCTCTCATATTTTCATTTGCTTTCATTTTTTTACACAATCCTTGCAACCATGTCTTCTAGAAACACCCGCAGGAGTGCTGCTTTAGGCTCTACCCCGGAAGCATCAACCCCACGATCCTTCCAGATACGTGACATGTGGGAGGAGAAGGGCTTTATCTACACTTCTAAGGAGGGGAATTTGGGACTGCATCCGTTCATTGCTAGGAAAATCAAGGCCCTGCAGTGGCAGATTTTCGCAGAACAACCAGAGGAGATGAATGTGTCTCTGGTTCGAGATTTCTATGCTGCCATCAGCAGCAGAACCGCGACAACAGTCACCGTTAGAGGGAGAGAGGTGCCCTTCGAGCCAGAATACATCAACACCCTCTACGGATTTTATGTGGGCAGCAACGAGGATGGTCATCGGAAATTTCTGTATAGCTTAGACCCTGCTGCCTACGATGCTGTCATGGCAGAGCTCACGGATGAAGGTACTCAGTGGAACACTAATCCTAAGAACCCAAGGACGATGAAGAGAATTCAACTCCTCCCGGAGGCTAAACTGTGGAACGCTTTCATCAAAAAGCGAATCATGCCATCCTCGCACAATACCACTATCGACCAACCCAGGTTAGCCCTCATTCATTCTATTCTACATGAGAGGCCTATTAATGTTGGCAGCTACATCCGAGAGAGTATTTTGGAGTGTGCACACCGGCCGACAGGACCACTCTACCTCCCCTATCTCATCACAACCCTCTGCCGCGGCCATCATGTCCCAGAAGCTGCCACTGATTTACGAGTCAAAGGGAAGGGTTGGACTGAGAAAACTATACTCAGCTTGATGGAACTTACTGCTGCCACCCCGTTGTCATCTTTCGACCCCACTGCCACAGCAGCAAAGACGACAGAATCGACAGACACTGAGCCTGCTGCCGCAGAACCCAGGCAGCCCAGAGCAACAGCAGCAGCTCCGGCCGACACCTCCTTCCAGATCCTTGTTGCCATACAGAAGATGGAAAAACGACAGCTCGGCCTCATGAGCTTCATCGGGGATTTCACTATAGCTACGGTACAATTCATTCGAACTTCTCTTAATTTCCTTGATGTTGTATTTCCTACCTTTCCATCCCAATAATTTGCTGCCACCACCCCTGCCCATATCCCTACACCTGCTCCCACACCCAAAACACCTTCTGCAGCGTCCACACCAACTCCTGCCACGACAGCTGCAGGCAGCAACCGCGCAGCTGATACCTCTGCCCATGGAACCAAGAGAAGAATGCCCTCAGAAGAACTTGATGCATTCATAGCCGGTTTCTCCTCTTCCTCAATTTGGGAGGAATCTGACGACAAACCCTCTGTCAAGAGGAATTTGTCCAAGGAATTCACACCAGTGAAGCGGCAAAAGACAGTGGCAGACAAAAATAAGAAAGATGGCGGCAGTATCAGCGGCAGCAGCAGTGACAGCGGTAGCAGCAGCAGCAGCTCCGAGGTGCAGGTAATGGAGAAACCTCCTCACATCTCCCCTACTCGTATTCAACCTCCAAGGGAGGCCAAAACGAAGAACACATCCGCCTCCCCCATCCACTAGCCAGTTAAGAAGGCCCCTGCCCGCCGACAGATCCGACTTAACAGCAGCAGCGACGACAGCGCATAAAATTTGAGTTTCTTACCTTATTTTGTTGTCTGCCTTTATATATTTTGTAATGTACTTTTTATTTTCTCTTCATTGTCATTTGCATTGAGGGCAATGCAACCCTTGAGTTTGGGGGTGGCATCCCTCCATTAATGGGAGTCTTATTTAGTTTAAAAATTGTGTCTTTACTTAGTTTATTTTTGCTAAAAAAATGAAAATTTTGGCTTAAGTCTTTGAACTGAACTTACCTGCCGTGACAGCTCTGTCGTGGCAGTGCCTTTAGGATAATTTTAGGAGCAGTTTAGAACCTTTCTATAGTTCTGAAACTTAAACACCATTTGTGACTGTTATACTGCCTAGAACTATGTTAGTAAACTAGAATAGGAAGCTTAGCACTTGAATAGCCCCTAGAGGTGCCTAACACTGGCTCTAGGAAAAGAAGTTTAGCAAAATAGACTCAATAGCCCTAGAGGTGCCCGAAACTGGCTCTAGGAAGTTGGCTAGAGGCGCCCGAAACCGGCTCTAGGAAGTTGGCTAGAGGCGCCCGAAACTGGCTCTAGTCAAACTTAAGCTTAAAAAATAAAATCGAGTCTAAACAAAAAAAAATTAAAGGAGCATAAGAAGTGCCTTCAAAAAGATAAACTTTGGCATAAAAATTCAAGTTAGAGGCTGAAATATTCTAGTGAAACTAAGGGAGTCTTGGCATATAATTGTTCACAAGCATGCACACACTGCACGAGGACTATAGCAAGATTCCGGACGAATCCTAAATTATCCGACAAGGTGTTGCTCACAATAGGGAATGAATGGAAGGTAAGGGAAAGTAAAACTATTTTAAGCCAAAACAAAAATATTTATTTCTCTTTTAGGTCTGAATTGCTTGAGGGCAAGCAAAAACTTGAGTTTGGGGTGTGTTGAGTGTGTAAAAGTTCTATTATTTACCTCCTATTTAACCCATATTTCTGCTGCATTCAAGTATAATTCATTGCATTTAGGTTAGATTTCAGTTATACATCACAAATATATTAAATGGCACAGTTTCTACTGAAATTGGTTGCTTTTGCAGGTTGCTGCTGTAGCAGATGGAGAAGCAGGCGCTGGGCAGGATGCAGCAAAGCTGGAACTGGATGTGCAGACGAGGAGGACGATGCTGCCATGGCCACCGCCGTGGCAGCCAAGGACGACAGCAGTTTTGAGGAGAAGAAGCAAAGTGGGCCTCGACAGAAAGAGAAAATTAAGCCCGTCTGTCGTGGAATACCATTATATTTTTCCAAGCCCTAGATCAAAATGAAGGCCAAGCCCAAAGTTCAAGGAAGAAACTCCAAGCAAGAAGGAAGGACGAATTAAAGATATATTCTCTGAAGATTTAGTCTTTAATAGAGTTGTACTTTAATTTAAATTTGTATTCTTGCCATATTAGAAAAGTTGAACCCAAGGCCTATATAAAGGCATGTAATTCGACCTAGAGGAGAACATCACCTATCTCTAGCCTTCTTCCCAAAACCCTAGCCGTTTTCCCTTTCTCAACATGTTCTAATTTCCCCTAGGGCCACGGGTTGATTTGTAAAGTAGTTGCAAGGATTGCTTTTGTTTTAGGAATTTTCTATTCAATAAAATAAACTTCAAGTTCTCTTATTCTAGTTGTTAAACATCTTGTAAGAGTATCGGGAGAGCATTGTGAGGTTATCTATTTACTTAATATCGGGAGAGTTAAGTATACGAAAGGAATAAGAGCGGGTTCTCTAGTTTATAGTTGAACTATCTCGGACCTAGGGATAGGACGAGGTTAAGTGGCTAAAGAAGAATTCAACAACATCGGTGTTCACCCTTCGATTCACGCCGGGAGGTATCATCAAAGACGTGTTCATCGACAGACTTGGACCTAGGGATAGGCCAAGGCACGGCAGGGATTCTTGCCAAGCTTGAAGTACAGAGTTGTGTGATCGCTGCCGCGACTAACAACAGACCGTTGCCGCGACGGGTGCTGCCGCGATAGGGATGACGACAGAACAGACTTTCCAAGACTTAGCAACACCTACACTACTAAGCAATTCAATACCAGCCCATTCTCTCTATCTTGATTATTTTAATCTTAATTTCCAGTTCGCTTTATTATTTCATGACAAACATATTAAACAATTCTTTTTCCTCTCGTGCAGTATTCCAAGGTGAAGCTATTAGCCCAGTCCCTGTGGAGACGATATCCGATACTTACGTATCACTTTACTACTTGCATCGTGTACACTTGCACTACATTGCGATAGACACTTTTACACGCAACAGATGTTGATTTGAATCGTTTGATGTTTTCATGCTTTACATTTTAGTCCTGAATGTTGTGGATGCAATTGCTTGAGCTTGTGATGTCTTTTTAAGCTGGAATTTGACATAGGAGCATGTAACATGATTAATTACATATTGGTAAACCTAAAATCTGCAAATTTCTTATAATTTCTAAAAATTACGTTTTGGTCCCTAAATGTGTAATTTATACAATTGAGTCCCTAAATGTTTTCCGATCGCTGTGTCTTTCTCTCCCACGATTCGTGAGTATTCATATAGGCTTAATGTGCATCTAGACAAAATTAAAATAAAAAAGGGTCGTTAATCAAGGTTGACTTTTGAGTTGACTTTGGTTTTCCCCGTGTAATCTTCGTAGTTCGGGTCAAGCGTCTAGGTCGGGCTAAGGGGGTTACATTTGTTGGTATCATAGCCAGGTTATCGAATAATTAGGGCTTGGTATGTGGTTGTTGTATGTGTTTATGTATGATTGTGACATTTCGGTGAAAGTATGATGTATGAATATTGATGTATGATTCAATTGAGATGGTTGTGTGATGTTATGCTATGTTTGGAGGGTGGTTGGGGATCCCATTGCCATATCATTACTAATGAGAAGAAATGGTTTCAAAAATGAGCTTGAGTACTTGGATTACTTACCTTATTATGCCTAATTGTGTTTGTTGCATTTTTGTCAGTGTATTATTTTATTATAGGGCCACGTAGAGAGCTGAGAATCAATACTTGTTCCATGGCTGAGAATGAGAACGTAGAGAATGCTGAGGATTTACCTCCTCCTCCCCTGGTGGACCACCTGGTGGTGGTGGAGCTGGGGCTGGTGTTGCTGGAGTTGGTGCTGGGGTTGCTGGAACCCGAGGGAGGTCAGGGGCAAGCTGCTCCTGATATGACCATGCTGATACAGGCTATTGCTGGAGCTTTCCAGGCAGAAATAGCTGGAGCTCATGGAGCTGCACCTCATGATGGTGCTAATGTGAGATTGTCGTTGGAGCGTCTTCGCAGTCTAGAAGGGACAGAGTTTAGAGGTTTGTCACTGAAAGGTTCTGAGTCTTGGTTGGAGAGCACCAAGAGGATTCTTGGACAGCTGAATTGCAACAATGTCCAGAAGCTGGGATGCATTGTGTCACTATTGCATGGTGATGCATACACGTGGTGGACGACCACTATCTCTGGAATGGAGGATGATGATGTGACTTGGACATTCTTTTTGAATGCGTTCAAGCGGAAATACCTGGGAGTTCGCTACCTCGATGAGAAGAAGAGGGAGTTTATGTCTCTTGTGCAAGGGAGCATGTATGTGTCTGAATATGAGATTCAGTTTGTTCGCCTTAGCCAATATGCGCCAGAGCTGATCCCTAGTGAGCGGGAAAGATGTGAACGGTTCCGTTATGGGCTGGTAGCGGACGTGAAAACCTATATGCTTGCAGCTGATTACATTGATTTTGATGTCTTGCTCACTAGAGCCAAGGACATTGAGTTGAATCTTGGCTTGGCGAGTCGAACAAGAGGTTCTAGCTCAGGGAAGCGAGCTGCAGAACGCGATTATGATAGAGATCGCAACAAGAGGCCTAAGGATAGGAAGCCGCATTTTGATGCTAGGCGCGGGGGTGGTAACACTGGTAGAGGTTAGCAAGGACCTAATGCTTTCTTGAGCACTCCTGAGTGTAACCGGTGTGGTAGGAAACACACTGGTGAGTGTTGGGGTAACCTTGGGACATGCTGGACCTGTGGTAACCGAGGGCATATGAAGAAAGATTGTCCTTAGCCGCTGAGAGAGGGACAGGCTCCGGTAAGAGCAGCTGAGCCACAGAGAGGTCGTGGGCGCGGTCGTGGTAATTTTCAACGTATAGATGAGGGTGGAAGGAATGTAGCGCATGTGGTGCTGTCCAACCTGAAGGTGGTGGTCAGGCTCGAGTATATGCCCATCATGAGGGAAGGAATGACACGGACGTGATCGCAGGCACCTTTACTTTGCAATCCTTGTCATTACTTTCTTTGATTGATTCTGGATCTACACACTCGTACATATTGCGTGAACATGCTCAGATGCTTGGTTTGCATGTTGAGTCTTTGGATGTTGGTATGCGTATGACTAGTTCCTTTGGTGAGATGGTTGTAACAAGGAAGTTGTATAGGAGATGCCCCTTAAAGGTGCAAGATCATGTGTTTCTTGTTGACCTTATGGAATTGCCATTTTATGGTTTCGATGTAATCATTGGCATGGATTGGCTTGTTGAGCATAGAGCCGTTGTGGATTTCGAAAGCAAGCGAGTTTCGTTGAAACTTGCGGATGATTATGAGGTGGTGGTGGTGGGAGAAAATGTGAAGTTTCTAGCTAATGTGGTGTCGACGTTGGAAGCAATTAGGATTTTGCGGCAAGGTTGTGAAGCTTACCTGGCCTTCGTTATGAATCCTAGTTCAAAGGAGGTGCGTGTTCAGGATATAAGGACCGTGTGTGAGTTCCGTGAGTGTTTCCAGAGGAATTGCTTGGTTTGCCGCCTAGTCGTGAGGTTGAGTTTGGAATTGAGTTGTATGAGAACACAACTCCGGTGTCCATTGCTCCCTATCGCATGGCACCCAAAAAGTTGAAGGAATTGAAGACGCAACTTCATGAGTTGCTTGACCGTGGCTTTATTCGGCCTAGTGTATCACCATGGGGTGCACCGTTCTTGTTTGTTAAAAAGAAAGATGGCACGATGAGAATGTGCATCGATTACCGCCAGCTGAATAAGTTGACCGTCAAGAACAAGTATCCTTTGCCGAGGATTGATGATCTTTTTGATCAGTTTCAAGGAGCGGCTGTGTTTTCAAAGATTGATCTGAGGTCAGGGTACTATCAATTAAAGGTGAAGGATGTGGATGTGCCGAAAATAGCCTTTCAAACGAGGTATGGGCATTATGAGTTCCTTGTGATGTCGTTTGGTTTGACGAATGCTTCTGATGCTTTCATGGACATGATGAATAGGGTGTTCTATGAATTCTTGGACAAGTTCATTGTGGTGTTCATCGACGATATCCTTGTGTACTCTCGTACTGAGGAGGGGCATGAAGGTCATTTGAGGATTGTTTTGCAAGCGCTGTTGGAAAATCAGCTTTATGCTAAGCTGAGCAAATGTGAGTTTTGGCTTAAGGAAGTTGTTTTCCTTGGTCATGTGGTTTCGGCCGAAGGGATTCGAGTTGATCACCAGAAGGTTGAGGCGGTGATGAATTGGAAGCCTCCTAAGTCTGTTCATGAAGTTCGTAGTTTTTTTGGGTTGGCAGGATACTACCGGAGGTTTATGGATGGATTTTCTAAGATTGCTGCCCCTTTGACGAAGTTGTTGCAAAAGGATGTTAAGTATGAGTGGACGGAAGCGAGACAACAAGCTTTTGAGGAGCTAAAAGCAGCTTTGACGCAAGCTCCTATCTTGGTTCAACCTGAATCAGGGAAAGAGTTTGTGGTGTATAGTGACGCATCCTATGTTGGTTTGGGGTGTGTGTTAATGCAAGAGGGTAAGGTGGTGGCTTATGCATCGCGACAGCTGAAAGTGCATGAGCGCAATTATCCTACGCATGATATTGAGTTGGCTGCAGTGGTTTTTGCTCTAAAGATTTGGAGACATTATCTTTATGGTGAGAAGTGTACTGTGTACATGGATCACAAGAGTTTGACGTATTTGATGTCTCAAAAAGAGTTGAATCTTAGGCAACGGCGATGGGTGGAGTTGCTTAAGGATTACGATCTAACGATCGATTATCACCCGGGGAAGGCCAATGTTGTGGCTGATGCTTTGAGCAGGAAAGTGGGGGTGGAGTTAAGAGCGTTGTTTGCTAGCTTGAGCATATCGTGAGATGGTGGTGTTGTTGCTGAATTGCAAGTGAAACCATCTCTAGTCCAGTTGATAAAGGATAAGCAGTTGTTGGATGATTCCTTGGTGCCACATGTTCAAGATATTGCTGAGGGTAGATCATCGGATTTCTGTTTAATGATGATGGTGTTTTATGTTTTGGGAGTCAGATAGTGGTGCCGAGTGATGTTGAGTTGAGGCGCGCTATTCTGACAGAAGCTCATAGTAGTCCGTTTGCTATGCACCCTGGTAGTACAAAGATGTATCGTGGTCTGAAGGATGAGTACTATTGGGTGGGTTTGAAGAAAGATGTCGCTGAGTATGTGAGCAGATGTATGGTTTGTCAGCGGGTTAAAGCTGAACATCAGTTTCCTTCAGGGTTGTTGCAGCCATTAAGGATCCCTGAATGGAAGTGGGAGAGGATCACCATGGACTTTGTGTCTGGTTTGCCTCTAACGCCATCAAAGAAGAATTATGTTTGGGTGATTGTGGATCGCCTTACGAAGTGTGCGCATTTCTTACCTGTGCATACTACGTACTCCTTGGATAAGCTTGCAGAGTTGTACATCGCTGAGATTGTACGTTTGCATGGTGTACCAAAATCTATTGTGTCGGATAGAGATCCGAGGTTCACTACAAGGTTTTGGGAGTGTTTTCATCAAGCATTGGGTACGCGGCTGAATTTCAGTACTTCTTATCATCCGCAGACGGATGGACAGTCGGAGCGTGTTATCCAAGTGCTTAAAGATATGTTGAGGTGTTGTGTTATTGAGTTTCAAGGCTCTTGGGAGAAGCACTTGCCTTTGGTGGAATTTGCTTATAATAATAGTTACCAGGAAAGTATTCAAATGGCACCTTTTGAAGCTTTGTACGGGAGGAAGTGCAGAACTCCTCTTTGCTGGGCTAAAACGGGACAAAAGTTGGTCTCGATGCCGGCTCTGTTGAAAGGAACCACTGAGAAGGTGAAGCTCATTTGTGAGTGGTTGAAGGCATCATCGAATCGACAAAAGTCTTACGCGGATTTGAAGCGTAAGGAGATAGAATTTGCGGTGGGTGACCGTGTGTTTTTGAAAGTTTCACCTTGGAAGAAGGTGATGAGATTTGGTTGGAAAGGCAAGTTGAGCCCAAGATACATTGGACCATACGAGGTGATAGAACGTGTGGGTCCTGTTGCTTATAAGCTGAGGCTACCTCAAGAGTTAGAAAAGATACATAATGTGTTTCATGTATCCATGCTTCGGAGGTATAGATCGGATCCTTCGCATGTTATGCATGTGGAGGAAGTTGAGTTGAATCCACATTTGACATATGATGAGGAACCTGTTGAGATTTTGGATTCGGACTGTAAGGTTCTTCGTTCTAAGACCATTGAGTTGGTCAAGGTGTTGTGGAGACATCGTGGTGTTGAGGAAGCCACGTGAGAAAGGAAGGAGGACATGAAGAAGCAATTTCCTAACCTTTTTCCTCCAGGTAAATTTCGAGGACGAAATTTCTTAAGAGGGGGAGAGTTGTAACACCCCCAAATTTGGGCCTAGATGTTTTAGAGTCTGAATTGGACCGGTCGGGAACGGTTCAAATCTTAAAGGGAGGTTTAGGGAACACCTAGTTCGGGATGCTTTAAAAATATGGAAAATATCTAAAAATCCTCATTTATTATATGAATGATTATGGTGAAATCAATTTTACGAAATAAGGTTTGGAAATACTACATTTCGGTGTAGTGACCAAATCACAGTTTTAGCAAAAGTTAAATAGTGACTATTTTGTAAAGTATTGAAACTTTGAATCTTTAAGGAGCTAATTTTACAAAAATGTTTTTAATCAGATTTCTCCTTATATTGGGTGATTTTAATAGTGTTTCAGTTAAAAGAAATAAAGATTAATTAAAAGGAAAACTATCTTTAACTTTTCATAACTACCTTCCATCAATTTTCTCTCATTTCATTTTCTCTCAATTTCTTTTCAGCCAAACACATTCCCTCCATCAATTAGCCTCTGATTTTCATTGCTTTTGATGAGATTTTAATCTTCTTTTGATTCCTAATCTTTTCCTCATCAAATCCTCTTATTTTTACATTGGATTTTCAAGAAAACTTGCCCAATTCAAGGAGAAATCAGCCATTAGAGGTAAGCTTCGTCCTTCTCCACTAATGATCAGTTCTTTACTAAAATTCCCAAGTTATCAATCCATTGTTACTGATTTTTGAGTTGCTTTAATGTTAGAAACAAGGAATTGTATTAAAACTCAAGGTTTTTGGAGAGATCTTGATGATTTCCGTGGTTGATGGTTAGACTCTGTTTTGAGGTTGTTTTCTAATGTATTTTGGATATTAATTGATGTTATAAATGAGGTTTTATCAAACAAATCCCGAATAGGCTTGGATTCTTAAGTTTTGCATGCTAGAATGTTGGTTTTTGGGGTGGTTTTGGTGTTCTGTCATAGCTGGAGGTATAAGGACGAGTTTGTGGTGATTTTTGATGATGATTGATGTTTAGAAATGATTAGAAGTGATAGATCTTGGTTGGGCTTTGTTTTGGAAGAGTTTGGAGATGATTTCGGTTGTGTTTGTTAGCCGAAATGAGGTTCTTGAGTAGAGCAGCGAGTTTAGGTGTGTGGCTGATGATTTCAATGCATGATGATGCATTAATCCTCTGCTCTTATGTGGTATAAATAGGGGAGACATCTTCGGACGCCTTTGGTGTTGATACGGGAGCTTAGATAGCGTTTCGGCGAGCAAGCGAAACGTAATCGGTGAGTGCGAATGGTTTAGAAGTCCTTGAGGGATAAAAAAACAATGTTTGGGGATTTAGGAAAGGTTTAAAACACCTTCCTAAGTCCGGAAGTAAGTATTGGCTAGATTGCTCTCTTATATGTGGTGGTTACCCCTAAAATGCTTTTATATGCTCATGGTTTGAGATAGATAAATTCCTACTGTTTTTATGCATGATTTATAGCATGAGATGATGCTTGAGATGATTTCATTAAATAACATGTTGCATTGATGAGTTTTGAGCTCTTGTTTTAAAGCATGGCAAATGTTATGGTTTTGAAATGAGATGAGAATGATTTGAGAAATGTTGCATGAAAAACAATAGGTGAGATGATGTTTTGACATAATAAATTGGCATAAATGTTGAGATACTTACCGGATATAATTGATCGATCAATAGGATGAGAGTGCACTATAGACTAAAAATCCACACGTGCTCTTTGGTTTAATCCAAAGGGAGAGAACCGATGATGGGCATTCCATCGGGTAGGACTTGGTGAAATACCCAAGCTTTGTGGCGATGAGAGATTCCGCCATGTGAGTACGATGATGTGAGATTCCACCGGAAATTATGTTACTAGACAAGTGAGTACGGTGATGTGAGATGCCACCGGAAGCGTCTAGTGGTTTGAGAATGTTTTCCGCATATCCGAGCAATAATAAGATGTGAAATGCCAATATAACATATGAAAATGCTTTTGAATCACATGTACCTAGTAATGAGATGATTTATGCTATGATAAATGCATATGAGATTTGCATATGAAATGCTTTGGTTTTACAAGCATGTGTATGGCCTTGCCATGAGATTTGCATTGGTTTAAATGCATGAGATAGAATTGAGGTACATGTGTTTTCAATGAGAGGTTGCTTTGAAATGGTTTTCAAGCATGAGATAGAATGAGCATGTTGTAGAAAAAGGCTTATGAGAAAGTGTTTTGAATAATGCATTTTTGTGTTGGTTTTCTTTAGAGCATGCCTCACTAAGAAATTGTGCTTACGCTCTCTTTTACCAATAATGTAGATAATTGAAGTATTTTTGGGCAGCGAGAAGGTTAAGAACATCCATATAAGTGCAAAGCTCATGTATGGTGATGTTTTACACACTTTAGTTTTGATATTTGGCAATGGGACTTCAAGGTTGTATTTGGGAGATGAGTTTGAACTCCCTAAGTTTGTGGCATGTTCGTGTTGGCATTTATGAGTTTTAAATGGTCCCTTTGGTTGGTTTGAGGTTTGAGAGCTCATAATTGGATTTGTGACTAGGAAGCATGCCTTTAGATTGTATGTTTTTGTGTTTGATGCCATGCTCTAGTTTAGGGGTCTTAAATATTTTCCTTAGTATCAAAATGAGTTGCTGGTATTATTTGATGCTCTTTGAGGCATGTTTGATTAGGTTTAAAGGTGAAAACCCAGCAATTTCTGTTGTCACTGGGCAAAGTGTATCGAAACACCCTCCAATGTTTCAAAACGGGGGCCTGTAATGGCCATAGTGTTTCGGAACGGCTGAAGGTGTTGCGGAACAGTTTGGCTACTGGTGAGACATGTTTTGATACAGATCTCGGAACGCACCCGAGTACCGAAACGGTCAACACCGTTTCGATACGGGCGTTTCGGTACGAAGGGTGGGTGTTTCGATACAGTTGACCGTTGGATGTTGATTTGAATCGTTTGATTTTTCATGTTTTACATTTTAGTCCTGAATGTTGTGGATGAAATTGCTTGAGCTTGGGATGTCTTTTTAAGCTGGAATTTGACATAGGAGCATGTAACATGATTAATTACATACTGGTAAACCTAAAATCTACAAAGTTTTTATAATTTCTAAAAATTATGTTTTGGTCCCTAAACGTGTAATTCATGCAATTGAGTCCCTAAATGTTTTTCGATCGTTGTGTCTTTCTCTCCCACGATTCGTGAGTATTCATATAGGCTTAATGTGCATCTAGACAAGATTAAAATAAAAAAGGGTCGTTAATCAAGGTTGACTTTGGTTTTCCCCATGTAATTTTTGTAGTTTGGGTCAAGCGTCTAGGCCGGGCTAAGGGGGTTACACCTTGGCGTTGCTCTCCCAGATTTTTCAACGCCAAGAACTCATTCTCGTGAAGCTAGAGAAGGCTGAGGAGCAGAATCTCATGCTCTGGCAATACGTTGGTTCTAGAGACCAAGCCTTTAAAACCACTCTTGAGGGCATTGCCACCGATCAATTGCCAAAGTTTCCAGAGTGCACTACCCCAGAAGGAATGCCACCGAGTCCACAATTTGTTCATACTCTGACGCAACAATCTGATGGCGCTTTCCTTATCTCGCCTGTTCCAGTTGAATCCTCGAAGACTGATACTTCTGAGGAATCTGATGGTGTTGTCGATGCCAAAGCCGAGATGCCTCCAGCATCCCATGTTGCGCCCGCATCTTCTGCCGCTTCTGTTGTCCCTGCTGCCTCTGAGCCGATGAGGATTATAGATGAGGTCCCCCATTATATGAGAGCCTCAACTGCCCCGTCAAAACTCCAGCTGAAAAGAAATAAGCATATGGCTCCAAATCGTGGGAGCTTTGTCAAGAGAAAGACCCATGTCTCGCGCCCATAACGTTTTGAATGGGAGTTTTCTTCCCATTAACTCCTTTACTTGCATATTTATTTTTTCTTTTAATCATGCATTTCATTATGTATATATATGTTTTCATGCATTTCATTTTTGTATATGATCTCATGCATTGAGGATACTGCACACCTTAGGTTTATAGGGTGTTGCCTCACATCTTTAATCATGTCATGCATTCATGTTTATTTTTTTCGTTTGCTTTCTGTTGCCATGTAGATTAGGTATAATCATGCATACCGGACCACTAAAAAATGCCAAGGCTTGATTGATCTAATTAATATAATTGCTAGCATAGTGAGAATTTGTGTTAGTATACTCTGTCCGATGATGAAATTGGAAATATTTAGCTTGCATGTGCCAGCAGATTAGTAATGTCATGACTGTTTGGCAATTGATCTCTAGTTTAGGAAACTAAAGTCTCATTTAACGTACAATATGCATCTAGTCCCAAAACAAGCTTAGGATTCTTGAAACTAAGCTCAAAATAAAAAATGATGCCATAGTAAAAAAAGAATAAGTCAACAATGTTTTTCTAAAGGCAAGAAAAATATAGAACTCTTGTTTGCCTTAGAGATAATAAGTAACCTGGAGCTTCGTGATTAGCTCCCTCTTAGTTCTCAATTCAAAAACTTTAGGGTATGATTTGAAGAGTAAGCCTATTAATATCCGGACTAACGGGGGGATTCGTGGTATGCTCCCTCTTATTTCTCACGCCAAACAATATTACAAAGCAAACTTGAAAATATTGCCAGAAAAACCCTTGAAAAAAATGATTCTAAGCTTGGGTACTAAATTTGACTAAGGGAGTAAAAGGATACTTGATGCATATTGCCTGCACTACCATGCATACTTCATGACCCTAGATTAGTGTTATATTACTGCACTTGAATTTGTTGATCTGCTTGGCATTATTGCACTGAGATATCTAAGGATAGAACTAGGAAAAGATTCTGCTTGCTAGCATGTGTTGTAAGGCAGGGAAATTTTGTCGAGGTAAAATGTGTTATTTTCTGTTTTCTTAATTTTTTGCATTACTTGGGGACAAGCAATAATCTAGGTTTGGGGGAGTTTAACTCCTCAAAAGTATTCTTTTTCATATATATATATATATATATATATATATATATATATATTGCCAGGCTTTTGCTTGCCTTTGAGTATATATTCATGCATTTAGTTAGTAAAATCGTGAATTTGTATTAAGGAGTTAGGGAACGTTTCTTTTTCCGGTGTAAAGGTGTATTTCTTTGCTTTGGTGCACAGGACAAGGTAGAAGCAGGAGTAGGACAAGAGCAGGATAGGAGTAGTTAGCAGAGCAAAGCCAGAGAACCAGAAGAGAAATGTCAAGTCAAGATAGCATAAGAAGGAAGAGGATTGTCAGGCTTGGTTGGCAAAATATGGACGATGATGCTAGGTCTACTAGCCGTTGGTCAAATATCTTGTCAGCCCTAAATTCAAAAAGAGGATAACGCGCTTATCTCAATAGCGTAACAAACTTTTGAATTCAAACTTAATCTAGGGTTTCCACGTGTGCCTATTTAAAAGAGGCCGATGATGAGCCAAAAGGGGAGACGAGATCGAGGAGGCTGCACCGTGATGAAGGAAAAAGATGACTATGGTTCGACTAGGCTAAGACCGAGAGCTCTGGATCCATTAGAGGGTTGCATCGACGGACCCTGTTCTTTGCCCATTTCTCTTTATTTTAGATCTGATTTGATGTTGATGTTTTTAGATAACGATTTGATGTTGATGGTTCCCCCAACCATGAACTAAATTCTTTAAGTTGGTTGGGGATGTTTTTGCGATGAAACGCTCAGTTATTTTCAGCTTTTAATAATTGAATGCTTTGGCATTTTTTTCTATCTTGCTATTGCTTAATTTCCTCAATTGTTTGCCATAAGACAGTTGGCATTACATGCATATTATCCTTTGATATCTTAACAGACTTAGAGTATAACGATTAATTGCCAAGGTACTAAGGTGAGAAGCTTCGACGGAAGATTTTCATGTAGATAAGCTTACTTCGTAAGTGAATCTACCTCTTAGGAGTAAAGATTGAAACTTAATCAATTTGGTTATTAAATAACATCACTATAGACATATATGGGTTAATTTTAATTAAATTAGGGTAATGCTAACGGTAGAGGCATTAACACTCTAAATTCGCTTGGCATTAAAACCAAAGCTAAAAGTTATTAACTGCTGGCATAGCTAGTGTGGAATCCAAGCATCCCTTGTCAACGTTTTTTACCATCTGAACAAATTTGTTTGCGAATTGCCTGAATTTCCATTACATTTTCTTTAGTCACTTTTCTTCAATCTGAAACCGGAAATTCAATTCAAACGCATTCATCCTATTTCAGAAGTAAAATTGTGGCACTAAATTCCCGGTCAATCCCTGTGGATATGATACTCAGCTTACTATTGTATTACTTGCTGACCGTGTATACTTGCACGCAAAAGACCTATACTTGGCATTATTTACTGACACATTTACACTTATTCATCAATTATTTGCCAAGTGTTATTCAGTCGACAGTCGGTCTAGTAAATTATACTTAAGATGCTGATGCGAAGTACCGTTGATGAAAGCATAAATAAAAAACTCATTGGAGGCTTCTTTAGTTTGCATGGTTGCGGCGTGGAATTACTAGACAAACTCTCGCGGAGATTCGCCTGGCTTCTAGATGACAGACATGAGATACGCTGACGACTTTTTCAATACCTTGTTTGCTAGAAAGTGGCTCATAAATAGATCTGACAGATGATCAAAACTTGAAATTGAATTTGTCATGAGCTGGAGATACCAAGCGTGAGCTAAATCTTTTAGGGTCATTGAGAATGTCTGACATTTAACTTGATCGGAGGCACCAAATAAATCCACATGGTTCAAGAAGTGCGACAGGTGATCTTGAGTGTCGCCTTTACCATTGTACATCAGTTTTAGGACCTTAAGAGATGTGGATACATGGTGTTCTAGGATGTCTACAGATAAGGATTCATTTTTTTACCTTCGAGGATTTTGAGAAGGATCATCCTTCCGAAGACTATGTTTTGAAAATTCTTCTCTAGCTGCTCCTTCTTTTCCTTTAATGCTCGTTGTTCATCGTCCTCTGTGGGGATATAGCCCATATCCTCTTAATCCTTATAATCCTTCTCCAGCTCTCGAGGTTGTCCCCCCCCCCCCAGTTTCTTGATGGGGAGAAGCATGCTCCTCTTGAACTGCCTTACCTATGGTCCTTCTAGACAACTACCTAATTAGTCTCTCGCTATTCTCATCTACAATTCTATGTTGTTTAGCTCGGTCTTGTATGAGCTTATTTTGTTTCTCGTATTGTTTTTTCGAAAGCAATAAAGATTCCTCTATGCTCTTTATCTTTTCTCGCATTTCCAGAAATTGCTAGTTGTTGCCCTCTGACGGTGATGCCCCTCTTATTTGTTGTGAACCCTACCCCGACAAAAACCAAAGAGGTTGGTCCTAAAACTATTATTGAAAATTCTTCTAGAAACATTGTAGCTGGTGCATGGCCGCCATCGTCGACCGACCCATCAAGATATCACTCTCTACTGCTTTCTCGCCAATTGTCATCGTCGGATGAGCCGTCAGAATGTCATTCTCTGCTGTTTTTTCGTCTGGGGTGCCTTGGTTATCCCCATCCATTTTAAGGCTCAAGTTTGTTGAAGGATCTGAAGGCTACGTGCTCGGTCCACGCTCACCGTACCAATTATTGACTGTCAAAGTGAACAGAGGTCGAAGACGGTGGCCTGATGGTGACTCATGTGGCTTTCTTGAGTCAGTTAGAGTATCACCTCCTTAGTGAGGGTGATAATGTTTAGGATGGAATATCTCTCCTTGTTTCCCTTGTTGCATGTTCCTTTTTACACTACTAGGACAAGCGTCATAACTAGGTTGTCGTGGCGTGCTGATGGGACTGGCTACGATTTGACGTCCTATGTTTAAATTGCCACCCACGACGCACGTGATTTCTGAATGCGGTATCGTTCGCAGTCTTGCTTGTTCATCGCGATCGCGTGTGTTGTCATGTGATTGTTGAATGTGATGTTGTTTCGAAGCCTCACTTTATTCGCGACAGGTTGTCTGATCATGCTAGCGGGCTACATAGTCTTGAAACGTGGTGGTGGGTGTTTGTAGGTACTAACAAATGTAATAGTTAATTAAGAAAAAAGACAATTTTAAGAAAATAAAATATTTTTTTATCAAACAATAGTCGAATATAGAAACCAAAACTAAATAATATAAAATTGTTTCTCAAACAAACAAACAACATTCAAATTAAAATATATTCCAAATAAAATATAAAAATTTCCTATTTCCTCCTCCTTCTCCGTAATTCCTATCGGTGTATGGATGACGTTTGATCGTGCCGCCGAGGGGGTTGAACCATTCTTCGTGGTTGATCTAGAATCTGCTCATCATGGAAAAATGGGTCATCCATCATTTGCATAAAATGTGGTGTACGATACATTTATTTTGGATGAAATGATGAGCTGCTAATGATCATATTCGACAACAAAGATGTCATATTACCAACACCCATGCCACCAAATGAAGATGAGTTGTATCCCCATATACGGATGTTTGAGGATACTCAAATTGTGGTATGTATCCCCCATCATCATTGTAAGCTTGATGAGAAGATGGGCTGCCACCAAATGGAAAATGCATTGGTGGTTGTTTCGGAACATTACCAAATCCAAATGTTGGATGAAATGATGAGTTGTCACCAACTGTTGTTTGGACTACTTGATACCCATTTACTGTTGGATACTCATACTCTATTGGTGCCTCTCAAGGATCATTGCTTACATGTCTTGGGGGGATTGCACCAGGGACCATGAAGAACGCCAACTCGTAGAACAATCCAAATTTGATTCGTCTGTTGGTTCTTGTGAGCTCTGACCAAACCCGAATGACAAGTGTATATGTTTTTAGCACAACCAATCTTCAATCCATTTATTTCTAGCTTGAGGGATACTAAGAACGATTTTTCATTTTTTGAATACCACGAATAGTACTATGAATTCAAATCAAAATCATTGTCTTCAATTGGAGTCAAATCTGCTGCCCACTGCGTATATCTTTCATCCCAAAGAGCAATGAAAATGGCTTCTTTACAACCCAATTCTCATAGAATTTGCCTTTTTCAGGTCCACTATGGATGTGTTATACCAGGTGGAGCTCTAGGAATAGGTTGATGAAAGTTGAACTGCCACAACACTCTATCAGCACAATGATATTCAACAGTATAAAAATGGATCAAAGGCACAACTACACCCTGGAATGTTCTACATTCACGTACACTTTATGGTATGTAAGCCTTGATTGTTGGATTCTCGTACGGCATTCAAATAAACTGCAAAAACAAATATTAATATACATACACAAATGGAACATAACTTTAAAATATACTAAGTCAGAAAATTAAGTTAAAAACTTTATGATACCTCATTTTTTTCTGTTGTTTGGATCTTTAGTCTTATATCTCTAACATTGTTGTGCACCACCCCAGCGTTCTTCAACTTATGTATCAATTTGTAAAGATATTGAACTTATATTTCTAAGTCATTCTAGATAAATATTAGATCAATAAAATATTTATAATAATTTTAATTATAGTATTACCTTCCAGCAAGTGGAAATTGCACGAGTGCTTCCACAATGGGCGTTAGATAAGGAAGCCTATACCACGCCCATGATTGCAATAAGATAAGGCATCCACCAATATCTGATATCTTCTTCTCACCAATCATAATTGAGGCCTTGCACATTTCATGGTACAAGAATGTCAATATTGCAGATCTCCAGCTATATTCACGAGCTGTGTTAAAATCATTCAAGAGCGACAAATATTGTGTGTGAACCAGATTACCATATGTATATGGCATCGATACCCCACCAATGATTTGCAGTATATATACTCGAGATGTATACATAAGTTCTTGCCGAGTAGATCTCTCTGTTACAATGAATTCACTCTGCAACCATTGAATTCTCACACGTAGAAATTTCACATCTTCCCGAGGAGGAATTATTCTGAGGTACTGACTACAAAAGGCAAATACATTATAAATATTTTCTCCAACCAACGGATTCTCATTTATTGGGGCACCAAGTTGTACATCTACATCTTCCAAAGTTATCGTGCATTCGCTGAATGGAAAATGAAATGTGTGCGTCTCTGGTCTCCACCGTTCAATCAATCCAGTTATCAACTCGGGGACAATCTTAAATCCATGAAGAAATGAAGTATTGTAGAAATATGTGTTTTGATATAATAATTGAAAAATAGTTTTGGACTAAATTGAAAAGATTTCAAAATGCTTTTAATTTCATACAACTTGAAAATATGTTTGAGGAATTCTTAAAGGGGTTTTAATACGCTTACTAAAGCCAAATTTTACAAAACCACCCAAGTGTTTCGATACGACCATTTACAGTGTAAAAACGTTTCGATACAGCCCTATCTGTTTCGAAACGGGCTTAATCTAGGTGAGGGTATTTACATAGTGTTTCGATACGGGCTTCATCATTTTGATATGCCTATGCAGCAAAGACCTCAATGGTCAAAACCCCCAACGGCTATTTCCCAACGGTATTTTAAATTGCAGCTCAACTGTCACTCGTACCAAAACGGTTTGTAACCGCTTTGATACAGCTCAATATCGTTTCGATACGGCTAGAGGCATTTCGATACGGCTTGCTGCATCAGGCTTCAATAGCTAGTTCTGAAGAAGGTCGTTCTGATACGGGCTCGTGTGTTCTAATACAGACAGCTTCATAACAGCATTTATTACGGGAAATAAAGGCCCCAACGGCTCTAAAACATCCCTAACGGCTAGCAACGGCCACAAGATCAATTGGGACTATAAATTGAATTTTGGAACACTTGAAGAAGTTTAGAGACAACATCCAAGCAACATGTTCGAGAGAAATTGAGTCAAATTCTTACCTTTTCATTTCTCTTGTAAATAGTCTTTAGAGAGTGAGCTTTATTGTAAATCCTTGTACTCTTGTGAGCTTAAATTTGTGTAAACGCTCACCTTGTGAGGTATTAAGTATACCAAACAAATCCCTTGAAAAAGGAGAGGTTCTAGTTTAGCCTTGAGAGAAAAACTAGAGTTGATTCTATCTTAGCCAAGTCCAAAAGATCGGGTTGTAAGCTTATTTTGAAGTCAAACCACTCTAAAATCATTGTGTCACTTGTCTACTTTTATTTCTATTTTAGCCAATTCAACCACTAAACAAATATAACCCTTCTTGACGGTTTTGGTGATCGATTCGAGCGTGCCAACAAGCCTAACAATTGGTATCAAGGCCTCATCTCCATCGAAGGACTAACAATCGAGATTAAAGATCATTTGCTCGAAGTCCACCGTTCAAGAAAATGGAAAATTTTGAAGAACGTTGCTCTATCTCGTGTCCTTTGCTCTTCGAACGAGAAGCATACTTCCAATGGAGCAATGTCATGAAGTATTTCATCAAATCTCTTGATTTTGAGATTTGGAATATCATCGAAGATGGTCACTTGGAAGCTCCTAAGAAGAAGAAAAAACAAAGGAGTGCAAATGACACGAAGGCCAAGCTAAATGCAAAGGCAATGCACACTCTTCTTTGTGGCCTCAATGAAGATGTTTCCAAGAAAGTCTCCACATGCAAAAGTGCCAAATATATATGGGAGAACTTGAGAAGCTCTATGGAAACAAGAAGGGAGAAAAGAAAGATGATGCCCAATCAAGTGAACCCTCAAAACTTTTCAACCAATTTCAAGATTGTCAACCCCAAGGAAACGAGTAACGGTCTCTAACTATTACACCTCGACTCACAACATTGATGCCACCATTCTTTTCCATACCAACAAAGGCACATCCCAAGGTGAACCAATTGGCTATGACACCCGTGTCCACTCACTTTTACAAGTGAGTCCACACTATAAAAGTTCATTCGGTGCCATACGAGTTGATGAACACCAATACCAAACTCGACATTACCTCTATCATGAGTTCTAATCCACGATCAAAAGGTAAGTCTGCTTCTTCTCTTAAGAACACTCCAACACTCTCATAAACGTGTTGCAACATACAAGACTCTCTTAGAACCAAAATCAAAAGAACACAACCTTCACGCTAGAGAGACAATGGTTCATCGCGCCCATTACCAACAACCTTGTCCATCTTAAACCCTAAAACTTCGAGACTCTCGCTCGAAAACCAAGGCATACATCAAATCCACATGATCAACCTACTCCAAGGCTAACATCTACCAACTAAGGGGAGAGTAAACCTAACAAGCTTACGAGGACTGTTACTCTCCATCCCCACTTACCACCCACGGTAATAACATTGCCTACAAGAACTTGCAAAATTAACGAATTAATTAATCCAACATCAACCTCTAGAGCTTACCACAATACTTATCCAACAATAACTGAAACCATTACATGAACGAGAGATCAAATTTCCATCAATGTAACAACTGAAACCAAAACAAACACATGTATTGTAACACCCTAAAAAGTACCCTAGTTCGAACGATAGAAAAACGATATCGATAACGTAAAAGATCACAACTTAACTAAGACTGAAAGTATTTAAAATGTATAATCATGTATAAGTACACATACTTGGTAGAAATAAAATTTAATCAATGTAAAGTAATGTATATATATAAGTGTATATATATACATTCGATGGAACTAAATTAAGTTGAAGAATTGATACTTAATATATATATATAACATGATATGTGGCTGATTATAAGAATTATATATATATATATATATGTATTAGTGGATCAAAAAAATTAAAATACATTATAATAATCTAAGTGGGATATACTTGGTTAAAAACAATACCAAGTGTCCCTTAGAAAACTCATGACCGGCCACCTTAGCTAAACTAACCCACATGTGTATTCCATCAACTTTCTTCTTTCTTCTTCATCCTTCATCAACAAAAATCATAGAGTGTAAAGGGGGAATTGCTGGAAATTAACTAGGGTCATCACTCATGCATGCATGTTGAGTTCTTATGTTCAAGTAAGTGCTTGATAATCAATTGATATTGTTCTTAAAATTTAGGGTTACTTTCATGATCTTGATTATGATTAGTTGCTGGAAATATGATTAAAATCAATTTAAGATTTTGTTAAAATGATGGGTTTATGAATTTATGGTTGAAATTCTGGAAATAAGCATGAACATGAACATTAGGTTGAATCTGTCCAGATTAGTCTTAATACACTGCCTGTTTTAAATGGAAATTTCGAATGGGTTAGGATTCGAATTAGAAAAAGTGTTGTAGAACAAGGTTGTAGATCATGAAAAACATTATAGGATAGAGGCCTTGTAAGCATGAAAATGATACTAGAAGTTTCTGGAAATCAAGTTGCAATTTGATTGCCCAGAAATGAATGAAATTGGGCTTAGGTGAAATGCGTTAAGTAAAAATAAAATTTAAGGGGTTTTAATGATCAAATAAAATTATGGAAAATTAATCTTGAAACAGGGGATGTTTTAAATGAATGAAAACATATAGGTTTATAAGGAAAAAATTGCTTAAATGAATGGTTAAAGTGAGCTCGAACACATAGAAGCCAATCTGGACAAGTCTGGAAAATGTGCTATTTAGAGTATTTAGATGTCCTGTTTTTGAAGTTTCTGAAATGTTAAAATGATGTTAAAATATGTATGTGAATGTGGTTAAAAGATTAGAATTAAACATGTAGTGAATTGTAGGTTAATTGAACACTAAAGTTGTTAGTTGAAAATAGTGGACGGAATAGATTTCTGGAAATGCCCTATTTTCAAACAATAAATTGTACTGATAGGCAAATGATAAAAATATGTGCTATACATGGTTGTAAAGGTGTGTAAATAAGCTTTCTATAATCGTAAATAACTCCTAATTCGGAGTTGTGAGTAAAACGTTATGGCCAGTTTAGTAGGTGTTACTCAAACTGCCAGTTTAGGGGCCAGATTCATATGTTTAGGTGATTTTGTTCAAGTAAATGAGTTTATTAGCTTGAATTTAATTCTAATGAGTGTCATTTATGTTGTGTTATGATCTAATATCATATTAGTGAAGAAATCCAAGAGGAATCAAGGAGTGAACAAGCTAGGAAAAGGGGAAAGGGCATCACCATCAAGGAAGCAAATTGAGCTTGGAAGTATTTGAGAGTGTAGCTAATTTAGGGTTGAGATTAGTGTCTCAACCAAAGTGTTTTTAGTTCTTTGATGATTTAAAATGAAGCATGTAATGAACTTAATAATGGATTGGTAAATTTAAATGCTAAGAAAGAAGGACTAAAGGAATGAATTATGTATTAGGTGTATATTATTATGTAGATAAGCTAGTTGATGCCTATATGTGTTGCTTTGAGTTAAGAATTGAATGAGCTACTTGAATTGATTTTAAATGATGATTTAGCTACTGATTAGTGAAGACTTATATGGTTGAAAGGAAGCTAAGTGCTTGCTGGAAATTTGATTGAACATGACTTTGAATGTTTACATTGTAAACATGTTTGAATATGTTACATGGCTTAGTAAATTGTTTGAAAAACAAGTAAATGAACTTGTGGATATAAAAGATAAGTTAAAGTCCTTGGTTGATTAGTGTCTATAGGTAGAAGGGCATGCCTTAGAGTCATTGAGCTCCTCTAATCTTTGTTACAGGATGGTGGTTAGTCACCTATAAACTTGATAAGGTGGTTAGTCACCTTGATAATTGAATGGTGGTAAGTCACTATTGATGCCTATGCATCCTCTGTTATAACTTGAAATGAGAAAATTGATACTTTGAGTATCTAAAGTTACATGATACATGAAGACTTGATTACCTATTTCATTAATCATCCAAGGCAAAACATGAATAAATCAATGATATTGTGTAAATGAATAAGTTAATAATGACCCTAAAGAATTGACATGAATCATGTGCATTATTTGTTGCCAATATGACTTGAATTATATGAGCTACTTGCTGCCAAGATGAAAATGTTTATATGAGCTGCTTACTACCAAGTTTAGTATGATTTACATGTGTTAGTTGATGTCCAATTTTATATGACTATGAGCATTGCTTGTTGCCCAATTTGACATGAATTGTATAAGTTGCTTGCTGCCCGAATTGGAGTAAATTATGTGATTTGGTTGCGGCCCAAATTGATAGGTTTCATATGAATGCTTGTTGCCCTGTTGATTAGCTTATGAAACTAGTTAAGTTAATTTAATTTTGATGGACTAGCTAGGTGGACTTATATATCCTAAGCTTAGCCAAGTAACCTTGAAGTTTGAATAAGACTTTAAAAGATTGAAACTAGTAAATTTTAGGGCTGCCTCACTAAGTACATTACGTGTACTTATCGCAAGCTTACGAACAAGTATGATATAGTCTTGTAATCTCCTAGTTGGTGGCATAGAATATGATAATATCATGCGTTGTTAAGCATGTAACTTTGATAGTTGTTTTGTATAAACTTAGCAAGTAATGCTATGTGTGAAACTAAATGGTTGTTATGTATATAAGTAAAGGATTGATTATAAGTATATTATGTGAAGTTGATCAAGAATATTTTGTTTTATAACTTGTTCGTATGTTCTATATATTTTAGGTGATTCGAATGGACTTATATAAAGTTTAGATTGTTTGAAATGATTATATGATATGTAAACATGACATGGTTGTTATTTGAACTAAGTTATGCATTTAGATGTTTCTTGAATTACTTATGTTAATCGAATAGGATAGTGTAATCTAAATGATAATGTTGATTGAATTAAAGACTTATATGTGTATAGGTTAATTGCATCTAAAATGATTGAATGGTTATGTTTATGTTTGCTTATATGTTTGTTAGGTCTATGTTTGATTTGAAAATTTGGTTTTGGCCGAATGCTTAAGGCCTTGTAATATCTCATGATAATTAGAATTGAAATGAAATGAACATGTTAAAGATCTTTAGGTGTATTAGCCGAATGATAGTTAAGATAATTTGGATTGTTTTGTTTGATTATATTCACTTAGATGTTGTATATAGGATGAATATTAAAAAAGTTTTAATTAGCCCACCTATTTGTGTATTTGGAGGTATAAGTGATCATGTGATTCATATGTGATTGTGTGATTGTATGTTTACATTGATAAGTTCAAATCTGTCCATCGCCCGAAATATATCGTTTCTCGCTCGTAGTCGGGCGAGGGGTGTTACATGAATTCAAAAAGAAGTACATTAGTGAGCAATATCTACCAGATCGTCGAAAGAAATTCATGTATCTGAAAAAGGCTAATCGGCCAATTGAACAATATGTTGTCGATTTCTGCAAAAACTGCAAGTATGGCTCGAAATACACCAAAACCGAGAAATACAAGTGCAGAATGTTCATTGATGGTCTGAGCGACGAACTGAGTCTGATGTTCACTGCACTCGACATTACGGACTTTCAAATCCTTGTGAATCGAGTCATCGCCACATAATCTAAAATGAGAACCACAGAGAAACAGAAGAGTGGTTAACGGGCTGACAAGAAGTGGAAAGGCGATGACAAGTCCCGGTGGTCAAAGAAGCCAAAACAACATAAGGAATCATCCTAATCATCAAAGAACTAAAAACACTTTGGTTGAGACATTAATCTCAACCCTAAATTAGCTACACTCACAAATACTTCCAAGCTTAATTTGCTTCCTTGATGGTGATGCCCTTACCCCTTTTCTTAGCTTGTTCACTCTTTGATTCCACTTGAATTTCTTCACCAATGTGATCTTAGATTATAACACAACATAAATGACACTCATTAGAATTAAATTCAAGCTTATAAACTCATTTACTTGAACAAAATCACCTAAACATATGAATCTGCCCCCTAAACTGGTAGTTTGAGTAACACCTACTAAACTGACCATAACCTTTTACTCACAACTCTGAATTAGGATTTATTTACCATTCTAGAAAGCTTATTTACACACCTTTACAATCATGTATAGCACCTATTTTTATCATTTGCCTATCAATACAGTTTATTGTTTGAAAATAGGGCATTTCTAGAAATCTATTCTGCCCACTGTTTTCAACTAACAACTTTAGTGTTCAATTAACCTACAATTTACTACATGTTTAATTCTAAGCTTTTAACCACATTTACATACATATTTTAACATCATTTTAACATTCCAGAAACTTCAAAAACAGGACATACAAGTACTCTAAATATCACATTTTCCAGACTTGTCCATATTGGCTTCTATGTATTCTAGCTCACTTTAACCATTCATTTAAGAAATATTTTCCTTATAAACCTATATGTTTTCATTCATTTAAAACATCCCCTATTTCAAGATTAATTTTCCAGAATTTTATTTGATCATTAAAACCCCTTAAATTTTATTTTTACTTAACACATTTCACCTAAGTCCAGTTTCATTCATTTCTGGGCAGTCAGATTGCAACTTAATTTCCAGCAACTTCTAGTATCATTTTCATGCTTCCAAGGCCTCTATCTTATATTATTTTTCATGCTCTACAACTTTGTTCTACAACACCTTTTCTAATTCGAATCCTAACCTATTCGAATTTTCCATTTAAAATAGGGTAGTGCATTAAGCCTAATCTGGGCAGATTCAACCTAATGTTCATGTTCATGCTTATTTCCAGAATTTCAACCATAAATTCATAAACCAAACATTTTAAAAAAATCTTAAATTGATTTTAATCATATTTCCAGCAACTAATCATAATCAAGATCATCAAAATAACCCTAAATTTCAAGAACAATATCAATTGATTATCAAACACTTACTTGAACTAAGAACTCAACATGCAAGCATGAGTGATGACCCTAGTTAATTTCCAGCAATTCCCCCTTTACACTCTTTGATTTTTGTTGATGAAGGATGAAGAAGAAAGAAGAAAGTTGATGGAATACACATGTGGGTTAGTTTAGCTAAGGTGGCCGGTCATGAGTTTTCTAAGGGACACTTAGTATTGTTTTTAACCAAGTATATCCCACTAATACATATATGTATATAATTCTTACAATCAGCCACATATCATGTAATATATATATATATATATATATATATATATATATATATATATATATATATTAAGTATCAATTCTTCAACTTAATTTAATTCCATCCAATGTATATATATATACACTTATATATATACATTACTTTACATTGATTAAATTTTATTTCTACCAAGTATGTGTACTTATACATGATTATACATTTTAAATACTTTCAATCTTAGCTAAGTTGTGATCTTTTACGTTATCGATATCGTTTTTCTATCGTTCGAACTAGGGTACTTTATAGGGTGTTACAATTCCTCCCCCTTAAAGAAAATTCGACCTCGAATTTTTACCTGATTCGAATAGATGAGGATAATTCTTTCGCATCGAATCCTCGGGTTCCCAAGTCGCTTCTTCAACTTTGTGATTTCTCCAAAGAACTTTGACAAGAGGAACACTTTTGTTTCGAAGTTTCTTGACTTCTCGATCAAGAATTTGAACAGGTTCTTCTTCGTACGAGAGATAAGGATTGAGCTCAACTTCTTCAGGCTCAAGGACATGAGACGGATCAGATCGATATCTTCTGAGCATTGAGACGTGGAAGACATTGTGTATCTTATCAAACCCGGGAGGAAGAGCGAGTTGATAAGCTACATGACCAATTCTTTCAACTTCTTCAACTGGTCCGATAAACCGAGGACTTAGCTTGCCTCTTTTACCGAATCGAAATACTTTCTTCCACGGGGAGACTCTAAGAAACACCTTATCTCCGACTTGATGTTGAATGTCTCTACGCTTCAGATCATCGTATGACTTTTGACGATCGAAGGCTTGCTTTAATCGGGAGTGAATGATTTGCACTTGTTCTTCGGTTTCCCGAAGCAATTGTGGTCCTAATACTTTATTATCTCCAAGTTCAGACCAGCATAAGGGAGTTCTACATTTCCGGCCGTACAATGCTTCATAGGGAGCCATCTGAATAGATGATTGGTAGCTGTTGTTGTAGGCGAATTCAACCAGAAGTAACGATTTCTCCCAATTCTTTCCGAAGTCAATAATACAAGCTCTGAGCATGTCTCCGAGAACTTGAAATACTCGCTCGAATTGACCATCGCTTTGCGGATGGAAAGCTGTGCTGAGATTCAGTTTGGTTCCGAGAGCTTTATGTAGAGTCTTCCAAAATCGAGCTGTGAATCGGGGATCTCGATCAGAGACTATTGAAATTGGAACTCCATGTAAATGGATTACTTCTCGAATGTATAATTCAGCTAAAGCTTCAAGATTGAGATTCATTCTCACCGGAATGAAGTGTGCTGACTTGGTGAAACGATCAACGATCACCCAGATAACGTCGCACTTTCTTGACGAACAAGGAAGACCGGTCACAAAATCCATTGTGATCCGTTCCCATTTCCATTGTAGAAATTTGAGAGGTTGGAGCAAACCAGTAGGGACTTGGTGCTCGGCTTTAACCCGTTGGCAGTTCAGACATTTTGCCACAAAGTCGTTGATATCCGTTTTCATTCCTGGCCACCAATACAAGGGCTTGAGATCCTTGTACATCTTAATTGATCCAGGGTGTCGGCAACGACATTGGCTTTTCCGGGATGATAATCGATGGTCAGGTCATAGTCTTTGAGCAACTCTAACCATCTTCTTTGTCTAAGGTTCAGATCTTTCTGTGTGTTTAATTACTTCAGGCTTTTGTGATCGGTGAACAACTTGCATCTTTCACTGTACAAGTAGTGCTGCCAAATTTTGAGCGCGAACACAATGGCCGCAAGCTCGAGATCGTGTGTAGGATAATTCAATTCGTGTGACTTCAGTTGTCGGGAGGCGTATGCGATCACGTTGCCTTCTTGCATCAGAATGCAACCTAAGCTCGAGTGTGATGCATCACTGTACACAATGAATTCTTTACATGATTCTTGTTGGATAAGAACTGAGGCATGTGTCAGAGCTTGTTTGAGTTGGTCGAAGCTTCGTTTCTGGTTTTCCAACCACTCCAAGACTTCATTCTTTCGAAGAAGTTTGGTTAATGGCGCGGCAATCACAGAGAACCCTTTCACAAATCTTCAATAGTACCCGACTAAACCGAGGAAACTTCGAACTTCACTCACATTTCTCGGAGGTTTCCAATCAAGAATAGCTTGAATTTTGTTTAAGTCGATTTTGATTCCTTCGGCAGAAATTACGTGTCTGAGGAGTGAAACTTCGGATAACCAAAACTCACACTTAGTGAATTTGGCGAACAATTGGTGATCTCGGAGCGTCTGAAGCACAATATGAAGATGTTTCAGCCTGTTCTTCCTTGTTTCGAGAGTATACAAGGACGTCGTCAATGAAAACAACCACGAACTTGTCAAGATAAGGCTTGAATACTCGATTCATCAGATCCATGAACGCAGCATGTGCATTCGTTAAACCAAATGACATTACTAGGAACTCGTAATGTCCATATCGAGTTCGTAAAGCTGTTTTGGGCAAATATTCTTCTTTTACCCTCATTTGATAGTAACCAGACCGAAGATCAATCTTAGAGAACATGGCTGCGTGTTTGAGTTGATCGAACAAATCTTTGATTCTCGGTAGCAGATACTTGTTCTTGATGGTTACTTTATTAAGTTGCCGGTAATCGATACAAAGCCGCATCGTACCGTCCTTTTTCACGAACAGGACAGGAGCACCCCAGGGAGGGATGCTAGGTCGGATGAATCCATTATCCTCGAGTTCTTGAATTTGCTTCTTTAGTTCTTTGAGTTCAACAGGTGCCATCTGATAAGGTGTAATGGACACATGATTAGTTCCATGTTGAACTTCGATATTGAATTCAACTTTCTGAGTTGGAGGAAGGCTAGGGAGTTTCTCGGAAAAAACATCGGAAAATTCAGATACAACAAGCATTTCAAGTAAACCGAAATCAAGCTCGCCTTGCAATGCCATAGCAACAAAAATAGAGATCATTTTCTTGTCTATCAATAGGATGTATTCTTTTCCTAAACCCCGTAACTATAACCTACGATTTTGACAGTCTACCCAGGCTTCATGTTTTCCCAACCAATCTAGTCCTAAAACTAGATCAAATTCACATTTTGGCAATACATATAGATACAAGAGAAGGCTACATTTTGTATGGTTATTTGGCAGTTTCTACAGATCAAGTTAATCGGAAAGTTTCCACCTATTGGATTTGAAACTACAAGGCTTGATTTTACAATTTCAGGTTTCAAATTTAGTTCATCTAACAGATATGAACAAACAAATGAATGTGTTGATCCCAAATCTATCAAAGCGTAAACATGTTTAAGGTTTAGTTCAACCACACCCGCAATGACATCGGGAGACTCTTCTTCTTCTTTTCCACGAATGTGGTAGACACGAGCTGGGGCTCGGGATTCTTGATAAGTAGTAGCTTTCGAATGGGCAACCTTGCCTTTCCCTGGATTACCCGACTGAGCTTGTCTCGAATTCTTGTTTCGGCTAGATGGCACAGAGCTCGGGTTGGAAATTCGAACAAAGGACTGATCATTTCTTTTCAGACAATCCCAGATATAGTGATCATCAGCGCCACAAGCAAAACAGATATTAGCTTGGGCTCGGCATTGGCCGAAATGTTGCTTCTGACAGAACTTGCAAGTATGAGCTTTTTCTACATTTCTCGTATTGTTGACAGAAACAACCGGAATAACCATCTTATTCGAGTGTTGAGATTGAAAACTATATGTGTTGCTTTGAGTTATGGATTGAATGAGCTACTTGAATTGATTTTAAATGATGATTTAGCTACTGATTAGTGAAGACTTATATGGTTGAAATGAAGCTAAGTGCTTGCTGGAAATTTGATTGAACATGACTTTGAATGTTCACATTATAAACATGTTTGAATATGTTACATGGCTTAGTGAATTGTTTGAAAAACAAGTAAATGAACTTGTGGATATAAAAGATAAGTTAAAGTCCTTGGTTGATTAGTGTCTATAGGTAGAAGGGCATGCCTTAGAGTCATTGAGCTCCTCTGATCTTTGCTACAGGATGGTGGTTAGTCACCTATAAACCTGATAAGGTGGTTAGTCACCTTGATAATTGAATGGTGGTAAGTCACTATTGATACCTATGCTTCCTCTGTTATAAGTTGAAATGAGAAAATTGATACTTTGAGTATCTAATGTTATATGATACATGAAGACTTTATTACCTATTTCATTAATCATCCAAGGCAAAACATGAATAAATCAATGATATTGTGTAAATGAATAAGTTGAATAATGACCCTAAAGAATTGACATGAATCATGTGCATTGTTTGTTGCCAATATGACTTGAATTATATGTGCTACTTGCTGCCAAGATGAAAATGTTTATATGAGTTGCTTACTGCCAAGTTTAGTATGATTTACATGTGTTAGTTGATGTCCAATTGTATATGACTATGAGCATTGCTTGCTGCACAATTTGACATGAATTGTATAAGTTGCTTGCTGCCTGAATTGGAGTAAATTATGTGATTTGGTTGCGGCCCAAATTGATATGTTTCATATGAATGCTTGTTGCCTTGTTGATTAGATTATGAAACTAGTTAAGTTAATTTAATTTTGATGGACTAGCTAGGTGGACTTTTATATCCTAAGCTTAGCTAAGTAACCTTAAAGATTGAATAAGACTTTAAAAGATTGAAACTAGTAAATGTTAGGGCTGCCTCACTAAGTACTTTATGTGTACTTATCACTCTTTTTGTTTCTTTCTTCCAAACTTTCAGATGCAAACTTCCAAAAGCTATCCGATTGATCAGTGAAGCCATCGCAAGCTTACAAACAAGTATGATATAGTCTTGTAATCTCCTAGTTGGTGGCATAGAATATGATAATATCATGCATTGTTAAGCATGTAACTTTGATAGTTGTTTTGTATAAACTTAGCAAGTAATGCTATGTGTGAAACTAAATGGTTGTTATGTATATAAGTAAGGGATTGATTATAAGTATATTATGTGAAGTTGATCAAGAATATTCTGTTTTATAACTTGTTCATATGTTCTATATGTTTTAGGTGATTCGAATGGGCTTATATAAAGTTTAGATTGTTTGAAATGGTTATGTGACATGTAAACATGACATGGTTGTTGTTTGAACTAAGCTATGCATTTAGATATTTCTTGAATTACTTATGTTAATCGAATAGGATAGTGTAATCTAAATGATAATATTGATTGAATTAAAGACTTATATGTGTATGGGTTAATTGCATCTAAAATGATTGTATGATTATGTTTATGTTTGCTTATATGTTTGTTAGGTCTATGTTTGATTTGAAAATTTGGTTTTGGCCAAATGCTTAAGGCCTTGTAATATCTCATGATAATTAGAATTGAAATGAAATGAACATGTTAAAGATCTTTAGGTATATTAGCCGAATGATAGTTAAGATAATTTGGATTGTTTTGTTTGATTATATTCACTTAGATGTTGTATATAGGATGAATATTAGAAAAGTTTTAATTAGCCCACCTATTTTGTGTATTTGGAGGTATAAGTGATCATGTGATTCATATGTGACTGTGTGTTTGTATGTTTACATTGATAAGTTCAAATCTGTCCATCGCCCGAAATATAACGTCTCTCGCTCGTAGTCGGGCGAGGGGTGTTACATGAATTCAAAAAGAAATACATTAGCGAGCAATATCTAGCAGATCGCCGAAAGAAGTTCATGTATCTGAAACAGACTAATCGGCCAATTAATCAATATGTTGCCGATTTCTGCAAATATTGCAAGTATGGCTCGGAATACATCAAAACCGAGAAAGACAAGTGCAGAATGTTCATTGATGGTCTGAGCGACGAATTGAGTCCGATGTTCACTGCACTCAACATTACGGACTTTTAAATCCTTGTGAATCGAGTCATCGCCACAGAATCTAAAATGAGAAACACAGAGAAACAGAAGAGTGGTTATCGGCCTGACAAGAAGCGGAAAGGCGATGACAAGTCCTGGTGGTCAAAGAAGCCAAAACATCATAAGGAATCATCCTCCACTTTCATACTTGTTACTCGGAGTAATTTGCAATCTCAACACTCAAATAAGATGGTTGTTCTGGTTGTTTCTGTCAACAGTACGGGAAATGAGGAAAAAGCTCCTACTTTCAAGTTCTGTCAGAAGCAACATTTCGGCCAATGCCGAGCCCAAGATAATCTTTGTTTTTCTTGTGGCGCTGATGATCACTATATCTGGGATTATCCGAAAATAAATGATCAGTCCTCTATTCGAATTTCCAACCCGAGCTCTGTGTCATCTAGCCGAAACAAGAATCCGAGACAAGCTCAGTCGGGTAATCCGGGGAAAGGAAAGGTTGCCCATTCGAAAGCTACTACTTATCAAGAATCCCGAGCCCCAGCTCGTGTCTACCACATTCGTGGAAAAGAAGAAGAAGAGTCTCCCGGTGTCATTGCGGGTACGGTTGAACTAAACCTTAAACATGTTTACGCTTTGATAGATTCGGGATCAACACATTCATTTGTTTGTTCATATCTGTTAGATGAACTAAATTTGAAACCTAAAATTGTAAAATCAAGCCTTGTAGTTTCAAATCCAATAGGTGGAAACTTGCCGATTAACTTGATCTGTAGAAACTGCCAAATAACCATACGAAATGTACCATTCTCTTGTAATCTATATGTATTGCCCAAATGTGAATTTGATCTAGTTTTAGGACTAGATTGGTTGGGAAAACATGAAGCCTGGGTAGACTGTCAAAATCGTAGGTTATATTTATGGGGTTTAGGAAAAGAATCCATCCTATTGATAGAAAAGAAACCGATCTCTATTTTTTCCGCTATGGCATTGCAAGACGAGCTTGGTTTCGGTTTACTTGAACTGCCTGTTGTATCTGAATTTTCCGATGTTTTTCCCGAGGAACTCCCTGGCCTTCCTCTGACTCGGGAAGTTGAATTCAAGATCGAAGATCAACCCGAAACTAATCCTGTGTCCATTACACCTTATTGGATGGCACCTGTTGAACTCAAAGAACTAAAGAAGCAAATTCAAGAACTCGAGGATAAAGGATTCATCTGACCTAGCATCTCTCCCTGGGGTGCTCCTGTCCTGTTCGTGAAAAATAAGGACGGTATGATGCAGCTTTGTATCGATTACCGGCAACTTAATAAAGTAACCATCAAGAACAAGTATCCGCTACCGAGAATCGAAGATTTGTTCGATCAACTCAAACACGCAGCCATGTTCTGTAAGATTGATCTTCGGTCTGGTTACTATCAAATGTTCTGTCAAGTTTGTGGTTGTTTTCATTGACGACATCCTTGTATACTCTCGGAACAAGGAAGAACATGTTGATCATCTTCAGATTGTGCTTCAGACGCTCCGAGATCACCAATTGTTCGCCAAATTCATTAAGTGTGAGTTTTGGTTATCCGAAGTTTCATTCCTCGAACACGTTATTTCTGCCGAAGGAATCAAAGTCGACTCGAAGAAAATTTATGCTATTCTTGATTGGAAACCTCCGAGAAATGTGAGTGAAGTTCGAAGTTTCCTCAGTTTAGTCGGGTACTATCGAAGATTTGTGAAAGGGTTCTCTGTGATTGTCGCGCCATTAACCAAACTTCTTTGAAAGAATGAAGCCTTCGAGTGGTTGGAAAAGCAGCAATGAAGCTTCGACCAACTCAAAGAAGCTCTGACACATGCCCCGGTTCTTATCCAACTTGAGTCGGGTAAAGAATTCCTTGTGTACAGTGATGCATCACACTCGAGCTTAGGTTGCGTTCTGCTGCAAGAAGGCAACATGATCGCATACGCCTCCCGACAACTGAAGTCACACGAAGTGAATTATCTTACACACGATCTCGAGCTTGCGGCCATTGTGTTCGCGCTCAAAATTTGGCAGCACTACTTGTACGTTGAAAGATGCAAGTTGTTCACCGATCACAAAAGCCTAAAGTATTTACTCACTCAGAAAGATCTGAACCTTAACAAAGAAGATGGTTAGAGTTAATCAAAGACTACGACCTGACCATCGATTATCTTCCCGGAATAGCCAATGTCGTTGCCAACGCTCTGAGTTGAAAACCGAACCTCTGTAAGTTACTCGAAATTCTCGAAAATTCGAAAACGTTCAATCTTTAAATATAAAATAATCATTTGAATTCCTTCTTCATGGTCAAGGAAGAATTCAAACACTTTCTTGTTTAGCATGAAATCCTTCAAATGAAATTTTGTAGCCTAAGTAACGTCTTCAATTTGTTTATCCGTAGCTTCTTTGGCTATCAACGCTCATTTCCGGCTATGCAAAGCTCGAAATTATCTAAATGAACTTCAAGTTCAATCTACTCTGATCACCAGGATCAAAGAACTTCAACAAATTGATCCGGAACTTCAGAAAATCAATTCTAAGCTTAAGTCTAATTCCGACTTTTCTGTTAAGTCGAACGGTCTTCTATACTTCAAAGATCGTATATGTGTCCCTAATAACAAAGAATTACAAGATAAAATCCTACAAGAAGCGCACCAAAGTTCTTTTTCGATCCACCCTAGATCAGTTAAGATGTACAAGGATCTCAAGCCCTTGTATTGGTGGCCATGAATGAAAACGGCTATCAACGACTTTGTAGCAAAATGTCTGAACTACCAACGGGTTAAAGCCGAGCACCAAGTCCCTACTGGTTTGCTCCAACCTCTCAAAATTCCGCAATTTAAATGGGAACGGATCACAATAGATTTCGTAACCGGTCTTCCTTGTTCGCCAAGAAAGTGCGACGCAATCTGGGTGATCAGTGATCGTTTCACCAAGTCAGCACACTTCATTCTGGTGAGAATGAATCTCAGTCTTGAAGCTTTAGCCGAATTATACATTCGAGAAGTAATCTGTTTACATAGAGTTCCATTCTCAATAGTCTCCGATCGAGATTCCCGATTCACAGCTCGATTTTGGAAGACTCTACATAAAGCTCTCGGAACTAAACTGAATCTCAGCACAACTTTCCATCCGCAAAGCGATGGTCAATCCGAGCGAGTAATTCAAGTTCTCAAAGACATGCTCAGAGCTTGTATTATTGACTTCGGAAAGAATTGGGAGAAATCGTTACTTCTGGTTGAATTCGCCTACAACAACAGCTACCAATCATCTATTCAGATGGCTCTCTATGAAGCATTGTACGGCCGGAAATGTAGAACTCCCTTATGCTGGTCTGAACTTGGAGATAATAAAGTGTTAAGACCACAATTGCTTCGGGAAACCGAAGAACAAGTGCAAATCATTCACTCCCGATTAAAGCAAGCCTTCGATCGTCAAAAGTCATACGATGATCTGAAGCGTAGAGACATTCAACATCAAGTCTGAGATAAGGTGTTTCTTAGAGTCTCCCCGTGGAAGAAAGTATTTTGATTCGGTAAAGGAGGCAAGCTAAGTCCTCGGTTTATCGGACCATTTAAAGTAGTTGAAAGAATTGGTCATGTAGCTTATCAACTCGCTCTTCCTCCCGAGTTCGATAAGATACACAATGTCTTACACGTCTCAATACTCAGAAGGTATCGATCTAATCCGTCTCACGTCCTTGAGCCTGAAAAAGTTGAGCTCAATCCTTATCTCTCGTACGAAGAAGAACCTGTTCAAATTCTTGATCGAGAAGTCAAGAGACTTCGCAACAAAAGTGTTCCTCTAGTCAAAGTTCTTTGGAGAAATCACAAAGTTGAAGAAGCGACTTGGGAACCCCGAGGATTTGATGCGAAAGCAATATCCTCATCTATTCGATTCAGGTAAAAATTCGAGGTCAAATTTTCTTTAAGGGGGGAGGAATTGTAACACCCTAAAAAGTATCCTAGTTCGAACGATAGAAAAACGATATCGATAACGTAAAAGATCACTACTTAGCTAAGACTGAAAGTATTTAAAATGTATAATCATGTATAAGTACACATACTTGGTAGAAATAAAATTTAATCAATGTAAAGTAATGTGTATATATATATATATATATACATTCGATTGAATTAAATTAAGTTGAAGAATTGATACTTAAAATATATATATATATATAACATGATATGTGGCTGATTATAAGAATTATATACATATATATATTAGTGGATCAAAAAAATTTAAAATACATTATAATAATCTAAGTGGGATATACTTGGTTAAAAACAATACCAAGTGTCCCTTAGAAAACTCTTGACCGGCCACCTTAGCTAAACTAACCCACGTGTGCATTCCATCAACTTTCTTCTTTCTTCTTCATCCTTCATCAACAAAAATCAGAGAGTGTAAAGGGGGAATTGCTAGAAATTAACTATGGTCATCACTCATGCATGCATGTTGAGTTCTTAGTTCAAGTAAGTGCTTGATAATCAATTGATATTGTTCTTGAAATTTAGGGTTATTTTGATGATCTTGATTATGATTAGTTGCTGGAAATATGATTAAAATCAATTTCAAATTTTGTTAAAATGCTGGGTTTATGAATTTATGGTTGAAATTCTGGAAATAAGCATGAACATGAAAATTAGGTTGAATCGGCCCAGATTAGGCTTAATGCACTGCCCTATTTTAAATGGAAAGTTCGAATGGGTTAGGATTCGAATTAAAATAAGTGTTGTAGAACAACATTGTAGAGCATGAAAATACTATAAGACATAGACCTTGGAAGCATGAAAATGATACTAGAAGTGGCTGAAAATTAAGTTGCAATCTGACTGCCCAGAAATGAATGAAACTGGACTTAGGTGAAATGTGTTAAGTAAAAATAAAATTTAAGGGGTTTTAGTGATCAAATAAAATTCTGAAAAAATTAATCTTGAAACAGGGGATGTTTTAAATGAATGAAAACATATTGGTTTATAAGGAAAAATTTGCTTAAATGAATGGTTAAAGTGAGCTAGAACACATAGAAGTCAATCTGGACAAGTCTGGAAAATGTGCTATTTAGAGTACTTATATGTCATGTTTTTGAAGTTGCTGGAAAGTTAAAATGATTTTGAAATATGTAATGTGAATGTGGTTAAAAGTTTAGAATTAAACATGTAGTGAATTGTAGGTTAATTGAACACTAAAGTTGTTAGTTGAAAACAGTGGGTAGAATAGATTTCTAGAAATGCCCTGTTTTCAAACAATAAATTGTATTGATAGGCAAATGATAAAAATATGTGCTATATATGATTGTAAAGGTGTGTAAATAAGCTTTCTATAATCGTAAATGACTCCTAATTCGGAGTTGTGAGTAAAACGTTATGGCCAGTTTAGTAGGTGTTACTCAAACTGCCAGTTTAGGGACCAGATTCATATGTTTAGGTGATTTTGTTCAAGTAAATGAGTTTATAAGCTTGAATTTAATTCTAATGAGTGTCATTTATGTTGTGTAAGGGCATTGGTGAAGAAATCCAAGAGGAATCAAGGAGTGAACAAGCTAGGAAAAGGGGTAAGGGCATCACCATCAAGGAAGCAAATTAAGCTTGAAAGTATTTGTGAGTGTAGCTAATTTAGGGTTGAGATTAATGTCTCAACCAAAGTGTTTTTAGTTCTTTGATGATTTAAAATGAATCATGTAATGAACTTAATAATTGATTGGTAAATTTAAATGCTAAGGAAGAATGACTGAAGGAATGAATTATGTATTAGGTGTATATTGCTATCTAGATAAGCTAGTTGATGCCTATATGTGTTGCTTTGAGTTATGGATTGAATGAGCTACTTGAATTGATTTTAAATGATGATTTAGCTACCGATTAGTGAAGATATATATGGTTGAAAGGAAGATAAGTGCTTGTTGGAAATTTGATTGAACATGACTTTGAATGTTCACATTGTAAACATGTTTGAATATGTTACATGGCTTAGTGAATTATTTGAAAAACAAGTAAATGAACTTGTGGATATAAAAGATAAGTTAAAGTCCTTGGTTGATTAGTGTCTATAGGTAGAAGAGCGTGCCTTAGAGTCATTGAGCTCCTCTGATCTTTGTTACAGGATGGTGGTTAGTCACCTATAAACCTGATAAGGTGGTTAGTCACCTTGATAATTGAATGGTGGTAAGTCACTATTGATGCCTATGCATCCTCTGTTATAAGTTGAAATGAGAAAATTGATACTTTGAGTATCTAAAGTTGCATGATACATGAATACTTGATTACCTATTTCATTAATCATCCAAGGCAAAACATGAATAAATCAATGATATTGTGTAAATGAATAAGTTGAATAACGACCCTAAAGAATTGACATGAATCATGTGCATTGTTTGTAGCCAATATTACTTGAATTATATGTGCTACTTGCTGCCAAGATGAAAATGTTTATATGAGTTGCTTACTGCCAAGTTTAGTATGATTTACATGTGTTAGTTTATGTCCAATTTTATATGACTATGAACATTGCTTGCTGCCCAATTTTACATTGAATTGTATAAGTTGCTTGCTGCCCGAATTGGAGTAAATTATGTGATTTGGTTGCGGCCCAAATTGATATGTTTCATATGAATGCTTGATGCCCTGTTGATTAGCTTATGAAACTAGTTAAGTTAACTTAATTTTGATGGACTAGCTAGGTGGACTTATATATCCTAAGCTTAGCTAAGTAACCTTAAAGATTGAATAAGACTTTAAAAGATTGAAACTAGTAAATTTTAGGGCTGTCTCACTATGTACATTATGTGTACTTATCACTCTCTTTGTTTCTTTCTTCCAAGCTTTCAGATGTAAACTTCCAAAAGCTATCCGATTGATCAGTGAAGCCATCGCAAGCTTACAAACAAGTATGATATAGTCTTGTAATCTCCTAGTTGGTGGCATAGAATATGATAATATCATGCATTGTTAAGCATGTAACTTTGATAGTTGTTTTGTATAAACTTAGCAAGTAATGCTATGTGTGAAACTAAATGGTTGTTATGTATATAAGTAAGGGATTGATTATAAGTATATTATGTGAAGTTGATCAAGAATATTCTGTTTTATAACTTGTTCATATGTTCTATATGTTTTAGGTGATTCGAATGGACTTATATAAAGTTTGGATTGTTTGAAATGGTTATGTGATATGTAAACATGACAAGGTTGTTGTTTGAACTAAGTTATGCATTTAGATATTTCTTGAATTACTTAAGTTAATTGAATAGGATAGTGTAATCTAAATGATAATGTTGATTGAATTAAAGACCTATATGTGTATAGGTTAATTGCATCTAAAATGATTGAATGATTATGTTTATGTTTGCTTATATGTTTGTTAGGTCTATGTTTGATTTGAAAATTTGGTTTTGGCCGAATGCTTAAGGCCTTGTAATATCTCATGATAATTAGAATTGAAATGAAATGAACATGTTAAAGGTCTTTAGGTATATTAGCCGAATGATAGTTAAGATAATTTGGATTGTTTTGTTTGATTATATTCACTTAGATGTTGTATATAGGATGAATATTAAAAAAGTTTTAATTAGCCCACCTATTTGTGTATTTGGAGGTATAAGTGATCATGTGATTCATATGTGATCGTGTGATTGTATGTTTACATTGATAAGTTCAAATCTGTCCATCGCCCGAAATAAAACGTCTCTCGCTCATAGTCGGGCGAGGGGTGTTACATGTACCTCACATATCATCAGTGGCATAACTGTCATCTCTAGCCTGAATGGCAGATTGTCTAGCAACGGCTCGAGCGTCGACTCTAATGGTGGATCTCGCAGCACCTCTACCCTGATCTCCAAACGATACCCTAGCACCACTTCTAGCAAAACTCTGACCACGTCGAAAAGAAGTCAACCTCTGAGACTGAACATGTGTACCATCATCCATAACTGGGCAGTCCTTCGCCTTATGACCTAGTGCTCGACACCTATAGCAAACCCTCCGAAGCAAGAAGCACGCCCCAAGGTGATGTCGACCACAATGCTCACATGCCGGTGGAAGTGACACACCGGCTAAACCATGAGTACTCCCCTCTGAAGTAGATATCAATGAGCCCCGACGAACCCTCAATCTGGATCTCTGACCGTCCCTTGGCAGTTGATCTGAAGCAACTCTCTTCATATCCCTCGAAGTAGGGAACCTCCTAGATGGAGCCTAAGAAGAACCTATGATGTCCTGGGTCCCATAACATGGCCTCTAGAGTCCCCAAACTGACTAGATGTCAAACCCTAAAATCTATTAAGTGCCTTCGCACTATTGGCTAACTCAGAGAAAGTCCCAAGTGGACCTGTTGTCACGTACACCTGAAGGTCAACCTTCAATCCATGTTGGAACCTCTTACACCTAAATTCCTCGGTAACAACTAACTTTGGGGCATTAAAGCTCAATCGTAGAAAATTTTGCTCATACTCAAACACTATCATGTCTCCCTAAACTAGATGCAATAACTGATCTCTCATCTCATCCATATGAACCTCACTGATGTATTTTTTTTCTAAACTCAACCAAGAAGACATCTCATGTCGGAAGTGTAGGTTGTAGTCCCAACTCAACGATCTCCCGCCACTCATGTGCATTGCCCTTAAGAAGGGAGACAGTGGAATCAAGGTCATCCTCCAAACTCCCCCTCATCTATCTCAGAATCCTCTGAGTATCTCTTAATCACTAGTTAGCCTTGATCGGGTCATCCTCACCCAAACCTACGAAATCTTTTGGCCCAAACCAGTGAATCCTCTCAACGGGAGTCTTGCGAGACATCTCAGATTGCCTCGGGATAGCTTACACCACTTGCAAAAGAGCAGAGGCAAGATCATGGAGGTGGCTCACCTCTCCACTTTCGGTACCTCTCGAAGGCTTGTGTCCCCAAAAATCGGGACAAACCCCTTACCAAAGTCTTCCGCTTGAGAGACATGGCTCTCCTCAAGACTTTCTTGGCCACGTTTGGCATCACCCGCCATCAAACTTTTCTGAAACACAAGGAAACAAGGAAACATCATCAGGATTCCCAATCTTGGAAGAGTACAACTAACTTTAGGGGATTGTATTCACTAGACACATTACCACTACCTCTATACCACCCCGAGGTTACATAGAACCGATTAAAACTAAACTCTGATACCAATATCGTAACACTCCGATCCTGATTCCAGATTCGAAGTACTACATTCGGGTCACCCAAAACTGACCCGTCAAAAATTCCATTTAAAAACCATTAAATAAGCATTTAAATAAGTTTACAAAATAGGAGCTCCAAGTTTAAAACAATGTATACCCAAAATAGTATTTCAAATAGAGTTACAAACTCAACAGTGGTAAGGTCCTATGAATACATTAGCTCAAACTAAAATAATAAGTATCGTACTCTGAAGAGAACGTGGTGCTGGGAAATCCCTTCTTGATGAGCTCCTCCAAGGGTGACTTGTCAACCTACACATGGAAAAACAACACATTCGCACGCTAAGCTAACAAAGCTCAGTGGTACATTTCTACTCTACCATAATTCGTGATTATCATAAAATAAGCATGCAAGATAATATAGTCTAGAGAGCATAGACAAAGTTTTTCTATCTATGAGTTATCGTCTAGCCTACACTAGCTAGAGTTCTTAGATCACATATCTCAATGCATCAACAAGTAGTCTTAAAGGATCCACAAGCTCAATACCCATCCAACAAAGCCCAAACTTGGCTCAATGGGTCTAATTACTCCAACCAACACAAGGGTCCATAACCCGGGTCGACGTTTAATCGTTGACTCAGAAATTCGGGTCATTACAGTGCTCATGGTCATAGTACAACAAAACTTCTCCAAATGCCATTTTCAAACAAATATGCAAAACAATTATTTTGAATATATTTATAAAAAATTTACTAATATATCTTAAATCTATTTTGAATCTAATTATAATATTTTAAATCTAAACAACATTAACTATAAAAAATTAACTAAATAAAATTAAATAAATACAAAATTTACATGATAGATGATAAACCGAGAAAATGTGCTTTAAATCCTTTAGCAAAAAATAATTAAACATATATATTAAACAATTGTTCAATCACACACAAAATTCTACAAACCCCTCTAATTTAAAAAAACATATTGATTAAAAAACAAATTACTTACTTCTGAGAAACTGAGAAGATCTACAACCAAATATACTTAAAAAATTAACATCTTCAAATATATCTTCAAAAAATAGCACTAAAATTTTCACCTTGAACTCTCTCAATTTTTTATCAAATCATATACACTCTTCTTCTATATATCCCCAAAGCTGCGTGATGCATACATGCCACCTGGCGAGGAAGACGCCACCTTGAATTGGCGTCCTTCCACCTGAACTGCCAACTACACCTGACGTTTTCACGAGAAAGTTGAGCCGACATGTAATTAAAGCTGCCCCAACAGCTGCACCAGCCAGCTGATTAGGCTTATCAAAGTTGTGATGTGGTGTGCAGTTGGCGTCCTGCCACTGGCCCAAAAACAAATACTAAAAAATGGTAAGACGCCATGTGCACATGGCGTCTTACCATTTGCATTATCCCTCAAATTTTTTCAATCTTTGAACATGGATTTTTAGTCATTCTGATGATGTGGCATTCAATAATTGTGACACGTGACATAATTTCAGAGTATCACATTATCAAGAAGACTAAAAAAGGAGAAAAGTTAAGACTATGTGAACAAAAAAGTTTAGAAACTAAATTGAGAATAATTTTCAATTTCATGGACTAAATATTACTTTATCCTATTAATGAAAAGGCTAAAGGGGTTATTTTGCCTCTGAGTTTGACCCAAATTAGCAATGTTTCCCCTCGCGCGAAAACGTGTTCAATTAGGTCCTCTAATTTACACATTGCAACAAATTAGTCTCTTGACCAAAGTTGACTGACGGAACCGTTAACTACTGGTTATGTTGTCGTTAACTACATGCTGACGTGGTAAAAATGCTGACATGGCAACATTTTTTAAAAATATTAACTATTTTTCATATTATATTTTAACCAATCAGATGATGACATGTGGCATCATCCGATTGGTTTTAAATTAAAGAGTTAAAATAACTCATGAAATAAAGGGGGTGGGGGATCAAACCCAGGTTTAACCGGTGTAAATCATGGTGCCTTATCACCAACCCAATCTCTTAACCTTGTCATTAAACACTCAATATAATATATAACCTCATCTAAATAGCATGCCTGTTACTTATTCTTCTTCTTCCATCAGCAATGGTTCCATTCTTGTGGCTTAAGAAATTAAACCTTCACTGTAATTTTCGAGGGTAGGGAGATTCCGACCGATTTCTCTGATGGAAGGGAGTTGTTGTCCTGAACAAGTTTCACGATAAGTGAGTATGAAAGTTGTATTTTTTCTCAACTTTTGCAAATTCCTTTGTAAGAACTTTCGTTATCCAATCTGTAACCACAATATTATTATCTGATAAGTATGCAGTTGCTAGTAGTTTTTCCATGACTTTCGAATAGATCTCTAGCGAAAATTTGGAACCGATAAACTCACGGAAACTATGATTCATTCCGTTTGATACTTTCTGTGTTAGTGCATCGAAATCAAATGGCTTGAAAACCACGCTTTCAACTGGTTGTTCGAAGAAATGTTACAACCAAGGTGTGATGTTCTCAGGAACAAAGCCATTTTCAACAGGTCATCATTGGTTTCTTCAACTGGAATGTTCAAATCTAGATTCAAACATGATGTCCAGTTTGCCCGTTTAACCATTTTAGAAACCGGTCGAAATCTTGCTTCCCTTGAAAATTACAGTGAACTAATGTAAATAAAAAGTGTAGAAAATAATTCCTTGTCTCTTATTCATAGAACATATAGGCTATATATACACATCTAATATTCCTAAACTAGGTAACATATATATAACATTAATTACTAATTTTCCTAAACTAGGTAACATATATATAACATTAATTACAATATATTCTAGCCTAATAAATAACCTAGATTTTAGCCTAAGAATCTGTAACACTCCCCCTCAAGTTGGATCATAGATATTAATCATGCCCAACTTGTTACATAGATAATTGATTCGAATTCCATTGAGAGCTTTGGTGAAGATGTCTCCTAGTTGTTCTCCGGTTTTCACATAACCAGTAGATATCAAACCTTGTTGTATCTTTTCGCGAATGAAGTGACAATCAATCTCAATGTGTTTCGTTCTTTCATGAAAAACTGGATTAGAAGCAATGTGTAATGCAGCTTGATTATCACACCAAAGTTTTGCAGGTATTGACGCTTTAATTTCAATCTCACCGAGGAGCTGATATACCCATGTAATCTCACATACGGACTTGGCCATTGCTCTATATTCGACTTCTGCACTAGATCGTGAAACTACGTTCTGCTTTTTACTCTTCCAAGAAATCAAGTTTCCTCCAACAAACACACAATATCCTGAGGTGGATCTTCTATCCTCCTTGCATCCTGCCCAATCCGAGTCGGAAAAACATTCAATTCTAGTATGACCATGATTGCCATATAGAATTCCACGCCCATGAGCACTTTTTAGATAACATAAAACTTGCTCTACTGCTTTCCAATGATCAACAGTCGGTGACGACATGTATTGACTCAAAACACTCACTGGAAAAGATATATCAGGACGCGTCACCGTGAGATAGTTTAATTTACCGATAAGTCTTCTGTACCTTTCAGGGTCATCAAATAATTCACCTTCTTTAGTTAACTGTAGATTAGGGACCATTGGCGTACTACAAGGTTTGGCGCCCAATTTCCCTGTTTCCAATAAAAGACCAAGCACATACTTCCTCTGAGATAGGAAGATTCCTTTTCTATTTCTGTTCACCTCAACCCCCAAGAAGTATTTCAACGTCCCCAGATCTTTAGTGTGAAACTGAGTATGGAGAAAAGACTTCAGTGAAGAAATTCCACTAGTTTCATTACCAGTGAGTACAATATCATCCACATACACGACTAGTAGAATCGTGCCCCCATCAGACTTTCTAAAGAAAACAGAATGGTCTGATTCGCTTCTTTGCATCCCGAATTTTTCAATAGCCTGACTGAGCTTACCAAATTAAGCCCGAGGACTCTGTTTCAAACCATATAAAGATTTCTTCAAATAACATACCTTCCCAGACTCCCTCTGAGCAACAAACCCAGGTGGTTGCTCCATATACACCTCCTCCTGAAGATCACCATGAAGGAAAGCATTCTTGATATCCAACTGATGCAAAGGCCAATCAAAAATTGCTGCAAGGGAGATAAATAACCGGACAGAAGCAAGTTTGGCAACAGGAGAGAAAGTATCATAATAATCCACACCATAGGTCTGAGCATATCCCTTAGCAACAAGACGGGCTTTCAAACAATTAAGAGAGTCATCAGGATTAAATTTAACAGTAAACACCCACTTACATCCAATAGCTCGCTTACCGTTAGGCAAAGAAACCAAAGTCCACGTGCCATTGTCATCTAGAGCAGTCATTTCCTCAAGCATAGCCGCACGCCATCCAGGATGAGATAATGCCTCGCTAACAGTTTTAGGGACAGAAATAGTATCTAGGGATGTAACAAAGGCACGAGAAGAAGAAGACAAACAATTATAGGAAACAACAGAGGAAATGGGGTAAGTGCAAGCACGTTTACCTTTCCGAAGAGCAATAGGAAGGTCAAGATCAGCAATACAAGGCGAATCTGATGACGAAGATATTGGCTCATCAGGACATGAATCTGGAACATCCGGAACGTTTGGAATTGGGTCTGAAGGTGGTGGTTGTGGCCGACGAGTATAGATGTTTTTTATGGGGGGCTTGACAAAAGGGGGCGGAACCAAGGAGGATGAGGACAACTCCAAAGGTGATGGGACCGGATAAAACAAGAAATCCTCGTCCTCCTGAGCGATAGACCCCGAAGAAAACAGAAAAGGTTTGTGTTCCAAAAAAGTAACATCAGCAGACACAAGATACCTACCTAGACCCGGACAATAACAACGATACCCTTTTTGACCACGTGAATACCCCAAAAACACACATCTCAAAGACTTAGGATCAAGCTTTGTAACTTGAGGACGGACATCCCGAACAAAACAAATACAACCAAAAATTTTCGGGGAGAGGGGAAACAAATCTTTAGTGGGGAAAAGAGTATGAAAAGGGATGTTACCCGACAAAACCGAAGAGGGCATACGATTGATCAAAAAAAAAGCGGTGGAGATGGCATCAGCCCAAAAACATTTTGGAACTTGCATTTGAAATAGCAAAGCTCGGGCTGTTTCAAGAAGATGTCTATTTTTGCGTTCAGCAACACCGTTTTGAGAAGGGGTGTCAACACAAGAAGTTTGATGGAGAATACCGTGCTCAAGCATATATTTCTGAAAAGGACCTGAAACATACTCTTTGGCATTATCACTTCTCAAGTTTCGGACAGGTGTACCAAATTGGGTTCGAATCTCAGCACAAAAAGAAGAGAAATGAGTAAATAATTCTGAGCGAGATTTCATTAAATAAAGTCATGTCATTCGAGAATAATCATCAACAAAAGTAACAAAATAACGAAAACCAGGTTTAGAAGTAACAGGACTAGGACCCCAAACATCATAGTGAACTAACTCAAATGGAGCAGAAGCTCGGTTATTGACTTAGGACTGGAACTAAGGCGATGGTGTTTAGCAAACTGACAAGACTCGCAATCCAAGGATTTTAAACTAGAAAATTGAGGACAAAGTTTCTTCAAAGAAGGTAGAGAAGGATGACCCAATCGACAATGTTCTTCAAAAGGACTGACAATTCCAGTGCAAGCGACAGGTTCTGGAACATGGGTGTCAAGGATGTAGAGGCCATCAGACTCATGCCCTTTACCAATAATCTTCTTCGTCAAAAGATCCTGAAACACACAATAACCAGGAAAAAATGAGACACAACAATTAAGGGTTTTTGTAAGTTTACTAACTGACATCAGGTTAAAGGATAAATGTGGTAAACTCAAAACAGAGGACAAAGTAAGAGAGGGAGTGGGGTACGAAGTGCCAGAGCCAATAACAGAAGATGTAGAACCATCGGCTAAAGTAACAGGATTGATAGAAGGATGTGTTGTAAAATGAGAAAGAAGATTGGGGTTACATGTCATGTGGTCTGTGGCACCAGAATCAATGACCCATTTGGAAGAGGTGGAAACAAGACATGTATTGGATTTACCTGACTCAACAAGGGCAGAAACAGGACCGGAAGGATGCTTGACAGTGTCTTGAAGGTGAAGAAGCTTGGCATACTCATCCGCAGATATCGTAACAGCCGATGAAGAAGTGTCTACACTAGAAGCAACATTAGCAGACGAAGTTTTCTTAAACTGCAGCTTCCGGCAATCACGCTTGGTATGTCCCGGTTTGTGACAATAATGACAGATAACTGTACTGTGATCCGGACCACGAACCCCAAACTGCGGATCGCTTTTGGTAGACCCCGACCCCATAGAACGACCAGGACCATTACTCTTGAAATTTTGCTTGCCGGAGTCAGAAGGAAGAGCACGACTAAGCAAAACACTGCCATGTTGTGGGGATGGAGTAGGCAAAGAATTCTCAGTACGACGGACTCTCCGAAAAACATCATCGAGGCTGGAGATCTCGGAACCAGAGAGAATCTGAGATTTAGCTGTCTCAAATTCCGGTGGAAGACCAGCAAGAAAACTCATAACCGCCATTTGCTCTCGCTGACTACGTTGGACCTCAATATCAGCACTAAAAGGAAGCAACATATTAAGCTCTTCATACGTTTTGTTGAAATCCATAAAATAACTGGTTAAAGTCCGGTCTTCTTTGTCAGCCCTGTAAAAATGCTGACAAACATCATAGATACGAGAAAAATTTCCTTTGCCAGAATATAAAAATTGCAAATAGCTCATCAACTGTTTCACCGTCTTGCAATGATTAACCAAACCTACCACCTCGCTGTCAATAGAATTACGAATCTGAATATAGAGGCGAGCATCTTCTCTCATCCAAGGAAGGCGAGAATCATCCGTCGGAGGATCATCAGTCAAATGTCTGTCCATAGAAAGGCTTAACAAATACAACTCAATTGTATGGTTCCAATCGAAAAAATTAAAGCCATTCAATTTATGATCAGTAATCTTAGACGTAATCGGAACGATATCAGACATAAAGTCAACCTTTTTATCAGCCATGAAGTCAAAGAAGCAAAGAGCCAAAAAAACAAAACCCTAATAAATTCAAAAGATAGAACACCCAACCCAAAACAATCCGAAAGCAAGGACCGGCGGCAGGGGTGTGATCGGAAGGAAGCAGCGACGGCGGTGGAAAAAACGGCGGCGAAAAGGGGCCTCCACGCGCTCTCACGCGCCGGCGCGTGAAGGACAGGCGGAAGCTTGTGGCGGCGCGTGAGGCTCACGCGCAGGGAATCCGGTGACCGGAAACTCCAGATCGGCAGATCGGCGGACGGCGGCCCTTGTGGTACGGGCGGTGTCGACAGAAACGGCCTCCGAAGGTGGCCGGTGAAGAACGACAAAAATATTGACTTTAGGTCAAAACCCTAACAGCCCAAAAAAAATTTTATTGTATTCGAAAAAAAAACCTAGGACAACTGATACCATGTAGAAAATAATTCCTTGTCTCTTATTCATAGAACATATAGGCTATATATACACATCTAATATTCCTAAACTAGGTAACATATATATAACATTAATTACTAATTTTCCTAAACTAGGTAACATATATATAACATTAATTACAATATATTCTAGCCTAATAAATAACCTAGATTTTAGCCTAAGAATCTGTAACAAAAAGGTTTGATTTTCTAAGCCATGGGATGAATTGTTGGTGGAGGTGTTTTTCAACATACTCGAACCAGTAAACTCACTATTACTGGTGAAAGAAGAAGAAGAAGAAGAAGAAGCAGAATGCATGTTATGTGGATGAAGTTATATATTATATTGGGTGTTTAATGACAAGGTTAAAATATAATATGAAAAAAATAGTTAATTTTTTAATGTTGCCATGTCAGCATTTTTGACATGACAACATAATCAGCAGTTAACGGTTCTGTCAGTCAGCGCTGGTCAACGGGCTAATTTGTTGCAATGTGTAAACTGAAAGACTTAATTGAACGCGCTTTCGCGCAATAGACAATATTGCTAATTTTGGTCTAACTCATACAAAATAACCGTTTAACCTAATAAAAAATAAAAAAACGCCCATTGGATGTCCAAAAGGCCGGATCATCCGCTTCAAGAAATCATTTATTATTCATTTATTCCCCCTTTCTTTGCCCTCTAAGCTACGCTTTTTCATGGCGTTATAAATAGGAAGCGGAAAATTAAAGGGAAAAGGGGAAAGAAATATCCGAGAGGAAAGGCATAGAGTGCGATTTGCAACAATGGTGGTTCTGAGATTGGAGTTTTGCATGGAGTTAGTGAAACTCGCCGTGAAGTTCGTCATTGCGGTGGCCGAAGCAGTCGAGAAAGCGATCAGCCAAAACGATCGCCGGCGTCCGATGGTAACGACGACGGCTACCCGGTCTTTCCCCGCTCCGGTTCCCTTCGTTGGCTTTCTTTGAAGTGTTCCATTTTTCTGGGTTTTCTTTCTTTCTTTCTAGAAACAAGTGATATTTGTAATCTGTTAGTTCTTTGCTAAAAAGGTAGGTTTTGGAATTTGAAGGTGTAAATAACTAAATATAATCTGAATTAAAAACAAATTACTAGTTTTTGTAGTTTCTTTTCATATCAAACTATAATATTGTTGTTTATATCCTATGGTCGGATTTTTCTTTTTTAATTTTTAAGGTGGGCGGCGGTATTTTTATTGGTTAATTACGTAAATCATTATTAAGTTTTACTGTTAAATTTATTTTGATCACTGAATTTTCAAAATGTTCAATTTATTCACTGAAATTTAGACATTGAACGTTTTTTTATCACTCTTCTATTAACTTTTGATTGGCGTCTATTTACCAACAAACTGAGTAACTTTTTTAAGATCCGAACAGTGAAAAATTTTATCAGTATGAGGAAATTAATATATTGAGAAACGAGCTCTATCCGACGACGGAGGAGGATCAATGAGAGAGAATTTGAAAGTTTTTACATGATTCTTAAACTTTGAGGTACTTTTCAACGAGATAAAAGTTATATTCAGACTTATGGGATTGAGAAGGAGGATCGTTGACGGTGGCGTTCGAAGACAATGAACGGTGGATAACGTCCATGTCATAACGTTGTTAAAAAGTTAACGGATGAGTGACAAAAAGTTCAATATCTAAACTTCAGTGAGTAAATTGACCATTTTAAAATTTTAATGACCAAAATAGGTTTGAAAGTAAAGTTCAGTGATGATTTATGTAATTTATCTTTTTTTATAATCTAAAGGCTGTTAGAAGGTAATATATGCTTATAGACATTTTAAGCTTTTGACGGTGCACGTACATTTAGCAGACAAAACGATTAAACACATCTCTCCTAAGATAAATATCATCCACTTTTCCGCTGTAACTATTTGTTAATTCGTCATTTTTAAATTCAACCATATTTATTATTTTTTTTTTAAAATCTTACTTTCTTTTTCAAGAGTTACAAAATATGTAGTGGAAACGTTGTTGGTCTAATTTCGAGCCTAGTTCTTGTACTCTTTCCGTGTATTAAACTCAATGACTTTTGGGTTAAATTATGGTTTTGGTCCCTCCACTATGTTTGAATTTAGAATTTAATTTTTTATATTTTAAATTGATATTTCTACTTTTATAATGTTATTAATATCTCAAAAATTAATATTTTTTATTATTCCAACTAAAATTTTGATTTATTTTTAAAAAAATTAGAACACATAAAATCATGTCAGTATGATGAGTTAGATGTTGTGTTTTGAAGGGGAAAATCTACATAAGCATTTTAATTGGTTTCATATTTGTTTTACCGCTCATGTTTGAGGTTTATGATTGTTCTTCTTATTAATGTTGTTTTCATTGTTTGAACCTGAATTCTCTCATTGAAAGTGCAATACACCTTAAAATTGCACTCAATACTTGCCAGTAAAAATGTGAACTATTTGAACTATCTCATAACATTATGGCCCTGTTTGGCAATTAGCGAATAGCTAATAGCGGATTACATTAACTGATAGCTGATGGCTGATTGCATTAGCTGATTTGACTAGCGGATTGTATTAGCTGGTTGTATAAAAGTGTTTGGTAAAATTAACTGATAACTGATGGTTGTTTGATTATTTAAACAAGTAAAATGACATATAAGGACATGATTATAATTGATACTTATTTGAATAGTTTATTAGCTATTAATATTAATTAGATTATGAAAAATAATTTTTAATATAACATTACTAAGCATATTTGAAAGATCTATATATTAATTTATTATTTATATAACTATTTTAATGCAATTTAATTAATTATTAAATTTAAATACAAATATAAATGTGCGAGAATAAAAGAGAAAACAAAAAATATTAGTTTACAAATGTCACAATGTAAATACGTGAAGATTGAAGAATTAAAATAGAAATGGTTAAATTTAGGTTATTCGGAAATTTTTTATAATTGTTAAGTAAAGGGTCTTTATAACTTTTATGTCAAAACTTCTACTTTCAAAAAGCTCATATTAGCAGCTTTTTCAAAATTAGAGGTTTCACTCCAATCCGCTCTTTACCAAATATTTAAATTAGCGGATTTGACCGATCAAACCTATAATTTTAGATCAAACCTCTCTTCACCAAACAGGGCCTATAAAAATAAAGGAGTGCAATTATATAAACGTAAAATGTAGAGACTAAACGGCAAACTGAAGCATAGTAGAGGGATCAAAACTAACTTTGACCCTTTTCTAATCTTTCATTTTTTTTTTCAAGATTTAAGATAAGGAAGAAGAGAATAGACGGTGGAGATTCAACACAGTTTTAATGCAATCCATGTCTTCAACAACGTAATAGTTATTAGTTAGCAAAAGAGAGACATATCATATCAAATATCACTATGTCTTGTTTCCGGACAAATTTAATTATTGCACTGGTAGGTAATGGCAGAATTTTTTTCTTCCTTTTTTGGATTTTTATTTGCATTATTAACATTTGAAAAATATATTTTAATTATTTAAAAATATTGATTATGGATGAAATTTGTAATAATTATTCTAATTTTATTTGAAGTTATTTTAGCTATTATATTTTATATCTGGTGGTAGAGTTTAAGGGGGTCAATTTAAAATTTAAAAATTTAGATATTTAGTTTTTTGAAGGCTTCAATTTATATTTATTTTTAAAAATAGGAGTTAAACTAAAATTTTTGAAAATTTGAGAGGCTTAATGAAAATTTTTAAAAATTGTGGGAGAGATTTAATTAAGAACATTCAAAAATTTTGAAACTTAATATGACTTTTTAAAAACTTTGTGGGGCCAAATTATTTTTTTTAAATCTAAAATTCTAAATTATATATATATATATATATTTAATTTTAGGGGTCGTAGCCCTAACAAGCCACAGGCCACATAAGGATGGCAAATCGGTGGGGATGGTGCGGATATCCCCTCCCCATGCCCATACTCATACCCACTTAAAATTTTCATATCCACCACCCACGGCAGGTACAATTTTTAAATTCACACCCGCCCACATGGGCACATTATCAATTCCATCCTCACACCCACTACCCAACTAATACCCACCACTCAACTCGTACCTGCTCGTGCCCACTTGTACCTGCCCATACCTGCTTGACAAGCAGCTACTACTATCGAATTATGTAAAAACAAACCATAGACTTTTGTAAAGAAGAGAAAAACTTCACATATTTTATTAATTGATCAAGTGCATATATATAATACATTTACACCGATATAAATTTAACTATAACTAACTAACTAACTAACTATAACTAATTTAACTAAAACACATTTACACCAGCATAAATTCTACTTTATAACCTAATTAATTCAAGCTCGGTCATAAACAATCATTTTTTTAAACTAAATTAATTGAGTTCAAAGCCTACAAATTTAAGGATTAAAGTAGATTTTAAAACAAACCAAGGTCTGAGTACATAAAACATCATAATAAAAGACATAATGAAAGTCTACAAATATAAATGGTCCAAACTTCATATAGTGGGTAATTAGTGGGCGGGCGGATGCGGTGCGAATAAGGTCTCAAATTCATTATCTATCCACTATCCACGGCAGGTATGACTTTTTACATCTACATCTCTCTACTACCCACCAAACTTATACTCATCACTGCTTCAATTAAGACGGGTACAATGCAGAATCTGTGAAAATATACCTTTATGCCATCCCTATGCCCTCATTGTGTTCGGCCGCTATCTGATATGGTCGATTTTTATTTTTGTAATTGGTTTGCAAGGTGAAATGGGGGTTGTTAAAATTTTCGGATAGGTGAAATCTATCATGATATATTTATTAAAAGTAATTTTTTTTTAAAATATTCCTGTTATTTCTATATAACATATTTAGATTTTTTATTAAATTTTTTGGATACAAGATGTTTGAGGATTATGAATATCATTTGTTTTCGGAATTGAATTAAAAAATATATTAAAACATGTTGAAATCAAAATTGAGTTGTGTTTTAACTATATCAGATTGGGACCGAAGTCGGGATACACAAAACAATATGCCCTCCCCCGTTGTCATCTTTAAATTCAATTATATTTATTAAAAAAACTTACTTTCTTTCTCAATAATTAAAAAATATAAAATGGAAAGTTGTTGGTCTAATTTCAAACCTAGTTCTTGTACTCTTTCGGTATATGAAACTTAGTCTCTTTACTTTTAATTTCATAAATATAGTGTCGCTACTTGTGCATCTGATTTTTAGTTATTAAAATGGCATCCATTTAATTAACAAAGTCCATTAACATGTTATTAATTGAACTTTAATTTTTAAATTTAACTAGTAGAGGGACTAAATTCTTAAAATTAAAAAGAGAGATGATAAATTTCGAATGTTTGAAGAGTACAATCACTAGACCCATAATTAAGATAACCTTTTTGTTGTATAAGTTATCCTAACATTTCTAATGGCTTTTTTTTGTTAAATTATGGTTTCTGTCCCTCCACTATGCTTTGAATTTAGAATTTAATCTTTTATTGTTTAAATTGATATTTCTATTTTTATAATAGCATTAATTAACCCAAAAATTATAAAAACAGAGGAATGAAATTTTTTATAATGTCATTAATTAACCCAAAATTATAAAAACAAAGGAATGAAATTATATCAACTTAAAATATAGAGAGCAAACGGCAAACTGAAGCATATTAGAGGGATCAAAACTAAACTTTGACCCTTTTTTTAATCTTTCATTTTTGAAGGTTTAAGATAAAGAAGGGGTGAGTCTACTATACAACAATCTAGTTTAGCCTATAAAATGATAAGTTTCAAAACTTGTCCAAGCAACCTAAAATGTTACACTTTTTGGTAACATTTTAAGTTATGTATTCGACTAGCTTGAAAACTTGACTTTTTTTTAGGTTGGTTTTCGACAAGTTTCAAAACTTGGTTTACAAGTTTAAAATCAATTTTTTTAAGTTGGTTATTTGTGGACTTCGAAAATAAATATTAGATTGATTAAAAGTAATTTGTGTGATGTTGTGCATTTGTTAATTGATGCAGATAGCAGTACATTAATGTGGATGAATTTTAGCTATACCAATTCTTGTATTTTAAGTAATGAGGTTGAGTTCAAATGGAAAGTTCGCCAACTTATTTATCTCATTTGTAATGACATTTATAGTGGCCTCTTTTGGAAAAACAATGTTTAAAATAGTTACTCTTGGCCTGGGTATAAACTTTGGTCTTTTCCTCCTAAACCCCTTATGTTTTGTTTTCAATGAACAAAACTTGACTTTTGACTTGAAAAAAAATAGATTTTTACTTAGATTTTAAGTGATTAGGAGATCTGTTTTTAAATTTCAGTCGAGTCCCTCAACTTATTTGATATATGTATATTTGATATGAAAAATATATACGTACATTATATATGGTTATAGAAAGTTTTTTTAAATTAAACTCAACTAGTATAATATCATTATAAATTTTTTACAATTAAATTTGAGCAGAAATATGAACAACTCGACTCTAATTTCTTAAAATCAACTCGAAAAAAAATTCAAATAAAATTTGAGTCATAAAATAAGATCGGGTTCCGATCTGGTTAAGGACCAAAGTGAAAATGTGGCATAGTTTAGGTACTTTTAAGGTATAATAACCCTTTTATTTTTCCACTCAGTGAGTCATAAAAACTCGGCTCCTAGCTCAAGGGTTTTTTAGAGCACCGGAAAGGGGGAAAACAGAGAAAGAAGAAGCGCATATATATACTTTTCAATTTTCATATACGTATGAAAACTCAACTCTCTCCCTGAAATTCAACATCATTATACGGTTGATCCGATTCCGACCATTTCTCCGAAATGCCGCGCCCTTTCTTCCATAAGCTTATTCTCTCCACTACCCTTCAAGACAAGAAACTGGTAAATACTAACAATTAGAGGATGGTGGAAATCGATGACTATGGGTTTTGTTCGTTATGTATTTTGCTTTCAGTTTAGTAATTCTTTTGAGATACCTGAATGTGTTAGCATTGCAGGAAACAGTTTTAAATAAATGGACTCTTCAAGTATGTGTCGGGATTTCAATTATGGTTGCGGCTATGTTTTCTGTTTGGTTTATTGCAGTTAATGCGACTATCATGGTCCTGAATTTTTTTTTTAATAATAGGTGTTATTGTGGACATAATGATTACAAATATTGCTACTATTGCGGTTGTGGACCGCCATTTAAATCCCACTGTTGGGTACTTGCATTCGAGTCGTAGTAAGTTATAGATTAACCGTGAACACGCCTACTAGTAACATAGCATACATGAAGTGAAATTCTTGTTGTTGGATAACTATAGTGCTATACTCTCTTTAGCTTATCATTTTTCATGAAATATTCGTATAGGACACTTACATCTGCAGATAGCTATAGTGCTATACATCCGTGTTATAATAAGCATAGGCAAATAGAGTGAAATGCTTCTTGTTGAATAGTTATGCTCTCTTTGTTTAATGAGTTTCATTGGGAGGAAAAAAATGTAGAATGGTGCAATCTAATGAAGGGTTCATCTGCAGATTTTGCACTAGAACCATTTGAATCCCGATTTAATTCTTCGTTGAGCCTAACTTTATTTGCCGTGTCTGCAGAGGATACCTGATAACTTTGTTAAGAAATTCAGGGATGAACTTTCTGTTGCTGCCATTCTCTCTGTTCGTGATGGTCACGTTTGGCGTGTAGGAGTAAGGAAAGCCGACGACAAGGTTTGGTTTCAGGAGGGTTGGCAGGAATTTGTAGAGCGATACTATATCCGTGTTGGCTACTATTTGGTTTTCAGATACGAAGGGAATTCTTGTTTCAGTGTTAGTATTTTCAATTTGTGCAACTCCGAAATCGACAATCAGAGTAATCACGGTAAACAATATCCGTTCGAAGAACTTGAAGACGATGAATGCATCTCCCCTCCTGCACCGCAGAATTTGTTTGCCGGGTCTAAACTCGGTACCTGTGTAAACTGGAGTGGTGAAATCGATTCTTGTGCATCAAAGGGAACGAATAGTCAATCTTTTCGAGGTATGGCCCTTCATTTAATGCATTCGATCTTTAAAAAAACATAGAACGAAAAACGGGAAAAAGAGATTCTGTTAATGTAAACTTGCATTCTTAAGGTGCACAGCTAAAGAAATCAAACAAGCCTGTGAAGAAAAAGCAGAAGTTTGATCATAGTAAGTTCTCGAAACTAAGTTCATTTAATTTTTATTTAAGGAATTGGAATTTCTCATTAGTTGTCCGATGAAATGCAGCTGAACAGGATTCATCTGTCGGACTTGAAGATGATGCGGATATGCAGTTTAGATTGTATAAAGGTGCTTCAGCGAGAACGAGGACCGTGATGACTGAAGAAAGAGAGAAGGCAATTAACACGGCCAAATTGTTCGAGCCAACAAACCCTTTCTGCAGGGTCGTCTTACGACCATCATATCTATATCGTGGATGTATTATGGTGCGTATTGCATACGATGTGCCGTACATGTCTTCTCCGTTTCACCCTACAGCACGTCACACTGTACATTTTGATTCTTTTTTTGCAGTACTTACCATCGAGCTTCGCTAAGAAGTATCTAAGTGGGCTTTCGGGATTCATTAAACTTCAGCTTCCCGATGGTAGACAGTGGTCAGTTCAATGTCTTTACAGAGGAGGCAAGGCTAAGTTCAGTCGGGGATGGTACGAATTTATATCGGACAACAACTTGGAGGAAGGAGATGTCTGCATCTTTGAGCTGCTCCAATCGAGGGAATTCGTGCTCAAAGTTACCATATTTCGTGTGACACCGGTATAGTGGCCGAAAAGTTTCAGGAACGTCAAAACTCCGTTAAGTAACTCTACCTTTTTCAGGTGATGCGAAACGGATCTGGATCCGAAAGAAATATAATTGCCAATTTTGATGTCCATAAGCTTTAATGGGGAACTCTTAGCTACTTAGAACAGTAGATACTAAAATTTTGTGGACTGGATTGAAAAAAATGGGTTCTTGGACATGATTTTATGGTCTGTTTGATTGGTATGAAATTTTACATTTTACAAAATCTTGAAAATTAATCTAATTGAGCAACATTATTGAACTTTATCACGAATCATTTATTTAAAAATCAACACTTTAGTAATTTATGTACAATGAATTAATAAAACAACAGTTTCACAAAATATATATATATATATATATATATATTGCGAATAAAGTAAAGAAGAACAAGAGAGATAAATAAGAGCAAAGATGAGAGACAAATTGAGAGACTTTTATTATATTATTAATGTAGTATTATGTACAATGTTCTCTTCAAAAGTTTATATTTATATGCATTAGATGAAAACCCTAATTCTAATAGGTATTAAACCATAATAATAAAGCTCATTAAAGTCTCATTCAATATATGAATATCCACCATAAATAAAGATATTCATAACACTCCTCATTGAATATCCATAAAGATAATGTGCCTACTCCCCATTCGATATCTATAAAGATAATGTGCCTCGTTAAAACCTTATTAGATAAAAACACTGTGAAAAAATTTTAGTGACTGAAAAATAGTACACACATCTTTGATACGCATAACATGTTGCCTCATTAAAAACCTTACCAGGAAAACTCATTGGAACAAAACCTCGGTTAAGAGAAAAAGAGTGCAACGCGTATTTACTCTCCCTCATAAAAATATCACATAAGATCTTTGAATCTTCATAATTCAATCTTGAATATAATCTTCAAATGTTAAAATAGAGTGTGCACTAGTGGATAAATCTTTTAAATTATTGCTTGAAATGATTCATTAAATATTATTCTTCTGAAGATCATGAGAGACGAAACTTTAAAGATATATGTTTCGTTTTATCACATTTGATGTATCCACCTTGAGATATAAATTCTGCATTATCTTTACATAAGATAGCTTGCATCTTATCTTGTGAAAGCAATTCACATATCTTCTGAATATGTTTAGCCAAACACATATTTCGGCTTTGCCTCATGCATAATAGTTATTTAAAGGCAATGGTCTCGTAACACTTAGATAGTATTTCTAGACCAGCTAAGATAAGATGCTTTCAGATCAATTAATGTATATATGATGCTTTTAGACCAAGAATATCATCACCTTTTCTCGAGGGCGGAATGAATCTTTGTTTACATTAAGAGACCTAGCATCCAAATAGTGATCAACGAATATGCATTATTGATGTAAAGTCTCTTTAAACATTTTTTGTGTATGTCGGTTGTTGCACAAGGATTCCATTGTTAAGAAGATCTTTTCATGAGTCTCAATGAATCACCAACATACAGAATAAAAACAAAGACAAATTTAGAGTTAAACCTCTTAATAAAATGCTCTGAAAATTAAATAATTCTTATAGTCTTCTGCCAATAAGTATTTAATGGGGCGATTATACCAAATGTGTCCAAAATATTTTAATTTATAAAAAAAGATATATTCAATATAATTGAATAATGTTCTCGAGAACTTGAATTAACTATTTCTGGCAGTCTAAATCCTTCTAGAAGTTTCATGTAAATGTTGTTATCAAGAAGCTCATACAAATAAGATGTAACAACATCCATTAGGCGAAAATTGGATTATTTTATTTATTGTCAGACTATCTAAAAATAACTGCATCCAACACCGAAGAATTTATTTTCCTCATAATCAATTTCATGTCTTTGTGAGAATCTTTGTGTAACCAAACGAGCTTATGTCTCGTAATTTTTCCTTTTGATTTCTCTTTCTTACAAAGGCTCATTAATATCCACGAGCTTTACACATTTCAATATACGGGCTATAGGCCCAAATACTTCTCTTTTTGAAAGAGATATTAATTTCGCCTCAATTGACTCTTTTCATATTGGCCAATCATTTTTTTTTGTTTACATTGTCCAATTGACAATGATTCATGATCCACATCACTAAATAAAATTTCTAGTGCTATATTGCATGCAAATGTATTATCGACGTCGATTTGATTTCAGTTCCACTTATTATCAGACATGACATAATCTATTGAGATCTCTTTATTATCATGTATCTGAGTCATGTTAATGTCTCTATTGGAGACCTTTTTATCTCTTTTTGAGATTTTCATAATTCATTGATTCCTCGATCAGACCATCATAACTATTGCTCCCTTCTTTTTTTTTGAAGATTTTTATCTTTGGAACCTACTTGTCTACTACACTACAGGCGTAAGTTAGACTCATTAGCAACAAGAGTTTATCTTCCCGGAACATCAAATTTAAACGGAACATTCATAGCTGGTATATGTGACTTGGTCACTCTATTAGGGTCAGCAAAATCATATGACAATTGATTTGCTAAATGAATTATCCTTTGAACTTATAGTTCACATTGTTGAGTACGTGGATCAAACTAAGATAATGATAATTCATTCTAATTTATTTTTTTCCAACTATTTTATTTTCTTCTCCTAATGTTGGGAAAACTGACACATTAAAATGATAGTAGTAAATCGAGTTATAAATAAATTCCCTATCAGAAGCTCAAGATATTTAATTATCAAGAGAAATTTGAATCTGACATATATTCTCAACCTCCTTTGAGAACTCATCTTCGTGCGTTGTGGTGGAGGAATCAGAACATATACCACACAAAAAATCTAAGATGAGAAATATTTGGTTTTGACCAAAAATCATTTGTAATGGGGAGAACTTATGATAATTTGTTGGCTTGATGCAAATTAGTGATACTACATGTAAAATGACATGTCACCAGCATTATCAAGACCGATTGTCTTTATAAGATAGCTCATAATTTAATCAACTGAGTAAATAGCCTCGCAAACACCAAGTTACGGGTTGATAACAAAGATGCATATGACCATCTATTCGATGCACCGATTAAAATCGTAAAATATCTAGATGAACATTATGAAAGGTGTATGGGCCCACATATATCACCTTGTATCCGTTCCAGAAAATTAATAGATTCACAATCTATCTTAGCTAATGATGATTGAATAATCGATTTTCTTTGATAACAAGTATCACATGAAAAAACATTATTTTGAAGAAAATTTTAGTTCTTCAATAATGACTACATGAAAGTGTCAACAAATTTTTGCATCATAATTGAACTGGGATGGCCTAACCGGTCATGCCAAATAATAAAGTTATCAGTAAACTTTTGATTTACAATAGCACGAGCTTCAATTTGTACTAATTCTTGTGTAGTACAATATGGATGATAGTGCATATATTTTTTTCAAGATTTTATTATTGCCTTGAGTTATACTCGTAATATTGAGATAGTCGGCACCCCTCGACTAATATTCTCAATATATTTCTGCAAATATCTTTAAAATTCAATAAGTCTCTTTACGTCTTTGACGAGTATAATGCACTGTGAAAATGGAATAGAGTTTTCATTTGGCAATAACATATCTGCTCAGTCGAAGCCTTCTGTGATATTAGAATTTCCGGATATAATACTCACATTATTTCCTTGCATTTTAAATGGGAAAATATGCATAGTTATGCACCTTTCAAAATGTGCTTTGTTTCATTCACTTCGGGAAATGAAAAATATTAAATATAGTACATCATATCAAATCAGTTATCTATCAGAGATAAACCCTCAAGAACTTATTGCTCTTACGAAGCATTAATATTTTAGTACTTTGGGAAATAGTACTCATATTTTTCCTTTGCATTTAAATGAGAAAATATTGCTTACGCTTAAGTATAGTATGAGTACTTGCACTGTGTGCTAGTCATAAATAGCCACAGTTTATTGTATATTTTATTTCGAAAGTAATCATATTCTTCAAAGAATAAATTAACATAAAACATAAATAAATAATATGTAAAATAAGCTAATATAAAATAAATTAACATAAATAAATAATAAAATTAACATAAAACAAAGATCAATTATTCCCTTAGAGGTTATAAGAGAAATAAAATAAATGACGAATTATTCCCTTCAAGAGTTATGACGAAATTAACAATATCTAACTGAGTTGGACTAACAACGCCATAATTATTTTCGCCATAAATAAAACTTGTTTATATTTTATTTCATTTATCATTCATGCTTATGGATAAAGTCCATAATATTTTGGCGTTTGACAAGTACGAGACCAATGGTTTGTACCATCGTATTAATAACATAAAGATTTTGATATGATATCTATAATTCTTGTCATCCTCATAATCCCACTTTCGGTGGATATAAACATTCTCAAACGGATCATCTTATCAATGTATATTTTTATGGCCTCAATCGAGACTACAATTGCTAATGTGGCATTTTTTTGCTATAAAAATATCACATTCACTTTAGGGAACGTAGCGGAGGCCAATAAGTCTTTAAAACCTCATCAGTGATACTCTGACACATAACTGAGTTTTATTCACTAACCATATAGTGAATTATCATGTTTGCATTCACATCAAGGAATGAAACAAATCTAATAATCGCATGGAATAAACACCGCATTCACTTCAAGGAATGACATAAATCTAATAATCGCATGGAATAAACAACGCATTCACTTCAAGGAATGACATAAATCCAATAATCGCATGGAATAACATCATGCTTGCATTCACTTCAGGGAATGCCTCCCATAAATTTTTTTTTATCAAGACAATTTTCGTAACTTGAACTTGGGAGAAGTCTATAGTCAAATTTTTCGACACAAAAATAATATTGCTTTCAAGCAAATATAGATTTTATAACCATAAAAATAAAAAACATAAATCACCATAATTTATAACACCTTAAAATCATAAATTAAAGAATAAAATAAAAATAGAGTTTACCGATATTGATTTTCCTCTCAAGGACAATGGAGATATACATGACCAAGACAGCTGCTCATAATTTCTTTTATCTTTCCAAGCCATTTAAAGATATCACGTAAAACTCAAAATATGGTTAAAATACCAACTTTAACAAAAAAAAACATAAATATAATCACTACAAAATAATTGTCACTCTTAAACAAATAAACAACCATAAGGATGTATAAATAAGAATGATTAATCAATCGCTATATCAAATATATGGTAGATGTAGTTACTAATATCTTGTTAAAATCTTTTTCGGAAATTTTCAACAAGAACCACGATAATTGAGTCACTCTATGGCTACACTAACACTAAACAAACAAAGATTTTTCAAAAATTAAAAGTCAAGTTAAAGATCAAAGAAAGAAAGAGAATCGATAATTAAAATATAATTCAGGGAGAATAACTTATCTTTGATTCATGCTAGTATCAAATTCTTTTCAATAACTCATTTAGGATTCAAACGACAAAATACCTCAATTGGTTAGAGTCTCGTGCTGATAACATATTGTGAATAAAGTAAAAAAGAACAAGAGAGATAAATAAGAGCAAAGATGAGAGACAAAGAGACAGACTTTTATTATATTCTCAATGTAGTGTTGTGTACAATAATTTCTTCAAAAATCTATATTTATAGGCATTAGATAGAAACCCTAATTTTAATGGGTATTAAACCCTAATAACAAAATCTATTAAAGTCTCATTTAATATATGAATATCCACCATAAATAAAGATATTCATAACAATATATATATATATATGATAAATTAACAATTTATAGATGGTCTTGGTTTTGAATACTTAAAATTTACTTTGGTAAACTACAACGGAGGTCACTCAATTATGGGTAATGTTATATTTGGGTCACTCAATTATGAGTAAGGTTATATTTGGGTCACTCAATTATGGGTAAGGTTACATTTGGGTCACCCAATTATTAAAGGCTATACTTGAGTCACTCAATTATGGGTAAGGTTACATTTGGATCACCCTTCATATTTAAAAAAAATACATCAACTTAGTCATTTTTCTTCCAAATCACTTGTATACTCTCGTTATCACTAGAGTACTTCATTTAAAATTATTAGTTAATCTAATACACAAATTGATATGTATTTTTTAAATATGAAGGGTAACCCAAATGTAACCTTACTCATAATTGAGTGACCCAAGCGTAACCTTTAATAATTGGGTGGCTCAAATGTAACCTTACCTGCAATTGAGTAACTCAAATGTAACTTTTTAATAATTGAATGACTCAAATGTAATCTTACCCATAATTGAGTGACCCGTTGTAATTTACCCATAATTGAGTAACTCAAATGTTTCTCACTATATGAAATTTCGAACAAACACCCCAAACAACTCAAATCTGAAAATCCCAAATCATAAAATGGTGGGTTTATTTTGTCTAATTTCATCGATTTTGAGTGAATTCGTGAAAATTTAATCCGATGAGAAGAAATATGAGTGAAATATGAACGTTTTGATACTGATATTGTCAAGGATGACGACCAATGGCGGGCGACAGTTGACTGACAAGGACATCTAAAATGTTCAATGACTAAAATAAAATTGTTTTAAAATTTAGTGACAAAATTGATATATTTTTAAAATTTTGTGTCTAAAAAGACATCGTTTTGAGCATCAATAGACATACCTAAACAACGCTGTTTTGTCTGCATCATCGCACCATTTAAATTTTAACGGTACTATGATATAAATGAAGTAAAATGAAAGTTTAATATTATAATTGAAAAAAATTAAAACTTTAGTAGTATAAACAACGCAATGTTTAAAGTTGAGAAGTACCGTTGTAGTTTACCCAAATAACATGGAAGGGCAAATTGTAAAAATCTTGGTTTTCAGTGTATCTGAGTGTGGGTTTGGACCCACAGTAGGCTACAGCTAGTGCTGGTGCAAGTGCTTTTTTTTTTGAGCAACAGTGCAAGTGTTGGTAAAGAAAGAACAATCTTTTTATTATTGCAAAAACATAGAAAGTATCAAACCATCAATGGAAACATAAAAAATCCTCTCTTTTTTTTTCATTTCCTGATGGTCAAAGAAAACAATGTCACAGCAAGTGGGTCCATCTTTGCCCCAGACCAACAATTCCTGCATCTTCTACAAGTTAATGGTGCCCTCCATTCTTCAAGACAAGAAGCTAGTTAAGTCCTCTCTTTTTCTCTCTCTCTCTGTTTGGTTCCTGGGAAAATTTACAACTTCTCTGCAAATTTGTGGTTCTTTTTGCATGATCTAAAACTGTGGTAGTTAAAAAGAAGTGAATTTTGTGGTATCTGTATCGTAATTATCCCATTTTTGGATCATCTAGACCAGTCTTTGATCTTTCCCCTATCCCTATGAGACTGAAACTGAGGGAATTGTACTCGGAAAGTCAAAATTTCTTACTTTTGTTTCTCTTTGATTTCTGGGTTTTTGTGCTCGGATAGGGTTATGTTTCTATTTGGAGTATTTTTAGAGATCATATCTCGATATTCATGTGTCACATATTATTATAGTTGGTAAAAATGACCTCATAGTATGCAGTAAAAATCTGGAAATCGGTTTCCGAAAATCGTTGCATCGGCGATTCTAATTCCGAATTGATGTGCTATCATCACTGACTATTACCACCATTTGTGTTCAGCTGCAATGTTTGAACAATAAGAACATGTTTTGTTGTTTCTTCTGCAATAAGAACATGATAGTTGATACCTCTTGGATTCTGACTTGTTTTTTTTCGTGATCGCAGAGGATCCCGAATAAGTTCGTTAAGAAATTTGGCGGCGAGCTCTCTTCGGTTGCGACACTCGCCGTTCCGGATGGTCGCCGATGGCTTGTGGAATTGTGGAAAGATAACCAAAGGATATGGCTCGACAGTGGCTGGAATGCATTTGTTGAATACTATTCCATCTGCATCGGCTACTTCTTGGTGTTCAAATACGAAGGGAATTCACATTTCGATGTTAATGTGTATAATCTGAAGGCTTCGGAGATCGACTATCTGTCGAATGATCTGAATCATTCCCACAAACCTGTTTGTTGTAATCCACATTTAAAAGACGTCGAAGATGGAGACTTCGCTGATAAAGATGTCGATGAATGTCTAGATCATGATAGGAAGAGATACAAGAACTCTACATGCCTGCATCAGGAAAATGACCCCTGTGATTTACGAGCACTGCCTCGATCTACCCGAGATAAAGCCGTTCAGTTTAATGGGGTTGAGCTTACGAGTACTGGAGACGAAGGTGGACTGTGTTTCTCGAACGAAACACAACGGATCACCAAAGCTATAAAACTAGAACCTGATATGAGTAAGCTCTATGAACTCGAATGCTTTCTAGTTTCTTCTATAGGATGATACCGACTTTTCTTGTTCTAATTCATTGAAGACATGGATGAACACGGGGCATTATGGAAAATCGAAGTGAAAGAAGAGCTTCCCGCCCCGAACTCTCCAAGTGTTCCCCGGAGACGGAGAGATGTGACGGCTGAAGAAAAACAGGGCGCGTTCCGTGCGGCTTCGATGTTCAAACCCGACAATCCTTTCTGCAGGGTTATATTGCGACCGTCCTATGTATATAAGGGAGTACTTCTCGTAAGCTATGTTACTCGGACTCTCTCCTTTGATATATATAACTTCTCAATTCGAGCTTCGAAGTATTGTCTAGACTAACTTCGTTTCTCCGTTTGGTTCTGCAGCATCTGCCCCGCTGCTTTGCTCAGAAATATCTGAACGGAGTCGACGGGATCATCACGCTTCAGGTATCGGAAGGGAAAAAGTGGCCGGTCCAATGTGTTTATTGTAATGGCAATTTGAGGTTCAGCAAGGGATGGTCCGAATTTGTCTTGGATAATAATTTAGACGAAGGAGATGTTTGCATATTTGAGGTGATTAATACGAAAGAGATGGTGCTGAAAGTTACCATATTCCGAGCTCTTCAAGGCTGAAAATGCAATGGCAGTGCCGAGAAATCCATTCTTCGACTCATAATCCTATCAGGTACATCTTTCATACAGAACACTGTAATGACATCAAACTCGATTGTGTATGGTTTGAGAAATAACTCGATTGCAATAGCAGCCGGAAGTGTATGAAACCGTAAACTGCGAAACTTTGATGATATCTAGCGATTGAATGGCTCGGTGCAAGTGCCGGACATGTGTTTATTCTTTTTCTTCAAATATTTTTATGCATGTGAATCATTCTTGAACAAGTTTCATTGTTTTGCCCTCAAAATCAACAACCATTGGCATTGATTGAGATGAAATGGGACGTTAACCCTTAAAATTAAGGGTAAACTATTTGTTTGACCACCAATCTATTGGGAAACATTTAAAATGATCACCATAGAAAAAAACGCGTCATTTGACTACCCAAACTATTAAAATGGGATCAATTTGACCACAGGCCGTTAAGTGGCTAACGGAAGGTGACGTGGCAGTTAAAAAATTAAAAGTATAATTACACATTTGGTCCTTACTATTTACACATTCTTTCAATTTAGTCCTACTTTTAATCTAATAAAATTCTATTCTACAAATTGAATCTAACAAGCAAAATCGAAAATAGACGATAAGAAAAATAGCGACTATAATTCTATATTTTTTCCTCCATTTCCCCAACAACCAAACAACAACCCCAGGGTCAAAAAAGCAAATTTACAAATGCTGTTAGGTTTATCGCCAAAAATTCCTCCGTACATGCAAGTTTATTTACATATTACAGTGAACTCACAGTTGAGGAACTTCAAAACCCCAAAACTGAAAAAGTTAATTAATAAAAAAATATATAAAAAAATCTCAAAATTTTAGTCCGAGATCGAGGAGCTTTACCTTCCATAGCTTTCTGAATTTTTTTTTTGGGTACCCTTAGTTTTTCTTCAAAGTTTCGTCCTTCGATTTGAACTCAAAATATGAACACCAATTTTTGCAAAGCAAAATCTGAGTTTTCCATTGCAAAAGCTTTTACAAGTTCTTTCTTATCGTCTACATTACATCACTGTTGTAATTAACTTGCTCAAAAGGGAGAGATTGAGAAAGACAAACAAGGAAAGAGAGAAAATTTCAGAGGAAAGGGAAACTGTTTTTTCTTTTTTCTTTTTTTTCCTTTTTTTTAAATTCTTCCTGTTCTTTTCGATTTTGCTTGTTAGATTTTGGTTGTAGAATAGAATAGAATTTAAAAATAATAATTTTAATCTAATAAAGTTCTATTTTGCAAATAATTTTATTCTACAAATTAAAGGTATAATCACTGGGTCGAAGATAGAATTTTTGTTTCACTTTTATGGTTGGAACAGCTACAAAACAAAGGTTTTGATGGAGAGAAAAGAAACAAACGATGTTGTTCTCCAGATTTCAAGCCCTGAAAATTTTAAACCCTTTTCTTCAATGGCTGAAGCTACTGGCTCCTACACTTCCCCTGCTAGAGAGATTGCAGGTATGAGTCCAATTCCAAATAAACCCCCCAAAATTCTCATTGAAAACAAGCTTACTCCAAGAAAATCCCTTCAAAGATCAGCCTTTTCGAAGCCGAAATCAAGATTTGTTGAACCAACATATCTAAACAATGCTAAAATGGTGGAAGAAAACAATACCCAAATTTTGAGTATGAATTATATTAATTATTTGCACTTTATATTACAAAAGTGGCTTTAGCCCAGTGGCTTTGCCATGTTGTGTCTTGCCCAGGTTACCCAGCCACCTAGGTTCAATTCACGCTGGGTGCAAAAGTTCCATTTATTTTCATCCTCCAATCAGGTGGGGGATGAAAATAAATTTATTAAATTAAATATAAATAATTAAATTCCTCCAATAAGGTGTTGACACGTGTCACTACCTAATTAATTTATTTTATTAGATTAAAATTAGGACTAAATTGAAGAATGTGTAAATAGTAAGGACCAAAATGTGTAATTATACCTTTAATTTTTTAACTGCCACGTCACCTTCCGTTAGCCACTTAACGGCCAGTGGTCAAATTGATCCCATTTTAATAGTTTGGGTAGTCAAATGACGCGTTTTTTTTATGGTGGTCATTTTAAAACTTTCCCAATAGATTGGTGGTCATTCAGATAGTTTACCCTAAAATTAAAAGTATGGGGATTGAGGGACCTATATTAGCCCAAATCACCAAATTCTAAATTGACCCCTTAACTTTTGAATGTTCCAGTTTTATCTCCAACTAATGGCTCTCATTTTAATCACCTCTAAACTTTTGAATATTTTAATTTTATCCTCAAACTATGACCATCATTCTAAATTAGTCCCTAAACTTTTGAATATTCTAATTTTATTATCAAATTACCGTTTAGGCCACATCATATTATTAAATAGGGTAAACTACACAGATAACCACTTAACTATGGTGTTGGTGTCAATTTGACCATTATACATTCAATTTTGGCAATTTTACCACGTAACTATTTAAATGGTTCCAATTAAGCCACCAACCGTTAAAAACGGAAAAGTTGACATGGCTATTAAATAAAACTGGTATAATTACACATTTGGTCCCTATTATTTACACAATCTATCAATTTAGTCCTAATTTTAATCTAATAAAATAAATTAATTATTCAATTAGGTTATTTAATTTAATAAAATTATTTTCCTCCTCCAATCAAGTGATGACACGTGTCACCTAATTGGAGAAAGAAAAATGAGAGCAAAGAAACCAGCTTTGGGAGGATTCAAACCTAAGTATCCTTGTTGGGAGTGGCACGAATTTGTCATTGGGCCAAACATGTGTTTGTGATATGAAATACAAAATATAATATATGTGCTATCCGATTGTTAATGGCCGGAAAAAAGAAGTAAATGTGCTTTAGGGGACTCGAACATGACACACTTATGATGCATAAAAAATCTAACCCAATTAAATATAATTTTAAATTTTTTTACTATAATTATATATAATAATTAAATTAAATTTTTAATAAATATTAAAATTATTAATTAATATAAAAAAATTCAAGGAAAATTTTATTTGGAATATTATATATAATTATCTTAAAATAAGCAAAATTTTATAATTATTTTTAATATAATTAATTTATTTTATTAGATTAAAATTAGGACCAAATTGATAGGTTGTTTAAATAACGGAACGAAATGTGTAATTATACCAATTTTATTTAACAGTCACGTTAACTTTTTCGTTTTTTAACGGTTGGTGGCTCAATTGGAACCATTTAAATAGTTACGTGGTAAATTTGCCAAAATTGAAAGTATAGTGGTCAAATTGACATCAATCCATAGTTAAGTGGTCATTTGTGTAGTTTACCCTATTAGATAATACACATCAATTTTTACATTAAAATAAATTGTTTTTATAACGATTTTATTAACATAGGATATGATTAGAAAATACTGATAATTTAGGGGCAAAATCAGAATGTTCAATTATTTAGGAATCAATTTAGAATAAGAATTATAATTTGAGGATGGAACTGGAACGTCCAAAAGTTTGGGAGCTAATTTAGAAATAGGGTCATAGTTTGAGAATGTAATTGGAACATTAAAAAATTTAAAGATTAATTTGAAAAATGAATTATAGTTTAGGGACGTGTGATACAATTAGCACAAATAATAAAGTTTGACTCTAAAACGCGACAGCAGTTGGATCGCGCGTTGATACATTCTATATTTATTTACTTTTTATGGACCAGCTGATTGAAAAGACAATTGCAAGTCGGCCTTAACGATCTTGTTGTTCACTTACAACCAATCCTTAAATTTGTTTGTTGTCGAACGATCCTCGGAGTAATCAACTACTCGGTTGTCCTGTCTTGGTTCGTTGATTCGATAATATTAAATTACGTCAGCAACGTAACGCAATGATCTCATCGTAACGGTTTAAAAAAAGGTCGTCATAATACCGTACATTATTATAATTGAGTTGTTTAAATCGGATAAATTGGATCCAACCGGAGTTGATATCTAGTTTCGGGACAACCCCGGATCGGATTGTGCAACGGAAGTTCCATAAGATTCCTACGTCATCCTTGACCTGCAACTCTTTGCCATGGCTCCCTTGGGACTGTTTTAAAGCTTGTAAGCAACTAGGCTGATAATGGTAATGGAAAATACATTTGTTTTTTTTTTCTTTTTGTCTCTTACTTTTCATTTCCTTCCATTTTGGTCCTGAATTCCAACAAAGGTACGTGCCATGTACGGGGACGGAGTTAGGATCAATAATTGAAAGAGACAACAATCTATTAAGGCTTTAAATTTTAAAATTGAGAAGGATAAATTTATTATTATGTCAATTTTATTAAATAATGTATCATTTGCCATCAATTGTTTAACGAAAAAGGTCCAGTTTCTTATTTATTGTAAGCTGAGTTACCAATTTGTAACTTTTCATAATCGATGATGAAAAACAATGATTCTATATTCGGGGGATCAAGAGGGTAGATTACCCTTAAAAATATTAAAGTGGTTTGAGCGTAGAGTATATAGACAACGGCAGTGGAAATCGCGCGATTCCGAGTGAAACCTTCATTTTTATGGAGCGGGCGATTAAAAAGATAATCGCGAGGCAGCCCGCAGTTCATTACAAGGAATCGTTACATTTCGAACGATCCCTACGATTGTTCAACTACTCGGCTGTCCTAAACAAACAATTCATTTCTTCGTAAAGCTCTGGTTTTTTCACTTTGATGCGATTCTTTTTCAGCAATTTTCTTCCGTAAGTTTGAACTGGAAATGGGTTTTTGAAGAAAACTGGTATTATCAATCACCATGAACTTTTTACACGGATTCAGAATGGTTCTCAGCCTGTCAGCCATGGAAGAATTTTTTAAAAAAACAACAACAAGAGAGCAGTCAGACAAATGATGAAATTTCTATTTAATGAACAAAACTTGAAGATTCGTGGCTCCTGAAAACTTCGATCTTGTAATGTGCCCCTGTAAGTGAGTCGTCGTCTCTGTAAAGAACCACACTGTCGCCGGAATTGAGTTGTTTGAATCGGACGAATTGGATCCAACCGGAGACGATGTCCAGTTTGGGGACAACCCCAGCTCGAATTATGCAACGGAAGTTCCATAGGATCCCGACGTCGTCCTTGACCTGCAACTCCTTGCCGTGGCTCCCTTGGGAGTGTTGTAAAGCTTGTAAGCAGCCGTCTGGAATTGACAATGTTCTCTCCACGTCGATTTTGGTTAGAACTTTGACGAAAAGCGCCATGGAAGAAGGGGATTCTGCTTCTTTGCGGTGGCCGGAACTTGGACGGAGCGGTCGATTTTTGGTTATCGGAGAAGTGACAACTGAGCTGCAATATATAGAGATTAGAGATTAGAGATTCGAGAGAGGGAGACTCCGTTGATATTTGAAACGACACCTCATCCAACAACACCACTTATCGTGCGATTCTGGAGTTTTGTCCACTTGAATAGAGGTGCTATGGGCCCATGAAAAACAATCGAAAAAAAAGGGTAAATTAAAAACAAATAACTTTCAACTCTCACCTATTTTGATCATTAAACTTACTTACTCACTGAACATTATACATCGAGTCATTTAATATTATTTTAGTATGACTTGATATATTTTATTATTATTGAAAATAAAAAAATATTTTTTATTATTTAATTTAAAATAAATAAAAAATTAAAAACAAAACACCAATCCACAAACGTAAAACTCTTTCCTTCGCTTTCACCAATATATTTTAGTATGATTTTTTTCTGAACTTTATCTCTAAAAGTCATGAGAAGTCACAATTTTTAATATTTTTAATTGTTTAACCATAACTAAACCATTTATTAAATTTGATACTTTTAATAAGCAAGCATTCACCGATTAACCAAAACAGTTTACTAAGTGTCAACTGAACCAGTTTTACACACCCGTAACTACAATGGCATCCCATTGATGGGAATAAGCACAACAATGCTAAAATGCATATACGTAGTTTGATGAGGAGGACCAGTTTTAAGAACCAAGCAGCTTCTTCCATCTGGCATATCCTAGGATAAGCAGGAAAATCAGCACACTCCCTGCTGTAATACATCCCACAAAGACATCGAATACCCCCTCCGTGTGGTCCCACGTATAGGGGATGTTCATGCCGAACCACCCGGCTACCAATGTTTCGATGGATATGGCGAATGATGCGATGGTCAATGTCAACTGAAGTTGAATGAGCTCGTTTCGTTGGTTGTCGAGTTGGATGTTAACATAGTCTTCTGTATCATCGATGTACTCGCGCACCTGCGAATGTATCAAGTCAAGGGGATGGAAGTAGATGCATCGATTCTACATGATAAAGGCAAATACTCACAGATAAAATCTTGTTTCGTGTTCCGTCCAGCTGCATGAAATAAGCCTCCAGCAACATCTCTAAATCCTCGACATCATCATCATCCAAATTGTGGCTGCTCACCAGACTTACACTCCTGTTTGAACCAAGTCGAGGTAGACGAGGCATGATAGCAGTGATGCTATTTGAGGCTGCAGCTCCTGATAAAGCCTCCAATTGCTGATTTTGGATCCACTTTCTTGTCAAATACAAATTTGCCATATCTTCATTGTCATCCAGTAGATGTTCGATTTCATCCCTCACCTAACATTTAACAGGCACAATCAATCAGTTACATCTTTAATGGATCATATATTTGTTTACACTTTAAATTTGTATATAGCAAATGGTAGAGATTCCACCCGATCCTTGGGAAGCTATATTCATATTCTGACATGTCATGTAATTGGTCCTCCCTCCCTTCAAGGACACAGAGACACCGAATACGGATACGGAACATTCTCCTTATGAGCAATAGCTAGGACATGGAAAGAAACATACATGAAAAATACCTTTTGTACACGTGCAAGAAGACGAGTGAGATTGCTTTTCAGACTCCGCACGTGCTCCAGATTCTTGGTACTGACATTTCGGGCCAGTTCATCCAACACAGGGTAAGCATCCCTCTCGAGTTCTGCCACACTTTTGTCCAGAAATGAGCAGACAACCTCTAATGCTATCTCCAGAACCTGAAACTCGAATGGAAGCTCACACTGCAAACCCTCCATGGCTTCTGGAACAGGCAACCAATGTCCACCAGTTGAAACATGGGTTTCACTATCATTTACATCTCCTGTGCCCGCTCCTCGAGTCTTATATGCACTTCTATGAGGAAGTTGTAGCCTTAGCTGATCCACGAATTGAAGAACCTCCTGTTGTAGAGGATCCAGTATGAGAATTTCTTCAGCTGTAACTATAGCCTTTATAAACTCTAAATTGACAACCATGGCTTTCTCCCGGGCTGGAAATTATACAATAGAATTTCAGAAAGATATCTTAATTGTTTCATGATAACAACAAGTAAACATTAAACAAAGCATCTGATATCCTTAATTGTTTGATACATTTATCAAGATAGAGAAATAGATCAAGGTAAAAAACAGATTAGAATATCTAGGGGAAATTCCATCAACTGTTTCAAGATGTTTATAACGAAACAGAGCATCCAGTATTCTTATTTGTTTGATACATATATCAAAATAATGAAATAGACCAAGGTACAAAACATATCGAAATTAGGGGTGGGAAAAACTCGAATCGGAAAAAAACCGACTCGTTTTGACTCAACTCGTAATTTCATAAACTCGACTCGAAAAAATTTCAAATAAAGTTTGAGTTATGAAATGGAAATTCCAATAACTCGACATTTTTAGTAATTAGTTGATCAATTTTCATATTCAAGTCGAATTTGTCAATTCTGCATGATATATCATGTATATCACATGTGAAAATATGAAGAAATATATATCATATATGTATATTATATATGCATATAGAATGCCGTTAAAATTGGAATCAATATGTGCACCGCCCAACCCTAAGTATATGCATATAGAAATATATATGTGCACCGCTACGTATATGCATATAGAAATATATGTGTATAATTAAATTTGTACAAAAATTCGAAAACTTGACTCGATTCGGCTCGACTCGAATTTCATAAACTCGACTCGATTCGAAAAAGTTTCAAATAAAGTTTGAATCGTAAAATAGGACTTGCAAACTCAAATAACTCGAAATTTTTTGACTCGACTCGATCGAACACCCAGCCCTAATCGAAATAAGAAAAAAAAGGAATACTCTCGACTGTATAAAACTGTACTACAATAATTCACGCCCTTCCTCTTTTGAGAGAAGACAAGCAAATAGTAGAATACACATGCTTGGTTGCTCGTAAAAAAAGATTCTCAATCACAATAGTGCCAACTGCCAAGGAACTCATGTGATTAAGCATGGTGGTGTCATGTACATGTGACCTTAACATGGGAGTTTTTCTAACTGAGATCTGCCTGAACACTATATTCAGCTTACTATCATAAGTGCAATTCATAACCAAAGCAAACTAAACCTTTAATTAATACCTGATAAAAGGTTCAATCGATTCTCATTGTAAAATCCAACTAAAATTCAACAATCAACAGAGAGTAAGTGAGTAACAATATGTGCTCAAGAGTTGGGCAAGGAACCGAGAACCAAGGGAATACTTCAAGAGAGTAACAATCAACTAAAATGTTCATCCCCCCCCCCCCCCCCCCCAAGTTTCTCAATATATTTCGAAGATCCAAGGTCATGTACCCATATCGAGCAGATACGAACACGGGTACTTCAAGAAAAAAATGAAGTGTCTTAACAACATGGATCAGAGGTTTAACCAGCAAGGAAACTAGGAAACCACTCAGTGACACTCATTTCCAACCAAAATGTTCTCTATCTTGCTTTTAGAAGCAATGTTGAGTCACTTTTTATACAGCTCTAGGTAATAGTATACCCAAAATCTGCAATTCCACTCTAAACTCACAGCTTCTACACTTCCTAGTACATAAAAAAAGGAACACTAAATCAGGCGAACCCTTAAATCAACTAGCTCGAAATCAGTAAAGTAAAAAATGGGTAACTATAACCAAACTAAATCCATCAAAAGCAATTTACCCAGAGAATTTTAAACATACCAAGAATCGTGGAGGAGTGAGAGAAGACAGGGCCAAGGATCCTCAAATCCCTAGCGGGAATCGAAGCCCTTTTAATGATCGCACTCTTATCGTATTCCACCAGCTCCGAAACCCCACCCGTGTCGAATCTCATCCACAGCCTTGCTCCCGCCGCCTTCTTCTTCCCCTTTCCCGCCGCTCCCACCCCACCACCACCACCGCCGATCATGTTGCCCGTAGTAGGAGGCGGGGGTGAAGATGAAGAAGCGGCCCCAATAGGCGGCGGTTGAGGTGACGTCGTGGATTTGGGACGGCGTCTCCTAATGGAGGGGCGCCGAAACGAGAAGGGGCTTTTTCCCATTGAAGACTATTATTATCAGCTATAAATTGTTGTTGTTTCTCTTGGGATCAAGGGGACATGGAAGTTAGTGGTGCAGAGCTTGGAGTTTTTGTTGTTCCTTTTCTCCCTTCTTCCACTCTCGATTCCGCTTCTTCTTCTTCTTCCATAAACGAATTGAATTTGCCCTTTTTTTTCAATCCGACGGGGTTAGAGCAAAACAGACACTTGGCTGCTTTTGTAATCTCACGGTACGGGTACCCCCAGGCCCCACTCTCATACAAAAAAATAAAGCATTAATTGTTTTTTAATCCAAGCGATACATTAAAATTAAGGGTAAACTATGTTAGGTGCTACTAAATTATTAGGAGTGACTTGTTTTTATTATCAATCTTTTAATTGTGTCAAATTTGTTATTGCGCCGTTAATTCTTTAACGCCGTGATGACGTGGATACTAGACCAAAACGATTTCGTTTTGCTAAAAAAAATATAAAAAATCGTGCACTCAATAAGATTTGAACCTAAAACCTTTAAAATAAAAGACAATCTCATAATTCCAATACTTTCAGAATATGGTGCCTAGTATTAGGATACTGGTTTTCTTTGTTCGTTGGATAATGGGTGTAGTAAGAAACTTGAAATGTCGTTGCGAGTTATGCAAATGAAGCATATTTCGAACTTGAGAGATTATCCTCGACATTGTCTACTTTCTTTGTTTTAGTGTGGCCTTGAGGGATTGTCTAAAATGATGGAGAACAGGTTTGGAAAGCTTTTTGTCGGAATTATCCTTTGGTGAACGGAGGGGATGCGAAAGAGGATGAGGGGTTGGGTTTGGAAAAAAAATGTGTTATTTTAGTAAAATAAAATTAATTTAATAAATATTTTAATATATTAAATTAAAAATTAAGAAAATAAAGTAATTAGGTAATGTGGCGCATTTTGATTTATCAAGATATATTTTTTAACGGTAGGAGATAATATGGGTAACGTCAAAAATATTAAGATACAAAAGTGATCAAAATAAACTTTAAAAGGTAAATTAAAAAACAAGTAAAGTTTAAGAAAAAAGTGTATTGAACTTTGTTGATATAATACATGTTCATTTCATAATTTTTTTGTTATAATATGTCTATTATGTCTATTTCATAATTCATGTCCAAGATTCATAATTCTCCGTAGTAATAATATAATTGATTCTGATTAGCAATAATAACTAAAATCCTGACCTTTAAAATATTTAATGATAAATAGAAAATAAATAAAGACCACCATCTAGCAAAGACGTTGATATTTGTAAAGCTTAAAAAATTAAATATATACTTTTAAATCATTAGATAAATGAAAATGAATGAATTAACATAAAAAATGAATGGACCTAACAATTTGACCCGAAATTTGAGAACTAAACCGATTTATCCGAACTAAGACCCGAAATCGACTCAAATTTGATCCAAAATAAATTGAATCAAACCAAAATCGAACCGAATTTCAGATGAACTAAAATAGACCCGAACCGAATTTCAAATGAACTAAAATAGACTCGAACCGAATTTCAGATGAACCGAATAAACCCGAACCAATTTCACCCGAACTAAAAGTAATCAAAACAAAAGGTAACCCGAAATAATATATATATATATATATATTAAAATAAGGATAAATTTTCTATACACAAGCGGTGGAAACTGAAAGTTTCCACAAGCGCCTTAATTTTAGGTTATAGGGAGTTAGTTTAGGCTATAAGATTTAAGGGTTTAGGTGTGAAGGGTTAGAATTTAGGGATACTTGTTTCAATTTAAGGTTTAGGGTTATAATGTTATAATTTAGGGATACTTGTTTCAATTTAAGGTTTAGGGTTATAATTTAAGGTTTATAGGTTAAACCTAAATCCTCACCATATTACTCTAAAAACTAAACTCTAACCTATAAACCTTAAATTATAACCCTAAACCTTAAATTGAAACAACTATCCCTAAATTCTAAACCTCTACACCTAAACCCCTAAACCCTATACCCTAAACTAACTCCCTAAACACTAAAAGTAAGGCGCTTGTGGAAACTTTAAGTTTCCACCGCCAGTGTATAGGATATTAATCCTTAAAATAAATAAATAAAGATGAGATGTAAACTGTCGCACAACTCACTAAAAAGTCAAATATACATGCTATGTAAGTCATATATAAGGCAAATAAACCTAACTCAACCTGAAAACCCGACTAAAACCAATCAATCTCCTATTAACATGATATTGACCCGAATCGAAATCAACTAACAAAAAAATAACCGAACCAAATATCAACCTACTTGACGTCCTGACTCAATACCCAAACCAAAATCACCATAGACCTGAACTAAAATCGAACCAAACCCAAAACGACCCAACCTAAACTTAAACCGAATATAATCAAACTCGAAATGACCCAAACCAAAATAACTTGAACTGAAACCGAATGACCCGTTTGCCACCTCTAGAAATGAGAACTTCTACGAAAAAAAAATATTTATTTTAAATTTATAATTTCAACAATAAAATTCGATAACATAAAAATCTAAAAACGTATAGCTTGTTTTACACTACGTAAGTAGATCGTAAACAAAAGTCCAGCCTAATATATATTATATTTTTAGCACCAGTTTTTTCCTGCCATTTCTAAATCAGGCTTCCGATTATACATGTGTGTAAAAGAAAAAAGAGGCAAGGCAAAATCTCATGCAAACCAACAATACAATAATGTCCCTACCCTCAAAACCCTGCGATTTCATCTCTAGGCTTTGCTCTCGGGTCTCAACCCGTACCTTCATCTTACCGTTTATTGCCTCAACGACAACTAAAGATGCCTCACGGATGCACTGACGGTTATACTTTCAAACAACACTAGGTTTAGTCGCACTTGATGTTTCTGTAGATCCTCCTTACAAACAGATTAGAGCCGAGATAACCGACAGCACCTGCATTTCAGAAAAGGAAATGGTAAAGAACCCATATGATGTAGGCTGCTACACAGCAACAGAGAAAATATACCAAGATGAAAAGCTTATATTTTTCGAAACTCACCGCAGAGAATTCCCAAACCAAGACAGAACATCAAAGTATATCCGAAGTAGAAGCTGGTCTGGAAGAAGCCTGACATCTTGGTTTTGACATGGTAATAGTAAATGGAGTACAAGTACACATAGATTGCAGTCGAGGCAGCGGAGAAGAAGGACGTCCACTGCCAATGGTAGTTCTCGGCATTTAGCAGGAAATATGTTCCCACAATCGTTACACAAATGGTTACAATGATTAGAATCAGGAAGACCAGCAACATAAAGCCATAGACATAATAAACCTGCAAAACACAAAATTTCCATGTCAGAAAAGAAATGAAGACTATGTTCTAGCATTCATCAGCATATTAGAAAAAATATAGTAATTTCCAATTTGTACAGCAGGAGAGAGTGAAAAGCTATCCGACCAGTTATCAACCAAAAATATTTGTATAAAAAATCGCAAACGTGATTTTAGTTCACCGTGAAGCAAATAAAACATAGGGAAAAGAATTTCACCTTATAATTCCAGAAGGATGTGAAGACAAAATACATTTCAATGAATATGCTGCCAAATGGCAGAAGTCCTCCCATCATAGAGACCACAGAGGGTGTAAGATACCATTTCTTTTCTGGAATTGGACGAGGAATGGTCTTCACACGGCATGGATTATTTGGAGCACCACTCCAATTTCTTCCAACCACTGTACCAAGAAGGGCCAGGGGGAATGAAATAAAAGCCCAAATTACAAAAACAACCACCATTGTTCCAAAAGGAATTGCTGCTAGAGATCCATAAAATATGGCGATTGTGTTCAAGATGAAACCAATCGCAAAGACCGTAAATGGAAACAGAGATGCTGTGAGGATCATAGACTTTATCCAGTTTTTGCCTGAAAATTAATAAAAAAAAGAGATAGAAGAAGAAAGAAAGAATCAAACTTTTTAGAATGAGAGACAACTAGAGGAATAAATACAAGTGAGGAAGGATAAGTGATAAAGCGCGTACCCCCATTGCGTGAGTACATTCCACCACTCACGTAACCAGAAATGAATGAAGTAAAAGCATAACACAGTATAAAAGTTGTGACAATTGCTCCTCTCCTGAACCAAGTAATCAATATATAAAATTGTTAGTACCCAAAAAGCTGAAAGTTGAAATGTCAAAACCAAAGAACAATTTGGTCTACAAAAAAAAAGGCTCATAAAATATAAGTCCTCTTACAAAAGGATCCCACTGAGAGGTGCATGCAGGGTGATTTTTCTTATTCTTTTTGTTCATCTTTCAAAACTAGCAAGTTTTAAATAAAGTGGGAAGTTTTTTCAAGAATTTTTTCCCAATTGATTTTTCAAGCGCAGAGACTTGAACACTTCTGATTTCATATTTAAGAAAAAAAATTATTTAGTTCTTTTGTCAATTCTCAATTGAGATTGTCTCACTTGATTAGTGCCACCAACACTTGATGGTTTTATAATAAATATAGATGTTCACAGCTCTCCTGAATTTTGAAATCATACTAGCTTCTCAACATACCCGACATAGAGCGTTCCCACAATTGCCAATAAGATGACAAGGAGAACAAGCATCGCCAGCTGAGCACCCGTGCCAACAACAGCTGAAAGCAGGGCCAAATTGCGAGGAGGCCGGAAAACATCACCATGGACTAGTTTCCAACCAGACTCTTCACTCACATCCCTTTCCTGAGAGCATAGGTGAAATTGTAAGGAGAACATGAATTTTCAAATAACAAAAATTTCCTTAAAGAAGAGGAAAAAGAAAGGGACAAGATATTATTACCAAGCTTTCCAGATCATCATCTTCCCTTGCATACTTTGCATAGTCATTCCTCAAAGTTCGCAACAAGATCATTGACACCAAACCAGTGAGGAAGATAACCATCATGAATGAATTGAAAACAGAGAACCAATGGATCTACATATTACAACATGTATCAGAAAATTAAAGAATACAGAACAGTCTAATGCAAGACTTGTGAAAATAAATGAAATATACAGTTGCAAAAGAAAGAAAGAAAAAGAATCCACTGTAGTAGAAAATAATCACCGACAATGGTACTTACTTGGTGCTCAAAGAAAGGATAGTCCAAATAAACATCAAAGCGACGGGCAAAAGTGACATTAGTTGGAATCCATTTGACAGAGTATGTCATGTCCAATACTCTACCTGCTTCCAGTGGTTTTGGACTCTCCTGAGTGAGATTGACATGAATAATCTGCAAAATTGAAGAGTGGTCACCAACAATAGCAGATTAAAAAATGGGGATGGAAGCCGTCTATATGCCAGGAACCACAAACCTGATCCTTATTGTACTTGATAACAATATTCTTATGTGTGTAGAGGACATGTTTGCCATTATCACTGTTTTTATCAGGATGCAGCTCACCAACAAAGCCTAAAATTAAAAGACAAACTCTTCAGCGACAACACATAAGGATTAATAAACCAGATAAAAGGGAAAGGGAGTAGGCTATGCATACCCCATAAAGGCAGATCATCTAAACTTTCAGCATTGTTAAGAGCACAAACATGGCAAAAACAGAAAAGCAAGGAAGATAGAGTAAGTCCTCCAACAAGGTAAGCCATATAGACAAAATGATACCTAAATACAGCAAACATCCACTCAATGCCAAAAGAATTCAATGTTTTCAGATCCTGAGATTTTCAGTACTCAACCAAGCTGTCAAACATCAGTATCTTTGTAGCTCTATTTGTGCACACTTACTATTCTTAAAAAAAAGAATGAAAAACTAAACATACCCACAAAGAATTCAAACCAATAACTGTTCTCAATAGCATCCTTGAACTGTCTGACCTTCTTCTCATCAAGTTCCAGTCGGCAAATGGTAGTTTTATCAACAATCTCTGTTGAAGAATAATACACAATGAGCAGAAGAAAGAATACAAGTAAAAAAATGGAAAATAATTACTAAAGGAATTACAGCAATCAAAATAAGATTCTAACAATGAAAAAAGAACATACTTTGGAACTTTATATCAATTTGGCTATCGATCAGTTCATTTCCACCAAGGACCTCACCAAGACCACCCCACTTGTGAGCAGGATTGTTACCCGCATGACAAAACGGAAGGATGTAATAGTTATATGTTTCTTGTGGATTGTTGTATGGGCCAACTTTATTCACCCATAGGGTAACTTGATCATCTGGTTGATACTGCAAGGAAAACCAAGACTAGAGTTTATAAGAGTTGCCCATAGCTATTGAAGTAAAGAAACAGAAGAAAAATATTACAGAAATCCATCTATACGCAACAACAAAAAATCTGAATATCAAACACAATGAAAGGACAACTATAAACTTAAGTTCTCATTGAGAAGAAATCTGATTTTAATACAAGGACAAGCACAGGATACGATGATGTAACATTGGTATCAAAGAAGGACCGACATTCAGATAGATAATTTGAGAAAGCATATAAAGCAGTAAGAATATTTTACAAGCAACCAGTTCCTAGCTGATAAGTCAATTCAACAAGAGATAGACAAGTTTTGGCAAATCTATCCCGGACCATAATCCTTACACTGATAATTCAACTCAAGACCGCAGATCAAATTTATTGGTAAAGGTGAATGATTGAAAACCAATGTTAAAAAAATATATAGTGTAATGATCAACCCACAAAAAAAAGAGAGTTTAAAAGTGCAAAGATCTATATTTAAACCTAATGAATGGAATTGGAAAAAAAATCCCAATTCCAGATGCGCAACATTACCTCAACTGTTTACTTATCTACCTAACCTAAACGTGTAGAAGATATAATTCAATCGTGTATATAAATCTATCGACCATTTCATCAATGATTCACGTTAAGATTTGTATAACAAATGATACCTAAATCACGAATAGAACCTAAACGTGGAAATGAAACAACTCAAGCGTGCATAACAATCTTTAAAGGACATATCTAGACATGCACGTAAACGATCTAAACCGTTCCGTAGATAATTTACACTGAGAAAGAGACAATTCATCAGAGATCCATATCTTAAGCCTGATACTTGCAAGAAAATAACAAATTTTCTTTTGTATAACGAATGCCTCGAATGACGGGTAAACCACGAATTTGCACAAATCAAAAGCGGAGCTTACAAAAGGAAAAGGAATTAAGAAGAAAAATGTTTGGTGATAGGGTTTTAGTTGAGGTAAGAGGGAAAACGGAGAGATTACCTTGTGATCTGACTCGGAAGCCAAAGCAGGAGAGAGAAAGAAGAAGAGAAGGAAGGCGAGAAGGGAGGAGGATCGGACGGCGGATGACATGGCCGAAGACGGTCGGATCTGGAGGTCCGGAGGCCGATTTCGAAAGACGACGGCGATGAGTTCTCTCTCCTTTCTTATTTCCAATTTTTACATTCTCTTCTACTTTCTAGATCAGTGACATTTGACTCCGTGGTACTTATTTATAAAGGGATTAATATCAATTTTAGTCCTCATATTATATATAATTTTGTAATTTGTTCTTTGTTTTCATGTATCGTGTCACTCCATCCAATTATATTTCTTTAAAATCATTGGTTTAATATTTAACTGTTTGAAAATGCCGTTAAAAAATACTTTTAGAAGGAAAAAATGAACATTTTAATCATTATATTGTAAAATTCAAAGTAACAAACTTACACCATCATAATAAGTTATTTTATTTATTTAACTATTAATATTTTTTATTTTGCTCTAAATATTTTGTTTATTTAAATGTTATATTTATTTATATCAGTGTAAATAACTTGTTTCATTCTTTGAATTATTAATACTTACATTATTGTAAATAAGTTATTTCATTTATTGAAATATTAATACTTCTTTACATAGGTGTAATTAAGTTGTTTTATTTGTTGAACTCAACAAATGATCTTTCTAGAAAAATAAATGTTCATTTTAGGGGATTTAAATTTAATCACTTTATCTATAAAGTATGTGCTAATTGTCAAAAGATTAAGAATATGTATGAATAAATACTACATTGTACCCAACAAATAGTCTCAGCAAAAAAGTGAATAATATTTATCTTAAAAGAAAAGTGTTCATTCACTCTGTTTGCAAGATGCATACATTATTAAAGCATTTATACTATTAAAAAAAACACTAACTTATGCCATAGTTAATAAGTGATTTCATTTACTAAACTATTAATATTGATTTATACAATTGTAAGTTTAAGGGTCTAAATATAAATGAAATCCAAACCGTCAAAAGTTGGATTTTTTGAACTTTTCTGATTGTACTGTTAAATATTGTGAGAAAGCACTTTTTTTTCTTCCAAAACTCGTATAGTTGAGATTGCTTTTAGCTAATAATTTTTATAATAGTAGTTAAAATTCTCTTTGACACATTCTCTTAAATTGTGGATTCAAAATTTATCAAGAGTAAAATTTCTTTTCTCTTTCAACTCTCTCTAAGTAAAAATTATTATAAAAAAAGTGTTTTAGGAAGTCAAAAACATTACCAAATGTAAGAGTGTGTTAAACTCGGGTTAAAAAATTATTTTTTCGATTTGACGCAACTTGAAAAAATTCAAATAATATTTGAGTTATAAAATTAAAATTCGAATAACTTAAAACTTTTAGTAATTATTAGAGCATTTTTTAAGTTCGAGTCAAGCCTCTCAATTCTGTCTGATATATATATATATATATATATCACATGAGAAAAATATAAATAAATATATATGTATATTATATATTGTTAAAGAATACCGTTTAAATTTAAATTAATTAATACCATAACATAATAGATGTTTACGATTAAACTTGAAAAAAAACCCGAACACAACTTAAATCAAATTTCATAAACTCGATTCAAAAAAATTCAAATAAAATTTGAATTATAAAATATGACACAAGTGTATTCTTCGTTCTTTGTTCATGTTATGGCATTATCTTCATTAACGCAGGTACTCTTTTCTTTTGATTAGATTTAAGAAGATTTTTAACGAGTTCCTCAATAATATCTTGTATGATTTCTTCACGAATATAATCATACTTGCATTGATAAAAAAACTTGAAATTTTTTTACTCACTCCTAACCAAATAAAACTCTAAATATTTTGATAAATATAAATCATAAAAAATATAAAAAAACTAATAAGATCAAGGTTTTATTTTTTAAGAGTAAATATACATGTGTCAAAAAATCATTCTTTCGTGAGATGTTTCTTTTTTTTTTTAAAGATAATCGTGAGGACGAGCTTCATTTTTGTACCAACAACAACAATAATTGTTCTAATAAGGTAATTTATTGGGGGGTAAGGTAATAAAAAACCACCTTTGTTTCATCCTAGGCAAATACAAGTGCATATAAAATATAGGTAAAAATATTACAAAATCCCATCTATGAATCTATTCTATCATTAAAAAAAAATGCTACTTTTCATCCTGGATTGTCAATTCATCATAATTCTCAAGTTAGTAATGACTGGAAGTTTCTACCATATAGTAAAGAGCTTTGGTTTCGGCTCGGGATATGTTTTCGTGGTTTTCGGTTTCAGAAAATGGTCACCGGTCGAGTATCAAAAACTAATTTTTTTCCTAATCCAAATGTTTCATAACTCTGCCTTAGATTCTAGATCATCCGATGATCGGTCGTTAGATGAAGGTTCGGATGGCGGTGATGGTGGTGTCGACGATGTTGCTGGATCAGGATTGTCCATTTCATCACCTAGTATTTTGGCAGTGAATTTTCTAGCCTCAAAATCAAGATCTGTCCACTCAGAAACTATTCTTCTAGCACCCTGAGCATTGACATATAACATTGATGATCAAAAAGTGATACAATGACAAAGGAAAGTGGTACGAAGATAATGAGAATCACTGGCGTATAAATATAGAATAATGTTCGATTACGGAATACCTGAAGTTTTGGTTCTTTTGTCATTGGATTGTTGCAAAGATCGATGGTTTTAGCCTTCGACTTTGTGGCATTACCACACCATGATTCACACCACAGCCATTCTTGGGGTAATGAAAAGATTGGTACTGTATGCTGAGCATAGTTTGGAAGATCCTGAAATAGTAATGATGGTTATTTGAATATCGTGTGTGTGTGTGTATTAAGCAAAAATAGTGTGTGATGATGTAACGAATTTAACATGCCTGATCCAGATTGGCTAGACTGTTCGGATCTTTGCTAAGACTTTCATAAAAGACTCTTAAATTATCACCAGCTGCCGTCTCACGGAACTTCACCAAGTCAACCACATACAATGCACTGTAGAAGTACGACACATTAAGCCTATGTCATGTTAAGAATGAAAGACGTTTACCGTTATAGAATTTGATAGTGATCACAAACCTAATATGGTATGGTCTGCCCCGCAAATGCTCTCTCCAGAATCCCTGTATCGAGAAGAGGAACAAGCAGGGCATAATTAGAATAAACAGTTGTATTATAGTTAACGTTTCCAGGTGATAAAAGAAATGAAACAGAAACCGAGTAAAAGGTCAGTTTTGCAGATAGTGCAGGGACAGGTGTAGTAGCACATTACTTGTCTCCAAAATCGATATCCATCCATGTCCTTATTGTTATCACAAAAAGGAGTATATGCAAGAGGTCTTCCCTTTATGTCCATGTCATAGAGTTCTCCTATATCCGCCCTCACAACTTGATCTGCGTCAACAAATATAACCTGCACATGCATTTTCATGCATGAAATTGGGCAACAAATGCAATAGAAGAGTACAGATTTCTAACAAGAACCGGAAAAGGAAAAAGAAGAAACCTTTTCCAACGAAATGGGAAATATAACATCAAGGAACAAAATCTTGTATGCCCAAATAATTCGCTGTTTTTCTGTCTGCTTGTGCAGCCATGTAGGCCATTTGTAGGTAATTAGTTCATAGCCAAAACCATATTCCTGAGCCATATGCGGAATCACATCCTGCATAACCCAAAAGCATACGTGCATCAGACATGAACTATTTAAATCATACATTAACAAAGACGAAAAGAATGCCAAAAAGTTAAATACAACCTTGAACTGAGGAGACAAGTAGTTCTTTATAAACCAGAATTTCACTGGACGATTGGTATTCTTTAATACACTTAAAATCATAATTTTAAGGAAGCGTTCATATCTGCAAAAAGCAATCAAAATTAGTTTAAAAAATGATTCAGGATTAGTAAAGTGAATATACCAAAAATGTTGTCATTTCACAGGCAGATAATCGAACTTTTTTTAATGTGTGGAAGAGCTCATGTTCCAAACATTATAGATTACAATATTTTAACTTCAGCAAGAGCAGAAGTACAAATTTAATACAACATGAGGATGCAACATGTCAATTCTTTTGCTACATCCAAAATAATGTTTTAGATTGAAAAATATTTTCATAACAGACTGTCATCCCACGCAAACTGCAAACAATAGCATTTACTCCACAATAATTTCTCAACTTCATTGTCATGATAACCGGTTAAAGTTAGAAAAGAGACAAAACACAAGCAAGAAGACAAAAATAAGTTTTAATAGAGTGTTGCATGTAAACTACAATCTGGAAGAGAAATAATGGGGTTAAGTCCAAGAAAACAAACATGTACATGCTGAAAACTCTACAAGCCACTTACAAATGCCCCGAAGCAATTGAAAAAATGTTAATTGTTTTTCCTCGTCGACCACCCTTCCCACGATCCTGAGGGAGGGAAATGAGTAAGTGATTTCAATACTTTGAGGATGAAAATAAATATAAATATCAAACAATAAGGCAAACAAAGCCGTGCTGGCATACCATAAGGAGAACGAAGGGTGAAAGATCTTAGAAAATAAAACTAAGTGCTGCTCATCTTTTAACTGTAATGGGGCTTTGAATGGTGATGATAACAAACATATTTACATACTACTGCTATATTCAATACTTATTTGCTACCATATTATTAGACCTGAGTGATGGTTTGATCAGAGGTTGCTAGGCTAAGGTTAGGACAAGAACAGACTGAATAGTGAAGTCCGTACTACAGCTGCACCCAGAAACTAATATCAGTGGGAAAAAACCTAAGCAGCTTATATGCTCCCTCTCACAACTACAATTGTAGCTCACTTTGACCATGGTTTAAGGGCCAATCATTCTTTCCTTTTCTCATATCATCTTTCTTATTCTGATCCCTTCTCAGAGGCTCATATTTATACCCATTTCTTGCAACAATTAATCCTAATTAAGGTGAAGTATAACATAACACGAAATGAACATAAATTTACGCCGGGGGTAGGAGGCTCACCACCAAACTGTCATGACTCTTTTTTGATTTCTCGCTGCCACCAATAAAACCAGAAGCCCATTTGAGAATGTTTGAATTCCAGCCATTACGTCCCTGCGAGGCATCCACAAAGATCCCTCAGTCATCCATGAGCACAGAAAAGAAGATAGCGAATTACATTTCAAACAAAAAGAAAAAACTCACCTTTTCTTTTGAATGCTTGTCATCATCAGATGAAATAAGCAATTTTTCTTGCTCTTTTCCCTTTTTCTTCAGTACTTCAAGATGGACAACTTTACCCCTCAAATCATTTATAGTAATTCGCTTTGACAAAGATTTCTCTTGATTTCCATTATCACCATCATCTCTGAAAAGATACAACTCAGAACTTCTGCCTGGAGCAAGTTGCAGATACCAAACTCCAGGAGATACTTTCATCTGCCAATAACCCAAGTTGGCCATCACAATAGTATCAACCAAATGAGGTGTATTCTTTGTTCCAAGAATTAGCTGAAGACCTCTGGGAGGGTCACGATCCTTCTCAGCACAATGACCTAAATTATGCAAAAAAGTCATAAAGAAAATGTACAGAGTACCTCACTACTCCAGTTAGGTTCACAAATTGCATTTTTTCTGAACAAAAAACAAACTCACCAGTCAGAACAAGAGCTTCAAGTTCAAAAACTGCTTGCAATGTCCTAGTGTCGCCCAGGTTCTCAAGCAAAATATTGTCCAGGTCATGACTGACGTATTTATATTCACACAGAGAATGAGAGAGATTAGACAATGCAGTAAGGTACATAATGTTGCAAGTCTTCAACATTTTGTAAGGAATATATGGGAGAGTCAATAGACAAAGAAAGAAATCATGATGTTAATAACAAGGAAGAAGCATACACAGCAATGACAGGCTCCACAAGCCATGGCTCAGGAACATCCAGGTTCATGGTAAGTGTTTTGGACAATGGCATATTTGCGAAAAAGGCTTTTGGTCCATTTACTGTGTAATCAGTGCTGCTAAAATCTTCCTGCAAAGTTCTAGCACAGCTAAAAAACCATTTTTGAGTGCTCAAATTTGAGTGGTTTCTAAAGTGAGATGCATACCATGGCTGGGATCACATATCTGTAATAGTTCTTCACGGGAAGATCAACAAGGGAACTCTGCCACAAAAGTAATTGCTTATAATGTTTTCCTAAAAAATTTGCAATTAAATGACTTCAAGCAAGGAACAAAATGAAAGAAAAGTGACCTTGCAGAATGCTTTAATTAAAAATTTAAAAGAAGAATGCAGTGACCTCATCATAAAGACTGAAAATTTCAAGGTAAATAACCCCAAATTGAGTGATGTTGAAAGTTGTCATATTACATACTTTGGCCTTGGGAAATACAGTCAGAACTCTTTGCTTCTATTCTTATTATGCTTTTCAATATTTACCTCATGGAATGATCTTTCCCCATCCTCTACATGGACTGAGCCCATCGTCCTATTCTATTTTTCCCTTGGCATGAGCACACACTTCGCCCCATCCCCCGATTAGACTCTATTCACAAGCATCACAGATATAACAAACACCACAAATATTGACTCACAACACGAGTTAGTACAATGCAATTAAATGGGAAAGCTTTTGTTTTTATGTTCTCTTCTACAATAATATTTCTATTCAGGAACACAGGATAGCAAAGATAACAAAGATTGTAAATATCAGCTCACCATGGGATTTAGTACAATGCGCATGCTTGGATGGACATACTTAGCCAGCACACGAAGAAGTGATGACAGTTTCTGTCCTGACGGACTTAGAGGATCAACAACCGCATCAATATGAATACTAGAATTCTCATTGTTAAGAACAACAGCACTGGGGAACATTTCCAAAATAAAAAAAAGGCACGAGTTAGACATCTGAGGATGACAAGTCAAAGAAGTGGGGATTAAAAACACAGAATGAAACAGACACTATTAAATCAACGGCAAACATGAGTATCAATAAATATGGAGTCTAATGGGATAGATTTGTAGGATATTGTCGTTGGTTTATTTAGGATAAAATTCCTAAGAGTTAGTAGTTAACTACACTTATTATATTATGTAAATAGATTAGGATTAAAACTCATAAATAGTCCTAAGTCTTGTAAGAGTTAGAAGTTTTGTAGTACTAGGAGTCCTTATCCTAGTTTAACTCCTAAAATAAAAGACTCTATAAAAGGAGTCTTATGTTGTATTTCTTTTTTTAACGTGAAATAACAGAAACAACTTTCTGTTTTCTATTCTTTCTACATGGTATCAGTTTGGGTTTCGATTCCTCAACCCTAGTCGATTCCTAACTCTTTTCTCTTGATGGCTGCTTCTTCTTCTTCTTCAACCTCCGATATCACCTCTCCACCAGGATTTGTTTCTGGTTTTGACGATCTCAATGACTCTTCTAGTCTCACTATTACCTGTCATAGATTGACTGGTAATAATTATTTGGAATGGTCTCAATCTGTCAAAATTTTTATTTCGGGGCGAGGAAAATTGGGCTATCTCACTGGAGAAATTGAAAAACCTGCTGCTGGATATGCGACATGGATGCAGGAAAACAGCCGTGTGATGTCCTGGCTTCTCAATTCCATGGCCCCCAGTGTCGGCAGAAACTTCCTACTCTACACAACAGCTGCTGAAATCTGGGAGGCTGTCAAGGAGACATATTCCAGCACCGATAACATCTCAGAATTATATGGGATCGAAGGACAAGCTTCTGCTCTCAAACAAGAAGGCATGTCAGTAACTCTCTACTATAATACTCTAAATGCTCTTTGGCAACAAATTGATCTTTTTGAACAGAATGATTGGGAGACTCCAACCGATGCTGCCTTATACAAAAAGATTACCATCCAGAGAAGAATTTTTCAATTTCTTCATGGGTTGAACAAAGAACTAGATGAAGTACGTGGTCGTATCCTTGGCCAGTCCCCTCTTCCCTCTATCCGAGAAGTTTTTTCCACAGTAAAGAAGGAAGAAAGCAGGCGCAAATTGATGCTTCATGATTCCTCTCCACCTGAAGGGTCTGCACTAATCACTCAAAAAAGTTCTGGTCCAACTAAGAAGGGAAGGCCCTGGTGTGATCACTGTAAGAAACCAGGTCACTCTAAGGAAAAGTGCTGGAGACTTCATGGAAAACCTGCTGATTGGAAGCCAAAATCTTCTCGAGATGCTCAGTCCAACTTTGCTGCTACCTCCAGTTTCACTAGTTTTACTCCATAACAGATTGCAGACCTTCAGAAACTGTTTAGAAAGATGGTGAGTCCCAATGCAGCAACTCTGGCCATAAAAGAACCTGAAGGTAATCCCTTTTCTACAGCCCTCTTATCTACACAGCTTAATGAACCTTGGATAATCGACTCTGGGGCCTCTGATCACATGACTGGTAACAAAGACTTGTTCTTCAATTACTCCGCATCCTCTTCTGATAGATCAATTCGAACTGCTGATGGTTCTCTTTCTCAAATTAAGGGCTTTGGTTCCATTCGTATCAATAGAGATCTCGTGCTAGAAGATGTTTTATTTGTTCCAAATCTAGCATGCAATCTTATCTCTGTTAGTAAACTTTCGACAGCCTTGAAGTGTTCTACAAGTTTTGATAACTCTGGTTGTGTTTTACAGGCAATGGACTCGAAGAAGACGATTGGCAATGCTAGCTTGCACAATGGCCTCTATGTCCTCCCTGGCTCCTCACCATCTTCTAAAAATTCCTCTTCTTACTCTTTTACTGCTTTAGGACAATTAGATGATGTTTTATTATGGCATTTTAGGTTAGGCCATCCTAGTTTTCAATATATGTCAAAACTCAATCCTTCTTTGTTTATCAATAAAAAGCCCAGTTTATTTAAATGCCATATTTGTCCGCTTGCTAAACAAACTAAAGCATCTTATCTTCCATCTACTTATAAACCATCTCACCCTTTTTCGTTGATCCACAGTGATATTTGGGGTCCTTCTCGAGTGAAGAATGCTGATGGTAGTAAGAGGTTCATTACCTTTATTGATGATCATAGTAGGATTACTTGGACTTATTTAATGAAAGACAAATCTGAAACTGAGAGAATCTTTGAAAGGTTTTATAACATGGTTCTTACTCAATTCCACACTAAAATCCAATTGTTTAAGTCTGATAATGGGAGTGAATTTTTTGCTAAATCCTTGAGTGCTTTCTTTCAAAAGCAAGGAATAATTCAACTTAGTTCTTGTATACACTCCACAACAGAATGGAATTGCAGAAAGAAAAAACAGACATCTACTTGAAGTTACTCGCTCTCTCTTGTTTACTAGTAATGTCCCTACATACTTGTGGGGTGAGGCCTTGTTAACTGCCACATATCTAACCAACCGCATGCCCAGTAAGGTCTTGAACTTTCAAACACCTCAATTTGTTTTCTTGGAGAGTTATCCACACTTTAAGCCTATTTCGACTGTTTTACCTCTTAAAATATTTGGTTGTACTGTCTTCATTCATAATTCAACCCCTAATAAGTCCAAGTTAGATCCTAGGTCTTTGAAGTGTGTACTAGTTGGTTATTCTTCACTCAAGAAGGGCTATAAATGTTATCATCCTCCTTCTCACCGATTTTTTGTTACTATGGATCTTACATTCTTTGAGCAGGACCCTTACTTTCCTCAGGCTGCAATTCAGGGGGAGACGTGGGATGACTTTCAGCCTTCACCTTTTCAATCTTTTTTTCAGTATCCTCCTCAACCCCAGGTAATCTCTCCAAATATTTCTATACTATCAAATCTTGAACCCACTAATTCACCATTATCCGAACCTACATCAACACCTACACCTATTCAAGACGCATCCACCCCTTCCAAAACTCCTCAAAACTCTTCAAAAACACCTACACCTCCTCCTAAACAAATTTTAACCTATGTAAGGAAAAAGAAAACTATACCAGAGGCTATTTTGCAATCTGACACTCGCCGTGAGTTAGAATTGAGTCCATTTGTCGACATGGAGGATGAAGGTAATACAATCAAAGAGTCCACTATTCCTAACCTTGATGATTTTCCTATTGCAATTAGAAAAGGGGTTAGAAAATGTACTAAACATCCCATTCAGAAGTTTGCTGGTTACAGTTCTTTGAGGCCATCTTTCAAAGCCTTTACAACAAGTCTAAATGAAGAACAGATCCCTTCAACTGTTGATGAGGCACTAAAGCATCCTAAGTGGAGAAGAGTTGTTGAAGAAGAAATCAGTGCCCTTGAGAAAAATAAAACCTGGACAATAACAGATCTTCCCCAAGGTAAAAAACTTGTTGGCTCTAAGTGGGTTTTTTCTGTAAAATATAACTCTGATGGTAGTGTTCAGAGATATAAGGCAAGGCTTCTGGCTAAAGGCTATACACAAACTTATGGGATCGACTATACAGAGACTTTTGCTCCAGTAGCAAAACTCAACACTGTTCGGGTATTACTCAGTCTAGCTGTCAATTCTGATTGGAAGCTGCATCAACTTGATGTGAAAAATGCATTCCTTAATGGAAAGTTGGAAGAGGAGGTTTATATGAAGATCCCACCTGGTTTGAGACCAATCGAAGGAGATCAGAAAGTTTGCAAGCTCAACAGGTCACTGTATGGTCTGAAACAATCCCCTCGAGCTTGGTTTGATAGATTCACCAAAGTTATTTTGAAAGATGGATACAAACAATCTTTGGCGGATCATACTCTCTTCATTAAGGTAACCTCTAAAAACAAAAGAGTTATCTTAATTGTTTATGTAGATGATATAATTGTAACAGGAGATGATGAGGAGGAAATCGGATGTTTAAAAAATCTTCTACATAGAGAATTTGAAATAAAGGATTTGGGGCAGCTTCGATACTTTCTTGGTATGGAGCATAGTTACCCGGAACTGGGAACGACCCATCGTACGGCGTTCCAGGAACGACGGCTTCAATCGGAGAATGAAACGGCGCGGGACGCGATCGGAACGCGCAATATTATCTTCACTGTGAGGAGTTGCAGAGATGAAAAAATAGAGTTGCAGTGAGGAGTTACAAAGATGAAAAAATGGAGTTGCAGTGAGGAGTTGCAGAGATGAAAAAAATGGTGAAAGAGAAAAGAGGAAGAAACCTTATTATTTTATTTTATATGGTAATAGAAAAAGAGAGTACACGTGAGTCTTTCATAATTAATTTCTGACATGGCATGGGAATTAATGAAGCATAAATCCTGGCCCTTGATTAACGCAAGCAATCCAACGGTCAACAATAATCTGACCCTTGGTATCTGCGCGAAATTAATTATTGGCGGCTAGGGTTCAGGACCTTAGTTAAATGTAATGAGGATTTAGTCACTGGGCTTTAATCTATAACAGGCCTTTTAGTCATAATATCTAATGGACTTTATTAATTGTAATATACCCTTTTATTTAATATAATACTAGATTTTTTATATTATATTTGGGCTTAATACAATAATATTTAATAAATACTAATATTAATAATAATAATATTTATTTAATAATACTAGTCGTACCGGATTCGGTAAGGTGACGTTCCACGTTCCCGTTTTCGTTCCACGTTTCGTATCGTATTACGTTCCGGGTAACTATGGTATGAAGGTTGCTAGGTCAAGTAAAGGACTGGTGATTAATCAAAGGAAATATGTCCTTGATTTGCTCTCTGAAGCGGGGATGCTTGGGTGTAAACCAGCGGATACACCAATGAAAGTTGGCCTGAAGTTCGCTAAAGAAACAAGTACTCCAGTTGACAAAGAAAGGTTCCAAAGAATGGTGGGAAAACTAATTTATCTATCCTTAACTAGGCCAGACATTGCTTTTCCAGTAAATGTGATTAGTCAGCATATGACAAATCCTAATGAAGAACACATGGCAGCAGCTAACAGAATTCTCAGGTACTTGAAGAAAACCCCTGGACACGGCTTACTCTTCAAAAAGACAAAGGATAGAAGTGTGAAAATCTTTACAGACTCAAGTTGGGCAGGAGAACTAACGGAGAGGAGATCGACAAGTGGGTACTGCACATTTGTTTGGGGAAATCTTGTGACTTGGAGAAGCAAGAAGCAATCTGTGGTATCCAGAAGCAGTGCTGAAGCAGAATTTCGAGCTTTAGCACTAGGAATGTGTGAAGGAATTTGGCTACTCAAGTTGCTTAAAGAATTACATACTGACCAAGAAGACAAGTTCGAGGTCCTGTGCGATAATCAATCAGCAATTCAGATTGCAAAGAATCCAGTTCAACATGATAGAACAAAACATGTTGAGATAGACAAGCATTTTATTTTGGAAAAAATTACCAATGGGGTAGCTATTTTGTCATATATTCCTACAGAAGGTCAACTAGCAGATGTTCTCACAAAAGCCTTATCCAAAACAGTTTTTGATGATTTTCTATTTAAGCTGGGACTATACAATGTATACTCACCAGCTTGAGGGGGAGTGTAGGATATTGTCGTTGGTTTATTTAGGATAAAATTCCTAAGAGTTAGTAGTTAACTACACTTATTATATTATGTAAATAGATTAGGATTAAAACTCATAAATAGTCCTAAGTCTTGTAAGAGTTAGAAGTTTTGTAGTACTAGGAGTCCTTATCCTAGTTTAACTCCTAAAATAAAAGACTCTATAAAAGGAGTCTTATGTTGTATTTCTTTTTTAACGTGAAATAACAGAAACAACTTTCTGTTTTCTATTCTTTCTACAAGATTTAAACACATAACAATGAAACTAGCATGCAAGATGCAGATTTAAGAACATAAGATGAGGGTCTCAAACAGAAAGTTGTTAAAAATTATATCTTATAATACTGTTACATAGGAGGATCATTTTGTTTACAAGGAGAATGAAAATATTATAATTTTTTTTTTCATGTAGAAGCACAAAGTGAATCAAATTGGATTAGACTAAAGCGTTATGTAAAGGATTAAAAAGAAGAAACCCATTTTTGACAGAGAATGAAATGCATGTTGAGGAGAAAATGTAAACTACTTTTTTGCTTGATAACTTCGGTGCTGCGTGTCTTTCCACAAAATCAATTGGGTTGATCACAATTCGCTTCATTTGACGAATGGTGAGTAATTACACATAGAAATAAATGTCTCCTAAATCTAAGAGCATGGTGGAGTAGAAAGGTTGGTAGGAAAAACAGAAACAATCATGAAATTGAGTTTGGAACTACAGTTGAACCGTGCTTTTCTTCTGTAAATATCCCCCAGTCATATAGCACACAAATATGGAGATTTATCGGAAGGAACTACATTATTAAATGATATAGAAAAATATATAACTTCAAAAGGAAAATCAGAAGACATGAAATGCAGCATGATTTTGAGAAAAACACAATTCTGTCACGAACAAAAGGAAAAGAAAGAATAGATCCTTATTGGCAACAAAATGCTTTAGAAGTACTTACCTATATTGTGCATTCAAAATCTCAAAGCGTACACTTTCAGTACTTCGCTCCCTTGTAGCCATTGAAGACGTCACAAGCATAATAATATCACTGACATATTTACTGAAAGCATGAATAAAATTAGTACAAGTCGGTATATCTAGCCCAAAAAATGAAATGTTGCAATGTACAGTACAGTATTACATTTTTTCGTAAATAACAAAAATCAGGTTGGTAATCAAACTTGAAATGGCAACTACCAATCAGGAGGAAGCATCTAAACCAGTACAATCAGTGGCTTGTGCAAGTTATTGTGCCAAGAAAATCACACAAAGGGATAAATGCATAATAATCTTGATAAAACTATTCCTCAAAATCCCAAATACCTATATGGGTGTAGATTACATGAAAACCAACAAACCTTGTTAACATGTCAGGGTCAATTCCTTGCCAATTAACTTCCTCAACAATCTCTGCAATGTGTTTTATTCTATGCTTAAACTCAACAGACTCCAGAAGATGTAGATCATCACCCAGAAATACGCCAGCATCAAGAGAAGTAACCTGTCAAATAGAAAAACAAGAACGTTATAATTAAAGCAGTTTCATAGGCAGCTGAAAAAAGCATTGGCAGTTGGAACAGAAAACAAGGAATCAGTCCAACAATCCTATAGATTTATGACACATTTAAGAGAGATAAGACAAACCCTTCCGTTGGTAATGACTGCATTAACACCAGATGCTATCCCAAATTGCCGATATAAAAATTGAGCCACCTGGATAAAATTGCAATATAACATATTAATGTCAATATGAGAATTAGAAAAATCAACATTGATCCAGACTACATCACTAACAACCCTTACAAGAGGAACTCAGACAGGAAAAGGACTAAAATATGTCAAACAGAAAAATAAAAGCATCCAGTGAGAGCTTGAACATCCTATAAAAGCAAAAAAGTCAACTAATATCACCTTATTCAAATGTTCTCGCAACTTCAGATTGGAAGCTTCAGATAGAGAGGACTTATATGCCTTAGATGGCAATTCATTTGCCTCAGCAAGTTCATAGACCTTAGTAATGAATGCTTGAGTGCTTTCAGCTGCAGCAGGAGATCTAAGAATATAATTATGCTCATAAAACGAGCATACTTGATCTAAAAACTCCAATACCTTCTTCTTATGACTGCAAAAGCAGCAATAATGCAAGTAATATCAAATCAGAGTTGACAGTCTAAGCATATTTACAAGATTCAATATCATGAAATAAAAGCCTATAAGAACATTTAGACTTGGGAAACCTATATGAGGCTGCAGTGATCTCAAAGGTCTTCACAAGTAGAATACTGGACAGATCAATATCCTGACTAGCAGTAAATAGCACACCAACACGAGCATTTTTGGACCCTTGAATCTGGAATAGTGCAAGAATTAGTAGACCATCAATAATATAATAGCCATGACAACAATAACACCATAAGAGGATAATAATCAAACAGAAGTCATGATAAAGAATACCAGATAACGGATTCCTTCACGAAGTAACTTTATCCCTTTTCTTGATGTGACCTCAACAGCAAGAAGATGAGTTACAGGCTTCACATTGTCTACAGCTGGCATTGATCAAGTCATTAAACATGTTAGGATGCAAATAACTAGAGCAAATAGTAAAACGAAACTAATAATTAACATAACCTCTGCTTACTTTCAGGAGAATGTAAGTAATTAATTTCATTCAGTACAGATTCCCCTCCAAGGATTGATGAAGCTAGAGATACAAACCTTGGTTTGACCTTGCCACCAACAATAATCTACATCCAACCAACATCAAATTACAACAAACATGTCATAGTAATAGATTGCTGACATGTTGCAAAAATATCTAACCAACGGTTTACCTGGGGGTTATAGCGACTGACACCACTTTCAGATAGGAATTTGTCCAGCACATCAGTGTGAGAATTTATTTGCCCATAGTAAACTTGTTCTTGTATTCTAGGAAGCTCATCATTCATGGCATTTATAAGAGCTTCCTGCCCAAAATAAACACAAAAAGGTCATGTAAGTTTGAACTAATGCTAAGTTAGCTATAAACTAACTTCACTTATTTTGAACAAAGGAAAGAAAACTATTTTACTTATTTTGAAGAGGTCTTAGTTTTTTGCTTGAGTTTTTACTCATCTTTTTAATTTCAAGTTTAGATTTTTACTAATTCTTCTTTATATTTTAAAACTCATGTCACAATTAAGCTTTTCCTTCTGTTCATACTTATGTAACCAAACAAAGAATGAGGTTTTAAAAACTGTATGATGAAGTGCAAGAAAATCATCACGGTAAAAGAATAAGAGATAAATGAAAAAAAAGGATACATATAAACGATTAAGTACTACATATAGTAAATTACCAAATGAACTCAAGACATGTAAGTAATCTTCAAAATCTAAATGTAAAAGAAACTAGAATACCATTATAATTTTCCGCAAGGAAAACCACATTTAAGAGAAAAAACAACTACAGTCTGCAAAACAGATTCATTAAGCATAGGTGCCAATTAAAAACTTTTCCAAAAAGGTAATAAACTCAAAAATATAAAGGGATGCACTAAGTAGTCAAAAAGGTGCAAGTTAAAAAAGAGATGTTGTAACTGAATAAATGAGTGATATAGGTACCTCACTAGAATCAAAGACAAGACCATTCATCAAGAGGCAGCACTGCAGCTTGCTGACACCCAACTTAAAAACAAATAAGGAGCTATCTTGAGACAATTCCTTATAAGTTCGTTCCTTTTCCAGCTTTAACAGAATTTCTTGTGGCGGAGATTTAACTTTCGGCCTACCGAAACAACACATATTCATTTACCAAGCAAATCTAAACATCCCAAAATTAGTGAAGCATCAAATAAGGAAATACGATCAGCAAGTGTAAGTAGCGTAACATAAATTTTCAAAACTTACAATAGTGTTTCCACAAATGCCTCTTCAATATGGTGCATTTCAAGAGCCTCATCTGTAGAGTCAGCAGATTCTGTTCGTAGTTGATTTATCTATCACAAGTATGTAAAAATTTTAGTTAAAACTGTCAAAATGCACCATGTTAGTAAATTGTGATGCAGCAGGTTCGTCCATGGGAATAAAAGAATCATGGCAAGGAGTGTCATACACCCACTATACTTCTCAAAACCATCCGTACTTTTGAAATTCTCCAACCTCCCTCAACTTTCATGAAAGTCTTACTCTTACCCACTTACAGGATTGGTTTATGCTTACCAAGTATAGAAACAAGTCATTTCCTATTCCAAGGCATAACATGGCATTTTAGATATGATAAAAATAACAAGAATACAGCATAAAATTATATGTCGGATACATGCTATTTATAAAAAAAAAAACTGTGCATAGACTCATTAGTTTAAATTTTCACACACGAAAAGTCTACTCATATAAATCCTATTTATCTTTTGCAATATACACGTCAAAAGCTTATATATGCAAATTTAAAGATGAGTAAATCAATAGCTGAAAGAGAAAAAGAAGTTTTTATAGGGTGAAAATAAGTACCATAACAAATTTAAGTTAGTCAAGGGCATATGATTTAACCTGAAACATCTCTTTCTCCCAACCATTTCAGAAAATATTGAAGATAAACAACATAGAAACACTGGAATAAAGCCAATAGTAAAAACTAAAGAGAATTATAGTTTACATCAAATCATCAGAAGGTACAAGCACAAAAAAGGCGGTATGAATATCAAACCCATACATTGCTCAAAAACTGAAAAGCTGTTTGAGTCCCGTGGTTTTCCTTGATATAGATGAAAAGTTGTATAATCTGCAAAGAAATTACAGTTGACAATGTTTATGAGCATCCCATGTTGCAAAACAGAAACTTCAATGATGCTTGACAACATAATGAAGTATTGAAATAACTGAAGAGAAACCATGGTTCAGCAGAGATAACATCAAATTATACAAAAGGTAAAACAAAAAGCATTTGACTAAGTTAAGCAACTACCAAACTGGATTTATCATCCTCAATTTCACTGTCATGCTCGAAATCAGATGAATGAAGTTCACCACCACTCTGTTCAATTTTTTTGATGAATTCTGTAGAATACAGTAGTACCCCAAATCTCATCGGGAAACTATTCTCATAGAAAGATGTAATCATGTCGATAGACTGCAAGATACCAGTTGAAATTTATGGTAAGAAAACTGTGACCAAGATAATGCAATAAATGAGAGAGAAAGAGAGAGATCAGACATTCAGAAGACGAAAGAAAACATGCCTGAAGACCAGAAACAGTTGCTGGATCAAGAACATAAACTGCATGGAACAGATTCTTACGGATATAACGCAACTGGCCGGGAAAGACAGGCATTAAGATCTGCACAAAATGTCATCAGAAGACATGCTTTTTAGCAACCATTAACAGAAGATCACACATGCAGAGCCATCATACTATTTAAGAGAGATTTTAGGATAAAGTAACATACATCATTTATATTACTCCTCCAACGCCTATACATGGCATCCTCCTCCAAGTTATTCAGAAAATGAACATGGGAAGAACGAAAGTCAACTCGGAACGTATCGGACTCGGGAGGAGTCACGGTTGATAGAAGTTTCTGTACAGAGCCACTAGGGAGCTGAAAATAATAGAATTCTTAAGTTAATTGTGTATAGACTATAGAGGCTGATGCACATGATATGTATAACAAAATGACCTGATAAAAAGCTCATGTATGATGAAAGGTCTTCTAAAAACTAGAAAGAAAGAGATTCATCAAATATAAATAATAATATGCTAATTGGTCAGAAATAAGCATGAGAACAATGGTAAGCGATGACAATCAATTTGATTTTAATTGTTAACAATAAATTAAACACATCCTGCAGAACAGACTCATAATGGGTAAATTACACAACAAATGGCTCTTATATATTACATACAAATGCACTCCTCGTATGAAATTGATTATCCAAATCCCAATTAAAAGAAACCTTAGATATTTATTGTTTATTTTAGTGGAAGCCACAAAACAAACATCTAGACACTCTGATTCTATATTTACACTACTGTCCTCAGTTCCCAAATGGTGCATTTTCAAACTTATTTGAACAAGGTAGAAAATGCTCATATTTGTTCAATTAAAGACAAGGGGAATAAAAAGGAAAAAAAAACAGTTACTAATTTAGACATTCCATTAATAAAGTTATATATTTTGAGATAAATGGATATGATATAAAGGAAAACATTTTTAGTAGATTTAACTGATCAATCAAACAAAATGGAACTTAGAATTACCCACCTTCAACTTTGAAAACTGATCAGCCAAGGATAGCTCCTGATGGACCAGGTCAATCAATCTATGAAAAAATGACAAAAACAAAATATTAGAGATTCAGAAGTAATACTACACCGATCAAGTTGCATAAATGCATTCAAATAATAATAAATAAAAAGCTAATGACAAACTCTTGAAAGGGTGAAAAGCATTAATATAAAAACAAACTGCCACAGAACTGTCCGTAAGAAACTCCAGAGTGATATTCCTGGATTATATTAAAAGATTCAACAGTACAATTGCTTTCAAAGAATATATCACAAGATCAAACATCAAGTTTTCATTAAAAAAATCCTAAATGCAGTTCTAAGAAAGTCTTCTTTAAATTAACTACGAATTTCATAATAGAATTCAAAATTCAGCACTCAGAAATCATAGCAGTTAATAATTGCTTTTAATCCTGGAAGTATTAAATTTACATGAAAATAATTATTTTGTTTATTTTAAATTTTAAGAAATATATTCGGTTAAAAACTGTATGGAAACAATGGTCAAAATCTTCAGGTATAGAGGCCAAAGCTAAATATTTAAAAATGTCATGAATTCTAAACAGATAAAATTTTCAGTGAAGAACAAAAGATATAGGGGAGAAAAGGTATTACAGATAAAGGTCAAGATCTTCGATGTTGATTAAAGCACCATTCAGAGCCATTAAGGACTTGCCAGGAGGGATCATTCTCTGGTTTGCAATTATCTCATCTTTAACTGAATCATTGAGCTGAAAAATGCATAAACTTGTATAAATTGATTAGAAAAAAGACAACAGGAGTACTGGACACCTTATTGTTGGAGTCTATATCATAAATATTACAGCTGCTAATACATTGAGAGATTCACCAAGAAGTTACCTTCGTTCGAGATAAAGATGACACTACACTAGGAAAATTTTGGTTGATTTCTTGCATTGACTGCAAAGGATCAGAGGCTTGTACTATTCTCTGTGCAGTTTGATGTCCTAAATCTGTTCAAGGGGGAAATTTTTTGCAATTTGAAGATTACACATTCATAACTAGAAGGAAAAAGAAAACCTTAAGTAAACAGTACCTTTCAGTTCCCAAACATCAAGTGTGTCTGATATTGTTGATGACAAAAGATAATCCCTGAATGCCATTATCTCTGAAGCAAGGTCAGGTTTGCGTTCCTGCAAAAGGAAATATGTAGGATATTGCGGCTTGTATTTGGATTAGGATTAAACTCTTAGGAGTTTGTTATTATCTGTACTTAATGTTTTATGTAAATAGATTAGGATTAAAACTCCTAAAGAATCCTAAGCCTTGTACAGAGTTAGAAGTTTTGTAGTTCTAGGAATCCTTATCCTAGTTGAACTCCTACATGACTCTATAAAAGAGTCTCATGTTGTATCTTTTAGAATCAATCGAATAACAGAAAATGTATTTTGTTTTCTACTCTTTCTACATGGTATCAGCTGGGATTTCGATTCCTCAACCCTAGTCGACTTCCAAATCAAAACAAATCACCAGAAAAACCTCCTGCTCGATGGCTACTTCTTCTTCAACCATCGATATCTCATCTTCATCGGGATTTATTTCTGGTTCGGACGACCTCAAGTTGGCAAGAACTACTGAAACGAATTTGGCCATAAAAGAACCTGCAGGTACCTCCTTCCCAACAGCCCTATTGTCTACACAGTTCAATCCAACTTGGATCATCGACTCTGGGGCTTCCGACCACATGACTGGTAATAAAGATTTATTTCTCAATTACTCAGCCTCCTCTTCGGGTAGATCAATTAAAACTGCTGATGGTTCTCTCTCACAAATTGCGGGTTCTGGTTCTATTATTATTAATCCCAATCTGGTGCTAGATGATGTTCTATTTGTACCAAATCTTGCCTGCAATCTTATCTCTGTTAGCAAGCTTTCGAAAACCTTGAAGTATTCTGCAAGTTTTAATGACTCTGGTTGTATTTTACATGCTATGGACTCAAAAAAGACAATCGGCACTGCCAGTTTGCACTGTAAGAATGCGTATAGTATTCTAATTCATATAGGAGTTAGTTTATTATTTAAAGTGTTGTAGTTGTACTCTAAGTCTATCCAATAGAGTTAGAAGACTAAACCTAGTAGGACTCCTTATCTAACATAAAGTCCTAACCTATAAAATCTGTATGTACTCTGTAATTTATCATGAGATTTTTTTATCATCTAATACACAAAAGAGTTTTTTGTTTATCTTCATGCACAATGGTCTTTATTCTCTCCATCACCTTGCACCTCTTTCTCTCTTTCCTCCTTTACTACTTTAGAACAATTTGATGATGTGTTATTATGGCATTTTAGGTTAGGTCACCCTAATTTTCAATATTTGTCAAAGTTTTTTTTTTGATAAGAAAGGGAGGCCTCATTAAAAACCCCCTTCATAACTGTCCGAAACCCTTGTAAGGGGATCGGCAGTCAGTGGAAGGAGGAAAAGAGTGCCTCAAATTTTATTCATAATAGATTCAGTACATAGAAATACAACTGGTTCCCTGCCATTCCATTACAAAGTACATCCCTTACTCACTCACCCAATCCCCTTTTTAGCAAGTTCATCAGCTTTACAATTGCCACTCCTAGCAATTAGACAGCAAATGACATTCCTATCTAACACCTTAGACCTTATGTCCCTAACGATACTCCCATAACATGGAGGGCAAGGTACACAATCCTTGATCCACTCCAAAGCTACCGAGCAGTCACTCTCCAGTATAAGGCGTCCCTTCGGGCTCCAAACTGACTCGAAAAACAGACCCAGCCCCCTTTGAATAGCTTTTAACTCAGCTAGAATAGGAGGGCCAGGCCCTATCGAGTTAGCAAAGCACATCAATATTTTATTGTTAGAGTCCCTAAGCAATCCTCCAAAACCACCTTTCTTCCAGTCACTTACCACAGCTCCATCTACATTCATTTTGTAATACCCTACAGGAGGAGGAATCCATCCACTGATCTTCGGGTTGTACATCCTATTGGAAGCGAGACAGTCTACCAAGCTTGGATCACCTGTAAGCGAGTCTATAGTCACTGCCGCGTTAGGCTCCTTAGCTAAGAACCAAGCTGCAACTCTGTATCTAGTGATGAAGGCTAGTTGTATAGACTCAAGGGGCTCATTTTCGAAAACAACTCTGTTTCTAGCTTTCCATACAGACCATAATACAGCCCCGGGAATGAATCTCCAAATTTTGGATTTCGGAACAAAATCAACCCAGACTGAAATCAAAGATAGCACCCCGTTTGGTAACACAACAGATAAATTCCAAGCTCGAAAAAATGTGTTCCACAAATCCCTAGCAAAATTGCAGTTTAAAAACAAATGATCAATAGTTTCTGAAGATTGCTTGCATAGTGGACAGAGGTTTTCCGAATCGTTTAAAACCCCTCTTAATAAGTTCCACCTTGAGTGCAATTTTGCCATGAGCTAGCTGTCATAAGAAGAACTCAACCCTTGGCGGTACGAGACCTTTCCATGAAAAGGAATACCAAGAATTACCCGAACTTCTTCTATTTACCATTAATTCCCTACATGATTTAGTCGTGTATACCCCTTCACCATTACCATCCCATATTAATCTGTCTTCTTCCGCTGGATCCAACTTAACCCGACTTAAATCTGTCATCAGCACCAGCCATAACTCTAACTCCCACTCTGCTAAATTCCTTCTCATTCTCACGTCCCATTCCCACCCTAAAGAACTGTAAGAACCAAACTCAGCTAGCTTCCCTCCTTTATTGGTGGCGAGAATGAAGAGCCTAGGGAATTTCATCTTCAAAGGGACATTGTACAACCAACAGTCTTGCCAAAATGCTATGTTATCACCTCTGCCAACTTTAAACTGAAGGTGAGATCGAAGGCAGCCCCTGACATCATCCTCCTTTGTAAAATTGTCAACCACCCCTCTCCAAATCCAAGAGCCTGCTGGATATTTGACATTAGAGATAGTCAAATCATTTTTATTTAGATTATATCTACTGCAAATCATCTTCTTCCACCAAGAGTCTTTTTCATCCCCAAACTTCCAAATCCATTTTCCAAGTACGGCCTTATTCATTAGCTTTAGATTTGGGATTCCCAGTCCTCCTATTTCTTTTGGCAAGCACACCGTATCCCAACTAATCCAGTGAATTTTGTTGACATTCTTCCCACCACCCCCAAAGAAATCTTGCAAATAGGGAGTTTAGCTTTTTGCACACAGTCAAAGGCAGTGGAAAGATTGAAATAAAATATAATGGCATAGCTGATAATACTGATTTAATCAATACCAATCTGCCTGCGACTGATAATGAAGCTGCCTTCCACCCCGATAACTTGTCTTGGACTTTTTCGATGACCGAATCCCATAATGTGACCGAGTTCCTTTTCGCCCCAAGTGGCAAGCCAAGATACTCCGATGGAAATGAACCTCTCTTACAACCAATGGAAGAAGCCCATTTATCAAGGACATCATCTTCTACATTAATACCCATTAACTTGCTCTTACCTCCATTTATTTGTAGTCCCGTCAAAAGTTCAAAGATACAAAGTATTCTTCTAAGATTTTGTACTTTAGTACCAGCAGCACTGCAAAAGATATTTGTCAAAGTTATATCCATCTTTGTTTATCAATAAAAAGCCAAGTTTATTTAAATGTCATATTTGCCCTCTTGCTAAACAAACTAAAGCATCTTATCTTCCATCTCCTTATAAACCATCTCACTCTTTTTCTTTGATCCACAATGATATTTGGGGTCCTTCTCGAGTGAAGAATGCTGATGGCAATAAGTGGTTTATTACCTTTATTGATGATCATAGTAGGATTACTTGGACTTATTTAGTGAAAGAAAAGTCTGAAACTGCGAGGGTTTTTGAGAGGTTTTATAACATGATTCTTACTCAATTCCAAACCAAAATTCAATTGTTTAAGTCTGATAATGGGAGTGAATTTTTTGCTAAGTCAGAAGTGCATTTTTTCAAAAGCAGGGAATAGTTCAACTTAGTTCTTGTGTTGATACTCCACAACAAAACAAAATTGCAGAAAGAAAAAACAGACACCTCCTTGAAGTTGCTCATTCTCTTTTATTTACTTGTAATGTCCCTAAATACTTGTGGGGTGAGGCCTTGTTAACAGCCACATATTTGATCAACCGCATGCCTAGTAAGGTTTTGAAATTTCAAACACCTCAATCTGTCTTCCTGGAGAGTTATCCACATTTTAAGCCTATCTCTTCTATTTTACCTTTTAAAATATTTGGTTGTACCATCTTGATTCATAACTTAGCCCTAATAAGTCCAAGTTAGATCCTAGATCTTTGAAGTGTGTACTAGTTGGTTATTCTTCACTCAAGAAGGGCTATAAATGCTATCATCCTCCTTCTCACAGAATTTTTGTTACTATGGAGCTTACATTTTTTTAGCATGATCCTTACTTTCCTCAGGCTGCAATTCAAGAGGAGACTTGGGATGATTTTCAGCCTTCTCCTCACCCTCAGGTAATCTCTCCCAATATTTCTATACCACCAGTTTTTGAATCCACTACTTCACCTTTATCCGAACCTACATCTCGTTTACCAACTCCTTCCAAAACACCTACACCTATTCGAAACACATTCACTCCTTCCAAAACTCCTCAAAACTTTTCGAAAACACCTAAACAAATTTTGACCTATATAAGGAAAAAGGAAACTATACCAAAAGGTCATTTTGCAATCTGACACTTTTCGTGAGTTGGATTTGAGTCCATCTGCCAATATGGAGGAGGAAGGTAATATAATCAGTGAGCCTACTATCCCTAATCTTGATGATTTTCCTATTGCTATTAGAAAAGGGGTTAGAAAGTGTACTAAACTGTAAGTTATCTGAGAAGTGTTAGAACTTGAGAGGGAGTTTAAGTTGACGAGGAGTGTTAGAGTTTTTATTTAATGTGTAATTAGAGTTTATTCCTAATCAGTAGTTTAGATTTACTAGAAGTCTTATTTAAATTAGGAATAAGTATTATTTCAATTAAAGATAAAAATATAATTTTAGTTATATTAAAACTCTATATCAGCCTATTTAAAGGCTTGCTCTGTATACATTTGATAATTAAGAATAATAAGAAAATACAGAGAAACACATTGTTCTCTCTGGAAAATATCTTCATCATCTTCAAACAACAAATCTCTAACCACCGATCACACACAAACCACCATGGCCCCTTTCTCACATGGTATCATGAGCCAACAACGGTCTCGATGTTGTCACCACTGCTGCCATCTCTTATCTGAAACAGATCGACGACGATCTGATTTTTCAGATGCACATCGTTTTTCTTTTCCGCAACGTCATTAGGCCACACTCGTTCTTTGGATTCTCTCTCGCTGGAATCTTACATCTCTGGTAAAATTTCTACTCGTTTAATTTGCTGCTTTGTTCTCTATTTAATGGTTCTATCTTAGCCAATCAAAAAGATAGATGAAAAGGTTATAGTTTAGCCTTAAAAACTATTTGGTTCTATCTTAGCCATCCATCCTAAAAGATAGGAGAAGAGGTTTTAGTTTAACCTTAAAAACTAGATAATATATTTTTTAAGGGATTCTACATCAAAGATCCAAGCTGGAACTCTAGTCTGTGTAACTACCAGCTTGAGGGGAGTGTAGATTCCTGTGATCACTTCCTACATCGTTCGCATCAGACCTTTTAGTCAGGAACTGCATGCTGGAGCAGTCTTTGTATTCCAACTGATGCATCAACCATCTCAAGCGTACCATAAGTTGAATGGCATCAACAATTGTTGCGCAAGAACATCATGGTTCTGTCCTCACTCTTCAAATCAAAGACTCCCGAGAACGAGGAGCATTTTTCTCTAAGAAACAACAGAAGAAATATGAGTAGGGCATCACATCCAAGATCCAAGCTGGTGCTCTACTACGTTTGCTCACCAGCTTGAGGGGGAGTGTAAGTTATCTGAGAAGTGTTAGAACTTGAGAGGGAGTGTAAGTTGACGAGGAGTGTTAGAGTTTTTATTTAATGTGTAATTAGAGTTTATCAGTAGTTTAGATTTACTAGAAGTTTTATTTAAATTAGAAATAAGTATTATTTAAATTAAAGATAAAAATATAATTTTAGTTATATTAAAACTCTATATCAGCCTATTTAAAGGCTTGCTCTGTATACATTTGATAATTAAGAATAATAAGAAAATACAGAGAAACACATTGTTCTCTCTGGAAAATATCTTCATCATCTTCAAACAACAAATCTCTAACCACCGATCACACACAAACCACCATGGCCCCTTTCTCACATAAACATCCTATTCAGAAATTTGCTAGATACAGTTCATTGAAGTCATCCTTTAAAGCCTTTACAACAAGCTTAGATAAAGAGCAGATTCCTTCCACAGTTGATGAAGCTTTAAAGCATCCCAAGTGGAGAAAGGTTTTCGAAGAAGAAATCAGTGCTCTTGAGAAGAATGGTACCTGGACAATAACTGATCTTCCCCAAGGTAAAAAACTTGTTGGTTGTAAGTGGGGTTTTGCTGTGAAATATAACTATGATGGTAGTGTCCAGAGATACAAAGCGAGGCTTGTGGCTAAAGGCTATACATAGACCTATGGGACCGACTACACAAAAACTTTTGCTCCAGTGGCAAAACTTAACATTGTTCGGGTATTACTAAGTCTAGCTATCAATTCTGATTGGAAGCTTCACCAACTTGATGTGAAGAATGCATTCCTTAATGGAAAGTTAGAGGAAGAGGTTTATATGAAGATTCCACCTGGTCTGAGATCGATTGAAAGAGATCAGAAAGTTTGTAAGCTCAACATGTCACTTTATGGTCTGAAACAGTCTCCTCAAGCTTGGTTCGACAGATTCACCAAAGCTATTCTGAAGGATGGATACAAGCAATCATTGGTGGATCACACTCTCTTCATTAAGGTAACCTCAGAAAACAAAAGAGTTATCTTAATTGTCTATGTAGATGATATAATTGTGACAGGAGATGATGAGGAGGAAATTGGGTGCTTGAAAAATCTTCTACATAGAGAATTTGAAACAAAGGATTTGGGACAGCTTCGATACTTCCTCGGAATGGAGGTTGCTAGATCAAATGAAGGGTTGGTGATTAATCAAAGGAAGTATGTCCTTGATTTGCTTAATGAAGCAGGGATGCTCGGGTGTAAACCAGCAGATACACCAATGGAAGCCGGCTTGAAATTCACTAAGAAAACATGCACTTTAGTTGACAAAGAGAGATTCCAAAGATTAGTGGGAAAACTAATCTATCTATCCTTGACGAGGCCAGACATTGCATTTCCAGTAAATGTGATTAGTCAGCATATGACAAATCCTAATGAAGAACACATGGCGGCAGCTAACAGAATCCTCAGGTACTTGAAGAAAACTCCTGGACATGGTTTACTGTTTAAAAAGACACAGGACAAAACTGTGAGAATCTTTACAGACTCAAGTTGGGCAGGAGAACTAACTGACAGAAGATCGACAAATGGGTACTGTGCATTTGTTTGGGGAAATCTTGTAACTTGGAGAAGCAAGAAGCAATCGGTGGTATCCAGAAGCAGTGTTGAAGCAGAACTTAGAGCTTTGGCTCTAGGAATGTTTGAAGGAATTTGGCTACTCAAGTTGCTTAAGGAATTACACGCTAACTAAGAAGACAAGTTCGAGGTTTTGTGTGATAATCAATCAGCCATTCAGATTGCAAAGAATCCAGTTCAACATGATCAAACAAAACATGTTGAGATAGACAAGCATTTTATTGCAGAAAAAATTGTCAATGGGGTAGCTACTTTGTCATATATTCCCACAGGAGGCCAACTAGCTGACATTCTCACAAAGGCCTTATCCAAAACAATTTTTGATGACTTTCTATCCAAGCTGGGACTATACAATGTATACTCACCAACTTGAGGGGGAGTGTAGGATATTGCATCTTGTATTTGGATTAGGATTAAACTCTTAGGAGTTTGTTATTATCTATACTTACTATTTTATGCAAATAGATTATGATTAAAACTCCTAAAGAGTCCTAAGCCTTGTATAGAGTTAGAAGTTTTGTAGTTCTAGGAATCCTTATCCTAGTTGAACTCCTACACGACTATAAAAGAGTCTCATGTTGTATCTTTTTGAATCAATCGAATAACAGAAAAAGTATTATGTTTTCTACTCTTTTTAAAAAATAAAATAAAATGTTAACTTCAAGATGACATGGTACACATTTCACAGTTAGAAAATGAAGAAACTGATGAAAACAATATGTTTTCTCAGTGTATTATATTTCTCATATACGTAAAACTTACAGTGATAGTCTTTTAAAGACTTCAATACAAGAGTTAAACTATAACTAGGAGTTCTAAGTATTTACAACTCTAATCTCTTATCTCTTATCTCTTAGAGTTAGGATAGGATTAATCTAATCTATTTACATTCAAATTATAGAATTCCTAATCTTATATAACTTACACTCCCCCTCAAGCTGGTGAATATACACTGTATAATCCCAGCTTGGATATAAATTCATCGAAAATCTGTTTAGGCAGTGCTTTAGTAAGTAAATCAGCTAGTTGCTCTTCAGTAGGAACATAAAACAGATCTGCTATACCATCATTCACTTTTTCAGAAATGAAATGCCTGTCTATTTCAACATGCTTAGTTCGATCATGGTGAACTGGATTTTTGGCAATCTGAATAGCAGATTGGTTATCACTTAGAACTTCAAATTTTCCTCCTTGTTCCATCTCTAACTCTTTTAGTAATCTCAGTAACCACATTCCTTCACACATCCCAAGCGCTAGAGCCCTGTACTCTGCTTCTGCACTGCTCCTAGACACCACTGTTTGCTTCTTGCTTCTCCAAGTTACAAGATTTCCCCACACAAATGTGCAGTAACCACTAGTTGACTTCCTTTCAGTGAGTTCTCCTGCCCAACTAGAATCTGTGTAGACTTTAACAGACTTGTCTTCTAATTTTTCAAAGAACAAACCGTGACCTGGAGTTCTTTTTAAATACCTCAGAATCCTATGTGCTGCTTCAAGGTGTTCCTCTCTCGGGTTTGTCATGTGCTGACTAATAATATTAACAGGATAAGCTATATCAGGTCTGGTTAAGGACAAATATATCAGCTTCCCTACTAACTTTTGGAAACTTTCTTTGTTTACTTGAGCACCCAACTCTTTCTTATTAAACTTCAAGTTAGTCTCCATAGGTGTGTCTGCAGGTTTACAGCCCAGCATGCCAATTTCAGCTAATAAATCCAGTACATACTTCCTCTGGTTTATCACAAGTCCCTTACTGGATCTCGCAACTTCCATACCCAAGAAATACCTAAGTTTTCCCAAGTCCTTTGTTTCAAATTCACCATTCAACAAACTTTTCAACCTATTAATCTCGATGTAATCATCTCTTGTAATCACTATGTCATCAACATACACAATTAAAATAACTCTTTTCTGTTCAGAAGTTACCTTGATGAAAAGTGTATGATCTGCTTGGCACTGTTTATAACCATCTTGAATGATGACCTTAGTGAATCTATCAAACCAGGCTCTTGGTGATTGTTTCAACCCGTAAAGTGATTTGTCAAGTTTGCACACCTTTTGAGCTCCCAAATCACCCTTCAATCCAGGAGGCATTCTCATATAAACCTCTTCTTTCAACTGACCATTCAGAAATGCATTTTTTATATCTAATTGGTGAAGATCCCAATCTTTATTCACTGCTAAGCTGAGTAAGACCCTAACAGTATTGAGCTTCGCCACAAGTGCAAATATTTCCTTGTAATCAATCCCATATGTTTGAGTGAAGCCCTTAGCTACAAGCCTTGCTTTGTACCTCTGAATGCTGCCATCAGAGTTATATTTAATGGCAAACACCCATTTACAGCCAACAAGTTTCTTTCCTTGTGGTAAATCTGTTACAGTCCAAGTATCATTTTTTTCTAGTGCCTCGATCTCCTCTTCAACTGCCTTCCTCCATCTAGGATCTTGCAAAGCTTCCTCAATGGTTGCTGGAATTTTATGGCTATCTAAATTGACTGTAAAAGCTTTAAATGAAGGCATTAGATGTCCATAAGCAACAAATCTCTCTATTGGGTGCTTAGTACATTGTCTCACACCCTTTCTTTTAGCAATGGGCAAATCATCAATATCCAAAGTAGGTACATGAATTTGAGAAGTTTCATTACCTTCATTACCTTCTGGAGCACATGGACTCAGTTCCAACTCTTGGCAAATGTCAGACTGCAAAATGTCCTCAGGAATAACTTTCTTTCTTCTCGTATAAACACTTAGGTTTTTGGTAGGAGTTTGCGTATGTAAAGGAACTGTTAAAGGAGAGTTTTGAGGGGCTGCAAGGGAAGTAATAGGAGATGGAACACAAGGATTTATAGGAGTTTTAGGTTCTGGTGATGACAGATTATTAGAAGGAGTTGTAGGAAAGGTATGTAAAGGTTTAGTAGAAGATATAAGGGGTGAAACCTGATTATAACTTGAACAGTTTAAGGGCTGAAATTCATCCCAAGTCTCCCCCTGAATGACAGCCTTGGTGAAGTAAGGGTCATGTTCAAAGAAAGTCACATCTAAAGAAACAAAAAACTTTTTAGTGGGAGGATGGTAACATTTGTAGCCCTTCTTAAGAGTAGAATAACCCAACAAAACACACTTGAGGGATCTAGGATCAAGTTTTGACAGAGAAGGATTATTATTATGAACAAACACTACACAACCAAAAATTCTCAAGGGAAGTACAGAGGACATAGGTTTAAAATGAGGATAATTCTCCAAAAACACAAACCTAGGTGTTCTGAATTTTAAGACTTTACTAGGCATTCGGTTGATCAAATATGTAGCAGTTAGTAAAGCCTCACCCCAGAAATGTTTAGGAACATTATTTGAAAACAGTAAGGACCTAGTAACTTCCAACAAGTGTCTGTTTTTTCGCTCGGCAATCCCATTCTGTTGTGGTGTATCAACACAAGAACTAATTTGCACAATCCCTTTCTCTTTGAAAAAATCACCTAAAGACTTAGCAAAATACTCTCCCCCATTATCAGATTTAAAAATCTGAATTTTACTAGCAAATTGGGTTTCAATCATAGTATAGAATCTCTGAAAAATAGAAGCAGTTTCAGATTTGTCTCTCATTAAATAGGTCCAAGTAGTTCTACTGTGATCGTCTATAAACGAGATAAACCATCGACAACCATTTATATTCTTTAATTTAGAAGGGCCCCAAATATCACTATGAATAAGAGAAAAAGGTTGCAAAGGTTTATATAGAGATGGTGAATATGTTGTCTTTGTGTGTTTAGCAAGTTGGCAGACATGGCATTTAAAGAACTTTGGCTTTTTATTAATAAACAATGCAGGAAAAAGTTTAGCAAGATAAAAGAAACTTGGGTGGCCTAACCTAAAATGCCATAGCATAACATCATCAAGCTGTCCTAAGGAAGAAATAGAACTACTAAAAAGAGCTTGAGGAAACAAAGGTTGTTGGCTATGTAGAATGTAGAGCCCATGATGCAGCCTAGCATTGCCAATCAACTTCTCCGAGTCCATTGCCTGCAATACACACTTATTATCAGTAAACTTGGAAACACACTTCAAATCTCTAGAAAGTTTACTAACGGACAGAAGATTGCAGTCCAACTTGGGAACAAAAAGAACATCATGTAACAACATATTCTCATATATAAACACAGAACCACTTCCTGTTATAGGAGACAAAGAGCCATCTGCTGTCTTTATTGATCTCTTGGGAGAGGTAGGCACAAAAGTATGAAACAAATCTCTATTCCCAGTCATATGATCAGATGCTCCTGAGTCTATGATCCATGCTGGAGCAGTTTGTGCAGAAAGTAGGACAGTATGAAAAGAATTGCTCTTTATACCTTCTGGTTCTGTCAAGGCTAGATTAGCCTCATTAGATGCACCAAATTTGCCAAATAGCTGCTGCAATTCCTCAATTTTCTTTTTGGTGAAACTACTAACACTACCAGCCGTTGCCAAATTGGATTGAGAATCCCGAGAGCCCTTTGGTTGAGGGGGCTTCCAATCTGCTGGTTTTCCATGGAGCTTCCAACACTTCTCTCGATAATGACCAACCTTCTTGCAATAATCACACCACGGCTTCCCTTTTCTGTTATTACTGGAAGAGGAAGATTGGGTGATTAGGACATATCCATCATGTGAAGGAGGATCAGGAAGCATCAGAGTCCTCCGACTTTCTTCCCTTCTTACAGCAGAAAACACTTCTCGAATGGATGGGAGAGTCGTGCTACCAAGTATTCTGCCCCTCACCTCATCCAAGTCTTTATTCAGTCCATTAAGAAACTGAAAAATCCTTCTTTGAGCAGTAATCGTCTTGTATAAGGCTGCATCATTCGGAGTCTCCCACTCGTTTGCCTCATAGAGATCGATCTGCTGCCACAAATTAGTTAGAGTGTTATAATATAAAGTAACACTCATGCTTTCCTGTTTCAGATTTGATGCTTGACTCTCAATTCCAAAGAGTTCAGAGGTATTATCAGTGCTAGAATAGGTTTCCTGGACAGCACGCCAAATTTCAGAGGCTGACTCATATAAAAGAAAAATTTTCCCCACTGTAGGAGCCATAGAATTCAACAGCCAAGACATTACTCTGCCATTCTCTTGCATCCATTTGGCATAACCTGGATCTTTAGCATCAGGTTTTTTAATCTCCCCTGAGATATAACCTAATTTACCTCGCCCAATAATAAAAATCTTCACTGACTGTGACCATTCCAAGTAGTTATTGCCAACCAGTCTATGACAAGTAACTACTGAACTAGAGGAATCAGAAACATCATCATAACCATTAATAGGTTATGTCACAGAATCAATTTCGGAGGAAGAAGAAGTATGGGCCATCGACTAGAGTTTAGAAATCGAAACCTAATCTGAGAAAAGGTTGAAAGTCTTTTTGTTTTCTCAAGAAGAAGGAAGGATCGAACCTAAATTGATACCATGAAGAAACTGATGAAAACAATATGTTTTCTCAGTGTATTATATTTCTCATATACGTAAAACTTACAGTGATAGTCTTTTAAAGACTTCAATACAAGAGTTAAACTATAACTAGGAGTTCTAAGTATTTACAACTCTAATCTCTTATCTCTTAGAGTTAGGATAGGATTAATCTGATCTATTTATTCAAATTATAGAATCCTAATCTTATATAACTTACAGAAAATCATTATGAGCAGTGTTGACTACTCTCCAAAGAGAAAGGACCAGTGCTTTAAGTTTATTCATATATGTCTATGTAACTAATGTTCCTTGAAATAGTTGAACTTGTATTGGAAGAAAATAAGGGGAAAAAAGGAAAGGTGAATGATAACGAACCAGAATTTTTGAAAATATAAACCCTCTAACTTCTTGGCTAAGATCTTCAGTGTGAGGATCTTCTAGCGTTACACCTGCAACTCAAGTCTCAAGCCCTTAGATACCTCAACCAAAGCAATAAAGCATGTGATTAGAAGCAAACAAGCATGCATGATAACAAAAAAATGCACGACATTTTTTTTCCGAGATATTCCTATTTGTAATAGAACACCATGGGCATTCCCAAGAAGTTATTGTATTACAATAGAGAACCATAAAGAAGAATGAGATGTATTCATATGGAGCAAATAAAAAAAGTTCAGTTAAAAAATAAAAATAAAATAAAGGACTAATCAAGGATGAAAGTTTCCAAAAGCCAAAGAGCAAACAAGTTAGAACAGTTCCAAGACAGAAGTGTCTGCATTAGAGAGCACACTGATTAAAGAAGAATCATAAAGAAATCAAAAACATCAACCACAAAAATACTGCTAGATCTACCAAGGAAATATCACAATTGAATTCAAGTGCAAAGATCCATAATAGCAATTGAGAAAAAGCAATAGAAGATAACCACATAATACATAGAAGCATTGGAAAAGGTAAAAATAAATAAATAAATAAATGGTAAAATAAATCAATTGACCAAATTGATAAAGAGGTCATGCTGTCTTGCACAAGGAGTGGCTTTTGAATTTGCAACTGCTCCACCAAGAGTGCTAACCTTTCTTTATGGTACTGTCATCCATGGCCTTATACTCCATATTCTTCAAAGCAAGCTCTACACCATAGCCACCCAAGTTCAAGGAATCCATTGCACCAACAGCCCCACATGGGCCAACTTCTCCTTCACAACCAGAAGGTAATACTGGTCTGACAACGTACTTAACTTTTCCCTGGACATAAAATAAGAAGTAAATCAGAAAATTTATAACAGGAATTGCAGCAAAGACTGATATCATAATCCTTGAAAACAGATGAAGGGAAGCATAAAATGGGAAAAAAAACTGTATGCAAATAGTATTCTGTCAGACCAGTAAACAAAGCATAAAAATGAATCAATTAGATACTACTGAGTCAGCACAAAACCAATGATGAAGGTCACAACTAAGCACCAGATGGATCTCAAATAAGTTATTAATTCAAACAAGAAATCTAGCTTATTTTGATTGCAATAGGTGCTTTACTTCAGATGATGCCTGCTAGTTAATATGTGATTAAATAATGTTCATAAAGCAAAAAAAAAAAAACACCACAGCAATTATCAATATAGCAAAAATCATATATGTTATCTGGTTTACGAGCAAAAGAAAATCTAAAGTGAGAACACAACAAATTCAACCACACCAAACTGACCTCTTTGGCAGCTTGAACTAGGGTAAGATGGAACTCCCTAAAACATTCTGTTCCAAGGGCACCATACAGAATACCAACAGGGCTCATAATATTTGAATCAAAATGAACGTGATCAAATTCATACAATTCAGGCTGCTGAAAGGAGTCTCCACTGCTGGCAACCAAGAAATGAAAGTAACAAGTATTCAATCAAAAGCAACTTTTGGCCACTTCAACTTAAAAAAAATGGTTTTTAACAAAACACATATACATAAAGAGCCACATTACATTTCAGTATGTCTCTGAAGCCACGACTGGAGTTCTGCAACATCAAAGAACAACTCCTCACCAATGTCCACCCAACAACATTTTCCATGAGGGCTTCTCGGGTTTACACCAACAAGCAAGGGGTCCAACTTTTTAGTTCCCACGGCTTCACTAGCATCACCCTCGCTCACATTGTGTGAGTAACTATCATCAGACAGCGGAAAAGAAGAAAGAGACTCCTCAGCTAGTTGCCGGTAAAGCACCAATCGTGGGGATGCTGATCTTAGAGTCAAGGAGAATTCAAATAAAGATGCCAATGATTCACTTAAAAGAGAGCTGCCATGCTTCAAAATCTTTACAAGGCAGTCTTTAGCTGAATGAGAACCACCCTCAGTTTTTGCAACAGGTAGCCAGCCATCAATGAATTCCCAAAAAAGGTTTTCTGACTCCTTGGAAAGTAATTCACTGTAACAATTACAAAAGCATAAAAAATGTGGATTTAGATAGAAAGATAGATAGCGGAAACTAAACTAACACTAAAAAGGAATGAAAGAAAAAAAGAAACAACCCCTATCCCAAAATTACTCCACGAGCATAACTCCAATCCAAACAAATAATCAAATACCAACAGATACGAATACGAATAAATACATGAATTCCACAACAAGAGAACCATTAACAGGCAAAGGCAAAAATTCAAGTAATAAGAGGAAGAAAGGGAACAGACCCGGCTTCCAAAAGCAATGGAGTACCCGACCATTTAGCCCGAATCGCAACTTGAACGTTCTTCGGCCTTTGATTTTGAGCTCCAACAAAAGTGAACCCAGAAATTAAAGAACAGGTGAGGAAGAACAAAATGCAAAACCGAGATCCGAAACGGGGATCCATTTGGGTAAAACGAAACTAGATTTTTCCAATCGACCTCTATATGATTTCAAATAGAAACAGATCCGACATTGATGAGTAACTCAGAGGGATCGGACTTTTGAGAGTAGAGTGAGTAAAAGAGAGACGACTATAAGCGAAGACTTCTAGTTCTGGCAAAAAAGATCATGCCTTTACCGTCATTGCATAGAAAGATCAAAGGTATTTTCGGAAATCTAGAATTTTGAAATGAAGAATTTTCATTTGTTAGAATCACGTCATTACATAAGGTATAAAGTTGGCTTCTCAATTCGATTTCAAAATTTAATTCATGAAATTTTTAGGGTAAATTTTGTTTTTTCTCGATGGTTCTAATTTAAGGTTTAAAGATTGAGAAATACTTTGATGTACAAGCGTGTGTAAACTTTACAGAATTATTTTAATTTTAGGTTTAGAGTTTTAGGTTAAAGTTTGTGGATTTATGTGTTTAGTGTGTATAGTGTAAAATTTAAGATTTATAGTTAGAATTTAGAATTTAGAGTTTTAAATTTTAGGATGTTAGTACTTGAGATTTAGGTTTAAAATTTTATAGAAAAGTTGTGTAAATTTTTTTTTACACAGCTTGTGTATCAAAATATAACCCTTAAAATTTATAGAATGGTTTGGGATTTAAAGATTTAGTACAAACTATAAATCTAAAGATTAGAAGTTAGGGTTTGATTGTTATGATTTAGGATTTTAGTGTTTAAAGTAAAATTAATTAGTCATGTTTGTGAAAAAAATGGTTGATGTATAGAATAATAACCCTTTATTCAATTATGTGTTTTGTTAAAACAAGTTATTTTTCTTTAAAGTTACAATTTAGTCATTTTAACTATTTTTTGTTACAATCGAGTAATTCCGCCATTGAAATTAAAATAGACCTCTAACATGACTTTGTATAATAATATTTTTAGTCTCAAAACTTATGTATTCTATCAAATTGATCTTAATCTGAAATAATTCAATAAATTTAATCATTTTCATTTAAAAATTCTAAATAGATAAAAATATATAAGTTATGTAGTAAAAACGTTAATATACCATACCACATTAGAGGTTTATTTCAATTTTAACTGCTCAATGGCATATTCGTAATAAAAAATTGATTGAATGACTAAATTGTAACTTAAGAAGAGATAACTCGTTTGTAATCAAACACATAATTGAATGACTAACTCAACTTGATTTTTTTTATAGCCACTTACATCTTACCCATTATTCCACTATTTCAATACAAATACTACTACTTACAAGAACAACTCTTCTAACTCAATTTGATCTATTCATAACGCGGTCGTTTCAATCCAAGTAAGTTGATATTCGAATCTTGATCTTACTTTTTTTCTTTTGACAAAGAAATCTTGATCTTACTTTTAAGTAGTTGTTTGTGTAGTTTCTAAATATTGTCCCGGTTTGGTTTGTGCTGGTTTAACTTGTAAGAACGGAAGATTAGTTTTTCTCTCAAAGAAAATTAAGGGCTAAGCCTTAATTTGTCATCAATGTGAAGTTATATAACAGGTTCCTAGGGTTATATCCGAACTGTTCACAGGTTTTGCATATGATCAGAACATTATCTATACAACATACATCTAAATGCTAAAGTCTACAGTCTTCATCTCTTTCGTAAAGGCAACCCGTCTACTGCACGTTCTGCGTTGCACGATTTTCGTTTGGGGGATCGGTATAGACCTGCCCTTGCTCTCTCACATCTCTAAACATGGAAAGAAACGAATTGCGACCTTCGGATGAAGCACCTCCCAAGATCCATAATAACAATGAACTGAATGAATTCAGAGTTCCAGGATTAGGACCGGCTTCGGATTGCTGAGGCTCAGGTTGTCCGGGAATCTGCATAGAGTTGCCACCTTGGCCTATGTTTTCATTTTCCGACTGTCCTTGAGGTCCAGCAGCTTCTCCAACTCCATTTGCTGCTATTTCTTGGTCAGGTCCAGGTCTCAACCCTGTCACAGAGTTTATATCGGGTCGAACTACACCGGGATTCCTGGTGTTCAATCGTGTAATGTGTAGTGTAGACGCAAGTATAGTCGAGGATGTGATATGAAAATCCGGAGGTTGCTGAAGCTGAGACCGCCTATTCTGCATAAACCTTTGAAGAGCGGGTACCTATGGGAATAACAGATTAAATGCTCAGGCTTTTGAATATTAGCAGTATCTAATAGAGTCGTTAAAACACGAGATCCAAATCATCTTACAGGAAAGGAAATTGTCAGGCTGTTCAATAATCATTACCTCGAAACGATTCCAGAAGTACAGAATAAGGTGCTGCATGAATGCTGCAGTAGTCGAGAGTGCCAAATACGAAAAGCCTGGAGAAATAAGAAACACAGTTTTCAGATAAATGAAATAAATTTCCAGTAAAGCAAACCAATATTCTGATAAGTATAGGATGATACCATATGCATAGCAGAAGAAGTAAATGTGAAAAACCAGAAAGTAGAGCAAAAAGAAGCGTGGAAAAAACTTCATCGATATTGGAGTCCGAACACTGCAATTTAGTGACAGAAACAATCATATTAAATAGTTATTGCATCAAAACGTAAGAAAGTATACATGTTTTGATGCATAGGCGTGAATTGTACATATTACCCCAAACCCGATCAAAAAGCGGAAAAAGACAACAATCTTCTTATCTAGGTGAGGTGATTCCAACAATATGGTAGAATGGAAAAGGCGTGCATTGTACATATTAACTCGAATCCAATCATAAAGAGAAAAAAGACACGACGCTCATCTAATCTCATCTAGGTGAGGTGATTTCGAATGTATGATAGAGAGATTGAGCATGCCATTTTGCTCAAGTTTATTATGCCTGCTTGTAGACACCACCTACCCTATGTTACTCCAACTTGGATGTTGTGTCGGATAGTATCTCTTCGACGGACATGTTCAATTTCTTTAAGCTTTTCCATGTAGTTAGAGGATCCTTGGAGGGTTATCCTCATCATCATATCAGAAAATATGTCGGACACGAGTACTATAGTCGTAGTAACATAACACTCACCTACCTACCTACATGGCTAAAAAAACATGCACAACCCAATGTTTACTAATTGAGAGAGGAAAGGAGAGAGACCTGATCAGTATAAATAATTCACACAACCAGACAAGAATTAGAACCATGAAAGCCAAAAGCTGATCATCATAGAACTCGAATAGAAAAAATAGGATGCCAATCATAATCTGCCAGAAAACAATGACATATTCTGTAAGAGCCAAGAGGCTAGTGGCGACACTTAAAATTCAAATGAAAAGTAAAAAGATGTTTTATAATCAGAAAAAGACTTCGAATAGTACTTAATTTGAGATAAGATTTAGGCGCTTACTGGTACAAATACAAGCGATTCGATCACATGCACAAATATCAACTGAAATGTTGGAAGCCTATGTCGAGCATGGTGTTGAAGCTGCACTGCAATAATTTGAGAAAAAAAAAAGGATGTATCCAAACATATTTGACGATTGAAAGAATAAACGATGCATTACGCAAACGAAAAAGCACTTCCACATCACTCTAGTCACAGGATTCATCCATCAATATAATCCGATTGAGAGACTCTTCATCTTAAAGGATTTTGATAAGGGAGACAAATTAGCATCCGTTTTTCAATCATGAACTGCTAAAGAAAAAAATAAAAATGGAACAAACATGATCCCATGGATACACAAACTTCGAGTTGCTTGCACCATATGTCACATCTCCTGAGTCCTGCCGAGAAAATAGTATTGAACAAACCTGTGAACTTCAGCATGCGAGTCTGAGTTTCCCTCAATGTAAATGATACTGACATGGTGGTTGTGAAAAATACAAACAATGACATCATGAGCACGCCACACTTGGTGACAAGATAGTCTGCATTGAAACCAGATAAAAAAAATACATAACTCACCAAGGAAAATTTCATCCCCTTGATTCAAAACAAGATTAAAGAAATGAAATGTGACAAACATATATTATCATCTTAGCCATTTTATAAGGACTGTCATTTTTCTCACCATTTCTAGCTCTTTCTTTCTTTTTCTTGTTATTTTTACCTTTATTTTTGTGTTTTTTGAGAACGTGCTCCAAATTACATTAGCATCTTCAAGTGCAGATGGGCAAAGACTTAAAAGCACACCCATCGAAGATGGGGTCGTAACTAATTGCAAAATAAATAGGTCCAAATTACATGCACAAGTGATACTATAACCTTGGATGGCCAAGCTTGTGTAATAAAGATCTTAATATATGAAAAGAAGTTAAAACTACAAACCTCCAACTCTTGTGGATCCATGTGGCAATTCTTGAGCATAACTAAGATTGTAGAATTCCTTTGTCTGAAAATTATAAAGATAACCTGAAATACAATTCCCAAATATGTATAAAGAGTATGAAGTGACAAAATAGCCCAGAAATCACACTACAAATAAGAGCACAAAATGCATCAATATATTCCAATTAATTCATAAAGCCCGCAATCATAATGCATATTCTAAACTTAGCCTCCATAATATGCTATATGCAATATATGTCAAAATCATTCAATTTTAAGTAGAAGGTGACTGAAAATATTTAGGTAAAACAAAAGCCAACATTACGGCTAGAAGGATCTGCAGAGAATCGGCTTCTCATCACAAGATTGCCACTTTCAGCACTAATGTGAATTACACAATGTTAGAGAGATGTCAAATTACTGAATATATAAAAAGGATTTCCACTAAAGATTGTGTTCATTTAGAAGTTAAAACTGGGGCAGGAAACAGTACTTGGCATTTCATCGACAAAATTAAAAATTAAACTACCGTGTGATATTTGACAAACATGAAAGTATATTAGGAATAAAATGAAAGACATGCTTAAAAAGATAAAACAATCTTAAAATAAAATTGGGAGAGAAATCTAGGGAAACATATTAATATTGTGTGATACAGTCAAACAGCTGGTACAAACACATTTTGTTCTACAATACTCAAAAAGCCGCCAAAAGAAGTGCAATGCTGCACCCATATAACAATGTATTACCTTGACCAGGCTGGTCCAATAAACTATTCATCAAAATAGTGTCATACCCAACAAATCTATTGATGAGAAGTTGCTGCCACCTGCAATAAGATGGCATTCATTAATATATGGCTTCTTTGTTTTTTTAGTAATAGCATTTAGATCGAGAACAAGCTGATAAAGCAAATGACATGATTAGGGCTGTAAATGAGAGCTCGACTCGGTCAAAGCTAGACTCGATTGGACTCGACTCGAGCTCGAATTCGGCTTGAGTTCTTAACGAGCCGAGCTACTTGATACCCGACTCGAAAAGCTTGCGAGCTACTTGAAAATATAATATACTATTTTTTTATAATTTAAAATCTAAATTCCTAAACTTAAAATCCTAAAATATAAACCCTAAACATAAGTCTTAAACCTTAAAATCTAAATCCTAAATTCTAAACCCAACAACCTATACCTCTAAACCCTAAAATTAACAAGCTTGAGTTTACACAACTTGTGTATTAAAGTTTTTTTCTTGATAGAGCTTTAAATGAGACGAGACAGATGGTGAGCTACTCGAGTCCAACACGGTCAAAGATCGGTCAACACTTGACTCGATTGGGCTCGAATAAAGCTCAAACTCGACTCGAGTTCTTAACGAGCCGAGTCGAGCTTAGATTTCTCAGGCTCGTTAAAAATTACTCAAGCTCGAACTCGACTCAAAATCTTAACGAGCCGAGTCGAGCTTAGCACTACTCGAGCTCGACTCGGCTCGTTTACACCCCTAGACATGATACACCCCTAAGAAAAGATGAAAATGGCTGAAGCAAATAGTAAAGTTCAACACATTTAACCTGTTCCCAAAACAGGGATGTCGAGCTGATATGCTAATATTAATAGTACGTATGTTATGCCGTGACTTGGCTGCTTCAGGCAGCAAGAAATAACCCTGCAGCAGCAGCAGCATTTTTTATTAATATAAGATACTAAGCTTAAAAAATGACTGATTATTTGTCCAAAAGCACTAATATAGCTTTGAATGCAGCAAACATTCACCAAAACAATAGCTGGAAATTCAGAAGAGACAGAAAACACCTTTTCCATGGTATAGAGATAAGTTGGTTCAAATGCTTTACTTCTTCTCTCAAGCCAGTGTACTGCAATCAACAACATTTAAAACTATTTATAACTATTTCACATCCTAAGAATCCCAAAAATTACAAACTTAGATATAACATACCATGCACGCGTGTTCGTGCGTGCATGTGTGTGAAAGCAATTAAGAAAAATATTCTTAAGTTTAGGCTGTTCAGCTTGCACTCAGAACACATCGTGTCTTATTAAATTATGGACAACACACAAGCAAAGAAGATTGTTACATTATGGGCACCACATTGATGTAGAACTACATACACTGCACCAGCTATTGCAATTTGATATTTGTAAGTAATTGATATGGACAGAAGAAAGTTTTTTCTTATTTTAATTTTGTCGAATAGGGTGCCTTTATATAGGCTACAAGAGTTGGAATTAGACTAATAATAAAACTCCTATGTTAGGCAAAACTCCTACTAAGATAAGACTAACTTAAAGTAGGACTCTAGGACTCCTAGTTAACCTATACAAGAGTAGAGATAGAGTTAAAGTCCTAATACAAGTAAACTATGCACATACATATCGGCAGGAAGAAAATTAAATATTAGAGTCCTAATACAAGTAGTATTTCGGCAAGTATATTCCTACACTCCCCCTCAAGCTGGCGTATATACATTGTATATGCCTAGTTTGGAAATAAACGCAGTAAATGTTCCTGGAGGCAGAGCTTTTGTGAGTAGATCAGCGAGTTGGCTAGCGGATGGGACGTATGATAGTCGAGCAGTCCCATGCTTGACTTTTTCGGCTATAAAATGCCTATCAAGTTCAACATATTTGGAACGATCATGTTGAACTGAGTTCTTAGCAATTTTTATAGCAGATTGGTTATCACTAAGAATCTCAAAATCTCTAGCAGTTCGAGGGTCCACTTCATTGAGGAGTTTAAGAAGCCAAAGGCCTTCTCGAAATTCAGCTTCCGCACTACTTCGAGAAATGACACGTTTCTTACTCTTCCATGTCACAAGATTACCCCAAACAAAGGAACGATACCCAGTTGTGGATTTTCGATCTGTCAAATTTCCAGCCCAACTTGAGTCTATATAGATCTTAACAAATCTGTCTATACCTTTCCGAAAAATTAAGCCATGTCCGGGCGTCTTTTTGAGATACTTGAGAACTCGATAAGCTGCTGCCATATGCTCTTCAGTAGGGCTGCTCATATGTTGACTTAAAACATTAATAGAGAATGTTATATCAGGCCGAGTAAGGGATAAATAAATGAGTTTCCCAACAAGTGATGTGAGCACATCTTTTGATGCTGATGCTGATCCGGGGTCTTACCTTTAGGACCAATTACGCGATCTCGGGCGCAACGTTTCAGGGAAGCTCTTTTCCTTACTTGTGCTAATATTTCTGAATCATTTGATAATACTTGTGCCTTAAATAATAGGACGTATAATGTGTTGCATGCTGATATGTGACATATTTAGATTATACTACTTATTAGTGTGTTTCAGTGTGTATATAATGTGTTAAGTGTTTTTTGACTTAGTATAATATAACTTATAATATATTTGATTTAATGTGTTTATTTTTATATGTGTGTGCAGCAGATGTGTGCACGTGCAAATGAAAGTTCAGCCATATGTGTGTGATGTGCGGTGTCCGTGATCAGCACCCCTGCATATGACATGCAAGTTGGGCCATCAAAGGGCATGTGCAACCAAAATTACTCCAGCCACCTTGTTACTTTGCGTGCGGATAAGAACCAGGGTGGTTCCCTTTGCAATTTCAAAATCAGCACACATTTTCCATGTGCTCAAATAGTTGGCGCACATTTGTTTTTTTTTTTATGGCTACAATGTAATGCCGCCTCACTTGGTGGTTAATGTTCAAAATTTTGATTTTTAAACAAAACAAATATTGGCCACAAAAACAATTCGGCCAACTACCTCCAATTAGTATAAACTTGGCCGAATGACATTGTACAAACGTTACCAACTTTGAAATAAATTCATATTTGAGAGAATTTTCTCTTTTCGGTTCTTTTTAGAACTATTCGACACTCAAACTTGTTTGTTTGTCATTGATACTTCGGGTTCCTAAATTGCTATTTAGCGGGTCCAAGTCCTTTCGACGTTAAACAGATTCGATTCGGGTTTGCTCAATAGATTGTGCAGGTTCTTTCGAGTTTAGCGTTTCCAACATCGGTCGTTTTTGAAGCCTTCTTCACCATCGTTGAAGTTCTTTCCAAAACGCCAAAATTATCATATTACTCTATATTATTTTTATTTTTATTTTGTTCATCTTTAAGTCCCTATTTAAAATAAATATGTCGTATAATTTTTGTTCTTTCCTTGTTTTTATTGCAGGAACGTGCCTACAACACTCCTAGATCCGTAACAAACGAGGATAGTCCGTTTCGGCAGACTGCCCCTTATTATGTGGTAATCAGAGCCTAGGTTGTTAGATTCGTTGTAAGTTTCTGCAAATTCGAGTAAAAAAAAACAGAAAAACAAAAGCATTCGAATCAAACAAAAAAATAATTCAGCATTCGAATCAAACAAAAAAATAATTCAGCATTCGAATAAAAAAAACAGAATTTCAAAAAAAAAAAAAAAAAAAACAGATTCGAACAAAAAAAAAGATTCGAAAAAAAAACAGATTCGAACAAAAAAAACAGATTCAAAAAAAAACAGATTCGAATATTAAAAAAAACATTTTAGATTCGAAAGTGTTTATATATGTATGTATTATTATTGTTGTGTTCCTATTGTAAATGATGAAATTTGTACGAGTTTGTTATGTAACTTTGATGTGCTCGGAAATCAACCGAAGTGAACTATGCTTGTTTGTTCGGTAATAGGAAGGTTGTAAGCACGTCTTCGCAGCAAGGTTCTCTAAACTCTTCATTTTTCATCTTTTTGGTTCCTTTTTTTTCGTGTCATTAGCCTTTTCATCTTTTCTTTAATTTTTAGTCTTATTTCCTTTCTTTTTGTGTCACCTTTTTTTTTCCTTAACCGTTGTTTCCTTGTAGCCAACACCGTTGTAACAAGTTTCGAGACGTTGGATTAGTTCTTTAAAGAGCTGATTACGAGAAAGTGTAAGGGAAAAAGGCATTGAGCGTTGTGAGAACAGAAGGGGAGACAAAAAGAGCCATTCAAGTATTCTCCCGAGTGAAACACGAGCGCTGAGTGTTAATTTTTGAGTGCACTGTTCTTTGGAGTGACATCTGCGAGACTTTGATTGAGTGTGCTGTGAGGTCCTTTTTGTTTGTTTTTTTTTACTGACCTATAATAGTGTTTTCTTTTGTTTGTTTGTTTTTGTTGTTGATTATGGCAGTTTCCGATGATCACACGGTTGAACAGGATCCACTGATTCCTCAAATGCAAGCCTTAGAGAGAATGATGCAACGAGTAGTGGCTACCGCCTTAGAGCCATTACAGTCGAGGATGGATAGGTTTGATGGAGGATCCAACTCTGTTAATGATGTGTTGAACGAAAATGAAGACGAACGGTCACCGAGGCAGCATATTCCTAGACAAGGACGTGTGCAACAGGTAGACGATAATTTGACTAACATTAAGATTGCTATTCCTTCTTTTCAGGGACGCTCAGATCCTGATGCATACTTGGCTTGAGAAAGCAAAGTGGAGCACATTTTCGAGTGTTATAATTACTCGGAACATAAGAAGGTTCGATTAGCAGCAACAGAGTTTGTTGATTATGCCTTGATATGGTGGGACCAGTTATTGCTTAACCGTAGACGTACTGGTGATGACCCAGTTGCAACATGGATCGAGATGAAGCGACTAATGCGTAAAAGGTTTGTTCCTATTCACTATCATCGTGATTTGTTTCAAAAATTGCAAAACTTGAAACAGGGAAGTAGGAGTGTTGAAGATTATTTCAAGGATATGGAAATGGCTATGACGCGTGCGAATATCGAGAAAGATCGAGAAGCTACCATGGCACGTTTTCTAGCAGGGTTGAACACCGAGATTGCCAATGCTGTTGAGTTACAGCATTATGTCGAGGTTGATGACATGGTGCAGATGGCAATAAAGATTGAACGACAGCAGCGCAGGAAGTCTTCAAATCGAGGTAACCCTTCTTTTAAATCCTTTTCAAATCCATTATATACTTCTAACAATTCTAGGAAGCAAGTACCACAACAACCACTTCGGATTCGTGAGCAAGGCGAAACCAGCAAACCAAAGGCCCCCGTTGCTGATAATGGGTGTGGTAAGCATCAAGTGGTGGCGCAAGAGCGAGCACGAGATATCCAATGTTTCAAGTGCCTTGGGAGAGGACATGTTGCTAGTCAATGTCCTAACCGGAGGATTATGTTGATGCGAGATGATGGTGAGATTGAGTCAGATTCCGAGGAGGAAGTGCATGATGTCCCTACTGAAGAGGAAGACGAGACCGACCTAGAGGTTCCTGAATCTGGTAAGGTAATGGAACTTTTGGTTATTAAAAGAAGTCTGAATGTGCAACAGGTACCGGATGATCTACAGCGTGAGAATATCTTTCACACACGATGCAAGGTGCAAGACAAGGTATGTGTTGTGATTATTGATAGCGGTAGTTGTACTAATGTTGCCAGTTTAGTGATGGTTGACAGGTTAGGTCTAAAAACGACAAAGCATCCTCATCCATATAAGTTACAATGGTTGAATGATGGTGGCGGTCTTAAAGTAACCAGACAGGCTATTATACCATTTTCGATCGGAAACTACAAGGACGAGGTCCTTTGTGATGTTGTTTCCATGGATGCTACTCACCTACTATTGGGACGCCCTTGGCAGTATGATAAAAGGGCAATGCATGATGGTTAAATAAATCGTTACTCTTTTATGCATGCAGGTAAGAAGATCACTTTGGCTCCTTTGACACCGAGTCAAGTGTTTGAAGATCATGCAAGCTTGAAAAAGAGTAAAGAGACTGCAAAAGAGAAGAAGAAGATGTCCGTGTATGCGAGCAGTAATAAAATCAGGAAATGTCTTTCCTCTCAACAATCTGTTCTTATTTTGATGTTTAAAGATTATTGTTTATTGACAGATTTTCCTACTGATCTACCTTCACCGATTTTGACACTTTTGCAGGAGTTTGAGGACGTGTTTCCAGCTGAAACACTGAAGGGATTGCCACCTCTTCGTGGCATTGAGCACCAGATTGATTTCATTCCAGGTGCTACTATTCCGAACCGGCCAGCTTATCGAACCAACCCTGAAGAGACAAAAGAGCTTCAAAGGCAAATTACTGAGTTGATGGACAAGGGTTACATTCGAGAGAGCTTGAGTCCGTGTGCTGTTCCGGTGCTGTTAGTGCCGAAGAAAGATGGTTCTTGGAGGATGTGCGTAGATTGTCGAGCTGTGAACCAGATCACAATTAAGTATCGTCATCCCATTCCAAGACTTGATGACATGTTAGACGAGCTTTGCGGAGCCGTCATCTTCTCCAAAATTGACTTAAGGAGCGGCTATCATCAGATTCGCATGCGAGAAGGCGATGAGTGGAAAACAGCCTTCAAGACAAAGCTAGGTTTGTACGAATGGTTAGTAATGCCTTTTGGTTTAACTAATGCACCTAGTACTTTTATGCGTTTGATGAATCATGTTCTGCGATCTTTCATTGGTAAATTCTGTGTTGTATACTTTGATGATATCTTGATCTATAGCAAGTCTTTACAGGATCACGTAGGACATTTGCAAGCTGTTCTGCAGGTTTTGCGAGAAGAAAGATTGTTTGGTAACATGGAGAAGTGTGTATTTTGTACTGACAAACTCACATTTCTTGGTTACATTGTTAGTTCTCAGGGAGTTGAAGTTGATCCTGAGAAGATAAAGGCAATTCAGGAATGGCCACGACCGACATCGATTACTCAGGTTAAATCGTTTCATGGTTTAGCGAGTTTTTATCGACGGTTTGTTCCTAACTTCAGTTCTATTACTGCCCCCTTAACCGGGATTATAAAGAACAATTCAGTCTTCTCATGGGGTAAAGAACAAGAAGATGCCTTTTTGAAAATTAAAGATTGTTTGACTAGAGCACCTGTGTTAGCATTATCTGATTTTGATAAAACGTTTGAAATTGAATGTGATGCTTCTGGAATTGGTATAGGTGCTGTTTTGATGCAGGAAAAGAGGCTCGTTGCTTACTTTAGCGAGAAATTAAGTGGTGCTACATTGAACTATCCGGTTTATGATAAAGAGATGTATGCACTGATTCGGGCATTGGAGACATGGCAACATTATTTGTTGCCTAAGGAGTTTGTGATCCACACCGACCACGAGGCTTTACGTTACATCACAGGTCAGCATAAATTGAATAAACGACATGCTAAGTGAGTTGAATTCTTAGAATCTTTTCCTTATGTCATTCGTTACAAAAAAGGGAAAGAAAATGTCGTTGCTGATGCATTGTCACGTAGGTATGCACTTTTGAGTTATCTTGATTCACATTTGATTGGTTTTGCATATATTCGTGATTTATACCCTGTTGATCCTGATTTTAGAGATAAGTTTAATGCTTGTTCAAAAGGTGCAGATGGAAAGTTTTACAGGCATGATGGCTATCTTTTCAAGGAAAACAGGATTTGCATTCCCCAGGGTTCGATGCGTGACATTCTGATCCGTGAGGCGCACGAAGGTGGATTGATGGGTCATTTTGGAGTCACCAAGACGTTACATACCTTGAAGGAACATTTGTTTTGGCCGAAGATGCGCAGAGATGTTGAAAGGTATTGTGAACGTTGTGTGACTTGTAGGAAAGCGAAATCGAAGGTTTCACCACATGGTATGTACTTACCTTTACCTATTCCTGATTCCCCTTGGACTGATATTTCTATGGATTTTGTTTTGGGATTGCCTCGAACTAGGACAGGTAGAGATAGTATATTTGTTGTAGTTGATAGGTTCTCGAAAATGGCACATTTTATTGCTTGCCATAAGACTGATGATGCTGTTAATGTGGCTAACTTATTCTTTAGGGATGTTGTACGTTTACATGGTATTCCTAGGTCGATTGCTTCTGACAGGGATGTGAAGTTTTTGAGTCACTTCTGGAGGACTCTTTGGAGCAAATTAGGTACGAAACTCATGCTTTCTACTACTTGCCATCCCCAGACTGATGGACAAACTGAAGTTGTTAACAGGGTTTTATCTACTTTACTTCGTTCCATAATTAAAAAGAATATTAAGACTTGGGAAGATTATTTGCCACATGTTGAGTTTGCTTATAATCATGTTGTACATTCTGCTACTAAAATGTCACCTTTTGAGGTTGTTTATGGTTTTAATCCTATTACGCCTCTAGATATGTTGCCTTTGCCACAGGAACAGGTGACGAACAGGGACGGTCAAGCAAAAGCAGAATACGTAAAAAAGTTGCATCAACAGGTGAAGGAGAACCTTGAACGAAGGACTCAGCAGTATGAAAAGCAAGCAAACAAAGGAAGGAAGCGAGTCACCTTCGATGTTGGTGATTGGGTTTGGGTTCATTTCTGAAAGGAAAGATTTCCGGCCCAAAGGCGGTCCAAGCTGTTACCGCGAGGAGATGATCCTTTTCAGGTGTTGGAGAAAGTGAATGACAACGCCTACAAGTTAGATCTACCCGGAAAATATAATGTAAGTGCCACATTTAATGTTTCTGACTTAACCCCTTATGATGATTCTACAGATTTGAGGACAAATCCTTTTCAAGAAGGGGGGATGATGTGAGCACATCTTTTGATGCTGATGCTGATCCGGGGGTCTTACCTTTAGGACCAATTACGCGATCTCGGGCGCAACGTTTCAGGGAAGCTCTTTTCCTTACTTGTGCTAATATTTCTGAATCATTTGATAATACTTGTGCCTTAAATAATAGGACGTATAATGTGTTGCATGCTGATATGTGACATATTTAGATTATACTACTTATTAGTGTGTTTCAGTGTGTATATAATGTGTTAAGTGTTTTTTGACTTAGTATAATATAACTTATAATATATTTGATTTAATGTGTTTATTTTTATATGTGTGTGCAGCAGATGTGTGCACGTGCAAATGAAAGTTCAGCCATATGTGTGTGATGTGCGGTGTCCGTGATCAGCACCCCTGCATATGACATGCAAGTTGGGCCATCAAAGGGCATGTGCAACCAAAATTACTCCAGCCACCTTGTTACTTTGCGTGCGGATAAGAACCAGGGTGGTTCCCTTTGCAATTTCAAAATCAGCACACATTTTCCATGTGCTCAAATAGTTGGCGCACATTTGTTTTTTTTTTTATGGCTACAATGTAATGCCGCCTCACTTGGTGGTTAATGTTCAAAATTTTGATTTTTAAACAAAACAAATATTGGCCACAAAAACAATTCGGCCAACTACCTCCAATTAGTATAAACTTGGCCGAATGACATTGTACAAACGTTACCAACTTTGAAATAAATTCATATTTGAGAGAATTTTCTCTTTTCGGTTCTTTTTAGAACTATTCGACACTCAAACTTGTTTGTTTGTCATTGATACTTCGGGTTCCTAAATTGCTATTTAGCGGGTCCAAGTCCTTTCGACGTTAAACAGATTCGATTCGGGTTTGCTCAATAGATTGTGCAGGTTCTTTCGAGTTTAGCGTTTCCAACATCGGTCGTTTTTGAAGCCTTCTTCACCATCGTTGAAGTTCTTTCCAAAACGCCAAAATTATCATATTACTCTATATTATTTTTATTTTTATTTTGTTCATCTTTAAGTCCCTATTTAAAATAAATATGTCGTATAATTTTTGTTCTTTCCTTGTTTTTATTGCAGGAACGTGCCTACAACACTCCTAGATCCGTAACAAACGAGGATAGTCCGTTTCGGCAGACTGCCCCTTATTATGTGGTAATCAGAGCCTAGGTTGTTGGATTCGTTGTAAGTTTCTGCAAATTCGAGTAAAAAAAAACAGAAAAACAAAAGCATTCGAATCAAACAAAAAAATAATTCAGCATTCGAATCAAACAAAAAAATAATTCAGCATTCGAATAAAAAAAACAGAATTTCAAAAAAAAAAAAAAAAACAGATTCGAACAAAAAAAAAGATTCGAAAAAAAACAGATTCGAACAAAAAAAACAGATTCAAAAAAAAAACAGATTCGAATATTAAAAAAAACATTTTAGATTCGAAAGTGTTTATATATGTATGTATTATTATTGTTGTGTTCTTATTGTAAATGATGAAATTTGTACGAGTTTGTTATGTAACTTTGATGTGCTCGGAAATCAACCGAAGTGAACTATGCTTGTTTGTTCGGTAATAGGAAGGTTGTAAGCACGTCTTCGCAGCAAGGTTCTCTAAACTCTTCATTTTTCATCTTTTTGGTTCCTTTTTTTTCGTGTCATTAGCCTTTTCATCTTTTCTTTAATTTTTAGTCTTATTTCCTTTCTTTTTGTGTCACCTTTTTTTTCCTTAACTGTTGTTTCCTTGTAGCCAACACCGTTGTAACAAGTTTCGAGACGTTGGATTAGTTCTTTAAAGAGCTGATTACGAGAAAGTGTAAGTGAAAAAGGCATTGAGCGTTGTGAGAACAGAAGGGGAGACAAAAAGAGCCATTCAAGTATTCTCCCGAGTGAAACACGAGCGCTGAGTGTTAATTTTTGAGTGCACTGTTCTTTGGAGTGACATCTGCGAGACTTTGATTGAGTGTGTTGTGAGGTCCTTTTTGTTTGTTTTTTTTTACTGACCTATAATAGTGTTTTCTTTTGTTTGTTTGTTTTTGTTGTTGATTATGGCAGTTTCCGATGATCACACGGTTGAACAGGATCCACTGATTCCTCAAATGCAAGCCTTAGAGAGAATGATGCAACGAGTAGTGGCTACCGCCTTAGAGCCATTACAGTCGAGGATGGATAGGTTTGATGGAGGATCCAACTCTGTTAATGATGTGTTGAACGAAAATGAAGACGAACGGTCACCGAGGCAGCATATTCCTAGACAAGGACGTGTGCAACAGGTAGACGATAATTTGACTAACATTAAGATTGCTATTCCTTCTTTTCAGGGACGCTCAGATCCTGATGCATACTTGGCTTGGGAAAGCAAAGTGGAGCACATTTTCGAGTGTTATAATTACTCAGAACATAAGAAGGTTCGATTAGCAGCAACAGAGTTTGTTGATTATGCCTTGATATGGTGGGACCAGTTATTGCTTAACCGTAGACGTACTGGTGATGACCCAGTTGCAACATGGATCGAGATGAAGCGACTAATGCGTAAAAGGTTTGTTCCTATTCACTATCATCGTGATTTGTTTCAAAAATTGCAAAACTTGAAACAGGGAAGTAGGAGTGTTGAAGATTATTTCAAGGATATGGAAATGTCTATGATGCGTGCGAATATCGAGGAAGATCGAGAAGCTACCATGGCACGTTTTCTAGCAGGGTTGAACACCGAGATTGCCAATGCTGTTGAGTTACAGCATTATGTCGAGGTTGATGACATGGTGCAGATGGCAATAAAGATTGAACGACAGCAGCGCAGGAAGTTTTCAAATCGAGGTAACCCTTCTTTTAAATCCTTTTCAAATCCATTATATACTCCTAACAATTCCAGGAAGCAAGTACCACAACAACCACTTCGGATTCGTGAGCAAGGCGAAACCAGCAAACCAAAGGCCCCCGTTGCTGATAATGGGCGTGGTAAGCATCAAGTGGTGGCGCAAGAGCGAGCACGAGATATCCAATGTTTCAAGTGCCTTGGGAGAGGACATGTTGCTAGTCAATGTCCTAATACAAGTAAACTATTTACATACAAATCTGCATGAATAAAAATTAAATATTAGAGTCCTAATACAAGTAAATATTAGAGTCCCATCGACAAGTATATTCCTACACTCCCCCTCAAGCGATATACGTATATGCCCAGCTTGGAAATAAACGCAGTAAATGTTGCTGGAGGCAAAGCTTTTGTGAGTAGATCAACGAGTTGGCTAGCGGATGGGACGTATGATAGTCGAGCAGTCCCATTCTTGACTTTTTCGGCTATAAAGTGCCTATCAACTTCAACATGTTTGGTATGATCATGTTGAACTGGGTTCTTAGCAATTTTTATAGCAGATTGGTTATCACAAAGAATCTCAAAATCGCTAGCATTTCGATGGTCCACTTCATTGAGAAGTTTAAGAAGCCAAAGGCCTTCACACATGCCTTGGGCTAGTGCTCGAAATTCAGCTTCTGCACTACTTCGAGAAATGACATGTTTCTTACTCTTCCATGTCACAAGATTACCCCCAACAAAGGAACAATACCCAGTTGTGGATCTTCGATCTGTCAAATTTCCAACCCAACTCGAGTCTGTATAGATCTTAACAGATCTGTCAGTACTTTTCCGAAAAATTAAGCCATGTACGGACGTCTTTTTGAGATATTTGAGGACTCGGTAAGCTGCTGCCAAATGCTCTTCAGTGGGGCTGCTCATATGGTGACTTAAAACATTAACAGAGAATGTTATATCATGCCGAGTAAGGGATAAATAAATGAGTTTCCCAACAAGCCTCTGAAATCTCTCTTTATCTCGAAGAGGAGCTGCCGAGTTGAATGAAAGATCAAACACATATCTTGGAGAAGATCAAACACATATTTCCGTTGATTAATGACTAATCCTTGCTGAGATCGAGGTACTTTCATTCCCAAGAAGTACCGAAGTTTGCCCATGTCCTTAGTCTCAAACTCCCTCTGAAGTGTTTGTTTGAGTTTAGAAATTTCTGCTTCATCATTTTCGGTGATGATAATGTCATCGACATAGACAAGTAGAAGGACCTTCTTCCCGTTCGAGCATGCTTTAAAGAAGAGTGTGTGATCGGCAAGGGATTGATTGTATCCGCTTTTGAGGATAACCATAGTAAATCTCTCGAACCAGGCCCGCGGAGATTGTTTAAGGCCATATAAAGTTCGATTCAATTTACACACTTTCTTTGCTCCTCCAAAAGCTTGAAGTCCGAGAGGAATCTTCATATAAACTTCTTCAGCAAGATGCCCATTGAGAAAGACATTTTTGACATCAAGTTGATGTAGGTTCCAATCAAGATTGACAGCAATGCTAAGAAGAACTCTGACAGTATTAAGTTTGGCCACCGGTGCAAAAGTCTCGGTAAAATCAATGCCATGAGTCTGTGTGAAACCTTTAGCCACTAACCGTGCCTTATATCGCTGAATACTCTCATTTGAATTATATTTGATCACCAATATCCATTTGCATCCGACAGCTTTCTTCCCGGAAGGTAAATCAGTAATCGTCCAAGTAGCAGTTTTTTCAAGTGCCGAGAGTTCTTCTTGCACAGCTCTCTTCCACCGTGGATCACTAAGAGCTTCATTAATATCTTTAGGAATTTTGTGGGCATAAGGCTAGATGTAAATGCTTGAAAAGAGGGCATGAGAGAAGAGCAACCAACAAACTTTTGTATAGGATGCCTAGTACATGTTTGAACTCCTTTAAGAATGACAATAGGAAAATCATCTAAATTCTATGAAGAATGCTTACTTGTCTCATTAATATGGGCTGCTGAATTCATATCCAATTCTTGGCGCGTAGTAGATTGCAAGATGGACTCAGGGATACGTTTTCGTCGTTTATAAACATGAACAATAGGTGGGACAGAAGTTGTGGACTGTTTTGTGACAGTTTCGGGCGATAGATCATGCTCGGAAGAAGAAGGAATGGGTTGTTCTGGCTGTTGTAAAGAAGGCGACAAATTTGATTTTGGGAAGGACAAGGAAGGTGTTATTACCTCGGAAAGTGGTGAGAGAGGTTGAGAAGACTCCCCTGAGCTCTGGTAGGTTGGAAGTAAGGCTCCTGTTCAAGAAAAGTCAGGTCCATAGTGACAAAATATTTCTGGGAGGGAAGGTGAAAAAAAATCTCGGAGAGGAAGAATAAAAAAAATTCTGTCGAAAAAGGGACAAAAAAAATTGCCAGGAATGTTATTTAGGCTGATACCATGTAAGTAATTGATATGAACAGAAGAAAGGTTTTTCCTTGATTTAATTCTGTCGAATAGGGGCCTTTATATAAGCTACAAGAGTTGGAATTAGACTAATAATAAAACTCCTATGTTAGGTAAAACTCTTACCAAGATAAGACTAACTTAAAGTAGGACTCTAGAACTCCTAGTTAATTTATACAAGAGTAGAGATAGAGTTAAAGTCCTAATACAAGTAAACTATGTACATACAAATCTGCAGGAATAAAAATTAAATATTAGAGTCCTAAATACAAGTAAATATTAGAGTCCCATCGGCAAGTATATTCCTACAGAAAGATTCATTTCTTGGAGATGGCTTGCTAATACAGAACAACATCTTCTGGGTCTACCCATCGAATCTCTTCGTAGAGATCAAGTTGTTGCCAGATAGAATTAAGGGTATGATAGTATAGAGTGACAGACATATCGTCTTGTTTCAGGGAGAATGCTTGACTCTCTAACCAGAATAACTCAGAGTTATTATTGGTGTTGGAATAGGTGTCCTTGACAACATTCCAGATCGCCTCGGATGTCCGATAAAGAAGAAAATTCTTACTGACGTCTGGTGCCATGGAATTTAAGAGCCACGTCTTGCCGGTATTATCCTCTCTTTGCCATTTGGAGAACTCAGCGGCCGAGGAAGCAGCTGGTTGCTTTATATCCCCTGTAACATACCCAACTTTTTCACGCCCGGAGAGAAAAATCTTCACAAATTGCGACCATTCGAGGTAATTGTGGCCATGCAAACGATGGTGAGTAATAGTAAGGTTGGCAGAATCATCAATGGAGGATGAAATTTCAGGGGCTGGAGTGACGGAAGAGGAATTGGAGTTCGTCATATGGGGAAGGTAGGACAGAAATAAACGAGGCAAGAGGAGAAGGTAAAAAGAAAATTCTGTATAAAATGGACAGAATTTTTTTTTTGTCGGTTTAAAAGGAGGGGAAAATTTCGCCAGGAAAGTATTTAGTCTAATACCATATAAGTAATTGATATGGACAGAGGAAGGATTTTTCTTATTTTAATTATGTCGAATAAGGTGCCTTTATATAGGCTACAAGAGTTGAAATTAGACTAATAATAAAACTCCTATGTTAGGCAAAACTCCTACAAAGATAAGGCTAACTTAAAGTAGGACTCTAGGACTCTTAGTTAACCTATACAAGAGTAGAGATAGAGTTAAAGTCCTAATACAAGTAAACTATGTACATACATATCGGCAGAAAGAAAATTAAATATTAGAGTCCTAATACAAGTAGTATTTTGGCAAGTATATTCCTACAATATTCATGCTCAAGAAACCCATGGATTCACAGTTATCTCTGAATAATCATAATTTGCACCACGAGAACAAAGACGATTAGACAGAAGGACATAATTTACCTGCATATATGTTAAGCCTATCCAAGTGAAGTATATGCAACCATTTAGGAACGTCGAGATTTAAATGTAAACCTGTTATATTCTGCACTTAAGAAGTTCAAACTCAGAAAAGACAAGTTTAAGCCATGAAATAAGAACACGTTTGCTTCCTTATTCACTCACCCACAACTTCTGAAAACTTCCAACGATCCAAATGCCATATCTCCAAACTAAAGATAAACGTCTGTGCCACTTTTTGCCAAAGTGCACAAAAGCTGCTTTAAATGTCTGTTTTGCGGATAAATAGAAACTATTACGTGTCTCCTCTTTCTCGGTTTTAAGAACCGCAACATCAATAGTTGGCTTAGAGCTTTCACCATTGGTAGAGCTTTCTGATTGCTTCTCGATAAATTCGTCATCAGTTTTCCAGAACTTCAATGCCAATTTTCCCCTCCTAGAACTGGAACCAAACCAGTTCAACCAAAATTTAGCATCCAAGAACATCAACCCATCATCAACAGCATTTGGAACTTCTATATTTTCAGTTACAGTTTCCGGATCAGGATTATTTACAACAGTGGGTTCAGACTCATCTTGTGACCACAAGCCAGCACTGGTTATCTACAATAAAGAAAAAAAAATATAAAGTCTAAGATGTAATCGTTTGATATTAAACAGAGCTCTCATTCTCTTGAAAATTGATGTAGCAGTCATATGTTACAAAAATAAAATCCGATTGCCTACCTTAATCTGAACAAGTTGGACTTCGTTTGATTCAACTCCAGAGAGCTCACTCGAACAGCCAGGCTTCATATGCAAGAAAATCACAATCATTCTAAGTCTTCCATACATATTTAGAATAAAGAGAACAAAACAGGAAAAATGAAATCGCATGCTGCCATCCCTCTTTCACTGACAACCTATTGTCAATTCTGCCACGCTATTGTCACAAACAACGAACCATCTCTAGTCATGGCTAGGGGTGGGAATTCGTTCAAGTTGAGTAAAAAATTTCGAGTTAGTCGAGTTGACGCGTCCTATTTTATAACTCAAAATTTATTTAAAAATTTTTCGAGTCGAGTTTATGAAATTCAAGTCAAGTTGAGTTGTTCGAGTTGCTGTTTGAATTTAATAGTATATATTTATATTTATAATGTTATGGTACTAATTTGTTCCAATTTAAATGACCTTCTATAACCATATAGAATACATATATATTTCTTCATATTTTTTTAATAAGAATTGAGAGACTTAACTTGAACTTGAAAACGAACCACTAACTAAAAATTTTGAGTTATTAGTTATTCGAATTTTTATTTTATAACTCAAACTTTATTTAAATTTTTTTTGTAGAGTCAAAGCGGAGTTTATCAAATTATGGGTCATTTTTTTGGCGTCGAGTAGAATCAAATAATTAGATTTTTTTCAAGTCTGAGTTTTGCATACTCCTAATCAAGGCAATCATCAATTATACAATTAACTTCGGTTGACCAAACGTTCAGGAGTAAATTGAAACCAAGAACAAAACTAAACCATGCTGAAATCATAACAAAAACATTATATATACAAAAAAAGCCAATGAAAGCTCAAATACCAGAAATACCCAAAGAAGATTTGCTGAAACTTGCATAAATTAAGCACTTAGAAGCCGATTAAACAACTTACAAGAAAACCCAAAATCAGAAACCAAACAAATCAAAGAAATTGCAATAAAAAAACAGAAGAAGGAAAAAAAGCGAGAGAGAGTTGAAATACCTGTTGAACATAATTGGCGTGCATGACAACAAGAATGGAAAAGGAAGTAATGGCAATAAAGAGATAGACATACTCCAAAGCTACTCTCACTCTGGGTGTTAATATCTGAGAAAATCTCTCCTGAACCCTTATAAACGTTTGTTCTGGATCCATATCTCCCTCTCAATCTATGTTCCAAATTTTCAGATGAATCGAGTTTTCATCGTTTTTCTTCGTCTCCGTTCAACTTTTGAAGAATTTCTTTTTCTGGGTATTGAAAACGTTTGTTTGTTTATCTAAGATCCTGACTTTGATTGGCATCTTTTTTATTTAATCATTTTTCCTTGACAAACAGAGGATGAACAGTAGAAAGCGACGAGGCTGGCGTATATGGGTTTTGGTTGGTTGGGCTTGAGTTGAGTTCAAACTCCAGCATCAGATCATATCGGACAACAAAAGTCTGATGTATGTGGATTATTTTTGGGTAAAGTACATAAATGGTTAATAAACTTAGTAATAATGATCTTTTTAGCTATTGAAGTTTAGTAAATTATGAAATAGTTATTAAATTTATCGAATTTTTATAAATTATCACTATATTTTATAAGATAGTGATAAATTTTGATAAGTTTAAAGACCATTTTACAATAGTTTGATAAGTTTTAATGACCATTTTTTAATAGTTTGATAAGATTTAATGACCATTTTTTAATAGTTTGATAAAGTTCATTGATTATTTTGTAACGGTTCGACAAGTTTAATGACTAATTTATAATTTCAAAAACTTCAGTGAAATAAATCATTTTTACTTAATTTAGTGATCGTTTGTATATTTTATTCATTTTTATAAACTACAAGTACAATCACAATAATTTTAAAGTTAATAAATTTTATGGTAAATTAGGTAAATTATTGTTGAACTTTACTCTCAAATTTATTTTGATCACTAAAGTTTTAAAATATTCAATTTACTCACTAAGTTTAGACATTAAACGCTTTTGTCACTCTTCTATTAAGTTTTTTATAGTATTCATTTTTCGACGATATAGAAACCATAAGAGTTTTACCCGATTTGTGGACTTTGGGGTACTTTATGACAAAATGGAGGTCAAATTCGGACTCAGAGGCGAGATGAAATGACTGATAAAATTTGGTACCGAACAACAACGACGGTGAATAGTAGAGTTACCAAAAACACTCAATGTTCAAATTTTAGTGACCAAATAAGTTTGTGAGTAAATTTTAGTGATGATCTGCGTATTTTATCCTAAAATTTATTTAAAATAATTATATCGTAGAAATAATTTATTATTATTTAATAATTTTTAGAAAATTAATTAACTTTAACGAGTTATTGTCATTCAACTAATTGACATAAAAAAAATCAATAAGTACTTTAAAAATAAGGTAAACCACAAGTCTTGTCACTTTTGATTCAATTTTGTTCAGTTTTGATCCTTGACTGAACAAATTATGTTTTAGTTATTTATGCTATCAATTTGTTATGATTTGATAATTGAATCGCCGACTCTCATTACATGATGACGCAACATGTTAACAAAAGGCTTATTTTATTTTAATAGTTTCTCCCAAAAAAATTTGGTATAATAATTTTTTTTAGATTTTTTTAATTTAAATATAAATGTTTTAGACTAATTTAAATATTAGTTAAATAAAATTTCTGTCCCTCTCAACTTTTAGATTTAAAGTCTTAATATTTGATACTATAGTTCTGTCTAGATTTTAAGCATAAACTTTTAAAATATTTTTTTTTCATTTTTTTCTCCGATTGGCGTCGCCTTTGCTTATTCAATATTCACTATATTTCCAATTAAATCGATCACAAAATTACCAGAAGAATATTGAGAATAGATTTTCATTTTCTTAGAACCTTTTTCTTTGGTTTGTATAAGATTTCTTTTTATTTCCAATCATCTCCATCGACGTTTCCAGCCACAAGTGTTTCCCTTTACTGAATTTGAAGCACTTGGCTCCAAGATGAGGAATTTGATAGAATTGAATTGCTCTAACATTGAGTATTTGAAAGACTCTTATTTAATTCAGATTGAAGATTAGTTATGTTAGAATTTGTGACCTAAATTTCATAGTGTTTCACCTTGAAATATTCTCGATGCAACAAATAAAATTGGGATATATGGTAGATATGGAGGAATCCAATTGTAAGTCATGCATAGTGTTTCACCTTGAAATATTCTCGATGCAACAAATAAAATTGGGATATATGGTACATATGGAGGAATCCAATTGTAGGTCCATGACTGTAGCACAACACTGATCTCGATCGGGGTGTGGGGGTAAAGCTCCTACAATACGGAGCATGCCAGACGTTTAGTTCGTACAAGACTATACTTATTAGGGTAAAGTATGTCAGGTAACACCGAACTATAGTGTCTGACCTGTTTTTAACATCAACGTTTCAATTGGTCCAAAACTATCATTAACGTTTAATATGTGATCCAATTATAGCATCCCTCCGTTAAATCATAGACGCCGTGGTGACGTGGACTAAGAAAACCGTAACGGTGCTGACTGTGTACCCTATATATTATTATTTATTCCACGTCATTAAAAAATTAAAAAATAAAATTCCTTTTGGTTTTCAAAACGACACCGTTTTCATAATGAACCAGCCCAGATCCGGCACGACCGACCACCCCGTCTTCCCCCATTCCACCATTGCAGCCTTTCTCAAAAACTCTTTCCCTGCTTTCGGCTTCAAAAACTCTTTCCCTGCTTTCGCCTTCTTCGGTTTTTCTTTAGTTTCGTTGTTAGACGAAACCGATGAGCTTTTCGGGGTTTTGAGATTTTCGACCGGCTTTATATTATGGGAAAGTTCATCAAGATTGGAATGTGCATCAATGAAACGAGATTGCAGATTGGTCTTTTGGTTTTCAATACTATGGTTCAAATCCTGAATCCCTTGCCACTTAAGCTCCAAGTGGATTATCTTCATCTTCAAATCCTGATTTCCATCAACCAGGTTAGCCTTACCCTCTTCAAAGCTCTGAATAAGGCCTTGAAGTTCATCATTTTCGGATTTTAATCTCTGAACAAGAGCTTCCTGCGACGAAGTTGTAGTTTCTAAGCTCGTCACCTTATTCACCAGCACATCGATCTTCTCCGGCACGTCTGCCTCGGAATCACCATCCCCGGCCTCTGCCTCTGACTCCATATCGACCTTTGGCTTTTGGGAGATATTATCCACATTGGCTCCCCTTTTTTTCGCTCTTTCCGCTGCGATTTTGGTCACTTCCGCTACGGATTCGCTTGAAAGGAACATCTTCTTCAAAGCATCCACCCTCCCCCTTGATACTGTGATCCTCTTCTGCTCGACTTCGACTTGGGCTGCTGATCTCTCGTATGCCTGTTTCAGCTTATCCAACGTCTCTTTGCACGATTTGAAAGCCGTCGCCGCCATTAAATTCCGAGCCTCCTCATCATCTTCTTCGATGAGTTTAAGTACTGCAGATACCTTTTCCTCCATATCTGCAGATTTTCCCAGAATTCCAAATCATACAAAGAAAAACACAAAAAAACCCAGAAATTCTAATGCATTCAGCTTCAAGAAAAAATAACCGAGATTTTTTTTACCTTGAAGGTTTTGTTCCATCCATTTTGATTGCTTTTTCGATGACGCTTTGCCGGGTTGAGGCTGCAATGGTGGAATTGGGGCAAGACGGGGTGGTCGGTCGTGCCGGATCTGGGCTGGTTCATTATGGAAATGGTGTCGTTTTGAAAACCAAAAGGGTTTTTAATTTTTAATTTTTTAATGACGTGGAATGAATAATAATATATAGGGTACACAGTCAGCACCGTTACAGTTTTTTTAGTCCACGTCACCACGGCGTCCATGATTTAACGGAGGGATGGTATAATTGGATCACATATTAAACGTTAATAATAGTTTTGGACCAATTGAAACGTTGATGTTAAAAACAGGTCAGACACTATAGTTCGGTGTTACCTGACATACTTTACCCTACTTATTATGTTAGACTTTAGTTTAAAGTAGAAAACATAGTTTAAGTAGATTTATTGCTACACAAGCTTCTTTTGTAACCTATAAATAGTACTATTTTGGTGTGCGAATTAAGAGAGCTCAAATAAATTCATCTTGTAATATTTCGATACTATAATGACTTTCTTCGCCTTTGTTATAGGACTAATTACCTGATTATTAAAGAAACTTGCATAGAAAAAAATCTATTCCAATTAAGTTTTCTACTTCAATTCAATATTTAATACATAAAGGATAATCGTGTACTGACTGATGTTCGTATCGCAGGAGCTAAGCCCCCCCCACCTTTTTCGAGTTCAGCCCAAGATGCTGTAATAGAATAGCTGATGCACTCGCTATAGCTGGTATGCGTAGTTCATCATTTTTTATGGCATGGCGGTGAAATCTTAGCTTTTCTTGCTGCTTGGTTACATATTTGATCCGGTAGTTTTCCTTAGGTTGGTTTTCCCTACGTTTTTTTGGTAGATATTCGACCGAGTCGAGTCAAAAATTTCGAATTAGTCGAGTTGAAGAGTTTTATTTTATAATTCAATTTTATCTAAAAAATTTCGGGTCCAATCGAGTTTAAGAAATTCAAGTGGATTTGTTCAAGTTTAATTGTAAATATTTATAATGTTATGGTACTAATTAGTTACTACAATTTAATTGGTTTTCTATAATCATATACAATATATATATCTTCATTTTCTTTTCATATGTGATATTTTTTCTCCAAATTAGTTGAGAGACTCGATTGGAAAGTGAAAATTGATCAACTAATTATTAAAAATTTCAATTTTCGAGTTATTCAAATTTCTATTTTATAACTCAAACTTTATTTGAAATTTTTTCGAGCCGAGTCGAGTTTATGAAATTATGAGTCGAGTCAAGACGCGAGTATTTTTACATCGGGTCGAGTTGAATAATTTAATTTTTTCGAATCGAGCCGAGTTTTTCCCACCCCTATGTATTTCTTGTATTACATCATGGGTAGGGTTGATTTTGATTTTTTGTTCTTGTCCTAGAGGCTAGCTAGAATGACTCTCCTTATTTGGTTATGGAATATAAATTCTATGTCTTTTTTGTTGTCGTATGTTCAACATTAAGAAATTAGATTTAAGATTTATGATTAGAGTTTAGGGTGTTAGGTTTAAAGTGTTGAGTTTGGTTGTTTAGGGTTTAAAAATTATGATTTAAAATTTAGAGTTAAAATATAAGATTTATTTTAGTGTTTAAGGTTTAAGGGGGTAAATTTGCCCTTGAAGTAAATTTAAGTCACCAATGTTACATCTACTTTTTATTTGTATCAATTCCCCCTCGAAAGTCAGTTAATTGCATCAATTTTGCATTTGAAATAATTTAATTACAACAATTTTGCCCATGAAGTAACTCATATCACTAAAATTAAATGGCTTTAAGGGCAAAATTAATGCAATTAAATGACTTTGAGGGTAAAATAGATGCAATTAAAAAATATAAACAAAATTATTGATTTGTTTTTTTTTTGATCAGCAACATGATTTTATTTTATTGATAAATCATGTAAAAACCAATGCACCGGCCTCATTAAAAACCCCCCTAATCCTAAATGGGGGAAAAGAGTACCCGTGCATGTGGTACAACGATGGATTCCAATAGGCTAAAAAACCGAACAAAACTCAGTACATCCATACCCAATTAGCGCGCATTGCGCCATTCTTAGCTAGTGCATCCGCAATAGAATTGGCCTCCCGAAAAATCTTATTAAAACAAATAAAAGGCATCGCCTCCCAAGCATCATCAATTTGATGAAGCCAATTATCCAATCTCCACGGCCTATGCTCCATTCCTAACACCCAAGAAAGTGCAACGGCTGAATCCGATTCGATCACAATCGAATACACTCCCTCACAATCGATCTCCCGCACCATTCTCATCGCATACGCAATCGCTTGCACTTCAGCCATATTGGAATCCTCAATCCCGATAGGCCCTGCAAAAAACGCAACAATCTTGCTGTTCCCATCACGAAGGACGCCCCCGCACCCTGCTGCACCGGGATTTCCCCGCGATGACCCGTCGACATTGAACTTCCATGCCCCCTGTGGTGGCGGCATCCACACAATGCCCTGTCTCGGCTCCCGTTTCTGCACCCTTGACGACCGACATAAGATGGGGCACGACCACCAAGCTGCCTCCCCCGCATGGAGCAGCTCAAAACGATCACAAGTCCAGTGGTAAGACCGGAGTTGAACCAAGAAGAAAATCGAATGGCATGACTCCCTCTTCTCCTTGAACATTAATTCATTACGGGCAAGCCACAACGACCACAACACACTTGCGCAACCAATAATCCACCAATATCGCACCTCCCCCTCAAAATAGCTCATGCAGCACTGGTTAATAAACTCACTGATATGCCAAGGACGGACCGTCGAAACTGACCACCATTTGAAAAACATATCCCACACCTCCCTCGCCACCTCACAATGCCCGAAAATATGATCAACATAATCTTCCCCATCCGCACACCATCGGCAAGTAATATTACTCACACCCAACGGCATTCCACGCTCCATCAACATACGTAAAGTAGGCAGCCGGTTCAACATTAAAAACCAAATAAAGCATTGTATTTTTGGTATCAACGACAATTTCCATATCATGCTAATATCGAATGTGTCATGTAATCCAAAAGATGCCATTAATTTATGTAATGTACTTACCGAAAACTGCCCCGCCACATCATGAATCCAAACCAACTTGTCCATCGCCCTCACGCGAAGGGAAAAGCCACTAATACACGCTACCAATTCACGTAATTGGGCATTTTCGAACACTCGCAAAGGTCGCCGAAAACATCCAGCCCATTCCTCACTCGGTAAACACAAGTAATCACATACCCTTGCCATATTATTGCACGCCAAGCTAAACAACCGGGGAAAAATAATTTTCAATGGATCCGCAAGGCACCAACAATCCCTCCAAAAAAGAATACTCTTCCCATCGCCCAATGTCCAAGTAAATTGTGCCGCATTCATGAATTTTTCCACATACTCGTCACTTTGGATCGCAACTATTTGTTTCCACATCGATGACATGCTCGCCACGCCCCTCGAATTGAGACGCCATGCAAGGACATCACTGCCGTATTTCGCCACTATAATCGCTTTCCATAGCGAACCATTCGCTTGAGTATACCTCCACGCCCACTTAGCTAACATAGCTAAATTTCGGACGTGGAGATTCACCACTCCTAATCCACCAAAACGCTTCGGTTGGCAAGCTACCATCCAATTCACCCTGCTGAGTTTCGTCCTTTCTTCCTTGCTACCCCACAAAATATTCCTCCGGATACGGTCTATCTTTAAAATTATTTTCTTCGGAATCAAGAAGACTCCCATGTAATACACTGGTAAAGCTGACAAAACTGAGTTAACCAGGAGTAATCTTCCAGCAAACGACAAAGAATCACGTTTCCATCCCGGCAATTTTTGACGGAACCGCTGCACTAAAGGAGTCCAGATCTCCATACCTCTTGGATTCACCCCTAATGGAATTCCCAAGTATTTCATAGGAAACGATCCTAACTGACAACCCAATATTCTCACAATTGAATTCATATCCGCCTCTTCCACACCAATACCATATACACAAGATTTATCGTAATTGATTTGTAACCCCGTCACATACTCAAAACAAGTAAGGATGCGTTTGAGCTGCCGCGCATTGTCGCACTCACCTTTTATAAACAACACAGTGTCATCCGCGAATTGTAAATGCGAAATGGACACCTCTTTTGCTACTTTGATTCCCCTGATTAAACCTCGCTGTTCCGCATTGAATAAAAACTGATGCAGTTCCTCGGCCACTAGTACAAATAGCAGCGGGGACAGAGGGTCCCCTTGTCGCAAACCCCTATGCATAACAAATTCTTTCGTCGGGCTGCCGTTAACCAACACTGATAGCCTTGCCGTTTCAACACATGTTCGGATCCAAGTCTCCCACTTCTTTCCAAAACCCATCCGCTGCATCACACAAATCAAACAAGACCAGCTGATACAATCGTACGCCTTGGCGAAGTCCAGTTTCAGCATAATTCCTCCCTTCCCCGCTCGATCTTTCTTCATTGAATGAATAACTTCATTAGCGAGAAGTATGCCATCCAAAATCTGACGACCACGTACAAACGCAGCTTGTACATCATTCACAAGCAGCGGCAACACCGTTTGTAACCTCTGTGCAAGACATTTTGCTAGGATTTTATATATGGAATTAAGCAAACAAATTGGCCGATAGTCACTAATTCCCCTCGGCGTGTCTCGCTTCGCAATTAATACCACAAATGTCGAATTCGCACCATGTGGTAACCTACCTGACCTGAAAAAATCTGCCATAAACTTGATCACATCCTCCTTAAGAAAGTCCCAACCCTTTTTGAAAAATTCGAACGTAAATCCATCCGGTCCCGGTGCTTTCTCTCCCCCACAATTCCAAACTGCCTCCCGGATTTCCTCCTCATTGAATTCGACTTCTAAAGCTGCACTTTGTTCACTCGATATCTTGGCAAAGTTCACTATCGGAAACAATATCCCACTTGTTTTAGGCTTGGAAAAATGTTTCTTGAATTCCCTCCGAATAACAAACTTCAATCGATGTGGTTCTTTAATCCATCGGCCCTCCACAAATATACCGGGAATTGCATTATGCATTGCCCTCACCTTCGCCGCCCGATGAAAAAATCGAGTGTTGCGATCACCCTCCGCCAACCATAGAGCTCTAGACTTTTGTCGCCACAGCGATTCTCTAAGATTCGCTATTTTCCATAACTGGGAATATAAAATTCTTCGTTCCTTCACATCATACCCGCTGCCCTCCCCACTTCCAATTCGTTGATCCACCCGATCAATATTGGTCACTAAGTCACGATATTGTGCTTCCAAGTCCCCAAAGCAATTTCGATTCCAACCTTTCAAAATTCCCTTCAACATCTTTAATTTTTGAGTAATCGTTGCCATACTACTGCCCACCTCCAATTCTTTCCATTTTTTCTCCAACATTGCTATGTCCGACAACCATGCATTGATGAAACGAAATGGTTTCGGACCACTATCCTCGGCATTGCTCTCCAACACAATCGGCGAATGATCCGATAACTCCTTTGGGAGATTACGAACTACAAGCGAAGCAAATCTTTGAACCCACCCATGCGACACCAAAAAATGATCTAATCGACTACATTTTCGCCCCGGACCAAACCATGTGTATCGCTTTCCTTGCATCGGTACATCCAATAAAGCCATGTTATTAACACATTCGCAAAAAAGTTCCATACCTCGATTTGAATCCACGCATCCTTGTCTCTCCTCCGGTTTCATGACCACGTTGAAATCCCCCGCCACACACCAATTTAACGCCCTCGCCTTCACCACTTTCATCAAATCCTCCCAATAAGGACCCTGTTCCGTCGGTGTGCATGGTGCATACACTCCAATCACGCCACATTGCCAATCATCAATTACCCCACGCCCAATCAGAATTACCATATTATGTCTCACCTCTACCGTCTCCAGTGCAAAACCCGTCGATTCCCATACCGCTAAAACGCCTCCTGATTTCCCATTCGAAGGTGCAAAAGCAAAATCAAACCTGTCCGTATACCACAATTGCCGAATTAAAAATTCATTCACCATCTCCATTTTGGTCTCTTGAAAAAGAGCCAAAGTACATCGTTGTTGTCGCAGAACCCTCTGTATACTTCTACGTTTCGCTGCCGCTCCAATCCCCCTTACGTTCCACGACAACACCCTCATCCTTCTCTGCTAATTTTTTTTGTCGCGCGCCTCAAGTATGCGCGCGATATCCTTCACAACCACCTCCTCTCTACCACTCGTTACTGCCCCTATAATTTTACCCAAATCGAACGTCGCTTGCGCCTCCTTTAAAATTGATTGTTTGCGACATAAAAAGTCGGAATCGGATAGAGATCCATTCGCTATGTCCGTTGCCTCCGGTGGTATTTCCGACTTGTTTTTCCTCGGTCTGCCCCTTCCCCGCTTAGGCCCTTTGATTGTATCCACCGGCGCTGTTGTGTCACTTAATTTGGCTGTGATTTCCGATAATTGTCGCACGCGACGGCTCTCACCGTTCAATTCTATAACCTCCGCCTTATTGACCCTAGGAATTTCCATTCTCGGCCCATCCAATTGTGGGCTGATAAGCTCAATCTCTAATCGAGCTAACTGATCACATCCCACATTCTTCAAAGTTAAATCATCAATACTGCCAAGTACATCGCAACTCGATCGCTCTTCCCTTTCCCTATTGATTAACGCGATTTCTTCCTCCTCCATCCAGCTCGGTGTACTCATCACTCTCCAATCTTCCCTCTTGTTATCCTCCCATATGTATTCAATGTATTTGCTCGTTGCCTGTCCTTGAACCTCAGTGTCTTCCTTCTCTTCATTGAGAATGGAATTAGGAACAAACGATCCTCCCGGCGAAGATTCTTCTTCATTGTAGACTGAGTTAATCTTCCATTCGACTTCCTTATCCGGTGTTTCTTCCTTTCCCGTCGAGCTCTCAGCAAGTTCACAACAACAATCACATTTTGGTCCGATTGCTTCTTCAATTTCCGTTACTCTGATAAGAAAAGAATTGTCGCCCTCTCTCAATTCAATTGTTTCCTCAATGTGCATGTTCCAATCTGTTTCAATTTGGAATCTTGCGCGCTCAAATCATGAAGGCGCCAATGTCTCCATATCGATACGAGCAAGTTCTCCCCAAATCGACGCTATATTCTTGAAGGTTTCTTCGGACCATAGGTGAATAGGCACTCCACTAACCGACAGCCATAACCTTCGATTTGGCATAATCAATTGCGGCGTCCAAACCATGACGTTTTCCAGCCATCTATCCAACAAACCAGCCGTCAAAACCCTCTCTCGGATCTCCTTGTTCTCGAACATAATAAGCATCATGGAACCAGCCGCCCACATCAAAGAAAAGCCTTCAATTTTCGCGTCGCGAATTTCTTTGGCTAAATCAGCCACTTGGATTGGTTGTCGGCTGTACCCTATCGCACAAGATTGAAGAATTCCCCATTTATCATCGTCAATTATCCCCATCGCCTGTTTCCGATTGTCTTCTTTAGATACCTCAATTGCAATTGATTTTGAGTTTGGTTTACTGTTCACGCGATCAGTGTTTGTAGCACTTGTGGTCGTTTGATTCCTGGCTCTCTTAGGGTTTTCGTCAGTCCTTTCCCTTGTGTATTCCCCATTGGTACCTCGCCTTTCCATACTCCCTCCACCCCTTCGTGCCATTGAAACCCTGATTTTCGATCCATAGAGCCAGAACCCATCAAATCTCTCAATGATTCTATCCGCGTCCGCCTTAGAATTCATTCGAACAAATCCGAATCTTGATCCATCTCTTGCCCTTTTCTTTGGGACAAACACATCGACCACGATTCCATGGCGATCAAAGACCTGCCATATACCCTTCCAATGCAATTGAATCGGCAAATTGGCGATGAACAAGGTCCACACCCGACGTTGCCCTTGCGATCTGCCCTGTGATCTCCCGTTCTCTCCTCTCATTTTTGATTCTACTTTTTATCTTTCCTTAAACATGTATTTTTTTTTTGAATATGCTGGTGTGATGCAAGGGTAGCATCTGTTCAACTTTCTTTTAGCCTTTTTCAACGAAGGCACACACAGCATGCAATACTGGTGCTCGATCCCGGGTCCCAAGGGATGATAAACATCAACCTTTGCCACTTAAAGCCATATTTTACTTAATATTTGGAGGTGAAGATGGAAATTGAAAAATATTATCTAAAAAATAATTAATTATAATTTAATAGTGAGTAATGAACATGGATGGTCATGGGTCGGGTCTAATTGAGTATTGGTCGACCCGTACCTGACTTGAAAATTCAAAGTATTCACTTGGACTTGACCCGCCGTTTAATAATACTGTACCCAACCCAAATTTTAAGGTATGAACTCGAGTCTAGGGGTGTAAATAAATAGACATTCGATGGTCTGTTCGTGAATCGTTTGTATAACGTTCGTTTATCAAGCTAAATAAATGAGCATGAGAAAAACTTTTATGTTCATTTAATAAACGAACGAACACGAAGTGCGTTTGGTTCGTTTATGTTCACGAACAAGCTCATTTATCAACTCATTTATTGACTAGTTTATGAACTCCTTTACCTGATTTCCACTTTTCTTTTATTTTTTTTACATTTTAAATATTGGTGAAGGTAAGGATTAAATTGAACACATGTTGAATTTTAGAGTTTAAACTGTGAAGTCTAATGAGCTTAAGGACTAGTGACGTGATTTTACTATTTTTCTTTGACTCACAAATTAAAGGGTAAAAAGAGTGTCCAAGAACGTTAAACGAACATATTCGCGAACTTTAAACAAACATGTTCGTGAGCACTAAACAAACGATCACAAATACCTTTAAAAACAAACAAACAAACACGAATACGATATTAAAATTTTAAACAAACACAAACCAAACAAAAACGTATTCAAAAATAAACAACAAAATATAAACACATTAAAAAATAAACGTGTTATATGCTTTCTAAGAAGGAAGACAAAAATATTAATGAAATTGACAATCGTCCATGCGGGATCCCGCCGCTTTGATTGCTGCGGTGCTTCACTACATACTGTGAAATCATAAGGGTTATTTTTTTTAAGGAGTTAACGTTGTATTAATAATTTCTTTAACAAGAATCAGAATTTTATTAAGACAAGAAGAGATGTAACAAAAACACACCCAAAACATTAAAAGAAATCAAAACTTTTCATTGAGAATGTCGTTCAATATCCATAGAAATTCATAAAACATATATTATTGTCTCTATTTAACTAGACACTTAAATAATGATGTAAGAGTGGTGATCAACAAAATTAATCTTGCAATTCTGCTAATAATTACGAAAACATTGACAAACTGTATCAAACGAGATATAATCATATGAAACCATCAAATTTTCTTGATCAAGACAGAAAAATCATGTTACAAAGGCAGATAAAAAAACACAACAAAATATAAAAAAAATAGGAATCCAAAACGAGGTTCTTATTGGTGACAAAAATAAATAGTAATGAAGAGAAAATAAGAAAGACCACGAGCAATCGTCAATTAGCACAAGACTGGTGTCACCGTCGACACCCATAAATTAAGAGATATTGAACGTTTAAAAATGCTCAATCTCATATCTTCATGTGTGTTGTATTGAGAATAAAAATCATTTGTCCTTTTTGGTGCCCCTATTTATGCCCTCATACTAAAAATTAGATTTATGATTTAAGGTTAGGGTTTAGAGAATTTAAGGTATGGTGTATTTTTTAAGGTGTAGGGTATAGGGTTTAGGATTTAGAATTTAAGGCTTGAAATTTAATTTTTAGTATTGCGGCACAGAAAGAACACCAAAAAGGTACATATGATTTTTATCCTTGTATTGACAAGGCTATCAATTGAAATAAACTGAATTGACATTTCACAACTATATTTAAATTAAAACACTTGTAATTGAACAAATTCTCAGCAGCAGAAAATTATTGTTGGAAGTTGGGATCTGAATCGAACAACCTTAAAACAAGTAGAAAAGAAATTAGCAAGAGACAATATTTTTAGAGAAGATAATGGATGTTTCCTTATTATAAGTGGAAGCACCCTAAACGGATATAGTACAAACTGGTTAACCATTCTTACAACATTGGATTCAACTTACAAAGCTCACTATTTTATTACTTGATATCAATTAAATGACATCTTTTATTCTGATGAAAAGCCTCTTCACGCTGAACCTAAATGTTGACGTCCAACACTGGATTTCCCTGACCATCTCTTTTCAGAGGACGGCTTTGGCCAAATCCATGACAAGAGAGGTTTTAGTTTCCTGAGTTTTCTCATCTTTTTCCGTGCTTTCATGAGACTGATCATCTTTCTTCAAAGCATTCATGGCCTCCTGAGACAAGTAATTGTATTGGGGACGGTTTGGGTCAAATTCCTTGAGAAAAGCCTCTTTCATGGCCTCCTGAGACAGGTAATTGTACTGAGGACGGTTTGGGTCGAAGTCCTTGAGAAAAGCATTCTTCATGGCCTCTTGAGAAAGATAGTTGTATTGGGGGCGGTTTGGGTTGAAGTCCTTCAGAAAAGCATTTTTCATGGCCTCCTGAGATAAGTAGTTGTACTGAGGACGGTTCGGGTCAAAGTCCTTAAGAAAAGCGTTCTTCATGGCCTCTTGAGAAAGGTAATTGTACTGGGGACGGTTCGGGTCGAAGTCCTTGAGAAAAGCGTTTTTCATTGCCTCTTGAGACAAGTAGTTGTACTGAGGACGGTTTGGGTCGAAGTCCTTGAGAAAAGCGTTCTTCATGGCCTCCTGAGAAAGGTAGTTGTACTGGGGACGGTTCGGGTCGAAGTCCTTGAGAAAAGCGTTCTTCATGGCCTCTTGAGAAAGGTAGTTGTACTGGGGACGATTCGGGTCGAAGTCCTTGAGAAAAGCGTTCTTCATTGCCTCCTGAGACAAGTAGTTGTACTGAGGACGGTTTGGGTTGAAGTCCTTGAGAAAAGCGTTCTTCATGGCCTCCTGAGAAAGGTAGTTGTACTGGGGACGGTTAGGGTCAAAGTCCTTGAGGAAAGTGTTCTTCATGGCCTCCTGAGACAGATAATTATATTGGGGACGGTTGGGGTCGAAATCTTTGAGAAAAGCGTTTTTCATGGTCTCCTGAGAAAGGTAATTGTATTGGGGACGGTTAGGGTCGAAGTCCTTGAGGAAATCATTTTTCATGGCTTCCTGGGAAAGGTAGTTGTACTGGGGACGGTTAGGATCGAAATCCTTGAGAAATGATTTATCAGTTTCGGTTGTGGTCTTCTCCTTCATTTCGTTTTTACTTCCTTCTTCTAGCACTTTTCTTTGAGCATTAGTTTCCGCAAACTGCAAAACATTTAAACAATGAGATGTGACCAAGAAAAAAAATAAAAACAACGAGAATGAAATGAAAAAGATGAGAATGAGAATAATTATAGAAACATAAGAATCAATATTTTTGTCTGCAAATAATTATAGAAACGACAGAACATTTTGTCCAACAGTCCTATATATACCCAGTTTTATTAAGAAGCTAATTAGTAAAAATGATGATAATATTTACATGAATTAACTTGATCTTCAAGCAAATGGAAAAGATAAGAATGAAATGTATAGTGCATCAGGAGGTTGGAAGTTTGTTGGGTTGCTGGGAGTATTTCCCTGTTCAGGTTGTGCGTATCGGTTCTGTATTACCCTTGATCGTATGTACTCTTTTTCTCTAATTAGGTTTAGGGAGGTTTTTAACGAAGCATACGATCAAGCTATTTAATAATATTAAATAAATTTGCCGAGTAAAAAAAAAAGAATGAGAATGAAATGTACCAAAAGAAGGCAAAGTAGTGCGAAGAATGCAAGGGAGGATTTCATGATTGCAGAGAACGCCAATAGCCTTCACTAAACCTTTTCAAGGATAGCTTGACTTCAACATCAGTTCCACCCCATATATATATAGGAAGGAAATATCAATAAAAAAATAGAAGAGAATTAAATAATCGTCACCTAACCAACATCAACGGTGGTAGATTCATGTATAGTGAAGAGAGGACAAGTGCCTATAGCGGAATATGAAATTATTTCAGTTAGTTTTCTATTTTACCCGTTGTATGTATCTTGAAATCTGAATTTTTTGTTTTGTTAATTATCTATTTTACTGATTATGCACACAATAAAATTTTTAGATCCACATACAATGTGTGTCCACCCTCAAAAATATTTTTAAATTTGTCACTAAACACCGTTTAATAAGATATAGACGGAACCACAAATAGTAATATTTTTTTAGGGTAAACTACATCAGATGCTAGTTATCCAATTTTACTAATTGTGTCCACACTGAAAATTTTGGATCCACGTATAATATATGTGTGCCCACCCTTAAAAATATTTTTAAATCTTCCACTAAACACCGTTTAATAAGATATAGACGGAACCACAAATAACAATATTTTTTCAGGGTAAACTACACTAGATGTCACTAAACTATTACCGCTGACTCGAAAATACCACCAAAGTTTAAAAATGTTCAAATCTAAAGCTGAACTTTACTTTTGACTCGTTTATGTCACTCCGCTGTCAACTCTTAACGGAATCGTTAACTCAAAACGATGTCGTTTTGGTGCGGGTGTTTTAACTCAAAACTTTACTTTCTGAATTAACGGTTACGTTAAGAGTTAACAGTGGAGTGGCATAAATGAGTCAGAAAATAAAGTTCAATGTTAGATTTAAATATTTTTAAAGTTCGGTAGCATTTTCGAGTCAATAGTAATAGTTTAGTGCTATTTGGCAGAGTTTACCTTTTTTTAACAACAATAGCAATATTTAAATAAAAAGAAATTGGTTTAAGGGTAATTTCATACTTGGAATAATTTCAAATTAGTTATTTTATCATTTTTTTAATTTCACCGGTTTAGTTCTTGTAGTTATCCAAAATCAATAATCTCACCCTTTGACTATCGTTGATTATTAGAATTATTGTCACCAGTGACCCTTTTCCATGTCAGGCACTTTGTCGTTAAATAATTAATAACATTTGAGTTAACATTTGAGTTTCGGTGACGTGATAATACAATTGATGTGATTTTTAAAAAAAATTGTAATTTTAAAATATTTAATTAATTAATCATGAAACCCTTCATTCATACTATCACACAATCAAAGCTGACTCGTTATTGTCGACGTGACAAGATAGCCGACACTAACGATTAATGTGGAAGCAGACAGCAACAGATAGCAACCACATGCACATAATTAAATAATTTTGAATCAACTAATCTTTAGAACCTTTTTTTAGTTTTAATTTAATTAACCATCAACTCAAAGATATTAACATAAGTTCCAGCAATTTAATTTCCATACCGTTGACACCTTCATTGCAGCTTGAACTACAAGTCAAACGGTTTGTTTGTTAAAATTTGTGGTTCTGCCAATAATGGCAAGAAATAAAACTAGAAGAAAAGAAAAGAAAAGAAAATTAAAGGAAAATAGAAGAAAAGATATTAGCACCAATCTGTTGAATATCCCACAGTCAACAACAATTCATAGTCATAGCACTTCTCATTATGATGGATAACCTGCAATCAGATGCTAAGTATCTTATTACTCATCATATATACTACACCAACATAAGCACTTTTAAGCATGGGAGACCTAAAGTAGCACTCGATTTTTTCTAAATATGCATCCTCCAAAGTGAAATAGAGCTGGTTGCCACTCTGTAGTTTTTTCTAAACATATGCTAATCACTTTCATGCAAAAGCTAAAATGATAAAAGAAACTTTCTTCTTCAAAGAAACTATAAGCATATATCATCCTAATAAATGAGCTGAAAGCCAGAGGAGTCATAAGCATTTATACGAGACATAGCGATGCCATGTTAATTAAGCAATCTAACATACATCCTACTTCGCGCTTGAAAATTTATACTCAACAGATAAAATTTCCACAAGATCTCGGTTGAACCTCCTAAAGATCACATGGTTTAACACTTACCCCTAACCCAAAAGTAGAAAGTGGTGAGCTTCGGAAGACGAGAAGACCAGCAAGTTCATCCGAAAAGAGATTCGACCCAAAAACGAAGTACATCGACAAAACGGAACAAAAACAGCATGAACTGTAGAGATGCCACTGCCAAAAATATGTTAACAAGCAATGAGAGAACGAACATGGTAACAGGAGCAGAAAAAATAAGGATAAACTAGATCATGCACTATACTAACCGATTGTTCCACTCTACTCGTTGAATTTTAGTAAGACCAGGGTAAGTCTTTTTTTTTTGCTCGGCAAGAGTAATTTTGATTAATGAAGATGAAATATTACATCTGGGTATTTGAACCCTTAACTACAAAACACAAAAACCTACTCATCTACCACCAGGCCTTGAAAAGAATCTGTCTAGATCTCCCTTGTTTTGCCAACTGATCTGCCATGGAGTTTCTTGCTCTTGGAAAGTAAACAAAACGGACATTGGCTATTTCTTTTTTCAGCGCTTCAATCTTATCAAAAGTTTCCCACTAACTTCATGGACGAAGTACAGAGCTTTCCTGCCAATTCAGAACAACTTGCGAGTCAGTCTCAATTTTCAGAAACACCTTATTCTTCAGACTTGCATCTATAAAAATTCGAAGTGCTGTAAGAATTGCTGTAAGTTCAGCAAAATCAATCCCATGGTCATACACCGGACCTGAAAAAATTGCTATTACATCTTCTTTTCTATTCCTAAGCACACCACCACATCCCCCCTATTCCCTCTTTGAAAGAGCCATCGACGTTAAATTTTACAGTGCCCGCTGAAGGAGGACGCCATTCTTCCCAAGCTTCGATTTTCCTCTCCTGACCAATGCATTCCAAGGGGTTATCCCACCAGTATTTCCCACTCAGCCAACAGTCTTCATTTACAGCTTTAATCCAAATGAGAGCGCACATCTTTGCTGAAAAAAGCATGTCTTTCAGAGAGCTAGTTTTCGAATTGAACACTTTGTCATTCCGCGCCAACCATAGGCTCCAAATTGCTGCTAAAACTGAGATTAGCCAGACTGTTTCCTCTCTCTTATTGCTGAACTTTGAAAAGCTGAAGGAGAAAAGCTCCTCAATGGTTGCCAACCAAGGCCAAATAACCGACCACCACAAACAGAAACTTTGCCAAAAATAGAAAGATACCCTGCATTCTAAGAAAAGATGTTCAACTGTTTCAACGTTTAGATCACACCAAGGACATTCTACCTTGAAGTTTTCCAAATGCAAGCCACGGTCCATGAGAAAGGACTTAGTTGGAATTCTTTTTAATTTTAGCAACCATAAGAAAGATCGCACCTTTGGAGGGACCTTCATTTTCCAGATTTTGTTGAAGTCAAAGCTGGGATTTTCAATCTCTGTCGAATCGAGTAATTCAGATAGTTTCTTAACCGAAAATCTACCATTTGTCTTATGAATCCAAATTATTTTATCCTGAACTTCTTCCCCTTCCAATTCATGCTTCAATTTATCAAGGGATTCCAATTCCCTTTCCAATAGTGGTCTCGAAAACACTCCTCCCCAGTCCATGTCTTTAAGTGATTTGGAAAGCACCAAGGAACTTACCAAACTTCCTTTAAACTTGACAAGTCTGTAGAGCCTCGGATACTCAACTCTAAGAGGGTTCTTTCCTACCCACCAATCTTCCCAAAAAAGGATTGTTTTCCCATCGCCTAGCTTCCATTTAAATTCCGAGTTGCTCATCCAACGATTAACCTCATCACTCTTCAAGTTCTTCACAATCCCCTTCCAAATTGAAGACATCTTTGAGTTTCTAACCTGAGTATTGACCCATTTTTGGTTTTGAAAACCATATTTTGCTTGTATCACTCTTCTCCACAACGTATCTTTTTCAACAACAAACCTTCTTGCTGTAAAAATTGCTGATTAACTGGGTAAGATCATAGGCCTGAGGGATTTGAAGAAACATTCATAATGAATATAAGGAAAGGAAGGAAAAACATTTGATGATTTAGTTAAAAACTCGATATACCACTTTGCAAGCAAGAATGCCACCAAGGATAGAAGTGTATGGAATGAAGGGATCTACAAATAAGTAGCTCTTAACAAACAACTGAGCCTGGTTATGGTAAGACTTTATAGCCATCAATGTCTGTTTAGGCACGGTTCTTATATTGGAATCTCAAAATCACCCTAGCAACATGAGTATCTTCTCTTAGTCTCCTCCCTCCTTCAATCATCAATTCTATAATACAAACAAAAAGGTAGTCAGAGAGAAGAAAATTATATATTCAGAATGCTTCTACAATCTACATCTGATACTAGATTTTTCTACACAAATACCAATTTTTCCATCCTATTCCAAGATATATAAGGTATAAATTCTTTTCCATTTAACAGCTTCAATTCAAGCAAGCTAAAGCAAACAAGTAACAACCAAAAGACTAAAAGTTTAATCAAAATGAACAAAGAAAATACCAATGGTAAGATTCAGATCAAACAAACATTTCTATTTCAGGTAAGTAAAGGCAAATAAGCAATGAGAAAGCACTGAAATTTGAAGTAATCCGTTTGGAGAACAGCTAGCAACATAAATCAATTAAAAGTTAACACAATAGAAGCAAAGTAGCTGATAAATCTGGTAAATGTGATTACCCTAAGCAAGGGTCACTTACTCCAAGAAGAAAAAAAAAACAAATCTTTGGAAGAGAAATCATATACCATAGACCATAAAAAGGGTTTTTTCAGGGCTAATCAGTGGACAAAACACAGAATAAAGAAAACTTAAAAAACCCAGAACTAAGAGAAAAAATGGGCACTTGACAAAGCACAAGTGAAAAAGACACAAAACTAAAACATAAAGCAATAATAGATGCATGAATTAGTATTCCAGACTAGTGGATGGACAACAAATAATACCACATGAGATGGTGCATGAAATGGAAGCGTCCTCCTCTTTGTTGAAATATAAGGGTATTTAGGTCATTGTTAGGTTAGTTAGGGTTTATCTGGTTAGGTAGTTAGGTTATAAATAAGGAAAGTTTCCTTTATTGTATGTATCAGTTTAAAGAATAAAAAGTTTCTTTAGTTTTCCTTTCACTTTCGTTCATCCAATCGTGATTCTTCACCATCACCGTTATCACTTCGTCGGCGATCAACGACAGCTCAACATGGTATTAGAGCCATCGACAGAGGCTTTTCCGGCGTTCAATTAGTTCTTCTGTTCTTAGAAGCTCAGCTCTTGATCAACAGTATTAGTTGACAGATTATTGATAGTTTTCTAAACCATTTCTTCGATATCTTTTTGATATCGTCTTGCTTCTAGTTTTTACTTCTTTTCTGGTGTTTCTTGGTCGTATCTTGATGGAAACTGTCATAGATTCAAATCACCCTCTTTTTCTACATGCGTCAGACACGCCAGGGACACTTCTAGTCTTGCACTAGTTAACAGGGATCGAGAACTATAACCTATGGAGTAGGTCAATGAAGATCGCCCTGTTAGCAAAGAACAAAGTGGGTCTTGTTGATGGAACCTGCAAAAGAGAATCAGTGGCAGAAAATTTACGAGCTCAATGGGATAGATGCAATGCTTTAGTGTTGTCTTGGATTCTTAACACTATGAGTCAAGATCTTTCTGCAGGGATAGTTTTTGCTTCTAATGCATCTGTTGTTTGGGCAGATCTCAAAGAACGTTTCAACAATGTTGGCGGTTCACGAATTTATTTCTTGCACCGTGAAATTGTGACTCATGTGCAAAATCTTTCTTCGATTTCGGTTTACTTTTCACGACTGAAGTTGTTGTGGGATGAATTTGATGCGTTAGTACCTTTTGCTTCTTGTGAGTGTGAAATAGCACGTGAAAACAGTACTCTTCTCAATCAGCAAAGATTATTTCAGATGCTTATGGGTCTGAATGATTCATACTCCATGGTTAGAAGTCAAATCTTATTGATGAAGCCCTTGCCTACAGTCAATCAGGCATACAATATTTTGGTGCAAGAAGAAGGTCAACGTCAGCATTCTATAGGCTCAACACAAGTTCTTGCGGAGCCAACTGCTTTGTATACTTCTTCCTATACACAGGGTCACGATCATGTCAAAAAGAAGTTCAATCGTGTGTGTGACTATCGTCACGTTAAGGGCCATAAGAGAGACAATTGTTATAGGTTAATTAGATATCTTCCGGACTTTAAATTTACTAAAAGTCTTGGGATGGGAACCAAGCAAGCTACAAATTCAGCTACTGTTGAAAATGGATCAGATGGTGCAATTCAGCCTACATCAACACAGGTTCTATCCTTCACAGCGGAACAATATCAGCAGATTTTGAATCTTTTAGGCAAAGATCCAGTAGTCAAGGGTACAACTCATATGGCAGGTATGATATCTGATTCCTTAACTTAAGAATGGATTTTAGATACATGGGCCACTAATCACATGACTTATAATTTGAAATGTTTAAATTCACCTGTTATTTGTGATCCCTCTTCTGTTGTTCAATTACCAAATGGTAACTCGACTAGTGTAACACACATTGGATCGTGTAGGTTATCTTCTACAAAGGTCTTAAGGAATGTTCTTTGTGTGCCAAGTTTTTCAGTTTAACCTTATATTTGTATCACAACTTACCAAAGATCGGAAATGTGCTATTATATTTCTTCCTGACATCTGTGTATCTCAGGATCTTTGCAGTGGAGAGATGAAGAAGATTGGTAGAATGCGAGATGGTCTTTATGTACTTCATACCTTTCTAGATAAACATTCTTGCCTTAATGCTTGTATTCCTAACGACTCATGTTTTCATGCTAGTAATAAAATTTGTATAAATCCCATGTGGCATGCTAGGTTAGGCCATAGTTCTGCCAAAGCTTTGTCTCATATCCCAGGAATGCAATGGAATGCCAATTTTGAAGCTGAAATTAGAAACTGTGGTATTTGTCTCTTGCAGAACAAGCTTGTTTGCCTTTTCCTTCGAGTACTTCTATTTCTAATGCTCCTTTTGATTTAATCCACATTGATCTATGAGGGCCATACCGTATTAGTACTGTGCATGGACAACGTTATTTCTTAACCATTGTTGACGATTTCTCATGCATGACGTGGATTCGATTATTGAAACTTAAGTGTGATGCTTTTGTTGCTTTAAAACACTTCATTAGTTATGTTAAAACTCAATTCTCTGTCACTACCAAGAAGATACGTAGTGACAATGGTCATGATTTTTTCACAAATGAGAGCAGTTCTTTTTTCAAGAGAATGGCATTGAACACCAAAGCTCTTGTGTTTACACACCACAACAAAATGGTGTTGCTGAACGCAAACACCGCCACCTCCTTGAAGTAGCTAGAGCTTTAAAGTTTCAATCTAACATGCCTACTAAGTTTTGGGGTTATTGTGTGAATACAACATGCTACATAATAAATACTTTACCTAGTGCAATTTTAAAGTGGAAATCTCCTTTTGAAGTTCTGTATGAAAAGCCACCAGACCTCTCTAATTTGCGTGTGTTTGGGTGTTTAGCATATGCTACAATTACAAATTATTATGATAAAATTCACTCATAAAGCCATTGCATCAGTTTTCATGGGATATTCACTTGTTCAGAAAGGTTATGTATTGTTCAACCTTGAAAGTAAAACCTTCTTTGTCAGCATGGATGTAGTGTTTCATGAAAGCATATTTCCATTTGCTTTTCCTGTTAAATCTTCTTGTTTATTTCCTCCTTCCTCTTACACTAATCTTGATTTCTTGGACATTAAATATGTGCCACCTTTGGTTCCTAACATTGGTCAATCTGACAATAATGGAGACATGTCTTTACCTGTATCACAAGATGATATTCAACCTGTTCCTACCAATGTTTTTAATGATGTTGGCATGTCACGTGATCAAGCTGGATCTCAAATACTTGGTCAGTCTCTTGGCAATGATATTCAAATTCCTCAGGCTGAGAATATTACTAGAAGGTCTACTCGTGTACAACGGCAGCCTACTTGGCTGAATGATTTCATTTGTAACCCCCTCGTCCCGGTCTGGACGACTGACCGGTCCGAGTAGGCTACACGGGGAAAACCGAAATGAAACCCGCTAGGGCCCCACTTCGGTTAGCAACCCTAGAAAAATTTCTTTTGATTATTATCTTGTCTAAAGGCATTCATACATCCTATGTGTGACACGACAGCGGAAGGACAACAAGCGATGCGAACGACCAAGCAAACAATTTAAAAGAGTCCATTTTATTTTAATCACCAGGCCGTATCGATACTCTTGAAGAGGGTATCGATACACCTTGACTAGGTCAACAACCCATAGTCAACGCAGGGAGACCGTATCGGTACACTGGTTGACCGTACCGATACGCCCTTACTAGTCAACTTCTCACGGTCAACGATACAAGACCGTACCGATACACCCTAGACCCATACCGGTACGCCAAAATCTCGTCAAATTCTCAGATTTCCAGAGAGGCTTTGGCGCATCGATACACCTACGTGTATCGGTACGCTAGGCTTAAACTGAGCCACAAAGTGTAGGACTGTATCGATACGGCCCTTAGGCGTATCGATACGCCCTGTACTACAACACTCAAAAATTCAGTAAAAAGCAACAAGACTCGACCTTAGATGCAAATTATGACTCTCCTAACCACATGTAATCATACATACAACATTTAATAAGCAAGATCAAGCATGTGATGCCACTTTAAACAAACAATCATGACATTCATCTCAAGAGAGGCATTTGGGTGGAAAACATGCGTAGAACCATACTTGACTTCACCATTTCATTACAAGAGCAAGAAACATTCAAAGGCATAACATGGCAAGTTCCACATACTTTTAAACAATCATGTAGCATTCATAGATCAAAATATAAACTTCCAAGCACAAGGAAATTAAGCAACGAGATAAACATGGTTCTCAATCCACGGCATAAAATCATAACACATCCAACCATAACATCAACAACTCCACATGCTAGAAACATCAACAAAATCAAACTAAGGAGTTTGACACCAACTCCTACAAGTCTACACCCCCATCGTCTAGGCATTATTACAAATACGTAAATCATACTTGAGCTACTTTGAGAACTCCAAAAGCTCCTCCCTTTCCCACTTGCCTCCCGAAAACTAACGATCTGCATGTTGGAAATAAATGAGAGCGTAAGCTAACTAGCTTAGTGAGAGAAGCTCTATAATTCACAAACATGCAATTTTCAAAACACTTTTCATAATTGACAATAAATCAATGGATGCACGAATGATTATCACAACAAGACTACACATGGCTTGCACATGCACAACCAACATTCACACGGTGGGACTACACATCACTGTTTCGACTAGTAGTTTTCCAATGGGACTACACATCAAAGTACTCTTCTACTAGTCACTACCGGTGGGACTACACATCACCGTAGTTAAGACAACCATCACGTGAGGCTCGACTTCTACACGACTACACAACAACAACGATGTGAAACAACTCGAGATGTGCATGATACCACAACATATATCATTTATCAACACATAGCAAGAATGTAGGAGTAGTAACTTACACTCGGGTTTAGGTGAACCCTCAAGGTCCCACCCAAACCCCCAAGAGTTCCATTTCAAAAACAAATCAAGGTTTGATATTTCTACTCACCGTTTCTACCCAAATGAGAGCCGAAAACCACGCTCAAGTCTCCAAAATCTCCGGATTCGTCCCCGAAGCTTCACCAACTAAATTCCTTGCTTCTAATCATCCTAACACAATCAAAACAACCTCAAATCAGTTCACAAATCAAAGTAGCAACCCGAAACACAATTCAAGCTCATAAACACATGACCCAAGCTAAGAACAACTCTCAATTTTCTCATTCCCGAGCAGCCATGAAGCATAGTCCAAAACCTTTGTTTTCAACCCTTAAATTATTCCCTAAGGCTTCCAAAACAACCCTTATATATAGTCTAACCATCAACCCACACTCTCCCACATAAAACACCCCCAAAACTCAACCTAAAACCCTCCAAAAACCCCTCAAAAACCCAAATTCGGGAAACTCCATAAAACTGTGTAAAAATCAAGTATGAGGGACCTTTTTGGTTGTAAACATCTTATCTAACATTAATAAATCAAAATCTTAAGTTAAAGACAATAAAGGTGGCACTTTTAATCAAAAACCCCAAAACTTCAAATTTCAAAATCATGGACAATAACGAAAACTAAAGGTACCAACTTGTAGGGGAAAGGGAGGAAAAGTCAAATATGATTTACTTTTCAAAAATCACCCAAGATGAAGAAGAATGGTGATGGAATAGTGATTTGGGTAAGGAGAGCTTCTTGGTCGTGGAAATGAAAATGGAGGAGAGGGGAAGAAGATGACAAAAGCTATTTTAAATAAAAAGGGGTTTTAAATTTGTAAGACCATTTATTTACCATAATGCCATTAATGAGATGGCAATCTCCCAACTTCTAAAATTCAAGGGATTTTTGGTTTAAATCGAATTAAGTCCAACATAAAATATTTTTTTCGCAAACCCGAGGCCCAAAATAATATTTTATTATTTTAATTATGAAACCGAAACCTAAAACATTATTTTAATAATATTTTCACCCGACCCCCAAACCCGGGTGTTACATCATTTATGCCAAGCCTGGTTCACACAACAAAAACTCTATGGCAAATTTTGTTTCTTATTCTCATCTTCCTTCACAGACTCATGCCTTTGATGTTTCTGTTTCTTCTACATGTGAGCCACAAACCTACAAACAAGTTGTGCATGATGGTAATTGGATTCAAGCGATGAAGCAAGAAACAACAGCTTTGGAATCCAATGGCACTTGGGAATTGGTTCATTTATCACCTGGGCACAAACCTATTGGGTGCAAGTGGGTATACAAGATCAAATATAATGTAGATGGCTCCATTGAGCGTTACAAAGCACGCTTGGTCGCGAAAGGCTACAACCAGCATGAAGGTATTGACTATCAGGACACTTTCTCACATGTCACCAAACAAGTCACGGTTCGAACTGTTATTTCCTTGGCAGCTTTGAACAATTGGCCATTGTTTCAAATGGATGTTTTTAACGCTTTTTTACAAGGCGATCTTTATGAAGATGTGTATATGACACTTCCTGAGGGATTTTGCAATCAGGGGGAGACACGTGTATGTCGATTGCGAAAATCGTTATATGGGTTGAAGCAAGCATCACGGTAATGGAATTTGAAGCTCACTGAAGCTCTAGTGATGAGTGGTTACGTTCAAAGCCTACATGATTATTCTATGTTTACAAAAAAAGAAGGGGAGAAGTTGGTTATACTGTTAGTTTATGTTGACAACCTCTTGATTACTGGGAACAACAAGGAGGTGATGGACGAGTTAAAGAAAATCTTGAATCAAAGCTTTAAAATGAAGGACTTGGGACAGTTGAGGTATTTCTTAGGGATCGAGGTGTTTCGATCAAAAGAGGGAATTATTCTTAGCCAAAGAAAATATGCACTTGAGTTAATAGCTGATTCAGGTCTTGGAAATGCAAAAATAGTCTCAACTCCTTTAGAGCAAAACATAAAGCTCACCTCGACCGAGTTAGCATGTCAAAGTGCAACAGGAGAAGAAGAGTTTCAGGAAGATGTGGGATCTTACCAACGACTAATTGGAAGGTTGCTTTATTTGACAAATACAAGACCATACATAGCATTTGCAATTCAATACTTAAGCCAGTTCATGCATAAACCAAAGAAGGCACATTATAATGCAACATTACGAGTTGTGAGATATGTCAAGAAAAATCCAGGTTTAGGGATTTTTCTTTCAGTAGTTGGAACACCTCAATTAACAGCATACTGTGATGCTGATTGGGCAGCATGTTCCATGACACAGAAGTCTGTTACAGGATATTGTGTTAAGTTGGGGAATTCATTGATCTGTTTGAAGTCGAAAAAGCAAAACACAGTCTCCAGGTCTTTAGCAGAAGTAGAGTATAGAGGAATGGCGTCAGTAACAGCTGAAATAGTCTAGTTAAGAGGGTTGTTACATGAGCTTGGATTCGAACAACAAGAGCCAACAGTCTTACACAGTGACAGTCAGGCAGCGTTACAAATTGCAGCCAATCAAGTCTTTCACGAATGAACGAAACATATAGAGATTGACTGCCACTTCATCCGTGAAAAAATTCAAAAGAAAGTGATTAAAACTCAACATATATCTACCAAAGACCAGCAAGCTAATATTTGAACCAAAGGTCTTGCAGCAAATCAGCACGAGTATCTTATGTCCAAGTTGGGTGTGAAAGACATCTTTCACCCTCCAACTTGAGGGCGGGTGTTGAAATATAAGGGTATTTAAGTCATTGTTAGGTTAGTTAGGGTTTATCCAGTTAGATAGTTAGGTTATAAATAAGGAAAGTTTCCTTTATTGTATGTATCAGTTTAAAGAATAAAAAGTTTCTTTAGTTTTCCTTTCACTTTCGTTCATCCAATCGTGATTCTTCACCATCACCGTTATCACTTCGCCGACGATCAACGACAACTCAACACTCTTAAAAGAAAAATCAAAAACTGAGAAGAAAACCAAAAAGAAAAATCACTAGTAAAACGATATATTCAAATCCCATCCCTTTAAAGCAAAAAAAATTCAATAAACCTAGATATATTCACTCCCAACAAGGTAATAGCAGAAAAATCATGTAGTTTTAACCAAAAGTACGAGATAAAAGCAAGGTTATACGAGGGAATGAACTTAATAAATAATGAGAACAAGAAGGGAAATGGGGACGAAGAAAGAAATAAGCCATATGAAGATTGGCATTTGGTGCGACCAAGCGGCCTGAGGGATGATCGACGACGAGGATCGACGGCGAGAAGCAATACGAAGAGCACGACAATGAAGAGTAGGAGAAGTTAGGGATTATCACGATTGATTTGGGGATGGATTATCTGAGATTGAGATATAATCTAGCGTCAGAACGGTGTGTTTTACCAATAGTGGCGTTTGTAAAATCAAACGCCGTCAAAAAGAGACTATTGTGACATTTGTTGAAAAACGCCACTAAAAAACTAGACTTATTGTGGCGTTTTTAAAACCAAACGCCACTAAGACAAGACTTGTTGCGACGTTTTCCACATAAACACTACTGTATGTTTTTTTAGCAGCGTTTTTACCATAAACGCCGCAAATTTTGCCATTTTATGGCGATTGTGATGTAAACGCCGTGAAAAATATAATATTAGCAGCGTTTTATCCAAAAACGTCACAAAAAACGTCGCTATATACCAAGTCTGGTGTAGTCATAAGATATGAAACCACATACTTACAAATATACTATATATAGATATAGATGAACATTTTCGATACATGGGATTCTATCCACCAAGATGTCTTAATCCGTGAATACAACATGCAGTTTTAGTGAAAAAGAAGATAATATTTATTTTAAGAGATTCGAGTTTGAACAATTTTGTTTATAAAATATGTGTACATTATCAAAAAATTAAAAAATATGAACATATACTACATTATAACTATTTTAAGACTATTACAAAATATATTAATCCGTTTATGCGGAAAATTAAAGACTTAATAATAAAAATAAACACGTGGCCAATTATATTAATGACGCATCTCTCCTTCCATCTACCCTCTATAAATGGTTGTCCCCAAATTAAATGGTTTGGATTATTTTTAATAATAAAATATTTTAAATTTAAGTATTTTTATAAGGGAAAAGAAGTGGAGTTTTCCAGAATCCAATTCGATATTTTTTTTCGTAAACAGATAATTTTATTAATATAAAATGATTCTATTCAAGGTTATAAAATTAAAGGATACTAATATAAACTCATCCGAAACCGATAATTGAAAATGCGTTCCACGTGAGCTATCATATTTAATGAGTGATATCACTAGAAAAAAATATTTATTTAAAAAAAATTAAATTCAATTAATTTTATTTATAAATTATGTTGCGTTATCAAAAGATTAAAAAAATTATAAATAATTACTTGAAATCCCTCGGAGATAGTCCTTTAAGGCCCAGAAAACATTAGTCTCGCTAACATGTATATGTTGTTGATGTCAGGACCTATTGTCAAGCAGAATTAAAGTGATGTATTTTATTAGTATACTGTATACGTAAAATCTAACATGTATATTTTGTTTCTTTTAGTCGTGTTCTTACGCATTATTCAAGAACGGCTTAAAGATTTAAGGGTAATTGAACAACTTATTAAAATGATGTCTTTAAATTAAAAAAAAAACTTTACGTAGTAGACTCATTTTGAATAAAAAATGAGTTTAACAGGACTCAAAATTCACGAAAGATTTATACGTAAAATCTTTTGTGTTTTACCTTGCAAGTATTTAATTTAACTAATTTTGAGACCCTCCTTTTCCTAGGGTGTTGTGCGGTCACTTCTATTACGTTTGTCCATAACTATGGGTATAAATGAACTGGGCTTGAATAAACAAGGATGTGTTTGTTTGTTTTTGAAAGGTGTTCATGTTCGTTTGTTTAATTTTGAAAGTGTTTATGTTCATTCGTTTAGCGCTCACAAACATGTCCGTTTTATGTTTATAAACATGTTCGTTTATATGTTCGTCAACATGTTCGTTTAGCCTTCACAAACATGTTTGCTTATACGTTTAGAAATGTTCAAATGTTCGGCAACCAACACTCTTTTTACCCTTTTATTTGCAAGCCAAAGGAAAATGGTGAAATTATGCCACTGGTCCTTAAGCTTCTCAAGCTTCACAGTTTGAACTCTAAAGTTCACCTCTTGTTCAATTTAATCCCTACTTTCACCGATATTTAAAATGTAAAATAATGAAAAGAAAAGGGGAATCAGGTAAATGAGTTGATAAACGAGTTTGTTTGTGAACATAAACGAACCAAACACATCTCTGTTTGTGTTCGTTTGTTTATTAAATGAACATAAAATTTTTGTCCATACTCGTTTATTTAACTTAATAAATGAACATAAACGGACGTTCAAGAGCAGTTCATCGAACGTTCTATTCATTTATACAAATATCCAAACCACCACCGATATTATAAATCTTTACATCTAGACACTGAACTTTGAGACCAACAAAGTAGAATATGTAAATATCAAACTCAGATTTATGATGCAATTCAATGCGTTAGATCTAGAATGATGGCACCCCTGTTTTTAATGTGGATGGGAATGGTGGTTGAAAATCACAGTTGAAAATAAGATTGCAGAATGTAGAATCATAAAATATGATTATGAGACGTTTTATATGATTTTATTTGATTAATATAATATAAGATTACAATGTTTGAGTTAGGAAATATAAGATTACTTGATTTTACTAAATTGATCTTATTACAGAATTTGTATTTTAAACTCTTCATATTTTTTACATATTTAAGTGTAAAACAAATAATAATGGAATTTCTTAAAAAATAAATTAATTTATTAAAATTATAATAACACACAAAACCTGTAAGTAATAAATAATAAAATATTCAAAACCTGTAAGTGTAAAACAAAGTAGAATATTTAAGTGTAAATAATATTTCCTTTATCTCTACTTTCTCTCTTTACCCAACTCTAATATCAAAAAGGAAAACCTCATCATCACTTCAAATTTATTTTAACTCCAAAAAATAATAATTTGATTCTAGGAGGAGCATTGGATAGATGCATTTTTCTTTGCTCAAGATTGTTTTAGGTTATTTTTACGGCTCTGGTTATTATGGAATAGAAATTCTCTGCTCATTTTCGGTGTCTCTATTTATCTTCCTACAGTAAAATTTAAGTTTATAGTTTAGTATTAAAGTTTAACATTAGAGTTTGAGAATTTGGGGTAAGATCTATTTTAGGGTTTAAGGTTTAGGATTTAGAATTTATGATTAAAACTTAAAATTTAATTTTTTTTTGTGTTGGGACATAGAAAGGAATAACGAAAATAGACATAGAATTTTTGTCCCCAGATACTTTGTTACGTTACTTATTAATTTTTTTGAATATCTTTTAGTAATATGAACAGTGTCAGAAAAAAATCACATGAGGATAAATATGATATTGTATTTTTTATATAGTCTAAAGTTGATTACAAAATAGTATTTGTTCATACATATTTTTAATCATTTGACAATGCATACACACCTTGTAGACAAAACTAAATATATACGAAAGAAAAAGTATCCCATGAGTAGATTTTGATGGTTCTCGAGGCACCTACCGCTTTCATGGCTTCCACTGGTTTAAATACAAAGAGTAAGGCATATCCCATGCAATATATTCACACACAATTAGGGATGAAGTCAAGAATCGAAATTAAAGAGTTAAAGTATAATTAACCATAAAAATGATTAGACTAAGTTTAAAAAATTCAAAATTAAGAATCTAATTAGATAATTTTCCCATTGTATTTTTAATCAAAAAAAGTTAAGGGCCATAGCCCCTAAACTATAGGGTAGTTTCCAGTGACGAACCTACTTGGGGTCTTGAGAAGGGCTCTTGGGCCCTCCACGCGTCAAAATTTCTTTACCTTTGTCTTAATATAATTTTTCTTAAAAAAATTGAATTAACTATGAATTTGCCTGCTCTCCCCTTGTTGTTATAGTGTTGTCATAGTGGTAAAGGATGATGTAATTTATCCAGGTGACCCAAGTTTGAGTACTAGTTTTGCACCATGTGTATGCCTTATTAAAAATGAATAAGGAAGTTGAACATATGCTACCATTGTATCACACCAACATAATAAAAAAACTATGAATTTGCCTCATCAATTTTCAACATTTATATTTTACACTGAGGGGCGGAGCAAGAATTTTACTTAAGGTGTCATTTTTTTTGAATTGTATTTAAGAGGAGTTAATTATTTATAAAGGGTTGTCAATTACATATTTTTTTAAATTTTTATATACAAATTATAATATATAATATATCGGATGATTAATACGTTTTCCCATTGTTTTCTTATGCCACTTTGATTGACGTGCTTCACTTCTCACTATTTTTTTAATAGTCTAGAGCTGATTACAATGTAGTATTTATTCATATATATTCTCAACCCTTTGACAATGCACACACACCTTGTAGACATAGCGATTGAACCCGAGTCTCCTAGGATGAACATCATCCGCTTTTCTACTAAAACCACTCGTTGGGTTCCACTACTCACTATTAGATTCTAATTAATTACTATATATTTTTCTTGTCACAAGAAAATTTCCATCCTCCCAAAATACATATCTAATAGGATATAACATTACTGTTTTTATATATTAGGACATCCCCTTTTCGATATGGAATTAATATATCCATCTCTTTACGAGGCGTAACATTATCACCACCTTTATTAAACATAATTAAATCTTAATAATAAGTTCTCATTTCTGTCACGCCCTAAGGAGACGATGAACGTTAATTCGACATCGGAAAGAAATAATATTTGCCACTTGCTTGGAAAGAATATTTGCTACTTTCTTGGCAAGAACCCTCTCGTGAACAAAATATATGTCAATCTCAACATGCTTGACATGAGCATGATGTGTAGGATTGGCTGCCATAGAGACAATGGACGTATTATCACACCACACTATAGGTTTCCTTGCAAGGACAACACCAATTTCATCCAACAAATGCTCTATCCACATTAACTCAAACACAACATTTGCTAGGCTTCTATATTCCAACAACTGCCTAAGGTGTGTTCTCTTCTTGTGCTACACATTTCGGTGCTTAATGTGTGTATGTGAGTATGTTGGTATGATTTGTGAATTTGTGATATGATCTGTTTGACTTGTAATATATGAGATGACTTAAGCATCTGTGATTTATGACATGATCTATCTGACTTGTGATTATGATATAATTTGTATAACGACGTGCCATGCATCATATATCAGAATCGGAATAATTAATATCGAACTATTTGTACATGCATCTTCGTTTATTAAACAAGAATGCATTCGGATTCAGAAATCAGAATAACATGACATATCATATGGGTTGGGAAAATGTACAGGAAAGATAAGTGGTTTCACCCTTCGGGCTGAATTCCACTTCGGACATGGTGACGATGTAGAGAGTGGTTCTAGAGAACCTTACTCTTCGGACGGTGATGTAGATGTGTGCATGTCATTGTGTCTCATTCATCATGTTTATACATACTGGTATATCGGAGTGTCTGTTTGAATTTGAGTATGTTGATCGGATTATCTTGATATATGTTTTGTGTTTTGCACTTTAGAGACACACTGAGCTTTATAGCTAACTCCCCCTTAGTCCCTATTTCAGTTGCTCAGACTTAGGCATATGGTACTTGGAGGACCTCGTTTTATCAGATATTACATATTATTAGTATGAACTATTTCAGATTTATGGACTTTATTTTTATCTTTTGGATTTATATGTAATTTCAGACTCAGACAATTGGCATTGCATGCTTATTATCTCTTAATATCTTAACAGACTTAGAAGATAACAATTAATTGCCAGATACTAAGGAGAGAAACTTTGACAGAAGATGTTCAAGTAGATGAGCTTACTTCGGAAGTGAATCCACCCCTTAGGAGTAAAGATTAAAACTTTACCAAGTTAATTATTAAAAAACATCACTATAGACATATAAGAGTTAATCATAATTAACTTAGGGTATTTCCATCGACAAAGGCAATACTATCTTAAAATTCGCTCGACAATAAAATCAAGGCTGAAAGTTATTAATTGTTGTCATAGCTAGCGTGAAATCCAAGCATCCCTTTCCAACGCCAACCATCTATTTTAATATATTTCTTTGCCAAACTGTCTGAATTTTTCACTACATTTTCCCTTAGTCATTGTTCTTTATCCAAAATCCGAAATCAAATTCAAACTTATTTGTTACAATTCACAAGTAAAAATGTGATATTTAATTCCTGGACAATCCATGTGGATACGATACTCAGCTTACTATTTTATTACTTGCTGACCGTGTATACTTGCACGCAAAAGACCTAAAGTTGGCATTATTTATCTGCATATTTACGTTAATTCATCACTTGTTTTCCAAGCGTTAGTCAGTCGACATCTATTCATATGGGTGTAATTTGTAAATAGATTAGTGTATTCAAACTAACGAATCGACTTATAGTTTGTTCGGGTATGGTTCGAGTCTGGGTAATATCGGTCAAAAAATCTAAAATCATATTAGTAATTAGTAATAACTATTTTTCTAGCAACAATAGTAATCACAAATTAACAATTTATTAAGTTTCAATATTCAATAAGTTTAGTAAAAAAATAAGCTCAAATAAGTCATCTACACAAGGGAATGTACATATTTTCCTAATTTGTAAATTGTAATCTTACTTTAACAATAAGTAATATTTTTGTTTTTAATAACAATGACACTAACAACAAGTAAAGAAGAACAAATTATATTTATTTTTAAATAATAATAAATTAATAACAACAACATCATTGTTAGTTTTAATAATAATAATAATAATAATAATAATAATAATAATAATAATAATAATAATAATAATAATAATATGTTTTTGGGTATAGAATTTAAAGTTTAAGGTTTAAAGTGTAGGGTTTAGTGCTATAATATTTGGAAGCTGGAGTAATAAGATTTATGGTATATGAAAAAGTTGAAATTTTGAAATTTGGATTGGGGTCGTTTACCTCCAAAACATTTAAGAGTTTTGAGGTTAAATTAAGTACAAAGGGTACCATTTTTTATAAGCAAATATGATTTTATTAGAGTAAAAAAATCATACAAATGAATATTGTTGTAACCCCCTCGTCCCGGCCTAGCCACCAGACCAAACCGAACGAGTTACACGGGGAAAACCGAAGCGAAACCCGTTAAGGCCGCACTCCGATTAGCAACACTATTTGTTTTAATTAATCTTGTCTAAATGCTTTATTTGAACCTATGTGAGAAAGCAAACAGCGGAAAAGAAAACACGGATATGAACCGAGCAGAAAGGACATTAAAAGATAACTTTTAGCCATTTTACTTCAGGTCGTATCGATACTCCTAAGGCCAGTATCGATACGCCTTCAACGGTCAAACTCTCCCAAAGTCAACTTTGAGAGGCCGTATCGATATCCTCCAAGGCTGGTATCAATACACCCTTAACGGTCAAGTTTCCCAAGGTCAACTGCAGGACCGTATCGATACGCATAAGGCTCGTACTGATACCCCAATTTCTCGTCAAAATCTCAGATTTCAAGAGGACAAAGAGGGTATCGATACGCCCCTGCGTATCGATACGATATGCTTAAAACATGGGACCATATCGATACCGCCCTTGAGCGTATTGATACGCCTTGGACAGAAAGACATCAAATTGCAGTTTTAAGCACAAGGGAGCTAACTTAAACACCCTAAGCAAGCATTTGACCAACTCCTAAGCATGCATGCAACTAAGGCAACCAAGAAAACTCAATTAAAGCAAGTCAAGCATTCAACGAGGATAAAAATCAACAAAGCAAGATTTAACAAAAACAACCAAACATGCTTAACATTCTCAAAGGGTCAAAAGCCAAACCAAAGCATACTTCAACACATTAAACATGGCAACAACAATAACAAAAACATAGGAGTTTGGACACCGACTCCCAAACACAAAAGTCTAGCATTCCCATTGCCTAAATATTATTACAACCATGTAAACCATAATTCAGCTAGCAAACGAACTCCAAGGTTCCTCCTTTTCCTCACTTGCCTCCCGATGCCACTAACGATCTGCATTGTTGGAAAAGAGAGCGTAAGCTTAAAAGCTTAGTAAGCAGAGCTCAAAATCACAACAACAACAATATAGTTCAAAACATGTATTTAGTTCAAATACAAAAATCTTTAGAAAGGAAATACGATAAACCGAAGGCATAACTAAACCATGGTATGCACAAGCACAACCATTCCCGGTGGGACGACACATCACCATTCACAACAACTAGCATATTTTCAGTGGGACTACACATCATCGTACTCATCTACTAGTCACTTCCGGTGGGACTACACATCACCGTACTCAACAACACACTTTCCACTAACCATCATGCGAGGCTTTGACAACAACTACGCTAACATAACTATCATTAAAAAGGAGGTAAACACAATTTGTATTTCACACAACAACACGTATAAATACACATACACCATCAATCAACGAATCAAGGTAAAATTAGACAAGCTTACACTTGGGTTTAGGTTGGCCCCTAAGGCTCCACCCAAACCCCAAGAACCCAAACGATGGCCGAAACACCAATTCAAGCCTCCAAACTACATGATCTCGCGTCTAAAAGACCCAATCGGTTCATACTAGAAACACCATCAAAACGCCTCAAACCAACTAGCAGCCAAACCCCAACAAATTTACCATCAAAACTACTTCTTTCAACATCCAAAACACTTACCCAAGGTCTAGAAACCATCAGCCCCAGATTCCACACAAGAACAACAAAAAAAAACCCATATTTTCAACTCCAAACCCCCTCTTTTCACTAGTTTCGAGTTTCCTACTTTTAGCCACTATTTTAGCATTTTAAGACACCAAAACAAGGTTAAAAACACCCTTAAACATGGCATCAACTACCCAAACGAAAATCCCCTCATTTCCCTCTTTTTTCAACCTCAAGGCATTTTCAAATAATTTCAAACAATGGGTTTTAGTAAAATTTAACTAATAACAAGTTTAAGGAAAGAAAAATCAAAACAAGGGAAAACTTACCTTGAAAACTTGTTTGTAGGAAAGGTTGGAGCAATGGAATAGTAACAATGGTGGTGTTTTGCAAAAGTAACTTGAAAAGGGTGTTGGGGGGAGTAGATGATGATATTTTGATTAAAACCCCTTTTTAAAAATTCCAAATTTCCCCTTTTGCCCTTACTCATTAAAACCCCCTTTTTTGTGTTCAATAAAAATGTTTTCTCTCAACTAAATTAACTCAAACTGGTTTAACCAAACCATGTTACCTCCCGGACCCTAAACCCGGGGCGTTACAACTCTCCCCCACTTAAGGAATTTCGTCCTCGAAATTTACCTGATGGAAAGAAGTACGAAAACTACTCTTCCATGCCCGCTTTTCTCTCCCAAGTGGCTTTTTCCACACCCCGATGTCTCCACAAGACCTTCACCAACTCTTTGGTCCTACCACATAAAACCTTACTATCTGTAGCAAGAATCTCAACTGGTTCTTCATCATACGAAAAATCCAGATTCAATTCAATCTCTTCCACTAGCATAACATGAGACGGATCTGATCTATACTTTCGAAGCATCGAAACATGGAACACGTCATGAATATTCTCAAGCTCGGGTGGCAATCTCAATCTATATGCAACAGGACCAATCCTCTTCACTACCTCGTACGGACCAATGAATCACGGACTTAACTTCCCCTTTTTACCAAACCTCATTACCTTTTTCCATGAGGAAACCTTCAAGAACACTTTGTCGCCAACAACATACTCAATCTCTTTTCTCTTCAAATCGGTATACGATTTCTATTTGTCTGAAGCTGCCTTCAAGCGATCACAAATCAACTTTACCTTCTCGGTAGTGCCCTTAAGCAAGTCTGGCATAGGTACAAGCTTCTGTCCAGCATCGACCCAACAAACAGGTGTTCTACATTTCCTACCATACAGAGCTTCATACGGTGCCATCTGAATACTAGCCTAATAACTGTTATTGTACGCAAACTCTACTAGCGGTAGATGCTTTTCCCACGAACCCTGAAAGTCAATGATACAACACCTCAACATGTCCTCTAACACCTGGATTACTCTCTATGACTGACCATCTGACTGTGGGTGATACGAAGTTCTGAAGTTCAACCAAGTTTCCAAGGCACGATGCAAACACTCCCAAAATCTAGTTGTAAACCTTAGATCTCGGTCTAACACAATCGATTTTGGTACACCATGCAATCTCACTATCTCGCTGATGTACAAATCGACCAACTTGTCTAAGGTGTAGGTAGTATGAACAAGTATGAAATGGGCACACTTAGTGAATCCGTCGACTACTACCCATACTGAATTCTTCTTCGAAGGAGCCTGTTGGGTTTTACGGTGCTCGATTCCTTCAACCGTTCTTGCCCGCCAAGTGGTGGAGAGGTGGAATTTTGGGTGTAAGTGGTTTGGAAGCTAAAAAGATTAATGACACAATGATTTATAGTGGTTCAACCTTCTAACCAAGGTCTACATCCACTACCTTAGCTTCCCACTAAGGATTTCCAATCAATCCACTATAGATTCGTCCCCTTTTCTAGGCTTAGGAGGAAACCCTTATACACCGATCAAGCTTTCTACCCAAAGCCTTGATCAAATCCTCTTTACAAGAGAAAAGATAAGAAAACACAAATCCCTCTAATAGGTGTTTGTTTGCACAATTTAGCTCTCACCCAAAACCTGAAACACTTGAGCAAATTTAACAATTTTGGCTCACTAGTGTTTGTCTATACAAAGAAATGACAATTTAAGTACAAAGACAATTCTTGATCATTTGTTGATTGACAATTGAAGCATTGACCATTACTTGATTCTTGGAGGTCCCTTTTACACTCCTCTTTGAGTTTGTAGCCGTTACTAGCCGTTGGGGATGAATTGGAGCTGTTGAAGACTTTATTTCCCACCATTAATGCTGTTCTGTAGCCTTCCGTATCGATACGCGTGGACCCGTATCGGTACGACCTTCATCAGAAACTAGCCGTTAGGCTCTTGTCAACCTAGGCATATCGATACGCTTGATGGCGTATCAGTACGGTATGACATTTAAAAGACCGTTGGGAAATATGACCGTTGGGGTTGTTAAATGGGGATCGGTACGCTTACTAGGCGTATCAAATGATCCCTTACTGTATCGAAACGGACAAGCCTGTTTCGATACGGGTTTTGGCAGTGACCAAACTTGGGCAAAAAGGTATCAATACGGGTTGGACCGTATCGGTACGGGCAGCTTGAAAAAGCCAAGTTTGGCTTTTTAAAATCAATAAAAACATTGCTAAAAACCTTTTTAAATACCTCAAACATATATTCAAGTTGTTTGGACTTAAAAACAAGTTTTAAATTCTTTTCAAATTAGTCCAAAATATTTTTCAATTATTATATCAAAACATTAGTTCTACATAGTCAACGCTAAGCCTAACACACAATCCATAGTAATACGTTCACACTTCCATTCTAGAATCTTCAACGGTTGTAACAAACTTGAAGGAAACTGATGCTCAGCCTTAACTCATTGACAAACCATACACTTACTCACAAACTCAGTCACATATTTCTTTAACCCAATCTAGTAATACTCATCCTTCAACCCACGGTACATCTTCGTACTACCCGGATGCATAGCAAAAGGACTGTTATGAGCTTCATTCAAAATAGTACGCCTCAACTCGGCATCTTCTGGAACAACTACCCTATCCTTGAAACATAGGATTCCATTCTCACCAAAGCAGAAATCTGTGGGTTTACCCTCTGCTATATCTTGCACGTGAGGTGCCAAAGATTTGTCTTGCAACTGTTTCTCTCGAATCAAATGAACTAATGAAAGTTTAACCTGTAGCTCGGCTATCAAACCACCATCCCGTGACACACTCAATCTCGCAAACATAGCTCGCAATTCAACTGCCATTTTTATACTCAAAGCATCGGCCACTACGTTTGCCTTACCCGGATGGTACTCTATCGTGAGGTCGTAGTCCTTAAGTATCTCTAACCACCTACGTTGTCTAAGGTTCAACTCCCTCTGAGTCATCAAGTATTTCAAACTCTTGTGGTCGGTGTAGACTGTGCATTTCTCACTGTAAAGGTGGTGTCTCCAAATCTTCAAAGCAAACACTACATCAACTAACTCTATGTCAAGAGTAGGGTAATTCTTCTCGTGAACCTTCAACTGTCTCGAAGCATAAGCTACAACTTTTCCCTCTTGCATAAGCACACACCCTAAACCTATATACGATGCATCACTATAGATTACGAACTCTTTCCCTGGTTCAGGCTAAATCAAAATAGGATCTTATGTCAATGCTTTCTTCAACTTTTCAAATGCTTGCTACCTTGCATCTGTCCACTCATACGGAACATTTTTTTGAAGCAACTTAGTCAAAGGTGCTGCAATCTTCGAGAATCCCTCGACAAATCTTCGATAATACCCCGCCAAGCCTAGAAAACTACGGATTTCGGTCACTGACTTTGGTTGTTTCCAATTTACTATCCATTCTATCTTCTTGGGATCTACACTAATCCCATCGGCAGAGATCACATGACCTAAAAAGACTACCTCTCTAATAAAAAACTCACACTTACTCAACTTGGCATACAACTGATTTTCAAGCGAAGTCTGTAGCACCAATCGCAAATGCTCATCATGCTCTTCCTCGGTTCTGGAGTACACTAAAATGTCATCTATGAACACTACTACAAATCTAACCAAAAACTCGTGAAACACTCTGTTCATCATGCCCATAAATGCAGCTGGGGCATTACCAAGAACTTATAGTGCCCATATCATGTACAAAATGATGTCTTCGGTATGTCTTCATCTTTTACCTTCAACTTATAGTAACCCAATCTCAAATCAATCTTTGAAAACACTGAGGCACCTCTCAACTGATCAAGCAAATCATTTATCTGTGGTAAAGGATACTTGTTCTTCAATGTTACCTTGTTCAACTACCTATAATCTATGCACATCCTCATACTGCCATCCATCTTCTTTACAAACAAAACCGGAGCACCCCAAGGTGAAATGCTAGGCCTAATAAAACCCCTATCTGAAAGCTCCTGAAGCTATGTCTTCAACTCTTTCAACTCTTTAGGTGCCATTCTATACGGAGCTATCGATACGAGAGCAGAATATGAATACGTCCTAATGGCAAACTCGATATCCCTATCTGGAGGCAAACGAGGCAACTTCTCTGGGAAAACACTCGGGAAGTCACAAATTGTTAAGATATCTTGCGGTCTAACCTCACTCATATTCGGATTCATCACATAGGCTAAATATGATTGACAACCCAAATCCATCAATCTTTGAGCTTCTAAAGTAGAAACAACATTGGACAAGAACTTAATATTCTCGCCAACTACTACAACCTCATAATCGTCCTCAAGTCTCTAGGAAACTCTCTTGGTCTCAAAGTCTACCCTAGCTCTATGCTCTACGAGCCAATCCATGCCCAAAATCACATCGAAACCATAAAACGACAATTCCATCATATCGACCGGAAACACATGACCATGAGTCATCAAAGGACACTTCCTATACATTTTCCTAACTACCACGGTCTCACCGAAAGAACTAGTAACATTTACGCCTATCTCTAACCACTCATACGGTAAATCTAAAGTTCTTGCATACTCACCCAAAATGTATGAATGTGTCGAACCCGAATCTATCAACAAAAGCAAGGATAAAGATCGTAACAAGAAATTACATGCGATGACATCCGTGTCATTCCTAGCCTCTCGCTGTGCATACACCCTAGCCGGTCCTCCACCCTCGGGCTGAACTGCTACCACATGAGCTACATTCCTTTGACCATCATTCCTCGGCTGAAAATTACATCAACCGCGCCCACGGCCTCTCTGATGCTCAAAACCTATAACTGGAGCCTATCCGCCTCTAGTCGGGTGAGGAAAGTTACGCCTTAAATGATCTCGGGAACCACAGTTCCAACATACCCCAAAGGTACCCATACACTCGCCCGGATAACGTCTCCCACACCTAGTGCACTCAGGAGTGTGAACAACAGCTCCTTGGCCCCGATGGCCACGTCCCTGGTTACCGCCCCTCTGTCTCGAGTTGGGCTGATATCTTCTATCTCTGTGCCTCTTGGCATGCTCTCTGTCCCAATCCGCATGTCTTTTCCCTGAATCGGACCCACTAGCACGAGCGTTCAAGCTCAAACTCTGTTCAATATCTTTGGCCCTAGAGACCAAAATATCAAACTCGATGTAATTAGAAGCGAGTATATAAGTCTTCACATCCCTAGTCAAACCATAACGGAAGCGTTGGCTCAACCTCACAAACTGTACCTCATATTCTGACACCGTTTTACCACCATAAACCAAAGCCATAAATTCCCTCTTCTTTTCATCCTGATATTGGGCTCCAAGGTATTTCTTTCTAAAGGCTGTTCTGAAGAATTCCCAAGTGACATCTGCTTCTGGCATACCAAAAATAACGGTAGTCCACCAAGCATACGCATCTCCCTAAAGCAAGGAGACAACACAACCCAACTTACGAGTGTCTGAGCACTCCATCTGACCTAAGATTCGTGTAGTGCTCTTGAGCTAAGCCTCTGAACCATCGGGAGTCAAACCACGGAACTCAACTCTGCCCAAACTATGAAGTCTCTCAAGGTGTAAACCAGTCCCCGCACCTTGAGGTGGTGCTGCGGCATGTATACCAGCTAAAGCTGTCTAAAAAGCCTCGGCTATGGTCTGAATCAAATGAGTCATATTCGCACCAGCCTGACCCTTGCCAACCTGAGGTCCATTACCATCACCTCCAACATTCGCCCCATTACCATTGGGATCAGGAGGAGGAGGAGGAGGCACAACCCCGGGTGCCTGGTCACCATCTCCAGGCCTTCCCTTTGGTCTCACCATAATGAAGATAAAATCTAAAACAGCAAGCATAACACACAAGAAATATTAGGCCAGCAAGGGCAAGTATCCAAGTGCTCAAGCTCTTTTAACCAAAACCATTTTTTTCCAACAACAATACTTAGCAATGGGGACGCTCGACTACACTTCAACTAACAACAAGAACGAGAAATCATGCTTTGACACACCGTGTAATGCCACCAAACCGAACCTAACGGATTACACAGGGAAAATCGAAGCGAAGCCCGTTAAGGCCTCACTCCAATTAGCAACCCTATTTTTTTTAATTAATCTTGTCTAAATGCTTTATTTGAACCTATGTGAGAAAGCAAACAACGGAAAAGCAAACACAGATATGAACCGAGCAGAAAGAACATTAAAAGATAACTTTTAGCCATTTTACTCCAGGTCGTATCGATACTCCTAAGGCCAGTATCGATACGCCTTCAACGGTCAAACTCCCCCAAATTCAACTTTGAGAGGCCGTATCGATACCCTCTAAGGCTGGTATCGATACACCTTTAATGGTCAAGTTTCCCAAGGTCAACTCCAGGACTGTATCGATACGCCTAAGGCCCGTACCAATACCCCAATTTCTCGTCAAAATCTCAGATTTCAAGAGGACAAAGAGGGTATCGATACCCCCTCGTGTATCGGTACGATAGGCTTAAAACAGGGGACCATATCGATACCGCCCTTGAGCGTATCGATACGCCCTGCACAGAAAGATAGCAAATTGCAGTTTTAAGCACAAGTGAGCTAACTTAAACACCCTAAGCAAGCATTTGACCAACTTCTAAGCATGCATGCAACTAAGGCAACCAAGAAAACTCAATTAAAGCAAGTCAAGCATTCAACGAGGATAAAATCAACAAAGCAAGATTTAACAAAAACAACCAAACATGCTTAACATTCTCAAAGTGTCAAAAGCCAAACCAAAGCATACTTCAACACTTTAAACATGGTAACAACAATAACAAAAACATAGGAGTTTGGACACTGACTCCCCAACACAAAAGTCTAGCATTCCCATTGCCTAAGTATTATTACAAACATGTAAACCATACTTGAGCTAGCAAATGAACTCTAAGGTTCCTCCTTTGCCCACTTGCCTCCCGAAGCCACTAACGATCTGCATTGTTGGAAAAGAGAGCGTAAGCCTAAAAGCTTAGTGAGCAGAGCTCAAAATCACAACAACAACAATGCAATTCAAAATATGTATTTAGTTCAAAGACAAAATTCTTTAGAAAGGAAATATGATAAACCGAAGGCATAACTAAACCATGGTATGAACAAGAACAACCATTCCCGGTGGGACTACACATCATTGTACTCATCTACTAGTCACTTCTGGTGGGACTACACATCACCGTACTCAACAACACACTTTCCACTAACTATCACGCGAGGCTTTGACAACAACTACGACAACATAACAATCATTAAAAAGGAGGTAAACACAATTCGTATTTCACACAACAACACGTATAAACACACATACACCATCAATCAATGAAACAAGGCAAAATTAGACAAGCTTACACTTGGGTTTATGTTGTCCCCTAAGGCTACACCCAAACCCCAAGAAAATCTCTTTGAACCATTTTAAAGCTTCAAAATGTTACCACTCACCGATATGTTGAGTGGATCAATGGATTGATCAAAGCCAAGAGGGAGGGTGAATTGAGTTTTTAAAATTTTGGTGAATAAATGGAATGAATAAAATTGAAGAACAAGGAAATTTAGAGTGGTTCAAGTTCCAAATGAACTCTACATCTACTACCTTAGCTCACACTAAGGATTTCTCAACAATTCCACTAATTGCTTTTCCCCTTTTCTAGGCTTAGGAGGTAACCTTTACAATACCAGTCAATTTTCTACCCAAAATTGACCAAACCCTCACAAGGATACAAAGAAGAATTTGAAGGCAATAAAAATATCTCACAATACAAGTTTTCCCCTTTTGATACAATCACTCAACCCAAATTGGAATACAATATGAGATTTTCACACAACACAATTTGGGATTTTACAAGAATAAGAAATTAGGCACTTTGAGCTTGGATTTTTGTATATATGTTTCTCTTGGATGCAATAGTTGTTGTTGGTCTTCAATAGGCTTGATTTTATACCTTCTCCATTAATTCTTGTCGTTTGGGTGGTTAGGGAATTAATTATAGCTGTTGCACAATTACAAGAGGGGTGTATCGATACGCGTGTAGCTGTATTGGTACGGGTTGGGGATATGTTTCGATACGGGCAAGGCCGTATTGATGCAATTTTTCCTACAAAGCTCACTAGAGGAATTCGTATCGATACGAGTAAGAGCGTATCGGTACGGATTAACCAACTCTTTAAAATTTTGTTACCAACCAACTGACACACAACGGTCAAAATATTTAAGGCTTAGAATTTAAAAATTCCTTTTAAACTGTATCGATACGGGTGATACCGTATCGGTACACCATTTAAACTCCTTCTGATTTTATAGAGAGAGCGTATCGATACAGATGCAATCTGTTTCGATACGGTAAGAGGCGTATCAAAACGAATTTCTCCAGTGGCCAAGTTTGTAAAAAAGGTATCGATACGGTAAGAGGTGTATCGATACGCATTGACGCTTTTTAGTAATTTGGCCTTGGAACACTTAGAAAATATTTTAGAGTTTGAGTTTTTCAAACTAGAGCAAAGCCTTGATGATTTGAAACCTTTTGAGGGACTTAAAAATTTATTTCAAGTTTTTCAATTTAGTCGTTAAATCACTTTGTTATATCAAAATCAAACATAGGTTTTACAATCTCCCCCTTTTTGATATAACAAAACCAAAGCTTAAAATTTTTAAGTATTTTGAAAAACTTTTGGAAAAACAACTCCCCCTTAATATAGGCTAGGTAAATTTTATGTTTAAATTTTAAGTAAGCTTGTTCTCTCCCCCTTTTGTTAGATCAAAAATAAGAGACATAGGCTAAAGGCATAATCAATAACCAAGCAACATATAATAGATAAACAATAAGTTCATAAATAAAGAAACATCAAAATAAAATCCAAACAATAATCAAAGCATAAGTTTTAAAAGGTAAACTTAATCCTAAGAACATAATTCAAAGTGCATAATTAGAAATCCTAAATGACATGAATGGAATGCAAAGACAATCTACTACTCTTCTCTATCACCATCTTCATCATCTTCATCGTCATCTTCGTTGGCATCATCATTCCTCCTAGATTGACGCCACTCATCATGGAAGGCCGTGAGAGAGATGTTCATCGAATTGTGCTCGGCCTCAATGGATGAGATACACTTCTTCACAATTGTCATACGATCTTTTAGGCTTGTGAAGCGTGTGTTTATAGAGGCAAACCCTGAATTCATGACTTGATCCATAGAAGCAATCCCCGTGCGTAGGCCCGTGAATTGTTCATTGAGGAATGTCATGAGAGCATCCATGGATGGAGGAGGAGGAGCTTGAGTAGCTTGAGGATTGTCATCCATAGATTGAGGAAGCTCGGAGATGCGAAGCCAACTACCAATGAAGAAGTGAAACTTCCCCCTAGAAAGAGATCTCTCATCAATAGGATCAGTAAGGGGTGTCGGATAGTCGTGAGAGCAATCAATCTCCTTTTGAGTGAAGAAATAGCTCAAAGCGGTGCCATAGGTGATTGAAGTGACAAGAGTTGTGTGACGATGATTCACGAGAAAGACAATCTCCGCAAACATGATGCGAGCAAGGTTAGGTTGTTGTCTCTAGCGAAAGCACAGAATCCAAAAGTCATCAACTTGGCAGATGGTTGAGTATTTTCCTCCCGAAGGCCTGAACCACCAAGTGATCATCAAGTGTAGGATGCGGTCTTGAGCATTTAGAATTGTTACAGAACCCCCCAAAACATGTCCAAGAGAATTTTCATCTTCGATACCCTCATCCTTAAACTTAAAAATAGCACAAAGAGATGGAACATCAACGGTAATCTTTTTGCCCATGAGATAAGAGTTAACGACAACGATATTACCCGAGGCATCAGCAACACACTTGGCATTAGCATAAAAGATCAAAACCAAATTGCGAAAGAAAAATCCCGGTATTTGTAGAAAATCCATGAACTTCCATTCTTGGAGCAAAGGTAAATAGACAAACTTAAAGCACCCCGAATTGAAAAGGAGCGGAAATCACCCTCTCCGGACGAATCATATAATTTTGAAAAGATCGAAAGTAGGTGAGTTCTCCGGGAGTTCTAAAACACATTTGATAGATAAGAGTCAAATTCAGGCGAGTACCATCGTCGGGATTGGATCCTTCATCGACTTTGCTTGTAGTACGTGCTCTCTTCTTAGGTGCCATAGTCTAGAAAATCGATTAAAACAATGTGTATGCATTATTTTTCTCATTCAACCCATGGATAAAACAATAATCAAGGTTAATTTTTTTTGAAAGACAAAACAAAACAAAAAAGTTTGATAAAATTTGTTTTTGAAGAAACAAAACAAAATAAAAAGGATGTAAAAAGGAAAATTATAAAGAAAATAAAAAGAAAAAGTATTTGTATACCTTGATATTGAGATAGAGAGGAATGGATGAAGATTGAGCACCAATTGATGGAGAGCCTTAAGACTTTGGCTTGATTTTGAAAAACCCTCAAGAGATTTTAATTTTTGTGGTGAAAATATGAGGGATTGAGAGGCTTTTTATAGATGAAAATTGGCTAGGGTTTTGAAATATTAGTTTTGGTAAAAGTGAAACTCTTTTAATGCCAATTAATAACAGTCTGCGCGATCGTGTATCGATACGCCTAAGGGTGTATCGATGCGGGGGTACAAAGGTAATTCCCTAGAACCAAGTATCAAGGAACCGTATCGAAATGGATGGCATCCGTATCGAAACGTTCACAACTCGTATCGAAATGGGTTTAACCGTATTGATACCCGCAAGAGAGAAATGCAGTCTGGTCAACTAATGAAGTACTCGTATCGATACACATAAGTTTGTATTGATACCCTATGCCTAGAAATGCATTTTTGGCTTTTAGAACAACCAAAGGCTCGACTTTAACATCTCCTAAATGAATGCAAATGATGTATGAGCAGATCTAAGCATATTCTAACAGAAGCATACTCCCCCTAGCTATAAGCAAGGTTTCTATCAAGATCAACAACACATAAACATGCATTTTCACAAGATCAAGCAAATTTAACCTCAAAAGAGTCCTAAAGGGTCAAGATAGGCTAGTTAGACCTAACTCTCTCCTAAGGGACCAAAAACGCTCTTTGTCTAGAGGTTTGTTAAAAATGTCCGTTAGTTGGTTCAAGGTGTCAACATACTCTATAACAACATCTTGCTTAAGGACATGATCTCTAATGAAATGATGCCTTATTTCTATATGTTTGGTTCTAGAGTGTTGGATGTGATTTTTGGTGAGACAAATTGCACTAGTGTTATCACACTTAAGGGGTATGGTTTCAACTTTAACTCCATAATCTAAGAGTTGTTGCTTCATCCAAAGGACTTGAGCACAACAACTCCCTAAGGATATGTACTCGGCTTCGGTGGTAGATAAAGCTACACTATTTTGTTTCTTAGAGAATCAAGATATGAGCATACTACCTAAGAATTGGCAAGTGCCGGAAGTACTTTTCCTATCAATTTTACAACCCCATAATTTGCATCCGAATAAGCATGAATGTTAAAGGTTGAGTCTCTAGGGTACCAAAGACATAAACACGGAGTGTCTCTAAGATACCTAAAGATCCTTTTAACGGCTATAAGGTGAGACTCTCTAGGACTAACTTGAAACCTAGCACACAAGCAAACACTAAACAATATATCTGGTCTACTTGCGGTAAGGTAAAGCAAAGATCCAATCATAGAGCAATGAAGCTTAGAGTCAACACAGTTACCTCCTTCGTCTTTGTCAAGCTTTGTAGATGAGCTCATTGGTGTGGCTTGAGGCTTTGCATTCTCCAAGCCAAATTTCTTGAGCATATCTTTCACGTACTTTGCTTGATTTATGAAGGTGTCATCCTTCCTTTGTTTGATTTGGAGTCCCAAAAAGAATGTGAGCTCCCTCATCATGCTCATCTCGAATTCACCTTGCATTAACTTAGCAAACTATTTGCAATGACATTCATTAGTAGATCCAAAAATAATATCATCAACATATATTTGCACAACTAAGATGTCATTTTTATATATTTTTATGAAAAGTGTAGTGTCCACTTTACCTTTTTCAATCAAAAAGTTTGAAAATATTTCATACCAAGATCTAGCTAGGAGCTTGTTTTAAACCATAAAGTGCTTTGGTTAGCTTAAAAACATGATTTGGAAATTTTGAATCCTCAAAACCCGGTGGTTGTTCCACATACACTTCTTCATTTATAAAACCATTTAAAAATGCACTTTTTACATCCATTTGAAAAAGCTTGAAATTATAATAACATGCACATGGAAGCAACATCCTAATAGCTTTCGTTCTAGCTATGGGTGCATAGGTTTCATCAAAATCTATTCCCTCTTCTTGAGTGTAACCTTGAGCAACTAGTCTAGCTTTGTTTCTCTCAATGTTTCCACTCTCATCTAGTTTATTCCTAAATACCCATTTAGTTCCTATAGTAGATTGATTACTAGGCCTTTCAACTAATGTCCATACATCACTCCTCTCAAATTGGTTTAATTCTTCTTACATAACCATAATCCAAAAATCATATTTTAAAGCTTCTTTGATGTTTTTAGGCTCTATGCATGAAATAAATGCAACATGATTCATTAATTTGAGAGAGGATCTAGTAGTTACCCCTTGGATGGATCACCCAAGATTTCACCACCTTTGACATAGTTGTACTCCCTTGGGTAGCTCACTTTCTTTTTCTCAAGAGCCAAGTCCTTCAAGGCTTCAAGAGATGTATCTTGTGCATCTTCTTCTTTAGTTGGAATCTCATCCTCCTTTGAAGTTTTTCCTCCATCAAAGGCGTCAAATATTCCTACATCATCATCATCACAAGATTCCTTCCTCGGAAGGAGGTTATCATCGAAAACATGTATAGACTCTTCTACTACTAAAGTTCTTTTATTAAATACACGATAGGCTTTAGAATTTAAGGAATACCCTAAGAAAATAGCTTCATCACTTTTAGCATCAAATTTACCTAAGTTGTCTTTTCCATTGTTTTAAACAAAACACTTGCAACAAAATAGATGAAAATAGTTAATGTTAGGCTTCTTAGATTTTAAAATCTCATATAGTTTTTTCTTTAAAAGTGGCCTAATCATTACTTGATTTACAATGTAGCAAGCGGTATTTGTGGCTTCTGCCTAAAAGTATTTAGGTAAATTGTTTTCACAAAGCATGGTTCTAGCCATTTCTTGTAAAGTCCTATTTTTCCTCTCAACTACCCCATTTTGTTGAGGAGTTTGAGGCGCCGAAAAATTGTGTCTAATACCATTTTCATTTAAAAACTCTTCAAAACCTAGATTTTGAAACTCGGTTCGATGATCACTTCTAATGTGAGAAATCTTAAGCTCAAGATCATTTTGAGTTGATTTAGAAAACGTGATGAATTTTTCTAAAGCCTCATATTTTGTACTTAAGAATAGAACCCAAGTAAACCTAGAATAGTCATCAACAAGTACAAAAGCATACGATTTACCACCCAAGCTCATAGTTCTAATAGGCTCTAAAAGGTCCATATGAATCAATTGTAAACATCTACTAGTAGAGATATCAATAATGGATTTAAAGGATGATCTATGTTTTTTACCCTTAGAGTATGCATCACCTATTTTGTCATTTGAGAACTTAATCTTGGGCAAACCTCTAACTAGATTTAAGGAAACTATTTTTTCTAAAACACTAATGCTAGCATGTCCCAGTTTCCCATGCCATAACCATGTATCATTTTCATTTTGTGCAACAAAACATGCATGGAATGAATGAATGTCATCTAGATGCACCATATGTATGTTTCCTATGCGATGACTAATGAACATTATTTTATTAGATTTAATGTCAACAATTTACACCCATTTTTATCAAATAAGACATTAAACCCTTTATCACACAATTGACTTATTCTCAATAAATTGTGTTTTAGACCATTGACATACAACACATTTTCAATAAGTATGGTAGAGTGATTACCTATGGATCCAATACCTTCAATGTGGCATTTGGAGTTGTCACCAAATGTCACTACTCCACCACTTTTTGGCTTTAAGTCCATGAATCGACTCTTGTCTTCGGTCATGTGCCTCGAGCAACCACTATCAAGGTACCATGAGTTTTGGCTTTGTGCTTTGGCCTTGTAGAAATGCTCCCCTTACAAACAAAGAGTTGAGCTTTGATTTTTGGTACCCAAATCATTTTGGGTCCATGAATGTTAGTTCCCAAATACTTGGTTCTCTTAGGAATCCAAGATGAAATGGCTACAATATTGTTAGAAACTACAAGTTCCTTAGGAACCCATACACTTCTAACTTTCTTCTTCTTGTGATACTTATGGGAGCCTCTTTGTTTGTGATCAACAAAGTTTCTCTTCACATGTTAGATTTTGAAGAAGATGCTTTTTCAAAACCGTTTTTCCAACATTGGTTAGAGAAGCTTTGAGTTTACTCACCTCCTCTTGGTGGTAAACATGGTATTTTTCAAGAAGGTCATTTAAATCATTTGATTTCTTTTCAAACTCATTTGAGAAATTTTGTAAAACGAAGACCTTCTTTTCTAATTCTGAGTTGGTTTTAGAAAGAGAGTCATTTTGAGTCCTTAAAATCGAAATCATTTTCTTATTTTTTAAAACTCACTCCTTGTATTTCTCAACCAACTCATCATATACCTCTTGCAACTCATCATAAGCATCTTGAAGTTCATCAAATATAAAATCAAAATTAGATAAGTTAGAGGTTACCATAGAAGAATCCTCCTCAAGAGCCATGAGGCAAAGATTAGCCACTTCATGTTCCTCATCCTCGGATGACTCCTCATCACTCCAAGTAGCAAGCTTGGCTTTGAGCTTCTTCTTCTTCTCAAATCCCTTCTTCTTGAGTTGAGGGCAATCGGAACGTATGTGACCCGACTTCTTGAACTCAAAAAAAATGATCGGATCTCTTTCTTCTTCTTTGCCTTTGTTCTTGAAGTCCATCTTTCTTTGAAATTTTCTCCCTCGGTTGAACTTCATGAATCGTGATAATCGTTTGGCTATCATGGCCAATTCCTCAAAATCTTCCTCCTCACTAGAAGAGCTCCCCTCTTAAATAGAGGCTTTGAGAGCAACTCCTAACTTCTTCTTCTTCTCTACCTCATGCTTCTCTATCCTTCTCTCTTCCTTGCTTCATGATCTCGTGTGTAAGAAGAGACCCAACAAGCTCATCAAGCTTCAAGGTTTTCAAATTCTTTGCTTCAATGATGGCCGTTCTCTTACCATCCTAAGACTCCAGAAGAGAGTATAGAAGCTTCCTCATTAGCTTATCTTCGGGAATTACTTCATCGAATCCTTTAAGGCCATTAACGATGATCGAAAACTGATCAAACATCTCTGAGACGCTCTCATCGGGGTCTATCCTAAAATTCTTATAACTCAAGTTTAGCAACCCAATCTTCGTCTCTTTCACATCGCTAGTGCCTTCATAAGTCGTCTCCAAAGTGTCCCACACTTCCTTTGCGCTTTCGATAGATGAAACCTTTGAGTAGATATCCGGACCAAATGCACAAAATATGATATGTAGAGCTTTGTCGTTGACTTGCATCTTTCATCTATCTTCCTCGGTCATCTCCGACTTTATTTTTGGAACTAGTCTTCCTTCATCGGTTCTCTTAACTGAAATGCAGGGGCCTTCTTCCACTACATCCCAAACCATGTAATCTGTTGACTTGATGAAGAGAGGCATCTGATTCTTCCAATATGGGTAGTTGTCCATATTGAAAAAAGGTGGTTTAGTGGTTGATTGTGACTCATAGAGGTTGGAGGTTGAAGTAGATGTCATGGCTTGTCTTTAGAATAGATCACTCTATCCTAGGAACTTCTCTTCCGGTTGTTAATCCTTCAAAGAGGTAGGCTCTGATACCAATTGTTGAGTGAATCAATTGATTGATCAAAGCCAAGAGGGGGTGAATTGGGTTTTTAAAATTTTGATGAATAAGTGGAATGGATAAAATTGAAGAACAAGGCAATTTAGAGTGGTTCAAGTTCCAAATGAACTCTACATCAACTACCTTAGCTCCCACTAAGGATTTCTCAACAATTCCACTAATTGCTCTTCCCCTTTTCTAGGCTTAGGAGGTAACCTTTACAATACCGGTCAATTTTCTACCCAAAATTGATCAAACCCTCACAAGGATACAAAGAAGAGTTTGAAGGCAATAGAAATATCTCACAATACAAATTTGCCCCTTTTGATACAAGCACTCAACCCAAATTGGAATACAAGATGAGATTTTCACACAACACAATTTGGGATTTTACAAGAAAAATAAATTAGGCACTTTGAGCTTGTATTTTTGTATATATGTTTCTCTTGGATGGAATAGTTGTTGCTGGTCTTCAATAGGCTTGATTTAATACCTTCTCCATTAATTCTAGCCGTTTGGGTGGTTAGGGAATTGATTATAGCCGTTGGGATCCTCTCTTTCCACCATAAATGCACTTCTGCAGCTTACCATATCGGTACGCGGGGAGCTGTATCGATACATGTCTCAAAAAAGAAAGATTCATTGCACAATTACAAGAGGGGTGTATCGATACGCGTGTAGGCGTATCGGTACGGGTTGGGGATCTGTTTTGATACGGGCAAGATCGTATCGATGCAATTTTTCCTACAAAGCTCACAGGTGGAATTCGTATCGATACGGGTAAGAGCGTATCGGTACGGGTTAACCAACTCTTTAAAAATTTGTTCCCAACCAACTGACACACAACGATCAAAATATTTAAGGCTTAGAATTTAAAAATTCCTTTTAAACCGTATCGATACGGGCTCACCCGTATCGGTACACCATTCAAACTCCTTCTGATTTTATAGAGAGAGCGTATCGATACAGATGCAATCTGTTTCGATACCCTGTTTGGATACGGTAAAGGGTGTATCGAAACGGATTTCTCCAGTGGCCAAGTTTGTAAAAAAGGTATCGATACAGTAAGAGGTGTATCGATACGCATTGACGTTTTTGAGTAATTTGGCCTTGGAACACTTAGAAAATATTTTTGAGTTTGAGTTTTTTAAACTAGAGCAAAGGCTTGTCGATTTGAAACCTTTTGAGGGACTTAAAAATTTATTTCAAGTTTTTCAATTTAGCCCTTAAAGCACTTTGTTATATCAAAATCAAACATAGGTTTTACACGATAGAACCCAAACGATGGCCGAAACACCGATTCAAGCTTTCGAACTACCCGGTCTCGCGTCCAAAGGACCCAAACTTGTTTCCCTAGTTTCTAGCCAATTCAAAATGATGTGTTAGACCCAAATCAAGCCCCCAAACTTATAGCAACACAGAACTCAACATTCATCATCAAAATCAAATCGATTCATACCTGGAAACACCATCAAAACGTCCCAAACCATCTAGCAGCCAAAACCCAACAAATTTACCATCAAAACTACTTCTTTAAACATCCAAAACACTTACCCAAGGTCTAGAAACCATCGGCCCCAGATTCCAAACAAGAACAACCCATAAAACCCATATTTTCAACTCCAAAACCCCTCCTTTTCACTAGTTTCGGGTTTCCTACTTTTAGCCACTATTTTAGCATTTTTAAGACACCAAAACAAGGTTAACACACCCTTAAATATGTCATAAACTACCCAAACGAAAATCCCCTCATTTCCCTCTTTTTTCAACCTCAAGGCATTTTGAAATAATTTCAAACAATGGGTTTTTAGTAAAATTTAACTAATGACAAGTTTAAGGAAAGAAAAATCAAAACAAGGGAGAGCTTACCTTGAAAACTTGTTTGTAGGAAAGGATTGAGCAATGGAATAGTAACAATGGTGGTGTTTTGCAAAAGTAATGTGAAAAGGGTGTTGGGGGGAGAAGATGATGATATTTTGATTAAAACCACTTTTTAAAAATTCCAAAATTCCCCTTTTGCCCTTACTCATAAAACCCCCCTTTTTTGTGTTCAATAAAAATGTTTTCTCTCAATTAAATTAACCTGAATTAGTTTAACCAAACCCAGTTACCTCTCGGACCCTAAATTCGGGGCGTTACAATTGTCGTGTGCCTCATTGAAAACCTCCCCAAACCTATGATGGAGAAAATGAGTACACCACGATAATATTAAGAGGACAAAACACCAAGACAAAATAAAAAGAATAAAACACCAAAACAATAGTACAATAGCAACAAAAAAACTTGGTGCACAACAAGCTGAAATCATCAGCTTCAAGATCTCAACTCGTGTAAGCAACCATTTCTCATACACTACTACACCACATCGCTCCCTTATTCGCCAAAGCATCTGCCAACCCATTTGCTTCTCAAAAGACATTATTGAAACACACACAATGCAATTAACAACACGCAACATCAATATGTTTAAACATTACCTTAAACCCCAAACAATCCTCTAATTGCTTCAAGGAATGTCATATCAAAATTGAAAAACCTGGAAAAAAAAAGTACCCCCAAATTCAGCAAACCAAACCAAAAAGCACATTACTCTTCTGCGACCTTAGTCGACAACAACTTCTCTTCTTCATACGTTCTATAACAATCATTTGCTCTTCGGGATTTAAGAAACGCGAAACCATATCTGACACAAACCAAACTTTTCTAGGAACCTTTCGCTCTATCCCGTTAGAAGCGACAATCTCAACTTCGTTATTCTATTGGAACTCAACAACTATCCTGCCAGCAATCTCGCTCAGACCTGTGACCTGCACCTCTTCCACTCGTAAGACCTTCCTTGCTTTTTCATTATCCCCCATACGCTGAATCAATTCCACTCCAGAAGCCCTCGACGCTTCAATTATCGGCCCAATCGTAATCGGGTACTCAAACAGCATGCCCACTGCCAAGGAACCAATCGGGCTCACCTCCCTATCAACAAAACCGACTTCCTCACCCATCAACCGTTTCCCCAACTCCCCTAGTACCTCAACCACTTGTAAGTCTGCATGGCCACTATCCTCCCACAACCTATTATCAAACTAACAAAGGGTACCATTTACTCTACTCATTTACATGTCGTCTCAATTAATATATCGGGTCAACAACAAGTTGGATCATTTACAGGCCGAGTCAATTAATAGGTCGAGTCAACAACAAGCCGGGTTGATAATAGGTTGGGTAAAATCGGATCTCAGGTCCTTTCAAGTCGAGTTATATCAAATATATACCATGTTAATTTTGGGTTTAGGTCACATCAATTCAACTGTAGGTCGTGTTCGGTTATCACATTATTGAGTTCAATTCCAGTTCAGGTCATTCTCAGGTCGGGTTTAGATCCAAAATAATTGGATTTAACTCAAGCTCAAGTCAACAATAGGCCAGACTTGGATTGAGTTCGGATCATCACCATCTCAAGTCACAACCAATTCAAACTCAAATCAATTTCAGTCGAGTTTTCAGATCGTATCTATTTTTTTAGCCCCAAGTAAAATCATGCATTTAAATTGAATTTTCCAATAACATTGAATTACATCGATAGTGATAAACAAAAAAAGAATAAGAAAAAACTACCTTTGGAGAACTCAAACAATTGAATGTTCTATGAGCTTTGTGTAAAGCAATAATTGTTCTGTCAGTTTTGTTTCAATACAGAAAAGGAAGGGAACTAAATTACAATTATTTTTTATTATGTATAAAAATTTAATATTTATTTGTAAGTCCTTTATTTTTTATTATTCTACTTATTAATGAGATATTTATTGTGATTTACTGAAAATGCATGTGACCTATGCATAGGCCATCATTTTTTTACTCAAATGGCATTCCACCTTAAGTCCAAATGTCATTTTTAAGAAAAATATTTAGGGTAAATTACTTTCTGGTCACTAAACTTTCAATCTATTTATGTTTTGATCATCCATAGTTTATGGTAAATTTATGCAAAACTTTCATCTCCCAAAGTTTCAACCCAGATTTTCATACTCCATTTGATTCACCATCATCAGATCGTTTACTGTTTTTTTTTTATCGGCAAAAAGTTGTATATTAAAGGGAAATATACAACTCTAGTCACACGTGCGCCTCATTAAAAACCTCCCTAAGCCTAAAGGAGGAAAAGAGTACGACACGTGGACAAAAGGATAACAAAACAAACAGAGAAACAAAACGCCCCTCACATAGTCAAACAATCATACACAAGCCTGAAATAAAGATGCCCGCGTCACTCCTTCCTTTGCTAAAGCATCCGCTAACCCATTCGCCTCACGAAAAATGTGGTTAAAGCATACGGACCCCAGAGTGAGACATGCTTGATCGATCAAACCAAAAATCTCCCACAGAGGCCAAGGTCGTCGGTCTAAATGCAACACCCAACCAAGAGCAATTTTTGAATCTGACTCCACCACGAGAGGACGAGATGCCCATTTAGAAGTTGTAAAGAAAGTCAACGCAAAAGCAATTGCCCGTAATTCCGCTACATTGGAATCAAGGGAACCAAGCGGACCCAAGAAGAGAGATAGAATTCTGCCCTGTGCATCACACAAGACGCCCCAAAACCCGCAGGCCCTGGCTTACAACGAGCAGAACCATCAACCGAAAATTTCAGCGTGTCCCCAATCGGAGGCTCCCAACTCACCCCACACGACATGGCCTAGAAGCTACAGACTCACTGAATGAGCACGAGCAATTCCACCATAAGGACTCACTGACGGACAACCCCTCCTTTAAAATTTTCACCCAGTAAAACAAGTGCAGTTTAACCAAGAAGCAAATCTTCGAAGCCGGTAGTACCTTACCGTTAAAAACACTCTCATTTTGTGCAAGCCATAGAGACCACAACAATGTTGCAATGCTCGAAACCCACAGATGCCTTAAGGTGCCCGTGAATGAACAGTGAAAGCCCGGGAGGAAGAATTCAGAGAAAGACCTCGACATCGGCAAAGACACCCCCCACCAACGCTTAAACCAATCCCAAATTTCTTGTGCAAACGGGCATAAGAAAAATAAGTGATCAATCTCCTCCTCCCCCTCATGAGACCAAACACACAAACCTTGCTGCTCATCCAACATAATGTCACGATGCTTCAAAAAAATCAATTGCATTTCAATGATAGAAAGGTGCAGAAGGAAAAGAAGAGTAATATATTTTGATTTCTCGTTGATTGGACGGTGGGAATTGCATATCTTAGCACTACAACCAGTAATATTTTTATCACAACTTTTGTGATGACCATTTTTATCACAACATTTGTTCTTTAAAATGATGTTGGAGAATAACAGTTTTTACAATGGCGTGACACGAGGGAAAAAACTTCAAAGTTTTTATTTTATCAGGAAGATGATGATATGAAATAAATAAATTCCACGTCACCCTGTCAATTCTGACTTTACAACTAAGTGACCTAAAAACTTTGAAAGTTTAGTGCCCAAATTGAAAACTCTTTATAGTTCGGTGTCAAAAATAGAAACACATTGAAAATTCAGTGACCCAACTTTTTATTATCCAAAAATCCAAAAATATCATCCTTCTTTATAAACGAAAAACAAAGGTGAAGGGTGGGCAAAGTTGAAGAAAGAATGGGCAATGAATTCGTTTCTTGCAGCTTCCTCCTCCTGTTTTTTGTCACGGTAATTATTCTTCTACCTTTAATCTTATGGTATACTCTTTTCTGATTATATCTTTAGTACTAATTCAATTTTTTGGACAACAAAAATCTTCTGTTCTTTTTTAGCAGCTTGCTCCTGTTGTAATCTCGAATGGAGTCGATGTTCTACGACTCCCTAGCATGGACCATTCATCGTCCCACATCGGCTCGGCCGTGAGCACGGATGCTATCAAGGACCCTACGGCCAAGGTGTTCGCCCTCATCAAAGATCTTGTGGTTGGGAAAAGAATGGCCATCGCTTTTCCTTACAAGGAACCAACTTCTGTAAAGTTTTACCCTAAAGAAATGACCCAACGCATCCCTTTCTCGTCCTCGGCGGTTCCCGAGCTTCTTCGGTTCTTCTCCTTCTCCCCGGACTCGAAACAAGCCCTGGGGATGCGGCAAACGCTCGCGCTTTGCGAGCAGGAACCCAGAGAGGGAGAGATCCGCGGCTGTGTCACCTCCGTAGAATCCCTGGTTGATTTTGCACGACATGTCTTAGGATCAGACGCCGGAGTCGAAATCCTGAGATCATCTCTGGTTTCAAAGACAACTCCACTCATCCAGAACTACACTGTGCTGGATTTCAAAGAGATTGCGACCGGAAACATCGTACCGTGTCACAACCAGCCGTATCCTTATCCGGTGTACCATTGTCATTACCAACTTGGCATCGATAACAAAGTGTTCAAGGTTCTCCTCAGGGGCGACGACGGCGAGCTCGTTGACTCGGTCTTCTTCTGTCACATGGATACCTCTAAATTGACCGATGACCATGTCGCTTTCCGTCTTCTCGGTGTCAAGCCGGGGGAATCCGAAGTCTGCCACTTCTTCACGGCCTACGATCTTGCTGCTGTTCCTATCCCCAAGTGAAAAAAAGGGGGCTTGCATTGCATGAATGCATGTACTTTGGAATAAAATGAAAATAAAAACTACTGAGTACTTAATATCAGAGTTTTAAACCAAGTTCGAATTGGGACTGTAAATAAACAAGTTTATTCGTGTTTGTTAAGAATTTTAAAATTGTGGTGGTTTGTTTAATATTAACTTTAATAAATCAACTAATAACTAGTTAATAAACAAGCTAATAAACAAGCATGTAAACAAACATATTTGTAAATATAAACGAATGGGACAATTCTCTATTCATACCCATTAATTTATTAGACGAACACAATTTTTTTTATTCGTACTTATTTATTTGACTTAATAAACAAAAAATATATACAAATGTTTGGCAGGTTTAGGTTTAGGTTTTGTTTTTCGGGATTGTACCAATGACTTCCTTTTTGGTGTTTTTGTTTTGTGTTTCTTCTTGCGGAATTAATTAACGTTAATGTCTATGTTTAAAAATTTAATCTCAAAACCCAACTTTAAAAATGTATTATCTTTTGTATTCTATATCACAACTGACAAGCAAAGCAATACCCCGTCGCTTCCTTCCACAGGGAACCATTTTCATTCGAAATTACCATCCGACCCAAACTCTTGAATAAGTCAATTATCAAGTCCATATTGGAATGGTAGACGGACCCGGTGAGTAACTCATATTTACTTAAATTTTTTATATCTACCATATACTCATCATTTATGACCGTGCAATTTTCAAAACCACATATGTCTAGGTTGGTACATTCTCAAAAAAAAAAAAAATACTTTTACAAATTACACCCACCACTCACTCCGTACCCGCCCATATCAGCAAAACTTGCCAATCAAGCATCCATTAATAATAAACAAAATGAAAAAAAAAATCATTTTTCAATTTAAATTAATTGCGTAGAAAATTTATATCCTAGTTTGGGCAAACTACAAGGCACAACCCTTCAGAATCATAGGGTTTACATAATAGCTCGTTATTTTATTTCTAAATTTATAATGGGCCAGGATTCATACGGGATAGTGGGTGGACGAATGCGCGGCATATAAGTTTTCAAATTCATCGTCTACTCACAACAAGTATACTTTTAACATCTACACCCACTTACTACCCACCATATTTATACTCATATCTGCCCAACTAAGACAGGTACTGTGCAGAATCTGCAAAATTATACTCGTATGCCATCTTCTAAATTCACATCACTTAGATTTTAAATAATAATAATAATCAACCTAAATGTGTGTAATAAATGCATATGATTACCTATCATACTTAAGGCCTAAATTTGAGAGGTTTCACCTCAATCTGTTATTACAATCTTTTATTCACCAAATATATAAAATAGTAGATTTGACTGGTTAAACTTATAATTCTACTCATAACGATGTTTAACCAACATAATCACACTACCATGTAATTACAAAAATATAATATAAAAAATATGAAACGTGGCCGCCGATTTTAGCGCCCAAGAGAGAAATGGTCAGAAGTTTAAATACAAAGAGTCATTCATGTCTCATGCATTTAACGTAAGTTTGGTTCACAGAATCTTACATAATATTATTTGATTAAAAACTCGTTGATTAAAAAAACTAAATTTTAAAAAATCTTATATGATATTATTTGATTAAATTGGACCAACTAAAAGATTATTGGTATAATCGATACATCATCTAAAGTTAAGTTATACTTGATGTAGTTTACCTAAATATAAAATATGATTATGAGAAATCTTGCATAATTTTATTTGATTAAAATAGACGATAGCGTTAAGCAAAACTTCGATTTAATTCAAAAGACTGAATTTTTGATTTGACTCAAATCCAGGGACGGAGCCTTGTGTATATTGAGAGGTACTCTTGCCCTCATCCACCGATTTATTTTACCTTTGAGATCTCTTTCTCTCTATATACATATAATGGATTAATTATGTTCTCTCTCTCTCTAATATTAAATGGATTAATTATGAATTTTTTTACTAAATTTTAATTTTAATTTCGTCCATGTTCAAATCATAATTTCATAAATTTGATCCGATTTAAAAAAAATTAAAGAAAGTTTCAGTTATAAAATGAGATTCGAATAACTTGAAATTTTTAGTAACTAGTTTATTGGTTTTTAAGTTCGAGTCAAATTTCTCAACTCTACATGATATATGTACCATTGTCATTACCAACTCGACACTGATAACAAAGTGTTTAAGGTTCTCCTTGGGGGCGACGACGAGGAGCTGGTTGACTCGGTCTTCTTCTGTCACATGGATACCTCTAAATTAACCGATGGCCATGTCGCTTTCCGTCTCCTCGGCGTCAAGCCGAGGGAATCCGAAGTCTGCCACTTCTTCGTGGCGTACGATCTAGAAGTTGTTTCCATCCCCAAGTGACAAAAAGGGACTTGCATTGCATGTAGGGGGTGATAATGAGCCTAACCGGCTCGCAAGCTACTCGGGCTTGGCTTGGTCAAGGCTCGGCTCGAGTTCGTGCTCGACTCAAGACCTTAACAAGCCGATCCGATCCAAGCTCGGCTCGAAAAGCTCGTGAATAGACTTGAAATAATTATATATAAAATATAATATTTTACACACATACACTTGTAAGTTTCAGTGTTGTTAACTTGTTATCATTGTTAAATACTTTAAATCCCTTTCTCCTTGTGGACTTGTATAATTTAGAAAATGTTCTATGGTTACTTGTGGACTTCAAAAATAAATATTATTTTTTCCCAAATAAGTTTTCACATGTTATTTTTTAAAACCTTAAAAAAAATAATTTGAGGAAAGCAACAAGCCGAGCTCAAACTATCCAATTCGAGCTCGACCTTAAAATTCCAAGCTCGGCGAGGTTCGAGCCCGAGGCGAGCCTGTCATCACCCCTAATTGCATGAATGCATGTACTTTGAAATAAAATGAAAATAAAACTACTACTTAATATCAGAGCCTAATTAGTACTCTAAATAAATCAAGTTTATCTGTGTTCGTTAATAATTTTAAATCATTTTGGTTTGTTTAAAAGTGTATGTTTAGGTACGGAGTCAGGATTTGAGGTTGGGAGCAAAACATACATATTTAAAAGTGTGGGGCAAATTTATAAATAAACTAATTTAAAAAAAAAATATATAGGAGTAAAAAGGTGAAAATAAATTTTTTTGTTCGTCACTAACAAACATATTCATAAACTTATAGTTGAATAAATTTGTGAACAGTTAGAAAATAAAAAATGAACAACTTTAATAAATCAACTAATAATTGAGTTTATAAACAAACTAATAAACAAGCATGTAAATGAATTTGTTCGTGGACATAAATAAATTGAAAAAATATATATATATTATTTATTTAATTAATTAAATGAACACAAATATTTTAGTTCATACTTATTTATTTAATTTAATAAACAAAAACATATACAAAACGGTTTACAGATTATCGAGCTATTTATTCGTTTATAGCTCTAAGATTAAATCACGTACATATTATGATGAGAAATCATCGTACGGTTGATGAAATTCGATTTAGGGTGTACTTAATTCGAGTAAGTAGAAGAAAAGAACCGAGAAGAAATAAAATAGAAAATATGTTTATTTTTCATCTTAATGCATGGAAATAAATTATTTTAAATTAGAATAATAAGGTAATAGAAAATGGGAGTGATATTTTTCTTCTTCAATATAACACTTACATTACCCAAAGACTTTTCAAAACTCCTAAAATTGAAGTTGAGGATGACGAAACATATTTTTTAAAGAATAGGGGTAAAAGATAATATATATTTAATTTTTCTTATTACGGTAAAAATCATATATATATATATATATATATATTATATTTCTCTCCTTACTTTTTTTGAATTTTAAAACGATACTGAATTTTATTGAAACAAAAGAAGATACAACATTAACAATACAACCAATCAAATAGAGAATTTTGGGGACTATGTCCACCAAAAAGCTCAAACATAAACTAAAGTCAAAAAGAAAACTCAAAGGTGCAATGATAGTCAAAGCCTTCTTTTTAATCTGACGTCTATCATCCATAGCAACCCAGTAATCTTCAACAGTTGCCTCTATCCAACTTGACGTTTTAGAAATGATGAAGGTGTGTCGAGCGAACCAAAACAAACTTACAAGTTGCTTCGCAAAACAGATCTGAATACATCAGCAAACAATCACAAGAGAGAATCTAACCATTGAAAGACCACCTACAATCGCAAATCAAATACGAGAGACGTGAGAGTCTTTATACGATCACATATCAACCGTAGAGGTAGGCGAACAACATGTCATTAGATGGAGGAAACATGCCACAAGAGTAGAGTAAAAACGTGCGACAAAAGCAAATGAACATGCACAAAATGTACTATAAGAAAGAAGCCAAACAAAATAGATTTTTATTGAAAATTTGAATAAAAACGAAAGAAAAATAACAAAATAAAACGAGATATCAGAAAACAATGATAAAGTTGAATACCAAAGGTTGGCAACCAATACAAAATTGATGTCGCCGTCGACAAAATCATAAAAGAAAAGAAAAGAAAGGCTTCGCAGAGGTATCGAACATGGGGCCATTGTAGAGAACAAAAATCCTCTACCCTTTTTGGTGTCCCTTTCCATGCCCTGTCACTCAAAAATTAAATACTAAGTTCTAAACTTAATTCTAAATTTTAAACCATAAATCTTAAAAAATAGACCCTACTTTAATCCCTAAACTTTAACCATAAATCTTAAATTTAAATTTTTAGGGTGAAGGCATAAAAAAGGTAGATGATTTGGACTCCATTATATATCTTATTGGTATTGATGTTCTGGATGTGTTGTTTATGGTGAATGGTTATGGTGGTTGGTGGTGGATGGTTATGTAATTTTCCTATAACCGCGTATGTGATTGATTTTTATTCAATAATCTCTAGAGTAGGTGGTTAAAGCATTCAATTGAAACTCTTTCCTTTTTACTGTGAGTTCATAACTCATAAAGAACAAAAGTTTTCTTCCTTTTCCTTAGGTAAAAATTGTTAAAAGAAAAAAATAAAGGAAGATTAGGGTTTTAGTTTTTTTATCAGCAAAGCGTATGATTTTATTGAAAGGAATCATGCAGAGCCTTCACACTTAACGACCTCATTAAAAACCTCCTTGCATCTAAATGGAAGAAAAAAGTACCGAAAAGTGTGATACAAGTAACAAACGCCCATTAAAATACCAGAACAAACTCGAACAAAATAAAGCAAACACATAACCACTCACGCCATCATGCAAAACCAAGACGAGCGATCAATACTACCCTTCACCAAAGAGTCGTCCAAACTATACGATTCCCGATATATATTGTGAAAACACACACACAACAACGACTCGCGTGCCTTATCAAATTAACGGAATCATCGCCAATAATTCCAAGGCTGATTCTCCTTGCACAAATACCACGGCAACGCCACCTTTGAATCCAATTCAATTACCACCAAAGGTTCCCCTTTCCACTTAGACTCACATAACAATCACAATGCATGATAAATCGCCTTCAACCGTGAACTCATTGAAGAAAATCGACAACCCTTGCTGGGCGAACGACAACCACCTTCCAGCAACCAAAAATTAATGACTAAGGCTGCCACGCAAAACAGTGAAAAAGACGACACTTTCCTCCCCCATTACACAATGGCACCACGACATGTGTTCAACAAGTGGAAGCCCCCTTTCTCGCAACATATGCAACGTAGGTAATCTTCCCCACAAAATAAACCATAGAAAACATTTAATCTTAGGCGACAAAGTCAATTTCCAAAATGGTACTTACCTCTGAAGCAATTTCCAGGCTAAAAGAAATCGTCAATCTATATAATGCACCAACCGAGAATTGCCCCGATATTGTGTGTTTCCATACTAGTCGTTTCTCACAATTTACCTTAATATAGAAATTGAAACACAAGCTTGGAAGAGATTATGTCGAAAGAAACCACACCACTCCATTCTATCTATACAAAGAAAATCACGCACCAAAGCCATTGAATTATTCACCAAACTGAAACTGAAAAGTCTCGGAAAAACAACAACCAACGGTTTATCAAGACACCAACAATCATGCCAAAAAATAATTGTCACACCATTCCCCAAAATCCAAACAAAGCTCGAATCATTCAAAAAATGTTGTACATAAATGTCATCTTGAACCTCTAATCATGTATAATGAACATCTCACACATTTGTTGTTGCAAGAGGTGCTGAACTGATTTACGTTTCGACGACGAACCAATCCCTCTCACATTCCCCGACAACAATCTCAGCTCATTGCACAATTAGTGGCGTTCGCACGCTTCAATCATACGCGTGATGTCCTGTACAATTTCTTGTTCGTTTCCACTTGTTACCACCCCAATCAGTTTTCCCAAGCTCAAAGTTTCTCTCGCCTCTCTTAAAATGACACGTTTATGGTTATAGAAGTCCGAATCTGAAAAAGAGCCCTTTGCAATTACCTCTGATGGTTTTGGATTTTTCTTCGGACGACCCCTGCCCTTCTTTGCCAGCTTCGATTCAGCCTCACCTCTCTCACCAGGTGATAATAAACTCAACTCAATTTCTGAAAACTGCCGCAACCTTCTATACTCCTCATTGTATTCAATTGTTTGAGCCTTGTTAGCCCTAGGTATTTTACCCTCGACCCATCTGCACGTGGACTCAAATCGTTAGCTTCTTGTTCTTCTGCAGCAATTTCTACACACGGTACTCCCACATTGTTTGGAAGTATATCCACCACAGCAATACTCGACAAAACATCCAAAAATCGTTGTCTCTCCCCTTCACGATGGACGAAGCTTACATCCTCATCCGCCATCCAACTTGTTGTGCACATTACACGCCAATCCTTTCTCTTGTTCTCATTCCACATGCGCTCAATTTGACTTGATCCCACGGCCGCAAATGAGAACGCATTAGGTACCATTGTATCATATGTTGACCTCCCACTCACAAACACCTTAATCGAGCTAGACATCTCCATGGACAAATCCTTGTTACTAAATGTATCATTCGAACAGTTCGCCGCCTCACAACTACAGTCACACATAGGGCCGATTGCTTCCTCATTTTCTATAACGCGGATTGTAAAGGCGTTAACGTTAATATACAAGTCCATTACTTCATCTATGTGTGTATTCCAATTAGTTTCTATCCGAAATAAACATCGTTCAAATGTCAATGGTGCCAATGTCTCAATGTCAATCCGAACGAGATCGCCCCAACACGCTACAATATTCTGAAAGGTTTCTTCAGGCCATCCATGGATCGAAATTCTACTAACGGAGAGCCATACCCTTCTATTCGGCAAAGACGACGTAGGCGACCATTCAATTAAAATTTCAAACCATTGTTCAATACGCCTAGTCTCCAAAATTCTCTTCCTCGATTCTTTATCTTCAAACATGAATAAAACAAGTGATCTCGTGACTCGCATCAATGAGAAACCTGCCAATTTTGCCTTTATAATCTCCTTTGCAAGATCCGTTGTTTGGTTGGGTTGATAGTAAAATCCCAAGGCGCAATTCTGTAAAATTTCCCATTTTTCAGTATGAATAACCCCATCCACGCGTTTGCATTTCTCTTCAACCTTGGATTGCTTTTTCGATGTGATTCGTTCATCTTCAGCCTCATCCTTGTTAAAACGCCTCACTGGATTCCCTTTTGAATTGTTTGTGTGATCATTATTTACCCACTATTTCTGGATCGCCTTTTTCGACCTTGAATTGAATTCGTCAAATTTTCATCTCTAAAACGTATCCCTCGTCTCCCTTAGCACCATCGTTACCCTTAGTTTGGATCCGTAAAGCTGAAATCCATGAAAACGCTCTATGATTCGATCCACATCCTCAATTTCTATAACGTGGATTATAAACGCGTTATCGTTAATATACAACTCCATTACTTCATCTATGTGTGTATTCCAATTATTTTCTATCTGAAATCAACATCGTTCAAATGTCGATGGTGCCAATGTCTCAATGTCAATAACCCCATCCATACCCTTTGTCCATGATTGCCCGATATCACTTTTCTTGGATGATTAGGGTTTTAGTTAAAACGTACTCAATTTAAAATCTTATTCACAGAACAAATAATTTGTCTTTTTTCTCCTTCTTCTTTTAATCTTTCGCCATTCTAATTTGTCGTATCTTTAGTGTTTTTTTTTGCAAAGAAATAAATAATTTATTAATGACATGATTTTTAATGTGCACCTTACCGAAGGACATTCTACTTATTAAAATATGTTTGTTTGATCAACAATCAGCCAGTCTAGCAGGATGATGTGTTAGGTCCCTTAAGAAAGATAAGAGGTCTGAATTTTGACTTTGTGAATGGAAAAAAATTGGTTAGGAGGGTCGCCCCATATTGAACCACTGTAAAACGCAATCCAGATTACTCGACCAATGAGTCGGCTACCGATGACTAAACAGGAAAAAGACATGTATTTAATATAAATCAAGTTGTTCAGCATCGAACATCTATCAATAATTTTAGCCAAAAACAGAAGATAAAAATACAATATTGATCTCCCTATATTTTTGGTCAAAGAAAAGTCTCCCTAAATATGGAAATACAACATGTCTTTAATGTAGTGTATTGGGTTGTTGTAGAGTCGATTTCAAAAGGGATTCACAACAGATTTTGATGGAACGAAATGGATAGAGAGGTTTTAATACAAAGAGGTTTGCATGTCCCATGCAATATATGAAGTTGTATGCTTTTTTTAGTGTTTATTTCTATGCACAACACCAAGGACTAAATTTGATTAACAATATGACTATTTGGTAACAATCAATTAGTCTTACGAGATGAGGTGGTAGATAGGGACGAAGCCAAGATTGAATCACGAGGGGGCAAGTTGTTTATTTTTGGAATGATCGAGATCTTAAAAAGTGATTAAACCATAAAAATTAAAGGACTTGGGATTTAATTGTTACAAGTATAACAATCTGAGACGAAAGAAAAATAAAAAGAACATTTTATTAAGTGAACAAAAAGAAATATAGTACATAAATAAATACCTGAAATTGGACAGAAATCGACTGGAATCGGTTGAGGCCTGCAACTACGTAGTTTCCTTAAAGACAAATTTCCGGCCACTCTGAGGTGCTTGAGATCTTTGGTCGCTTGTCTCCCAGAAATACAACAATGAGATGATCAGCTACTGTTGCACTGTTGCAGAGATCACGAACTATACCCTTGCCTTTGTCCATCATCAAAATTTGGAGGAGAGAAAATATTTTTTTCAAGTTGTGTTTAACCTAGTAGGTTTAAATGGTATTTATAGGAGTTTCACATAGGAGAATAATTGGAAATAATATATTCCAAAAATAATAGTCATTAATATTATATCTGAAAAGTTGTCATTAATACCATATGTATTCGAATATATTTTTTTGAATCACAAGCAATATCAGAATAATATTCGAATTAAAGGATTACCATATGTTTGTTTATCCTCTTAATTTTGAATATTCAAAAAGATATGTCACATCGTGAAAGTGCGCCCTAAACCCAAATGAGTTTGACAAGCTTTGATTCTCACCCCTATGTTTGTGCGTGAGGAATAGTTTCAACCCAAGTCATTCAATGACAAGCAAGTGGGTTAGTGTGTAGAAACATCTCCTATACTTATATCCTACCAATGTGGGATATGGCTTCTTCATTTTCCCCCTTACACAATTCACAAGTATTGTACTTTGAGCATCAATTTCTCATTCATCACTCAACCATTTTGAGCTTATGAGATACCGTTGTAAAGATCTTATGGAGTAGAATATGAGTCCATAAATTCATCATTCGAATAACCATCTTTACCCATAGAAAATATGCCTCACACTACACGAAGTATGGTATATATCGGCATTTCTGGAGCAAACGCCGCTAAAATTTTACATATCGTGGCGTTTTCATGTTGGAAAAAACATGATAAATTGGAAATTGATCAATTTCCAATTTATCATGTTTTTCCAACATTAATTTCACTAATTTTAAAATTAAAAGGTCTTAACAAGTAATTAAACTAGAAAAATCAGGGTCAATGCTTAAATCAATTAATTTTAAAATTGATAAGGTCCTAAAATTAAATTATACCAGACAATTTTGGGAGGGGAAAATACTTAATTGAAATGGTTTCAAAACTATCAATGACCTAAAATGTAGTTAAATCATCAAAGTTAAGGGTGGCAATTGCCCCTCCCACCATCCCCTTACATTTGTCCTTGGTGGTAGGTCCCTTAAGCAAAATCAAGGTTCCGATTCCTGACATTGTCAATGGAAAAAAATGATTTGGGAGTGTCGCTCCATATTGAACCTCTATAAAACGCAATCCAGATTAGTCGACTAATGAGTCGGTTACCGATGACTAAACATGAAAAAGACATGTATTTAATATTAATCAAATTGTTTAGCATCGAACATCTATCAATAATTTTAGCCAAAAACAGAAGATAAAAATACAATACTGATCTCCCTATATTTTTTGTCAAAGAAAAATCTCCCTAAATACGGAAATACAACATGTCTTTAATGTAGTGGACATGGTTGTTGTAGAGTCGATTTCAAAAGGGATTCACAACAGATTTTGATGGAACGAAATGGATAGAGAGGTTTTAATACAAAGAGTTGTGCATGTCTCATGCAATATAGGAAGTTGTCTGCTTTTTTTCGGTGTCTCTTTCTATGCACAACACTAAGAATTAAATTCTAAGCATTAACCCTAAATTTTATATCTTAAACCATGAATCATAATTCCTAAAAAATACACCATAACCCTAATTTTTTAAACTCTAACCTTAAACATTAACATTAAATTCTAAACATAATTTTAGTATAATGCATGAATAGTGACACCGAAAAGGGACAAATGATTGGTTGATTTCTATTCATGCAATATAACCACATGCAACCATTTCCTACAATATAACTACATGAAATGGATACAAGTTTGTATACTGAGAAATGGATACAAGTTTGTATACAAAGAGTCATTCATGTTAGGGGTGTTCAATCGGTCGGTTCGGTTAACCGACCGAACCGAAGTTCCCAAAATCCATTAACCGAATTTATTTTTCCTTTAACCATTAACCGAACCAAAATTTTTTCGAAAAAATTTACCGAACCGAACAAAGTTCGGCTAATTCAGTCGGTTTTCAAATTAACCAAACTTTTACATAATATTTTAATTAAAAAATAGTAGCCATTGCATTAAAAAATAGCCTGCTTATGCATAAAACAAAGTTGGAAGAGAAATCTAACAAGATCTATACAGTCTAGCCTCCATGCATCAGTAATTCAACAAACAACAAAGTTAAAATAAAAAAAAAAACATTATAATCCAAGTCAAAATGAGCACTCATAAATCAAGCTAGTAGAATAAACACTAAAACAATTATATAGGCAACAATCTTCACTCTTCAAATTTCTTCATTTGATGTATCCCTACAAAACATATAATATTTCTGTAAAACCAGAAATGAATAAATCAAAAAGTCCGATCATATATATAGTATAATATACACTAAAAGATTAGAATGCATACCCTTCCTTCAACTCACACTCACAATCTCAAAGTACATAAGCTTATGAGCTTATGAATTGAGGGTAGGATCTAATGCATTTCAAGACGAATCTAAAAAGTCAAAGAATTAAAAGTTGATGTCAATGTGGGGTACACGACTCAAAAATAATTTTACTTATTAAATTAGAATCAATAAATAAAGATATCAACATACCATTGTCAATCTTGTCAATCTCTTGATTTTTTTCTTCAATCTTCTTAATCTCTTCTTCTGTCGATGAAATTCGAATATAATCTTGGGCACACACAAGGGCTTGTACCCTTTCATCCAAGTATAACTGATAAATATCCCTAGTTATAACAAGTCTAGAAGGAATTCGAAACCTAGGGCATGCCACAAACATAAATTTTCTAAAACCTCCACTCTCAACAAACTTGAAAGGAAATTCACCAATCAAAATCATTTGAGCTAAAGCATTCCTAGTTGCTTCTTGATCAAATTTCCAAGTGGTAATATGTCCCACTTCCCCTTCAAGACCCTTATTAGGTAAAATTAATTGACCTTTGATTATTGTTAACAACCTTAATAGGGTTTTTTGACATTGCTTAATGTGATAGTTTAATGATCTAGTTCCATTTTTCTTTCCATCACAACAGAATTCTTTATCACAGTAATTGCATCTATCCTTACTTTGACCCTCACTGGTAACGAATTTTGTAAAATGGGACCACACTTCTGACCTTGGAATGATAGCTTTTCGTTTAGCAGCAACCCTTGTATTGTTGCTTTGGCTTGATGCTTCAGCAGTATTAGATGAATTTCCAGAATCAGTCAAAGAGGGTGAAACGCTGCCCTCAACAGATGTTTCTGTATTGGACATCTACAAAAAATATAAACAATGAAATACATAATTAGTGAGATATAACCAATAAATTACATGACTGTCTACAATTTAATACATGCTCTTTTTACGTTGACATGCATAAAATAAGAGTTGTTTTTTAATTTTGCTGCTTGTTTTTTATGATAACTATACACAATTTTAGATACCAAAATTTAAATACTAATTTAAATGCAGTTTAGTAAGCTTAGCAATTAACATCTCATTTTTAATCCTAAAAATACATATTTTTGTCAATGTTTCTCTTTTACCTTACTGGTAATGAATAACATAATATATATATTTAATATTTATACTCTATCAACTTGAGTACTTCACTAATCATATCTTAACCAACTCTTAGCACAAGAAGATACTAATCATATCTTAACCAATTCTTAGCACAAGCAGATACTAATCATATCTTATCAATTTGAGTATTACAATCTCAGTAGAACTAGAATTATTAGAAATGTGGGGGGGGGTAATTACCACTTGCTCGAAATAAGGAAAAAATTTCGAAATAAAAAACAAATTAATAATTAAACCTTAGTCAGAGAGTGAAAATATAAACATCACAACAAAAAGTTTCAGTTAAGATGTTAAAAATTAAAGAAAAAACTCTCAAAATCAGTCACAATTCGCAAACCTTAAACGAGTGTAAAAAACTAACATTTTTTACATAAAAAGTGAAGATGTTCCAAGATTTGGTGAAGAATGGACCTTAAAGCTGTGAGAACTGAGAAAATATGACAGAATGTTCTCCAATCGGTGACGAATTCAACACCGTAAGTAGTAGGACTGAAGTATTCAAAGAGTTTTGGGAATAGAGAGAGACCGTCGTTTATGATTTTTTCTTTTGTTAGAGAATTTTTTAGTTTTCAAAGAGTTTTAAGTTTTTAATGTATTATTTTTAAGGAATAATAACTAATAATCATTTAAGTTAATTGGGTTTGATTTGGGTTAAAAAATTAGTTTCTTAATGGGTCTAGGGGTTGGGGAAGGCTGCATTGAGCTAATATATATTGTAACCACCTAGACCCGTCTATACGTTACCACAGATCCTAGGAAATCACATTAAGGTCACCGGAGCGACCCACGTTAAAAATCTCAAATAAACAAATTTCTAAACCATTTGAAATCATAACTCAAGTTTTTGAATTAAAATACAATTTCAGAAAGCATTCCAACAACGAAACAAAATTATGATACAAGTTATTATACTCAAATATAAATCAAAACGTGACGTACATGCCCCCTAATTAGATAGACACCATACTCCGTAAGAGAGGGGCCATCATGGGTTCTTGACGAACCTTCAAGGCTTTCTCCACGGCGGGCGATGGCGAGACGCTGTGAGTGGTCGACTAAGTTGGGACCGGAGAGAGGTGATAAACATGGTGGCGTGGGCGGTGACGTGCACGACGCGACGGTGGGGTAGATCGGACGGCTAACAGGGGTAAAAACCCTCTCTCTCGATGGTGAAGATGATGGTAAAGCAAAAGGACGGTAGGTGAACGGTCAATTCTAATATTAAATATGTTTTAACATACTTCTCAAACTTAATTCAAAAGTCTTTCAAAGCAACACTTAACAGATACGAGCACTTGGATCAGTGGTTAAAGCTCTAGCATCCCACCCCAAAGGTCACGAGTTTAAACCCCCGTGACACCAATTCCATTTCTTTTCTTCTTTTTTTTGCTCAACTCATTTATCTCATTAAACCCTTTTTTTGGGTATTACATATAGGGGTGTAAACGAGCTGAGTCGAGTTCGAGTAGTGCTAAGCTCATCTCGGCTCGTTAAGATTTCGAGTCGAGTTCGAGCTTGAGTAATTTCTAACGGGCCTGAGAAATCTGAGCTCGACTCGGCTCGTTTAGAACTTGAGTCGAGTTCGAGATTAATTCGAGCCCAATCGAATCAAGTATTAACCGATCTTTGACTACATTGGACTCAAGTAACTCTTCATTTGTCACATCTCATTTAAAGTCATATGAAGAAAAAACATTGATACACAAGTTGTGTAAATTCAAGCTTGTTAAATTTAGGGTTTAGGATGTTAGTTTAGGGTTTAGAGGTTTAGGTTGTTGGGTTTAGAATTTAAGATTTAGATTTTAGGGTTTAATACTTATATTTAGGGTTCATATTTAAGATTTTAAGTTTAAGAATTTAGATTTTAAATTATAAAAAAATAGTATATTATATTTTCGAGTAGCTCGTGAGCTTTTCGAGTCGGGTATCAAGTAACTTGGCTCGGCTCGTCAAGAACTCGAGCCGAGTTCAAGCTCGAGTCGAGTCTAATCGAGTCGAGCTTTGACCGAGTCGAGCTCGAGTAGCTCGCGATCTGTCTCGTCTCATTTACAACCCTAATTACACACACACACACACACACACACACACACATATATATATATATATAATATTAAATATTTAATAATTTTAGTTAATTCGGTTAATTAACCGATTTCGAACCAAATTAACCGATAACAGAAGTTTGAAAAAATCATTAACCGTTAACCGAAAAAATTTCGGTTCGGTTCGGTTAATTTGGTTTTAATCGAAGTTTGAACACCCCTAATTCATGTCTCAAGCATTTATCATAGGTTTGGTTCACAGAATCTAAAATTTCAGATGAAAATAAGATTATAGAATGTAAAATTCTAAAATATGATTAAGAGGAATTTTACCTAATCTTATCTGCTTAAAATGGACGATAGGGGTAGGTAAAAATTCGACTTGACTCGAAAATTTCTAATTTTTTGACTTGACGTACAAAAAAATCGACTCGAATCATAATTTCATAAAATCAATTAGACTAAAAAATTCATATAAATTCTGAGTTATAAAATGGTACTCGAATAACTAAAAGGTATTAGTAATTATTATATCGGTTTCTAAGTTCGAGTCGAATTTCTCAACTCTACCCAATATATAAATCTTAGGTTAATTCGGTTTTAACCGAAGTTTGAACACCCCTAATTCATGTCTTAAGCATTTATCATAGGTTTGGTTCACAGAATCTAAAATTTCAGATGAAAATAAGATTATAGAATGTAAAATTCTAAAATATGATTGAGAGGGATTTTACCTAATCTTATCTGATTAATAGGGACGATAGAGGTAGGCAAAAATTCAACTTGACTTGAAAATTTCGAAAATAAGATTATAGAATGTAAAACAATCTACTCGAATCGTAATTTCATAAAATCAATTAGACTAAAGACTCATATAAATTCTGAGTTATAAAATGATACTCAAATAACTCATAAATATTAGTAATTAGTATATCGGTTTTCAAGTTCGAGTCGAATTTTTCAACTATGCCTAATATATATAAATGTTGACCATTGATTGTAGTTTGGTGTGGTTAGGAAGGGTCGGTGTAGAGCTGACAGGAATGGATGAATTATGTAATGGTCCTCGAGCCTCCCAGTCCCACCGCTTTCATTGCTTCAGCTGAAATGGATACGACGTGTCTTTAATGTACGTAGTTGGGTAGGGTTTTTGTCTCTAAAGGATACGACATGTAATCGTTTCCTGCATTTTGTAATAAACAAAAAATAGAGAAGCATCGGCATCAGTCACAATACGTGAAACGTGGCCGCCGGTGGTCCTTACGGTTCCCACCGCTTTCATTGCTCCGATTTTAGTGCCTACTGAGAAATGGATACAAGTTTTAATACAAAGACTCATTCATGTCTCATGCATTTAACGTAGGGAGTTATTTTGATTCTTGAAATTTGGAATGTGCTTCTGATGATATTTTGAATTAGGGAGGCTCAACTCGATTAAGGTTTATTGGCACGTGTATCGTTTTATCTCTATGGTGTAGAGATATTAACAATTAAATTTGAATAAAAACTCGAACAACTCGACTAACTTGAAAATTTTATTTGATTCGACTCGATTTCATCTAATACTCCCCTTAATTGAAACTAGTTACGAAGGGTTGGTGTAGAGACAGCAATGGATGGAATTATGTAATGGTCCTCGAGACTCCCACCGCTTTCATTTTTTTAAATCGGCAACATGCATGTTTTATTGAGAAGAGAACATACATGACCATCACGCTCACAAGCCTCGTTAAAAACCTCTCTAAATCTTACAGAGGAAAAGAGTACTCATGAGCGTGTACACATAACAAACACCAATGACAAAATATTAAAAATGCTAGGCACATTGTTTAAACCAACTCGGTCTATCGACACCACTTCTTGTCAAAACATCCGCTAGCCTATTCGCCTCTCTGAAAACGTGTTAGAAGCATACATCATTTAGCGCCTCACACGCTTCGTCAATTCGCCGGAACCAGCGCCAAAACTTCCACGGTCGTTTCTCCAAATGCATGACCCAAGCCACAGCCGTAGTGGAGTCCGATTCCACCACCAACGGACGTTGTTCCCACCCCGAGCCAACCACCATCTCCAATGCGTGACAAATAGCTTGCAGCTCAGCTTCATTTGAATCCGCAACCCCTATCGGACCTGAAAATAATGCAAAAATACGTCCAAATTCATCTCTTAGCACGCCCCCACATCCAGCTTTACCCGGTTTTCCTCTCGCCGACCCATCGACATTGAATTTAAACACCCCCACCGATGGCCTCTCCCATTGTATATTCACCCGTGTTAAATTACTCGGTACACTAGCCGTACACTTCAAAGGAGAATCCCACCACGCCGATTCCAAAATCACACACTCATTATTTATCATCCGCACCCAATACATCGACCTCAGCTTGATGAGAAAAACAATTTCCCCCGCTGACGCCCGAATACTATTGAACAAAGCATTGTTTCCCACCGCTTTCATTGCTTCGACTGACTTACTTCAATGCTTACACTCAGCCCTCAGGGATATAATATAACTTTTTGAAATATTTGCGAATCGTTTGTATAACATTCGTTTATTAAGTTAAATAAATTAATATAAACAAAATTTTTATGTTCACTAATAAAACACAAACAAATGTCACATAGTTCGTTTATGTTCATGAACAAATTTGTCTATCGACTCATATATAAGTTTGTTTATTCGGTTCCCCTTTTCTTTCTTTCTTTTTTACATTTTAAACGAATATGTTCACGAACCTTTTTTTTTATCAGCAAAGCGATGTATATTTTATTGATGTGAGTATACAACGCAAGTCAAACAAGCGCCTCATTAAAAACCTCCCTAAGCCTAATGGAGGAAAAGAGTACGACTTGTTGACTTTAAAGAAAACAACAGACCCCCCTGACTAATCATAACGAAGCTTGGAACAAAGAGACTCGAGACACCCCCTCATTTGCTAGCGCATCAGCTAGCCCATTCGCCTCCCGGAAAATATGAGAAAAGCACACGGAGCCTAACCTCAAGCACGCACGGTCAATCACACAAAAGGACTCCCACAAACGCCAAGGACGACGATCCACCTGCAGCACCCACCCAATAGCAACTCTGGAATCCGACTCAACGATTAAAGGACGATCCGCCCATTTAGACTCTACAAAATACTCCAGGGCAAAATCTATCGCCCTAATCTCAGCCACATTTGAATCAAGAGTACCAAGAGGACCGGAAAACAAAGCAAGAATCCGACTCTGAGCATCACGCAAAACCCCTCCAAAGCCCGCTGGTCCTGGCTTCCCGCGCGCGGAACCGTCCACTGAGAATTTCACTGTATTTCCGATAGGGGGCTCCCAACTCACTCCCAACCGCTCCGAATGCTTAGCAGTCCCTTCGCGATACAAACTCGGACAATCCCACCAGAGGGACTCAGAAACCGATAATCCCTCCTTGAGGGTCTTGACCCAATAGAACGAGCGGAGCTTAACCAAGAAGCCAATTTCCGCGGCTGAGACAAGCTTATCATTAAAAACCAAGTCGTTGCGCGCAAGCCACAACGACCACAATAAAGCAGCAGTACTCGACACCCACAACTTCCTCAAGGTGCCTTTAAAGGAACAGTGCATATCCGGGATAAGAAAATCCGCCAATGATTTCGGCAATGGCAACGAAATCGCCCACCACCCTCGAAACCAATCCCACATTCCCTGGGCAAACGGGCAAGAATAAAAGAGATGATCGATATCCTCCTCCCTCTCGCGACACCACCTGCACATACCTCGGTCGTCACCCAAATCTATCCCACGAGTCCGCAAAAAAGCAAACGTCGGCAATCGACGCAACCAAGCAAACCAAAGAAACGCTTGGACCTTAGGAGGAACCAACACCTTCCACGCAAAACAGTCCCCAAAATCACTCTCGCCCACTTTATCTATCATAAGCAACCGAGTCAACCCCTTAACTGAAAAAGTCCCAAGGTCATCCGGGGTCCACACTAGCATATCGAGCTCACCGTGTCTCAACTTTACCGGGCACACTAGCGCTTTTAAATCCAGCAATTGCCGCGCCTCGAATGATCGTAGACTACGGCGAAACAAAGCTTCCCACTGAACGTGCTGGAAGCTCTCACCACCCGCAATATCCTTCACCATTGCTAGCCGATCTTTCACAATTGAGAATAGACGAGGGTAAACATCTTTCAGTGGCTGTTCGATACACCAAGCATCAAACCAAAACAGCACTCGCTCCCCAGAACCAATCTTCCAAACGAAATGATCCTCGCCCATATGTTTTTGTATACCCTCTGAATTAACAGTTTGCACTATTTGTTTCCAAATCACAGACATCTGTCCCCTTACCGATGTATTGAACCGCCACCACTGTGCCGCTTCACCATATTTAGAGACAATAATGGCCCGCCATAAAGAGTTCACATCCCGAGCATATCGCCACGACCACTTCGCCAGAAGAGCCTTATTTCGAACCTCTAAATCAGCCACTCCCAAGCCTCCAAGATGGCGAGGCCGGCATACCATACTCCAGCTCACTCTGCTCATTTTACGCTGAAGATTCACCCCACCCCATAGGAAAGCTCGCCTCAGCCTATCTATAGCAACAATCACCCCTTTCGGCACTTTAAACAGACCCATATAATAAACTGGAAGAGAGGATAAGACTGAATTTACCAATGTGACTCGTGCCGCAAACGACAAAGACGTCTTCTTCCACCCTGCCAACTTACGTCGAACAGATGCAATTACTGGCTTCCATATCGCAATGTTTCACGGATTTACCCCCAGCGGCAACCCCAAGTAAACAAACGGTAACTCCCCCTGTCGGCAACCCAGAACCTCGTCCATGGATGCAACCATATCCCCATCTATACCTATCGAATACAGTGAAGATTTAGAGAAGTTGATGCGCAAACTTGAGTAGACTTGGAAGCAACACAATAGCCTACGGATATTCAGCGCCGCTGCTACTGAAGCTTCGAAGAAAAGTACGGTGTCGTCAGCAAACTGGAGGTGTGTTAATGTTACCCCCGGAGCCACTTCCACCCCCCTAATCAGCCCCACTTCCTCCGCTTGTACGAGTAACCGATGCAACGACTCAGCCACGATGACAAACAACAAAGGCGACAAAGGGCAGCCTTGTCGCAGCCCCCGCCTCATATCAAATTCCTTCGTTGCACTACCATTCAACAAGACGGATAATCGAACAGAACCAATGCATTCCATCACCCACCCCCTCCAAGTAGAACTAAATCCCATCAAACACAGAATTTGATCCAAAAAATCCGAACGGACACAATCGTAGGCCTTCGCAAAGTCTAGTTTTAGCACACATCCCCCAACTCGGCTGTTGCGCAAAGAGTGTATCGTCTCATTCGCTAGCAAAATTCCATCTACTATCTGACGTCCACGGACAAAAGCAGACTGATGGTCACTGATCAAACCACCTAACACCCCCTGTAAACGCCTGGCTAAGATTTTAGCTAGAATCTTATAAATGGAATTCAGCAAGCTAATAGGTCTATAATCGTGCAAAGACACTGGTGATTCTACTTTTGGTAACAGCACAATAAATGTGTTATTGACGCCCAACGGTAATTTTCCAGACCTGAAAAAATCGGCCAAAAATCTTTCCACATCAGAACTAACAACCTCCCAGCACCTCTTGTAAAACTCCATGCTATAACCATCCGGACCCGGAGACTTTGACCCCTCACACCCTCGCACCACATCCCATGCCTCGCCCATAGAAAATGGCGCAATCAGATTCGAGTTCTCATTATCATTCACCACGTTAAAAGCCCCATCAAACTGCCAGATACAAGCCCTCGCTTCCGCAGCAAAATGCTTGGAGAAAAAACTCACCACATGTTTCCGTAATCTGTTCGGATCACTAACCCAAGAACCATTGATAGTTAAACCAACAATTGCATTCCGTATCGCTCGTAACTTTGCTGCCCTGTGAAAGAACGCAGTGTTTCTATCACCCAATTTAAGCCAAGTCGCTCGTGACTTCTGACGCCATAACGACTCTTTTTTACGAATCGCTCGCCATAAAGCTTGCATCCATGCTTTCTTGCGATCGTTAAGCTCACCACCCTCCCCCACGGCTTGCTCCTCCACGCCATTATCTAAGCTATCAAGGCAGCCTTGCAAATATGTAATTTCTTTCTCGACATCCCCAAAATCAGATTTATTCCATTTTCTAAGGAACAACTTCAGGTGTCTCAACTTTACCGAGATGTTTGAGTTACCTATTCCCATGCACGTCAGCCTGCACCACTCCTCCGCCATTCGTTTCACATTGCGTTTCTCTTCCAACCACACATTTATGAATCGGAACGGCCTCGGACCCCAGTCAATATCGTCACACAACAAGATAATAGGGGCATGGTCCGATATACCTCTCGACATAGTTAACTGTTCAATTCTAGCAAAACTATCTAACCACCCAGTTGATACAAGAAACCTATCGATACGGCTTTTCCGATTGTCCCTTCCAAACCATGTATACTGCTTCCCTCTTAGCGGTAAATCAATCAAACATGCCAAATTCACAAATGAAGCGAAAGAGTTCATACCTCTATGCTGCGAGTGACAGCCTGCTCTCTCCGACGGGCACAACACCGCGTTAAAGTCACCCACAACGCACCATGGTCCCGCAAAACCGTTGATCACTGCCTCTAACCGTTGCCATAATCCTTCCTGTTCCGACACATCACAAGGGGCATATACCGCCATAAGACAACATACGATATCCTCATGCTTCCACCGCCCTTGAATCACCATAAAGTGTCTTTCAACATCTACCGACTCCATCACAAATCTGTCACCTTCCCATACTACTATTATACCACCCGAAGCACCCACGGATGGCGAAAACACAAACTCAAATCCATCACTGTACCACATTACAGCGATTACCGACGAATTCAGTTCTTCTAACTTCGACTCCTGCAAAAAGACCATATCAAACCGTTATCGTCTAACAATTTCTCCTACCCGTCTTCTCTTCAACAGCGACCCCAACCCCCTGACATTCCAGCTAAGTAATCGCATTATTGCAAATTGCGAATGCCGTCTTGCAGCACTCGCGATAGATCCTGCAGAATTTCTTTCTCGCGGCCTAACGATGTCACTCCCACCAAATTCCCTATAGCCGCTGTTGCTGTTGCTTCACGGTGGAGAATTTCCTGTCGACGTTGGACATCCGAATCTGTTATCGAGGCGTCGACAATAATTTGATGAGAATCACGACCACCACCCTTCCTCGGTCTTCCCCTCCCCTGCTTCAAATTTTTCACCACCCCTGAAATCGCGTTCACTGATTTTGTCTTTTTTAACACACCGTTAATCCAAATCGGGATGACATCATCGTCTGCTTCGGTTTGTCTTTGTTCCTGTTCATCGCCTAAATGTTCCACCGGAATCGTGAAAACTCCCGTCAGTACGTTCGTATGTGTTGTAATCGGAACAGGAATCAAATTCGTCGATGATTGCTGTCCACACCCCGTCTCCCCCCGTTGATCTGGATTACACGATTGAATAAGCAGGTTGTCCCCATGATTTAGCTCAGCTGCTGTAGGTAGTAGAGTTTGATTATCATTAGCATTTTCATTGAATTGGACTTCTATTACTGTAGGACTCTTTTGTGTGGTGCACAATTCTATTGCTGGTGGAACTCTCTCCATCTCAGTTTCACCGCCGCCTTGTGACGGCTGACCCCGCATCGGCGTCAACGGCTGGCCCCCATGTTCATCAACCCTTGGACCCTCGACCATGCCGTAGTCCCCACGATCTGCATCATTCCATAATTGATTGAATTTCCATTCTTGCATACCCTGACCTGCCACTGTTGCTAATTCCCGTTGGCAACCCTCCACCATACACGACTCCGGCACATACTCCGAAGAGCTACATTCACTTGATTCATCGCTGCCGTTGTCGTCGATCGCTGTGCATTCACAATCGGTAGGAGGCCCAAAGATGGTCACCTCCTTTACAAAAATATGGAACAACTAACCCTCGACTTCCAGCACCAAGCGGGAATCAATGTATTCCATCATATCCGTTTCGATCAACAACCAACCCCGTTCGAACGATGTCAGCGATGCTGTGTTATCCGCAACTCGGACGAGCGAACCCCAATTGTTCGCGATATTGTCAAATGTCTCGTACGACCAAGCATGAATAGGGATACCACGGACTGAAATCCATGCTCGTCGTTTGTCCATTGTCATCCCCGGCTCCCAATCCGTTAACTTGGAGAAACAGTCATTGAACCTTATCTTCGCCAATATCTCGTCCTTTATTTTCGAGTCCTTGAACATCAGCAGTATAGCCGGTCCAGCAATTCGCACAATAGACAAATCGTTTAAATTAGGGATGTTCATCCTCGATGCTAACTCCTTCAAGCTCCATTGGCGGCTGCACCATCCCACCATACAATGCTTTAGAATAGCCATTTTCTCATCATCGACACACCCTTGAATCATCTTTGCCGAAACATGTAATCGCTTCGAATTCACACTATTTGATTGTCCCTTGTCCTCCACGCTTTTCTTGTGATCTAACACAACCGACTCCCGATTTCTCTAAAACGATCCACGGTCGGCAAATCGAGCCATGCTTACCATCAATCGCGACCCATAAATCCATTTGTTGTTGAGGCGTTCAATCGCTCGATCCGCGTCGATTTTACTGGCCATCCTGACAAAACCAAAACGCCCTCCATCTCTTGCCCTTTTCCGAGGGATAAAAGCATCGATTACCTCACCATGTCTATCGAACACTTGCCAGAGCCCTTTCCAGTGTAGAGAATCCGATATCCGTCCCACATATACTGTCCAGTGCTGCCGACGGCCGGTCTCCCTTGCGCTCATATCTCCCATCCGATTTTTCCTTGATTTTTCTAAGTGATTTTCCACACCATGCAAGCTCTTGTCTTCTTCACCGAGAGCTCTCAAGGTTCCTCTCAATTTGGTTTTTTATGTTTAGGACATATTGAAGGACAAATGGTTGCAAGTAAATCTGACTGCTTTGTCTGATTTCCAAGTTGTTCATTCCGAGGCATTTGTGTTGCTGCTGTGCTCTTTTGAAATTGACTTGTATGTGTTCGAATAATTTTTAGAAAGAACCTTTGGTTGAGTGAACTGCATACATCTTTGGGATGAATTCTATCGTAACGAACATTGAGCGAAGTGTTAACTCATCGTTCACTCTTGTTTCAGAAGCCTTTCGCTTTTATGTTCACGAACCTTAAACAAACATTGTCGTAGGATGCTGGCACTGCACAAACAAACAAAATTTTCGAGTCTGCTGGTTGCCTGTTGGCATGCAGTGCAGTGCAGTGCTGCTGATTCAAGAGCATTTAGAGTTAGGAAAGTTTTTAACAAGACATACAATTCAAATTATACTCTATGATTTCTCATTAAGAAATAATTATTGCCGAGTAACAAAAAAAATCACCATCGGTTTCCGTTATTTTTGCAACAATTTCGGTTTAGGTCTTTCGTTGATCTCTCAATCTAGATTGCCCTTGAAATCCCTTGACGTTTCTAGCCGCAAGTGTTTCCCTTTACTGGATTTGAAGCACTTGGTTCCAAGATGTGGAATTTGATAGAATTGAATTTCTCTAACATTGAGTATTTGAAACACTAATTTAATTGAGATTGATAATTGTTCAGGTTTGAGTTTGTGACCTGATTTCCACATTGTTCATTCTTAAAAAGTTCTTGGTGCAACCTACTCGTTGAAGAAGTAAAATTGAGATATGGTGAATATGGAAGAATCCAGCCACATATCCAGGATCGTACCAAAACATTGAATACGGAGCATGCCATACGTTCAGTTCGTACACAACAAAACTTATTATGTTAGACTATATTTCAAAGTTAAAAAAAAATCTAGTTTAAGTTTTTTGCCAAGCTTCTTTTGTAACCTATAAATAATGTTTTGGTGTGCGAATTAAGGGAGCGCATCATCTTGAATTATTTTGAAACTATAATGAATTTCTTCTCTTTTATTTCTATAGGGAACATGCCGATACATGCATGGTCGGAGGAATCTTTCAAAAATATCGCGGCTATTTGGGGTGTTTTGACGCGGATCAACATTGAAACATTAGCGCCTTCGTCGTTTGAAAGAGCGAGAATTCAAGTCGAAACGGACTGGATATACCACATCGATGAGATAGTTGAATTAGAAGTGGGGAAAGAGACGTATCAGATCCGAGTGCTGGAATTTGAGGAAGCGATAGGCCCCAAATGCGACTGCAGTTGCGAGATTGATCCAAGCGAGAGTAATGCAGAGTAGGGGGTCAACGATGTCAATTGGAAAACTAATTCAGCTTTCATTGATAATGAATCAGTAGGGGACACAGTGGTACCAAACTCGCTTTCGATACAGGCTACAAAGGCAGTGGAAGACATAATGGTTGACCGGAGTTATCTCGATCGAATTTGGAAGGATAACCAACGAGAGGAATGGGGGGTCGTTGAGACATCCAGTTGGATGAACGATGAAATGGTAGGTATGATCAGTAGGGATGAGGGCGAACGGAGTGGTGGTGATGTTTTAGGTGCAGTACAGGAAATAGATATAATATGTGTTAGCCAATCGCAAGAGCACAGGAAGGAATTAAGCCCAGTGTTGAATGGCCCACGGATAGAAATTCCAAGAGCAAATAAAGCAACAATAGTTGAAATAAATGGGGAACAAAAACGTATCAGGCAATTAGAGGAAATTGAAGCTTGCTTGGCGAAGGGTGGGAATCATCCGACAACGGAGCAACAAACGAAAAAGGGGCGTGGTAGACCGCGGAAAAAGAAGAATTTGCCAGCGGAAAATTAGGTAATTGCAAACGGTTCTCTTTCCGATTCTGATTTTGTTATCCGTAAGCAAGGATTGTTGCGTGAGGCTAGGGAGATAGTTGAACTGGGAAATTTGATAGGGGCGGTAACGGAGGGACGTGAAGAAGAAATTATCAGTGATATAGCGCGCCTAATTGAAGCGCACAAACAAAAACTCTAGCAAACAATGAAAATGTTGTCGTGGAATGTCCGAGGGATAGGGGCGTTGTCGAAAAGGAGATTGATACAACGCGTTCTACGACAACATAAGTGTATTTTGGCTCTTCTACAAGAGACCAAAATGGAGAATGTAACAGTGGAGGTGGTTCGACAAATGTGGTATGAAGATGTGGTAGAATATTGTTATGTACCCTCAGATGGGAGAGCAGGGGGGGTTATCGCAATGTGGGATCCGAAGGGCTTCCAATTAAAGTCGAAGGATTGGCGAGAGAACATGATTATCCTATTGGGTCGTTGGATTTCTGATGATTGGGAGGCAGGTTTGATTGGAGTCTATGCACCGTATACAAGCTTGGAACAACGCAGTTATTGGGAGGAGATTAAAACTGTGGTGATGGAGCAGTGCATCGAATGGTGCATCTGTGGCGACTTTAATGTGGTAACTAAAGAAGAGGAACGCACAAGATTGGCACACAATGCTAGAGGTACGAGTATTTTTTGTGATTTCATAGAATATGTTGGGGTAGTTGACGTGCCAATGCAGGGAAAGAGATATACTTGGTTCGGTCCGGGGGAAAAAGGAAGTCAATTGGATCGATTCCTTGTGACACAAGGATGGGTGAACAGGTTCGAGGGGTTGACAGTTGTAAATTTGCCGAAGGAATTGTTCGATCATTCGCCAATTCTACTGATGGGGGATGTATTAGATAGCGGACCAAAACCATTTCGCTTTTATAATCTTTGGCTAAAAGATTTAGCAACAATTGAGGAGGAATGGAAACGTTTAACAATGGTTGATGTGGATGCGGGGATCTCACAGAAACTTAAAGGCTTAAAAAGAATGTTGAAAGGTTGGAATATGGGCGTTGCGGACCTAGAAATTCAGTATAAAAGGGTGGTTGCGGATTTGGATGAATTGGATGTGAAGGTGGGGAACATGGGGCAGTCGAGGGATGATGATTTGCGGGCAAGGGAATTATATTAGAGGCTATGGAAGATATCGAAATTGCGGGATTCCATTTGGAGGCAAAAATCACGCATGACTTGGCTTGCGGAGGGTGACCGGAATACGAGCTTTTATCACAAGATGGTGAAGATTAGACAGTTACATAATCATATCGCTGGCATACAAGTGGGGAACCGATGGGAAACTAATCCTGAAAGCATGAAAATCATGTTCCAAAAGGAATTCCAGCGGCACTTTGATAAGCCTAAGTCAGCGGGTTTCATGGTGCCACACGTGACGTTTGGAAGGTTGTCGAGTGACCAGCAGCGAGGCCTTGAAGTGGCTTTCTCAGAAACGGAAGTGTGGGCTGCGATTGGGAGTTGTGAGGGGGAAAAGGCACCGGGACCGGATGGATTTCCATTCGAATTTTTTAAGCGAGGTTGGCAGTTTCTAAAGGAGGATGTGATGTGCTTTATGAATGAATTTCATGATTCCAGCCAATTACCTACAGGTATTAATTCAACATTTGTTGTCTTGATTGCGAAGAAGGATTGTCCGCGCACGATTGGGGACTATCGACCAACATGTTTACTGAATTCAGTTTATAAAATTTTGGCGAAATGCTTGGCGAAACGCCTACAGGAGGTGCTGCCTTTTCTAATTTCTGATGTGCAATCAGCTTTTATCCGTGGGAGACAAATATTGGATGGCATTTTACTAGCTAATGAGATAATACATTCCATGAAGAAAGCTAATTGGGCGAATGGAGGTGTGCTTCTAAAATTAGACTTCGCAAAAGCCTACGATTGTATTGATTGGGGATGCCTAAGTAGAATTATGTGTGATATGGGATTTGGGGAGAGATGGAGGGATTGGATTATGGAGTGTGTGTGTTCAGCCCGTCTATCGATTTTGATCAATGGAAGTCCTTCGAAGGAATTTCCGATGAGGAGGGGAATTCGACAGGGTGATCCATTGTCACCTCTTTTGTTTGTGATTGTTGCTTAGATTTTCCATCAATACATGGTCAATGCGGAGCGTATGGGATTGGTAAAGGAGTTTGAGTGGTGGGGGAGTTTGATAGAATTGAATTTCTCTAACATTGAGTATTTGAAACACTAATTTAATTGAGATTGATAATTGTTCAGGTTTGAGTTTGTGACCTGATTTCCACATTGTTCATTCTTAAAAAGTTCTTGGTGCAACCTACTCGTTGAAGAAGTAAAATTGAGATATGGTGAATATGGAAGAATCCAGCCACATATCCAGGATCTTACCAAAACATTGAATACGGAGCATGCGATACGTTCAGTTCGTACACGACAAAACTTATTATGTTAGACTATATTTCAAAGTTAAAAAAATCTAGTTTAAGTTTTTTGCCAAGCTTCTTTTGTAACTTATAAATAATGTTTTGGTGTGCGAATTAAGGGAGCGCATCATCTTGAATTATTTTGAAACTATAATGAATTTCTTCTCTTTTATTTTTGCGATAATTATGTTTATCGTTATCTTATAATATAAATGGCCAAACCTCATTTTATAAATAAAGTCTTTTGAACAAGCACATTTAGTCGGTTGGCCAAGCTGCTCATCTTTATTCTCACATATTCCCTGAAGTCATGGGTTCTAGAACCATTAAGAACACCCCCTATTTCCCTAGAGAGTGATATAGGTAACAAACGCCCATTAAAATACCAGAACAAACTCGAACAAAATAAAGCAAACGCATAGCCACTTACGCCATCATGAAAAACCAAGACGGGCGATCAATACCACCCTTCGCCAAAGAGTCGTCAAAACTATACACTTCCTGATATATATTGTGGAAACACAGACACGACAACGACTCGCGTGCCTTATTAAATTAACAGAACCATCGTCAATAATTCCAAGGTTGATTCTCCTTGTACAAATGCCACGGCAACGCCACCTTCGATCGGCGACGAATTCAACACCGTAAGCAATAGGACGACTAATTTGTGACTGGAGAGAGGTGACAAACATGGTGGCGTGGGAGGTGACGTGCACGACGCGGCGGTGGGTAGATCCGACGGCTAACAGGGGTAAAAACCCTCTTTCTCGATGATGAAGATGATGGTAAAGCAAAGGGACGGTAGGTGAACGGTCAATTCAAATATTAAATATGTTTTAACATACTTCTCAAACTTAATTCAAAAGTCTTTCAAAGCAACACTTAATAGATACGAGCACTTGGCTCAGTGGTTAAAACTTTAGCATTTATCATAGGTTTGGTTCACAGAATCTAAAATTTAAGATGAAAATAAGATTATAGAATATAAAATTCTAAAATATGATTAAGAGGAATTTTACCTAATCTTATCTGATTAATAACTAATAAGGACGATAGAGGTAGGCAAAAATTCGATTTGACTCGAAAATTTTGAATTTTTTGACTTGACGTAAAAAAAATCGACTTGAATCGTAATTTCACAAAATCAATTAGACTAAAGTGTTATAAAATGATACTCAAGTAACTTAAAAATATTAGTAATTAGTATATTAGTTTCCAAGTTCGAGTCGAATTTTTCAACTCTGCCTAATATATATAAATCTTGACCATTGATTGTAGTTTGGTGTGGTTAGGAAGGGTTGGTGTAGAGCTGACAGGAATGGATGAAATTATGTAATGGTTCTCGAGCCTCCCAGTCCCACCGCTTTCATTGCTTCAACTGACTTAAATGCCTACACTGAAATGGATACGACATGTCTTTAATGTAGTTTGGTAGGGTTTTTGTCTTTAATGGATATATACGACATGTAACCGTTTCCTGCATTTGATAATAACAAAAACAATAGAGAAGCATCGGCATCAGTCACACTACGTGAAACGTGGCCGCCGGTGGTCCTTACGATTCCCACCGCTTTCATTGCTCCGATTTCAGTGCCTACTGAGAAATGGATACAAGTTTTAATACAAAGACTCATTCATGTCTCATGCATTTAACGTAGGGAGTTATTTTGATTCTTGAAATTTGGAATATGCTTCTGATGATATTTTGAATTAGGGAGGCTCAACTCGAATAAGGTTTATTGGCACGTGTATCGTTTTATCTCTATGGTGTAGAAATATTAACAATTAAATTTGAATAAAAATTCGAACAACTCAACTAACTTAAAAATTTTACTTGATTCGACTCGATTTCATCTAATACTCCACTTAATTGAAACTAGTTAGGAAGGGTTGGTGTAGAGAGGACAGCAATGGATGGAAATATGTAATGGTCCTCGAGACTCCCACCGCTTTCATTGCTTCGACTGATTTACTTCAATGCTTACACTCAGCCCTCAGGGATATAATATAACGTTTTGAAATGTTTTGCGAATAGTTTGTATAACATTCATTTATTAAGCTAAATAAATTAGTATAAACGAAAATTTTATGTTCACTAATAAAACACAAACAAATGTCACTAAGTTTATTTATGTTCATGAACAAATTTGTCTATCGACTCATATATAAGTTTGTTTATCCGGTTCCCCTTTTCTTTCTTTCTTTTTTACATTTTAAATGAATATGTTCACGAACCTTAAACGAACATTGACGAGGGATGCTGGCACTGCACAAACAAACAAATTTTTTGAGTCTGCTGGTTGCCTGTTGCATGCAGTGCAGTGCAGTGCAACTGAACAAGACATACAATTCAAATTATACTCTACGATTTCTGATTAAGAAATAATTATTGTCGAGTAACAAAAAAATCACCATCGGTTTCCGTTATTTTTGCAACAATTTCGGTTTAGGTCTTTCCTTGATCTCTCAATCTAGATTGCCCTTGAAATGCCTTGACGTTTCTAGCCGCAAGTGTTTCCCTTTACTGGATTTGAAGCACTTGGTTCCAAGATGAGGAATTTGATAGAATTGAATTAATTGCTCTCACATTGAGTATTTGAAAGACTAATTTAATTCAGATTGATTATTGTTCAAGTTAGAGTTTCTGACCTGAATTTCACATTATTCATTCTTAAAATATGGTTGAAAGGGTGTGCAAAAATTTCACTTGATTCGGAAAACTCAAATTTTTTGATTTAACGTGAAAATAAAACTCGATTCGAATCATAATTTCATAAACTTGACTAGATTCAAAAAATTCAAATAAAGTTTAAGTTATAAAATGAGATTAAAATAACTCAAACATTTTGGTAATAACTATGTCATTCTTTTAAGTTCGAGTTTGGTTTCTCAACTCTTCTCGATAAATATGTCACATATGAGAAGAATATAAAGATACACATATATATTGTATATCATTTTAGATAGCCGTTTAAATTGGAACTATTAGTACCATAACATATAAATATTAAAAATTAAATTTGAACAGAAACTCGAACAACTCGACCAACTCGAAAAAATTTACTTGACTCAGCGCGACTCGATCAAATACTCGGCCTTAATGGACAAAATGCAAGATTGGAATGTTTGGATTAGGAAATGTAAGCTTACTTAGTATATTTTACTAAATTGATATTATTAGGCATGTAAACGAACCGAACAAACACGAACGAGGGTGTGTTCATGTTTGTTCGTTTATTTTTAACCGAACAAATAAACCAACACGGACAACTAAACGAACATAATTTCTTGTTCATGTTTTTTCACTAAAATAATAAACGGACACAAACGAACGCAAACATACATTGAGTATTGTTTAAATTTTTTCTTCATATTTTTAATATATGTTTTTATTTTTTAAATATAATCCTTTTGTTATGAAAAATAATAAATATAAATGGACATGTGTGAATAGTTTTAAACGAACGAATTACCGAACGTTCACGAACGTAAATGAACGAACAAGCTCTTTGTTCGTGTGTTTGTTCATTTAATTAAATGGACATAAAATCTTGTTCATGTTCGTTTGTTTAATAAATAAACGAACTTTCCGTCGAACGGTTCAAGAACATTTTACTAAACGTTCAGTTCGTTTACGACCATAGCTTTTATTACAGAATTTGTATTTTAAACAAAATTAGTTATTTTCATATTTTTGATATATTTAAGCGTATAAAAATAAAATTTGAATTTCTCAAAAAAATCAATTGATAAAATTTTAATGGATGAAATTATATCGGTTTCTAAGTTCGAATCGAATTTCTCAATTCTGCCCAATATATATAAATCTTAGGTTAATTCGGTTTTAACCGAAGTTTGAACACTCCTAATTAATGTCTCAAGCATTTATCATAGGTTTGGTTCACAGAATCTAAAATATCATATGAAAATAAGATTATAGAATGTAAAATTCTAAAACATGATTAAGAGGGATTTTAGCTAATCTTATCTGATTAATAGGGACAATGGAGCTAGGCAAAAATTCGACTTGACTCAAAAATATCGAAAATAAGATTATAGAATGTAAAACAATCTACTCGAATCGTAATTTCATAAAATCAATTAAACTAAAGATTCATATAAATTCTGAGTTATAAAATAATACTCAAATAACGCAAAAATATTAGTAATTAGTATACCGGTTTCCAAGTTCGAGTCCAATTTTTCAACTCTACCTAATATATATAAATGTTGACCATTGATTGTAGTTTGGCGTGGTTAGGAAGGGTTGGTGTAGAGCTGACGGGAATGGATGAAATTATGTAATGGTTCTCGAGCCTCCCAGTCCCACCGCTTTCATTACTTCAACAGACTGAAATGGATACGACATGTAACCGTTTCCTGCATTTCGTAATAACCAAAAAAATAAAATAGAGAGGACAACTCATTCATGTCTCATGCATTTAACGTAGGGAGTTATTTTGATTCTTGAAATTTGGAATGTGCTTCTGATGATATTTTGAATTAGGGAGGCTCAACTCGATTAAGGTTTATTGGCACGTGTATCGTTTTATCTCTATGGTGTAGAGATATTAAAAATTAAATTTGAATAAAATCTCGAACAACTCGACTAATTTGAAAAATTTACTTGATTCGACTCGGTTTCATCTAATACTCCCCTTAATTGAAACTAGTTAGGAAGGGTTGGTGTAGAGAGGACAGCAATGGATGGAATTATGTAATGGTCCTCGAGACTCCCACAGCTTTCATTGCTTCGACTTACTTCAATGCTTACACTCAGCCCTCAGGGACATAATATAACGTTTTGAAATGTTTGCGATTCGTTTATAAAGCTAAAAAAATTAGTATAAACGAAATTTTTATGTTCTCTAACAAAACACAAACAAATGTCATTTAGTTCGTTTATGTTCATGAACAAATTTGTCTATCGACTCATATATAAGTTTGTTTATTCGGTTCCCCTTTTCTTTTTCTTTTTGATCAGCAAACTGTATGATTTTATTCAAAAGGAAAAAAGCATACAACGCGACAAGTCATACGCCTCATTAAAAACCTCCCTAGTGGAGGAAAAGAGTACGATATGACCTGTCAAAAAATAAACACCACCAAGACTATCATAAACAAGCCACAAACAGTGAATAACGATCCACGCCCTCCTTGGCCAATACATCGGCGAAACCATTAGCCTCCCTAGGCACATAACAAAACTGTAACTCGTATGAGGCCTGGCAAGCTTGATCAATCGCAGTAAACACTTCCCACAACCGCCATGGCCTTTTTGCCGATCGTGTAGCCCAACTAAAAGCAACCTGTGAATCCGACTCAATTATCACACATTGATGTCGCCAACTCCTGTCCACCACCAAACTCAAGGCGAATGCTATAGCCCGTATTTCAGCTTCATTTGAGTCCATCACTCCCAGCGGCCCCGAGAACAGCGCCAAAATCCGACTCTCCCCGTCACGCATCACGCCCCCAAAACCCGCAGGATCCGGCTTACCCCTCGCAGAGCCATCTACATTGAATTTCAAAACCTCCAACACCGGTGGCTGCCAAAACACCCCACACCGCACCCTCTTCGCTGTCGAACTAATTACAAGAGCGGACGGACATGTCCACCAAACTGACTCGGGCATCAGCTCTCCCTCTGCACCAACTTTAATCCAATAGAAAGATCTCAGCTTCACCAAGAAGCATAGTTCTTCCATCGACACACATTTGCCTCGAAAAACAAGTTCATTCCTAGCCAGCCATAGTGACCATAACAATGCACTGACACTTGCCACCCACCATCGCTTCATGCTACCAGTAAAAGAGCAATGCAAATGTTCAACATAAAAGTCAGCAAAACTAACCGGGAAAGGTGTCGATACATCCCACCAATTGCGTAACCACACCCAAAATTTTAGCACACTCGGACATTCATAGAAAAGGTGTGCTATCGATTCCTCTGATGTCGCGCACCACAGACATCTACCTTGGTCTTCACTCAATGGTAGCCCACGATGTCGCAAGAAATCCGCTGTCGGTAATCTCCGCAATCATATAAACCAAAGAAACGCCTGAACCTTTGGCGGGACCAATACTTGCCAAGCGAAACATTCTCCAATGTCATCATCGCCAAACTTATCCAACATCAACAGTTTGGATAAAACCTTCACCGAAAATTCCCCATGGTCATCCGGACACCATATTAGAGTATCAAGTCGAGCCCCCCATAAACGCACCTCTGCCACCAACTCGCGTAACCCCTTCAAACGGTCCAACTCAAAAACACGCAAGTGTCTTCGAAAAAAAGTCTCCCACTGCCCGTGCTCAAACGTCCCACCCACTGCATAATCATTAACCCACGCCAATTTGTTTAAAGCCAATGAGTACAATTGCGGAAACATATCTTTTAGAGGCTGTTGCGTTATCCACGGATCAAACCAGAATAAAACCATCTTCCCATTACCAATCTTCCACTAAAAACCCGACATTCCCACATGTCGATCAATGCTAGCATCACAAGAATTAAGCACAATCTGCTTCCACACTACAGACATTGCCGATAATCTCTCCGTATTAAAATGCCACCATTGAGTGTGTTCACCATACTTTTCCGCGATCAATCTACGCCACAACGAGTCACGATCATTTGCGTAACGCCACACCCACTTGGATAACAATGCCATATTTTTCACCCTCAAATCCGCCACACCCAAACCTCCTAAATTTCGAGGCCGACACATAACCTCCCAACCTACCCTACTCATCTTTCGTTCAAGTCCAACACCCTCCAAAGGAATGCACGACGAATCCTATCCAATTGTGCTATAACCCCTTTTGGAACCATAAACAGCCCCATATAAAAAATAGGTAGTGTTGATAGCATGAAGTTTACCAATGTCACTCGTGCAGCAAAAGACAGTGATGTGCGCTTCCATCCGGCTAACTTGCGTCGAAAGTTAGCTATGACGGCTCCCAAACCGATATAATCCGCGGATTAGCCCCTAACGAAAAACCCAAATAAGTAAACGGCAACACCCCCTGCTTACACCCCAACATGTCGGCCACCGATACACCCAACTCTTCTTCCACTCCAATGGCATACAACGAGCTCTTAGCGAAGTTAATCCGCAAGCCAGAACATGCCTGAAAACAAAGTAAGATCCGTTTGATGTTGCGTGCAACTTCTACCGATGCTTCGAAAAATAAAATTGTGTCATCGGAAAACTGCAAGTGGGTTAAGAACACCCCCGACACTACCTCCACCCCACGCACTAAGCCAGCCGACTCGACATTACCCAACATCAAGTGCAATGCTTCGGCAACTACAACAAATAACAAGGGGGAAAGCGGGCAGCCTTGGCGCAATCCAGGCCCCATCCTAAATTCCTTAGTCGCGCTGCCATTTAGAAAAACCGATAAACGAGCTGAACCGATACATTCCTCAACCCACATTCGCCAAACTTTGCAAAACCCCATCCGAGCTAATATTGAGTCAAGAAAATTCCAGCTTACACAATCATAAGCTTAAGTGAAATCGAGCTTCAAAATAAAACCCCCTTCACCTCTCTTCCGCAGCGAATGTATCACCTCCGTGGCCAATAGAACCCCATCCACTAGCTGTCGACCTTTAACGAACGCAGATTGCGTATCGCTGATTAAACCTCCCAGCACAAGTTGAAGTCTATTCGCTAAGCACTTAGCCAACAATTTATACATGGAATTCACCAAGCATATCGGTCGATACTCACCTAAACGTTGAGGCGATGCCACCTTTGGTAACAACACTATAAAGGCGTAATTTGCACCCTTCGGCAACACAACCCTCGCGTGAAATTGCTCAAAGAAATGCATCACATCGTGTCGCACCACCTCCTAGCCTTTCTTATAAAAATCTAGAGTAAAACCATCCGGGCCTGGTGCCTTCGAACCATCACACTCCCATAATATTTTTTTTAATTTCATCAATCGTGAAAGGCATTATCAATTGCTGCCTATCCGCCACTGTTAACATTCGAAAACCACCATCAAACTGCCACTCTCCCACCTGCACATCACCAGCAAAATGTTTAATAAATTCAGCAACCACAAATTTACAAATAATTATAGGCTCAGTAATCCACTTTTCCTCAATCACCAAACCTGGAATATAATTTCTAGTTGTTCTTAATTTTGTCGCTCTGTGAAAATATGATGTGTTACGATCTCCCAAGCGTAACCATGTAGCTCTCGACTTTTGACGCCACATAGATTCCTTATTTCTCATAGCACACCATAATGCCCCCATCCACCGTCGTCTCGCGGCCTCTACTTCCTCAATATCTCCCCCATCGACCATATCTTCATCCGCCCTGTCAAGTTGTTGTTGCATATCCACAATGATTTGATTCACATCCCCAAAGCTGTCTTTATTCCACCGTTTCAGAAACCTCTTCAAATGTCTCAATTTAACTACTATGTTGTCTTTACCTACACCCAAAACAGTCAGCCGACTCCATTCATCTAATATCTGCCTAACATTCGATCGCCCATCAATCCAACAATTGAAAAATCTAAACGGGTGTGGCCCACAATCACAGTCGTCGCATTTTAACAACAATGGTGTGTGATCAGAAACTCCCCTCGCCAACACTTCATGTTGTATTGAATTAAATCCATCTAGCTAAGCTGAAGATATTAAGTAACGGTCTATCCGACTACAACGATTTCTGTAGCCGAACCAAGTAAATCTCTTGCCCATTAACGGTAAATCTATCAATCCCGCACCATGTACGAATTCCCCAAAAGCTTCCATCTCTGCGTTCCTATCGGATACCCCTATACGATCCGACTCATGTAATATGGCATTGAAATCGCCTGCAACACACCATGGCCCCTCAAAACCACACATCTGATTTAATATTGAATCCCATACTACTTTCTGTCCAGCAATATCCGTAGGGGCATATATCGCCACAATGCAACACACCATATCCTCTTGCTGCCAACGGCCCTAAAGCACAATATAGTTATGTTTAATATCAACATTATCCAAATGAAATCTGTTACCTTCCCATATAATCAAGATGCCCCTGGAGGCTCCCACCGACAATGAGAATACCATCTCAAAACTATCCGAATACCACAAGTTAGACACCCATATAGACGACACCTCCTCTAATTTTGTCTCTTGCAACAGCACCATATCAACACAATTTTTCCTTATCACTTCTCGAACACTTCGACGCTTCGCGCTACCGCCCAAACCCCTGACATTCCATGATAGTAATCTCATCAGTCACAAACCACGATTTTCCCCTGCGATAATCCGAGAAATGTCGTTGATAATGTCTTCCTCCCTCCCACTCGATTTCACGCCAATTAGAGAGCCCAATTTCACCGTTTCCGCTGCCTCATACTCTATATCTCGGGACCTTGACGGAACACTACTGTTATCCCCTTCCCCCACTGTTTTTGTTGCAAATCTTGATCGACAACCCCCCAAAATATTCCGCTTCTTTACTCTAACATCACGGCTGGCCCCTTGCAATTGTTCATTCCCGACTATCCTCCTAATTTTACAATATGCTTGTCCAATTCTAATTAATTTCGGTGTGCCTAACCCAGATTTTGGTGCATTCGAATGGATGATAGGAGGAGAGTTTATTACCTCGTGTAATTTCTTGCCTGAATTGATCAAATCCCCTGACCCCACGTTATCTAAATTATTTGAATTTGCAATTCCAGCTATGGATAAACTCTCACATTGTGTGATGTTCTCAACAAACTCTAGAGTCCTAATGTCGCCTTCCTTCTCAATTGTTTGATTGTCTACTCTCACCGGAGCTAGCGGCTGCCCATCTGACGATCGGACCTTGTTGGGTTGTGTGGAGCTCGATTCGATCAACCAATTTAGCTCACCAAGTGGTGGAGAGGTGGATATTTGGGTGGAAGGGTTGTGGAAGCTAGAAAGATTAAAGACACAATGATTTATAGTGGTTCGGCCTTCTAACAAGCACCTACATCCACTACCTTAGCTTCCCACTAAGGATTTCACAATCAATCCACTAATTGATTCGTCCCCTTTTCTAGGATTAGGAGGAAACCCTTACAACCGATCAAGCTTCTACCCAAAGCCTTGATCAAAACCCTCTTTTACAAAGAGATAAATAAAGCAAACTTAAACCCTCTAATAGGTGTTTGTTTGCACATGAAGCCCTCACCCAAAACCTAAAACACTTGAGCAAATTTGACAATTTTGGCTCACTAGTGTTTGTCTATACAAGAATTGACAAATTAAGCACTAAGACAATTTCTTGATCATTTGTTGATTGACAATTGAAGCATTAGTCTTCTCTTGATGCTTGGAGGTCCCTTTTATACTCCCAATTGAGTTTATAGCCGTTTAGGACCGTTGGGGTTGAAATAGAGTCGTTGGAGCCTTTAATTCCCTCCATAAATGCAGTTTTGCAGCTCCCCGTTTCGAAACGCTCGAAGCCGTTTCGAAACACCCTCAATATAGAAAAAGCCGTTGCAGTCTGTCAGGGTACCCGTTTCGGAACACCCCCTTGCCGTTTCGGAACGCGTATCAGAACGCTATAAGCCCGTATCGAAACGACCTGCATTTAAAAGTTAGTTGGGAAAGAGCCGTTGGGGTTTATGACCGTTGTGGTCAGTGCCACGTGGGCGTATCGAAACGGCCTAGCCTGTTTCGAAACGCTGGGCCTCGTTTCGATACGAGTATCGAAACGTTTTGGCCACTGGAGGCACCTGTTTCGAAACGCCCTAAGGTGTTTCGAAACACTTGGTCAGTTTTGTGAAAATTAGCCTTTGAAAACATGAAAAACCTTTATGAATAATTCCCTAAACATATATTTGGACTTGGGAAATGTTTTAAATACTTTTTAAACAGTCCAAAACATTTTTCAATTATTATATCAAAACATTAGTTCTACAGACCTCCACTTGGGGAGTGTGCTTATCCGGCGACCGGTCCTCCACTTGGGGAGTGTGCTTATCCGGCGACCGGTCCTCCACTTGGACATCATCATGCACATATGCATCTTGTTCCCCTGCACCCTCTTGTAATTCTGCCCCTTGCGGATCAATCCAAGCTTCATTCATCACCCAATTCACCCGATCGACCCCATGAGAAATATGTGTCACCGGTTCAATCCCATCCGGCCCGTGTATGGCGGCATCCAACTGCCCAGCACGCTCTTCCCCTCCTATGTCGGATCCCTGTGCTAAATTTTTCTCCTACTCCGTCGTCCTCCATTCACAACAATCACACTCAACTTCAGGACCTTTTCCCTCCATTTCTAATACACGGATCCAATAAACAATGTTGTCCGCCTTGACACGGATTCGTTCCTCAATTCGATTGAATGTTGTTGTCTCCACCATGATTCTGCCACAATCAAACGATGTAGGTGTTTCCGTGTCGTCGTCTAGGCAAATCAACGATCCCCACAGGTAGGGATGTAAAAACAAGTCAGAACCTGGAAACCCGACTGAAACTTGCTCGAGTCAGAACCTGATTTGACCTGAGGATTTGATGACCCTAACCCGATCTATAACCGACTGTTGTTGATCCGAACTTGAATTTGACCTATTACTGTAGTAATCGAACCCGATCTGCGTCCGACTGAAAACGACATGAACCCGAATTGAACCTGTTACTTTGGACCTAAAACCCGACCTCTGTTTGACTGAAACAAACCCGAACCCGACCTGAAATGAACCCGACCTGAAATGGACCCGACCTGAAACGGACCCGACCTGAAATGAACCCGACCTGAAATGGACCCGACCTGAGATTGACCCGACCTGTTTTGAACCCGACCTGCTTTAAACTCGACCTGTTAAGTGACCCGACCTGTTGTTGACCTGAACTGAAATTAACCCGAAATCTATGATATGATGAATTAAAAACTTTTATAAGTTGATATATCATATACATATATAATGTATATACATATACACCTACATATATTGATGTACATGATGTATATGCGCGCATACATATATATATATATATATATTAAGTACTAAAATTGAAAAAAAAATAAGTAACTGATAATTTATCAATTACAAAAACTTAATGAAGAGTGAATACTAAAAAATAAAAATATTGAGCCAAATAATACAAATAATTTATGAAATTAAGAAATATTAAATTATACATTATATTATACTTCCAATCTAATACATTAATCATATTTATTTTTTTACAATAAAAAAATATTTATGTTACTTACAAAATAAATTAGATTGATTTTTTTCTCAGTAACTTAAATAAAAATTTAGATTTACAAATTATAACAAAATATATGTTAAGTTATAACAGATTCAGGATGATTGTTTTCTTACTAACCGAACAAAATTGTAAAGTTATTGATTATTCTTATCTAACCTTTAATAATTTGAACTACATAAACGAATATTTATTGTTATCAGCTTGAAACATATTTTTCTGACTATACAATATAAGGTATTTTTTTACTAATATTTGAATACTTGATAGTTAACTTTAAAAAAAATGAGTTCATTACATATGAAATACAAAATGTCAACATAATACAAGTTAGTATTTTTTAAACGTACAATTCTACAAACTGGATCTTATAAAATACAAGAAGGTTGTTGGGTAATAATATTAGCTCTTGGATCTTATAGCAAAGTCTAAAGCTAAAAGCTTTTTTAATTAGCCCTAAAATTATACCCAGTCACCCATTAACCTCGAACCTTAACCATTAAATTATACCCATAAACCTCAAACCTTAGAAATTAAACCCTCAATCCCTAAAATAATCTCATAAACCCCAAACACTAAACCTCAAACCTGATTTTAAATTAAATAAGGACCAAATCAAAAGAAAACAAACTTTTCACTACTAAACCCTTAACTAATCACATTACCTCAAACACTCCACTAGACACATTTATCTTTAAACCCTAAACATGAACCCCTAATTCTTACAACCACTACTCACTAATAATAAGAGTGCACACTTAATCCCCAACTCCCTAAACTAACCAATAATCCTATAACCCCAAACATTCCACTTGACACAATTACCCTTAAATCTCAAATACAAGTCTCTAAATCTTACAACTACTACTCAGTAATAATTAGATTACAAGCCCAATCCCCTAATCTCAACCCCTAAATCTTATAATCACTATTCACTAATAATTTAAAATTTTAACGAGTTAAATTGAAACTTAAAAGTCAAAATTAGGACCCAAACGTAAAGTATCAAAGCATAAAAAGACTATAACAATAATTTTCCCTAAACCAAAAAATTGGCGGACACAATCCCACCAAATCTAAATTGGAAATTCTTTTCCAAATATTACATTTGTCCATATTTGTCCAAATTTGGCGGACACCTTCCCACCAAAATTTCAAATTTGATTTTTTTTCATTTTACTCCCAAAATTTTATTTGTATTTCAAATTGACCCACATTTATTTTTTAATTTGTCCAATGTTTTATTATTTTAATTTAATATTTTCTTCATTCTAGTCCCTTAACTTTATTTTAATTCCATATTGACTCATATATATATATATATATATTTAATTAATCATCTTTTATACTTTTAATTTGATATTTTTGTTCATTATAATACGTGAAACTTTATTTTTAATCCAAATTGACACCTTTTCAGTCCAAATTGACCCATTTTCATTATTTTTTCAATTACTCCAATGTTTTATAATTTTAATTTGATATAGCTTTAAATAATTAACTCCAAATCAATGACGATTGACGAAGGCCAACCTAAAGTCTGTCAATTACTTATACGATTGTACCGAACTCAAAATCAATACGAATTCCAATCCCGAAAATAACTCGACCTGAATTACCCAACCTGAAACTACCCGACTTGAAATTACCCGACCTGAAATGCACCCGACCTGAATTGCACCCGACCCGAAATGAACACGACCTGAAATGAACCCGACCTGAAATGGACCCGACCTGAAACAGACCCGACATGAAATGGACCCGACCTGAAATGAACCCGACCTAAAGTGTATCCGAATCCGAATTAACCTGTCAATTATCTGCTTCGGACCCGACCCGTTTTGACCCGACCTGAAATGGACCCGACCTGAAATTGACCCGAACTGAAATAGACCCGACCTGAAATGGACCCGACCTAAAATGGACCCGCACCCGACCCGAGTCGAGTCAAAACAAAAAAATGACCTGAAATGACCTGTACCCGATTTTACCCGACCTGACAGTACCCGACCTGAAACTCATCCGATTACCTGTTTTTACATCCCTACCCACAGGTGAGCAATGTTCGTGAAAGTTTGTTTGTGCCAAAGATGTATTGGCAACCCCACTATCGACAACCACACCCTTTTTGACTCTACTTTAATCGAAGGCAACCAAATCTCCACTCTATCGAAACATTCTCTAACGCGATCCATCTTCATCACCCTATCTCGTACAATCGCCGATGTACACATCAATAACACCATGTGACCGGATAAACGCATGATGGAAAATCCATCATGCTTTGCTACCTCTAATCTCTCTGCCAGTGTTTTAATACTACAAGGATTCAAACACCAGCCCACCGCACACCATTGTAGAACCGCCCATTTGTCTTCATCGACAATGCCTTTTATCTCTCTACACTTTTCGTTGCCTCCTCCCCGATTGGCGCTGCTGAGGATCGATCGTTGTTTCTACCCGATTTCGACTCCTCCCGCGATCCCCGGCTCACCTCTCCCTCTTCTTTTCTGTAGGACAGTGTCGTTCTTCCCTTCCAAGCCATCGTGACTCTCATGCGGGCACCATATATCCATTTCCCGTTTAATCTCTTGATTCTTTCTTTCATTTTTACATTTTAAACGAATATGTTCACGAACCTTAAACGAACATTGACGTAGGGATGTTGGCACTGCACAAACAAACAATTTTTTCGAGTCTGCTGGTTGCCTGTTGGCATGCAGTGCAGTGCAGTGCTACTGATTCAAGAGCATTTAGAGCTAGAAAAGTTTTTAATAAGTCATACAATTCAAATTATAGTCTATGATTTCTCATTAAGAAATTATTATTGCTGAGTAACAAAAAAATCACCATCGGTTTCCGTTATTTTTGCAACAAATTTCGGTTTAGGTCTTTCCTTGATCTCTCAATCTAGATTGCCCTTGAAATCCCTTGACGTTTCTAGCCGCAAGTGTTTCCCTTTACTGGATTTGAAGTACTTGGTTCCAAGATGACGAATTTGATAGAATTGAATTAATTGCTCTCACATTGAGTATTTGAAAGACTAATTTAATTCAGATTGATTATTGTTCAAGTTAGAGTTTCTGACCTGAATTTCACATTGTTCATTCTTAAAATATGGTTGAAAGGATGTGCAAAAATTCGACTTGATACAGAAAACTCGAATTTTTCGATTCAACGCGAAAATAAAACTCGATTCGAATCACAATTTCATAAACTTGACTATATTCAAAAAATTCAAATAAAGTTTGAGTTATAAAATGAGATTAAAATAACTCAAGCATTTTGGTAATTACTATGTCATTCTTTTAAATTCGAGTTGGGTTTTTCAACTCTGCCCGATAAATATGTCACATATGAGAAAAATATAAAGATACACATATATATTGTATATCATTTTATAAATCCGTTTAAATTGCAACTATTAGTACCATAACATATAAATATTAATAATTAAATTTGAACAGAAACTCGAACAACTCGACTAACTCGAAAAAATTTACTTGACTCAGCGCGACTCGATCAAATACTCGGCCTTAATGGACAAAATGCAAGATTGGAATGTTTGGATTAGGAAATGTAAGCTTACTTAGTATATTTTACTAAATTGCTATTATTAGGCCTGTAAACGAACCGAACAAACACGAACGAGGGTGTGTTCATGTTTGTTCGTTTATTTTTAACTGAACAAATAAACAAACACGAACAAGTAAACGAACATAATTTCTTGTTCATGTTTTTTCGTTAAAATAATAAACGAACACAAACGAACGCAAACATACATTGAGTATTGTTTAATTTTTTTCTTAAGAAGTCTCGTACATTGAGTATTGTTTAATTTTTTCTTCATATTTTTAATATATGTTTTTATTTTTTTAAAATATAATCTTTTTGTTATGAAAAATAATAAATATAAATTGACATGTGTGAATAGTTTTAAACGAACTGATTACCGAACGTTCACGAACGTAAATGAACGAACAAGCTCTTTGTTCGTGTGTTTGTTCATTTAATTAAACAGACATAAAATCTTGTTCATGTTCGTTTGTTTTATAAATAAACGAACTTTCCGTCGATCGGTTCACGGACATTTTACTAAACGTTCAGTTCGTTTACGACCCTAGCTATTATTACAGAATTTGTATTTTAAAAAAACTTAGTTATTTTCATATTTTTGATATATTTAAGTGTATAAAAAATAAAATTTGAATTTCTCAAAACAAAAGGAATTGATTAAAATTATTAAAAACACAAAATTAGCTATTATTACACAAGTGTTTCCGTTTACTGGATTTGAAGCACTTGGTTCCAAGATGTGGAATTTGATAGAATTGAATTTCTCTAACATTGAGTATTTGAAACACTAATTTAATTGAGATTGATAATTGTTCAGGTTTGAGTTTGTGACCTGATTTCCACATTGTTCATTCTTAAAAAGTTCTTGGTGCAACCTACTCGTTGAAGAAGTAAAATTGAGATATGGTGAATATGGAAGAATCCAGCCACATATCCAGGATCGTACCAAAACATTGAATACGGAGCATGCCATACGTTCAGTTCGTACACGACAAAACTTATTATGTTAGACTATATTTCAAAGTTAAAAAAATCTAGTTTAAGTTTTTTGCCAAGCTTCTTTTGTAACCTATAAATAATGTTTTGGTGTGCGAATTAAGGGAGCGCATCATCTTGAATTATTTTGAAACTATAATGAATTTCTTCTCTTTTATTTCTATAGGGAACATGCCGATACATGCCTGGTCGGAGGAATCTTTCAAAAATATCGCGGCTATTTGGGGTGTTTTGACGCGGATCAACATTGAAACATTAGCGCCTTCGTCGTTTGAAAGAGCGAGAATTCAAGTCGAAACGGACTAGATATACCACATCGATGAGATAGTTGAATTAGAAGTGGGGAAAGAGACGTATCAGATCCGAGTGCTGGAATTTGAGGAAGCGATAGGCCCCAAATGCGACTGCAGTTGCGAGATTGATCCAAGCGAGAGTAATGCAGAGTAGGGGGTCAACGATGTCAATTGGAAAACTAATTCAGCTTTCATTGATAATGAATCAGTAGGGGACACAGTGGTACCAAACTCGCTTTCGATACAGGCTACAAAGGCAGTGGAAGACATAATGGTTGACCGGAGTTATCTCGATCGAATTTGGAAGGATAACCAACGAGAGGAATGGGGGGTCGTTGAGACATCCAGTTGGATGAACGATGAAATGGTAGGTATGATCAGTAGGGATGAGGGCGAACGGAGTTGTGGTGATGTTTTAGGCGCAGTACAGGAAATAGATATAATATGTGTTAACCAATCGCAAGAGCACAGGAAGGAATTAAGCCCAGTGTTGAATGGCCCACGGATAGAAATTCCAAGAGCAAATAAAGCAACAGTAGTTGAAATAAATGGGGAACAAAAACGTATCAGGCAATTAGAGGAAATTGAAGCTTGCTTGGCGAAGGGTGGGAATCATCCGACAACGGAGCAACAAACGAAAAAGGGGCGTGGTAGACCGCGGAAAAAGAAGAATTTGCCAGCGGAAAATTAGGTAATTGCAAACGGTTCTCTTTCCGATTCTGATTTTGTTATCCGTAAGCAAGGATTGTTGCGTGAGGCTAGGGAGATAGTTGAACTGGGAAATTTGATAGGGGCGGTAACGGAGGGACGTGAAGAAGAAATTATCAGTGATATAGCGCGCCTAATTGAAGCGCACAAACAAAAACTCTAGCAAACAATGAAAATGTTGTCGTGGAATGTCCGAGGGATAGGGGCGTTGTCGAAAAGGAGATCGATACAACGCGTTCTACGACAACATAAGTGTATTTTGGCTCTTCTACAAGAGACCAAAATGGAGAATGTAACAGTGGAGGTGGTTCGACAAATGTGGTATGAAGATGTGGTAGAATATTGTTATGTACCCTCAGATGGGAGAGCAGGGGGGGTTATCGCAATGTGGGATCCGAAGGGCTTCCAATTAAAGTCGAAGGATTGGCGAGAGAACATGATTATCCTATTGGGTCGTTGGATTTCTGATGATTGGGAGGCAGGTTTGATTGGAGTCTATGCACCGTGTACAAGCTTGGAACAACGTAGTTATTGGGAGGAGATTAAAACTGTGGTGATGGAGCAGTGCATCGAATGGTGCATCTATGGCGACTTTAATGTGGTAACTAAAGAAGAGGAACGCACAAGATTGGCACACAATGCTAGAGGTACGAGTATTTTTTGTGATTTCATAGAATATGTTGGGGTAGTTGACGTGCCAATGCAGGGAAAGAGATATACTTGGTTCGGTCCGGGGGGAAAAGGAAGTCGATTGGATCGATTCCTTGTGACACAAGGATGGGTGAACAGGTTCGAGGGGTTGACAGTTGTAAATTTGCCGAAGGAATTGTTCGATCATTCGCCAATTCTACTGATGGGGGATGTATTAGATAGCGGACCAAAACCATTTCGCTTTTATAATCTTTGGCTAAAAGATTTAGCAACAATTGAGGAGGAATGGAAACGTTTAACAATGGTTGATGTGGATGCGGGGATCTCACAGAAACTTAAAGGCTTAAAAAGAATGTTGAAAGGTTGGAATATGGGCGTTGCGGACCTAGAAATTCAGTATAAAAGGGTGGTTGCGGATTTGGATGAATTGGATGTGAAGGTGGGGAACATGGGGCAGTCGAGGGATGATGATTTGCGGGCAAGGGAATTATATCAGAGGCTATGGAAGATATCGAAATTGCGGGATTCCATTTGGAGGCAAAAATCACGCATGACTTGGCTTGCGGAGGGTGACCGGAATACGAGCTTTTATCACAAGATGGTGAAGATTAGACAGTTACATAATCATATCGCTGGCATACAAGTGGGGAACCGATGGGAAACTAATCCTGAAAGCATGAAAATCATGTTCCAAAAGGAATTCCAGCGGCACTTTGATAAGCCTAAGTCAGCGGGTTTCATGGTGCCACACGTGACGTTTGGAAGGTTGTCGAGTGACCAGCAGCGAGGCCTTGAAGTGGCTTTCTCAGAAACGGAAGTGTGGGCTGCGATTGGGAGTTGTGAGGGGGAAAAGGCACCGGGACCGGATGGATTTCCATTCGAATTTTTTAAGCGAGGTTGGCAGTTTCTAAAGGAGGATGTAATGTGCTTTATGAATGAATTTCATGATTCCAGCCAATTACCTACAGGTATTAATTCAACATTTGTTGTCTTGATTGCGAAGAAGGATTGTCCGCGCACGATTGGGGACTATCGACCAACATGTTTACTGAATTCAGTTTATAAAATTTTGGCGAAATGCTTGGCGAAACGCCTACAGGAGGTGCTGCCTTCTCTAATTTCTGATGTGCAATCAGCTTTTATCCGTGGGAGACAAATATTGGATGGAATTTTACTAGCTAATGAGATAATACATTCCATGAAGAAAGCTAATTGGGCGAATGGAGGTGTGCTTCTAAAATTAGACTTCGCAAAAGCCTACGATTGTATTGATTGGGGATGCCTAAGTAGAATTATGTGTGATATGGGATTTGGGGAGAGATGGAGGGATTGGATTATGGAGTGTGTGTGTTCAGCCCGTCTATCGATTTTGATCAATGGAAGTCCTTCGAAGGAATTTCCGATGAGGAGGGGAATTCGACAGGGTGATCCATTGTCACCTCTTTTGTTTGTGATTGTTGCTGAGATTTTCCATCAATACATGGTCAATGCGGAGCGTATGGGATTGGTAAAGGAGTTTGAGTGGTGGGGGAGATTTTGTTGTTGCATCTCCAATTTGCTGATGACACAATAGTGTTCTTATCAGGAGAAATTGAGGGGGCGAGGAACCTAAAACGCGTGCTGACTTGGTTCGAATATGTATCAGGCTTACAAATTAATTTTGAAAAGTCTTGCTTGTATGGCATTGGAGTAGACAAGGAGGTAACGATGGAGGTTGCTGCGATCCTCGGTTGCTCCATTGGTGAGCTGCCGATATCATACTTGGGGGTTAAGCTGGGAGTGCATCCGCGTGGGGAGGTTTTATGGGAACCTTTGATCCGTAATGTACGTAGGAAACTTGCTGGATGGAAGCGACAGTCCCTTTCCTTTGCGGGCAGATTGCTACTGCTCAACACTGTTCTATCGGCACTTCCCGTTTATTATATGGGAATTTTTATGGTACCTAAAAAGGTGATACGGCGTATTGATTGCATTCGTCGTAATTTCTTGTGGGGAGGTTCGGAAGAGAGGTCGAAGATGAGTAGGATTCGATGGGATGTTGTGTGTAAACCGAAAAGTATGGGTGGTCTTGGGGTGGTGAATTTGCGCACTAGAAATTTGGCTCTTTTGGCTAAATGGTTTTGGCGTTATGCACAATCGAACAAGTCTTTGTGGAAAGAGGTGATAACGGCGAAGTATGGCACGGCGGTTCAGCAATGGAAAATCCAGAATAAAGGTAAACGACATATGTCGCCAATGTGGAAACAAATTGTTGAGGTGCAGGAAGATGAACATGTGGCTGAGTTTACAAATGGCGATCAGTTTATTTGGCTTGTGGGGGAGGGGATTTCGGTACTGTTTTGGTGGGATTGTTGGGCTATCGATACTTCGTTGAAGGACTTGTATCCGAGGCTATTTGGATTGGCAATTAATAAAATGTGCTTTGTTAGTGAGATGTTGAACTGCCCAATGGGAGAATGGATGACATGCTTTCGAAGGGAATTGCGGGTGTTCGAAACAAAACAACTTGATGAAATAAAAGCAAGCGTGGCAGCTGTGAAATTACATGAGGGAGTAGCGGATAGATTGATATGGAAACATGCTGTTTCGGGAGTTTTCTCGGTAGGTAAATTACATGATTTGATGAGCGCTGTTGGTATACCTGATACAAAGCATGTGGGGTTGGTATGGAATATGCCAATTATACCAAAAATTCAATGCTTTTTATGGTTCATTTTGGTTGATCGGCTACCGACTATGCGAATGCTATGTGATCGTGGAATTCCAGTCCCTTTAGAGTCTCTCGGTTGCCGTTGGTGTGCGGTCGGTGAAGACAGTTGCGACCATATATTATGGTCATGTCGGTTTGCTGTTGAGGTATGGTCTTTTTTCTTTTCTTGGTGGGACGTTGCTGTGGTGAGGACGCGAACGGTGAGTGAGTTTATTGAGCAGTGTTGGGGGAGTTGGTTTAATGGGGAGGCCCGAGCGTGGTGGGTGATTGGTTGCGCTAGTGTGCTATGGTCCTTATGGTTGGCGCGGAATGAGCTTATATTCCAAGATCGATGGGCGTCGAGTCGAGTTGTTTTCTTTTTGGCCCAACTCCGGGCATTGTATTGGACTCGTGCGTTCATTCACGAAGCTTCTGTGAATGAGGCAAGTTGGTGGAGTTGCCCGCGGATTAGCTGGTCGTTGCAGCAGAAGGTAAATACGGCGCATTCTCTTAGTGTTTGGTTGCCGCCGGTGGCGGGTGCGTGGAAATTCAATGTCGACGAAGCTGCAAGGGGAAAACCGGGAAGGGCAGGTTGCGGAGGAGTGCTACGGGACTGCAATAGCCGTATTATGGCAATGTTTTCAGGTTCGATAGGAATTGCGGATTCAAATGTGGCTGAGATTCAAGCGATCGCTTATGCGTTGCGTTTGTTATGCGAGATGCAGTTGGGTACGGTGTCCTCGATTGTGGTGGAATCGGATTCTATGGTGGCGATATCATGGATGCATCGTACAGAGAATCGTCCGTGGAAGCTTTGGCAATGGTTTCAGCAGATTGATGAGGACATTTCGGTGTTGCCTTGCGTGTGCTTCAACCATATCTATCGAGAAGCAAATGGGTTGGCGGATTCTTTGGCCAAGAGTGGAATTGTAAGGCGTGAATGGGTATGGTTGTATAGCATGTAACGTGTGTGTTTGTACTTTGGCACATGCACAGCGGTACTCTTTTCCTCTATTTAGGATTAGAGAGGTTTTTAATGAGGCCGCTGTGTAATGTGATTATGTATGATTATTTTGGCTAATAAAATCATACATGCTGTTCAAAAAAAAATGGCCAAACCTCATTTTATAAATAAAGTCTTTTGAGCAAGAACATTTAGTCGGTTGGCCAAGCTGCTCATCTTTGTTCTCACATGTTCCCTGAAGTACAGGGGTTCTAGAACCATTAAGAACACCCCTTATTTCACTAGAGTGTGATATAGGTAACAAACGCCCATTAAAATACTAGAATAAACTCGAACAAAATAAAGCAAACATATAACCACTCACGCCATCATGCAAAACCAAGACGGGCGATCAATACCACCCTTCGCCAAAGAGTCGTCCAAACTATACGCTTCTCGATATATATTGTGAAAACACAGACATGACAACGACTCGCGTGCCTTATCAAATTAACGGAACCATCGCCAATAATTCCAAGGCTGATTCTCCTTGTACAAATACCACGACAACGCCACCTTCGAATCAAATTCAATTACCACCAAAGGTGCTACTTTCCACTTAGACTCACATAACAATCGCAATGCATGATAAATCTCCCTCAACCGTGAACTCGTTGAAGAAAATCGACAACCCTTGCTGGGCGGACGACAACCACCTTCCAGCAACCAAAAATTAATGACTAAAGCTGCCACACAAAACAGTGCAACAGACGACACTGTGCTCCCCCCATTACACAATGGCACCACAACATGTGTTCAACAAGTGGAAGCCCCCTTTCTCGCAACATATGCAACATAGGTAATCTTCCCTACAAAATAAACCATAGAAAACATTTAATCTTAGGCGACAAAGACAGATTCCAAAATGGTACTTACCTCTGATGCAATTTCCAGGCCAAAAGAAATCGTCAATCTATATAATGCACCAACCGAGAATTGCCCCGATGTTGTGTGTTTCCATACTAGTCGTTCCTCAAAATTTACCTTAATATAGAAATCGAAACACAAGCTTGGAGGAGATTATGTCGTAAGAAACCACACAACTCCATTCTATCTATACAAAGAAAATCATGCACCAAAGCCATTGAATTATTCACCAATCTCAAGCTGAAAAGTCTCGGAAAAACAGCAACCAACGGTTTATCGAGACACCAACAATCATGCCAAAAATGAATTATCGCACCATTCCCCAAAATCCAAACAAAGCTCGAATCATTCAAAAAATGTTGTACATAAATATCATCTTGAACCTCTAATTATGTATAATGAACATCTCACACCTTTGTTTTCGCAAGAGGCACTGAACCGATTTACGTTTCGACGACAAACCAATCCCTCTCACATTCCCCGACAACAATCTCAGCTCTTTGCGCAATTAGTGGCCTTCGCACGCTTCAATCATACGCGCGATGTCCTGTACAATTTCTTGTTCGTTTCCAATTGTTACCACCCCAATCAGTTTTCCAAGCTCAAAGTTTCTCCCGCCTCTCTTAAAATGACACATTTCCGGTTATAGAAGTCTGAATCTGACAAAAAGCCATTTGCAATTACCTTCGCTGGTTTTGGATTTTTCTTCGGACGACCCCTGCTCGTCTTTTCCAGCTTCGATTCAGCCTCACCTCTCTCTATAACCCCCTTAGCCCGGCCTAGACGCTCGACCCAAACTACGAAGATTACACGGGAAAACCAAAGTCAACCTGAAAGTCAACCTTGATTAACGACCCTTTTTTTCTTTTTATCTTTTCTAGATGCTCATTATTAGCCTATGTGATTAGCAAAACATTTCAGCGGAAGCGACACAGCGAACGGAACTCAAACATGGATTCAATTACACAAAAATGTCTTTTAGGGACTAAAATGTAAATTTCCATAATTATAAAAACTAAATAAGTTTTAATGTTACAAATCTATAATTAATCATATAACATGCCAACAGGTCAAATTTCATCTCAAACGGATCATTCAAACTCATTAAATCAAGCAACCAAATATGAGGGACCAAAATGTAAGAAATAGAAACCCGAAATAGTTCAAATTCAAACTCAAAGGTCAGGCGTTTCGAAACGGATGTCCCTGTACCGAAATGGTCGTTTCGAAACTTGGTTGACTGTTTCGATACTCGGGTGCGTTCTGAGACTCGTATCGAAACACCTCTTTCTAGTAGCAAAACCGTTTAGTAAGTCCCAACCCGTTCCGAAACCTCATGGCCATTTCAGCCTTTGTTCCGAAACAGCCAAAGGCGTTCCTATACGCATTGCCCTGCAATAGCAGATTTTACTGGTTTTCACTTCTTTTCATATTCGAAACATTCCCGAAACATTCCACAACATGCATACAACATAGATACACACCAACGGTCATCATTTTGAGGCATTAGCTACGACATGGCATCCAACATGCAAACATAGATACTAAAGGCATGCTCCCTAATCCACCAAAGCCATAACAAGATAAAACCAACATTCACATCCAAAATCAAACCATAATGGCTAATTACAACTCAAAGATAAACCACCAAACATGCTCAAAGTAAAGGAAACATCCTTAACCAATCAAAAGTATAAATTCCCACCCATTGCCTTTTATTACATCGAAGTAAAGCCACATACTTTGCAAGATTAAAAGCTTGGATTCCCCTTGCTTACTTGCTGCCTCGAAAGCCTAGTTTTCTGAATTGATGAAACAAAAGAGCGTAAGCACAAAGCTTAGTGAGGACCGCTATGCAACATTCATCAATGCATTTCACACCATTGGCAAAACCACCATTTCATATCTCATGCCTGTACATAAAACATGTCCATTCAAGAACATCAACGCACTTTCTAAAACATGCTCATATGCAACATTTAAATCAGCAAATAAACCTTTTCTCATGCTTCGCCAAGCATCTCATGCATCCTTGCATCATTTACAAGCATCCCATGCTTAACATTAATCATTAACATTATATTGGCTCGCAAGTGATAATCCATAAACCATTTCAACACAAGACACAATCGGATACGTGGATTACAAGCGTTGTCCCACACGCTTCATACATACTACCGGACTACACAAGGTGGAGATCAATGGCACAATCACAACCCCTCAACACCCGTGATGGAGATTAATGGCACAATCACAACCCCTCAACATCACTAATCGGTAGTTGTATAGTTCCACTAATGAGAGTATGTGACACATACACAAGACTCATACACGAGACTAAACCATCTACCGGTGTGGTCTTAACCTCAATCGTTAGGGTACTTGGATGGACATTACGGCACAATCACAACCCCTCAACATCCAAGGTGACTTTATTCATGGTGCGCCCAATCCTGTAGCCGACTAACTATATCCGATTAAAGTAACCAAAAACCATTTTCATCACTTGCCAATATAAACAATTAACCTCATTAATCCACTATTTTACAAGCATAAACACAATGCCATTTCCACAAGCATAACATGCTTAACATCATATGCATTTGACAAGTCGTCGTTTAACCGGTCAAAATAAATGAATAAAGTAACATCTTTCAATAAATAATAATATAAAGAAATTAAATAGATATAGGGAAAGAGGGTCGATCCGCAGGGAGATTAGCTGGACTGATTGACTGAAGACTGCTTTAATTATTACTTTCAGGAATATCTGCAAAATGAGTAAATAAAATGAGGGAAGTGATCTGATATTGGTGAAAAATGAAATAGCACGATTTAAATGCAGAGGTAAAAAGAATAAGAAAAACCAAGTATGTGAAATAGCCTCAAACCAGCTCCTTCAATTCTTTCGATCACTGAAATAGATTTTTATTTCGGGGGTCATGTCGGTTACAGTCTACGAGGCTCAACCCGTCGTAACTTGTTTATCTCTCGAGTAACCAATCCTCCCAAGTCTATCTTCGAAAGATGGTTCTTAAATAATTCAACCACGTCTATCGTTGTTAAAATATTTAGAATATAAGCAGGAAAAACCTGACTCAGAAATTGTCTAAAAAGAATCGCTTCTGATTTTATCTTTCCTTAGCGGACCGTCGCTAAGAGTGTTCATAGGAAGTCAAAATTGCCACAGGCCGATCCTTCCACCCAACTGTGTTTTTAAGCGATTTCAGACCAACGGGCCCTTTTTGATTTGAAAAACAGTTAAAAACTTTTAGTAAGGCCGATTGCCAAACTATCTAAGCAGAAAGATAAAAATGATTTTCCCAAAAGAATTTAAGCAAGTTCAATTCTCATGAATCGAATTGACTTGGCTTGTTCTTGGCTTAAAAGATTTAGCTAAAAATGATATTGATTATCATGCTTAACTTGATTTTAGAAAAGTAATTAAATAGCATAAAATAAATGAAACAAGAAAAATAAAGGAAAAGAACTTGGATTAAAACTGAAAATGTTTACAAAGATAAAAATACTCAAAGCTAAGAAGATGATGTTAAGCCTTCGCCAAAGGTTGGTATTTATAGGCTTAGATTACAAGGATAAGAGATAAGAAAATCAAAATAACAATTCAAATTCAAATGTTTTTAAAATTCAAAATAAAAGCAAATGGATGGAACTGATAATCTGATCGGATCTTCTCTCGAAACATTCCAGTATCTTCTAGAGGTTGCCACGTCACTACCACGTCAGACGCGTCGTGCCTAGTGTCGTGCCCACGATGCCAGTCATTACAGAATTATAATAAAAACTGCAGAAATGCCCTCTTTTGCTGCTGTTTTCCAGAATTAGGTCCCTTGCATAAAATATAGTAGAATGAAATGGATTAGGTAGCAAGAAATCCTAAAAACTTGGAAAATAGCAATTAAAAAGTGTCACGTTTGAGAGCTTATCAAATTCCCCCTCACTTGTCTCATATTTGTCCTCAAGTATGTCCGAAAAATATATTAACCCAAGAATGCATTTCTCAAGCCATCACAAGCATCAAACATAATCATAAGAGTTCTAGCGCAAAAGGAGTATCATGAAAGAAACATAATCAAACCAAATGGATGCAAGCAAAGAACAACCCTTATCTCTTCAAATTACCTATCAAGCATTAATCAAATCTTAACCTAGTCTTAATCCTCACCAAGATACACTCAAGAGCACTCAAAGTGTTTATAGGTAAAAGTGAAGCGAGAACACTCTAAGTCATACATGAACAAAAGTTTCCATAGGCTTGTAACAAGTTCAATTCTCCACTACTTTATTAGAATCGAGGTGCAAAAATCATTAGGTCTTTTATTCAAGGTGTAATGTGGGTTTAAAAAAAGGGTAGAAAGATGGAAAGAAAAGGCAAAAGAAGATGATCAATGCAAGATATTTCAAACATTAAGCAGTGAAGACATTAAAATGGAGCTAAAAATGGGCAAGCAAACACACATTTTTTCTTTTTTTTCTTTTCTTCTTTTTCGAAACTGTTTTTCTTTTTTTCTTTTCGAAGCAAATGCTTCCTTTTATTCTGTTTTTCTTTTTTTTTCTAGGAAAATTTCTGCCCTTATTTGAAAAGTATCTCCTTCATGTCTAATAAAGATTCTAGCATTTGATCGATTGAAATGGTTAAGTCAAAGAAATGGGATGTAAGGCTAACAAAAGCTCACTAGGCGATGAGAAAGGGTAAATTAAAATGACAGGGATGGAAGAAGTTAAAGCCTAATGCCTAAATCATTTTAAAGCACCTCGTTCTTAGTGTAGTCTCAAATCGTAAGCGAGCCACAAGTTCTAGATTCATGAGTTCAAGATGACACTTTCAAGCAAGGAAAAAAGCGAGCATAAAGTATAGGATGCATGCTCAAGGCTCAAAGTCTCACAAAATTGGGCTAAGTTTGATTAAGCTAGGCGAGAAATCTAATTAACACAATCAAGAGAAATCAAAAGAGATGTCAAACTGCAGATTACCCATATCCTTTGATTATCAAAATGCTATAATTCAATCATTCCTAAGCACAAGAACAAGTACAACATGCTGGACAACAAGTAATGGCAAGAACAAAAAATTCATCTCAAGGTTTAATCAAAATCAAAACATATTATCAAACAAGCATAGGACAAGTGGTTTTTTGCACCCTCCCCCTCACATAAATGAATTGCCCCAATTCAAAAAAATAAAGAAAATGAGGAACAAATAAGGGTAAAAAAATACTCCTCGTGAGTGATGAAATTGAGTCCACCGTTGGCATAGAGTGGAATGACGGTGATGGTGATCGTAGGGGAAGTGGACGGCGACTGGAGCTTGGTCCGGCGGTGCTGTTAGAGTGACGCGAACGATGACTGACGGTCGGGGGCTGGGGGCTTGCCGTTGTCGACCACCACAGCGAGGAGGAGGTGTGGGGCATGGTGAAGTCGGCGCGGCTGAGTGAAAAAAAAAACAAAGGTGTTTGGTTGTGTGTTTTTTAGGGTTTTGGTATTTCACGGGAAAGAACGAAAGAAAAGGGGAAAAGGGAAAAAATTGGACGGGTGCTAAGGGAAAAGGGCTTGGGCTAAAGTGCACCACCCATTGAGTGTGCTAAAATGCACCGATTTAATGAAACGGTGCACTTCAGCTGAGGTGTAATTTATGCTTGCCTTGCTGTGTGCGAAAAGAATCCTGCAGAGGAAAAAGAAATTTATTAAGGCAATTAAAAAAAGGAAAATGAAAACTGAAGCATAAATTAAATTATTAAAAAGGAAGTAAAAATTAACGAAAAATAAACCAATGGGTTGCCTCCCATTTAGCGCTTTGTTTAACGTCGTTTAGCTCGACGACCTTTGCTAAATTTTTGGTTCTTCAAAAGAAAGGTCTTCAAATAAACGGTGATGTCCATCCCTTGTCGTCTTAACGCCTTACTTCATCTTTTTATTTGTGCACAAAACAACAACTAAGCTTCTACCTCCTTCCCGATGCGACAACTTACTCAAAATGATGATTGGCAAAGTTTGGTTGCCGCCTAAAAATATATAATTAAATTGCTCTAACTTCGACTTTGGTTCCTGCAAAATTGAGGAAAAATGTTTAAATCAAGTTGGAATTAATCGAAAATCAGAAAGGGAAGAAATGGTTGAAATGATTTCGCCTATATTTTCATCGTCGAGATCCGCGAATTCCCTACAAAAGTCATAACACAAATCAGTTTCGATCAAATCATCAGCTAACGGATCTATAATATCAACGAAATTTAAACTTGCGACCGAATTAGGATGTTTCATAGCTTTATACATATTAAATCTAACTACTTCCCCATCAAATTCCATAGTTAAGATGGCGTCGCGGACATCAATCTTTGTATGCGCGGTTGATAGAAAAGGTCGGCCAAGCAAGATTTCGGATCCGTTATTGCTGCGATCATTTTCCATGTCAATAATATAAAAATCAGCAGGGAAAATAAGATTTTTTACCTGTACCAACACGTTTTCTAGTACTCCCTCAGGGTAGATGACTGATCGATCGGCTAATTGAACCGTCACTCGCGTTTCTTTCAATGGTTCAGTCGAAATTTTGTTGTAAACGCTTAACGACATGACGTTGATAGATGCGCCTAAATTGCACATCGCTCTTTTTATCCCAACATTCCCAATTTTACAGGGAATCACAAACATACCTTGGTCCTTGTACTTTGGCGGCAACGGCTTTTGAAAGATGGCCGAAATATTTTCACCAAGGTTAACTTTTTCATTTCCGGATAGTCGCCTTCGGTTTGTGCATAAGTCCTTCACTGTGATCCGTTCATCTTCAGCCTCACCCTTGTTAAAATGCCTCACTGGATTCCCTTTTGAATTGTTCGTGTGATCATTATTTACCCGTTGTTTCTGGATCGCCTTTTTCGACCTTGAATTAAAGTCGTCACATTTTCATCTCCAAAACTTATCCCTCGTCAAATTTTGCGCCATCATAACCCTTATTTTGGATTCGTAAAGCCAAAATCCATGAAAACGCTCTATGATTCAATCCACATCCGCCTTTGATCCCATACGCACAAACCCAAATCTGGCTCCATCTCTCGTTCTCTTTCTCGGTACAAAAAAATCCACAACCACTCTATGTCTATCAAAAACTTGCCAAACGCCTTACCAGTGTAGGTGCTCAAGCAAGTTTCATATAAAAACCGTCCATACCCTTTGTCCCCGATTGCCCGAGATCATTTTTCTTGGATGATTAGGGTTTTAGTTAAAACGCACTCAATTTAAAATCTTATTCATAGAACAAATAATTTGTCTTTTTTCTCCTTCTTCTTTTAATCTTTCACCATTCTAATTTTTCGTATCTTTAATGTTTTTTTTGCAAAGAAATAAATAATTTATTAATGATAAGATTTTTAATGTGTACCTTACCGAAGGACATTCTACTTATTAAAATATGTCTATTTGATCAACAATCAGCCAGTCTAGAAGGATGATGTGTTAGGTCCCTTAAGTAAGATAAGAGGTCCGAATTCTAACATTGTGAATGGAAAAAATTGGTTAGGAGGGTCGCCCCATATTGAACCTCAGTAAAACACAATCCAGATTACTCGACCAATGAGTCGGCTACCGATGATTAAACAGGAAAAAGACATGTATTTAATATAAATCAAGTTGTTCAGCATTGAACATCCATCATTAATTTTAGACAAAAAAAGAAGATAAAAATACAATACTGATCTCCCTATATTTTTGGTCAAAAGAAAAGTCTCCCTAAATATAGAAATACAACATGTCTTTAATGTAGTGGATAGGGTTGTTGTAGAGTCGATTTCAAAAGGGATTCACAACAGATTTTGATGGAACGAAATGGATAGAAAGGTTTTAATACAAAGAGTTGTGCATGTCCCATGCAATATAGGAAGTTGTCTGCTTTTTCAGTGTTTCTATCTATGCACAACACCAAGAACTAAATTTGATTAACAATATGACTATTTGATAACAATCAATTAGTCTTACGAGATGAGGTGGTAGGTAGGGATGAAGCCAGGAATGAATTATGAGGGGGCAAGTTGTTTATTTTTGGAACGATCGAGATCTTATAAAGTGATTAAACCCAAAAAATTAAAGGAGTTGGGATTTAATTGTTACAAGTATAACAATCTGAGACGAAAGAAAAATAAAAAGGACATTTTATTAAGTGAACTAAAAGAAATACAATACAGAAATAAATACCTGAAATTGGACAGAAATCAACTAGAATCGGTTGAGGCCTGCAACTACGCAGTTTCCTTAAAGACAAATTTTTGGCCACTCTGAGGTGCTTGAGATCTTTGGTCGTTTGTCTCCCAGTATACAACAATGAGATGATCAACTACAGTTGCACTGTTGTAGAGATCACGAACTATACCCTTGCCTTTGTCCATCATCAAAAATTGGAGGAGAGAAATGATTTTTCAAGTTGTGTTTAACCTAGTAGGTTTAAATAGTATTTATAGGAGTTTAACATAGGAGAATAATTTTGAGCTTATGAGATATCGTTGTAAAGATCTCATGGAGTAGAATATGAGTCCATAAATTCATCATTCGAATCACCGTCTTTACTCATAGAAAACATGCCTCACACTACACGAAGTATGATATATAACGACGTTTCTGGAGCAAACGCCGCTAAAATTTTACATATCGTGGCGTTTTCATGTTGGAAAAAACATGATAAATTGGCGTCAATGCTTAAATCAATTAATTTTAAAATTGATAAGGTACTAAAATTAAATTATACCAGATAATTTTGGGAGGGGCAAATACTTAATTGAAATGGTTTCAAAACTATCAATGAGCTAAAATGTAGTTAAACCATCAAAATTAAGGGGACAATTGCCCCTCCCACCCTCCCTTTAAATATGTTCCTGGTGGAAGGTCCCTTAAGAAAAATGAAGGGTCCGATTCCTGACATTGTCAATGGAAAAATTGAATTGGGAGTGTCGCCCCATATTGAACCTCTATAAAACGCAATCCAGATTACTCGACTAAAGAGTCGTTTACCGATATCTAAATAGGAAAAAGACATGTATTTAATATTAATCAAATTGTTTAGCATCGAACATCTATCAATAATTTTAGCCAAAAACAGAAGATAAAAATACAATACTAATCTCAATATATTTTTGGTCAAAGAAAAATCTCCCTAAATAAGGAAATACAACATGTCTTTAATGTAGTGGATAGGATTGTTGTAGAGTCGATTTCAAAAGGGATTCACAACAGATTTTGATGGAACGAAATGGATAGAGAGGTTTTAATACAAAGAGTTGTGCATGTCCCATGCAATATAGGAAGTTGTCTGCTTTTTTTCGGTGTCTCTTTTTATGCACAACACTAAGAATTAAATTCTAAGCATTAACCCTAAATTTTATATCTTAAACCATGAATCCTAATTCCTAAAAATACACCATAACCCTAATTTTTTAAACTCTAACCTTAAACATTAACACTAAACTCTAAACATAATTTTTAGTATAGTGCATGAATAGTGACACCGAAAAGGGACAAATGATTGGTTGATTTCTATTCATGCAATATAACCACATGTAACCATTTCCTACTATATAACTACATGAAACGAGGCCGCCGGTGGTCCTTACGTTTCCCACCGTTTTCTTTGCTCCAATTTTAGTGCCTATTGAGAAATGGATAAAAGTTTGTATACAAAGAGTCATTCATGTTAGGGGTGTTCAATCGGTCGGTTCGGTTAACCGACCGAACCGAAGTTCCCAAAATCCATTTACCAATTTTTTTTTCCTTTAACCATTAACTAAACTTTTACATAATATTTTAATTAAAAAAGTAGCCATTACGTTAAAAAATAGCCTGCTTATGCATAAAACAAAGTTGGAAGAGAAATCTAACAAGATCCATACAATCTATCCTCCATGCATTTGTAACACCCGGGTTTGGGGGTCGGGAGAAAATAATAGTTTAAAAATGGTTCGGGTTTCGGTTCCAAATTTTAAATATTAAAATAAAGGTTTGGGCCCCGGGTTTTAAGACAACAAAAATTTAATTGGACCATTTTCTAAACAAGCCCAATTGGGCATGGATGTCATTCATTGTAATTCCCTTGTTTCATTTAGGGCATTTAAGTCTTTTAACCCCTTTTAATTTCAAACAAACCTAAAATAATACTAGAGTCATCTTCTTCCTCTAACTCCACTATTCACACCATCGTTAAAACACCCCCCTCTCCTTGGATACTATTCCATTCAAAAGCTTGCTCATTTTTGAAGGTTTTGCAAAGGTAATTTCGTTTTTGACCTACCCTCTTTATCCTCTACAAGTTGATGTCTTTTATTTTCATTTCTACTCACGTTTTGAAATTTTGGAGTTGGAGGGTTTTGAATTAAAAATGTTGTCTTTGAGGTTTTTGATTCTAGTTTTTGATTTGTTGAGGTTCAATGAGTAATCTACAACCAAAAAGGGCCAACCAAAATGATTTTTACAAGGTTTTGGGTATTTTCCCGAAATAGGGTTTTGGGGCGGTTTTTGGGAGGTTTAGGATTGAAATATAGGGGTGTTCTATGTAGAAAAGAGAGGGCTAATGGTTAGGGTATATGTAAGCCTTGTTTTGGAAGCTTTAGGGAGTAGTTTGGAGGTTGAAATCAATGGTTTTAAGGGATGCTTGAGGGCTGCTCGGATTTTGGAATTTTGGGCTTGTTCTCCATGTGAAAATTGATATCATGTAATTGGTTTGTAATCCGGGTTGAGTATTTTAGAACACGGACTGACTTGAGATTATTTGCTTGGTGTTGGATTGGCTAGAGGCGAGAATTTTGGTCGGAGAAGCTTCGGGAGCAAATCCGGGGAATTCGGAGTCTTGAGCTTGGTCTTCGATCTTCTCTTGGGTAGCAACGGTGAGTAGAATCATTGGTTTTTACATTGTGCTTGATATGGACTCCTTTGGGGTTTGGGTGGAACCTTGAGAGGTTGCCTAAACCCGTGTGTAAGTCTCCCTACTCATAAGTTGTTGTGACAAGTTGATTGTATATACATTGTGACCATTGAATGCATTTTAAGTTGTCAATGTTGTAGTCGTGTTGAGTTCGTGCCTCACGTGATGGTGGTCTAAACTACGGTGATGTGTAGTCCCACCGATAGTGACTAGTAGGGTAGTACTTTGATGTGTAGTCCCATTGGAAATCCACTAGTCGAAACGGTGATGTGTAGTCCCACCGTAAGTGTATGTTGGTTGTGCTTGAGCAAACCAAGTGTTGTGGTCGAGATAGACCCTTATGCATCCATTGTTTTCTTGCATACAAATCGTATTTTAGGAAAACTGCATGTTGTAAATTGTAGAGCCTTTCTCACTAATCTAGATTGCTTATGCTCTTTCGTTTCCAATGTGCAGATCGTTAGAGTTCGGGAGGCGAGTGGGCGAAGGAGGAGCCTTTGGAGTTCTCAAGCAAGTTTAAGTATGGTTTACTTTTGTAATAATGCCTAGACAATGGGGTATAGAGTGTTAGGAGTTGGGGTCAAACTCCTTAGGAAGTTATGCTTGAAATTGTTAAACCTATGTTGTGTTATGATTTGCTTCTTGGATTATGTTCTATGATTCTTATGTGGATTATTTGCTTATGCCTGAATTTGTATGAGGATTGGGCTATGCATGCCTTAAGTTTGACTACCATGTGTATGATGCCTATGCTTGTTAAGTGGTTTCTTATGTTATTGCTTGAAGTCTAGATAGGTATGATTGATGTTACATTCAATGCTTGTAAGCTAAAATCCAACTGTGGTTGTTGTATGTATGCTTGTGTGTGCTTAGGAGTGTTCATATAAGCATCTAGAACCATGCATGATGTTGCTAAGTAGTGAAATGAAATGTTGCAGAGCAGGGGTATCGATACGGATAGACCCGTATCGATACGACCTTCTCTTTCCAGGCATATCGTTTCGATACGCGGGGAGGCGTATCGATACCATTTTGGTCACTGGAGACACTGTCCAACTTGGTATCGACACGGGCCTCAGGCGTATCGGTACGGTCCCCTAGCGTTGACCGTGGGGAGTCAACCTTTGAGGAGAGTACCGATACACTTCCCATGTGTATCGATACGGTCTCCATGGGTTGACTCTGACCCCTTTGACTTAGTCAAGGTGTATCGATACCCCATAGGTGTATCGATACCCCCTGCAGATAAACAAAAAAATTGGTCTTTTGGATGTGGTTTTGAGTTCGTTCGACTGCCTTGCTTATGAAGTCCCGTTGTATGATCACATAGGATTAAATACTCATCTAGACAAGTTTTAAAATGAAAAAAATATAGGGTTGCTAACCGAGGGGGAATCCTTTTAGGGGGTTTTCACTCGGTTTTCCCCGTGTAGCTCACTCGGACCGGTCATCCGGCCAGACCGGGATGAGGGGGTTACATTTATTGGTATCAGAGCCTGAGGTTTCCGAGACCTCGGGCAGGTAAGTGAGGTAAGTTAAGGTATTATGGGTGTTTTGCCATGCCTGTCTAAATTTTGTTATAGCACGGTGTATGTATGCATGCTATGGTGACTTTTCTGTTGTTTGAGAGTTGGTTTGAGTCCCCATTGTTAGGTATTGTTGTCAAAATAAAAAGGGAAAATTGTTTTGATTTAAAGAGCTTGAGAACCGGAGTCCTTTGCCCCTTTCTAACCTAACGTTTCCTTGTTGTTGTGTGTTTGATTGTTTTAGATTACATTAATTGCTATGGTGAGACCGAGGGGACGGCCTAGAGCGGGTGACCAGGCACCCGAGCACGCGCCTCCTGCTCTTAATGCTCCGGGTGACCGAGGGAACGTTGGAGGTGATGGTAATGGGCCTCAGGCTGGGGCTAATGTGGGAGGTAATGGGGCTCAAGCGGGCCAAGGTCAGGCAGGCCCAGATGTGGCTCATTTGATTCAGACTATAGCCGGAGCTTTCCAGACAGCTTTGGCTGGTATGCAAGCTGCAGCACCAGCTCAGGGTGCGGGGACAGGATTACCCCTAGAGAGGCTCCGTAATTTGGGGGCAGTTGAGTTTCGTGGGTTATCTCCGGAGGGTTCGGAAGGGTGGCTTGAGAGCACTACTCGCATCTTGGGTCAGATGGAGTGTTCGGATGCCCGTAAGTTGGGATGCATTGTCTCATTGCTACAGGGAGACGCTTACACTTGGTGGACCACTGCTATTTCTGGTATGGCCGAGGTGGATGTCACATGGGAGTTTTTCAGGAATGCTTTCAAGAGGAAGTACCTCGGAGTTCGGTACTTGGATGAAAAGAAAAGGGAGTTCATGGCTTTGGTTCAAGGCAATAGGACCGTGTCCGAGTATGAGATCCAATTTATGAGGTTGAGCCAGTACGCGCCAGAGTTGATTCCGGATGAGAAGGAACGATGTGAGCGCTTCAGATATGGGTTGACTACTGATGTGAAGACCTACATGTTGGCCGCCGACTACACTGAGTTCGATGTCTTGGTTTCTAGGGCCAAGGATGTAGAGCAAAACCTAAGCTCTAGAGCACGTGCTGGTGGGTCTGACTCCGGGAAGAGACATGCGAACTGGGATAGAGATCATGCCAAGAGGCATAGGGATAGGAGGTATCAGCCGGATACGAGGCCTAGGGGTGGTAACCATGGTCAGGGCCGTCAGGGCCAAGGGGCTGTTGGGCACATTCCGGAGTGCACTAGGTGCGGGAGACGCCACCCAGGTGAGTGCATGGGTATGTTTGGGGCGTGTTGGAACTGTAGCTCCCGAGATCATTTGAGACGTGATTGTCCACACCCAGTCAGAGGAGGACCGGCTCCAGCGAGGGGTCTTGAGCATCAGAGAGGTCGTGGGCGCGGCCGTGGGAACTTCCAGCCAAGGAATGAGGGTCAGAGGAACTTGGCTCATGTGGTAGCAGTCCAGCCCGAGGGAGGAGGACCGGCTAGAGTGTACGCTCAGCGAGAGGCTGGAAATGACACTGATGTCATTGCAGGTAATTTCACATTACAGTCTTTGAGTTTGCTTTCCCTCATAGATTCGGGGTCAACGCATTCGTATATTCTGGGTGAGCATGCAAAGTCATTAGGACTACCTTGTGATTGGTTAGAAGTAGGAGTAAATGTCACTAGCTCCTTTGGTGATACAGTGGTAGTTAGGAAAGTGTATAAGAGGTGTCCCTTGATGATTCAGGGCCACGTATTTCCAGTCGACATGATGGAGCTACCCTTTTATGGCTTTGATGTGATTTTGGGCATGGATTGGCTTGTAGAGCATAGAGCTAGGGTTGACTTTGAGACAAAGAGAGTCTCTTTGAGGCTTACTGATGACTTTGAGGTTGTGGTAGTTGGGGAGAATGTTAAGTTTTTGTCCAATGTGGTTTCGGCTTTGGAAGCTCAGAGGTTGTTGAGTTCAGGGTGTCAGGCTTACTTGGCTTACGTAATGAACCCGGATATGAGTGAAGTGAGACCTTAGGACATCAGGACTGTGTGTGACTTTCCGAGTGTTTTTCCGGAAGAACTACCAGGTTTGCCTCCATACAGAGCAGTTGAGTTTGCTATTGAGACATATTCTGATTCCGCACCGGTGTCGATTGCTCCGTATAGAATGGCACCGAAGGAGTTGAAAGAGTTGAAGACACAGCTTAAGGAGTTGACTGACAGAGGCTTCATTAGGCCTAGTGTTTCCCCATGGGGTGCTCCGGTTTTGTTTGTGAAAAAGAAGGACGGTAGCATGAGGATGTGCATAGACTATAGACAGTTGAATAAGGTGACAGTGAAAAACAAATATCCCTTGCCAAGGATAGATGACTTGCTAGACCAGTTGAGGGGTGCTTCCGTGTTTTCAAAGATTGATTTGAGGTCTGGGTATTATCAGTTAAAGGTAAAGGATGTGGACATACCGAAGACAGCTTTTCGTACACGTTACGGACATTATGAGTTTTTGGTGATGCCTTTTGGGTTGACCAATGCTCCAGCGGCCTTCATGGATATGGTGAACCGGGTGTTTCATAAGTTCTTGGACAGGTTTGTGGTAGTGTTTATTGATGACATCCTAGTGTACTCTAGGACCGAAGAGGAGCATGATGAACACTTAAGGTTAGTGCTTCAGACCCTACTTGAGAATCAGTTGTATGCCAAGCTAAGTAAGTGTGAATTTTGGATTAGGGAGGTGGTCTTCCTTGGCCACGTGATCTCAGCTAGTGGGATTAGTGTAGATCCCAAGAAGATTGAAGTCATTGTAAATTGGAAGCAACCAAAATCAGTGACAGAAATCCGCAGTTTCCTAGGCTTGGCGGGATACTATAGGAGGTTTGTTGAGGGGTTCTCGAGGATAGCGGCTCCGTTGACCAAGTTGCTACAGAAGAATGTTCCGTATGAATGGTCAGATGCAAGACAAGAAGCGTTTGAGAAGTTGAAGAAAGCTTTGACCGAAGCTCCCATTTTGATTCAGCCCGAGCAGGGGAGAGAGTTTGTAATTTACAGTGATGCATCTTACGTGGGGCTAGGTTGTGTACTTATGCAAGGAGGTAAGGTAGTGGCATATGCTTCCCGACAGTTGAAGGTTCATGAGAAGAATTACCCTACACATGACATAGAGTTGGCCGCAGTGGTGTTCGCATTGAAAATTTGGAGACACCATCTTTATGGTGAGAAGTGCACTGTGTACACCGACCACAAGAGCTTGAAATATTTGATGTCCCAAAAGGAGCTGAATCTTAGACAACGAAGGTGGTTAGAGCTCCTTAAAGATTATGACCTTACCATAGAGTATCATCCGGGCAAGGCAAATGTGGTGGCCGATGCTTTGAGTAGGAAGGTAGCCGTTGAGTTGCGAGCAATGTTCACAAGGTTGAGTGTGTCTACGGATGGTGGGCTAGTGGCCGAGCTTCAGGTTAAGCCATCATTGGTTCAGTTGATTCGTGAGAAGCAGTTGCGAGATGAGTCTTTGGCACCTCACGTGCAAGACATAGCGGAAGATAGGCCTACCGAGTATTGCTTTGGAGAGAATGTGATTCTATGTTTCAAGGATAGGATAGTGGTTTCGGAGGATGCCGAGTTGAGGCGTATGATTTTGTGTGAGGCTCACAATAGCCCTTTTGCTATGCATCCGGGTAGCACGAAGATGTATCGAGGATTAAAGGAAGAGTATTATTGGGTTGGTTTGAAAAAGGATGTAGCCGAGTTCGTAAGTAAATGCATGGTTTGTCAGAGAGTCAAGGCTGAGCACCAGTTTCCCTCAGGGTTGTTGCAACCGTTGAAGATTCCAAAGTGGAAGTGGGAGCGTATCACTATGGACTTTGTATCAGGACTTCCGTTGACTCCTTCGAAGAAAAATTCAGTGTGGGTGATTGTAGATAGATTCACCAAGTGTGCACACTTCATACCGGTTCATACCACCTATACGTTGGACAAGTTGGCCGAATTGTATATTCGTGAGATTGTGAGACTACATGGGGTACCGAAGTCAATTGTGTCAGATCGAGATCCGAGATTCACCTCTAGAATTTGGGAGTGTTTGCATCGAGCCTTAGGCACTTGGTTGAACTTCAGCACTTCGTATCATCCGCAGTCAGATGGGCAGTCTGAGAGAGTGATTCAGATATTGGAGGATATGTTGAGGTGTTGTATCATTGACTTTCAGGGGTCGTGGGAGAAACACCTACCATTAGTGGAATTTGCGTACAACAACAGCTTCCAATCAAGCATTCAGATGGCTCCTTATGAGGCCTTGTATGGTAGGAAGTGTAAGACCCCGATTTGTTGGGCTGAGGCCGGACAGAAACTAGTGCCGATGCCCGAGTTACTCAAGGGAACCACCGAGAAGGTGAAATTGATTTGTGATCGCCTGAAAGCGGCTTCAGATCGGCAAAAGTCCTATGCCGATTTAAAAAGGAAGGAGGTGGAATACTCCGTGGGGGATAGGGTGTTTTTGAGAGTCTCACCTTGGAAGAAGGTGATGAGGTTTGGAAGGAAGGGCAAGTTGAGCCCAAGGTACATAGGGCCTTATGAAATAGTTGAGAGAATTGGTCTGGTTGCCTATAGATTGAGACTCCCAGTTGAGCTAGAGAAGATTCATGATGTGTTTCATGTATCGATGCTTAGGAGGTATAGATCGGATCCGTCCCATGTTATGCCAGTGGAAGAAATAGAGTTGAATCCAGACTTGTCTTACAACGAGGAACCAGTTGAGATACTTGCTTCTGATAGCAAGGTATTGCGTGGCAAGACTATAGAACTGGTCAAAGTCTTATGGAGACATAGAGGTGTGGAGGAAGCCACGTGGGAGAGGAAAGCTGACATGCTTGAACAGTTTCCATATTTGTTTCCGTCAGGTAATTTCGAGGACGAAATTCCTTAAGTAGGGGAGAGTTGTAACACTCGGGTTCGGGGGTCGGGAGAAAATAATAGTTTAAAAATGGTTCGGGTTTCGGTTCCAAATTTTAAATATTAAAATAAAGGTTTGGGCCCCGGGTTTTAAGACAACAAAAATTTAATTGGACCATTTTCTAAACAAGCCCAATTGGGCATGGATGTCATTCATTGTAATTCCCTTGTTTCATTAAGGGCATTTAAGTCTTTTAACCCCTTTTAATTTCAAACAAACCTAAAATAATACTAGAGTCATCTTCTTCCTCTAACTCCACTATTCACACCATCGTTAAAACACCCCCCTCTCCTTGGATACTATTCCATTCAAAAGCTTGCTCATTTTTGAAGGTTTTGCAAAGGTAATTTCGTTTTTGACTTACCCTCTTTATCCTCTACAAGTTGATGTCTTTTATTTTCATTTCTACTCACGTTTTGAAATTTTGGAGTTGGAGGGTTTTGAATTAAAAATGTTGTCTTTGAGGTTTTTGATTCTAGTTTTTGATTTGTTGAGGTTCAATGAGTAATCTACAACCAAAAAGGGCCAACCAAAATGATTTTTACAAGGTTTTGGGTATTTTCCCGAAATAGGGTTTTGGGGAGGTTTTTGGGAGGTTTAGGATTGAAATATGGGGGTGTTCTATGTAGAAAAGAGAGGGCCAATGGTTAGGGTATATGTAAGCCTTGTTTTGGAAGCTTTAAAGAGTAGTTTGGAGGTTGAAATCAATGGTTTTAAGGGATGCTTGAGGGCTGCTCGGATTTTGGAATTTTGGGCTTGTTCTCCAAGTGAAAATTGATATCATGTAATTGGTTTGTAATCCGGGTTGAGTATTTTAGAACACGGACTGACTTGAGATTATTTGCTTGGTGTTGGATTGGCTAGAGGCGAGAATTTTGGTCGGAGAAGCTTCGGGAGCAAATCCGGGGAATTCGGAGTCTTGAGCTTGGTCTTCGATCTTCTCTTGGGTAGCAACGGTGAGTAGAATCATTGGTTTTTACATTGTGCTTGATATGGACTCCTTTGGGGTTTGGGTGGAACCTTGAGAGGTTGCCTAAACCCGTGTGTAAGTCTCCCTACTCATAAGTTGTTGTGACAAGTTGATTGTATATACATTGTGACCATTGAATGCATTTTAAGTTGTCAATGTTGTAGTCGTGTTGAGTTCGTGCCTCACGTGATGGTGGTCTAAACTACGGTGATGTGTAGTCCCACCGATAGTGACTAGTAGGGTAGTACTTTGATGTGTAGTCCCATTGGAAATCCACTAGTCGAAACGGTGATGTGTAGTCCCACCGTAAGTGTATGTTGGTTGTGCTTGAGCAAACCAAGTGTTGTGGTCGAGATAGACCCTTATGCATCCATTGTTTTCTTGCATACAAATCGTATTTTAGGAAAACTGCATGTTGTAAATTGTAGAGCCTTTCTCACTAAGCTAGATTGCTTATGCTCTTTTGTTTCCAATGTGCAGATCGTTAGAGTTCGGGAGGCGAGTGGGCGAAGGAGGAGCCTTTGGAGTTCTCAAGCAAGTTTAAGTATGGTTTACTTTTGTAATAATGCCTAGACAATGGGGTATAGAGTGTTAGGAGTTGGGGTCAAACTCCTTAGGAAGTTATGCTTGAAATTGTTAAACCTATGTTGTGTTATGATTTGCTTCTTGGATTATGTTCTATGATTCTTATGTGGATTATTTGCTTATGCCTGAATTTGTATGAGGATTGGGCTATGCATGCCTTAAGTTTGACTACCATGTGTATGATGCCTATGCTTGTTAAGTGGTTTCTTATGTTATTGCTTGAAGTCTAGATAGGTATGATTGATGTTACATTCAATGCTTGTAAGCTAAAATACAACTGTGGTTGTTGTATGTATGCTTGTGTGTGCTTAGGAGTGTTCAAATAAGCATCTAGAACCATGCATGATGTTGCTAAGTAGTGAAATGAAATGTTGCAGAGTAGGGGTATCGATACGGATAGACCCGTATCGATACGGCCTTCTCTTTCCAGGCATATCGTTTCGATACGCGGGGAGGCGTATCGATACCATTTTGGTCACTGGAGACACTGTCCAACTTGGTATCGATACGGGCCTCAGGCGTATCGGTACGGTCCCCTAGCGTTGACCGTGGGGAGTCAACCTTTGAGGAGAGTACCGATACACTTCCCATGTGTATCGATACGGTCTCCACGGGTTGACTCTGACCCCTTTGACTTAGTCAAGGTGTATCGATACCCCCATAGGTGTATCGATACCCCCTGCAGATAAACAAAAAAATTGGTCTTTTGGATGTGGTTTTGAGTTCGTTCGACTGCCTTGCTTATGAAGTCCCGCTGTATGATCACATAGGATTAAATACTCATCTAGACAAGTTTTAAAATGAAAAAAAAATATAGGGTTGCTAACCGAGGGGGAATCCTTTTAGGGGGTTTTCACTCGGTTTTCCCCGTGTAGCTCACTCGGACCGGTCATCCGGCCAGACCGGGACGAGAGGGTTACAGCATTAGTAATTCAACAAACAACAAAGTTCAAATAAAAAAACATTATAATCCAAGTCAACATGAGCACTCATAAATCAAGCTAGTAGAATAAACACTAAAACAATTATATAGGCAGAAATCTTCACTCTTCAAATTTCTTCATTTGCATCAATTAATTCTCCCCAAAAAATCTTCATTTGATGTATCCCTACAAAACATATAATATTTCTGTAAAACCAGAAATGAATAAATTAAAAAGTTCAATCATATATATAGTATAATATACACTAAAAGATTAGAATGCATACCATTCCTTCAACTCACACTCACAAGGGCACACACAAGGGCTTGTACCATTTTAGGAGTTAAAGAACTCCTAAATTGATCAAGAACACGTCCTCCGGTACTAAATGCAGATTTTGAAGCTACGGTAGAAAGCTGTATAGCTTACACTTCTTTGGCCATCTTTGAAAGAACTGGAAATCTAGGACTATTGACTTTCCACCACAATAAAATGTCAAATCCATCATCATGATTTTCAGTAGCCTCTCCTAAATATTTATCCAATTCAAATGTTTGATCTTCACCACCATTTTCAATGACACGTCTTTTATATAAATATTTCATCCGTCTTTTCACTTTTTGTTGTGGATCATTTACAAAAGCAGTCCCCCCCCCCCCTCACTTGTTTGGCCACAATCACTAGAAACTCGAGGTTTGTATTAATCATAAAATTCAAACAAAGAATCCTTCAGTTTTTGCATCACTTCAGAAGATTTTTCAGAATTATACATTTCACTAAGTGCAAATTCTAAATAGTTTAATTTCTGTCTAGGATCTAGAACACAAGCAACAAATCTAAGCATATTCATCTTATCAATGTCACCCCAATATTTATCATATTTATCTTTCATTTTCATGGCCATAACACTAAAATCAATATCAACACTTGATTGAGCATCTCGTAATAAGATATCAATTTTGGTAAGTTCATCAAAAAAATTATTGGATGTAACATAAGAAATTCCTGAAACTCTCAAAGTAACATCATAAAAGTGTTCTAAAAAATCTATCAAGTTTCTAACACTACTCCAATCTTCTGTAGTTGGCCAACCCTCTCCCAACACAAGTTCAGTTCTAAATTTTGTATCTTGTTCTTTGAATCTCTGAAAAGCTCTTTAAAATTTTTGAGCAGTGCCTAACATTAAGTATGTTGAGTTCCACCTAGTACAAACATCAAGACACAACATTTTTTTTTCTATCTATTTTTTCCACTTCAACGCACTCTATAAATCTTTTCAATCTAGCTGGAGATTGTCTCACATATCTCACAGCCCCTCTAACACGTGCAACATATTTATTCATTTCTTTCAAACCTTCAACAACTATTAAATTCACAATGTGTGCCATGCATCTCATATTAAAGCATTTACCATTCGCCAAGCAACCCCTTCGAGGACTAAATTTTTTCTTAAATAACTAATAACAACATCATTGGAACTTGCATTATCAACAGTGACAATGAATATTTTATCAATCCCCCAACTCAACAAACAATTTTCAATCATCATCCCAATAGCATCTCCCTTATGACTAGAAATTAGACAGAAACTAATAATTTTCTTATTCAATTTCCAATCATTATCAATGAAGAGGACAACAAGACACATATAATTCACTCTTTGCAACGAAGTCCATGTGTCAGTAGTCAAACAAACTCTAGAACATGAGCTTTTAAAATATTGTTTTAGCTTAACCCTTTCATTCAAGTATAACTGATAAATATCTCTAGTTATAGTAAGTCTAAAAGGAATTCGAAACCTAGGGCATGTCGCAGACATAAATTTTCTAAAACCTTCATTCTCAACAAACTTGAAAGGCAATTCACCAATCACAATCATTTGAGCAAAAGCATTCCTAGTTGCTTCTTGATCAAATTTCCAAGTGGTAATATGTCCCACTTCCCCTTCAAGACCCTTATTAGGTAAAATTAATTAACCTTTGATTATTATCAACAAGCTTAGTAGGGTTTTTTGACATTGCTTCATGTGATAGTTTAATGATCCAGTTTCATTTTTCTTTCCATCACAACAGAATTCTTTATCACAGTAATTGCATCTACCCTTACTTTGACCCTCACCGGTAACAAATTTAGTAAAATGGGACCACACTTCTGACCTTGGAGTGATAGCTTTCCGTTTAGCAGCAACCCTTGTATTGTTGCTTTGGCTTGATGCTCCAGCAGTATTAGATGAATTTCCAGAATCAGTCAAAGAGCGTGAAACGCTGCCCTCAACAGATGCTTCTGTATTGGACATCTTCCAAAAAATATAAACAATAAAATACATAATTAGTGAGATATAACCAATAAATTACATGATTGTCTACAATTTAATACATGCTCTTTTTACATTGACATGCATAAAATAAGAGTTGTTTTTTAATTTTGCTGCTAGTTTTTTTTTATGATAACTATACACAATTTTAAATACCAAAATTTAAATACTAATTTAAATGCAGTTGAGTAAGCTTAGCAATTAACATCTCATTTTTAATCCTAAAAAATACATTTTTGTCAATGTTTCTCTTTTACCTTACTTGTAATGAATAACACAATATCTATTTAATATTTATACTCTATCTATCAACTTGAGTACTTCACTAATCATATCTTAACCAACTCTTAGCACAAGCAGATACTAATCATATCTTAACCAATTCTTAGCACAAGCAGATACTAATCATATTGTATCAATTTGAGTATTACAATCCCAGTAAAACTAGAATTATTAGAAATGTGGTGGGATAATTACCACTTTCTAAAAATAAGGAACATATTCGAAATAAAAAACAAATTAATAATTGAATCTTAGTCAGAGAGTGAAAATATAAACAACACAACAAAAAGTTTCAGTTAAGATGTTAAAAATTAAAGAAAAAACTCATAAAATCAGTCACAACTCGCAAACCCTAAACGATTGTAAAAAACCAACCTTTTTTACATAACAAGTGAAGATGTTCCACGATTTTGTGAAGAACGGACCTTAAAGCTGTGAGAACTGAGAAAATAAGACAGAATGTTCTTCGATCGACGACGAATTCAACACCGTAAGCAGTAGGACTGAAGTATTAAAAGAATTTTGGGAATAGAGAGTGACCGTCGTTTAGTGTTTTTTTTCTTTTGTTAGAGAATTTTTTAGTTTCCAAAAGAGTTTTAAGTTTTTAATGTATTATTTTTAAGGAATAATAACTAATAATCATTTAAGTTAATTGAGTTTGGTTTGGGTTAAAAAAATAGTTTCTTAATGGGTTTAGGGGTTGGGACAGACTGCATCGGGCTAAGCCTAGGTGGTATATAAGTAATATATATATATATATATATATATATATATGTATATAAAATATTTAATAAATTCGGTTAATTCGGCTAATTCGGTTAATTAAACGATTTCGAACCGAATTAACCGATAACCGAAATTTGAAAAAATTATTAACCGTTAACCGACCGAACATAAAATTAACCGACTGATTAACCGAAAAAAATTTCAGTTTGGTTCGGTTAATTCAGTTTTAACCGAAGTTTGAACACCCCTAATTCATGTCTCAAGCATTTATCATAGGTTTGGTTCACAGAATCTAAAATTTCAGATGAAAATAAGATTATAGAATATAAAATTCTAAAATATGATTAAGAGGAATTTTACCTAATCTTATATGATTAATAGGGACGATAGAGGTAGGCAAAAATTCAACTTGACTCGAAAGTTTCGAATTTTTTGACTTGACGTAAAAAATCGACTCGAATCATAATTTCATAAAATCAATTAGACTAAAGAGTTATAAAATGATACTCAAATAACTCAAAAATATTAGTAATTAGTATATTGGTTTTTAAGTTCGAGTCGAATTTTTCAACTCTGCCTAATATATATAAATCTTGACCATTGATTGTAGTTTGGTGTGGTTAGGAAGGGTTGGTGTAGAGCTGACAGGAATGGATGATATTATGTAATGGTTCTCGAGCCTCCCAGTCCCACCGCTTTCATTGCTTCAACAGACTGAAATGGATACGACATGTAACCGTTTCCTGCATTTCGTAATAACCAAAAAAATAAAATAGAGAGGACAACTCATTCATGTCTCATGCATTTAACGTAGGGAGTTATTTTGATTCTTGAAATTTGGAATGTGCTTCTGATGATATTTTGAATTAGGGAGGCTCAAGTCGAAGGATTGGCGAGAGAACATGATTATCCTATTGGGTCGTTGGATTTCTGATGATTGGGAGGCAGGTTTGATTGGAGTCTATGCACCGTATACAAGCTTGGAACAACGCAGTTATTGGGAGGAGATTAAAACTGTGGTGATGGAGCAGTGCATCGAATGGTGCATCTGTGGCGACTTTAATGTGGTAACTAAAGAAGAGGAACGCACAAGATTGGCACACAATGCTAGAGGTACGAGTATTTTTTGTGATTTCATAGAATATGTTGGGGTAGTTGACGTGCCAATGCAGGGAAAGAGATATACTTGGTTCGGTCCGGGGGAAAAAGGAAGTCAATTGGATCGATTCCTTGTGACACAAGGATGGGTGAACAGGTTCGAGGGGTTGACAGTTGTAAATTTGCCGAAGGAATTGTTCGATCATTCGCCAATTCTACTGATGGGGGATGTATTAGATAGCGGACCAAAACCATTTCGCTTTTATAATCTTTGGCTAAAAGATTTAGCAACAATTGAGGAGGAATGGAAACGTTTAACAATGGTTGATGTGGATGCGGGGATCTCACAGAAACTTAAAGGCTTAAAAAGAATGTTGAAAGGTTGGAATATGGGCGTTGCGGACCTAGAAATTCAGTATAAAAGGGTGGTTGCGGATTTGGATGAATTGGATGTGAAGGTGGGGAACATGGGGCAGTCGAGGGATGATGATTTGCGGGCAAGGGAATTATATCAGAGGCTATGGAAGATATCGAAATTGCGGGATTCCATTTGGAGGCAAAAATCACGCATGACTTGGCTTGCGGAGGGTGACCGGAATACGAGCTTTTATCACAAGATGGTGAAGATTAGACAGTTACATAATCATATCGCTGGCATACAAGTGGGGAACCGATGGGAAACTAATCCTGAAAGCATGAAAATCATGTTCCAAAAGGAATTCCAGCGGCACTTTGATAAGCCTAAGTCAGCGGGTTTCATGGTGCCACACGTGACGTTTGGAAGGTTGTCGAGTGACCAGCAGCGAGGCCTTGAAGTGGCTTTCTCAGAAACGGAAGTGTGGGCTGCGATTGGGAGTTGTGAGGGGGAAAAGGCACCGGGACCGGATGGATTTCCATTCGAATTTTTTAAGCGAGGTTGGCAGTTTCTAAAGGAGGATGTGATGTGCTTTATGAATGAATTTCATGATTCCAGCCAATTACCTACAGGTATTAATTCAACATTTGTTGTCTTGATTGCGAAGAAGGATTGTCCGCGCACGATTGGGGACTATCGACCAACATGTTTACTGAATTCAGTTTATAAAATTTTGGCGAAATGCTTGGCGAAACGCCTACAGGAGGTGCTGCCTTTTCTAATTTCTGATGTGCAATCAGCTTTTATCCGTGGGAGACAAATATTGGATGGCATTTTACTAGCTAATGAGATAATACATTCCATGAAGAAAGCTAATTGGGCGAATGGAGGTGTGCTTCTAAAATTAGACTTCGCAAAAGCCTACGATTGTATTGATTGGGGATGCCTAAGTAGAATTATGTGTGATATGGGATTTGGGGAGAGATGGAGGGATTGGATTATGGAGTGTGTGTGTTCAGCCCGTCTATCGATTTTGATCAATGGAAGTCCTTCGAAGGAATTTCCGATGAGGAGGGGAATTCGACAGGGTGATCCATTGTCACCTCTTTTGTTTGTGATTGTTGCTTAGATTTTCCATCAATACATGGTCAATGCGGAGCGTATGGGATTGGTAAAGGAGTTTGAGTGGTGGGGGAGTTTGATAGAATTGAATTTCTCTAACATTGAGTATTTGAAACACTAATTTAATTGAGATTGATAATTGTTCAGGTTTGAGTTTGTGACCTGATTTCCACATTGTTCATTCTTAAAAAGTTCTTGGTGCAACCTACTCGTTGAAGAAGTAAAATTGAGATATGGTGAATATGGAAGAATCCAGCCACATATCCAGGATCTTACCAAAACATTGAATACGGAGCATGCGATACGTTCAGTTCGTACACGACAAAACTTATTATGTTAGACTATATTTCAAAGTTAAAAAAATCTAGTTTAAGTTTTTTGCCAAGCTTCTTTTGTAACTTATAAATAATGTTTTGGTGTGCGAATTAAGGGAGCGCATCATCTTGAATTATTTTGAAACTATAATGAATTTCTTCTCTTTTATTTTTGCGATAATTATGTTTATCGTTATCTTATAATATAAATGGCCAAACCTCATTTTATAAATAAAGTCTTTTGAACAAGCACATTTAGTCGGTTGGCCAAGCTACTCATCTTTATTCTCACATATTCCCTGAAGTCATGGGTTCTAGAACCATTAAGAACACCCCCTATTTCCCTAGAGAGTGATATAGGTAACAAACGCCCATTAAAATACCAGAACAAACTCGAACAAAATAAAGCAAACGCATAGCCACTTACGCCATCATGAAAAACCAAGACGGGCGATCAATACCACCCTTCGCCAAAGAGTCGTCAAAACTATACACTTCCTGATATATATTGTGGAAACACAGACACGACAACGACTCGCGTGCCTTATTAAATTAACAGAACCATCGTCAATAATTCCAAGGTTGATTCTCCTTGTACAAATGCCACGGCAACGCCACCTTCGATCGGCGACGAATTCAACACCGTAAGCAATAGGACGACTAATTTGTGACTGGAGAGAGGTGACAAACATGGTGGCGTGGGAGGTGACGTGCACGACGCGGCGGTGGGTAGATCCGACGGCTAACAGGGGTAAAAACCCTCTTTCTCGATGATGAAGATGATGGTAAAGCAAAGGGACGGTAGGTGAACGGTCAATTCAAATATTAAATATGTTTTAACATACTTCTCAAACTTAATTCAAAAGTCTTTCAAAGCAACACTTAATAGATACGAGCACTTGGCTCAGTGGTTAAAACTTTAGCATTTATCATAGGTTTGGTTCACAGAATCTAAAATTTAAGATGAAAATAAGATTATAGAATATAAAATTCTAAAATATGATTAAGAGGAATTTTACCTAATCTTATCTGATTAATAACTAATAAGGACGATAGAGGTAGGCAAAAATTCGATTTGACTCGAAAATTTTGAATTTTTTGACTTGACGTAAAAAAAATCGACTTGAATCGTAATTTCACAAAATCAATTAGACTAAAGTGTTATAAAATGATACTCAAGTAACTTAAAAATATTAGTAATTAGTATATTAGTTTCCAAGTTCGAGTCGAATTTTTCAACTCTGCCTAATATATATAAATCTTGACCATTGATTGTAGTTTGGTGTGGTTAGGAAGGGTTGGTGTAGAGCTGACAGGAATGGATGAAATTATGTAATGGTTCTCGAGCCTCCCAGTCCCACCGCTTTCATTGCTTCAACTGACTTAAATGCCTACACTGAAATGGATACGACATGTCTTTAATGTAGTTTGGTAGGGTTTTTGTCTTTAATGGATATATACGACATGTAACCGTTTCCTGCATTTGATAATAACAAAAACAATAGAGAAGCATCGGCATCAGTCACACTACGTGAAACGTGGCCGCCGGTGGTCCTTACGATTCCCACCGCTTTCATTGCTCCGATTTCAGTGCCTACTGAGAAATGGATACAAGTTTTAATACAAAGACTCATTCATGTCTCATGCATTTAACGTAGGGAGTTATTTTGATTCTTGAAATTTGGAATATGCTTCTGATGATATTTTGAATTAGGGAGGCTCAACTCGAATAAGGTTTATTGGCACGTGTATCGTTTTATCTCTATGGTGTAGAAATATTAACAATTAAATTTGAATAAAAATTCGAACAACTCAACTAACTTAAAAATTTTACTTGATTCGACTCGATTTCATCTAATACTCCACTTAATTGAAACTAGTTAGGAAGGGTTGGTGTAGAGAGGACAGCAATGGATGGAAATATGTAATGGTCCTCGAGACTCCCACCGCTTTCATTGCTTCGACTGATTTACTTCAATGCTTACACTCAGCCCTCAGGGATATAATATAACGTTTTGAAATGTTTTGCGAATAGTTTGTATAACATTCATTTATTAAGCTAAATAAATTAGTATAAACGAAAATTTTATGTTCACTAATAAAACACAAACAAATGTCACTAAGTTTATTTATGTTCATGAACAAATTTGTCTATCGACTCATATATAAGTTTGTTTATCCGGTTCCCCTTTTCTTTCTTTCTTTTTTACATTTTAAATGAATATGTTCACGAACCTTAAACGAACATTGACGAGGGATGCTGGCACTGCACAAACAAACAAATTTTTTGAGTCTGCTGGTTGCCTGTTGCATGCAGTGCAGTGCAGTGCAACTGAACAAGACATACAATTCAAATTATACTCTATGATTTCTCATTAAGAAATAATTATTGCCGAGTAACAAAAAATTCACCATCGGTTTCCGTTATTTTTGCAACAATTTCGGTTTAGGTCTTTCCTTGATCTCTCAATCTAGATTGCCCTTGAAATCCCTTGACGTTTCTAGCCGCAAGTGTTCCCTTTACTGGATTTGAAGCACTTGGTTCCAAGATGAGGAATTTGATAGAATGGAATTAATTGCTCTCACAGTGAGTATTTGAAAGACTAATTTAATTCAGATTGATTATTGTTCAAGTTAGAGTTTCTGACCTGAATTTCACATTGTTCATTCTTAAAATATGGATGAAAGGGTATGCAAAAATTGGACTTGATTCGGAAAACTCGAATTTTTCGATTCAACGCGAAAATAAAATTCGTTTCGAATTATAATTTCACACTCGGTATGTTTCTTCCATATTTTCCGTGAGGCGAATGGCTTAGCAGACGCGTTGGCAAAGGAGGGGGTAACACGGATTTCTTTATTTTGTGCTTGTTAGTGTTAGCGTCTTGGTTTTGTTTCCGATTGTGGTTTGTTGGACCCTTGTATTACCACATACGGTTCGTACTCTTTTCCTCCGTTAGGCTTTAGGGAGGTTTTTAACGAAGCGACCGTTGTGGCATTTTGGTTGTATATTTTTCTTAATATACGACATCATTGAGCAAAAAAAAAATGAAATTCGAATAACTCAAACATTTTAGTAATTACTGTGTCATTCTTTTAAGTTCGAGTTGGGTTTCTCAACTCTGCCCGATAAATATGTCACATATGAGAAAAATATGAAGATACACATATATTGTATATCGTTTTAGAAAGCCATTTAAATTGGAACTATTAGTACCATAACATATAAATATTAACAATTAAATTTGAACAGAAACTCGAACAACTTGACTAACTCGAAAAAATTTACTTGACTCAGCGCGGCTCGATCAAGTACTCGGCCTTAATGGACAAAATGTAAGATTGGAATGTTTGGATTAGGAAATGTAAGATTACTTAGTATATTTTACTAAATTGCTATTATTAGGCCTGTAAACGAACGGAACAAACACGAACGAGGGTGTGTTCATGTTTGTTCGTTTATTTTTAACCGAACAAATAAACGAACACGAACAACTAAACGAACATAATTTCTTGTTCATGTTTTTTTGTTAAAATAATAAACGAACACAAACGAACGCAAACAGACATTGAGTATTGTTTAAATTTTTTTCTTAAGAAGTCCCGTACATTGAGTATTGTTTACTTTTTTTCTTTTTTTTCTTCATATTTTTAATATATGTTTTTATTTTGTTAAAATATTATCCTTTTGTTATGAAAAATAATAAATATAAATGAACATGTGTGAATAGTTTTAAACGAACGGATTACCGAACGTTCACGAACGTAAATGAACGAACAAGCTCTTTGTTTGTGTGTTTGTTCATTTAATTAAACGAACATAAAATCTTGTTCATGTTCGTTTGTTTAATAAATAAACGAACTTTCCGTTGAACGATTCACGAACAATTTACTAAACGTTCAGTTCGTTTACGACCCTTGCTATTATTACAGAATTTGTATTTTAAACAAAATTAGTTATTTTCAAAATTTTGATATATTTAAGTGTATAAAAAATAAAATTTGAATTTCTCAAAAAAAAAGTAATTGATTAAAATTATTAAAAACAAAAAATTAGCTATTATTACACAAGTGTTTCCCTTTACTGGATTTGAAGCACTTGGTTCCAAGATGAGGAATTTGATAGAATTGAATTTCTCTAACATTGAGTATTTGAAACACTAATTTAATTGAGATTGATAATTGTTCAGGTTTGAGTTTGTGACCTGATTTCCACATTGTTCATTCTTAAAAAGTTCTTGGTGCACCTACTCGTTGAAGAAGTAAAATTGAGATATGGTGAAAATGGAAGAATCCAGCCACATATCCAGGATCGTACCAAAACATTGATCCGGGTCGGGGTGCATTTTTTCCCGAGTTAGCTCCTAAAGTCTTTTTCAGGACGTTTTGCCCCCTTAACTAAAAATCATGATCTCATATGTCCACTCGACTTTTTTAAATCAAATATTTTAAATCGATTTTAAAATATGTTAAATATTTGATTTAATATTTTAAATTAAATTTCTTTTCTTTTAAATCAAATATTTTTTAAATTTAATATTTAATATTTTAATAAATATTTGATTTAATTTAAATATGAAAAATAAAAAAAATATTTGAATATTTTAAATCGAATATTTTTTAAAATCAAATATTTAATAATTTTTAGATTTAAATTAAATCGAATGTTTGTGTGATTATACAAATCTCAAGTGAACTAAGTTCGAGTCTCCTTCTTTTTCTCCTAACATTTACTGCATTATAAGATATGTATATAAAATGGTGCAACTTATATCACTAAGAGTAGCTTGGCTTAGTGGTAAAGGCATGAGTATTTGTTCTCTTGGTCCTAGGTTTGAATCACCCCAATATAATTCTTCATTCTTATTTAATTTTCCTTTAACCAGGTGGTGACATGTGTCACCACTTGATTGACGTGTAATTTTACAAATTTCCGTTAACTGCCACGTCACTCCTCCGTTAGTTTTACAAATTTTAATCCATTTGCTTAGTTCGATGGTCAAAATAGGTATCCATTAATAGTTCAGTGGTCATTGGTGTATTTTACCCTATAAAATATGATTATGAGCATGGGCGGAACATCGATTGGGCCTAAGTGGACCTGACCCACCCCAACTTTTTATGGGTTAATTGCATTTTAACCCCTAAAATTTTAAAACTATTAAAGTTAAGTCTTGACCCCTCTCAAAAGTAAATTTGGTTTAATTTTATTAAGACCCTATCCGTTTTGAAGTTAATAGAATTAAATTTTGTCAAATTTTTTCGTCTAATTTTTATTTAAGAGATGCCTATTTTAAAATTAATAATATTAAATCTCAACCCTCTATTTTAAGATTATTTTTAAAGAATTGTTAATTTTAAGAATAAGTGACTTGGCCCTTCCCATAACTTTATTCTCGTTTTGACTTCTTCCATAATTTCATCTTAATTCCGCCCCAAATTATGAGTAATCTTGTATAATTTTATTTGATAAAAATAGACGATAAGATTAAGCAAAAATTCGATTTGAATAAAAAAACTGAATTTTTGATTTGACTCAAATTCAGGACGGAGCCTTGTGTATATTGAGAGGTTCTCTTGCCCACATCCACCGATTTGCTTTACATTTGATCTCTCTCTCTCTCCCCCTTTTTCTCCCGGAAGATTTTTAAATTTTGACGATATATTATTTTTATGGAGGTATTTATTTTTGTTTGAGATTTTGATGGACTAATCCCTATAATGAGATGCTTTGTGTTTGTAACATCTCTCATAATTGTTTAATAAAAATTCAGTAGCCATTTGTCAAAAAAAAAACAAGCATGTAAATAAATTTGTTCGTCAACATAAACGAATCGAACATATCTATATTTATACTCGTTTGTTTAATTAAATAAACACAAATATTTTAGTTCATACTTATTTATTTAATTTAGTAAACAAAAACATATACAAAACGGTAATTATCGTAAGGTTGATGAGAGTCATGCATGAACTAAAAATAGGAAATGGAAATCACCGGGGGTAGACGGGTAGTCAATTATCAAGTTCGCAGCATGTAAATTTAAACATTTTAGGATAAAAATCCTCTGACCCTTTTCGATGCTCTTTCTATGCTTTAATAGTAAAAAATATTAAAAAAAATTAAATTTTAAGTTCTAATCTTAAATTTTAAATTCTAAATCATACCCCTTAAAAATACTCCATATCCTAAATTTACTAAACCTTAACCTTAAATCCTAAACCCTAAATCCTAAACCTAATTTTTAGTATGAGTGCATGAATAGAGACACTGAAAAGGGTGGAGGATTTCTATTCAACATTTAATGGATATATTCTCTTCTAACATTTAATATTAGTTTCGTCCTTATTTATAGTCATTTAGGGTCTACTTATTCGAGTAAGTCGAAGAAAAGAACCGAGAAGAAATAAAATAGAAAATATGCTTATTTTTCATCTTAATGCATGGAAATAAATTATTTTTGAATTAGAACAGAAAAAAGGAGAGCTGTGAGAAGGTTGATCCGAGGGTCTAAATTAAGCATGCTTTTCATCCAAGAGTCCAAATTGGAGGAACATAAATTGTGGTTGTTTAGAAGACTGTGGCCAGGCAAAACGGGGAGTTGGGTTGCGTCTCCGGCTGAGGGCTCCTCGGGCGGATTGGCCACGCTGTGGGACAACAACGTGTTTGAGGTGGAGTCAAAGGTTGTCCAGAGCAGACTGATTCTGGTGTCTGGTTTTTTCAAAGCTTCGAATTTCAAGTGTTCCTTTCTGAATATTTATGCACCGAATGCGGATGCGGATAGGAAAGTTTTTTTCGATCAGTTATGTTGCTTACTGTCCAGCTGCCTGAGTCCTTGTGTTGTAGTAGGCGATTTTAATGTTGTTCTGTCCAGAGAAGAAACGCTTGGGGGGAGTGCCAATTTGCAAGCAATCAAAGTCTTCAATGAGTTTTTAAATTCCAACAGGTTACTCAACTTACCCATGGTTGGTGGGAGATTTACTTGGGCTCGAGGGAACCCCATAAGATCAGCTAGCCGGATAGATCGATTTCTTCTCCACCCGGATTTTCTCGCAGCATTTCCACTGTTATTGCAGCAAGCAGAGCCGAGAAGTTTATCCGACCACTGCCCGGTGTTATTAAAGGTTGAGAGTGCAAGTGGGGGTAAAAGGCCGTTTAAACTTTTTTCGCACTGGATGGATAATAATGATTTTAGTAAGATGGTAGACAAGATCATTGAAGACAACAGAGGTGTGGGAATGGACAGACTACTGGGGCTACTGAAAGCAGAAATCAAGGCATGGGTGTCCAAGCAAAAAATAGAGGAGGTGGATACCATCAGTGCGATAGAAAAAAACATCGACAACCTGGAATGCGAGATGATGAATCCGACCAACAAGAAGGACGTATCGGCAGAGTTGGGTGAACTCAAAAGTAAGCTGTGGGACATTTAAAGGAAAGAAGAGAGGGAGTGGATACAGAAATCGAGACTTAAATGGTTCCATGAGGGGGATAAGAACACGCGGTTTTTTCATACTATTGCCTCTTTGAGGGATAGATCAAATCGTATCTCAAGACTAAAAACGGGAAATGAGTGGATTGATGATCCCAAATCCATTTCCAGGTTGTTCGAACAGTTCTACAGGAAAGGCTTTAACGGTTCAGTCTCTATCCCTGTGAAGAGGTTTTGTGGAGGGTTCAAAAGGTTGGATGCGGCCACAGTTTCGCTTCTAGAAAACCAGTTTACGCAGGAAGAAGTTTGGGATGTAATCAAGTCATTGGATGGTACCCGAGCGCCCGGTCCAGATGGTTTTAATCTGGATTTTTTCAAGCGTTACTGGTCACTCCTTAAGCCTGAAATAATGGGGCTTTTCGAAGCATTTTACAATTGCGAACTGCCGCTGGAAAAGATCAACCAATCGTTCGTGACATTGATCCCGAAGATCGCCGACCCTGTCCGTATTGAAGATTACAGACCGATAAGCTTGGTCGGGAGCTTATACAAGTTAATCGCAAAAGTTCTAGCGAAGAGGCTGGCTGGATGCTTAAATGAACTAGTGGGTGAGACACAATTTGCCTTTCTGCCAGGCAGGCAAATAGTCGATTGCTCTTTCATCGCTAACGAGACCATCGACTATATCCTTAAGAGTAAGAGCAGTGCTATTATTTTCAAAGCTGACTTCAAGAAGGCGTATGACACTGTCGAGTGGGATTTCTTAGACCTCATTCAAAAGGAAATGGGGTTCGGGTGTAAATGGCGTAAATGGGTCAACCTGTGTATATCTACGGCAAAAATCGCGGTCCTCATCAACGGTCAACCTTCGAATAGCTTCAACATCAGTCGTGGCTTAAGGCAGGGGTGTCCGTTGTCCCCGCTGCTTTTTAATCTTGTGGGTGAAGGTTTAAATGTACTTATCAGCAAAGCCATGGCGATCGGGATTGTAGAAGGCATCAAAGTGGGCGAAAATGGACCGAAGATTTCACATCTTCAGTTCGCAGATGATTTGGTGGTATTTTCGAAGGCTAGTGAGGAAAAAGTAAGAAATATCAAAAGGGTGCTCAGAGTCTTTGAAGTTGCATCATGATTAAAACTGAATTTGAAGAAGACAAAGCTTTATGGGATCAATGTAAAGCAAGCTGAGTTGAGTTCGTGGGCAGCGGTGATTAAGTGCGAAGTAGACGTTTTGCCAACTTCATATCTCGGGCTTCCTCTAGGATATTCGCGAAATGCAGTCGAAATATGGGAACCAATATTAGCAAAATTTCAGAAGCGGCTCGGAGGGTGGAAGGGTATGCTCCTGTCGTTTGGTGGAAGGTTGGCCTTGATCAGGGCGGTCCTATCTAATTTACCTTGCTACTTTTTAGGACTTTGGAAAATGCCGGCATCCATTGCTGATAAACTTAACAGATTGATTGCGAAGTTTCTATGGGGCTCTACGGATAAAAAACAGATTCATTGGGTGAAGTGGGAGTTGGTCGCTCGTCCCAAAGAAGCTGGAGGTTTAGGCTTCTACGACATGAAAGTTCGGAATAGATCGATGCTAAACAAGTGGTTGTGGAGGTTCTGCTTTGAACCGAATAGCCTTTGGCGAAAGGTTGTTGTTGCTAAGTACAAGCTTGATGATAAGAGTCTTGTCCCTTCTCTTACCAGTTCTAGGTTGTTTTCTCGTCTGTGGTGGAATATCACAGAGCCATTGCGAGATCCCAACGACTGCTTTACAAAAAATTTACGGCTTGTGTTTGGGGATGGTTCTAGGATTAACTTCTGGTCTGATTTTTGGATCGGAAATGGCCCTCTTAACCTCTGTTTCCCAAGGATTTTCGCCTTGGCGATCAATAAAGTGGGAAAAGTGACGGATTTTGGCAAAAAGACTAACGACATTTGGGCTTGGAAGATTGATCTTAGGAGAGGTCTGTTCGATTGGGAGAGAGGTCAGTGGGATACTTTCAATTCTCTGTTAACTACAATGGCTAAATCAGCAGTTGATGAGGATCAGTTAAGATGGCTTGGGGCTGACTCGGGCTTATACACTCCTAAAGCGTATTGTGCTGCGGCTGCTACGGATGGTGCCCAGCCTGATAAACTGTGGAAAGGATTGTGGACGAATCATGTCCCTCCAAAAGTGGAATGCTTCCTTTGGAGAGCTTTCCAGGGGAAAATTCCTGTTAAATCCGAACTTCGGAAGAGGGGAGTTAGTATTGATGAAGGAGCCAAGTGCTATGCTTGTGGCAGGTGTGAGGAAACCACGGAGCACTTGCTGTTATCGTGTGATCGTACTTGGCTGATTTGGCAAAGGTGGTGCAATTTCTGGAATATTAAAGTGGTTATCCCTAACAATCTGAAAATATTTTGGTGTCTGTGGGAGGATCTCCCTATTAAGCACTCCTTTAAACATATATTTCGGGTGGCATTTTTTGCCATAGTTTGGGAAATTTGGTTGCACAGGAACGCCGTGGTGTTCAAGAATAAAAGGTGGGACTCAGTGAGCTTATTCGCCTCTGCCATGACAAGAATCTGGTCTTGGTGTAAAGCAAATTGGCCAGAAATTTATGTTCCAATCAGTGAGTTTATGGCTCATCCCCAGCTAGTTTATACAAACCCAAAGTCGAAAATAAGGCTGCGTGCTTCGAAATGGATTGCTCCTCAAATGGGATGGCTCAAATTCAACGTAGACGCAGCGGTACGTGGAAGCGTTGGCATTGCAGGTATCGGGGGAGTTCTTCGCGATCATACCGGGAAGATTCTACTCACATTCGGCATGCCCATTGGAGTGATTGACGCCACTGGTGCAGAGTTGAGAGCAATCTTTGAAGCAGGTAATATCTTTGAAAAGTCTAGCTGGTGTAATTCTCATAAACTCATCGTCGAATCTGATAGCCAATTGAGTGTCAAATGGATTTCGGAACCAAGCCAGGCACCGGACCCGTTCGCGCCTATAGTGAAAAATTGCAGTTTGAAGTTTCTGCACCAAGATTGGCAGGTTGTTTTTGCTTATAGGGAATCTAATGGAGTAGCTAATAACATAGCGAAGAAGGCCATAGGTTACACGTGTCTAAAGGTTTGGAAGGAAGGAGGTCACTAATCGTGAGAAATGAGCTCTTGCAAAATCGGTGTGCTGTTTACAGCGTTGCAGGGGCTGACGCTGGATGGTTGACGATTTTGGCAGTGATGAAGGAGTGCGTGGAGATGGCTTAGGCTTAATGGTTACATCGGGCTGTGAGTGTTGGCTGTCCCTTAGTATTTTGGTTTGGATTGTTCAGTCCCTTGTGTGGATCCCATGATTGTGTTAGAACGACTCGGATTGCACATAGCGCACTCTTTTTCCTCCACTTAGGACGTAGGGAGGTTTTTTAACGAGGCCTATTGCAATCCGTTGCACTTTGTTCGGCGAAATTAAAGCAATAAAATTGCATAACTTTCAAAAAAAAATAATAAGGTAATAGAAAATGGGAGTGATATATTTTTTTCAATATAACACTTACATTACCCAAAGACTTTCCAAAACTCCTAAAATTGAAGTTAAGGATGACGAAACATATTTTTTTAAAGATTAGGGGTAAAAGATAATATATATTTCATTTTTCATATTAAATAGAACGGTAAAAAAATCATATCATATTTCTCCCCTATTTTTTTTTGAATTTTGAAATGATACCGAATTTTATTGAAACAAAAGTACAACAATAACAACGCAACCAATCAAAAAGAGAATTTTGGGACTGTATAAACTCAAAGGTGCAATGATAGTCGAAGCCTTCTTTTGAATCTTACGTCCATCATCCATAATAACCCAGTAATCGTCAACAATACTCCTTTGCCTCTATCTAACTAGAGGCTTTAGAAATGATGGACTGTCGAGCGAACCAAAGCAAACTTACACGCTGCTTCGCAAAACATATATGAATACATCAACAAACAATCACAAAATAAAATCTAACCATTGAAAGAGAACCGACAATCGCAAATCAGATATGAGCGACATGAGAATCTCAACACAATCACATATCAACCGCAGAGGTAGGCGAACAAAGTGTCATTAGATAGAGGAAACATGCCACAAGAGCGAAGTAAAAAATGTGTGGCAAAAGCAGATGAACATGCGCAAAATGTGCGAAAAGAAAGAGGCCAAACAAAATAGATTTTTATTGAAAATTAGAATAAAAACGAAAGAAAAATAACAAATCAAAACGGGATACTAGAAAACAATGATAACGATGAATACCAAAGGTCGGCAACCATTATCAAAATTGATGTCACCGTCGACAAAATCATAAAAGCAAGGCTTGCGAGACTCCGTAGAGGTATCAAACATGGGGCCATTGTAGAGATTAAAAATCATCTATCCTTTTTAGTGTCCCTTTCCATGCTTTGACAATAAAAAAATTAAATACTAAGTTTTGACCTTAAATTCTAAATTTTAAACTCTAAATCTTAAAAATACATCCTACTTCAATTCCCTAAACTTCAACCCTAAATCTTAAATTTAAATTTTTAATCTTGCCTTTAAAAATTTAGGGTAAATGCATAAAAAAGAGCATACGATTTGGATTCCATTATAGATCTTATTGGTATTGATTTTATTTTGGATGTGTTGTTTATGGTGGATGGTTATGGTGGTTGGTGGAGGATGGTTATGAAATTTTTTTTATAATCACGAATGTGATTGATTTTTATTTAATAATCTTTAAAGTAGCCGGTTAAAGCACTCAATTTACACTTTTTTTTTATTGTGGCGTCGTAACTTATTAAGAGCAAAAATTTTCTTTTCTCCCCTAAATAAAAATTGTTAAAATAAATAAATAAAGGAAGATTAGGGTTTTAATTAAAACACACTCATTTAAAATCTTGTTCACAGAACAAATAATTTGTCTTTTTTCTCCTTTTTAATCTTTCATCATTCTAATTTGTCGTATCTTTAATGTCTTTTTGCAAAGAAAAAAAAATTATTAATGATAAGATTTTTAATGTGTACCTTACCGAAGGATATTCTACTCATTAAAATATGTTTATTTGATTAATAATCAGTTAGTCTAGCAGGATGAAATATTAGATCTCTTAAATAAGATCAAAAACTTAAATTTTGACATTATATAATGAAAATATATATCATTTTTTTCATGCACATTACTCAAAATGTTATCCTTTGGTTAGTGGATCAGCAATGTTATCCTTTGATCTTACAAAGTCAATAGAGATAACTCCATTTGAGATCAGTTGTCTGACGGTGTTATGTCGACGGCGCATATGCCTTGACTTACTGTTATACATGAAACTCTGTTCCCTAGCAATTGTTGCTTGATTGTCACAATGTATACATACTGTGGGCACAGGTTTCGACCACTCAGGGATATCCTCAAGGAATTGACGAAGCCATTCTGCTTCTTCTCCAGATTTGTCTAGAGCGACAAACTCAGATTCCATTGTGGATCTGGTTATAATAGTTTGTCTTGAGGATTTCCATGACACGGCTCATCCCCCCAAAGTGAATACATATCCACTTGTGCCTTTGGTATCTTGAATATTAGATATCCAACTGGCATCAGAGTATCCTTCTAAGACAGCGGGGTCTCTGGAATAATGCAGTCCGTAGTCCCGAGTATATCTTAGATATCTCAGTATTCTCACAATTGCTTTCCAGTGATCTTTCCCTGGATTGCTTGTGAATCTGCTTAAACTACTCACAGTAAAAGCGATATCTGGTCTAGTGCAGCTCATGAGATACATTAAGCTGTCTATGACTCTTGCATATTCCACTTGGTGGATACTTTCCCCACGATTCTTTGATAGATGTGAACAAGGATCTAACGGAGTTAAGGCTATGCCAGAATCCTCCTTATTAAATTTCTCAAGAATCTTGTCCACATAGTGTGACTGACTTAATATGAGACCCTCCGGTGACCTTTTGATTTGGATGCCCAGAATCGTATCGGCCAGTCCCATATCTTTCATGTCAAATTTCGAATTTAACATGTTTTTGGTACGTTTTACCATTTCATTGTTGCTTCCAACAATAAGTATGTCATCAACATATAAACATAGAATGACATATCCAATGTCTATAGTTTTGACATATATACATTTGTCACACTCATTTATTTTGAAACCGTTAGTCATCATGACATTATCGAATTTCTCATGCCATTGTTTTGGCGCTTGTTTAAGTCCATAAAGAGACTTAACCAATATGCATACTTTCCTTTCTTGACCTAAAACTACATAACCCTCAGGTTGTTCCATGTAAATTTCTTCATCAAGATCTCAATTTAGGAAAGCTGTTTTAACATCCATTTGATGTACTTCTAGGTTTCGCAGAGCAGCTATTGCGAGTATCATCCTTATGGATGTTATTCTTGATACAAGGGAAAATGTATCGAAGTAATCAAGGCCTTCTTTTTGTCGGTATCCTTTGATTACCAACCTTGCCTTGTACTTATCAATTGTTCTATCTGCTTTTATTTTTCTTTTAAAAATCCATTTTGAATTTAGTGGTTTAATTCCAGGAGGAAGGTCCACTAATTCCCATGTATGGTTTTGCATGATGGAATCAATTTCGCTCTTAATGGAATCTTTCCATAAGGTGCCTTCAGAGGAGCATATAGCATCACTATACGTTAGAGGTTCAGCTTCCAGCATAAAGGTTAAGAAATCAGATCCAAAGGATTTTTCTACCCTTGCTCATTTGCTCCTTCTTTGCTCTATTTCATTTTCAGCCTCTTGTTGATTACTTGGAATCATTTCATCCAAAGTTTGTTCTGTTGAACTTTGATCAAGTTCCCTAGATTTATAAGGGAATGTATTTTCAAAGAATGATGCATTCTTTGATTCCATTATCGTGTTCTTGTGAATCCCAGGATTTTTTGATTCATACACAAGAAATCGATAAGCATTGCTATGTTCAGCATAACCAATAAAAATACAATCCACAGTTTTTGGACCTATTTTCATTTGTTTTGGTAATGGAGCCATTACCTTGGCAAGACACCCCCACATTTTCAAGTGTTTGTAGGAAGGCTTTCGACCTTTCCACAACTCATATGGTGTCTTATCCTTTTCCTTTCGAGGAACCTTATTCAAAAGGTAATTAGCCGAAAGAACTGCTTCCCCCCACATGTTCTGTGGTAACCCAGAGCTTCCTAACAAAGCATTCATCATTTCTTCTAGAGTCCGATTTTTACGTTCGGCTAGTCCATTAGATTGGGGAAAATATGGTGGTGTTACTTCATGAATAATTCAATGTTGTGAACAATATTCACCAAATGGATTAACATATTCACCACCACGATCACTTCTTACCACCTTAATCTTTTTATTAAGTTGGTTTTCAACTTCTTGCTTATAGAGTATAAATTTCTCTATAGCTTCGTCTTTGCTTTTAAGCAAATATACATAGCAATACTTTGTGCTATCATCGATGAAGGTAATAAAATATTCATTTCCTCCTTTAGTTTGAATAAATTTCAAATCACATACATCGCTATGTATTAGATCAAGTGGTTCTGTACGTCTTCCAATTGTTTGAAAAGAAGACCTTGTTAATTTTGCTTCTACACACGTTTCACATTTATGGTAATAATTAATGTGAAACGAAGGGATGTGTTCCAAGTTAATTAACCTACATAAGGTATCATAATTAACATGTCCAAGTCTACCATGCCATAAATTAAATGATTCGAGCATGTAAGCAGAAGAAGAAGCTGCATTCCTATTCATTATTTTGGATTTTACAGAGATAGCATTGAGTTTCCACATTCCATTCAATACATATCCCCTACCCACAAACATCCCCCCCTTTGACAGAATTAACTTCTGGGACTCAAAAACCATTCTAAAACCATGAACACTTAAAAGTGTTCCAGAAACAAGGATTTTGCGTACGTCAGACACGTACAATACATTCTGCAGCTTGAGTTCTTTTCCAGAAGTCATCTTCAAGACCACTGTTCCCTCCCCTTTGATCTTGGAAGTCGCAGCATTTCCCATGTAGAGCTTCTCCCCATTGTCGCAAGGTATCAGCTCAGAGAAAGAATTTTCGTCACAACATATATGGCGAGTGGCTCCAGTGTCAAGCCACCATTCCCTCGGGTTAGAGTCAACCAGGTTGACTTCAGAAATCACCACGCACAGATCTTCATCCTCTATAGCATTGGCCTCCTTAGCTCTAGCTCTTTTCGGATGTCTGCATTCAGAGGACCTGTGCCCCATCTTGCCACAATTGAAGCACGACCCTTTGAATTTCAACTTTTTGGAGACTCCGCCATTGGGCCTCAGATTTGACTTGGCCTGGTGATGTTGGGGTTGCTTACCCTTCTTGACTTCGACAACATTTGCCTTGGCCTCTTTGAAAGCAAGTTTCCTGGCATTACCTCTGTTGTCCTCTTCAATTCGAAGTCTGGTGATTAGTTCTTCCACTGACATTTCCTTTCTCTTATGCTTCAAATAATTTTTGAAGTCATTCCATCCGGGAGGCAGCTTTTCCGTGATGGCAGGTACTTGAAAAGATTCACTGATAGTCATCCCTTCTGCAATAATTCCATGAATGATTAGTTGAAATTCTTCAACTTGATTTACTACTGGTTTTGAATCAACCATAGTAAAGTTCAAAATTTGGCTACTAAAAACTTTTTAGCCCCAGCATCCTCTGCTTTGTACTTATTATCCAGTGCTGCCCACAGCTGCTTTGCTGTTTTGTACACATCATATACCGGATACAACGAGTCTTGTAGTCCGTTGAGGATGTAGTTTCGACACAGAAAATCAGCATTGTTCCAAGACTCTGTGATACTGAAGGCGGTGAGATCATCCACCTCTCCTTCTCCATCCCCTACGGCGACAATTGGGGGATCTTCCTTTAGATACTTTGCCAGATTCAGCATGGTCAGATAAAACAACATCTTCTGTTGCCATGTCTTAAAATTCTGTCCGCAAAATTTCGACGGCTTCTCATTGTGACTCATTGCCACTGCCGTTGCATTCAGATTCGGTATCTGTTGTTTCGGAGTCTGTGCAGGTGCAAGGACCTTAGCAGTAGAATCAACAAAATCTCCAATAGTCATCGTTTTTGTTCAAAAGAAACAAAGAGGAATTAAAATAAATTCCAATAAACAGAAAATTAATTTCTCGTTTATTACTGACAATTTCTGTAAACAGATTTGTCCAACTTTGAGATTTTAGCAAATCCGTTAAAACGGCAGGATAAATCCTGAAACCAATTTATTTGCTATCTCTATCACGATTATATCGTCTCAGATTATAAGAAAGTTAGAAGAAGAGATTTGTCTTAAGATTGTTACAAAGTATACAATCCAAGACGATAATAAAAGAAAATAAAATAAAGAAATAACTTTAATCAAATAAGAAGAGAAGAATTCTAAAACCAGATTGAAGTTGAGGCCTGCGAAGAGCAGTTTCCTTAAGACAAATTTCGACCACTCCGCGGTGCTTGATTTTGGTTGGTCGTTCGTCTCCCAGGATACAACAACAAGAAGATCTTCGACAGAAGCACGAACTGAAGAGATCTCGGACTAGAGCCTTGTCTTAGCCTATCATCGGTTAAAAGAAAAACGAGAGAGAAAACGTTTTTGGAGTGATTTGAAACTGAAGAGAAGCATTCTTTATATAGGGGAGTGGAGGAGGAAAAATATGTAAGGTAAATATTCCGAATTAAGGTCATTGACTTTATATCCGAGCAAAATCGGAAATAATCAATTAATGCCTTATTTAAACGGATATATTTCTTATGAATTGATTTAATACCTTTTAATATCCGATTTAATGAAAGTCACAAATTATTCTATTAAATTCGGAATATTAAAAAAGATATGTGTTATATAAGGAAAAAATTTAATTCGAAGTGGGTAAAATATCCGCAGGTTCTAAGTGGAACCCGACCGGTCCGGACATTCGCGTCGCCCACGACGTGCGAGCGCGCCCCAACCCGAATGGGTTCGACGAGCTTCGATTTGCACCCCCCTGCGCCTACGCGCGAGGCATAGTGTTCATTCAAGTCATTCAATGACTCCCAAGTGGGTTGGTGTATTTAAACCATTCCCAAGTTTGTTATCCCACCCATGTGGGATAAGGGGTTCATATTTTCCTTAACACAATTCATAACAACCTCACTTTGAGCATCAATTTCTCATTCATTTCTCAACCGTTTTGAGCATATGAGATATCGTTGTAAAGGTCTCATGGAGTAGAATATAAATTAATAAATTTATCATTCGAACATCCACCTTTACCACTAGTAAATATGGCTCAAAGTTTCCAATTTCTCACATTTTTCCAATAAAATACACTTTTGCAACCTACCGTATTGACGGTACACATGATACTCATACCGATACTTATCTCAAAACATAAAGAGCCGTTGGATGTAATAAAGAGGGCGTATCGATACGCGAGAAGGCGTATCTAAACAATAAAGGGGTCATACCGATATGGTTATAGGTCGTATCGATGCAATTTTTGCAAACTTAGACACTGCCAAACTCCGCATCGATATGCTACTGGGGTGTATTGGTACGAGTAACTGAAATTCAAAAGTTTACTGATTTCATCTAACTGACAAGGCAACGGTCATATAATAAATGAAAATATTTGAAAATCTTAACCCCCCGTATCGATACAGTATATGTTTGTATCGGTACACTTAAACAAAAAACCTTAAGCCCGGATGAATACTTTATCGCAACAGACATTGCCGTATCGATACAGACTCAACCAGATTGAAACGATAAATTCTAGTAGCCAATTAAGATGAGGCTGTATCGAAACGTTGGGATAGTGTATCGAAACACCTGTGTAGTTTTGTTAAGTTTGGCTTTGAAAACATTTTAGCTTTAAAAATTTGTGGGCTTAAGTTTTGACTTGGAAACATTTTAGCTTTAAAATCCTTGTCTATGTGAGACTTTCTAATACTTAAAAATTTATTTACCTTGCAATTTGGTCCTTACACTATTTGTTATATAAAAATCAAACATAGGTTTTCAATCTCCTTCTTTTTGATATAACAAAACCAAAGTAAAGTTTTAAGTTCTCCCCCTTAGTTTAAGCTAGGTTATGAAAGATTTAGTTTGAAAATTTTAGCTCATACCCTTCTCCCCCTTTTTGTTAGATCAAAATCAATGATAGAAGCAATATAATATAAGCAAGATTAAGCAAACAACATAAACTTCATTAATAGCTTAAAGCATAACAATTCAAAGCAAACTTAAAACCCTAAAAACATAAGCCAAATATCCAAAGCATATGTTCAAAGGGAAATAACATAGATGCATAAAAGAAAATCCTAATATGATATGTAATGATATGCAAGACTTAGGACTCGTCTTGATCTTCATCTTCCTCTTCACCTTCATTGTTGGTGTTATTACCTCGAGATTGTCGCCACTCATCATGAAAAGCTTGAAGGGAGATGTCCATGGAGGTTTGTTGAGTTTCAATCGAGGTAACTCGATTCTCAATGGAAAGGACTTTCTCATCCAAGATGGTGATCTTGTGTCGATTGCGGCAAATCCGAAATTCATGTTTGTGCCAAAAGAGGTGAATTGCTCGTTGAGAAAGGCCATGAGAGCATCCATGGACGGTTGAGCAACTTGAGCTTGGGGTTTCGCTTGAGGAGGCACACCTTGTTCGGGTCTATCTTCTTGAGGAATTTGATTGAGACGAACCCAATTACCCTCATAGTAGTGAAACTTGGAACGGATAAGAGAACACTCATTGATCGGATCTTTGAGAGGCTCTAGTAATTCATGCGAGCAACCAATCTCCATCTTTGAGAACAAGTAACTCAAAGCGGTGCCATAGGTGAATGAAGAGACAAGAGAAATGTGGCGATGTTGAACAAGATAAACCATTCCCACAATCATGATTTTGCAAAGGTTTGGGCGAATACCTTCATGAAAGCCACGAATCCAAAATTCATCGACTTGCCGGATTGTTGATAACTTTCCACCGGAGGGGCGAAACCACCAAGTGACCAAAAGGTGAAGGATACTATCATGCGCGTCAAGTAAGTTCACGGAACCATTGAGAATGTGTCCTAAAGAGTCTTCATCACTAACACCCTCATCTTCAAAACAAAATGTAACACCCCCTTCCCGGTCTGGTCGAGAACCGAGTCGGAAGGTGAAACCGATGATCAATACAGAAACCAGTGCAATAAATTTAATTTTATTGTTAAAAGTTTCAATCCACATCATACAATGAATCATTCCCACCAAATATTTTAGTCCAATTTATCCATACAAGCAATGATTAGTCATTCATGGGCTGAATTGTAATTAATACAAGTTTTAGGGACCAATTTGTAATTTCGACAAACTAGGGGTCCTACAATGCAATTGATATTACCATTTTAAAATTCACTACTTTAATGACATGTCTAAAAAATTTCATTCGATTTGAAGATCATTATCTCATTCAATTTAACCTTACAATGTTTAGTGACTAAATTGTGAAATTAGAAATCTGTTCAATGAGCCTTTAACTAACTTACCTAACCCCGTATCGAAACACCCTAGAGTTGTTTCGAAACAGGTGAATGATGGTCAACTCTTGTTGACATTACCCTTAAAACCGTACCGATACGGGCATACACGTATCGAAACGGGGTTGACCTCCTTTGACTCGTTTTGATACGCTATAAACCCGTATCGAAACGAGGGATTCGAGAGACAAAATATTTCGAAACGACCATGGAAGGTTCCGATACACCCTATTTCTGAGACCAAACTGTGCTTACCCGTATCGAAATGCCATCACCCGTTTCGATACGGCCTGACCTGTAATGACAGATTTTTGCTGATTTTTACTCAATTTGACCTATCGAACAATGTCCAAATGCAATGAAACTTTACACACAATATTTCAATAGTATAAAATAATGGCATGCCAAATTTCATGATCATACGAATCCATTTACTATGCTTTTACCTTTTTGAGCTAAATATGCATTCTTGTCCCAATTTAAACCAACCAAAAAGGCCATGTAGGGCCATTAACTAAGTTACGACATATGCACACCACAACATAACCAAAATGGGCATATTTGACTAGTTCAACTACTTTGCCACCTTCCTAGGAGTTCTTAGGATCAAAATACATTACTTTAAGGCTTGTAGTGACTTGTCTTGCCTAGCCAAATCTGATATTTCGACACTCGATCTTTCAACCTGAAAATGCATGAGATGTGACACGTTAGGCATACATTGCCTAGTGAGGTAGTCATAAACAATATGAACAACATTATATCAAATATAAATATACATGATCTCATGCTTATCAATGTCAAAGCTATGCATCAATATACAATGTTTAACATTTTCATTTCATAATTAATCCTTGGTTTGAATCAAGATAATGGATACACAAATTCCTACACCTCGCCAAATTAATGAATGGCCTGATCCCTCCGCCTCACCAATATGACCAATTTCAATACGCATCCCTCCGCCTCGCCAAATCAATATAGGTCGTAGCCTTAGAACCGTAGTCCACCCGTACACTGAGCTCATGAATTCTATGACATGCCAATTCTATCCAATGTCTATTCAAATCCAAGGTTCCAATGTTCATATCCATTTCAATAATCAATAGTATTCCCATGTCTGATGATTTCAATATTACCAATGACAAATATATATATATATATATCTCGTCATTAATATATCATAATCCAATGTCAATATCAATGTCCAATGATTTCTATACAATAATCCGATGACAGTTACTATATCAATGACAATGCACAATGACAATATCAATGACTATATCCGATGTTCAATAACAAACTTACTGACACTTACCAGGTGTCCGATTAACCATCCAATGCAATTTCTTCAACAAAAATGTTAGCAGTGAAATCTAAATTATCAAATAATGATCCAGGAAGGCCTTTCGCCTAAACCTGAGACTCTGACTACACTCACCTTAGCAATCCGAAGCTTTCAAGGCTCTCGGATAACAATCCCCTTGTGCCTAGCTTGAGATGAAGACGGTGAAATCTCTTTCTCCACTTTTTGAGCTAGAAAGTCAATAGAAAACTATTAGGTTCGACATTTCAATCAAATTCAATACAACGATATCAAAATCAATATCCGATTTCAATAACACAACAACAATGGAATATCCATGGATAATCAAAACCCTAACTTGAAATTAAGCTCGATATATCCATGGAATTCAATAACTGATTGAGGATTATAGCTTACTCGATCGATAGCAACGATTCAATATCAATAAATCAAAGAAAAAGTGAAATTCACAACTTTCTCTAATGGAGTTGCTTGGTTCAAGGAAGGAGATGAAAAATATGAAGATATTTGCTTAAGGATTCTCGGGTAAGTTTCTATCCTTTTACTTCTTTTGTTTTGTATATCATAATTAAGCTATTTAGCTTTCCTTCAACTGAAGGAAAGCTCTCAGAAAATCCCACGTAGCCCAATTTTAATTGTGGAGGGGATAATTGCAAGATTAGTCCCTCAACTCCCAACATACTATGATTTCGTTCCCCAACTTGCATTTTCTCCAATTTAGTCACTATATAGGTTCAATATTATTCAATAGAGTCCGATGATGATGTTTTAAGATCAATTAGGGTTCGATATCAATAATTAACTAGTCGATACAATATTTAGACTTCATCAATGTAGGATTTCCGATCATCAGAACTAAATCCCAACTAGAACGGATTTCGAGGTGTTACAACTCTCCCCCCTTAAGAAAAATTCATCCTCGAATTTTACCTGAAACGAAGAGATGTAGATACTGTTGTTTCATGGTCTCTTCAGGTTCCCAAGTGGCTTCCTCAACGTTATGGCTCCTCTAGAGCACTTTAACCAACAATTTTGTTTTGTTTTGAAGTCTTTTGACTTCTCTAGCAAGCATTTGAACCGATTCCTCCTCGTAGGACATATTTGGTCAAAGTTCCAGAGATTTAGGTTCCACAATGTGTGAAGGATCATAACGATACTTCCAGAGCATTGATACATGAAAAACATTGTGGATCTTACTCAATTCTGAGGGTAATAACTGTCGATATGCTACGGGGCCAACTCTTTCAATATCTTCAAAGGGTCCAATGAATCAGTGACTCAATTTTCCCTTTTTGCCAAATCTTAAGACTTTTTTCCATGATGATACTTTGAGGAAGGCCTTCTCACCAACTCCGTACTCAATGTCCCTTATTTTGTGGTCAGTATAAGCCTTTTCCCGATCAAAGGCAGCCCTTAAAAGATTATGAATTATATCGACTTGCTCTTCAATCTCTCGAAGCAAGTCAGGGCCTAACATCTTGCCCTCGCCATGCTCTGACCAACACAAAGGAGTTCTGCATCGCCTACCATACAATGATTCATACGGAGCCATTTGAATTGATGCTTGGTAATTATTATTGTAGGCAAATTCGACGAGAGGCAGAGACTTTTCCCAAGTTCCACCAAAGTCAATAATGCATGCTCGAAGCACGTCTTCCAAGATTTGTATAGAGAGGTTCAGTGACAAGGCAAGTTTCTAGGATTTTCAATGGACATATTTTTTGATGATTTACCTAGATTACCCTTTCTGACTGACCATTAGATTGAGGGTGAAAAGCTGTGCTGAGATTAACTCTGGTGCCCAGAGCTCCTTGTAAGGTTCTCCAAAACCGAGATGCAAATCGAGGGTCTCGATAAGAGATAATAGATTTAGGTACTCCGTAGATTCGGATTACTTCCTTAATATACAAGTCAGCTAGTTTGGGAAGACCGTAGTCCATTCTAACCGGTATAAAATGAGCTGACTTCGTGAAATGATCTACAATGACCCATATAGCGTCATGCTTTGCAGGGGTTAACGGTAGACCACTAACAAAATCCATAGTGATCTTTTCCCATTTCCATTTCGGTGGATCGATAGGCTGTAATAGTCCAGTAGGAGCACAATGTTCTGCCTTAACACGTTGGCACGTGAGACATTTGGAAATGAAATCAACTATGGCCTGTTTCATGCCCGACCACCAATAGAGTTCGCGTAGGTTTTTATATATCTTCACTGACCCAGGGTGAACAGAAAAAGACCTTAAATGAGCTTCCGAAATGATATCAGTGCGAAGAGATTCATCATTAGGTACATAAAATCGGTCATGTAAACATAAAAGTCCTTCAAAATTAATTCTGAAGTCAGGGTTGTCCGATAGCTTAGAGACAACAGTTTGAAGCCCAGGAACTTGCTCTTGCAAATCCTTGATCCGCGAAAGGATGGTAGACTGAACTTGGAGTTCAGCTACAAGACAATGATACTTACGAAGTCGGAAGTGATCGTTAATAGCTCGAGGGGCTACAATATAGCAATATTACGATGAGTTAATATACTACACAACACATATAACTCCAAAATTTATTGTCAATGCTTACCAGGCGAAGGTTTGTGGCTGAGTGCATCAGCTATAACGTTGGCCTTGCCCGGATGGTAATCGATGACCAGATCGTAATCTTTAAGGAGTGCCATTCACCTCCGCTGCTAAAGGTTCAACTCCGTAGAGATAATGTTTCCAAATTTTCAATGCGAAAACAACTACAACCAATTCAAGGTTGTGGGTGGGATAATTCATCTCGTGTGGCTTAAGTTGTCTCGAAGCATAAGCAATAACCTTGCCTTCTTGCATCAATACACATCCTAACCCGAGATGCGATGCATCACTATAAACTGTGTAGTTCTTTCCAGACTTGGGTTGGGTTAGAACGGGTGCATGAGTCGATACTTGCTTCAACTAATCAAAACTTCATTGTTGAAACTCAGTCCAAATAAAAGAAGCTTCTTTCCTCAATAATTTGGTTAAAGGAGCGGCTATTAGAGAAAATCCTTTTACGAACCTGCAGTAATAGCCAACAAGCCCAAGGAAGCTTCCGACTTCACCAATGTTCTTCGGTGGATGCAATTCTACAATGGCTTGGATTTTCTTTAGGTCCACTTGAATACCCGAAGCCTACATGATATGCCCCAGAAAGGCAACTTTAGTGAGCCATAACTCACACTTAGAGAAGTTCACGTTTAAATGCTTCTCTCACAAGGTCTGAAGTACAATGCGAAGATGATCTCGATGCTCCGCTTCATTCTTGGAATAGATCAATATATCATCTATAAACACCACTACGAACTTGTCAAGATAGGGTCGAAAGACCTGATTCATCAAATCCATAAAAGCGGCCGGTGCATTGGTTAGTTGAAAGGGCATCACCAAGAATTCGTAGTGTCCATATCTTGTACGGAAGGCAGTCTTTGGCACATCACACTCCTTAACCCTTATTTGATAGTAGCCCAACCTTAAGTCGATCTTTGAAAACACAGAGCCATCTTTTAGTTGATCGAACATGTCATCTATTCAAGGCAATGTATATTTGTTCTTGATGATTACTTTATTCAATTGTCTGTAGTCATTGCACAATCGCATAGAACCATCCATCTTCTTAACAAAGAGAACCAGAGCTGTCTTTAATTCTTTCAATTCCACAGCTGCCATACGATATGGTGCAATGGAAACGGGAGCAGTCCTAGGTTGTACATCGATGCCAAACTCTACTTCATGGGTTGGGGGTAATCTTGGAAGTTCATCAGGGAAGACATCAGGAAATTCACATACAGTGGCAATGTCTTGCAGTTGTGGTTCACCTTTGGTTTCCATTGTCAAAGCATACAATGATGGATTCCTCGCATTCATCAATACAACACTTTCTTTGCCCAAACCCCGAAGGTACAATTTTCTTTTACAACAATCTACCCAGGCTTGGTGCTCACTAAGCCAATCTAAGCCTAGGATGACATCAAATTCGTGAATCGGCAAAGCCAACAAATTGGCTGGAAAAGGAATCCCTTGAATCAATAAGGGGCAGTTCTTGCACACTACCCTTACGGTGACACAATCTCCTAAGGGATTGGTTACATAAATTCTTGATGCTATTGGTTCAGAAGGCATGTTATACTTCTTAACTACAATGGTGCTTATAAAAGAATGAGTAGAACCATGGTCAATCAATGCATATAAAGGATGCAAATATAACTCAATGGTACCTACAATAACATCATGTTCATCCTCTTCTTCCCTGCTCCTCACATGATTCACTTGGGCAGAAGCTTTTGAATCTTGTTTATTAAAGGGTTTTCCCGGTCCACTCGATCGTCCATATGTTCCTGTTGATCCTTGCTTCGATCCTTTACCCCGAAATCATTGAGCAAGAGAAGCAGCAGTGGTCGATATGACGACAGATTTGGTTGCATTCATAGGACAGTCACAAATGAAGTGATCCTGCTCACCACAATAGTAACAGGCTCCAGTCTGCTTACGACATTGACCCGCTAGGTGCCTATTCTAACAATAATTGCAGAGAGGGTGTTGGTTACTTCTATTCGAGCCTCCAGCGCTATCAACGGATGCGACTTTAGCAAAAGACTGCATCACAGACTGAGGCCTCTCAATGTTCCCAGATCGGGAGGGTTGTAAATAGATATTCTATATGGGGCCTTGATACCTCCCCTTCTTGTTCCATCTCGGAGGTCGAGAATCATCCCTGAACCTCTTCTCAGATTTTCCAGACCCGCCAGCTCGTTGAGCTCTCTAGGCAACTTTAGTGGCCTTGAATCAGTTCACTAGATCCTGGAAGTTGGTGATACAAAGGGCCGTAAACATAGGTCATAGCTCATCGCTCATGCCAGCTATAAACATTCTGCACTTGTCTTCCTCTTTCTTTATAAATTCTGCTCCGTATCGGCAATATTGCAGAAATCATGGATATATTGCTCGATAGGTCGCCCATCCTACCTTAGGTGGAGAAAGGTGTTCCACCTTTCCGCAAGGTAATTGTAACACCCCAATTTTGGGCTTAGAAGTTTAGGGTTTGAACTAGACTGGTCTAATTTTCAGTTCGAATATTAAAGGAGGTTTTAGGGAAAGCCTAGTTCGTGATGCTTTAAAAATATGGAAAAATATCTAAAAATCCTATTTTAATATATATAAGAGAGTGGTGAAATCAATATTACAAAATAAGGTTTGGAAATACTACATTTTGGTGTAGTGACTAAAATGCGATTTTTGAAAAGTTTAGTGGTGACTGTTTTGTAAGGATTGAAACTTTGAATCTTTAAGGAGCTAATTTACCCAAAAATGATTTATCCAGATTTTTCTTTAATTTGAGTGATTTAATAAATGTTTTAATTAATTAAAAGAAAAGGGAAACTACTTTTTAGAATTTCATAACTACTTTTTTTTTCTAGATTTCTCTCATTTCTTTTTCTCTCAAAATTCTATCATCCAAACACTTTTTCTCCAGCAACTTTTGCATTGATCTTCACTTCAATTGATGAGATATCAATCATCAATTAATTCCTAATCAATCTAGCATCAAATCCTTTAGATTTCCTCATTGAATTTCAAGGAATTTGGCTCAAATCAAGGAGAAATCGCCATTTAGAGGTAAGGTTGTTCTTCTCCTCTAAATACTCAGTTCTTTACTGAAATTCCCAAGTCGTCAATCCTTAATTTAAGTTTTGTAAATGGTTTTGTTGATTAGAAACTTGATTTTGGCTTAAAACTCAAGATTTGGAAGAAATCTTGAAGAATTTCGTTGAGTTTGATTGGGCTCTGTTTTGAGGAGATTCTTTAATGTATTTTGAGTGTCTAATGATGTGGAAATGAGGTTTTATCAATGCAATCCCGAATAGGTTGTAATTCCTAAGTTTTTGCTTATGAAAATGGTGGTTTTTGAGGTGATCTTGGTGTTCTGTTATAGATGGAGGTATAAGGACGAGTTTAGGTTTATTTTGGATGTTAATTGATGTTTAGAAATGGTTAGAAGTGATGGATCTTGGCTGGGTTAAGTTTTGGAAGTGTTTGGAGGTGTTTTCGGTTGTGTTTGGTAGTCGAAATGTTGGATTTGGGTAGAGCAGCGAGTCTAGTTGTGTTGGCTGAAGATTTCAATGCATGATGATGCATTAATCCTCTGCTTTGATGTGTTTAAAACAGGGGAGACATCTTCGGACACCTTTGGAGTGGATCCGGACGCTTGATTGACGTTTCGGCAAGCGTGCGAAACGTAATTGGTGAGTGGAGTTGGGTTTCCAACTTTGAAACAATTATTTGAAGGTTTTGGGAGCTTAGTTTAAGTCTAAACAACTTAGCTAAGCTCAAGAGTAAGTTTTCGGAAAAACTCCCTCGGTTGTGCTATGAAGTGGCTTGATGCATTGTTTAGAAATTGCATGGAAGATGCATGTTGTATAATGGCTTTGATTAATGCTTTAAAACAGTGAATTGGTGATGGTAATTGATGTATATTGGCAAGTGATGAAATGATTTTAAAGTACTTGAATCGGATATAGTTAGCCGGCTATAGGACTGTAACCCCCTTAACCCGGCCTAGACGGTCGACCCAAACTAAGAAGATTACACGGGGAAAACCAAAGTCAACCCGAAAGTCAACCTTGATTAACGACCCTTTTTTTTCCTTTTTAAACTTGTCTAAATGCACATTAACCCTAGATATGATCATACAAACAGCATACTCAAAGATCATAACCATCAGAGAACATTCAGGGACCCAATTGAACAATTTACAACTTTAGGGACCAAAATGTAAATTCTGTAAATTATAAGGACTTAATCCAAATTAAAGTTACCAACTTAAAATTAATCATCTTTCATGCTTCTCTGTCAAATTTCAGCTCAAACGGACATCTCAAACTCTTACAATTGCATAACCAAGTTTCAGGACCAAAATGCAAACATTTCAAAACATATAACCAACAATTTCAGTGCCCAACGGTAGAGTGTTTCGGAACAGGGAAGACCCGTTCCGAAATGCGGGACCGTTCCGCAACAGGTTCCAAAACAGTGCCTGGCAGTGGCATATCCATTCCGGAACGGTACCTTCCGTTTCGAGCGCCTGGGCCATTACAGGACCCCCGTTCCGAAACGGTAGCTGCCGTTCCGATACAGCCTGCCCAGATTGCAGAAAAAATTGCTGTTTAAACACACAATTGACCTACCAAACATGCTCCAATTGCAACCAAACTTTACCAGCAAGACATTCAACATATAAGGAACAAAGTTGCACCAACCAAACATCAACATGGCATCAAACATGAAAATCCCCAATTCTATAGGCATGCATCCTACTTTTCAAACCATTCAAGCATCAAAACACTAAATTCACTTCACAAAGGCCAATTACATGTACCAACATTATTAACAACATTAAACAAACTTAGGGAGTCCAAAACATCTCCCAAAACATCCACATAGGTCCCCTATTGCCAAATGCCAAAAGCTAATAGTGTTTAAGAAACCTTCACCATACTTGAGCTTAGTTATCCACTTGGTTGCTTGCCCTCCTTGCTGCCCTCAATGCACTTTAATGCTCTGCATTATTGGTTTAAGAAAAGAGAGAGAGCATAAGCAAAAGCTTAGTGAGGAATGCTCATTTAAAACCACACAATAATGCATTTATAAAACTCATTTATAAACCATTCTTCAAGCAACATTTATACATGCTCTTAAACATTTAAAACAAGCATCTCATGCTTCCATTTCATTTCATGTCATATTGGCAACAAGTGATACATTTCACATAAGATCCACACATGGACTTTTAAACACCATTGTGATCTTATACTTTCCAAGGACCACACATGGACTTTTAAACACCATTGTGTCCTTAACCCCATGGACTTTTAAACACCATGGCAAGGACCACACAAGGACTTTTAAACACCTTTGTGTCCTTAACAAGAATCTCGCAAGGACTTTTAAACACCTTGGAGTTCTTAAGTAACAAGGCTTACACAAGGAATTTTAACCACCTTGAGCCTTAACCAAGAACCAACCATGGACTTTTAAACACCATGTTGTTCTTAAAATTCACAAGATTCACACAAGGACTTTTAACCACATTTGTGATCTTAACCAAGAACCATCCAAGGACTTTTAACCACCTTGATGTTCTTAAATATACAAGGCTCACACAAGGACTTTTAACCACCTTTGTGACCTTATCCATCACTTGCCAATATGCATCATTAACATCAATATTCCACTGTTTTAAAGCATTTAAACAAGCCATAAACATCATGCATTTTTAAGCATCAAACCACATTAAAACAATGTTCAAAAAAACAAGGAACTCTTACCTTGAGTTTCCTTCAACACATGGCTTATAATCTCAGCAAATAAACATGCTAGATATGCTTTCAAAACAAATTTAAAATCATGCAAACAAACCACATTGCATACAACCATTCCATGGCCATCACCAAGAGAGTTTTTCCGAAAACTTACTCTTGAGCTTAGCTAAGCTGCTTAGACTTAAACTAAGCTCCCAAACCTTCAAAACACTGGTTTCAAAGCCGAAAACCAAAATCCACTCACCGATTCCGTTTCGCCTCTTGCCAAAACACAAATCAAGCTTCTGGATCACCACCACTTGGATCCAAAGATGACTCCCCTGTTTTAAACACATCAAAGTAGAGGATTAATGCATCATCATGCATTAATATCTTCAATGAAAGCATCAAAACCCGCTGCTCTCATTCACACTCCATTTTCGGCTACCAAACACAACCGAAAATGCATCCAAACAACTCCACAACATTGCCCAGCCAAGATCCATCAAATCTAAACATCTTTAAACATCAAATAACATCCAAAAAGGACCTAACAACATCCTTATACCTCCAGCAACAACAGATCCACAAGATCACTCCAAAAACAACCAAGAACACAAGCTAAACTTAGGAAATTCAACCTATCCGGGATTGCATTAATTAAAACTCAATTCCTCATCAATTTAACATTCATTTAACATCAAATTGACACCTTAAAACACTGCCCAAACAGATCGTACGAAATTTCATCAAAAATCACCAAATCTTGCATTTAAAAGCCAAGATCAATAACACAACCTTGAAACCATTTATAAAACACAATTTAAGGATTGAGAACTTAGGAATTTCAGTAAAGAACTGAGAGTTTAGAGGAGAAGAACGTTCTTACCTCCAAACTTGAGTTTCTCCCTTTTTAGAATCAAAAAGCTTGAAGATCCAATTAGCAAATGCAAAGGATTTGATGAAGAGATGATTGAAGATCAAAAGGGAAATGAAATGAGTGATTTAGATGACAAAACCAGAGGGAAAAGTTCTGGAAAAAGATGTTTGGTTTGAGAGAAAAGATGAGAGAAAAGTGAAAATGGAAAATATGGAAAGTTAGTTGGAAATTCCAAAATATCTTCCCTCCTTTTAGTTTTATTCAAAAACCTTTAATTAATCATTTAATTATCTTAGAAAAATCTGGAGAAACTCCCATTGGGTAAATAGCTCCTTACAGATTCAAAGTTTCAATCCTTTTTAAAACAGTCACGCAGTTTTCAAAAATTACATTTTGGTCACTAGCCAAAATGTCAACCTTCCAAACCTCATTTTGTAAAATTGATTTCACAGTTCACTTATATATAATAAAAGAGAATTTTAGAACATTTTTCCATATTTTTAATGCAACCCGAACTAGGCTTTCCTAAATTCACTCTTATATATTCGAACCGCAGTCCGACCGAACCGGTCCGAACCCAAAACTTCTAAGCCCAAAACCGGGGCGTTACAACTCTCCCCCCTTAAGAAATTTCGTCCCCGAAATTTACCTGAAGGAAAGAGATACGGAAACTGCTTCAGCATGTCATCCTTCCGTTCCCACGTGGCTTCCTCAACACCACGATGCTTCCACAACACCTTTACCAACTCAATGGTCTTGCCACGAAGAACCTTGCTATCCGAATCCAGAACCTTCACCGGTTCCTCATCATAGGTCAAATCCGGATTCAATTCCACTTCTTCCACAGGCATCACATGCGAAGGATCTGATCTATACTTCCGGAGCATAGAAACATGAAACACATCTGTTGAGTGTGTAAAAGTTCTATTATTTACACCTTTTTAACCCATATTTCTGCTGCATTCAAGCATCATTGCATTGCATTTAGGATAGTTTCCAATTAAATATCACAATTATATAAAAGGCACGGATTCTACTAAAAGATGGTGCATTTTGCAGGTAACTGCCAAGGTTAACGATGAAGGCAGGCGAAGGGGAGATAAGCAGGAAGGCTGAACTGAACAAGCAGCTGAAGAAGACGAACCTGTCATGGACCCGTCACGACAGCATGGTGACAGCAGATTATTGAAGAGGAAAAATGAAGTGGACATCGATAGATAGAGAAAAATCTGCTCGTCTGTCGTGTGGAAGCCAAATAATTTTCCAAGCCCCGGATCAAAAGATATGTCAAGCCAAAGCTCAAAGGAGAGGAAATCCCTAAAAGCAAGGAGGCGGCTAGAAAGTAGGATACTTTAGAGATTTAATCTTTATTAGAATCTTACTTTTAATTAAAGTTGTAATCCTTGTTACCTTAGATAACTTGAGCCCAAAGCTTATATAAAGGGCATAGATTAAACCTAGGGCATAGCCGACTACCCCATAACCAAAACCGAAACCCTGCCGTCCACCCGTCACCGACATGTTCTAATTTCCCCCTAGGGTCACGGGTTGTTTTGTAAAGTAGTTGCAAGGGTTGCTTTGTTTTAGGATTTTTTTAAGTTCAATAAAATAAACTTCGAGTTCTTTTATCTTGGTTTTAACATCTTGCAAGAGCATCGGGAGAGCATTGTAAGGTTATCTATTTACTTAGCATCGGGAGAGTTAAGTATACGAAAGAGATAGAAGCGAGTTCTCTAGTTTATAGTTGAACCATCTCGTGCTTAGGGATAAGGCGAGGTTAAGTGGCTAAGGAAGAATTCATACACATCGGTGTTCATCCTTCGATTTACGCCGGGAGGTATCATCAAAGACGTGTTCATCGACAGACTTGTGCCTAGGGATAGGGCAAGGCAGATCTGGGATTCTTGCCAAGCTTGAAGTACTGAGTTAGTGTCTGCTGCCGCGACAACTAACGGACAGACGCCGCGACAGGTGCTGTCGGCGACGGGAGCGACGACAGAACTGGAGATCCTAAGCAATTCAATACCTACACTACCGAGCAATTCAATACCGGCCCATTCTCTCTATCTTGATTTCTCAATCCTTTTATTTACGTTTTACTTTATTATTCGTGACAACTTCCTAAAAATATTTCCTTTACTTTGTGTAGTAAATTAAGGTGAAGTCTTTAGCCCAATCCCTGTGGAGACGATATCCGATACTTCGTATCACTTTACTACTTGCGTCGTGTACACTTGCACTCCAATTGCGATAGTCTATTTTACACGCAACAAGTTTTTTTGGCGCCGTTGCCGGGGATTGGCAACATAACTACATCTTTATTTTATTGCACTTTTTGTTTTTATTTTTTATTTTATTTTATTTTTATTTTTGTTTTCGTTTTTAGTGTTTCTTTAATTTTTTTTGATTTTCAACTCTTGCTTTTCACAAGGTTCTCTTGTTTATGCGCAGATCGAAAAGAGGCAAAGATCCTGAGTATAAGTTAGATCCGGAAATCGAACGATCATTCAATCTCAAGAAACAGATTCGCCATCTTTTAGACAGGAACGAATACCTTGAAGAGCAGCTAGAGCAGATGGCCCGTAATCAGCCTGCTGGAGGAGATATACCGCCTGTCGGCGATCCGCCTGGGGCAGGTGGACGACGGTCATGTCGTGACTACATGCTGAATGACCATGTAGAGCTGGAGACCACGCTGCCGGATATTGATGTTGACAACTTCGAGCTTAAACCTGTCATGTTTAGTATGATCAACAACGCCGGACAGTTTAGTGGTTCTGCGACAGAAGATGCTAGGGAGCATCTCAAAACGTTCCAGGAGATCTGTGGTTCGTTTAGACTACCAGGAGTTAGTTCGGAGATACTGAGGCTTCGGTTATTCCCCCATTCATTAAGGGATAGAGCTAAAACTTGGTGGAATAAACTTACACCGGGTTCCATTATGACTTGGGCAGATCTAACTCGTGAATTCTTATCTCGTTTTAATCCTTCACATTTATCTGAGCGATTACGTAAGGAAATTGCTACTTTTCAACAGGAAGATGACGAGCCAATGCACGAGGCCTGGGACAGATTTACTACTCTTCTGCGGAACTGCCCAATGCATGGATTTCCCGTCTGGAATCAGGTAACTAAGTTTTATAATGCTGCTAACTTACAAACTCGCATTCGCATTGATTCTGCAGCAAATGGACTATTATTGGATAAAGATCCGGACGAGGCACTACAAGTTCTGAAGAATCTAGCTAAGAATGAGGAGCAGTTTCCGACAGCTAGAAGAGGGGGTAAACGGGTACTTGCTGTCAAGGACTATGAGGCTGACAGCACTATGAAATCACAGGTAGCATTCCTCACTAAAGCCATGAAACACTTATTAAGTGAAGAGGAAGTACGAGGGTTTGCTGTCGAGGAAATTTGTGCCACTTGTGAGGGAAATCATAGTAGGGATGAGTGCCCTATAAACATAGAAGAAGGGAAATATGTTGGAAATTACAAGCCAAACTACAATTCCAACAACTACAACCCTAATTGGAGGAAAGATCCCAAATTTTCCTGGAGTAATCCTAACAATGCCCTGAATCCGCAAGCATATAATCAGAATCAAGGGGGTCCTAGATTGTTGACGCGACAGCAGCTGCAGCCGCAGAACCTGCCGCAGAACCTGTCGCCTCAGCAACAACAGCAGCCACCACCTGCCACGAGTAGTGTATTGGAGCAGACTCTGGCTACCTTTATGTCTCAGACTGGCACGTATATGGATAATATTAATCAGTTTGTCAAGAAGACGGAAAATTTTATGGACGAGACTAAGATGAGAATGACAAACCATGAGGCCACCTTAAAATCTCTAGAGACACAAATGGGTCAGGTGTCGCAGCATATTAAACCGAGGCAGAATGGAGGTTTCCCTAGCAATACTGAAAATGCTAGACCACCCCCACATGAGCAATGTAAGGCAATTACTACTAGGAGTGGGAAAAAGCTACCGGGGCCGGAAAAAGAAGTTGATACAGAAAAGGACCCTGCTTTGAACAAACCTGCCGAGGAAGTTGCCCCGACAGGTGACAAACAGACTACTGCCGATGAGCCTGTCACGACAGCAGAAGCGACAGAGGAGAAAAAGGAAGATTATCGTCCTCAGATTCGCATGCAGTGGGAAGGACGCATTGCTGATTATCGTCCTCCACCACCTTTTCCTCAACGGATACAACAAGCTAAGAATGAATCTCAACTCAAAAAAATTTATGATATTTTTAAACAGGTTCATATTAACATACCGTTGTTAGATGCTGTTAGGGAGATGCCCGGTTATGCTAAATTTCTCAAGGATGTCATGTCTAAAAAATCTAAACTTGGGGAATTTGAAACGGTAAGGATGCAAGAGGGTTGCATGAGTATTCTTCATCGACAACCACCCCAGAAAAAGAAGGATCCGGGGAGCTTCCTCATACCTTGCGTAATCGGCGATAAATTTGTGGGTAAGGCACTTTGTGATCTTGGTGCTAGTGTTAATCTAATGCCCAAATCTGTTTTTCAGAAACTAGGTATTGGCAAGGCGCGGCCCACGACAGTTACCCTACAGCTAGCTGACCGCTCTTACGTTCACCCCGAAGGAAAAATTGAAGATATTTTGGTAAGAGTGGATAAACTTATTTTTCCTGCTGACTTTCTTATTTTAGATTGTGAGGCAGATGAGAACGCACCAGTCATCCTCGGACGACCTTTCTTAGCCACGGGAAGATCGTTGATTGATGTGGAGAAAGGAGAACTCACCATGCGCGTGAACGATCAAGAAATTAAGTTGAATGTTCTCCAAGCAATGAAACATGCCGATGTGGACGAGGAATGCAAAGCCATCATCGAGGTGACCTTTGATTACCCCTGCATCAGGTCAGGCTGCCGAGATATGAAATTTGGTCACTGCTGCGACAGCCATCTAAAGACCTGTCACGACAGTGACGACGACAGCACCAACGACAGTGACCCCTCTGAATCCGATACATCTGATACTGAAGGTCATGAGGAGGTAAACTGGTTAGACCATCGTCCAGGTAAGTTATTCAAACCCTTGAATTACACTTCGGATAACCATTTAATCCAAAAGCCCTCCACTGTTGAACCACCTGTCTTAGAACTTAAGCCCCTGCCAGGGCAGCCTAAATATGCTTATCTTGGTTGTGATAACACACTCCCTGTAATCATCTCTGCTAAGCTGCCGCAGGAACAGGAACGACAGCTGATCGACATGTTGAGGCAGCACAAAAGGGCGATAGGATGGACGATAGCAGACATCCAGGGCATTAGTCCGGCAATCTGTATGCACAAAATCCTCCTAGAGGAAGATCATAAGCCGACTATTGATGCCCAAAGGCGGCTAAACCTTGCAATGAAGGAGGTAGTGCGTAAAGAGATAATCAAGTGGTTAGATGCTGGTATTATTTACGCCATCTCCGACAGCAAATGGGTAAGCCCGGTGCAATGTGTCCCCAAGAAAGGAGGCATGACCGTGATAACCAACGAAAACAACGAGTTAATCCCAACCAGGACTGTGACCGGTTGGAGGGTTTGTATGGACTATCGGAAGCTTAACAAAGCTACCCGAAAGGACCACTTTCCTTTACCCTTTATTGATCAAATGCTTGATAGATTAGCGGGTAAACCTTACTATTGTTTTCTTGATGGTTATTCAGGATATAATCAAATTGCTATTGCACCAGAAGACCAAGAGAAAACGACTTTCACATGCCCTTACGGTACGTACGCATTCAGGAGGATGCCATTTGGACTCTGTAACGCACCTGCCACCTTCCAAAGGTGCATGATGGCTATATTCTCGGACATGGTTGAGGACTTCCTAGAAATTTTTATGGATGATTTTTCTGTCTTTGGAGACGATTTTGAGAGTTGTCTAGGCAATTTACAAAAGGTGCTCGAAAGATGCGAAAAAGCTAACTTGGTTTTAAATTGGGAAAAATGCCATTTTATGGTGGATGAAGGGATAGTCTTAGGCCATAAGATTAGCTGCCGTGGGATAGAAGTCGACAGGGCAAAAATAGAAGTCATAGAGAAGCTGCCGCCGCCAACAACAGTCAAGGACATTAGGAGTTTTTTAGGGCATGCTGGTTTTTATAGGAGATTTATTGCCAATTTCTCAAAAATCACGAAACCCCTATGTCATCTCTTAGAGCAGAACCGACCCTTTGACTTTAATGAAGAATGTACTGAAGCATTCAAGGTTCTGAAGGAAAAGTTAGTGACAGCCCCCATAGTACAGCCACCAGACTGGACGCAACCGTTTGAAATTATGTGTGATGCTAGTGACTATGCTGTCGGGGCAGCACTTGGGCAGCGCAAGGACAGGCTATTTCATGTCATATATTATGCCAGCAAAACATTGAATGATGCCCAAGTGAATTATACCACCACGGAAAAGGAGCTGTTAGCTGTGGTGTTTTCCATCGACAAGTTTCGTTCTTACATACTTGGAACGAAGGTTATAATACACACCGACCACTCTGCCCTCAAGTATCTATTTGCAAAAAAAGATGCAAAACCTAGGTTGATTCGATGGATATTACTATTACAAGAGTTCGACCTTGAGATAAAAGATAAAAAGGGGACAGAAAATCAGGTGGCAGATCACTTGTCGAGGTTGGAAACGGGACAGAGTCTACCGCCAGATGAGACACACATATTGGAGACCTTCCCAGATGAGCAGCTCTTTGCTGCCGCACTAGCTGTCGCGACAGCCATGGCGGCAGGTAAGTCTTCTAACCTTCCCTGGTATGCTGATTTCGTTAATTTTATAGTTAGCGGAATATTACCTTCTGATCTTACTTACCAAGCCAGGAAGAAGTTTCAAAATGATGTTAAACATTATTATTGGGACGAACCTCTTCTTTTCAAAATGTGCGCAGATCAGGTTATAAGGAGATGCATACCACAAGAAGAACAAGAAGACATTCTCCATCACTGTCATGCTTCACAATATGGAGGACACTTAGGAGGCAATAAAACTGCTGCCAAGGTGCTGCAGTCAGGGTTCTACTGGCCGACACTGTATAAGGACGCACAGGAATTTTACAAAAACTGTGACAGGTGCCAGCGGATAGGTAACATCTCGAGGAGAAACGAGATGCCACTGCAGAATATTTTAGAAGTCGAAATCTTCGATGTTTGGGGGATTGATTTTATGGGACCTTTTCCATCTTCTTGTGGAAATCTTTACATCCTCCTAGCAGTGGATTATGTCTCCAAGTGGGTAGAAGCAATCGCAACTCAAAAGAATGATGCCAAAACAGTCCAAAAGTTTTTGCACAAAAACATCTTTTCTAGATTCGGCATCCCTAGGGCGATTATCAGTGATGAAGGGAGACATTTTGACAACAAGGTAATTGCTGCCGCCTTGAGAAAATATGGTGTCAAGCACAGAATCGCGACAGCATACCACCCACAGACCAATGGACAGGCTGAGATATCCAATAGGGAAGTAAAAAACATTCTTGAAAAAATGGTTAAACCAACTAGGAAAGATTGGTCTTTGCTTCTGAATGATGCATTATGGGCATACAGAACAGCTTTCAAGACTCCATTGGGTATGTCTCCATACCGTTTAATTTATGGGAAAACCTGTCATCTGCCTGTCGAGATAGAACACAAGGCATATTGGGCGATAACGGCAGTAAACATGGACTTGGACAAGGCAGGCCAGAAAAGGTTGTTGGATTTGAATGAGATCGATGAAATACGGACAATGGCCTACGACAATGCAAGGATTTACAAGGAAAAAACTAAAAAGTGGCATGACAAGAAGTTGCTGCCGCGACAGTTCTGCCCAGGGCAGCTTGTGTTGTTGTTCAATTCTAGATTGAAACTCTTTCCAGGGAAGCTCAAATCTAGATGGTCTGGCCCATTCCAAGTAGTTCAAGTTTTTCCCCATGGTGCCATTACAATCCAATCACTAAAGGACGGGCACCAATTCAAAGTCAATGGACAACGCCTCAAGCACTATCAAGGGACTGAAGCCCCAGGAATACAGGAAGTGGTTACTTTAGGTGATGCCCCACAAGGCATCCCTAATTTAACCTAATTCTTTTATTTTTATTTTTATTAATATTATTTATTAGGAATTAGATTTATTTTATTCAAATAATGTTTTGTTTTTAATTTCAGTTTTTAGGAAATAAAGGAGGCAAGTGAGAAAGAAGAAGTGGCCCAAGCCCGCCGCCCATCCATCAGCCCAAATAAAGTCCATTTATGATAACCTGTCGTTTCGGCTGCCGGCGCAGACGGAGTTGACAGGCTGTCAACAGACGCACAGCAGACGAAGAATCGTGCGGCAGACGCAGCATTAATGTCCGTCAGACGTGTCAGACACTCTACATTCAATCTGCCGCTCCGTTATTCCCGCCTGCTGTTGCGGCATTAAATGGGCAGCCCCCGACAGCTATAAAAACCCCTTCTCCTTTTCATTTTTCATCACTTCAGATTTTCTCTCTTGCTATTCTCTTCTAGTTTGATCTCTTTTCTTTCATTTTCAGCCCTTGCAACCAAACATGTCTTCACGACAAACCCGACAGAACGCTGCTGCCGCTTCCTCTTCCGCAGCAGCATCTCCGTTCGCTAACAAGGAACTTTGGGAGGAGCGAAGCTTCATCTACAACAGAGATGCCCCTCTGTTTGGACTCCGGCCGTTCATCATGCAGGCCATAACAGCTCAATTGTGGGAAGACTTCGCCGAGCAGCCGGCAGAACTTAATGACACCCTAGTCAGGGAGTTCTATGCGGCGATCGAGAGCAAGACGGCGACATCTGTCACCGTCAGAGGAGTGACAGTACTTTTTACCACCAGCAGCATCAACCATGTCTTCGGCCTCTTCTTCGGCCCCAATGACGATGCTCATCAACAGTTCTGGGACACCCTCGACGCTGCCGGCCACGATGCTGTCATGAGGGAGTTGACAGAAGCGGGAACGACGTGGAGCACGAGTAAGAAGAACCCCCATTCTGTCAATAGGGGGCAACTCCTACCTGAGGCAAAGCTATGGAACGCTTTTATCAAAAAGCGTATCCTGCCCTCGTCCCACCATACGACAGTCAACAGGCAGAGACTGGCCCTCATCCACTCTATCATGCACAACAGGCCCATCAATGTGGGCAGGTACATGAGGGACAGCATTCTTGATTGCGCCTTCCGCTCGGACTCACGGCTCTCCCTGCCCTGCACCATAACTGCCCTCTGTCGCTGCGCTGCCGTACCGGAGGAAGCCTCAGACAAAATCAAGAAGGGCAGCGGCTGGACAGACAGCAACATCTCCAGCCTCATGGAGCTGGTAGTCGTATCGCCCCTCAACGCCTTCGATCCCAACGCCCCTCCTGCTGAGTCTGATGATGAGCCTGCCACCGAACCTGCCCCAGAAGCTGCCACCAACACTGCTCCGGCAGATCAGAACGCCCACATCCTTGCTGCCGTCCTGCGGATCGAGGAACGCCAGATGGGCTTAATGACATTCATCCGAGACTTCTCCAATGCCACGGTAAACTTCATTACCAATACTTTGAATTTTTCGGATGTCTTTTTCCCCACCTTCCCCGCCCATTATTTCAATATCCCATCCCCTACTCCCACACCACCTGTCTCTCCCCATGGAGAATCTGCCTCCTCCACACCTTCCCCGACGGCAGCCGGCAGTCCACCGGCAGACACCTCCCCTCGAGGAACAAAGCGAGCTGCCACTGACGACAACCCCCTTGTCCGGAGGAATTTGGACAGCGCCTTCACACGGGTGAAGCGTATCAAGCATGTGGCAGACAAGAGAAAGCTGTCCAAGGCCATCATGTCCACCAGCTGGGACAGCAGCAGCAGCAGTTCCGATGTCAGACTAATGGAGCCATCTGCCCTTCAACCTGCTGACGACCCTGTCCCCCAACCGGAGGAGGACCCTGCCCCTCAACAGGCTGACGAATCTGTCGATCAACCTGCTCCGGAACCTGCCCAGCCACCTCCTCAACGCAGACGCTACCATCAGATCCGCGTCAGCAGCAGCAGCGAGGACAGCGCATAAAATTTAAGTTTTTATTTCTTTTGTCTCCTCTTATTGCTGCCTGCCCTTATATAATTGTGATGTACTTTTTCTTTTTTATCTTGTTTTTCTTTATTTGTTTTTATGTTATTTTGCATTGAGGGCAATGCAACCCTTGAGTTTGGGGGTGGCAACCCTCCATATTTAATGGCATCTTTAGCACATCTTTTGTTTAACTGTTGTGTCTTTTTATTTGCCTTTATCTTTAAAAAAAATCAAAAAATTAAACTGTTGGCTTAAAATTGTGAAGTTAGCTTACCTGTCATGACGGCTCTGTCGTGGCAGCATCTTTAGGACAGGTTAAGGAAAAGTTTAGAGCCTTTCTATAGTTCTGAAAAACTTAAACACTTTTGTGACTGTTATATTGCTTAGATTTCTTTTAGCCAAACTAGAGTAGGAAGCTTAAAACTTGGATAGCCCCTAGAGGTGCCTAACACTGGCTCTAGGAAAGAAGTTTAGTAAAAGAAAATCAAAAACCTAGAGGTGCCCGAAACCGGCTCTAGGAAGCTAACTAGAGGTGCCCAAAACTGGCTCTAAAAAAAAAATTTAGCTTGAAAATAGAAGAAAAAGAAGCATGAAAATGTGCCTTCTAAAAAAATAAACTTTGGCATAAAAATTCGAGTTAAGGAGTTGAATATTCTAGTGAAACTAAGAGAGTCTTAGCATATAACTGTTCACAAGCATGCACACACTGCACGAGAACTATAGGGAGATTCCGGACAGATCCTAACCTTCCCGACAGGTTGCTGCCGCCATAGAGAATGAGCGACGGGTAAGGGACAGTTCACTGTTTGAAGGCCAACACAAAAATTTTCATTTTTCTTTAGGTTTAATTGCTTGAGGGCAAGCAAAGACTTGAGTTTGGGGGTGTGTTGAGTGTGTAAAAGTTCTATTATTTACACCTTTTTAACCCATATTTCTGCTGCATTCAAGCATCATTGCATTGCATTTAGGATAGTTTCCAATTAAATATCACAATTATATAAAAGGCACGGATTCTACTAAAAGATGGTGCATTTTGCAGGTAACTGCCAAGGTTAACGATGAAGGCAGGCGAAGGGGAGATAAGCAGGAAGGCTGAACTGAACAAGCAGCTGAAGAAGACGAACCTGTCATGGACCCGTCACGACAGCATGGTGACAGCAGATTATTGAAGAGGAAAAATGAAGTGGACATCGATAGATAGAGAAAAATCTGCTCGTCTGTCGTGTGGAAGCCAAATAATTTTCCAAGCCCCGGATCAAAAGATATGTCAAGCCAAAGCTCAAAGGAGAGGAAATCCCTAAAAGCAAGGAGGCGGCTAGAAAGTAGGATACTTTAGAGATTTAATCTTTATTAGAATCTTACTTTTAATTAAAGTTGTAATCCTTGTTACCTTAGATAACTTGAGCCCAAAGCTTATATAAAGGGCATAGATTAAACCTAGGGCATAGCCGACTACCCCATAACCAAAACCGAAACCCTGCCGTCCACCCGTCACCGACATGTTCTAATTTCCCCCTAGGGTCACGGGTTGTTTTGTAAAGTAGTTGCAAGGGTTGCTTTGTTTTAGGATTTTTTCAAGTTCAATAAAATAAACTTCGAGTTCTTTTATCTTGGTTTTAACATCTTGCAAGAGCATCGGGAGAGCATTGTAAGGTTATCTATTTACTTAGCATCGGTAGAGTTAAGTATACGAAAGAGATAGAAGCGAGTTCTCTAGTTTATAGTTGAACCATCTCGTGCTTAGGGATAAGGCGAGGTTAAGTGGCTAAGGAAGAATTCATACACATCGGTGTTCATCCTTCGATTTACGCCGGGAGGTATCATCAAAGACGTGTTCATCGACAGACTTGTGCCTAGGGATAGGGCAAGGCAGATCTGGGATTCTTGCCAAGCTTGAAGTACTGAGTTAGTGTCTGCTGCCGCGACAACTAACGGACAGACGCCGCGACAGGTGCTGTCGGCGACGGGAGCGACGACAGAACTGGAGATCCTAAGAAATTCAATACCTACACTACCGAGCAATTCAATACCGGCCCATTCTCTCTATCTTGATTTCTCAATCCTTTTATTTACGTTTTACTTTATTATTCGTGACAACTTCCTAAAAATATTTCCTTTACTTTGTGCAGTAAATTAAGGTGAAGTCTTTAGCCCAATCCCTGTGGAGACGATATCCGATACTTCGTATCACTTTACTACTTGCGTCGTGTACACTTGCACTCCAATTGCGATAGTCTATTTTACACGCAACAACATCATGAATCTTCTCCAACTCTTGAGGTAGCCTCAACTTGTACGCAACAGGACCCACACGTTCAATCACCTCGTATGGTCCAATGTACCTAGGGCTCAACTTACCCTTCCGACCAAACCTCATCACCTTCTTCCAAGGCGAAACCTTCAAAAACACACGGTCACCCACCGCATACTCAACCTCCTTACGCTTCAAATCCGCGTAAGACTTTTGCCGATCAGAAGCTGCCTTCAAACGCTCACAAATGAGCTTCACCTTCTCGGTGGTTCCTTTTAACAAAGCTGGCATCGAAACCAACTTTTGACCCGTTTCAGCCCAACAAAGAGGAGTCCTACACTTCCTCCCGTACAAAGCCTCATAAGGTGCCATTTGAATACTTGCCTGATAACTATTGTTATAAGCAAACTCCACCAAAGGAAAATGCTTCTCCCAAGAGCCTTGGAACTCAATTACGCAGCACCTCAACATATCCTCCAAAACCTGGATAACACGCTCGGACTGACCATCCGACTGAGGATGATAGGATGTACTGAAATTCAACCGTGTACCCAAAGCTTGATGCAAACACTGCCAAAAACGTGATGTAAACCTCAGATCCCTATCCGACACAATCGACTTAGGCACACCATGCAGCCGCACAATCTCAGCAATGTACAGCTCCGCAAGCTTATCCAAAGAAAACGTAGTATGCACAGGCAAGAAATGCGCACACTTCGTCAGGCGATCCACAATCACCCACACCGAATTCTTCTTCGATGGTGACAAAGGTAAACCAGATACAAAATCCATGGTAACCCTTTCCCACTTCCACTCAGGGATTCTCAACGGTTGCAACAAACCTGAAGGAACCTGATGCTCAGCCTTAACTCGCTGACACACCATGCACTTGCTCACAAACTCAGCAACATCCTTCTTCAAACCCACCCAATAGTACTCATCACGAAGATCACGATACATCTTAGTACTACCAGGGTGCATAGCAAAAGGACTACTATGACCTTCCGTCAGAATAGCACGCCTCAACTCAGCATCATTAGGCACTACTATCCGACTCCCAAAACACAACACACCATCATCATTAAAGCAGAAATCCGAAGGCCTACCCTCCGCGATATCCTGAACATGCGGCACCAAGGAATCATCCAACAACTGCTTTTCCTTGATCAACTGAACCAAAGATGGTTTCACTTGCAACTCAGCCACAAGACCACCATCACGCGAAATACTCAAACTGGCAAACATAGCCCTCAGCTCAACAGCTACCTTCCTACTCAAGGCATCCGCTACAACATTAGCTTTTCCAGGGTGATACTCAATCGTCAAATCATAATCCTTGAGCAACTCCACCCAACGCCGCTGCCTAAGATTCAACTCCTTCTAAGACATCAGATACTTCAAGCTCTTGTGATCAGTGTACACAGTACACTTCTCACCATACAGGTAATGTCTCCAGATCTTCAAAGCAAAAACCACTGCAGCCAACTCAATGTCATGCGTAGGATAATTGCGCTCATGCACCTTCAACTGTCGCGATGTATAAGCCACCACCTTACCCTCTTGCATCAAAACACATCCCAAACCAACATAGGACGCATCGCTATATACCACAAACTCTTTCCCTGATTCAGGTTGAACCAAGATAGGAGCTTGCGTCAAAGCTGCCTTAAGCTTCTCAAAAGCCTGCTGTATCGCTTCCGTCCATTCATACTTAACATCCTTTTGCAACAACTTCGTCAAAGGTGCAGCAATCTTAGAAAACCCATCCACAAACCTCCGCTAGTATCCTGCCAAACCAAGGAAACTACGAACCTCATGAACAGACTTAGGAACCTTCCAATTCATCACCGCCTCAATCTTCTGAGGATCAACACGAATCCCCTCAGCAGAAACCACATGCCCAAGAAACACTACCTCCTTAAGCCAGAACTCACACTTGCTCAGCTTAGCATAAAGCTGATTCTCCAACAAAGCCTGCAGCACAATCCTCAAATGCTCTTCATGCTCCTCCTTAGTACGCGAGTACACGAGGATATCATCAATGAACACCACAACAAACTTGTCCAGGTATTCATGAAACACACGGTTCATCATGTCCATGAAAGCAGCATGAGCATTTGTCAAACCAAACGGCATCACAAGGAACTCATAATGCTCGTACCTTGTCCTGAAAGATGTCTTAGGCACATCCACATCCTTCACCTTCAACTGGTAATACCCTGACCTCAAGTCAATCTTAGAGAACACAGCTGCTCCCCGAAATTGATCAAATAGATCATCAATTCTCGGCAAGGGATACTGATTCTTGATAGTCAACTTGTTCAGCTGACGATAATCAATGCACATTCTCATAGTGCCATCCTTCTTCTTCACAAACAAGACCGGTGCACCCCAAGGCGACATACTCGGCCGAATGAACCCACGATCAAGCAACTCTTGCAACTACGTCTTCAGCTCTTTCAGCTCCTTAGGTGCCATTCTATAAGGGGTAATGGACACAGGAGTTGTATTCTCATACAGCTAAATTCCAAACTCCACCTCGCGATTAGGAGGTAACCCAGGCAACTCCTCAGGAAACACACCAGGAAACTCTCGCACAATCCTGATATCCTGCACACGCAACTCCTTAGAGCTAGGATTCATCACAAAAGCTAGATAAGCTTCACAACCTTGCCTCAGCATCCGACTTGCCTCCAACGTAGACACCACATTGGTAAGAAACTTCACATTCTCACCAACCACAACCACCTCATAATCATCCGCAAGCTTCAGCGAAACTCACTTGTTCTCACAATCCACAACAGCACAATGCTCAGCAAGCTAATCCATACCAAGGATTACATCAAAACCATAGAAAGGTAACTCCATAAGGTCAACATGAAAAACATGATCTTGAACAACCAAAGGACATCTTCTATAAAGCTTCCGAGTCACAACAGTCTCACCAAAAGAACTAGTGACACGAACACCAACATCCAAAGACTCAACAGTCAAACCAAGCAATTCAGCATGCTCACGCAAAATGTAAGAGTGCGTAGATCCAGAATCAATCAAGGAAAGTAATGACAAGGATTGCAGAGTAAAAGTACCTGCGATCACATCCGCATCATTCCTTCCCTCTCGCTGTGCATACACCCTGGCTTGACCGCCACCCTCAGGCTGAATAGCCACAACATGGGCCACACCCCTACCACCTTCCTCTCTCCGCTGGAAATTACCACGGCCGCGCCCACGACCTCTCTGTGGTGCAGCAACAACAGGAGCACGCACTTGGCCACCAGCCAACATAGGACACTCTCGCCTCATGTGATCCGTAGATCCACAATTCCAGCACCCGTTACCAGCTGCCACAACAGGAGCTTGCACCTCCCTCACAGCACGAGGACAATCACGTTTCATATGGCCACGCGAACCACATATCCAACACGCACTCGGATCAACTCTAGCATTGCCTCCCCGAGCAGGCGCACCACCACCTCGCTTAGCTGAGGACTGATACTTCTGATCACGTCCCCTCTTGTTCCGTCCACCACCGGAACTATACTCAGCTGCTCGCTTGCCAGCACTTGACCCAGCACTTCTAGCAGATAAACCCAAGTTCATCTCAATGTCCTTTGCTCGGCCCACCAGCACATCAAAATCATCATACTCGGTAGCCAGCACATACATCTTAACTTCCGTCACTAAACCATAACGGAACCTTTCACACCTATCCCGCTCATCCGGGACAAGCTCAGGTGCATACTGACTGAGTCGAACAAACTGGACTTCATACTCAGCTACAGACATGCTCCCTTGGGTAAGAGATATGAACTCCCTCTTCTTTTCATCTAGGTACCTCACACCTAGATACCTTCTCTTGAACGCATTCTGAAAGAATGTCCAAGTTACACCAGCTTCCGCCATCCCAGCAATAGTGGTTGTCCACCATGTATAAGCATCATCTTGCAACAATGATACTACACAGCCCAGCTTTTGCACATCTGTGCAATTCATCTGACCCAAGATCCTCTTGGTACCCTCTAACCAAGACTCCGAACCTTCAGCAGACAACCCTCTGAACTCAGTCCCTCATAGACTGCGCAAACATTCCAAGGGTAATCTAACTCCAGCATCTCCCTGATGCCCAGCTCCTTGAGCCCCAGCTACCGCTTCTTGGAAAGCTCCAGCAATAGCTTGAATCAACACTGTCATGTCAGGAACAGCTTGCCCCTGACCAGCCTCAGGTCCAGCGACCCCAGCACCAGCTGCAGCTTCAGCTCCTTCACCCCCAGCACCACCACCACCAGGTGGAGGAGGTAACACCGCACTCTCAACATTCTCCTCATTCTCATTCTCATTCTGAGCCGTAGCTCGCACATTACTCCTCAACTCTCTACGAGGTGCCATATTCTAACAATGCAATCACAATGCAAATAAACAAAATCAGGCCCAGCAAGGTAAGCAATCCAAGTACTCAAGCTCATTTTCATTTAAAAACAACATCATTACATTAGCTTTGATTTGGCAATGGGTACCCACAACATGCTTCACCACAGCATACACCTCAATTGCAACATATTCACAAAACACTCAACATGCTTTCACTCAACAAGCATACAAGGCATACATACTTATAGCATACACATAAACATCCCCAATTACTCGAGAACTCAGCTCTGATACCACCAAATGTAACCCCCTTAACCCGGCCTAGACGGTCGACCCAAATTAAGAAGATTACACGGTGAAAACCAAAGTCAACCCGAAAGTCAACCTTGATTAACGACCCTTTTTTTTCCTTTTTAAACTTGTCTAAATGCACATTAACCCTAGATATGATCATACAAACAGCATACTCAAAGATCATAACCATCAGAGAACATTCAGGGACCCAATTGAACAATTTACAACTTTAGGGACCAAAATGTAAATTCTGTAAATTATAAGGACTTAATCCAAATTAAAGTTACCAACTTAAAATTAATCATCTTTCATGCTTCTCTGTCAAATTTCAGCTCAAACGGACATCTCAAACTCTTACAATTGCATAAACAAGTTTCAGGACCAAAATGCAAACATTTCGAAACATATAACCAACAATTTCAGTGCCCAACGGTCGAGTGTTTCGGAACAGGGAAGACCTGTTCCGAAACGCGGGACCGTTCCGCAACAGGTTCCGAAACAGTGCCTGGCAGAGGCATATCCGTTCCGGAACGGTACCTTCCGTTTCGAACGCCTGGGCCTTTACAGGACCCCCGTTCCGAAACGGTAGCTCCCGTTCCGATACAGCCTGCCCAGATTGCAGAAAAAATTGCTGTTTAAACACACAATTGACCTACCAAACATGCTCCAATTGCAACCAAACTTTACCAGCAAGACATTCAACATATAAGGAACAAAGTTGCACCAACCAAACATCAACATGGCATCAAACATGAAAATCCCCAATTCTATAGGCATGCATCCTACTTTTCAAACCATTCAAGCATCAAAACACTAAATTCACTTCACAAAGGCCAATTACATGTACCAACATTATTAACAACATTAAACAAACTTAGGGAGTCCAAAACATCTCCCAAAACATCCACATAGGTCCCCCATTGCCAAATGCCAAAAGCTAATAGTGTTTAAGAAACCTTCACCATACTTGAGCTTAGTTATCCACTTGGTTGCTTGCCCTCCTTGCTGCGCTCAATGCACTTTAATGCTCTGCATTATTGGTTTAAGAAAAGAGAGAGAGCATAAGCAAAAGCTTAGTGAGGAATGCTCATTTAAAACCACACAATAATGCATTTATAAAACTCATTTATAAACCATTCTTCAAGCAACATTTATACATGCTCTTAAACATTTAAAACAAGCATCTCATGCTTCCATTTCATTTCATGTCATATTGGCAACAAGTGATACATTTCACATAAGATCCACACATGGACTTTTAAACACCATTGTGATCTTATACTTTCCAAGGACCACACATGGACTTTTAAACACCATTGTGTCCTTAACCCCATGGACTTTTAAACACCATGTCAAGGACCACACAAGGACTGTTAAACACCTTTGTGTCCTTAACAAGAATCTCCCAAGGACTTTTAAACACCTTGGAGTTCTTAAGTAACAAGGCTTACACAAGGAATTTTAACCACCTTGAGCCTTAACCAAGAACCAACCATGGACTTTTAAACACCATGTTGTTCTTAAAATTCACAAGATTCACACAAGGACTTTTAACCACCTTTGTGATCTTAAACAAGAACCATCCAAGGACTTTTAACCACCTTGATGTTCTTAAATATACAAGGCTCACACAAGGACTTTTAACCACCTTTGTGACCTTATCCATCACTTGCCAATATGCATCATTAACATCAATATTCCACTGTTTTAAAGCATTTAAACAAGCCATAAACATCATGCATTTTTAAGCATCAAACCACATTAAAACAATGTTCAAAAAAACAAGGAACTCTTACCTTGAGTTTCCTTCAACACATGGCTTATAATCTCAGCAAATAAACATGCTAGATATGCTTTCAAAACAGATTTAAAATCATGCAAACAAACCGCATTGCATACAACCATTCCATGGCCATCACCAAGAGAGTTTTTCCGAAAACTTACTCTTGAGCTTAGCTAAGTTGCTTAGAATTAAACTAAGCTCCCAAACCTTCAAAACACTGGTTTCAAAGCTGAAAACCAAAATCCACTCACCGATTCCGTTTCGCCTCTTGCCGAAACACAAATGAAGCTTCCGGATCACCACCACTTGGATCCAAAGATGACTCCCCTGTTTTAAACACATCAAAGCAGAGGATTAATGCATCATCATGCATTAATATCTTCAATGAAAGCATCAAAACCCGCTGCTCTCATCCACACTCCATTTTCGGCTACCAAACACAACCGAAAATGCATCCAAACAACTCCACAACATTGCCCAGCCAAGATCCATCCAATCTAAACATCCTTAAACATCAAATAACATCCAAAAAGGACCTAACAACATCCTTATACCTCCAGCAACAACAGATCCACAAGATCACTCCAAAAACAACCAAGAACACAAGCTAAACTTAGGAAATTCAACCTATCCGGGATTGCATTAATTAAAACTCAATTCCTCATCAATTTTAACATCAAATTGACACCTTAAAACACTGCCCAAACAGATCATACGAAATTTCATCAAAAATCACCAAATCTTGCATTTAAAAGCCAAGATCAATAACACAACCTTAAAACCATTTATAAAACACAATTTAAGGATTGAGAACTTAGGAATTTCGGTAAAGAACTGAGAGTTTAGAGGAGAAGGACATTCTTACCTCCAAACTTGAGTTTCTCCTTTTTTAGAATCAAAAAGCTTGAAGATCCAATTAGCAAATGCAAAGGATTTGATGAAGAGATGATTGAAGATCAAAAGGGAAATGAAATGAGTGATTTAGATGACAAAACCAGAGGGAAAAGTTCTGGAAAAAGATGTTTGGTTTGGAAAAAGATGTTTGGTTTGAGAGAAAAGATGAGAGAAAAGTTAGCTGGAAATTCCAAAATATCTTCCCTCCTTTTAGTTTTATTCAAAAACCTTTAATTAATCATTTAATTATCTTAGAAAAATCTGGAGAAACTCCCATTGGGTAAATAGCTCCTTAAAGATTCAAAGTTTCAATCCTTTTTAAAACAGTCACGCAGTTTTCAAAAATTACATTTTGGTCACTAGCCAAAATGTCAACCTTCCAAACCTCATTTTGTAAAATTGATTTCACAGTTCACTTATATATAATAAAAGAGAATTTTAGAACATTTTTCCATATTTTTAATGCAACCCAAACTAGGCTTTCCTAAATTCACTCTTATATATTCGAACCGCAGTCCGACCGAACCGGTCCGAACCCAAAACTTCTAAGCCCAAAACCGGGGCGTTACAAGGACTGGATGCACCGTGAAGAGAGTCGCCTTGGATGTTGAGGGGTTGTGATTGTACTGTAAACTCCATCCAAGTACCCTAACGAGTATGGTAAGATCACAACGGTGGTTAAAAGTCCGTGTGTGGATCTTGTATTGTGTGTCCCGTACACTCATTAGTGGAATTATACAACTACCGATGAGTGATGTGGAGGGGTTGTGATTGTACCTTTAAACTCCATCACAGGTGTTGAGGGGTTGTGATTGTACCGATAAACTCCACCTTATGTGGTTCGGTAGTGTGTATAAAGCGTGTGGGACAACGCTTGTAATCCGCGTATCCGATTGTGTTTTGTGTTGTAAATGGTTATGAATTATCACTTGAAAGCCAATATGATGTGTTGATTATGATGAAGCATGAGATGCTTGTAAAGTGTGCAAGGTTGCATGAAACGAGATGAGCATGTGTTTAAAAGCTTTATTGAAAGTGTTTTCTAAGTGCATTATTGTGTTGTTTTCTTAGGGCATGCCTCACTAAGCAATTGTGCTTACGCTCTCTCTTGTACCAATAATGCAGACAATTGAAGTTTTTAAGGGCAACAAGGAAGGCAAGAGTGTCCAAGGGAACCCAAGCTCATGTATGGTGATGTTTTCATACACTATTAGTTTTTGGTAATTTGGCAATGGGAACCTAAGATGTGTTTTGGGAGATGTGTTGAACTCCCTAGGTTGTGGCATGATGTTTTGAAGTTTTGAACTTGTAATTGGCCTTTAAATGCTTGTTTTGAAGATTGCTTGCTTGCTTGGTTTTTGATAATAGGAAGCATGCCTATAGTAATGTGAAATTCCATGTTTGTTGCTATGGATGTGTTTAGAAGTTACAAACATGTGCCATATATGTGTGATGACTTGTTGATTTGATTAGAAAGTCATTAGGTAGTGTTTGGTTGGATTCTTGTATGTTAAACCAGCAAAATCTGCAGCTTCTGGGCAAACCGTATTGGAACACCCACTGGCGTTTCGAAATGGGGGCCTGAAATGACCTTCGTGTTTTGAAACGGCTGGAGGCTGTTTCGAAATAGTTTGGCTACTGGAAGGCCCTGTTTCGGAACAATCCTCAGAACAAACCCGCGTTTCGGAACGGTCAATGCCGTTTCGAAACAGGTGACCGTTGGGCACTGATTTGAATGGTATTTGAAGTTTGCAAGCTTTACGTTATAGTCCCGAAAGTTGTATTTGTAATTGTATGAGTTCGAGATGTCCAATTAAGGTGAAATTTGACCGGGAAGCATGTAATATGACTAATCTCATAATGGTAACTTTAAAATCAGTTATGACCTTCTAATTTACAGAATTTACATTTTGGTCCCTAAAATGATGATTTGTGCATTTGAGTCCCCATTGGTTATTCGACCACTGTGTCTGTAACGCCCCGGTTTTGGGCTTAAGAGTTTTGGGCGTTGACCGGTTTGGTCAAAGTGCTGTTCGAATCTAAAGAGGTGAAATTAGGAAAGCCTAGTTCGGGTTGCAATAAAAATATGGAAAAATGTTCTAAAATCATCTTTTAATATAATTAAGTGAACTGTGAAATCAATTTTGGAAAATGAGTTTTGGAAGTGTGACATTTTGGCTAGTGACCAAAATGTAATTTTCGCAAGTTTTGTGGCTGTTTTATAAAGGGTTGAAACTTTGAATCTTTAAGGAGCTATTTACCCAAAGGGAGTTTCTCTAGATTTTTCTAAGATATTTTAAGTCTAAATTCTGATTTTAAATGATATTAAAATTGGAGGGAAAGCCATTTGGCTATTTTTGGATTTTGTAACCAACTTTTCGTAATTTTCTTTCTCTCATTTTCTCTCAACCCAAACACATTCTCTCCAGAGAATTGGTTCTGATTTCTTCACCTAAATCCCTCCTTTCAACTCTCATTTGATTCCTAATCAACATATCTTCAAAACCTCTTCAATTGCTAATTGTTTCAACAAGGATTTTGATTGCAAAAAGAGGAGAAACTCAAGTTTGGAGGTAAGAACGTCCTTCTCCTCTAAACTATCAGTTCTTTACTGAAATTCCTAAGTTTTCAATCCTAATTTGATGTTTAATGAAGGGCTTTTAAGTTGATTAATGGATCTTGGCTTATAATGCAAGATTTGATGATTTTTGATGATTTTCGTTAGATCTGATTAATCTGTGATTTGAGAGGTGTTTTTGATGTTAAATGAACTCTAAATTGATGAGGAAATGAGTTTTGATTAATGCAATCTCGGATAGGTTGAGTTTCCTAAGTTTAGCTTGTGATTCAAGGTTGTTTTTGAGGTGATCTTGGTGATCTGTTGTTGCTGGAGGTATAAGGATGTTAATAGGTTGTTTTTAGATGTTATGTGATGTTTATGGAAGTGTGGTTTTGCTGGTTTATGGCTGGGCTTTGTGTAGAAGGGGTTTGGATGCATTTTCGGTTGTGTTTGGTGGCCGAAAATGGAGGTTGGATGAGAGCAGCGAGTTTAGGTGCTTTCATTGAAGCAATTAATGCATGATGATGCATTAATCCTCTGCTTTGATGTGTTGAAACAGGGGAGGCATCTTTGGATCCAAGGATTGTTGATCCGGAAGCTTGATTTGGTGCTTTGGCTTGAAGCAAAGTGGAAATCGGTGAGTGAAGTTGGGTTTACTGCTTTTAAACCAAGGTTTGAAGGTTTTGGGAGCTTAGTTTAAGTCTAAACAACTTTGCTAAGCTCAAGTGTAAGTTTTCGGAATTTCTCTCTAGTGGTGGCCATGATTTTGATGTGATGCAAAATGGTTATTTGCATGTTTTAATTATTGTTTTGAAAGCATGTTTTAGCATGGAATTTGCTGATGTTTTAAGCCATATGTTGAAGGAAACTCTAGGTAGGAGTTCCTTGATTTTGTACATTGATTAATGTGGTTTGATGCTTTGAAATGCATGATGAAAATGGCTTGGTTTAATGCTTTAAAACAGTGTTTTAAATGATGAAAATGATGTATATTGGCAAGTGATGTTTTGAAAAAGGTTAAGGTCACTAAGGTGGTTAAAAGTCCTTGAGTGAGCCTTGTTACTTAAGAACATCAAGGTGGTTAAAAGTCCTTGGATGGTTCTTGTTGCGGACACTAAGGTGGTTAAAAGTCCTTAAGTGATCCTTTCCATGGTGTTTAAAAGTCCATGGGGCCATGGTGTTTAAAAGTCCATGGGGCCAAGGTGTTTGCTTGTTTTAATGTTATGTTATGAAGCATGAGATTGCTTGTTTTAAGTATGCTTTTGAGCATGAGCAAAGGTTGATTTAAAGCATGTTTTATAAATGTTTTAATTGCATTATTGAATGGTTTTTAAAGAGCATTCCTCACTAAGCTATTGCTTACGCTCTCCTCGTTTTCTTAATTCAATAATGCAGAGCATTAGAGTACCTTGAGGGCAGCAAGGAGGGCAAGCATTCAAGTACAAGTAAAGCTCAATGTATGGAAGGTTTTATAAGTACTTTTTAGCTTTTGGGTAATTTGGCAATGGGGGACCAATGTGTATGTTTTGGGAGGTGTTTGGAACTCCCTAAGTATGTTGAATGATGTTATGAATGCTGGTTTTTGTATTGAATCATTACATGCTTGTTTTGGAAGTTTGTGCTTGAATAGCTAGCTTGTGTAGGAAGCATGCCTATAGAATTGGGGCTTTTTGCATATGATGTTGTTCTGATGATTTGACGATGCCTATAAGTCTTATATATGTTGAATTGCATGCTGGTAAAGTTTGGTGGCAATTGGAGCATGTTCGAATGATTAATTGCATGTTTTGGAATGCCTTTTGCTGCAATCTGTGCAGGGCGTTTCGAAACAGTGTGCATCGTTTCGGAACGGGTGCTTGAATGAACCCAGGCGTCCGAAACGGTACGCACCGTTTCGAAACGGTTTGGCCTCTGCCAGGCCTGTGTTTCGGAACCCGTTGCGGAACGGCCCGTGTTTCGAAACGGGGTCTACCTGTTTCGGAACGGTCGACCGTTGGGGGCTGACATTGGCAGTTATATGTTTTGAATTGTTTGCATTTTGGTCCTGAAACTTGTTCGTGCAATTGTATGAGTTTGGGAAGTCCTTTTGAGCTGAAATTTCACAGAGAAGCATGAAACCTGACTAATTTCAAGTTGGTAACTTTAATTTGGGTTAAGTCCTTTTATATATCAGAAATTACAATTTGGTCACTAAAGTTGTAATTTGTTCAATTGGGTCCCTGTTTGATCTCTGATGTTTGTGATCTTTGAGTATGATGTTTGTGTGATCACAATTAGGACTAATGTGCATCTAGACAAGATTAAAAAGAAAAAAAAGGGTCGTTAATCAAGGTTGACTTTCGGGTTGACTTTGGTTTTCCCCGTGTGACTTTCTTAATTCGGGTCAACCGTCTAGGCCGGGTTAAGGGGGTTACATTTGGTGGTATCAGAGCTGAGTTTTCGAGTAATTGGGAATGAATGTATGCATGATTGAAGCATGTTTGTCTTGTATGCTTGTTGTTTGAAAGCATGTTCAGTGGCTTGAGATGTTGATGCAGTTGAGTTGTATGCTGTGATGTTGCATGTTGAGGGTACCCATTGCAAAACAAAAGCTAATGAAATGATGTTGATTTTGAATGGAAATTGAGCTTGAATACTTGGATTGCTTACCTTGCTGGGCCTGACTTGTTTTATTTGCATTGTGATTGCATGGTAAAAGTATGGCACCACGTAGAGAGTTAAGAGGTAGTGTGCGAGCTATGGCTCCCAATGAGAACGAGAATGAAGAGAACACGGGTAGTGCGGTGTTACCCCCTCCTCCGCCTGGTGGTGGTGCTGGAGGTGAGAGAGCTGAAGCTGCAGCTGGTGCTAGAGCTGCTGGACCAGAGGTTGGTTAGGGGCAAGCTATGCCTGACATGTCTATGTTGGTACAAGCTATTGCGGGTGCTTTTCGAGCAGCAGTAGCTGGAGCTCAAGGAGCTGGGCATCAGGGAGATGCTGGAGTTAGACTACCTCTGGAGCGTCTGCGCAGTCTTGGTGGGACTGAGTTCAGGGGTATGTCGGCTGAGAGTTCTGAAGCTTGGCTAGAGAGTACCAAGCGTATCTTGGGTCAGATGAGCTGCACGGATGTGCAAAAGCTGGGATGTGTTGTGTCCTTGCTGCAGGACGATGCGTATACGTGGTGGACGACCACCATAGCTAGGATGGCTGAAGCTGATGTTACTTGGACATTCTTCCAGAATGTGTTCAAGAGGAGATATCTAGGAGTGAGATATCTTGATGAGAAGAAGCGTGAATTCATGTCTCTTACCCAAGGGAGCATGAGTGTGGCTGAGTATGAAGTGCAGTTTGTGCGACTCAGTCAGTATGCACCTGAGTTGATACCCGATGAGGGGGCTAGGTGCGAGAGGTTCCGTTATGGTCTTGTGACGGATGTAAAGATATATGTGCTGGCCACTGAATATGATGATTTTGATGTGTTGGTGGGCCGAGCCAAGGACATAGAGATGAACTTGGGTTTATCTGCGAAAGGTGCTGGAGCGAGTTCTGGCAAGAGAGCTGCTGAGTTTAGTTCCGGAGGTGGACGGAACAAGAGGGGACGTGATCAGAAGTATCAGTCCTCAGCCAAGAGAGGTGGTGGTGCACCTGCTAGAGGTGGTAATGCTAGAGTTGATCCTAGTGCTTGTTGGATCTGTGGTTCGCGTGGTCACATGAAGCGTGACTGTCCTCGTGCTGTGAGGGAGGTGCAAGCTCCTGTTGCGGCAGCTGGTAATGGATGCTGGAATTGTGGTTCTGTAGACCATTTGAGACGAGATTGTCCGAGGTTGGCTGGTGGCCAAGAGCGAGCTCCTATTGTTGCTGCACCGCAGAGAGGTCGTGGGCGCGGCCGTGGTAATTTCCAGAGGCGAGAGGAAGGTGGTCGTGGAGTAGCCCATGTTGTGGCTATTCAGCCTGAAGGTGGAGGCCAAGCGAGGGTGTATGCTCAGCGTGAGGGAAGGAATGATGCAGATGTGATTGCAGGTACCTTTACTTTGCAATCCTTGTCATTGCTTTCTTTGATTGATTCTGGATCTACGCATTCATATATTTTGCGTGAGCATGCTGAATTGCTTGGTTTGCCTGTTGAGTCTTTGGATGTTGGTGTTCGTGTCACTAGTTCTTTTGGTGAAACTGTTGTGACTCGAAAGCTTTATAGAAGGTGTCCTTTGGTTGTTCAAGAGCATGTTTTCCATGTTGATCTTATGGAGTTGCCCTTCTATGGTTTTGATGTGATCCTTGGTATGGATTGGCTTGCTGAGCATCGTGCTTTTGTGGATTGTGAAAATAAGCGGGTTTCGCTTAAGCTTGCGGATGATTATGAAGTTGCGGTGGTTGGTGAGAATGTGAAGTTTCTTGCCAATGTGGTGTCTACCTTGGAGGCGAGTAGGATGCTGAGGCAAGGTTGCGAGGCGTATCTAGCTTTTGTGATGAACCCTAGCTCTAAGGAGTTGAGGGTGCAAGATATCAAAGTTGTGAAGGAGTTTCCTGGTGTTTTTCCTGAGGAGTTGCTTGGTTTACCTCCTAATCGCGAAGTAGAGTTTGGAATTGAGCTGTATGAGAATACAACTCCTGTGTCCATTACTCCCTATAGAATGGCACCTAAGGAGCTGAAGGAGCTGAAGACGCAGTTGCAAGAGCTGCTTGATCGTGGTTTCATCCGGCCGAGTGTGTCACCTTGGGGAGCACCAGTCTTGTTTGTGAAGAAGAAGGATGGCACTATGAGGATGTGCATTGATTACCGTCAGCTGAACAAGTTGACTATCAAGAATCGGTATCCTTTGCCGAGGATTGATGATCTCTTTGATCAATTTCGGGGAGCTGCAGTGTTCTCTAAGATTGACTTGAGGTCAGGGTATTATCAGTTGAAGGTGAAGGATGTGGATGTGCCTAAGACAGCTTTCAGGACAAGGTATGGGCATTATGAGTTTCTTGTGATGCCGTTTGGTTTGACAAATGCTCCTGCTGCTTTCATGGACATGATGAATCGTGTGTTTCATGAATACCTGGACAAGTTCGTTGTGGTATTCATTGATGATATCCTCGTGTACTCGCGTACTGAGGAGGAGCACGAAGAGCATTTGAGGATTGTGCTGCAAGCCTTGTTGGAGAATCAGCTTTATGCTAAGCTGAGCAAGTGTGAGTTCTGGCTTAAGGAGGTGGTGTTTCTTGGGCATGTGGTCTCAGCTGAGGGGATTCGTGTTGATCCTCAGAAGATTGAGGCGGTGATGAATTGGAAAGTTCCTAAGTCTGTTCATGAGGTCCGTAGTTTCCTTGGTTTGGCGGGATACTAATGAAGGTTTGTGGATGGTTTTTCCAAGATTGCTGCTCCTTTGACGAAGCTGTTACAAAAGGATGTTAAGTATGAGTGGACGGAAGCGAGATAGCAAGCTTTTGAGAAGCTTAAGGCGGCTTTGACGCAAGCTCCTATCTTGATTCAGCCTGAATTAGGGAAGGAGTTTGTGGTCTATAGTAATGCATCCTATGTTGGTTTGGGATGTGTGCTGATGCAAGAGGGTAAGGTGGTGGCTTATGCGTCGCGGCAGTTGAAGGTGCATGAGCGCAATTATCCTACGCATGACATTGAGCTGGCTGCAGTGGTTTTTGCTCTGAAGATCTGGAGACATTATCTATATGGTGAGAAGTGTACTGTGTACACGGATCACAAGAGTTTGAGGTATCTGATGTCTCAGAAGGAGTTGAATCTCAGACAGCGGCGTTGGTTGGAGTTGCTCAAGGATTATGATCTGACGATTGAGTATCATCCTGGAAAAACTAATGTTGTTGCGGATGCCTTGAGTAGGAAGGTAGCTGTTGAGCTGAGGGCTATGTTTGCTAGCTTGAGCATATCGCGAGATGGTGGTCTTGTTGCTGAGTTGCAAGTGAAACCTTCGTTGGTTCAGTTGATCAAGGAAAAGCAGTTGTTGGATGATTCCTTGGTGTCTCATGTTCAAGATATCGCGGAGGGTAGACCTTCGGATTTCTGCTTTAATGAGGATGGTGTGTTGTGTTTTGGGAGTCGGATAGTAGTGCCTGCTGATACTGAGTTGAGGCGTGCTATTCTGACTGAAGGTCATAGTAGTCCTTTTGCTATGCACCCTGGTAGTACTAAAATGTATCGTGATCTTCGTGATGAGTACTATTGGGTGGGTTTGAAGAAGGATGTTGCGGAGTTTGTGAGCAAGTGTTTGGTGTGTCAGCGAGTCAAGGCTGAACATCAGGTTCCTTCTGGTTTGTTGCAACCGTTGAAAATCCCTGAATGGAAGTGGGAAAGGGTTACCATGGATTTTGTATCTGGTTTACCTTTGTCTCCATCAAAGAAGAATTCTGTTTGGGTGATTGTGGATCGCCTGACGAAGTGTGCGCATTTCTTGCCTGTGCATACTACGTTTTCTTTGGATAAGCTGGCAGAGCTGTACATTGCTGAGATTGTGAGGCTGCATGGTGTGCCTAAGTCGATTGTGTCGGATAGGGATCCGAGGTTCACATAGCGTTTTTGGCAGTGTTTGCATCAAGCTCTGGGTACGAGGTTGCATTTCAGTACATCCTATCATCCTCAGTCAGATGGTCAGTCTGAGCGGGTTATCCAGATTTTGGAGGATATGTTGAGGTGCTGCGTGATTGAGTTCCAAGGTTCTTGGGAGAAGCATTTGCCTTTGGTTGAGTTCGCTTATAACAATAGTTATCAGGCGAGTATACAGATGGCACCTTATGAGGCTCTGTACGGGAGGAAGTGTAGGACTCCTCTTTGTTTGGCTGAAACTGGTCAATAGTTGGTTTCGTTGCCGGCTTTGTTGAAAGGGACCACCGAGAAGGTGAAGCTCATTTGTGAGCGGTTGAAGGCTGCCTCTGATCGGCAGAAGTCTTATGCGGATTTGAAGCGTAAGGAGATAGAGTATGCGGTGGGTGACCGTGTGTTCTTGAAGGTTTCGCCTTGGAAGAAGGTGATGAGGTTTGGCCGGAAGGGTAAGTTGAGCCCTAGGTACATTGGACCATATGAGGTGGTTGAGCGTGTGGGTCCTGTTGCGTATCGGTTGAGGTTACCTCAGGAGTTGGAGAAGATTCATGATGTGTTCCATGTTTCTATGCTCCGGAAGTATAGATCTGATCCTTCGCATGTTGTTCCTGTGGAGGAAGTGGTTTTGAATCCGGATTTGACCTATGATGAGGAACCGGTGAAGGTTCTGGATTCGGATAACAAGGTTCTTCGTGGCAAGACCATTGAGTTGGTGAAGGTGCTGTGGAAGCATCAAGGTGTTGAGGAAGCCACGTGGGAGCGGAAGGAAGACATGCTGAAGCAGTTTCCTTATCTCTTTCCTTCAGGTAAATTTCGAGGACGAAATTTCTTAAGGGGGGGAGAGTTGTAACGCCCCGGTTTTGGGCTTAGGAGTTTTGGGCGTTGACCGGTTTGGTCAAAGTGCTGTTCGAATCTAAAGAGGTGAAATTAGGAAAGCCTAGTTCGGGTTGCAATAAAAATATGGAAAAATGTTCTAAAATCATCTTTTAATATAATTAAGTGAACTGTGAAATCAATTTTGGAAAATGAGTTTTGGAAGTGTGACATTTTGGCTAGTGACCAAAATGTAATTTTCGCAAGTTTTGTGGCTGTTTTATAAAGGGTTGAAACTTTGAATCTTTAAGGAGCTATTTACCCAAAGGGAGTTTCTCCAGATTTTTCTAAGATATTTTAAGTCTAAATTCTGATTTTAAATGATATTAAAATTGGAGGGAAAGCCATTTGGCTATTTTTGGATTTTGTAACCAACTTTTCCTAATTTTCTTTCTCTCATTTTCTCTCAACCCAAACACATTCTCTCCAGAGAATTGGTTCTGATTTCTTCACCTAAATCCCTCCTTTCAACTCTCATTTGATTCCTAATCAACATATCTTCAAAACCTCTTCAATTGCTAATTGTTTCAACAAGGATTTTGATTGCAAAAAGAGGAGAAACTCAAGTTTGGAGGTAAGAACGTCCTTCTCCTCTAAACTATCAGTTCTTTACTGAAATTCCTAAGTTTTCAATCCTAATTTGATGTTTAATGAAGGGCTTTTAAGTTGATTAATGGATCTTGGCTTATAATGCAAGATTTGATGATTTTTGATGATTTTCGTTAGATCTGATTAATCTGTGATTTGAGAGGTGTTTTTGATGTTAAATGAACTCTAAATTGATGAGGAAATGAGTTTTGATTAATGCAATCTCGGATAGGTTGAGTTTTCTAAGTTTAGCTTGTGATTCAAGGTTGTTTTTGAGGTGATCTTGGTGATCTGTTGTTGCTGGAGGTATAAGGATGTTAATAGGTTGTTTTTAGATGTTATGTGATGTTTATGGAAGTGTGGTTTTGCTGGTTTATGGCTGGGCTTTGTGTAGAAGGGGTTTGGATGCATTTTCGGTTGTGTTTGGTGGCCGAAAATGGAGGTTGGATGAGAGCAGCGAGTTTAGGTGCTTTCATTGAAGCAATTAATGCATGATGATGCATTAATCCTCTGCTTTGATGTGTTGAAACAGGGGAGGCATCTTTGGATCCAAGGATTGTTGATCCGGAAGCTTGATTTGGTGCTTTGGCTTGAAGCAAAGTGGAAATCGGTGAGTGAAGTTGGGTTTACTGCTTTTAAACCAAGGTTTGATGGTTTTGGGAGCTTAGTTTAAGTCTAAACAACTTTGCTAAGCTCAAGTGTAAGTTTTCGGAATTTCTCTCTAGTGGTGGCCATGATTTTGATGTAATGCAAAATGGTTATTTGCATGTTTTAATTACTGTTTTGAAAGCATGTTTTAGCATGGAATTTGCTGATGTTTTAAGCCATATGTTGAAGGAAACTCTAGGTAGGAGTTCCTTGATTTTGTACATTGATTAATGTGGTTTGATGCTTTGAAATGCATGATGAAAATGGCTTGGTTTAATGCTTTAAAACAGTGGATTAAATGATGAAAATGATGTATATTGGCAAGTGATGTTTTGAAAAAGGTTAAGGTCACTAAGGTGGTTAAAAGTCCTTGAGTGAGCCTTGTTACTTAAGAACATCAAGGTGGTTAAAAGTCCTTGGATGTTTCTTGTTGCGGACACTAAGGTGGTTAAAAGTCCTTAAGTGATCCTTTCCATGGTGTTTAAAAGTCCATGGGGCCATGGTGTTTAAAAGTCCATGGGGCCAAGGTGTTTAAAAGTCCTTGGGGCCAAGGTGTTTAAAAGTCCTTGGGGTGATTCAAGCAATGGACACAAAGGTGGTTAAAAGTCCTTGTGTGGTCCTCATTCATGGTGTTTAAAAGTCCATGGCCAAGGTGTTTAAAAGTCCTTGGGGCCAAGGTGTTTAAAAGTCCTTGGGAAGTTGTTGAACTGGTTTTAAGGAAATGGAAATTGTCACTTGAGCCAATATGACATGTTATGTATGTAAGAAGCATGAGATGCTTGTTTTAATGTTATGTTATGAAGCATGAGATTGCTTGTTTTAAGTATGCTTTTGAGCATGAGCAAAGGTTGATTTAAAGCATGTTTTATAAATGTTTTAATTGCATTATTGAATGGTTTTTAAAGAGCATTCCTCACTAAGCTATTGCTTACGCTCTCCTCGTTTTCTTAATTCAATAATGCAGAGCATTAGAGTACCTTGAGGGCAGCAAGGAGGGCAAGCATTCAAGTACAAGTAAAGCTCAATGTATGGAAGCTCAATGAGGGCAGCAAGGAGGGCAAGCATTCAATAATGCATTATTGTATGTTTTGGGAGGTGTTTGGAACTCCCTAAGTATGTTGAATGATGTTATGAATGCTGGTTTTTGCATTGAATCATTACATGCTTGTTTTGGAAGTTTGTGCTTGAATAGCTAGCTTGTGTAGGAAGCATGCCTATAGAATTGGGGCTTTTTGCATATGATGTTGTTCTGATGATTTGATGATGCCTATAAGTCTTATATATGTTGAATTGCATGCTGGTAAAGTTTGGTGGCAATTGGAGCATGTTCGAATGATTAATTGCATGTTTTGGAATGCCTTTTGCTGCAATCTGTGCAGGGCGTTTCGAAACAGTGTGCACCGTTTCGGAACGGGCGCTTGAATGAACCCAGGCGTCCGAAACGGTACGCACCGTTTCGAAACGGTTTGGCCTCTGCCAGGTCTGTGTTTCGGAACCCGTTGCGGAACGGCCCGTGTTTCGAAACGGGGTCTACCTGTTTCGGAACGGTCGACCGTTGGGGGCTGACATTGGCAGTTATATGTTTTGAATTGTTTGCATTTTGGTCCTGAAACTTGTTCGTGCAATTGTATGAGTTTAGGAAGTCCTTTTGAGCTGAAATTTCACAGAGAAGCATGAAACCTGACTAATTTCAAGTTGGTAACTTTAATTTGGGTTAAGTCCTTTTATATATCAGAAATTACAATTTGGTCCCTAAAGTTGTAATTTGTTCAATTGGGTCCCTGTTTGATCTCTGATGTTTGTGATCTTTGAGTATGATGTTTGTGTGATCACAATTAGGACTAATGTGCATCTAGACAAGATTAAAAAGAAAAAAAGGGTCGTTAATCAAGGTTGACTTTCGGGTTGACTTTGGTTTTCCCCGTGTGACTTTCTTAATTCGGGTCAACCGTCTAGGCCGGGTTAAGGGGGTTACAGTGTCTTTTTCAAGTATGTTCCATAAGTGCTCACTTAGGGTTAACGTGCATCTAGATAAGTTTAAAAAGAAAAAAGGGTCGTTGATCAATGTTGACTTTTGAGTTGACTTTGGTTTTCCCCGTGTAATCTTCGTAGTTCGGGTCAACCGTCTAGGCCAGGCTAAGGGGGTTACAATAATATTCAATAATGTATTTATTCTGGAACTCTCGGAGAAAGAACTCCCAAGTAACCGATTCTTCATGAGCTGTGAGAATAGTGGTTTCCCACCACATGAGAGCTTCATCGGTCAATAACGCAATAACACACTCCAACTTGTGTTCATCCGATTATTGCAGCTGCACGTTCAAGATACGCAACGTGTTATCTAGCCAGTATTCGGCAACCTCAGGATTATCATCATCTTATCCAGTAAAGGAATATGCTTGGAGTAAAGCGAACTTGTCCACAAGGGCACGAACATACTGGACAACATGAGGGGTAGGCTAAACAGATGGTGTTGCTTGCATCACAACCATAAACTGTTTGAACATATTAACCATATTCTGGTAACATTCAGCCTGAGCGGTAGGTGTTGCAGGCTCAGTACCCTAATCATGAGGGTCTTGTGGTTGCGGTGGATTCTGAGGATTTCCTCCTCTAATCTCCTCACCATGTGTTGAGGAGCGAGTAGCGAGCTCGTCTATATGAGCTTCGTTCGTCTCAGACATATATATATATATATATATATATATATGAAAGTCAGATTAGTCGACTAGTCATAATATACGCAATTTAAAACTCCTAGGTGGCAAAGTAACACAATAGCAATGCAAAAAGCTTTGGTTTAGTCCTACAATCGACTAAAATCTATCTCTGATACCACAAATGTAACACCCCCTTCTCGGTCTGGTCGAGAACCAAGCCAGAAGGTGAAACCGATGATCAATACAAAAACCAGTGCAATAAAATTTCATTTTATTATTAACGGTTTCAATCCACATAATACAATGAATCATTCCCATCAAAAAATTTAGTCCAATTTATCCATACAAGCAATGATTAGTCATTCATGGGCTAAATTGTAATTATCACACGTTTTAGGGACCAATTTGTAATTTTGACAAACTAGGGGTCCTCTAATGAAATTGATCTTACCATTTTAAAACTCACTACTTTAATGACATGTCTGCAAAATTTCATTCGATTTAGAGGTCATTATCTCATTCAATTTAACCTTACAATGTTCAGTGACTAAATTGTGAAATTAGATATCTGTACAATGAGCCTTTAACTAACTTACCTAACCCCGTATCGAAACACCCTAGAGTTGTTTCAAAACGGGTGAACGATGGTCAACTCCTGTTGACCTTAGCCTTAAGACCATACCGATTCGGGCATACCCGTAGCGAAACGGGGTTGACCTCCATTGACTTTGACTTTGACCTGTTTCGATACGCTATGAACCTGTATCGAAATGAGGGATTCTAGAGAATTTTTTTTCGAAATGACCATGGACCGCTCCGATACACCCTATTTCAAAGACCAAACTGTGCTTACCCGTTTCAAAACGCCATCACCCGTTTCGATACGGCGTGACCTCTAATGAAAGATTTTTGCTGGTCTTTACTCAATTTGACCTATCGAACAATGTTCAAATGCAACAAAACTTTACACACAATATTTCAATACTATAAACTACTGGCATGCCAAATTTCATGATCATACGAATCAATTTACTATGCTTTTACCTTTTTGAGCTAAATATGCATTCTTGTGCCATTTTAAACAAACCAAAAAGGCCATATAGGGCCATTAACCAAGTTACAACATATGCACACCACAACATAACCAAAATGGGCATATTTGACTAGTTCAACCTCTTTGCCACCTTCCTAGGAGTTCTTAGGATCAAAATACATTACTTTAAGGCCTGTAGTGACTTGTCTTGCCTAGCCAAATCCAATCTTCTAACACTCGATCTTTCAACCTGAAATTGCATGAGATGTGACACGTTGGGCATACATTTCCTAGTGAGGTAGTCATAAACAATATGAACAACATTATATCAAGTATCAATATACATGATCTCAAGCTTATCAATGTCGAAGCTATGCATCAATATACAATGTTTAACATTTTCATTTCATCATTAATCCTTGGATTGAATCAAGATAATGGATACGAGAATTCCTACGCCTCGCCAAATCAATGAATGGTCTGATCCCTCCACCTCGCCAATATGACCAATATCAATACACTTCCCTCTGCCTCGCCAAATCAATATAGGTTGTAGCCTTAAGACCATAGGCCACCCGTACACTGAGTTCATGAATTCTATGGTATGCCATTTGCATCCAATGTCTATTCAAATCCAAGGTTCCAATGTTCATATCCATTTCAATAATCAATAGTATTCCAATGTCCGATGATTTCAATATTACCAATGACATATATATATATATATATATCATCAATATATAATAATCCAATGTCAATATCAATGTCCAATGATTTCTATACAATAATCCGATGACAATTACTATATCAATGACAATGCACAATGACTATATTTGATGTTCAATAACAAATTTACCGATACTTACCAAAGTGTCCGATTAACCATCCAATGCAATTTCTTCAACAACAATGTTAGCGATGAAATCTAAATTATCAAATAATGATCCAGGAAGGCCTTTCGCCTAAACCCGAGAGTCCGACTACACTCATCTTAGCAATCCGAAGCTTTCAAGGCTCTCAGATAACAATCCCCTTGTGCCTAGCTTGAGATGGAGACAATGAATCCTTTTTCTCCACTTCTTGAGCTAGAAAGTCAATAGAAAACTATTAAGTTCGACATTTCGATCTCAAATTCAATACAACGATATCAAAATCAATTTCCGAATCCGATAACACAACAACGATGGAATATCCATGGATAGTCAAAACCCTAACTTGGAATTAAGCTCGATATATCCATGAAATCCAATAACCGATGGAGAATTATAGCTTACCCGATCGATAACAACAATTCAATATCGATAAAACAAAGAAAAAGTGAAGTTCACAACTTCTTCCAATGAAGAGTGCAATTCAAGCCTGTCTTCTTGGTCCCCTCCTTCGACAGGTTGTTTGAAACTGAACATTGATGGCGCTATGCTTAGGAATGGCATTGCGGGTTGTATTGGGGGTTGTAACACCCAAAAATTACGCCCAAAACTTATAAAAAAAATCTCCACCCTAAAACATTAACTGCCGCCCCACCAAAACCCCAAATCCCCTTGATCTTTCATTCGACCTAACGACCCACATGCTAAAGAATTATTGCACTGCCATCTTTGTTGTTTTGTTGTAATTCTCGCCAGTATTTGCATCACCGAGTTTTTAAAGATTTGCTACAAATCTTCTTCGATTATGAGAACCATACACCCGACCCTTGTCTCGTAAACTCAATCAATTATCTACTTGTTTTTAAAGCCAAGCCATGAGGGAATCTCCTTTATAATCAATTTTCAATTCTTAGGAAGGTGGTCAGTTCACTGTTTACAAGACAATTCATTTTTCAATTTAATTGGTTTGCTTACACCAACAATTCCTCATTTTCTCTTCAAATCAAGTGCTTTGGTTGGAACCTCCACGATGTCATCTTTAATCCATAGTATGTTGAGTTGCTTTGGCTAAGGTGTGTTCTCTTTCTGTGCTATATATTTTGATTTTGTGACTGTGATTTTAGGTTTGAGTGATTTTCAATTGTGTTGTGATTTTACATTATGTTTTCCGTGTATACTATTTCCAGACTGTGAATAAAATTGTGATTTAAAGTAAATGAGTTGTGAATCTCGGATTTATTATCGGAATGTGTTGAGACTGTGAAAACTGTGATATCTTTTTACTGTGTTATCATGGGTTGGGATTGTACGGAGGAAGTTAGTGGTTATACCACTTGTGTTGGTGACTATGTAGCGAGAGGTTCTGGGGAACCTTCTCTTTTTGGTGACTATGGAGTATGGGTGCATTGCATGGTGATTTCATAAAACCGTGTTTAAACTTACTTTGTGTCTTTTAAATATTTTTGTGAAATTTTATTGTTGTGAAACTGAGTTTGTGATTGCCTGCACTTTAGAGACACACTGAGCTTAATAGCTGACTCCCCCATAGCTTCTATTTCAGATTCTCACACATAAGAGTTCGGTACTTGGAGGACCACATTTTAGCAGATTTATTTCAGTTTTCAGTATGGACGTTTTAGATTTTCAGATTTACTTCAATTTTTATATTAGTTATTTTACTATTTGGGAACTTTATGTAAATCAGGTACTTATATTTTGATTTGGGAGGTTTCAACTATTTTAGCATGCATGAGGATTTTAATCGGATATTTTTTTTAAGATTTATTATGTGTTGGTTTCTTCTATACGACCGCGTTTTAAAAAAATGGAATTTAATGTGAAACAACACTGTTTTGACAAATAATTGAAGTATTTAATTTTCAAACCTAATATTCATCCTACTTGAGGGACACATTTTTAAATGACCATTGTTTGGAAATAGCCGTTGGGCGTATCGATACGCTTGAGGGCGTAACGGTACATGTTCATTTTTAAATGACCGTTGGGAAATAGCCGTTGGGGTTGGTTGAAAGGGGATCGATACGCTTACCAGGCGTATCAAAACAATCCCGATCCGTATCGAAACAGCCAAGCGTGTTTTGATACAGGTTTTGGCAGTGACCAAACTTGGGCAAAAAGGTATCGGTACGGGTACAACCGCATCGATACGGGTAGCTTGAAAAGTCAAGTTTGGCTGTTTTAAATCATGAAAAGCTTTTCCAAAAACCTTTTAAAATTCCGAAAACATAGATTCAAGTTGTTTGGACTTAAGAAAAAGTTTTAAATTCTTTTCAAATTAGTCCAAAACATTTTTCAATTATTATATCAAAACATTAGTTCTACAATCTCCCCCTTTTTGATATAATAAAACTAACTTGAAAAATTGTTTGAGATTCCCCCCCCCCCCTTTATCTTTAAAAATGTGAATAAGAGATTAAAGATATGAAATCAAATAAAGCTCCCCCTTATTCATTTGAAAATTCATTTTTTCAAACCATTGCTCCCCCTTTTTGTTATATCAAAAAGAATTTAAAACATTAAGTTTCAAAATAACACTAGAGGAAAAAAATTGACACACTTAAAATTTTGGTTTAAAATTTGGCTCCCCCTTACTTAAAGCCTCATAAGAATGTTAGTTCAACATATATGATTATCTAGTTGACTTAAAAGAAAAATAATCAAATAAAAGCAAAAGCAACTAGATTTTACCACACTTGAACTCAAGGGAGGATGTGAAGCCTTCCTTCTTCAAGTGTTCTTCCTATGTGTGCATGGAGCTCCCCCTCAATATTTGACTTGTTGAACATCTCCATCACACTTAGCAAAAGACAATCAAGTGATTTTTGGTATCCAAATTGCTTTGGATTTATAAACGTCAGTAGCACATAGTTTAGTCCCCTTAGGAATCAATTTTTTAATTTCATCCTTTTTAGTTGAAGTGGTTAGTCCTTTTGGGACCCCAAACACTTCTAAAACATTTACCATTCATAAATCTAGGGGCACTAGATTGTCTTACATAAAAGTTTGACTTTCCAAAACTATTTTTCTCTTCAAGTTCATTGGAAATCAAATCTTTTTTTCTTTTTGAACTTTAAGAAGCAAATTTTGTAAATCAAAACATTTTTGTTCAAAATCTTTTAATTTTGCTTCAAGTTCAAGATTTGTTTTGGAAAGCAAATCATTTTCAATTTTTATTTTTGAAATCAAATTTTTGTTCTTTGAAAATGATGCCTTGAATTCCAAAAGCAAATCATCATAGGCATCTTGTAACTCATCAAATGTATATGAATTTGAAATAGATGAGTTAGAAGTTACCTCCCCCTCATTGAGGGCCATCAAGCATAAGTGGGCTACTTCATCATCGGTTAAGTCTTCATCACTCCATGTGGCCACATATGCTTGTTTTGAAGATGATCCCTTGTTTTTGGATTTGTGGGAGTCCTTCATCTTCTTCATCGATTCATGCTTGGATTTTTCTATTTTGCTCTTCATGAACCGGGCAAATTTTGTGAAGAGATAGGCCATCTCTTCATCTTCACTTTCCTTCTCACTTGAATCTACATGATGGCATGTGGAGGATTTGAGAGCAACGACACTAGCATTGATGCCTAGCTCTATGATCTTCTTCTTCCCCATCGCTATAATCTCTTCCTTCTTCTTCTCCTCTTCTTTGTTTTTCTTCATTATTTGGTCAGTGAGAAGTGACCCCATTAGTTCATCAAGCTTCAAGGTTTTGAGATTCTTGGCTTCGATAATGACAGTCCTCTTTGAGTCCCATGACTCGGGAAGGGAGTAGATGAGCTTACGGATAAGCTTCTCTTCCGGGATGGCTTCGCCATAACCTTTTAGACCATTGGTGATAGTGGAGAACCTATCAAACATCTTCTCGATGTTCTCTTCCGGATCCATCTTGAAGTTCTCATACTCTAGGGTTAGGAGCCCAATCTTGGTCTCCTTGACTTCATCGGTTCCCTCGTATGTGACTTCAAGCTTGTCTCATACCTCCTTGGCACTCTCACAAGAAGACATCTTCTCATAGATGGATGGGCCAAATGCACAAAAGAGCATGTGCAAGGCTTTGCAATTTAGCTCCATCTTCTTGCGATCGTCAGCACTCCATTCCACTTTGCTTCCTTGAGGCACGAACAAACCATCTTCAACTATGTCCCATAGCTTGTAATCTCTTGACTTCAAGAAGAATTTCATATTTGTCTTCCAATGGGCATAGTGATTTCTGTCGAAGAAAGGCGGTTTTTCGATTGATTATGCCATTGAGTCGGTTGGTGAAATGTTGATCGAGCTTGCCGGATCTTCTCAATAGGATGTGAATCCCCCTTCGATTGAGCCAAGCTCTGATACCAATTGTTGAGATTTTAGGGGCTCGATTCGATCAACCGTTCTTGCTCGCCAAGTGTGGAGAAGTTGGATAATTGGGTGTTTTAGTGGGAGGTGAAAATTAGGCAATTTGACACAAGGATTTATAGTGGTTCAACCTTCTAACCAAGGTCTACATCCACTACCTTAGCTCCCCACTAAGGATTTCCAAACAAATTCACTAAGAATTTCGTCCCCTTTTCTAAGCTAAGGAGGCAACCTTTACAACCCTCAAAGCTTTCTACCCAAAGCTTGAAGGAACACTCTCTTATACAAAGAAAGACTTAACAAACTAGAAATCCCTCTAATAGGTGTTTGTTTGCAATTCTAAGCACTCACCCAAAACCTAAACACTTGAGCAAATATAACAATGTAAGCTCAGAAGTGTTGTCTAAGCAAGAAATATACAATTAAAGCTCTAGACAAATTTTGACATCATAATGTTGTACCAGTTTAAGCATTAACCATTACAAGATGCTTGGAGGTCCCTTTTATACTCCCATTTGAGTTTGTAGCCGTTACTAGCCGTTGGGGATGATTTGCAGCCGTTGAGGACTTTATTTCCCTTCATAAATGTTGTTCTGCAGCCTTCCGTATCGATACGCTTGGATCCGTATCGGTAAGTCCTTCATCAGAAACTAGCCGTTGGGCTCTTACCAGCCTGGGCGTATCGATACACTTGAGGGCGTATCGGTACGAGTTCATTTTTAAATGACCGTTGGGAAATAGTCGTTGGGGTTGGTTGAAAGGGGATCGGTACGCTTACCAGGCGTATCGAAACAATCCCGATCCGTATTGAAACGGCCAAGCGTGTTTCGATACGGGTTTTGGCAGTGACCAAACTTGGGCAAAAAGGTATCGGTACGGGTACAACCGTATCGATACGGGTAGCTTGAAAATTCAAGTTTGGCTGTTTTAAATCATGAAAAGCTTTGCCAAAAACCTTTTAAAATTCCCAAAACATAGATTCAAGTTGTTTGGACTTAAGACAAAGTTTTAAATTCTTTTCAAATTAGTCCAAAACATTTTTCAATTATTATATCAAAACATTAGTTCTACAGAAAGTGATTGTTATTCTGCGATTAACTGGATTTTAAACCCTGCTCTGTGCCCTCTTGTTTTTAAGGACTTGGTGCGGGAGATTAACATGTTAGGCAAGGTAGTTTCCTGTCACTTCAGGGTAATTCCTAGGGTGTTAAACATTGAAGCTGATAGCCTAGCAAAGGCAGAAATAGGTTAATTGGTGTGGATTGTATAAATGTTCCTTGTTGTAAGTCGATTATTGTGCAATAAAACTTGTGGTACTCTTTTCCTCCTTCCGCTTTCGACTAACGCTTCCTTGCGTTTCGTTGGTCGATACGAAGGGGTTTTTAATGAGACCACCAATTCTTATAAAAAAACGTCTTCCAATGGAGGTGCTTGCTTCAAGGAAAGAGATGAAGATATTTGCTTAAGGATTCTCGAGTAAGTTTCTATCCTTTTACTTCTTTTGTTTTTTATATCATAATTAAGTTATTTAGCTTTTCTTCAATTGAAGGAAAGCTCTCAAAAAATCCCACATAGCCCAATTTTAATTGTGAAGGGGCTAATCGTAAGAAAAGTCCCTCAACTCTCACCATACTATGATTCTATTCCCCCAACTTGCATTTTCTCCAATTTAGTCACTATATAGGTTCAATATTATTCAATAGAGTCTGATGACGATGTTTTAAGCTCAATTAGGGTTTGATATCAATAATTAACTAGTCGATACAATATTTAGACTTCATCAATGTAGGATTTCCGATCACCAAAACTAAATCCCGACTAGACTGGATTTCAGGGTGTTACACCAAAAACATTAGTTAAAACCTTTAGATTAATCCGAAGCTTCTTGCATATAAGATAAGATTCAATAACAATAACTTTACTTTGATCGGGGCTATAAATACACCGGGCATTTGCATAAAAAGATTAGGACAAGTTTGTGATACAAAATACCGGAAATTCACAAAAAGGACATGAAGTTCCATAGACGTAAAAGATGAAGATATTTAAACTTGAAATGTTCGGAATTCAAAAAGGGTATAGAAGTGATACGCTCACGACTGGTTTAATAGTTTTGGTATTGTCGGTAGTGAGCAAGAGCTGATGGACTTGGAAAACACCTTTGGTAAATGAGAGTGAGGTTGGGACGAGTAACATCATCTTGATTGGAAGAATCTCCAACCTCACTAGTTCTTTGTCTTTTTTGGGGCCATAGTTCAAATCTGGAAAACACATCAAATCACAAAAACAATGTATGCATAAATCACCATATTCGATCCACTAATTAATCCAAAAATTCAAGGTATTATGAAAAATCTATACAATATAGTTTAAAAATATCTATAAATATAAAAGGAATTTTTGGTAAAAAGAATTTCGAAAAACAGTTTAAATAAGTATACGATATAATTTTATATTTGAATAATTTTTTATGTTTTACCTTCAGTTGTGGAATTTGGATGAATGAATGGATGATGATGCACCAAATTGATGAACTTGCTTAGATTTGACTTGAAAAGCAAAAACCCTCAAAGATTTGTGTGAAAAACAAAGGATTTTGATGGGCATTTATAGGGTTAAAACTAAGGTTTTGACAAAAAAGAGTTTAGGTTTAATTAAAAGTTTGATTTAAAGTTTGAAACCTCTTTAAACACTAATTTAAGATTCTACGTCCTCACGTACCGATACGCCACATGGCGTATTGAAACAAGTGTACTGGTACGCTTTTAAAGCCGTATCGAAACACGACCCCGTATCGGTACAAGTTTAACTATACCGAAACACTATTGATGCCCGTATCAAAAAACTTTTTTCTCGTTTCGATACCGTTTTTTTACAGAAAGGTGGTTCTGTCTCATTCCAGAAGCATGTATCGAAACACCTTGACCCGTTTTGATACACTTGTGCTAGAAAGTGCATTTTGGGCAACAAGGGGCTTACGAAGACTATTTTAATCGAGTCTAAATGCATGTGTATGACATATGATCAACATGTATAGGCTAAAACAAAAGCATACTCCCCCTAGCAACAAGCATAGATGCATAAAAACACATAAGCACATACATCAATCAAATTCAAGTAAGTTTTTGAACTTAAGTGGCTGGGTCAAGAAAGGCTAGTTAGACCTAAATCACTCCCAAGATTCCAAAAACGCTCTTTGTCTAGAGGTTTGATAAAGATGTCCGCTAGTTGATTCAAGGTGTCAACATACTCTATAACTACATAATTTTCAAGACAAGATCCCTAATGAAATGATGTCTTATTTCCATGTGTTTTGTTCTATAATGGTGGATGAGATTCTTAGCGAGACATATGACACTAGTGTTGTCCCACTTAAGGGGTATCGTACCTACATCAACTCTATAATCTAAAAGTTATTACTTTATCCAAAGGACTTGAGCACAACAACTTCTGGCCGATATATATTCCGCTTTGGTGGTAGATAAGGTTACACTATTTTTTTCTTAGAGAACCAATATATGAGCATACTACCTAGGAATTAACATGTTCCGGAGGTACTTTTTTCTATCTATCTTACATCCCCCATAATTTGCATCCGAGAAAGCATGCAAATCAAATGATGAATCTCTAGGATACCAAAGCCATAAACAAGATGTGTCTCTAAGGTATCTAAATATTCTCTTAACGGCTATAAGGTGTGATTCTCTAGGACTAGCTTGAAACCTAGCACACAAGAAAACAATAAACATAATATCGGGTCTACTTGTGGTAAGGTAAAGTAAAGATCCAATCATAGAATGATAAATCTTTAAATCAACACACTTACCTCCTTCATCTTTGTCAAGTTTTATGGATAAGCTCATTGGAGTGGCTTGAGGTTTCACATTCTCCAATCCAAACTTCTTGAGCATGTCCTTAATGTATTTAACTTGATTAATGAAGGTGTCATCATTCCTTTGTTTGATTTGGAGCCCCAAGAAGAATGAGAGCTCCCCCATCATGCTCATCTCAAACTCACCTTGAATTAGCTTAGCAAACTCTTGGCAAAACAACTCATTAGTAGAACCAAAAATAATATCATCAACATAAATTTGAATCACTAAGATGTTTTTGCCATTTCTTTTAATAAAGAGTGTAGTGTCCACCTTTATTTTTTCAAACCCTTTTCAATAAAAAAAGCTTGAGCGCCTTTCACACCATGCTCTAGGAGCTTGTTTCAAACCATATAAAGCTTTAGTAAGTTTAAAAGCATGGTTTGGAAATTTAGGATATTCAAAATCAGGTGGTTGTTCCACATACACCTCTTCATTTATAAAACCATTTAAAAATGCACTTTTAACATCCATTTGAAAAAGCTTGAATTCATGATAACATGCAAATGCAAGAAGCATCCTAATAGCTTCCATCCTAGATAAGGGTGCATATGTTTCATCAAAATCGATTCTGTCTTCTTGAGTGTAACCTTGAGCAACAAGTATAGCCTTGTTTCTCACTATATTACCACTTTCATCTAGTTAATTTATAAAAACCTATTTAGACCCTATAGTAGATTTATTACTAGGTCTATCAACTAATTTCCAAACTTGACTCTTCTCAAATTGATTTAATTCTTCTTGCATAGCCACTATCCAAAAATCATCATTTAATGCTTCTTTGATATTCTTAGGCTCTATGCATGAAATGAATGCAACATTATTCATAAGTTTAAGGCATGATCTAGTAGTTACCCCTTTGTATGGATCACCCAAAATCTCACCACCTTTAACATAATTGTACTCCCTTGGGTAGCTAACTTCCTTTTCCTCTAGATTCATGTCCTCCAAGGCTTCTAGAGGTGGATATTGTGCTTCTTCATCTTTGCTTAGAACCTCATCCCCCTTTGATGATTATCCACCATCATTAGCTTCAATGATTCCTACATCATCATCATCACAAGAATCCTTCCTAGGAAAAAGGATATCATCGAAAACCACATGAATTGACTCTTTAACAACTAAAGTTCTTTTGTTAAATACAAGATAGACTTTAGAGTTTAAAGAGTAACCTAGAAAAATAGCTTCATCACTTTTAGCATCAAATTTGCCTAAATTGTCTTTTCCATTATTTAAAACAAAACACATGCATCCAAAAGGATGAAAACAACTAATGTTAGGCTTTTTAGATTTTAAAATCTCATAAGTTGTTTTCTTTAAAATTGGACTAATCATTAGTCGATTTATAATGAAACAAGCGCTATTTGTGGCTTCCACCCAAAAATACTTAGGCAAATTATTTTCACAAAGCATGGTTCTAGCCATTTCTTCTAAAGTTTGGTTTTTCCTCTCAACTACCCCATTTTGTTGAGGAGTTTGAGGAGAGGAAAAAATATGGCTTATACCATTTGAATTACAAAAATCCTCAAACCCTAAGTTTTGAAATTCGGTTCCATGGTCGCTTCTAATATGGGAAATTAATTGACCAAGATCATTTTGAGTGATTTTTGAAAACGTGATGAACTTTTCTAAAGCCTCATTCTTAGTACTTAAGAATAGAACCCAAGTGTATCTAGAGTTATCATCTACTAACACAAAATCATATGATTTTCCACCCAAGCTCATTGTCCTAATAGGTCCAAAGAGATCCATATGGATCAATTGTAATTCTCTACTAGTTGAAACATCATTAATAGGTTTAAAGGATACCCTTTTATGTTTACCCTTAACACAAGTATTACAAATTTTATCTAGAGAAAATTTTAGCTTAGGTAAACCTCTTACTTGATCTCGGGAAACCAATTTTTCTAAATCAGTCATGCTAGCTGTTAGGTGTGTAAAAGTATTCATTTTAGGACCCTTTATAACTCAATTATTGTTAGACTTAAGTTCATTTTAGATGCATTACTAGCCATACATACACAATTTCATTGTTCTTATCATTTCCATGCTTGATTATCTTTATTTGAATATATTTGGTGGAAAAGATACTGCTTTGGTATGCATTTTGTGCATGTGAAGATTTCATTACCCACTGCCCGGGCAAGTATTGCCGCGACAATGAAGGAAGGAGAAATAACGGTGTGGAACCATCACTTGACGATCAAGACCAAGCCATTCTTTGATGTCAAGCCTTGCTGAGGAACGCTGAACCAAGAGAACGAGCCTTGCCAAGCGGAAAAGGCTGACATACCATTGTCGAGGCAATGACTAAGTCAATGCCGAGGCAATGCCCAGACATTTGCTAACAAGGGAGAAAATATGCAAAGTGGTAGGCGACTTGAAGAGAATAAGACGCTGAATTTTTAGAGATACTTTGTGTGAATATTGAAGCTTAGGAAGATCATGAAAAAACCAAAGGAAGGTCAATGATAAGAAATTGATAAGGAGGAATAAAATAATGAATTAAAAGAGATTTATTTCTTTTATGAAGTTATGTTCAACTCCAACTTATCCTATTCCAAGAAGAATTCGACGAGGCATGCTCTATAAAAGCCAAGCCCTAATCGTCACAGAGAGAGGGAGAGAGATTCGGTAGAGAATTTAGAGTGCTTCTTATCACCATTATGAACTAAATCTTCTTTTAGGCTAGGGTTATTTTGTTTAGTAGTTGTGAGAAGACGATTGTAACTTGTTTAGGTTTTTGTTAATGCAATTAAGTTCAATGTTTGCTTATTCTTGGTGTTTACATTTTCTTGCAATTAAATCGAGAGATGATATTGTGATTGCATCTATTTGTCTAATATCAGGAGAGTTAGACTCACGGAATGAGTAAGCATGGTCTTTATATCAATCGGTGAAGACTAATTCGACTTAAGGATAAGTATGAGTTTCAACAACTAAGAGAAGCGTAAGATTGGTTGGTGTTCACCCTTGGTTCACACTGGTAGGTATTGTCAAGGCCTGGATGTGGAGCATTTGGGTGTTCTCCATTCATGAGCGCAAGTGCACACTCTGTCAAGTTATAGTATAAAAGATATCGTCTCGCATAGGGATTGGAATAGCTCCTATGAATGGTTTCCTGCACAAAAATTTAGTAAATGCGACATTAAATCTCATGATGCAGAAATATAAAAACACAAGTAAAAATAAAGATATTGATAAGAGAGAAGATAGGGAGAGATTTGGGCGATAAGCTGGGTAAGACTGGTGCAGCTCAGTAGCGTGTGGACTGCATTGTAAAGTCTGAGTATGTTTTGCGCTGTCATGAGATGCTGCCTCAGCGGGAATGGCGGGTGGCAAACTACGACCCTGTCACGTGGCCGCAGCAGGACACTACCACTGCAGGGGTGTGTACTGTCTCGACAGGTGGAATGGAAAGTAGTCTTGGCGGCTCGTCTGGCAAACATTCTAAGTTCGACAGGATAGTCGACGGTGATCCCTCCTATTTCTAGGTTAGGATGCTCGAGATGCTAACTTGTGGACTAGTGTGGAACCAAATTAGTCAAATCGGTTGGTAATCCCTTTTAGCCGCTGAAACTTGTGGACTAGTGTGAAACCAAGTTAGTCACGCCTTTGCAAGTTGTGACCGTGCTTAACCCTTTCGTGAGCCTTGCACTTTTGTTCCCGACAAATGGATTTTCTCTCTTTAAATCACGACCCATATTGGCTAAGTCGGTGTAACTCCTTCTCGGGCGGCTCTTAGCGGCAATGCTGTTTCGATAGCGTCCTTGGCGACATCTTGAGCTGCTTCAGTACAGCTCCTTTAGTTCCAGCTTTCTTGTCTGGTCCTGTCTTTTCCTCTCCTCTCTTAGCTTTAGCATATTAAAATATAAACTAAACTAAAACAATAACTTTTCTCAACCAACCGTAAAATATTCAATAAAAGCATGGTATAAGAGAAGATATTGTTATAATGCATGCAATGCACCTAAATATGCCTAAATGAGCTTAAGAACAACAATAATAAGGATAGGAATGTGTACAAAATATAGAACTCATGGACACTCTACATACCCCCAAACTCGAACTATTGCTTGTCTTCAAGCAATGCAACCTAACAAGTAAATCTGCCCTTAGCACAAAGTTAATAGAAACAATAGCCTTCAACTTGATTTCTTACCTCATGTCCGTGGCACCTATTTAATGTTAGTGATAGGAGTGGCATGAAATAACTTAGATTAATTTCTCTAAATGCTAGTGCAGTGTGTGCAGGTCTGTGTTCATGCTAAACATGCTGAAGTTACCAAGTTAACAAAGTATGCCTAAAATAATTAAGTTACTAGAAATGATACGAGTTGCTGCCTTGGAAGCACAGTTGGGCACTTTTATTCTCTTTTTTTTATCATAGTTTAAGGGCTTCAGCTCATCACAACTATTCTCTGGGTTTGAAGCTAAGATAGGTGCACTCTACAAAACTCTAAACCCTTTGAATAGAGTCATCACGTGAAGACTTTCATTCACTCTTGCTAATTTGTCCGTCACTTGGCTTAGATTCATGGACTTTGATAGCAGCAGAGTTTTCTTGCTCATGATCCTTCCTAGATCTTGTTTAGGGCACCTCTAGGGTATTTAAACTTTCTGCCTAGAGCCTGTTTCGGGCACCTCTAGGGTTTTCAATATTTTTGCTCTATTGCCATATGTTGTCGTGGCGGAAAACTTGTATTTAATCAAGAAACTTTTATTAAATAAGGCATGCGATGTTAAACTCAAAACTCATGCAAAATTCAACATTTATCAGACAAGTGTAAAGATAATTGCCAAAAAAGAAAAAATTTCTAAGTATTTTTCATACTTCTTCCCATAGTTAGGTTAAATTTTTTTAGAATGGTGCGAGTATATGTAGTCAGCTAAGCTATCATAGGCACAAGTTTTTAGCTAAAGAATTCTAGTTCATTAAGTGCTAGGGGCAGAATTTACAAATGCATCCAAATGCTATGAACCTAAAACAAAGAGGACTAATTCCCCCCAAACTCAAGGTTGGCATTGTCCTTAATGCCTTTACAAAACAAAATGAAAAACGAAACATAAAATATATATAAAAATTAAAAGACATAAAAATAAAACATAAAAAGGAAACAAAACAAAACAGAAAAATTAAAAAGAAAAGAAAAGAAAATGGAGCTATAATCTGGAGGAGTTCCTCTCTGTTGCTGCCGCGTTAGAGGAAGATTCTGAGGAGGCAGGTAGGACAAGGCGGCGCGTAGCGGATGGTCTTTCTACTAGGCTCTTCTTCGAGCTACGCGACGACTGGATGCGGTTGGGGGTGGCTTTATTGGTTTGTCTTTCAGCTTCACCACCCTTGGAATATGCTGCTGGCTGCTTTCTCTTTTTGGCTGGCTCTATCGGTTCGTCATCAAGGGAGTCTGAAATCTCCATGTATGAGTAGCTGGTGTCCTTGGCAGGAATCGTTTTTGCTACTGGGGAGGCAGCAATGGTTTCTCCCCCCTTCCCCGATTCTGATGAGGAGGTTAGTTCATATGGTTGGATAGGGGTTAGAAAGGTTCTTCTCTTGGGGCGGCGGTGCGGCCCTTGTTGGATTATGCCCAAAGACCAATCATATGATGATTGAATAGACATATTATTTTACTAGATTTATCAAGTAATGGCTTTGTCGTTATTATCATTTGGTATGTTTCTGTCCATCAAACTAACCATTGGATAATAATGTCCATACAATAATACAATTATTGTTAAATATAATCCTTAGTCGAATATTATTACGGGTATGGACAGTGATAATATATAAAGACTAATATGTGGTTGATTGATAACAAGTGTTGTAATATAAATAGAGATGTCAAAATCAACACATAAGTATTTGTTAGAGAACAACATACTGGATTGACCCGCTATGAGCATGTTTCTTGGGTAATTATGTGACAATCACAACATTTCTCATGATAAACATATGTATGATCCTCAGACTTGAGATCAACATGATTTAAACATAAAGATTTATGTATTTTGACATAGTCAAACACGTGTCGTAACTGACTACATTATAAAGACTGATGATTGGATACGTGATGACCTATGTAGTGAAATATGGTTGATCAAGAAAGGATTTGTCCCCCTACATAATGGGAGAAATATCTTCGGCCACTTGATTGAGTGAGATTAGAAAATGCATGGCCATGCTCGAATATTATGATATGAGATATAATAGAGATTCGTTTATAATAATCTACTCAAGACATCAAGAAACACTAGATGGACAACGCAAGTGTGACTAACCCATGACTTGTGTTCATCTAAGATATAAAGAAAAAAGGATAAAATACATAAAGAAAGTTTATTCAGGAATTAGAAATGTCAAACCATGACTTCATGCAACTTAGGTAGCAATGATGTATTGATAGATGCCACTCATTGTCTGTAAAATTAGAACAGTTCTAATTTTGCTGCTAACGTTGCATGAACCTACAAGGGTCACACCCTTCGAATGAAACAAAAAAATTGGAAACCATACTCCCTATTTTAGGGAGGTTGCCGAAAATCCCCTATGGGATAGGGGAAATCGGCAACTCCCTTAAATGGGAATAATATTCGATAAATATTGTATTTATCAAATATTATTTAGAGCATGGAAAATATTTAGAGACTTAAATATTATAGAAAAAGATTCTAGAAATTTAAATATATATTTGGATTTTATATAATGTATATTTAATTCCAAGTTTATGTAGAATTAGATTATACATAATTAAAAATATATAATTAAATATATTTAAATCCAAGTAAAGATAGAATGAAATTCTATATAATAATATATATATATATTTGGATTAAATATAATGTATATTTAAATCCATATTTTATGTAGAATAAGATTCTACATAATTAAATATATATATATTTCATTTAATATTATTAAATATAATGTATATTTAATATAAACCAATTTCAAGTAGAATTAGATTCTATGAATTTTTGTTGAACTTGGATTTAAGGAATTCAACTAGAATTATGTCTCTGAATACTATTTAAAGGGGCAAGGGCTAGCAACCAAATCATCCCTATTCCTCCTTGAAAATTTTGACATATCCCTGGGAATTCCATCTGGAATTTTCGACAAGTCCCAGATTTCTTCTGAGAAGTTGTTCGATATTTTTCTGGTGTTCCTCTTGCCCCTTGGCAAATTCCTGGCGATTCCCTAGTTCAAATACAAGTCCCGGTTGAACCCCTGGTCGATTTCAGACTCCCTTAGGAATCCCTGGAGGGATTTTGACTTCTCCCTGGAAGGTGTTCAAACCTGTAGAAATTTATCCCTAAGTGATAGGGAGGCGGAAACTTTGTTCGTTTTGTTCGGGTGGACTCCATAGAGGTCGTTGCAAACCTGTGACGATTCCGGTTTTACTTGACGTGGTTATTCCGACATACTGTCGGTTTTCCAGTTTCCAGAGTTTTAAAAGGTAACTCTTCATCTTTTCATCCCGGATTCGTTCTTGTACATGGATCCTGGCTGGATTACGTCGGATTAATTTTTCCGCTGCGCCATGGGGCATGCCGACGTTACCCAACAGTGGTCAGAGCCACTTGTATCATACGAATTCAGACTTAAATTCTTGAATGATGTTTATGTATGAGATGCATGTTGTTTGATTCGATTTAGTCATTTATCGTTTATCGTATCACACCTAATAAAGACTTATTTCGATTATCATTGAATGATTAAGAGTTAATCATAACTATGTTAGGTTGCTTCAATGTTAAATGTTAACTTATTGAGACTAATAGTTAGTCTAGAGAGCAAGTAGTTGTTCGTAGTTTCATAGATTTATGAAATCTCTGAAAAGGGTTTCTAATTTGATAAAAGTTATCAAACTATCTTTCACGGTGAATCCATAAGAGTTATGGTTAGACGTTATGAAAAATGCATGTCTAGGATTGGTATCATCAAAGACCTGATACTTAAGTGTGCCTAGTGCGCCACCTCTCTTTCAAGTTGACCTACCTGGTGCATTTGTTCGTTAACGCAAATGGTTTATGAAACCTCGTGATCCTTATTTGGCCCATTAACGCAAAGGGATAATCAGTTTAAAACTCCGTAAACACGTCGTTACTTTATTCGCACGATGATTGAGATGCATGTTAGATTGCACGGGGTTTGTTTTGCATGGTTATAGCCCATAGCCTTTATAGTTTTGGTTTTTATAAATACGGCCTGCGTGTCGTGCCTTTCTCTATCTTCTATTGTACTTCTCTTCTCATCTCACTCCCTCGAATGTAACGCAAGTTTCTGAAAATTGTAAATACTCATGGAGATAAAGCAAGGACTAAGGTAGCAGTGTGGTGGGCCTTCCCTGGTGGACCGGGCATTTCAGAAGCAGATTCTATCTTCAGTAGAATGGTCCTCCCATTGGCTTGGGACGGGTCGCCTTAGGTTAAGAAGGGCTATAATCATTGCATATTTATTTACCACTTTATATTTACCTTGTATGTGATGCAATGGATGTTTTATAAGCATAATTAAAAATAGTTCTATTGATAGGATCAATGTTAAAATGATGAGATAATTAAGTAAATCCCTCACTATAATTCTAAGTCTATTTTAACCATCCAATATTTACCCTCGTTAAAGCTTCGATCGATATAATGCGAGCTTTGCCAAAGCAATGTCACATTTATCTATCTTTGTTAAACGTGAAGAATAAGCTAGTGATATTCGCCAGTTGAGATATTGGTATTGACTTAGCTGGGTTGTTCTAATAGGATTAGAAAACCTAGTGGCTAAAAGTTTTGGTTAATCATAAGATGATTTAAAGAACAAGAGTTGTTCGCCAAAAGATGAGGAATTACATGAGATGTAATTAGTAAGGTGTTACTTACCTAAATAACCATTTCCTAAAAGACTGGCCAAAACTGATTTAGGAATGGTGAAATACGGATCCTCACTCACTAGAAAAACTATCGAAACGTTTTTCCGAAATTAAAACTATATGGTTTTTAATTTTGAAGAAAATAGTGGGAGTAAATTTATAGTAAAGGCCTATCTATAAATTTTAAAATTTAGTAAAACTTATATAGCATATTTTCTTTGTTGTAGAATTAATGGAAAATAATACTCTATCTCTGTGATCTATCCTTGAGAAGGATAAGCTCAATGACATAAACTTCCTTGACTGGTTCCGTAATTTGAGAATTGTTCTCAAACAGGAAAAGAAGGAATATGTCATTGAAGAACTTGTTCCTGATGAACCGGTTGCCACTGCTTCCAGAGTTGACAAAGACAAGTTTAAGAAACACATGGATGACATGCTGGATGTCGGTTGTCTTATGCTTGCCTCCATGACCCCTGAGCTTCAGAAGCAACATGAGGACATGGTAGCTTATGATATGATTCAAAATCTCAAGGAGATTTATGAAAGGCAAGCTCGTCAAGAGAGGTACGAGACCTCTAAAGCTCGGTTTCAATACAAGATGAGTAAGGGATCTCCCGTAGGAGCTCACATCATCAAAATGATGGGCTACATCCAAACGTTGGAAAAGCTCGACTTTCCGCTGAAAGACGAATTAGCTACTGATGTCATCCTGCAATCGTTGCCGGATAGTTTCAATAAGTTCGTCCTTAATTTCAATATGAATGAAATTAACAAGACGCTGCCACAGTTGCTCGGCATGTTCAGAACTGCTGAAATCAACCTGAAGAAGGTAGGACCTAAACCTGTTCTGATGGTCTGCAAGTGCAAGAAGAAAGGTAAATCGGCAGCAAAGTCTAAAGGTGATTGTAAGACCAAAACCGATGGAAAGTAGGCATTGGAACCTAAGAAGGGAATCAAGAAGGATGGAAAATGTTTCCATTGTGGCAAGACCGGACATTGGAAGAGAAACTGCCCCACACACCTACAATAAGTCAAGAAAGCAAAAACGAGTGAGGCATCAACCTCAGAGCCTTCTAAAGAGAAGGCATCAGAATAGACATGAACCTGGAAATGGAAATAAAGCAAGAGTTGCTACATCATCCATTAGGACATGTGTTTTTGCTTAAATATATTTGTTTTAGTTTTTAAGATTATTATTTTGTGCCTAAGTTTTAGTTATTTTGTAAGGACAAGATATTTTTATTTTGAGATTATTTAAATAAAATGTTATTCATTTAATCTCTTATGGCACAACGAATCAATAATATTTAAACTAATTAAATCAATAATATTTATAATATAAATAAAACAAATGACTAATCTCAAACTCATAAAAAGTATTAAGGTAATTTGATGAGATCAAATTCAAAAATACTTAAAGTTTGATGAACTTTCAAAGAATATTGGATTGTCCCATAATTAAATCCCACAAGTGGAACGAAAAGTCTTTGAAAGAGAATCAAATATGTTAGACATTTTTGATTCAGAACAAGTCATTTTCGACTTCTTTACACACTAGAAAAACAACTCTCATACTTAATCGTTTTTTTAAACTTGGTTCGAAACGCCATATAAGACATGGACTAAGAATTGTTCTGGAATACCTTTGAAGTTTTAAGGTTACTTACATGTTAAAATGTTTACAAAGTTCGAACCTTAAAAACTCCATTTGTTGTTTATCCTAACGAGAACAAAGCGTTTGTTTCTCAAACGAGAGTTTATCCTGAAAGAGATTAATTCTCACAAAGGGATATTATTTCTTTAACTTTAACGAAAACAAAATATTTGTTGCTCAAACGATAGTTTATCTCGAAAGAGAATACTTATCACTAAGGGATTTCATTTTTCAACGAGAACAAAATGTTTGTTGTTCAAACGAGAGTTTCTCTCGAAAGAGATTACCTCTCACAAAAGAAAAAAAATGGAATTTGGAATTTGAAGAAATTTTAGACAACAAATTTATGAACCAAAGATTGAGAATGTTCCACAAATGATCAAGGAACATTGGAACAAAACACAACCATTGTGTTGATCCTTAAGAGAATACCATCTACTTGAGAAATATGGATTTCTCACTATCCGTACGTGGAAACACTCTTTTTTCGGATCAAGATAAAGACTAGGTCTTATAAGAAAGCAACGGTGAGCCCAAAATTCGAGAAATGGCTAAGAGACATAAGAGATGAGATGAAATCCATGTCTAAAACCAAGTATAGACTTTGGTTACCTAAAAGGGTAAAACCTAAGGGGTATGTATGAGTTTTTCAAAAAGGGAAAACCGACATGGATGATAAAACATTCAAAGGATGATTCATCGCTAAAAGTTTTCGACAAACTTCATAGTATAGACTATGATAAAGCATCTTCCTTGTAGCTATGTTTAATCCATCTTAATCTCACTTGCAAGTAGTTACATACCATGATTATGGAATCAAATAAAGGAATGTCAAAACCACTTTCCTAAGGGAAAACTCGAAATAGATGTGTACATGACACATCTAGAAGGTTTTGTCACTCCAATAAACACTTGGAAGGTATGTAAGCTACAAAGGTCTATCCGTAGACTAAGGCAAGCTTCTCAAAGTTGGGATATTCGTTTCAGAAGATACAATCAAAAGGTTTGGTTTATCTAGAAACAAAGGGGAGTCTTGTTTTCAAAAGAGCTAGTGGGATCATTGTTACTTTCCTAAGTATTGTATGTAGATGACATACTCATCAAAAGGAACTAAAGATCGCAATCCGTTTTGCATTAATAAAAGATATTGCGAGTTAGAAACATGAGACATTATCTAACTCTACAACATAGGCTGAATGTGTTACAGTCGACATAGCAATAAAGAATGATGTTTGGATCTAAAGGATTCACTTCTGAACTAAGGCTTGTTCCCAACATATTAGATGCTACAAAACTCTGTTATGATGGAACCTTTGCGTATGCAAATAAAACCTAGATCTCATCAATAAATCCAAACATATTCTAAAGTGCTTACATCTTGGAGATGTGAAAGTATGCAACATACGCACAAAATTGATAACTTTATCAACTCCCTAACAAAGCTTTTGACACAACATAAGCATGTCAGTTACACTAAGCCATATCGTATTAGATATGAGAGTGATTGGTCTTAGTGCTAGTGGGAGATTGTTGGAGTATGCCCAAAGACCAATCATATGATGATTGAATAGACATACTATTTTACTAGATTTATCAAGTAATGGCATTACCGTTATTATCATTTGGTATGTTTCTATGCATCAAACTAACCATTGGATAATAATGTCCATACAATAATACAATTATTGTTAAATAGAATCCTTAGTCGAATATTATTACGTGTATGGACAGTGATAATATATAAAGACTAATATGTGGTTTATTGATAACAAGTGTTGTAATTGAAATAGAGATGTCAAAATCAACACATAAGTATTTGTTAGAGAACAACATACTGGATTGACCCGCTATGAGCATGTTTCTTGGGTAATTACGTGACAGTCACAACATTGCTCATGATAAACATGTGTATGATCCTCAGACTTGAGATCAGCATGATTTCAACATAAAGATTTACGTATTTTGATATAGTTAAACGTGTGTCGTAACTGACTACATTATAAAGACTGATGATTGGATACGTGATGACCTATGTAGTGAAATATGGTTGATCAAGAAAGAATTTTTCCCTCCTACATAATGGGAGAAATATATTCGGCCACTTGATTGAGTGAGATTAGAAAATGCATGGCCATGCTCAAATATTATGATATGAGACATCATAGAGATTCGTTTATAATAATCTACTCAAGATATCAAGAAACACTAGATGGACAACGCAAGTGTGACTAGCCCATGAGTTGTGTTCATCTAAGATATAAAGGACAAAATGATAAAATACATAAAGAAAGTTTATTCAGGAATTAGGAAAGTCAAACCATGACTTCATGCAACTTAGGTAGCAATGATGTATTGCTAGATGCCACTCATTGTCTGTAAAATTAGAACAGTTCTAATTTTGCTGCTAACATTGCATGAACCTACAAGGGTCACACCCTTCGAATGAAACAAACAAAATTGGAAACCATACTCCCTATTTTAGGGAGGTTGCCGAAAATCCCCTATGGGATAGGGGAAATCGGCAACTTCCTTAAATAGGAATAATATTCGATAAATAATGTATTTATCAAATATTATTTAGAGCATGGAAAATATTTAGAGACTTAAATATTATAGAATAAGATTCTAGAAATTTAAATATATATTTGGAATTTATATAATGTATATTTAATTCCAAGTTTATGTAGAATTAGATTCTACATAATTAAAAATATATATTTAAATATATTTAAATCCAAGTAAAGATAGAATGAGATTCTATATAATATATATATATATATATTTGGATTAAATATAATGTATATTTAAATCCATGTTTTATGCAGAATAAGATTCTACATAATTAAATATATATATTTCATTTAATATTATTAAATATAATGTATATTTAATATAAACCAATTTCAAGTAGAATTAGATTCTATGAATTTTTGTTGAACTTGGATTTAAGGAATTCAACTAGAATTAAGTCTCTGAATACTATTTAAAGGGACAAGAGCTAGCAACCAAATCATCCTTATTCCTCATTGCAAAATTTGACATATCTCTGGGAATTCCCTCTGGAATTTTCGACAAGTCCCAGATTTCTTCTGAGAAGCTGTTCGATATTTTTCTGGTGTTTGTCTTGCCCCCTGGCAAATTCCTGGCGATTCCCTAGTTCGAATCCAAGTCCCAGTTGAACCCCTAGTCGATTTCAGACACCCTAGGAATCCCTGAAGGGATTTCGACTTCTCCTTGGAAGGTGTTCAAACGTGTCAAAATTTATCCCTAAGTGTTAGGGAGGCGAAAACTTTGTTCGTTTTGTTCGGGTGGACTCCGTAGAGGTCGTTGTGAACCTGTGACGATTTCGGTTTTACTTGACGTGGTTAATCCGACATACCGTCGGTTTTCTAGTTTCTAGAGTTTTAAAAGGTAACTCTTCATCTTTTCACCCCGAATTCGTTCCTGTACATGGATCCTGGCTGGATTACGTCGGATTAATTTTTCCACTGCGCCACGGGGCTTGCTGACGTGACCCAACAACCCTTCGTTGTCGTTGGCGGTAGGAGCAGCAACTGGTCTAGGAGTTATCTGGATTGGCTTAGACGCTGCTAATTCTGTGAAAAAGGCGGGCAACTGTGGTTCGGTGTCCTAGTATTTGTCCAGCATGTAGGCCACAAAGGCCTCCTGCACGTCTGCTACGTATTTGGTGAAGATCACCTTCTTGTGCTCAATCCTCTGGCAGCTTTCCTCTAGGCTGCACAATAGGGGGATTGTGGCAGATGTAAAGGCAACATCATTACTGCTTGCTACGGCTGGGGTGGCGGCAGCTTGGGACGGCGGCTGGGAGGTGGAAGGTGTGTCTGGATCCGCGCTATGCATCATAAGTTGGCGTACCCTTCTTGTCCATCCTTCCTTGGGAGGAAGAATTTTATCTTTTGGGTGCAGCGGCACGCCAAAATTGGCACACAGGCCAGTGATGAGTGCAGGGAAGAAGAGTGGACCTTTGACGTTTGCCTTTTCTGTGTGGGCGTATATCTTCTTTATTATTACTTCACCAACATTGATTTGCCGCCCCTTCATGATGTTGTAGATAAGGGCGAGTCGCGACCTGTTTACTGTCGATCCATGCGAGGTTGGCATCCTCCTAGACAAGCCACCAGAAGAAGCAATGGAGATCTTGAACAGACTTGCTAATTATGATTAGCAGTTCCCAACAACCTGAAGAGGAGGAGTCAGACGCCACACTACAATAAATGAGCTTGAGTCATCATATTTGATTCTCTCGCAATTGGCTACCTTAACCAAATTGGTTAAGAACATGCAACGACCAAGAAACACACATGAGGTCAAGGTAGTAGGTTGCTTTTGTGATTTATGTAATGGTAACCATGATTCTTTTTAGTGTCCACAGAAGCCAGAGTTTAGTTTTTATGTTGGAAACTACCACCGAAACAACAACGTGATGTCCAACACTTAAACCCCAGCCTGAAAGAAACATCCAAATTTCTCATTGAGAAATCCCAACAATGCCCTCAATCAGAACAGTCAGAATGCTCTAGCATTGAGTGTAACCCCCTTAGCCCGGCCTAGACGGTTGACCCGAACTACGAAGATTACACGGGGAAAACCAAAGTCAACCCGAAAGTCAACCTTGATTAATGACCCTTTTTTCTTTTTAAACTTGTATAGATGCACATTAAACCTAGGCATACTCTTGAGATAAGCATACTCAAAAATCACAGCAATCGGAAAAAAATTAGGGACTCAATTGCACAACATACAAATATAGGGACCATTTTGTAAATTCTGGAAATTAAGAGGACTTTACCAAATTTTAAATTACCATTATGAAATGAGTCATGTTTCACGCCTCTCTGCCAAATTTCATCTCAAACGGACATCTCAAGCTCAACCAATTGCACATACAAAAATCAGGACTAAAATGTAAAGCTTGCAAACCTCAAAACCATTCAAATCAGTGCCCAACGGTCAAGTGTTTCGAAACGGGGATAGACCATTCAGAAACGGGGCTTGGCAGTAGCCAATGTGTTTCGAAACACCTCTACCCGTTTCGAAACACCCAGGCCAAATCAACCACCTGTTTCGAAACACGCAAGGGTGTTTCGAAACACCCTGCCAGAAACAGCAGAAAAGCCTGTTTTAACTCGTCTAAACACCATCGAATATACTCTAAATCAATCCTCAACAAACCAACAACATGCCAAGCATCATAACTACCAATTTGCATTAAAATATAGATACAAAACAACCCCTAGTTGCACCAACTCTTTCCACACATCCAACACTTAATCATGCTTTTAAAACAAGAAGCATAGCATAACGACTTATGAATAAGAAGATTCAAACGTTGCAAACGTTAAACCACATAGTTCAAATCATAAACAAAACTTGTCCAACATACACAATCTCATTACACATCAATATAAAAGACTCTCCTCCCATTGCCTTATTTATCTATAACTATTAACCGAGACATACTTCTCAAGTGGAGCTCTCCTTGAATCCCTTGCTTCTTGCTGTCCCAACTTCAATTATCTGCATTGATGGACAAAAAGGAGCGTAAGCACATAATTCTTAGTGAGGAATGCTCAAAACCAAAACACCATCCATGCAGCGAATCATAAAACCCCTTCTAAAAGCAGTTGTAAATCCATAAAACAAAGCATTGGTTGAAAAACCTCTTTTGAAACATCATGCTTAAAATCATGTCTTGCTCAACATGAAAACCAACCTTTAGCTTAGAAAAGCTAAACAATTTACCCCAAAACACATTCTTGCAAAAACCATTATTTAAACCTTTCCATGCATAAACACCACATGCAAGGTTAAACTCAAATTCCTTGGAAAACACTTCCACTTCACAACATACTTTCCATATGCTTGATGGCCATTTCAAAGCAAAGCCTTTCAAAAACCATTGGTTCCTTCTAACTATCTCATGCATTCAACAAATGCAAAACACATGAACTACCAAAAACAACATTGCACTACATGCCTTTCAAAACAAGTCCTCACAAGACTTCAATGCACTAAAGAGATTCCCATCCACATATGCACCATTTTCAATATAAGATAAACACTTGTACAAGTTAACAAGTAATACATGCATTCTTAGAACATCACACACTTCCCATGCAACCTTGCATCAGTTCAAGCATCTCATGCTTCATTACATCCAAGAACATTATATTGGCTTCCAAGTGATAATTCACAAACCATCACAACACAAAACACAATCGGATACACGGATTACAAGCGTTGTCCCACACGCTTCATACACACAACCGAACAACACAAGGTGGAGTTTACCGGTACAATCTCAACCCCCTCAACACAAGGTGGAGTTTACCGGTACAATCTCAACCCCCTCAACACTCGTGATGGAGTAACGGTACAATCACAACCCCTCAACATCACTCATCGGAAGTTGTATAACACACTAGCGAGAGCCGAGACACATCACAAGGCTTACACATGGAGCTACCACAACCATTGTAATCACCTTAACCAAGCTCACACACGGGAGCAACCCTTCACCATTGTGACGCTTAACAAAGTCCACCCACGAGAGCCATCCTCCATCGTGGTGACATTTAACAAGGTTCACCCACGAGAGCCATCCTCCATCGTGGTGGCACATAACCAAGCCTACCCACGAGAGCCATCCTCCATCGTGGTGGCACTTAACAAAGCCCACCCACGAGAGCCATCCTCCATCGTGGTGACACCAATTTCCTCAATCGCTAGGATTCTCGGATGGAGTTTACGGTACAATTACAACCCCCTCGACATCCAAGGCGACTCAATTCACGGTGCACCCAATCCTATAGCCGGCTAACTATATCCGATTAAAGTAACCAACAACCACTTACATCACCTACCAATACCATCAATTACCATAATCACTTCATTGTTTTGAAGCATTAAACAAGCCATTAAACAACATGCAACACTATGCATCAATTCCACAATTCCAATGTACAAAACCAAGGATCTCTTACCTTGAGCATCCTTCAACACATGACTTTCAAAAACCAGCATTAAACCATGCTAAAACATGCTTTCAAAACAAAATTTAAACATGCAAATCACATATGTTGCATCCAACCATCACAAGTGCATTAAAAACCAATTCATAACACAAACCAAGAGAGAAATTCCATTTACTTACTCCTGAGCTTAGCTAAGTTGCTTAGACTTAAACTAAGCTCCCAAAACCTTCAAACATTGGTTTTAAAGCTGAAAACCCCAACTTCACTCACCGATACAAAAAACTAGGCTAGCCAGCAAGCCTTCCAAGCATCCAAAACCATCAACGCCACCTCTATTGCTCACGGATCATTCTCCTCTATTTCAAGAACATAACAACAGAGGATTAATGCATCATTATGCATTAAAAACACCAGCAACACACCTAAACTCGCTGCTCTTCATAAACCCAACATTTCGGCTACCAAACACAACCGAAATCACATCCAAACACTTCCAAAACTTAACTCAGCCAAGATCCATCACTTCTAACCATTTATAGACATCAATTAACATCCTAAATAAACCCAAACTCGTCCTTATACCTCAAGCATTAACAAAACACCAAGATCACCCCAAAAACCACCATTTTCACAAGTAAAAACTTAGGAAAATCAACCTATTCGGGATTGCATTGATTAAACCTCAATTACACATCATTTAGACATCCAAAATACATCAAAAAGACATCTCAAAATAGAGCCCAATCATCCAATATGAATTTCTTCAAAATTAAATCCAAATCTTGCATTTTAAGCCAAAATCAAGATCACAACATTAAAACCTTTAACAAAACTTAATTTAAGGATTGAGAACTTGGGAATTTCAGTAAAGAACTGAGTATTTAGAGGAGAAGGACGTTCATATCTCTAAATGTGGATTTCTCCTTGTTTAGAGCCAAAATCCTTGAAAATTCATTAAGCAAATGGTGAGGATTTGATGTAGAAATGATTAGGAATCATTTAGGAATTGAAATCTCAACTTTAGGTGTGAAAATCAAAGGAAAAGTTGCTGTGGAAATGTGTTTGGCTGAGGGAATTTTGAGAGAAAATGAAATGGGAAAGTTTTGGTAAAAGTTAGTTATGAAACTAAAAATATCTTTTCCCTCTTTTCTTTTTATTAATTAAACATTAAATGAGTCTTAAATATCAAGAAAAATATGGAGAAATCCTCCCTTGGGTAAATTAGCTCCTTAAAGATTCAAAGTTTCAATCCTTTTAAAACAGTCACAAACTTTTCAAAAATTACATTTTAGTCACTAACTCAAAATGTCATATTTCCAAACCTCATTTTGTAAAATTGATTTCACCACCCTCTTATATAGATTAAAAGAGGATTTTTAGATATTTTTCCATAGTTTTAATGCATCCCGAACTAGGCTTTCCATAAAACAACTTTTTATATTTGAACTGAAAATCCGACCGGTCCGGTTCAAACCCAAAACTTCTAAGCCCAAAATTGGGGTGTTACATTGAGATTCCAACATAACATGCTTCGACAATCAATTTCGCAGCAACAGTCAATGCCATCCAGTTCTTTGGAAAACTCTTTAAATGCTTTCATGTCTCGAACTAGTGCATATATGGCTAATACTGAGAAGTTCATAAAACAGACGGATGCTTTTATTGACAGAACTGAGATGAGAATGCAGAACCATGAAGCAACTTTGAAATAGTTGGAAACCCATGTTGGGCAATTCGCTAAGATCCTGAATTTGAGATCGATGGGCTGTTTGCCTAGCGATACTGAGGTCGCAAGGGGAACAACTCATGAACAACGCAAGGCAATCACCACACGAAGTGGAAAACAACTCAAGGAACCCAGAGTTAATGAAATAGAGGAGACATAATAATAGGAGCTAATTGCCTCCACAATGCCAAATAACATTGCCTCGGCAATGCCCAGTAACGTTGCCGAGGCAATACCCAACAACATTGCCCCGGAAATACTTGACATAGAGACTCCAGAAAACAAGAAGGCATCTGAAGGTCCCGATTCAATGCCTCAAATCAAATTCCCATGCAAGGAACAGATTGAAGACATTTGACTTCAACCACTGTTCCCACATAGGTTGAAATGACAGAAACACGAATACCAATTCAAGAAGTTCCTCGACATCTTGAAGCAAGTCCACATAAACTTGCCTTTGGTAGAAGCAATTGAGAAAATGCCGAACTACGACAAGTTCCTTAAAGACATTGTCTCAAAGAGAACAAGAATAGAGGAATTTGAAATCGTTGCTGCGACAGAAGGATGTATGGTCATGCTGTACAACTGAATGCCATCTAAGCTTAAATATCCTGGCAATTTCACCATACCATGTGTGATTTGGAATAACTATGTCGGGAAGACACTATGTGATCTTGGAGCAAGCATAAACCTTATGCCAAAATCAGTCTTCCAACGACTAGGAATAGGGAAGGCAAGACCTACTACAGTGATGCTATATCTTGCTGATAGATCTTATGTTCATTTAGAGGGGAAAATTGAGGATATCCTGGTAAGATTTGATAAATTTATTTTCCTTGCCAAATTCACTGTTTTGGAATGTGAAGCAGATGAATTCACACCTATTATCCTTGGGAGGCTATTCCTAGCTGCGGGAAGAACCTTGATCGACGTTGAGAGAGGAGAACTCACCATGAGGGTGAATGATCAACAAATCAAGTTGAATGTTTTTCACACCTTTAAGCAAGCCAATGACCTAGAAGAATGTCAAGTCATCCATGCCATAACCAAGTTTGAACTGGATATAGATTGCCTCGGCAATGGCTGTGAAAATTGCCTTCGCAATGACCATGAAAATTGCCTCGGCAATGACCGTGAAAATTGCCTCGGCAATGCCTGTGACGACTGCCTTGGCAATTACTTTGAAAACTGCCCTGACCCTGAAGAGAAAGAAGGATCAAATGGCAATGATTAAGATAAAGTCATTTGGATATCAAGTCGTCCAGGTAAGTATTTCGAACCACTAGATTACTCAGGGGAAGAAAGAAAAAAATGAAAAACCTTCTATCGAGCATCCACCGGTTCTTAAATTGAAACCATTGCCAGAACAATTGAAATATGTTTATTTGGGAACCAACAACACATTGCCCGTAATCATCTCTTCTATGTTGTAGCTCGAACATGAACAAAGATTGACCGACATGCTAAAGCTGCACAAAAAAGCAATAGGATGGACAATAACTGATTTGAAGGGAATTAGCCCAACGATCTATATGAAAAAAATCCTTTTGGAGGATAATCATAAACCAACAATTAAGGCACAAAGGAGACTTAACTGAGTTATGAAAGAGGGAGTAAGGAAAGAAATCATCAATCAGCTTGACGCTGATATCATCTATCCTATCTCTGACAGTATATGGGTAAGTTCGGTACAATGTGTACCGAAAAAGGGAGGTATAACTGTGGTAAGCAATGAAAACAATGAACTAATCCCAACCAGGACTGTGATCGGTTGGAGGGTTTGCATGAATTACCGTAAGTTGAATAAAGCTACTAGAAAAGATCATTTTCCTTTACCCTTTATTGATCAAATTCTTGACCATCTTGTATGTAAACCCTTTTATTATTTTCTTGATGGTTCATCAGGCTATAACAAAATAGCCATAACACCAGAAGATCAAGAAAAGACCACCTTCACATGCCCATATGTCACTTATGCCTTTCGATGGATGCCTTTCAGACTATGCAATGCCCCGACAACCTTCTAGCGATGCATGTAACCCCCTTAGCCCAGCCTAGACGATTGACCCGAACTACGAAGATTACACGGGGAAAACGAAAGTCAACCCGAAAGTTAACCTTGATTCACGACCCTTTTTTTCTTTTTAATATTGTCTAGATACTTGTTAACCCTAAGTGAGTACTTACAAAACACGATTGAGAAAGGCACAACGATCAGATAACAATTAGGGACTCAATTGCACTTCATACAAGATTAGGGACCAAAATGTAATTTCTGTAAATTAGAGGGTATTCATTGATTTGAAGGTTACCATTATGAAATTAATTACGTTACATGCTTCTCTGCCAAATTTCATCTTAAAAGGACATCTCAAGCTCAAGCAATTGCAATCTCAACAATTAGGACTAAAATGTAAAGCATGCAAACAACAAAACAATTCAAATTTGAATCAAACGGTCACCCGTTTCGGAACACCCACCTACCGTATCGAAACGCAGTATCCAAACGGCATTGACCATTTTGGTACGCGGGTGTGTTTCGAGACTAGTTCTGAAACATGGCATTCCAGTAGCCAAATCGTTTCGAAACAGCCTCCACCGATTCGAAACACGAAGGCCATTACAGGCCTCCGTTCCGAAACACTAGAGGGTGTTTCGATACGGTTTGCCCAGAAACAGCAGCAAATGGTGGTTTTTCATCCTTTAGCACACTCAAACATATCCCATAGACTCTCTAATTATACTAACAAGTTAACATACATATAAGGAACATATTTGGAACACTCAAGCACAATCATGGCATCAAACACAAAATCTCATTAGTCTAGAGGCATGCTTCCTAATATCAAGACACAAATAGGCAATCCAACCTCAAAACAAGCAATTAAGGCCATTTACCATCCAAACAAGCCAAAACAAACATGCTTCAACCTTAGGGAGTTTAACACATCTCCTAAATACAATTCTTGGTTTCCCATTGCCAATCTATCAAAACTAAAGTGTATGAAAACTTCACCATACATGAGCTTGGACTTCCTTGGATGAACTTAGCTTCCTTGATGCCCGAAAACACCTCAATTATCTACATGCGTGCTATAAAGAAAACCAACACAATAATGCACATTTTGAAAACACTTTCACCAAAAGCTTTTAAACTACATGCTCACTTCTATCTCATGCTTGGAAACCTTTCAAAGAAATTTCTCATTGAAACCACATGTACCTTCATTCTATCTCATGCATTTAACCAATTCAAAACTCATGGGAAAGCCAAATTCATGCTTGTACTCTAAAGAATTTCATAAACAAACCTCATATGCATTTCTCATAGCATAAGCCATTACATCAAAGGTACATGTGAATCAAGAAAAATATGGAGAAATCCTCCCTTGGGTAAATTAGCTCCTTAAAGATTCAAAGTTTCAATCCTTTTAAAACAGTCACAAACTTTTCAAAAATTACATTTTAGTCACTAACTCAAAATGTCATATTTCCAAACCTCATTTTGTAAAATTGATTTCACCACCCTCTTATATAAATTAAAAGAGGATTTTTAGATATTTTTCCATAGTTTTAATGCATCCCGAACTAGGCTTTCCATAAAACAACTTTTTATATTTGAACTGAAAATCCGACCGGTCCGGTTCAAACCCAAAACTTCTAAGCCCAAAATTGGGGTGTTACATTGAGATTCCAACATAACATGCTTCGACAATCAATTTCGCAGCAACAGTCAATGCCATCCAGTTCTTTGGAAAACTCTTTAAATGCTTTCATGTCTCGAACTAGTGCATATATGGCTAATACTGAGAAGTTCATAAAACAGACGGATGCTTTTATTGACAGAACTGAGATGAGAATGCAGAACCATGAAGCAACTTTGAAATAGTTGGAAACCCATGTTGGGCAATTCGCTAAGATCCTGAATTTGAGATCGATGGGCTGTTTGCCTAGCGATACTGAGGTCGCAAGGGGAACAACTCATGAACAACGCAAGGCAATCACCACACGAAGTGGAAAACAACTCAAGGAACCCAGAGTTAATGAAATAGAGGAGACATAATAATAGGAGCTAATTGCCTCCACAATGCCAAATAACATTGCCTCGGCAATGCCCAGTAACGTTGCCGAGGCAATACCCAACAACATTGCCCCGGAAATACTTGACATAGAGACTCCAGAAAACAAGAAGGCATCTGAAGGTCCCGATTCAATGCCTCAAATCAAATTCCCATGCAAGGAACAGATTGAAGACATTTGACTTCAACCACTGTTCCCACATAGGTTGAAATGACAGAAACACGAATACCAATTCAAGAAGTTCCTCGACATCTTGAAGCAAGTCCACATAAACTTGCCTTTGGTAGAAGCAATTGAGAAAATGCCGAACTACGACAAGTTCCTTAAAGACATTGTCTCAAAGAGAACAAGAATAGAGGAATTTGAAATCGTTGCTGCGACAGAAGGATGTATGGTCATGCTGTACAACTGAATGCCATCTAAGCTTAAATATCCTGGCAATTTCACCATACCATGTGTGATTTGGAATAACTATGTCGGGAAGACACTATGTGATCTTGGAGCAAGCATAAACCTTATGCCAAAATCAGTCTTCCAACGACTAGGAATAGGGAAGGCAAGACCTACTACAGTGATGCTATATCTTGCTGATAGATCTTATGTTCATTTAGAGGGGAAAATTGAGGATATCCTGGTAAGATTTGATAAATTTATTTTCCTTGCCAAATTCACTGTTTTGGAATGTGAAGCAGATGAATTCACACCTATTATCCTTGGGAGGCTATTCCTAGCTGCGGGAAGAACCTTGATCGACGTTGAGAGAGGAGAACTCACCATGAGGGTGAATGATCAACAAATCAAGTTGAATGTTTTTCACACCTTTAAGCAAGCCAATGACCTAGAAGAATGTCAAGTCATCCATGCCATAACCAAGTTTGAACTGGATATAGATTGCCTCGGCAATGGCTGTGAAAATTGCCTTCGCAATGACCATGAAAATTGCCTCGGCAATGACCGTGAAAATTGCCTCGGCAATGCCTGTGACGACTGCCTTGGCAATTACTTTGAAAACTGCCCTGACCCTGAAGAGCAAGAAGGATCAAATGGCAATGATTAAGATAAAGTCATTTGGATATCAAGTCGTCCAGGTAAGTATTTCGAACCACTAGATTACTCAGGGGAAGAAAGAAAAAAATGAAAAACCTTCTATCGAGCATCCACCGGTTCTTAAATTGAAACCATTGCCAGAACAATTGAAATATGTTTATTTGGGAACCAACAACACATTGCCCGTAATCATCTCTTCTATGTTGTAGCTCGAACATGAACAAAGATTGACCGACATGCTAAAGCTGCACAAAAAAGCAATAGGATGGACAATAACTGATTTGAAGGGAATTAGCCCAACGATCTATATGAAAAAAATCCTTTTGGAGGATAATCATAAACCAACAATTAAGGCACAAAGGAGACTTAACTGAGTTATGAAAGAGGGAGTAAGGAAAGAAATCATCAATCAGCTTGACGCTGATATCATCTATCCTATCTCTGACAGTATATGGGTAAGTTCGGTACAATGTGTACCGAAAAAGGGAGGTATAACTGTGGTAAGCAATGAAAACAATGAACTAATCCCAACCAGGACTGTGATCGGTTGGAGGGTTTGCATGAATTACCGTAAGTTGAATAAAGCTACTAGAAAAGATCATTTTCCTTTACCCTTTATTGATCAAATTCTTGACCATCTTGTATGTAAACCCTTTTATTATTTTCTTGATGGTTCATCAGGTTATAACAAAATAGCCATAACACCAGAAGATCAAGAAAAGACCACCTTCACATGCCCATATGTCACTTATGCCTTTCGATGGATGCCTTTCAGACTATGCAATGCCCCGACAACCTTCTAGCGATGCATGTAACCCCCTTAGCCCAGCCTAGACAATTGACCCGAACTACGAAGATTACACGGGGAAAACGAAAGTCAACCCGAAAGTTAACCTTGATTCACGACCCTTTTTTTCTTTTTAATATTGTCTAGATACTTGTTAACCCTAAGTGAGTACTTACAAAACACGATTGAGAAAGGCACAACGATCAGATAACAATTAGGGACTCAATTGCACTTCATACAAGATTAGGGACCAAAATGTAATTTCTGTAAATTAGAGGGTATTCATTGATTTGAAGGTTACCATTATGAAATTAATTACGTTACATGCTTCTCTGCCAAATTTCATCTTAAAAGGACATCTCAAGCTCAAGCAATTGCAATCTCAACATTTAGGACTAAAATGTAAAGCATGCAAACAACAAAACAATTCAAATTTGAATCAAACGGTCACCCGTTTCGGAACACCCACCTACCGTATCGAAACGCAGTATCCAAACGGCATTGACCATTTTGGTACGCGGGTGTGTTTCGAGACTAGTTCTGAAACATGGCATTCCAGTAGCCAAATCGTTTCGAAACAGCCTCCACCGATTCGAAACACGAAGGCCATTACAGGCCTCCGTTCCGAAACACTAGAGGGTGTTTCGATACGGTTTGCCCAGAAACAGCAGCAAATGGTGGTTTTTCATCCTTTAGCACACTCAAACATATCCCATAGACTCTCTAATTATACTAACAAGTTAACATACATATAAGGAACATATTTGGAACACTCAAGCACAATCATGGCATCAAACACAAAATCTCATTAGTCTAGAGGCATGCTTCCTAATATCAAGACACAAATAGGCAATCCAACCTCAAAACAAGCAATTAAGGCCATTTACCATCCAAACAAGCCAAAACAAACATGCTTCAACCTTAGGGAGTTTAACACATCTCCTAAATACAATTCTTGGTTTCCCATTGCCAATCTATCAAAACTAAAGTGTATGAAAACTTCACCATACATGAGCTTGGACTTCCTTGGATGAACTTAGCTTCCTTGATGCCCGAAAACACCTCAATTATCTACATGCGTGCTATAAAGAAAACCAACACAATAATGCACATTTTGAAAACACTTTCACCAAAAGCTTTTAAACTACATGCTCACTTCTATCTCATGCTTGGAAACCTTTCAAAGAAATTTCTCATTGAAACCACATGTACCTTCATTCTATCTCATGCATTTAACCAATTCAAAACTCATGGGAAAGCCAAATTCATGCTTGTACTCTAAAGAATTTCATAAACAAACCTCATATGCATTTCTCATAGCATAAGCCATTACATCAAAGGTACATGTGAATCAAAAACCATAACATATTTGTATCGACATTTCACATCTATTTATTACTCGGATATGCAGACATCTCACTAGACACTTCCGGTGGCATCTCTCATCACCGTACTCACTCGTCTAGCAACATAGTTTCCGGTGGAATCTCACATCACCGTACTCACATGGCGGAATCTCTCATCGCCACAAAGCTTGGGTATTTCACCAAGTCCTACCCGATGGAATGCCCATCATCGGTTCTCTCCCTTTGGCTTAACCAAAGAGCACGTACGAATTTTTAGTTTATAGTGCACTTTCATCCTATTGATCGATCAATTATATCCGGTAAGTATCTCAACATCTATGCCAATTTATTATGTCAAATCAACATCTCACCTACTGTTTTTCATGCATTAAAACTCAACATTCTCATCTCACTTCAAAACCATAACATTTGCTATGCTTTAACATAAAAGCTCAAATCTCAACTTTGCAACATGTTATTTAATGAAATCATTTCAAGCATCATCTCGTGCTATAATTCATGCATAAAAACAGTAGGAATTTATCAATCTAAAACCATGAGCATGTAAAAGCATTTAAGGGGCAATCACCACATTCTAGAGAGCAATCTAGCCAATACTTACTTCCGGACTTAGGAAGGTGTTTCAAACCTTTCCTAAATCCCTAAACCTTGATTCTTTATCCCTCAAAGACTTCTAAAACCATACGCACTCACTGATTACATTTCGCTTGCTTGCCGAAACGCTATCTAAGCCTCCGGATCAACTCCAAAGGTGTTCGAAGATGTCTTCCCTTTTTTAAACACATAAGAGCAGAGGATTAATGCATCATCATGCATTGAAATCATCAGCCACACACATAAACTCGCTGCTCTACACAAAAACAACATTTCAGCTACCAAACACTACCGAAATCACCTCCAAACTCTTCCAAAACCAAACCCAGCCAAGATCCATCACTTCTAATCATTTCTAAACACCAATTGATATAAAAAACTAACACAACCACGTCCTTATACCTCCAGCTATAGCAGAACACCAAAACCACAATTTTAACAAGCAAAAACTTAGGAAAAGCAACCTATTCGGGATTGGATCGATAAAACCTCATTTATAACATCATTTAACATCCAAAATACATTAGAAAACCATCTCAAAACAAAGCCCAACCAATCACCACGAAAATCTTCAAGATCTCTTCCAAAATCTTGAGTTTCAAGCCAATTTCTTGTTTCTAACATTAAAACCACTTAAAAATCATTAATAAAAGGATTGACAACTTGGGAATTTCAGTAAAGAACTGATCATTAGAGGAGAAGGACGGAGCTTACCTCTAATGGATGATTTCTCCTTGATTTCGGCAAGTTTTCTTGAAAATTCAATGTAGAAATCAAGAAGATTTGTTGAAGGATTGATAAGGAATCAAAGAGTGATTGAAATCCCATCAAATGAAGTGAAAATCAAAGGAAATTTGCTAGAGAAAAAGTGTTTGGTTGATAGGATTTTGAGAGAAAATGAAATGAGAGAAAATGAGTGAAAAGTAGTTATGAAAGTCAAAGGTAGTTTATCACCTTTATTTTATTTAATTAAATCATTAATTAAATCACCCAAATTAAGGAAAAAATCTGATGAAAACATTTTCGGTAAAATTAGCTCCTTAAAGATTCAAAGTTTCAATCCTTTACAAAACAGTCACTACTAAACTTTGCAAAAACTGCGATTTGGTCACTACACCGAAATGTAATATTTCCAAACCTTATTTTGTAAAATTGATTTCACCATTCTCTTATATATATATTAAATGAGGATTTTTAGATAATTTATATATTTTTAAAAGCATCCCGAACTAGGTGTTCCCTAAACCCCCTTTTAGATTCGAACCGTTTCCCAGACCGATTCTGTGAAACCTATGTTTGATTTTGATATAATTAAATAGTTAAGGATCAAATTGAAACATTTGAAATTGTTTTCTAAGTCCCTTAATAAGTTTTAAATCGCCAACACTTTAAAACTAATTTGAAAAACTCAATCTCCAAATATTTTCCAAGTGTTCCAAGGCCAAAGTGTTCAAAATCGTCCAGGTGTATCGATACGCTTCCAGTCGTATCGATACCTTTTTTTACAAAGTTGGCTACTGGAAGGACGCGTTTCGATACGCTCTTAACCGTATCGAAACAGCATATCGAAACAGATTCCATCTGTATCGATACGCCCCTCTGTAAAAACTGAAGGAGTTTGAATAGTGTACCGATACGGCTTCACCTGTATCGATACGGTCTTAATTGAATTTTTAATTCGAATTGTTTTAAATGCTTTTGACCGTTGGTGTCAGTTGTTAGGTAACCAATATTTAAAATGGCAGTTGACCCGTATCGATACGGTAAACCCTCGTATCGAAACGGAAACTTCCTGTGAGCTAAGTTGAGAAAAAGGTATCGATACGGTCTTATCAGTTTCGATACACTCCATGTCCCGTACAGGATACGCCTACATGCGTTTCGATACCCCCTCTTGATTATGTACAGCGACACTTTCTTTTTTGAGACAGGTATCGATACGGCTCCCTGTGTACCGATACAGATAGCTACAAAAATGCATTTATGGTGGAAAGAGAGGGTCCCAACAGCTCTATTCAATTCCCCAACCACCCAAACAGCTAGAATTGATAGAGGAGGTATAAATTGAAGCTCTTTAAAGACTAGCAACAACTATTTCATTAAAGACAAACATTCTAGCAAAAATCCAACCTCAAGAGTGCCAAATTTCCAATCTTTTGTAATTCCCAAATTGTGTTGCATCCAATTCTTATTCTATCTTCAAATTTGGGTTGAGTGTTGTATTTCAAGGGACAAATCTGTATTTGAGAGATATACTTCTTGTCCAATTTATTCTTTGATTATTTGTGTGGGTTTGGTCAAATTTTGGGTATAAAATTTGACCGGTTGTGTAAAGGTTACCTCCTAAGCCTTGAAAAGGGGAAGAACAAATAGTGAATTGTTGAAATCCTTAGTGGTAGCTATGGTAGTGGATGTAGAGTTCATTTGGAACTTGAACCACTCTAAAATCCTTTGTTCTTCATTTTTAAATTTCCCTTTCACTCCACAAAGTTTTTAAATCCCAATTCACCCCATCTTGGTCTTGATCATTCAATCGATCCACTCAACAATTGGTATCAGAGCCTACATCTTTGAAGGATTCACAACCACAAGAGGAGTTCCTAGTCAGAGTGAGATCAACAAAAAATCAAGCCATGGCTTCTACCTTCGGTTCAAGTATGTATGAGTCACAATCCACCACAAAGCCACCATTCTTCAATGGTGACAACTATCCCTTTTGGAAGAATAGGATGCACATCTTCATCAAGTCCAATGATTACTTGGTGTGGGATGTCATTGAAGATGGTCCTTACATTCCATTGAAGCAAGACAATGAAGGAAAGATGGTGTTGAAGAAAAAGATAGAGATGAGTGAAGATGAAAGAAAGAAGATTCAAATAAATGACAAGGCTTTTCACATGCTTTTTTTCTCCTTTGACCCGACATCTAATCAAAATTCTCAATCTTAGTTATGAGAATTTCAAGATGGAGCCCGATGAGACGATGTCCAAGATGTTTGATCGCTTCTCTACCATAGTCAATGGGCTCAAAGGATTTGGAGAGACTATACCGGAAGACAAGCTTGTCCAGAAGCTACTTTACTCACTTCCCGAATCTTGGGATGGGAAGAGAACCGCCAACATAGAGGCCAAAAATTTGAAGACTCTAAAGCATGATGAGCTAGTGGGTTCTCTCCTCACTCATGAGATTATGAAGCAAGGAAGGGAATAATAGAAGAAGAAGGAAGAGAAGAGAGTAGAGAAGCTAGAAGTGGAAAAGAAGAAGAAAATAGGAATAGCTCTCAAAGCTTCACTACTTGAAGAAAACTCTTCTGGTGAGGAGGATGACCTTGAAGAATTGGCTATGATAGCCAAGAAGTTCTCTCGATTCATGAGGTCCAACCGCGGAAGAAAAATACAAAGAAAGATGGACTTGAAAGGTAAAAACAAAGAAGAAGCAAAAGATCAAATCATTTGCTTCTAGTGCAATAAACTCGGCCACATACGTTCGGAGTGCCCTCAACTCAATAAGAAGGGCTTTGAGAAGAAGAAGAAGCTCAAAGCCAAGCTTGCTACTTGGAGTGATGAGTCATCCGAGGATGACTAACAAGAAGTGGCCAACCTTTTCCTCATGGCACTTGAGGAAGATTCCTCCAAGGTAACCTCTAACTCATCATCTTTAGATTTTACATATGATGAATTAAATGATGCACATAATGAGTTGCAAGAGGTCTATGATGAATTAGTTGAGAAATAAAAGGAGTCGGTCATTAGGAATAGGAAAATTATTTCGGAACTAAATGATAAAAATGACTTACTTTCTCAAGCTAATTAATAATTTGAGAAAAATATATTAGGGTTGAAAGATAAACTAAAATTCTTTCAAGATGAAAATATTGACCTTAATAATCTTCTTTCTCAATGTAATATTGGACACCAGAAGGTGTTAGATGAGTAAATAAGCTCAAAGAGTCTTTTAAAAATGTTGGTAGTGTGAAGCATGAAATAGGTGAATCTTCAAAAACAAACCAACCTAGGAAAAATACTAATTACTACAAACAAGGTAGCTTTCCTAGACATAGTAGAACTAAAAGGATTAGAAGTGTATGGGTTCCTAAGGAACTTGTAAAATCTAAGAACATTGTTGCTATGTCATCTTGGATTCCTAAGGGAACCAAGTTATTGGGAGCTAACACTCATGGACCCAAAATGATTTGGGTACCAAAAACAAAAGTTTAATATGTTTGTTTGTAGGGGGGAGCATTGCTACAAGGCCAAAGCACAAAGTCAAAACTCATTGTACCTTGATAGTGGATGCTCGAGGCATATGACCGGAGACAAGAGTAGATTCATGGATCTAAAGCCAAAAAATGGAGGAGTGGTGACATTTGGTGACAACTCCAAAGGCCACATTAAAGGTATTGGCTCCATAGGTAATCACTCTACTATTCTTATTGAAAATGTCTTGTATGTCGATGGTCTTAAACATAACTTGTTGAACATAAGTCAATTGTGTGATAAAGGATTTAATGTTTTATTTGATAAAAATGGGTGCAAAATTGTTGACATTAAATCTAATAATATTATGCTCATAGGTCATCGCATACGTAACATATACATGGTGCATCTAGATGACATACATACATCTCATGCATGCTTGATAGCACAAAATGAAAATGATGCATGGTTGTGGCATAGGAAACTAGGACATGCCAGCATTAGTGTTTTAGAAAAACTAGTTTCCTTTGATCTAGTTGGAGGTTTACCCAAGATTAAGTTCTCAAACGATAAAATTTGTGATGCATGCTCTAAGGGTAAACAACATAAGTCTTCCTTTAAATCCATTAATGATGTTTCTACAAGTAGATGTTTACAACTTATCCATATGGATTTATTTGGGCCAATTAGGACTATGAGCTTGGGTGGTAAATCTTATGCATTTGTACTTGTTGATGATTTTTCTAGATTTACTTGAGTTCTATTTTTAAGTACTAAAGATGAGGCTTTAGAAAAATTCATCACATTTTCAAAACTAACCTAAAATGATCTTGAACTTAGAATTTCTTATATTAGAAGTGATCATGGAACCAAGTTTCAAAATTTAGGGTTTGAAGATTTTTTGAATGAAAATGGTATTAGCCACAATTTTTCGGCTCCTCGAACTCCTCAACAAAATGGGATAGTTGAGAGGAAAAATAGAACTTTACAAGAAATGGCTAGAACCATGCTTTGTGAAAATAATTTACCTAAATATTTTTGGGCGGAAGCCACAAACATTGCTTGCTACATTGTAAACCGAGTAATGATTAGGCCAATTTTAAAGAAAACACCTTATGAGATTTTAAAATCTAAAAAGCCTAACATTAGCTATTTTCATCCTTTTGGTTGCAAGTGTTTTGTTTTAAATAATGGAAAAGACAACTTAGGTAAATTTGATGCAAAAAGTGATGAAGCTATTTTCATAGGATATTCTTTAACCTCTAAAGCCTATCGAGTATTTAAAAAGAGAACTTTAGTAGTAGAAGAATCTATTCATGTTGTATTCGATGATAACCTCCTTCTAAGGAAAGATTCTTGTGATGATGATGATGTAGGAATCATAAATGCCTTTGATGGAGGACAAACTTCAAAGGAGGATGAGATTCCAACAAAAGAAGAGGACACACAAGATCCACCTCTTGAAGCCTTGAAGGACTTGGCTCTTGAGGAAAAGGAAGTGAGCTACCCAAGGGAGTTCAAGTATGTCAAAGATGGTGAAATCTTGGGTGATCCATCCAAGGGGGTAACCACTCGATCTTCTCTTAGATTAATGAATCATGTTGCATTTATCTCATGCATATAGCCTAAGAATATAAAAGAAGCATTGAAAGATGATTTTTGGATTATGGCTATGCAAGAAGAGTTAAATCAATTTGAGAGAAGTAACGTTTGGACATTAGTTGATAGGCCTAGTAATCAATCTACCATAGGAACTAAATGGGTCTTTAGGAACAAGCTAGATGAGAGTGGTAACATTGTGAGAAATAAAGCTAGACTAGTAGTACAAGGTTACACTCAAGAAGAGGGAATAGATTTTGATGAAACCTATGCACCCGTAGCTAGAATGGAAGCCATTAGGATGTTGCTTACATATGCATGTTATCATGATTTCAAGCTTTTTCAAATGGATGTTCAAAACGCATTTTTAAATGGTTTTATAAATGAGGAAGTGTATGTGGAACAACCATCGGGTTTTGAAGACTCAAAATTTCCAAATCATGCTTTCAAACTCATTAAAGCTCTTTATGGTTTAAAACAAGCTCCTAGAGCATGGTATGAAAGACTTTCAAACTCATTAAAGCTCTTTATGGTTTAAAGCAAGCTTCTAGTAGTACAAATTTATGTTGATGACATTATTTTTGGTTCTACTAACGAATGTCATTGCAAAGAGTTTGCTAAGCTAATGCAAGGTGAATTCGAGATGAGCATGATGGGGGAGCTCTCATTCTTTTTGGGACTCCAAATCAAGCAAAGGAAGGATGACACCTTCATCAATCAAGCAAAGTACATAAATGATATGCTCAAGAAGTTTGGCTTGGAGAATCAAAGCCTGAAGCCACACCTATGAGCTCATCTACAAAGCTTGACAAAGATGAAGGAGGTAAGTGTATTGATTCTAAGATTTATCGTTCTATGATTGGATCATTGCTTTACCCTACCGCAAGTATACTAGATATCTTGTTTAGTGTTTGCTTGTGTGCTAGGTTTCAAACTAGTCCTAGAAAGTCTCACCTTATAGTCGTTAAGAGAATCTTTAGGTACCTTAGAGATACTCCTTGTTTAGGTCTTTGGTACCATAAAGACTCAAACTTCAACCTTCATGCTTATTCGGATGCGGATTATGGGGGTGTAAAATCGATAGGAAAAGTACTTCGGGAACTTGTCAATTTCTAGGTAGTATGCTCATATCTTGGTTCTCTAAGAAACAAAATAGTGTAACCTTATCTACCATCGAAGTCGAGTACATATCCTTAGGGAGTTGTTGTGCTCAAGCCCTTTGGATGAATCAACAACTCTTAGATTATAGTATTAAAGTTGAAATCATACCCCTTAAGTGTGATAACACTAGTGCCATATGTTTGACAAAAAATTCCATCCAACACTCTCGAACCAAACACATAGAAATAAGGCATCATTTCATTAGAGATCATGTCCTTAAAGAAGATGTTGTTATAGAGTATGTTGACACCTTAAATCAATTAGCGGACATATTTACAAAACATTTAGACAAAGAGCGTTTTTGGTCCTTTAGGAGAGAGTTAGGTCTAACTAGCTTATCTTGACCTTTTAGGACCTCTTTTGTGCTTAAAATCGCTTGATCTTGTAAAATTGCATGTTTGTGTGTTGTAACTCTTGAAAATATCCATGCCTATAGCTGTGGGGAGTATGATTCTATTAAAATATGCTTAGAACTGCTCATTCATCATTTTCATTCCTTTAGGAGGTGTTAGAATCGAGCTTATAGTTCTTATTTAGGCCTAAAATGTACTTCTGGACTTAGGGTATCGATACGGTTAAAACCGTTTCGATACGAATTGCATCTATTTCGATACGATCCTTCAACGAGAATTTTTATAGGAATTACGTTTTTACCCCCGTATCGATACACCCTCAGGCGTATCGATACGTGATTGCGTAGACTACTTTAATTTTGGCATTTAAAGTCTTCAACTTTTACAAAAACGTAAATTCTCAAAACCCTAAAAACCCTAGCCGTTTTCAGCCTATAAATAGCCTCTTCCTCCCTCATATTTTCACACCATAACTCAAAAACATCAAGAGGGTTTCAAATCAAGCAAAGCTCTAAGGCTTTTTCATCAATTTGGTGCTAGGCTTTTCTTCCATTCTTCTCTAATCACTATCAAGGTAAAACTCTTTCTTTTTCTTTTAATTTTTTTTGTTTTCAAATTGATTTGTTTTGTTTGTCTTCTTAACAAAACTTGTTTTTCAAAATTTCTTTTTCCAAATTTTCTTTTGCAATTTTTTTTACCTTGATCTCTGATTTCTCAATGACTTGAATGAAGAAATCTAAATGCATACACTTGTTTTATAGTTCATGGCTCCATCTAGGAAGAGATCTCGTCTAAATGAAACCGGTGAATCGTCCAATACCGGAGAGGGTGCTCGTCCGAATCTCACCGAAATCTATCAACAATCTTTCCAAACCTAAGGAACTCTCAACTATTTTCGTCAATTCCAAAACTACAAGATCCATCCGGAAAGTGTAATCTCTATCCCTTGTCTTGACTCAGAGCGATTCAAGTTTGAATATCTACCTTTGCTCCAACGTTGGAAGTTTATGGATTTTCTCTCCATTCTCGGGTTTTATTTTCGTATTTTGGTTTTAATCTTTTATGCTAATGCCAAATGTTTTGCTAATCGTGATGGGGTTGTTACCGCGGTTAATTCCTATCTTATGGGCAAGAAAATCACTATAGAAGTCAAATCTATTTGTGAGATTTTTAAGTTAGAGGATGAAGGCCTTGATGATGAGAATGCTTTAGGCCATGTTCTTAGTGGTTCCGTCACCGCCTTAAATGCTAAAGATCGGATCCTCCATTTGATGGTTTCTTGGTGGCTTAGGCCTTCCGGAGGAAAGTACTATACTATTCGTCAAGTGGATGACTTTTGGATTCGATGCTTCCATGAGAGAAAACGTCCAAACCTTGCTCGTATCATGTTTGCGGAGATCGTTTATCTTGTGCAACATCGCCACACCACTCTTGTCACTTCCTTCACCTATGGTACGACCCTAAGCTATTTCTCTTTGCAAAAGGATATTGATTGCTCGCATGACTTCCCAACTCCCCTCACCGATCCCATTGATGAACACATCTTGCACGGGGTAAGTTCTATTATTTTAATGGTAGTTGGTTACGTCTATCCGAGCTTCCAACCGAGGCTGCGGCATAATTGGAAAATCCTCAAGGTGAACAATCTCCACCACCTCCTCCTCATCCTTCCACGGATGCTCTTATGACCTTCCTTAATGAGCAATTCACGGGATTCCATACGGAGATGGCTTCGGGGTTTACAACGATTGATACTCGTTTGACGAATGTGGAGAACCACCTCACAACTCTTGAAAGCGATCACAATTCTATGAACATCTCTCTCACCGCTTTCCATGATGAGTGGCATACTAGCATGAGGAATGATGATCCAATTGTGGATGAAGATGAAGATGATGAAGAAGGTGATGATGATGCCTAGTAGCTTCTCCTTGCATTCCATGCATATCATCTAGGATATTTTTATTTATGCACCTTTGTTTCATGTTTTTAGGATTAAGTTTGCTTTATTTTAAACCTATGCTTTGATTTTCTGTTTTGTTGGATTTTTAAGTTGATGTTATGCTTTATTTTGAACTTAATGATATTTATGTTGCTTGCCTATTTATACCATTGCCTATGTTATGCACTTTACTTTGTCTCAATTATTTTTTATCTAACAAAAAGGGGGAGAGGGAAGCTCACAACACTTAAAAAATTTGATTTTCAACTTAAAAGTTACCTAGCTCATATTAAGGGGGAGTTAATTTTGCAAAGATTTTCAAAGTGTAAAAAATTTCAAGTTTTGGTTTTGTTATATCAAAAAGGGGGAGATTGTGAAACCTATGTTTGATTTTGATATAATTATATCGTTAAGGATCAAATTGAAAAACTTGAAATTGTTTTCTAAGTCCCTTAATAAGTTTTAAATCACCAATACTTTAAAACTGATTTGAAAAACTCAAACTCCAAATATTTTCAAAGTGTTCAAAACCGTCCAGGTGTATGGATACGCTTCCATTCGTATCGATACCTTTTTTACAAAGTTGGCTACTAGAAGGACGCGTTTCGATACGCTCTTAACCGTATCGAAACAGCGTATCGAAACAGATTACATCTGTATCGATACGCCCCTCTATAAAACTGAAGGAGTTTGAATGGTGTACCGATACAGCTTCACCCATATCGATACAGTTTTAATTGAATTTTTAATTCGAATTGTTTTAAATGCTTTCGACCGTTGGTGTCAGTTGTTAGGTAACCAATATTTAAAATGGCAGTTGACCTGTATCGATACGGTAAACCCTCGTATCGAAACAGAAACTTCCAGTGAGATAAGTTGAGAAAAAGGTATCGATACGGTCTTAACCGTTTCGATACACTCCCTGTCCCGTACCGATACGCCTACGTGTGTTTCGATACCCCCTCTTTATTATGTACAACGACTCTTTCTTTTTTGAGACAGATATCGGTACGGCTCCCCGTGTACCGATACGGATAGCTGCAGAAGTGCATTTATGGTGGAAATAGAGGGTCCCAACGGCTCTATTCAATTCCTCAACCACCCAAACGGCTAGAATTGATAAAGGTGGTATAAATTGAAGCTCTTTGAAGACCAACAACAACTATTGCATTAAAGACAAACATTCTAGCAAAAACCCAACCTCAAGAGTGCCAAATTTCCAATCTTTTGTAATTCCTAAATTGTGTTGTATCCAATTCTCATTCTATCTTCAAATTTGGGTTGAGTGTTGTATTTCAAGGGACAAATATATATTTGATAGATATACTTATTGTCCAATTTCTTTTTTGATTATTTGTGAGGGTTTGGTCAAATTTTGGGTAGAAAATTTGACCGGTTGTGTAAAGGTTACCTCCTAAGCCTTGAAAAGGGGAAGAACAAATAGTGAATTGTTGAAATCCTTAGTTGTAGCTAAGGTAGTGGATGTAAAGTTCATTTGGAACTTGAACCACTCTAAAATCCTTTGTTCTTCATTTTTAAATTTCCATTTCACTCCACAAAGTTTTTAAATCCCAATTCACCCCCTCTTGGTCTTGATCATTCAATCGATCCACTCAACAGATCCGGTTCAAACTCAAAACATCTAGGCCCACTTTTGGGGTGTTACAATGCATGATGGAAATTTTCTCCGACATGGTAGAAGATTTCTTCATGGACGATTTCTCAGTATTTGGAGATGATTTCGACAATTTCCTTGGCAACTTGGAGAAAGTACTCAAAAGATGCAAGGAATCCGACTTGGTCCTAAATTGGGAGAAGTGTCACTTTATGGTGGATGAAGGCATAGTTCTAGGCCACAAAATCTCATCGAAGGGAATGGAAGTCGACAAAGCAAAAGTGGATGTGACTGAGAAACTACCCCCACCAACTTCAATCAAAGGAATTTAGAGTATTTTGGGACATGCAGGTTTTTATAAAAGGTTTATAGAAAATTTTTCAAAGATTACTAAACCTTTGTGTAACTTGCTTGAATAGGATAAAGCCTTTGACTTCGATGACTCATGCATCAAAGCATTAGAGACCCCTAAAACAGAAGCTTGTGACCTCACCCATAGTAATTCCACCAGACTGAATGATGCCCTTCGAACTCATGTGCGACGCAAGCGATTTTGCAATTGGAGCAGTCCTTGGTAAAAGAAAAGGCAAGATCTTCCATGTGACCTACTATGCTAGTAAAACTCTCAACGAGTCCCAAGTTAACTACACAACCACAAAGAAGGACTTACTAGAAGTAGTATTTGCTTTTGACAAGTTTCAACCATACCTAATCGTAACAAAGGTAACTGTTCACACTGACCACTCGGCAATCAAGTACCTATTCTCCAAGAAAGATGCCAAGCCTCGCTCGATTCGTTGAATTCTACTGCTACAAGAGTTTGACATTGAAATTAAGGACAAAAAAGGTACTGAGAACCAAGTTTCTGATCACTTATCACGATTAGAACAAAGAGAGAAAGAGACCACTCCCACAAAAATCCGAGAAACATTCCCAGACAAGTAGTTGCCCATTGCCTCGGCAACTCCAGAAAGCATTGCCTTGGCAACCCAGATAGGCACTGCCTCGACAATTATCGATAGCATTGCCTCGGCAATAACTTCGGCAACTATTGCAGCACTTCCATCGACACCATGGTATGCCGATCTTGTGAATTTCTTAGTTACTGGTATTTTACCTTATAACCTTACTCACCAAGGAAAGAAGCAATTTCGACATGATACTAAGCATTGCCTCTTTTGTTTAAACAATGTGCAGATCAGGTTATAAGAAGGTGTGTTCCAGAAGAAGAGCAACAAGATATGCTCCAACAATGCCATTCTTCAACCTATGGAGGACACTTTGGAGGGACACACACGGCGGCAAAATTTTTACAATATAGACTACATTGGTCGACTCTTTACAAGGACGCCCAAGCTTTCTACAAGCAATACGACCGATGTCAATGGACCAAAAATATTTAAAGACGAAAAAGATTCCCTTGCAGAATATCCTTGAAGTCGAACTGTTTGATGTTTGGGGAATCGATTTCATGGAGCCCTTCCCATCTGCATGTTAGAATCACTACATCCTACTCACCGTTGACTATGTGTCCAAATGGGTAGAGGCAATTGCAATACCAAACAATGACTCCAAAACCATGCAAAGATTCCTACAGAAAAAATATTTACTGGATTTGGAGTGCCAAGGGAAATCAAAAGTGACGAAGGCAATCATTTCGACAAAAAACTCATTGCCAAGGCATTGCATAAATTTTGAGTGACACACAAAATTGCCACAGCATACCATCCACAAACCGATGGAAAAGTTGAGATCTCGAACATAGAGTTGAAGAATATCCTTGAGAAGGTAGTCAATCCCTCCTACTAACACTGGTCTCTTCGACTCGATGATGCACTTTGGGCCTATAGGAAAACATTTAAAACACCATTGGGCATGTCACCCTTTCGACTCGTATATGGTAAAGCATGCCATCTACCAGTGGAAATTAAACACAAGGCGTATTGGAAAATCAAGACCGTGAACGTGGATTGGGAGAGTGCTGGAGAAAAACGATTACTGGACCTCAATGAGATAGGGGAGCTTCATGCCTTAGCCTACGATAATGCCAAGATCTACAAAGAAAAAACCAAACGGTGGCATGACAAGAGATAATTGATGTGACAATTCTTGCCCGGGCAATTAAACCTCCTCTTTAATTCTCGATTGAAGCTATTCCCATGGAAACTACGATTGAGATGGTCTGGACCTTTCGAAGTTGTCAAAGCATTCCCCCATGGTGTTATAACAATCAAGTCCACAAAATAAGGTCACACATTTAAAGTTAATGGCCAAATATTGAAGCACTACACTGGCACCCATGTCGTGAGGGAAAAGGAAGTGGTTACTTTAGGAGATGCATCCTTATCCACTCCTTTAGTATCTTAATTTTTCTTTTAATTTTTCCACATCTTTAAATTATTTTTTAGGATAACAATGTTATTTTTAAATAATGTTCTTTATATTATTTTGTTTTTAGGAAGGAGTTCAAGGATATGAAAAAGATGGGCCGATTGGTGTTAAGAACTCCAAGACTAACCCAAAACCCATTCCCTCAAAACACGACAACCTTTCCCATTCCCTCCTTCTTTGCCGCCCAAAACTCATCCGCTTCCCAAGGCAACTCTTGTCGTACACGCAACCTTTGGCATTCAAATTTTGAATGCCAAATAATTATTACCCTTCCATTTATTTAACTCCTCTCTAAACACTCAACCATCACACCTATTCTCTTCTTCATCCTTGAAACTCAAAGTTTTTCTCCTTTACTTTCTCTCTAGTTCACGACTTCTCACAACCAATAAACCACTCAACCATGGTCTTGAAGCTAGGAAGAGGAGAGCACTCTCAAGCAACCAAGGAATCGACCTTCAAACGTTTCGCCCCACCGAAGGTAGAGCGGAGATACATCGCCAAATTTGTCGGCCGTCAAGTTGGGAAGAGAAAGGTTTCCAATACTCATCATCACACACTGATTTCAGATTGGAGCCTTTCATATTCAACAAAATCGAGCATTAAAAATGGCAAATCCTTTGCCACCAACCGGGGCCGACAAAAATAACTTTGGTAAGGGAATTCTACGCCCACTCTCCCAACAATCTATATGTACATGTTCGAGGACAAGCCATATAAGTGGACGCAGATTCCATCAATCTTTACTACGACATTCATGTGGCCAAAGATAAACACAAGGAGTACATCGACAAACTCACGACTGATGACTATGAAGATATGCTCATGGAGTTGTGCATTGCCGGCATGACATGGAACAAAGGAGTGAACAAGGGAATGGTAAATCGTCGAAGGCTTCAGCCCGAGGCTAAACTTTGGAACACCTTTGTTAAAAGATGCTTAATGCCCACATCGCACAACACCACCATAGATAATGCAAGGCTTGCACTTATTTATTCCATCTTTCATAATAGAATTATTAATGTTGATCTATTATACACAATGAGATATTCATATGTAGCCAAAAGGATAAGGGCCGCCTCTACTTCCCACGTCTCATAATCGTATTATGCAAGCAAAAGAACATACTTACCAATCCGACCGACGAGCAGACACCAACGAGAAAAGGATGGTCAAAGGCTCAATACTACAAAATAATGTAGATTACAGAAGCTGAGCCAGAGTCCACTCTGGTAAAAGGCATTGCCGCGGCGACCTCGTCTTGCAATGCCCCAGTAACATCACAAACTGATGCCACGGCAACAACACCTCAGCGCCTTGCAAAAAAAATCAACACAATGGACAAACGACAACACTAGTTCATGCAATATATAAGGGACTTCAACAACTAAATCGTTCAAGTAATCCTAGAGAAGTTCCAAAAAACACGGTGCAATTTCCGATCTTTTTGGCTGACATCCTTTCCTCGGTAACGCCCAGAGACTCTGTCGCGGCAACACACAGAGATTCTGCCTCGGCCATGAAGATAGCCACTACCTCGGCAACCCACGTAGGCACTACCTCAGAAATTCCAACTACCTCTATCGTGGCAATGAAGACTGATGATGCCCCACCAACCCGAGCAGACAAAGGCAAAGCACCTGCAATCGTGCAAACCCAAACTGAGACATGGTCCGATTTCTCCAACTCCAACGAATCAATTGCTCCCCAAGCCAAAGCTGTCCCAGTTTCATCCCACCAGAAGTGCAAAACCTCCACCACCAAAGAAATATGCCTTGATAGTGACGATGAGGAAGAGGTGACCAAGAAAGCCGAACCGACACCTCCAACACGTCACCAACCACCACGGGCAACCAAATATATCAATCAAACAATAAGAAGGAAATTAATCAACCAAGACGACGACGATGACTCATCCATGTCCCCTTCGTTGTTATTTTATTCTCTTGCCTTCTATTTCTCTCTATATTTTGTGTATGTGCATGCATAGAAAGTAATGCTTCTCTTGAGTTTGGGGGGGAGGGGAAGTAGTTTTTAGTTCTTTTTGTCATATCTACTATAGGATGCATGTAACGCCCAAGTTTGGGCCTAGATGTTTTCGACATCGAATCAGACCAGTTGGAAATGTTTGAATCGTATTAGGTGGTTTAGGGAAATCAAGAATCAGAAAAGGATAAAAATATGGTAAAAATTGATAAAATCCTCTAAAATCATGTTTAATGGGTTGGTCAAATCAATTTAAAAAAAAAGCTTCGAAAGTGGTACATTTTGGGCAGTGGCCAAAATGTAAAGTTTTAAAACTATGGAAAATGTAATTTTCAAAGAGGAGTCGAAAATCTTAGAATATTTAGGGAGCTATGGTGCAATTACACCTTCCTTAAATTGGCATGTGTTTTAAAAGGATTTTTAGATGATTAAAATAAAATGGATTTTTGTTTAATTAAATTGTTAAAATAAAATAATGAGAAGTGTTTGACGTAACTAACTTTCATTTGAGCAAAACCATTTTCTAAGCTCTTTTCTCCAGATTTCTTTTCTCCCAAACACTCTCTCTTTGATTTCTAAACATTTTTCAAGGGTTTTCTTCAAATTCTTCAAGATTTTTCAGGAAAACTTGTCAATCATTGAGGAAGGCAAGGATTGGAGGTAAATCTCGTTCTCAACCTTCAATCTAGGTTCTTTATTGAAATTCCCAAAATCTTTTACTTCTAATTGTTGTTTTGGATGAGTTTTGATAATAGTTTTGATTTAAGATCAAAATCTTGCAAAGTTATGATTTAAATCTTGATTTTTGGATTGGTATTGATAAGCTCTGTTTTGGATTGATTGTAAATGAGTTTTGAGTTGATTATTATGTTGAAAAAGGGCTTTGATGATATAAATCTCGAAATCCTTGAGATCATTGAGTTTCTTGATGGTTTTAGTTGGGTTTTTGAGGTGAAATGATTAAGTTAGGCTTGCTGGAGGTATAAGGAAGGGTTTAGGTTGTTTTTAGATGTGTTTTGATGTTTAATAATGGTTGAAAGTGATTAATGTTGGCTGGGTTTTGCTTAGGAAGCAATCAATTGAGTTTTCGGTTGTTTCGGTTTGGTAAATTGGTGTAGTTTTTGTGAGCAACGAGTTTGTGTTTAGTTGCCGGTGTTAAAATGCATTTTAATGCATTTGAATATCTGTTTTGATGCTCTAAAAATAGGGGATCTTGACCCAGAAGTAAATGAAGCATTTTTGGAGGCTTCGGAAGGGTGATTTTTGTGTCGGCGAGCGAGGTTTCGCGTATCGGTGAGTGGAAATAGATTTTCCAGCTTTGTAACGATTTGAGCATAGTCTTGGGAGCTTAGTGTAAGTTTGAAACACTTAGTTAAGCTCAAGAGTAAGTGATTTGAAAGTCTCTCCCAGAATGAGCTATGTTCTTGTTGGAAAATGCACTTGAATTAAATGTGGTTTAATTTACTTTTTTTAAAGCATGTTTTGAGCATTGATAATGCTAGTGTTTAATGCCATATTGTTAAGGATGCACTTGGTAGGTGATCCTTGGTTTTATGAGATGTATGCATTTGAGATTAAGCATGTTTATGCTTGAGAAAAAGGCATTGTGATTTATGCTTGTAAAATTGTGGAATAATGATGTTAAATGATTATATTGGCAAGTGATGGGAAATGGTTTGAGGTTACTTTAATCGGATATAGTTAGCCGACTATAGGATTGAGTGCACCGTGAATAAAGTCGCCTTGGATGTCGAGGGGTTTTGATTGTACCGTATACTCCATCCAAGTACCCCTAACGATTGAGGCTAAGATCACAACGGTGAATGGTTTAATTCCGTGCGTGGTTCTTGTGGTTTGTGTCCCGTGCTCTCGCTAGTGTAATTATACAAATACTGATGAGTGGTGTTGAGGGGTTGTGATTGTACCGTTAAACTCCACCACGAGTGTCACATCGGTTGATGGTCTAATCTCGTGTGGGAGCCTTGTGTAGTCTTGTAGTTTGTATGAAGCGTGTGGGACAATGCTTGTAATCCGCATATTCGATTGTGTCAAATGTGTTGGTTTTGATATGGTTGAGAAATGATCACTTGCGAGCCAATATAATGTTGTTGATTAATTATTTAAGTATGTGATGTTTGGGAATTATGCTAGAATGCATGTGATGCTTGGTTTAAGCATGAGCAAAGGATTTTGCTGTTATTTTAATGATGCTATGAGCATGTGGTTTAAAAAGTGCATTGATGCTTTTAAAAGCATGTTTAAAAGAAAGGCATGAGTTGGCGAATGATGATATTTTGGTTTTGTAAAATGCATTGATGAATGTTTGGTTTTAGCGATCCTCACTAAGCTTTATGCTTACGCTCATTTGTTTCATCAATGCAGAGAATTAAGCATTTGAGATAGCAAGAAAGCAAGTGGATCCCAAACACCTTTGACTAAGCAAAGTATGTGATTTCACGCTAGCGTAATAAGAGGCAATTGGAGGGATTTCGACTCTTGGTTATATTTGGTGATGTTAAACACCTTGATCATCTTTGGTTTGCTTTTTCGGATGTGTAAATGGCCTTTGAGTGTTGGTTTGAGTTTGAATATGGTTTTTTTAGCCTTTTGGTTGTTTTGACATCTAGGAAGCATGCCTATAGTCCTATAGCTTGCAAGAATGATGCTATGTTATAGCTTGTGCTTCTTATGAGTGGTCTTTGATGTTTACCCATGTTGTATGTGTGTTGGAACAAGTGTCAGAATGTTTCCGGAGATGAAAACTTGTTAAAAACCAGCAATTTGGAAAGTTGCAGGCCCAGGAGTTTTGGAGCGCTCCTGTCCGTTTCGGAACGGAGGCCTGTAATGACCATGGTGTCTCGGAACAGGAGGGCACATTTCGGAACATTTCGCCACTGTGAACAAACGTATCGAAACGAGTCTCTTGAGATTTCGGAACGCCCCCGCGTATCGAAACGGTCACTCTTGTTTCAAAATTGCCGTTCTGATACAGGGTTCTCTGTCCCGAAACACTTGACCATTGGATGCTGAATTTGAATTGTTCTGGGTTTCTATTTCTTATGTTTTGGTCCCTGAGTAATGATTGTTCAATTGGTTGAGTTTGGATGGTCCGTTTGAGATGCGATTTGACATTCTGTCATGTTATATGACTAATTTTGGATTGGTAACTTTAAAACCTCGATAGTCCTTGTAATTTCTGAAATTTACAAATTAGTCCTTAAAAGTCAAATGAATGCAATTGAACCCCTAATTGAACTCCGATCGATGTGCCATTTTCACCTATTCATTGTGCTGAACATATAGGATAATAACACGTGTCTAGAAACGATAAAAAGGAAAAAAAGGTCGTTAATTGGGGTTGACTTTTGTGAGTTGACTTCGGTTTTCCCCGTGTAGTTTTCTTAGTTCGGGTCGAGTGTCTAGGCCGGGCTAAGGGGGTTACATTTGTTGGTATTAGAGCCAGGTTACGAAAGAATTGAGGATAATTGTAACACCCCCTTCTTGGTCTAGTAGACAACCCGGTCGAAGAGTGTTACCGGAGTACGTTGCGACAAATAAAGTTATAAATTTCGTCTTAATCACACGATAAACTAATAGAACGATACAACGTATGACCAACGCACCTATTAGTCAAATATTATCGAATAAGATACACAGATATCAATATAGGGCCGTTTTACAACTAGTGCAAGAATTAAGGATTAATTTGTAAACTTTAGCAAATTTGAGGTCCTTCGATGTAAAAACTCTACCGAGATGAAATTAATTACTTAAGGGTTATGCCAACCAAATTTTCATTCAATTCGGAGAACAATAGCTCCATCAATTAGACTCTACAAGACTCAGTGACTAGATTGTAACATTTGCAAGCTGTTCAATGAGGCATAACAAACTTACCTAACCTTGTTTCGAAACACCCTAAGCTATTTCGAAACGGGTGTACAAGAGTCAACCCTGTTGACCTAACACCTTAGACTGTTTCGATACACTCTTGACCCATATCGAAACGGATTGACCACCATTGACTTTGACTTTGACCGTTCCGAAACACGTATCGAAACAAAGGTTTCCATAGGCAAAATGTTCCAAAACGACATTACTTCATTTCGGAACACCCAATTCCAGTAACAAATTGTTCTGAAACAGCATCACTTCGTTTCGGAACGCCCTCAATCTCAGGTTCAATTCTGTGTACCAGTACCGAAATGACATCACCCGTTTCGATACGGACAGGCATGTATTGACAGATTTTTGCTGGTTTTTACTCGAATTACCCTATCGAACGATGTCCAAATGCAACGAAACATTACATGAAATATTTTAATGGCATGAACATCTAGCATGCTAAGTTTTATGATCGTCCGAATACGTTTACTATTTCTTTACCCTTTTAGGCTAAACATGCATTTTTAAGCCATTCCAAAAGACGTAAGAAGACCATTTAGGGCCAAAGACTATATTACAAAATCGGCAAAGCACTATTACAACAAAACAAATATATATGACTAGTTTGACTACTTTGCCACCTTCCTAGGAGTTCAAAGGTCATAATTACATTACTTGTAGCTTAGTAGTGACTTGTCTTGGCAGCCGATCCGATCTTCCAACGAACAAACTCTTTAACCTGAAAATGCATGAAATGAGTGTAACGCCCCAGTTTTGGGCTTAGGAGTTTTGGGCGTTGACCGGTTGGTCAAAGTGCTGTTCGAATCTTAAGAGGTTAAATTAGGAAAGCCTAGTTCGGGTTGCATTAAAAATATGGAAAAATGTTCTAAAATCATCTTTTAATATAATTAAGTGAACTGTGAAATCAATTTTGGAAAATGAGTTTTGGAAGTGTGACATTTTGGCTAGTGACCAAAATGTAATTTTCGCAAGTTTGGTGGCTATTTTATAAAGGATTGGAACTTTGAATCTTTAAGGAGCTATTAATCCAAAGGTGATTTCTCCAGATTTTTCTAAGGTTTTATAAGCTATTTTCTGATTTTAAAGATAACAAAAAGGAGGGAAAACTCATTTTGGCATTTTCTCAACTAACTTCCCATTTTCTCTCTCTTTTTCTCTCAACCCAAACACTCCATTTCCAGAGATTTGTTTCTGATTTTCTCACCTAAATTCCTCCTTTCAACTCTCATTTGATTGCAAATCATTGTATCTTCAAAACCTCTTCAATTGCTACAAGTTTCAACAAGCATTTTGGTTGCAAAAAGTGGAGAAATACAAGTTTGGAGGTAAGAACGTCCTTCTCCTCTAAACTATCAGTTCTTTACTGAAATTCCTAAGTTTTCAATCCTAAATTGATGTTTAATCAAAGGCTTTTAAGTTGATTTATGGATCTTGGCTTATTATGCAAGATTTTGATGATTCTTGATGATTTTCGTTAGATCTGAGTAATCTGTGTTTTAAGAGATGTTTTTGATGTTAAATGATCTCTAAAATGATGTGGAATTGAGTCTTGATTGATGCAATCCCGGATAGGTTGAGTTTCCTAAGTTTAGCTTGTGTTTTAAGGTAGTTCTTGAGGTGATCTTGGTGATCTGTTGTTGCTGGAGGTATAAGGGTGTTAATAGGTTGTTTTTAGATGTTATATGATGTTAATGGAAGTGAGGTTTTGCTGGTTTATGGCTGAGCTTTGTTTAGAAGTGGTTTGGATGCATTTTCGGTTGTGTTTGGTGGCCGAAAATGGAGGTTGGATGAGAGCAGCGAGTTTAGGTGCTTTCATTAAAGCAATTAATGCATGATGATGCATTAATCCTCTGCTTTGATGTGTTGAAACAGGGGAGGCATCTTTGGATCCAAGTTTGGTTGATCCGGAAGCTTGATTTGGTGCTTTGGCTTGAAGCAAAGTGGAAATTGGTGAGTGCTTTTGTGGAAATTGGATTTCAGCTTTTAAAACCAAGGTTTGAAGGTTTTGGGAGCTTAGTTTAAGTCTAAACAACTTTGCTAAGCTCAAGTGTAAGTTTTCGGATTTTCTCTCTAGTGGTGGCCATGACTTTGATGTGTTGCAAATGATGATTTGCATGTTTTAAATTACTGTTTTGAAAGCATGTTTTAGCATGGATTTTGCTGATGATATAAGCCATATGTTGAAGGTAACTCTAGGTAGGAGTACCTTGCTTTTGTACATTGTTTAAATGTGGATTGATGCTTTTAAATGCATGATGAAAATGGCTTGGTTAAATGCTTTAAAACAGTGGATTAAATGATGAATATGATGTATATTGGCAAGTGATGTTTTGAAAATGTTAAGGTCACTAAGGTGGTTAAAAGTCCTTGAGCGAGCCTTGTTACTTAAGATCATCAAGGTGGTTAAAAGTCCTTGGATGAGTCTTGTTGCGGACACTAAGGTGGTTAAAAGTCCTTAGGTGATCCTTCCATGGTGTTTAAAAGTCCATGGGGCCATGGTGTTTAAAAGTCCATGGGGCCAAGGTGTTTAAAAGTCCTTGGGGCCAAGGTGTTTAAAAGTCCTTGGGGTGATTCAAGCATTGGACACAAAGGTGGTTAAAAGTCCTTGTGTGGTCCTTATTCATGGTGTTTAAAAGTCCATGGCCAAGGTGTTTAAAAGTCCTTGGGGCCAAGGTGTTTAAAAGTCCTTGGGAAAGTTGTTGAACTTGTTTTAATAAATGAAATGTATCACTTGAGCCAATATGACATGTTAAGTATTTGTGAAGCATGAGATGCTTGTTTTAATGTTTATGTTGAAGCATGGGATTGCTTGTTTTAAGTATGCTTTTGAGCATGTGTAAGGATTGATTTCAAGCATGTTTATAAATGGTTTTAATTTCATTATTGAATTGTTTTTAATGAGCATGCCTCACTAAGCTTTTGCTTACGCTCTCTACGTTTTCTTAATTCAATAATACAGAGCATTAGAGTACCTTGAGGGGCAGCAAGAAAGGGCAAGCAATCAAGTTCAAGTGAAGCTCAATGTATGAAAGTTTTACAAGTACATTTTAGCTTTTGTGTGTTTTTGCAATGGGGGACCAATTTATATGATTTGGGAGGTGTTTGAGACTCCCTAAGTATGTTGAATGTTGCTTTAAATGTTGGTTTTTGGATTGGAACCTTATATGCTTGTTTTGCAAGTTTGGAGTTTGAATAGCTAGCTTGTGTAGGAAGCATGCCTATAGAATTGGGGCTTTTTGCATATGATGTTAATTTGATGATGTGATGGTTCCTACAAGTCATATATATGTTTAATTGCATGCTGGTAAAGTTTGGTGACATTTGGAGCATGTTTGAACGTTCAATTGCATGATTTGGTATGCTTGTTTGCTGCAATCTGTGCAGGCGTTTCGGAACAGTATGCACCGTTTCGGAACGGGTGCCTTGCACGAACCCAGGCGTCCGAAACGGTGTGCACCGTTTCGAAACGGTTTGGTCTCTGCCAAGGCCGTGTTTCGGAACGGTGTCGATCCGTTTCGGAACGGCCCGTGTTTCGGAACAGGGTCAACCTGTTTCGGAACGGCCAACCCTTATGGGCTGACATTGGCAGTTATATGTTTTGAATTGTTTACGTTTTGGTCCTGAATCTTGTATGTTCAATTGCTTGAGCTTGGGAGGTCTTTTCGAGCTGAAATTTCACAGAGAAGCATGAAACCTGATTAATTTCAAGATGGTAACTTTAATTTGGGTTAAGTCCTTTTAATTATCAGAAATTACAATTTGGTCCCTAAAGTTGTAATTTGTTCAATTGGGTCCCTGTTTGATCTCTGATGTTTGTGATCTTTGAGTATGATGTTTGTGTGATCACAATTAGGATTAATGTGCATCTAGACAAGATTAAAAAGAAAAAAAAAGGGTCGTTAATCAAGGTTGACTTTCGGGTTGACTTTGGTTTTCCCCGTGTGACTTTCTTAATTCGGGTCAACCGTCTAGGCCGGGTTAAGGGGCTTACAATGAGACACATTATGCACATTTTGCCCAGTGAGGTACTGTAACACCCCAATTTTGGGCTTAGAAGTTTAGGGTTTGAATCGGACCGGCCTGATAAACAGTTTAAATATAAAAGAGGGCTTTTAGGGAAAGCCTAGTTCGGGATGTTTTAAAAATATAGAAAAATATCTAAAAATCCTCATTTAATATATATAAGAGAGTGGTGAAATCAATTTTACAAAATAAGGTTTGGAAATACTACATTTCGGAGTAGTGACTAAAATGCGATTTTTGCAAAGTTTAGTAGCGATTGTTTTGTAAAGAATTGAAACTTTGAATCTTTATGGAGCTAATTTACCCAAAATGATTTTTCTCCAGATTTTCCCTTATTTTGGGTGATTTAATTAGTGTTTATATTAAATAAAAGAAAAGGAAAACTACTTTTTGGAATTTCATAACTACCTTTTCCTAATTTTCTCTCATTCCTTTTTCTCTCAAAATCCCATCATCCAAACACATTTTCTCCAGAAAAATTTGCATTGATCTTCACTTCAATTGATGAGATTTCCATCATCTATTGGTTCCTAATCAATCTTGCATCAAATCCTTTTGATTTCCACATTGAATTTTCATGGAATTTTGCCCAAATCAACGAGAAATCACCATTTAGAGGTAAGAATGTTCTTCTCCTCTAAATACTCGGTTCTTTACTGAAATTCTCAAGTTGTCAATCCATTATTAAAGTTTTATGGATGGTTTTAATGTTGGAAACAAGATTTTTGCTTGAAACTCAAGATTTTGGAAGAGATCTTGAGGATTTTCGTGGATCTTGGTTAGGCTCTGTTTTGAGGTTGTTTTCTAATGTATTTTAGATGTTAATTGATGTTACAAATGAGGTTTTATCAATCAAATCCTGAATAGGTTTGTTTTCCTAAGTTTTGCTTGCTAGAATGGTGGTTTTGGGGTGGTTTTGGTGATCTGTTGTTGCTGGAGGTATAAGGTCACGTTTATGTTGCTTTTTGATGTTAATTGATGTTTATAAAAGGTTAGAATTGATAGATCTTGGCTGGGCTTTGTTTTGGGAGAGTTTGGAGGTGATTTTAGTTGTTTTTTTTGTAGCCGAAATGAGGTTCTTGGGTAGAGCATCGAGTTGGGTTGTGTTGCTGGTGATTTTAATGCATGGTGATGCATTAATCCTCTGTTGTTATGTGTTTAAAACAGGGGAGAATGATCTGGAAGCGATAGAGGTGGCGTTGGGAGTTTCGGATTCTTGGAAGGCTTGTCAGCTAGCTTAGTTTTGTGTATCGGTGAGTGAGATCATGTTTTTCCAGCTTTGGAATGGTTTTGAAAAGAGGGTTGGGAACTTAAATTTAGGCTTGAAACGACGGTTTAAGTTCAGAAGGAAGTAAAGTGGAATTCTCTCTCAATTGTGCTATTATTGTTTTGGAAACTATCAAAATGCGTTTTGATGTGTTGATTTGACAATGTGGTTTAATTTGTTGTTTGAGCATGGTTTTAAAGCATGTTTTAGCATGATTAATGCTGGTTTTGAAAGTCATGTATTGAAGGATGCTCAAGGTAAGAGATCCTTGGTTTGTCATGTTATTAATATGGTTATGATGCATGGAGATGCATGATGATAAGTGGCTCTGATTAATGCTTAAACAGTGAATTGATGATGGTATTTGATGTATATTGGCCAGTGATGAAATGGTTTTAAAGTACTTGAATCGGATATAGTTAGCCGGCTATAGGATTGGGTGCACTGTAAGTAAAGTATCCTTGGATGTTGAGGGGTTGTGATTGTACCGTAAACTCCATCCAAGTACCCTAGCGATTGAGGAAATTGGTGTCACCACAATGGAGGATGGCTCTCGTGGGTAGACTTTGTTAAGTGTCACAACGGTGGAGGGTTACTCCCGTGTGTGAGCTTGGTTAAGGTGATTACAATGGTTGAGGCAGCTCCCATGTGTAAGCCTTGTGTTGTGTCCCGGCTCTCGCTAGTGGGTTATACAACTACCGATGAGTGATGTTGAGGGGTTGTGATTGTACCGATAAACTCCACCTTGTTAAGCCGGTAGTGTGTATGAAGCGTGTGGGACAAAACTTGTAATCTGCGTATCCGATTGTGTCTTGTGTTGTAATGGTTTGTGAACTATCACTTGAAAACCAATATAATGTATTTGAATGTAATGAAGCGAGAGATGCTTGAAAATGATGCAAGGTTGCATGGGAAATATGTAAATGATGCAAAAATCCATGTGATACTTGTTAAGCTTGAGCAAAAGTGTATCTTCTATTGTGAATGGTGCATGTGTGCATAGAATCTCAAAAGTGCATTGAAGTCTTGTGAAGGCTTGTTTTAAAAAGGCATGTAATGCAAAATGTTGCTTTGTAGATCATGAGTTTTGCATTTATTGAATGCATGAGATAGATAGAAGGAACATATGGTTTGCAAAAGGCATTTTGCTTTGAAATGATCATCAAGCATGAGAAAAGTATAGTGTGAAATGGAAGTGATTTCCAAGGAAATTGGGTTAAACTTTGCATGAAGTGTTCATGCATAGAAAGGTTTAAATGATAGTATTTGCAAGAATGTTGTTTGGGGTGAGTTGTTTAGCTTTCCAAAGTTAAAGGTTGGTTTTCATGTTGAGCAATGCATGATTTAAAGCAATGTGGTTTCAAAGGAGGTTTTCAAACAATGCTTTGGTTTATTGAATTGTATCTACATTTAAAGAAGGTTTTATGATTCGCTGCATTGATGGTGTTTTGGTTTTGAGCATTCCTCACTAAGCATTATGTGTTTACGCTCTTTTTTGTCCATCAATACAGATATTTGAAGTTGGGACAGCGAGAAGCAAGGGATTAAAGAAGAGCTCCACTTGAGAAGTATGTTTTGGTTTATAGCTATAGATAATAAAGGCAGTGGGGGGAGAGTCTTTTATGTTGTTGTGTAATAAGATTGTGTATGTTGACTATGTTCGATTCATGGTTTGAACCTTGTTGTTGATCGTTTTGCAATATTTGGATCTTCTTCTACATGTTTGATATAGCTATGTTCTTTGTTTAAAAGCAAGATCATGTGTTGAATGTGATCAATGAGTAGGTGTGCTTTATGCTTGTAATGTATCTAGTCTTTGTTTAAAAGCAAGATTATGTTTGGTGGTGTTTTTAAGTGAAAAACCAGAAGTTTCTGTTGTTTCTGGGCAGGGTGTATTGAAATACCCTTGGCTGTTTCGAAACGGGTGCTAGAAATGGCTTGGGCGTTTCGAAACGGCTAGAAGTGTTTCGAAACACTTTGGCTACTGGAAGAGCCTTTTTCAGAACTTGGTTCGAAACATACCCGCGTATTGAAACGGTCAACACCGTTTCGATACGGGCGTACGACATGGGTGTTTCTATACGGGTGTCAGTGTTTCAAAACGGGTGACCGTTGGACACAGATTCTGCATGCTTTACATTTTAGTCCTGAATGTTGTAATTGCAATTGCTTGAGCTTTAGATGTCTTTTTAAGCTGAAATTTGGCAGAGAAGCTTGTAATATGTTTAATTGAGGTTTGGTAAAACTAAAATCTTGAAAGTTCTTTTATTTTTCTAAACTTTACATTTTGGTCCCTAAAAGTGTATTTCTTGCAATTGGGTCCTTAAATGTTTTATGATCGTTGTGCTTTTCTCTCCCAAGGTTCTTGAGTTTCCACATAGGTTTAATGCGCATCTAGAGAAGTTTAAAAAGAAAAAAAAGGTCGTTAATCAAGGTTGACTTTCGGGTTGACTTTGGTTTTCCCCGTGTGAACTTCGTAGTTCGGGTCTAGCGTCTAGGCCGGGCTAAGGGAGTTACATTTGTTGGTATCAGAGCTAAGTTGCGAATATTTGGGGTGATGGTAAGTTTGTGGTAATTTGTTATAGTAAGTGTTAGATGTTTATTCTGATGTGTGGTTGAAAGTTTGTTGAAAAATACGTTTATGAGTGAATTGTTGATGTTTTCATCGTGCTTGTGGTTATGATTCTTCTGTAAGCTAATGTGAACATGTGTTGGTGATATGTTGGTGTTGTGAGTTGATTTTCTGAATAATGAAAATGTGATGGTATGATATGTTGATTTTATGATGTTGAGGGTGAATGTTGTTTGATGAGAGCATGATTGAAGTTTGCTGATTGATATGCTCGATGTTGTGATATCCATGTTGTATTGATTGTTATGTCGTATAAAAGGGGGGAATTCGGGATACCCATTACCTTATTATTATAGCTATTGTGTTATGTTGGAGTTGGAGTCTTGAACCCTTGCTTGAAGCTGGCCTGATCGCTTTGTTTGTTTTGTTATCATTGCTTTGTTAATAATAGCACAATGGGATCGATGAGAGAATGGCAGTTGGGTACGATGGTTGCTGTCTTAGAGCAGGTTGTTAAGGGGTGGAATTCACTTTTTGCTGGGAGTGTACCGCTTCAGTCGATAGTGCCTGGAGTTGAGGTAGTAGGGCAGGAGGAGAAAGCTGGTTCTATGATGAAGGATTCATCACCTGTGGTTCAAGAGGTGTCGGGATAATCTCAGGCCGTGGTGAAAGTGAGGCATGTCGACGTGCCGACTGTGGGACATGCGAATTTGTCAAAATAACGTTTATATGATTTGGGAGCTGAGGAGTATCATGGTTCGACACCTGAGGCGTTCGAGGCTTGGTTAGCCAGTATAATTCTGATTTTGGATCAGGAATGGTGTGACAACGCCTGTAAGTTGGGAAGCGTTGTCTCTTTAATGTTGGAGAATGCTTGTGCTTGGTGGACATTTGTGGCAGTGGCAACGAATATCCATGATATAGATTGGGAGTTCTTTGTGTCTGCCTTTAATGGAAGATACCTTGAAGAGAAGTTCTTAGGGGTTAAGCAACGTGGGGGTATGGATTCAGATTATGATGGTGGGAAAAGTTTAAGCAAAAGAGCTGTGAGTACTGACCTCGAGAGTGGTCAGCGTAAGAGGTTACGCGGCGGAAGGGTTCGCTTGAGTCAATGTTTTGGTGGTGGTGTTGATGTGGGTCAAGTGCTACATGACCAAGGAGTGGTAGCTCGGTTGCCAATGTGTGACCATTGTAGAAGGCGTCATGTTGGAGTTTGTTAGGGTGTGAGAGTTTGTTGGAACTGTGGTTCTATGGAGCATGTGAAGCGGAATTGTCTTCAAGTGGTGAGATCAGCTTCAGCGGGTGCAAAAGGGTCTCAGAAGGGTCGTGAGCGCGGCCGAGACAGAGTTTGGAGGTGGCAAGTAAGGCAGAAAGGTGTAAGGTGTTTGAAGGATGGATTTTGTTGGAATTGTGGGTCTGTTGGGCATTTGTGGCGGAATTGTTTGGAGTTAGCTAGGGATGGTCAGGGTTCTTTACCGTTGGGAGACGGTGATGACCTTAAGGTGTTGGTTGATGCTGCGGCGGTGCGGTAAGAGAATAAGAGTTTGTCTGATGGAGCTCCGGAGCAATGAGATGATTACAAGTAACTTTGTTAAGTAATCTTTGTCCTAGTTGTCTTTGATGGTTCTAGTTTAGATTCCCTTGTGTAGTGGGTAAGGTCTTATGGCTAGCAAGGTTGGGTAGTAGCCGGTGTTGTTTTAGAAAGACAATTTTAGTGTGGAGAGTGTATTAGTGGAGTATTTTGTAGCTAGCAAATTGTTAGAATTGTAGAGCTGGAAAAGTTAGAAGTGAGGTAAGAGGTTGCTCTTAGGCGGATTCTGAAGATGTTATTGGTAAGTGTGAACCGACATATATGCACAGTTAAAACAATTTGTTATATTATATATATATATATGTTGGTACATGCATACATGCGACATGACATTAGAGGTTTTGCATACATGTACACAGGCATTGATAGGGCATATTGGTGACCATGCATACGAACGTTCACACTTGCTAATAGCTAGTTGGGTCCGTTAGTTTTGTGGTAGCATTAGGTTGGATGGTGGGTTTTAAGTGTTGTTTTGGTGCTTAAAGAGTTTAGCAGTGTGGTGGTGAGGAGATTACCGGTTGAAGTTAGAATCGGTCGAGGTGGTTGTGTATAGCTAATAGGTGTGGTAGTTTCTTTGTGTTATATGATGTTGTAGGCTAGTGGATGTGTTTCCGGAGTGTTGAGGCGTCTTGGCGTTGATGGGTGCAATAGGAGGATTGTTTATGTAGGTGACGGTTTGTAGTAACCTTATGGGAGTTGGGAGGAGGTTATGATGAGAGCTTTAGATGAGGTTTGGCTTGGGATGAGTAGAGGTTTCGTAATCTTAATATGTTTGTATGGAATGGGTGGTATCCAGGTAAGGTTAGTGTTATGGTCAAAGCTTGAAGTAGAAAGGCAATGTAAGTTCAAGGGCGATTGTTGGTTGGTCGGGTTCTTGTGAGAAGTGGTTTGTTAGTTGTGTATAAGTAAATCTTTTCTAAGTCGGTTAGGGGTAAGTGAAACAGCTGGTGGAGTTAAGGTTGGAGTCTTGTGGCATGGGTTTCGAATGTGGTGTGAGTAGTTTTGATGAGTGGTTATGGTAGTGATTGTGGCGTATGTGAAGGAATGTTATCAATACATTGAGAAGTTGAGTAAGAAGTTGTTGCTTAAGGATTTTTTGCTTGTTGTGGTAATCTTTGAAAGGTGTTGAGTGGTATTGCAAGGGGTTTTATAGGCAGTGAAGGTTGTGGGTCACATGGTGGTTGAAACTGGATGGGTTGGTTTCACCGTGTGTGCGAGTTTTGTTGAGGGAGTTATGAGATAAGGTGGAGTATGTTGTAAAGATTTGAGAGTTCTTCGGGTTGCTGGGACTTTGCACAGTTCGAAAGTGTGAAAAGTTAAGCTGAGGTTAACAACCGAGTGATCTGGAAGTCTTGAACCGTAAGTAATGGTGTTGGGTTTGGGTATAGTGTAAGTTTGATTTGAGGATGAGTTGATTTTGTGGTGTTTTGGGTGGTGGATGTTTCAGTGGTGGTTAAGTCTCATGTATTACATTGTGTGTTGCTTGGGAAGTTTGGCATCTTGCTCTTTTCGCGGGTTGAAATTTCGAGGATGAAATTTCTTAAGAGGGGGAGAGTTGTAACACCCCAATTTTGGGCTTAGAAGTTTAGGGTCTGAATCGGACCGGCCTGATAAACGATTCCAATATAAAAGGAGGTTTTTAGGGAAATCGTAGTTCAGGATGTTTTAAAAATATAGAAAATATCTAAAAATCCTCATTTAATATATATAAGAGAGTGGTGAAATCAATTTTACAAAATAAGGTTTGAAAATACTACATTTCAGAGTAGTGACCAAAATGCGATATTTGCAAAGTTTAGTAGTGACTGTTTTGTAAAGGATTGAAACTTTGAATCTTTAAGGAGCTAATTTACCCAAAATGTTTTTTCTCCAGATTTTTCCTTAATTTGGGTGATTTAATTAGTGTTTTAATTAAATAAAAGAAAAGGAAAACTACTTTTTGGATTTTCATAACTATCTTTTCCTAATTTACTCTCATTCCTTTTTCTCTCAAAATCCCATCATCCAAACACATTTTCTCCATAAAAAATTGCAATGATCTTCATTTCAATTGATGAGATTTTCATCATCTATTGGTTCCTAATCAATCTTGCATCAAATCCTTTCGATTTCCACATTGAATTTTCATGGAATTTTGCCCAAATCAAGGGGAAATCACCATTTAGAGGTAAGAATGTTCTTCTCCTCTGAATACTCAATTCTTTACTGAAATTCCCAAGTTGCCAATCCTTTGTTAAAGTTTTATGAATGTTTTTAATGTTGGAAACAAGATTTTGGCTTAAAACTCAAGATATTGGAAGAGATCTTAAGGATTTTCGTGGATCTTGGTTAGGCTCTATTTTGAGGTTATTTTCTAATGTATTTTGGATGTTAATTGATGTTACAAATGAGGTTTTATCAATCAAATCCTGAATAGGTTTGTTTTCCTAAGTTTTGCTTGCTAGAATGGTGGTTTTGGGGTGGTTTTGGTGATCTGTTGTTGCAGGAGGTATAAGGTCATGTTTATGTTGGTTTTTGATGTTAATTGATGTTTATAAAAGGTTAGAATTGATAGATCTTGGCTGGGCTTTGTTTTGGGAGAGTTTGGAGGTGATTTCGGTTGTTTTTGGTAGCCGAAATGGGTTCTTGGGTAGAGCAACGAGTTGGGTTGTGTTGCTGGTGATTTTAATGCATGGTGATGCATTAATCCTCTGTTGTTATGTGTTTAAAACAGGGGAGAATGATCCGGAAGCGATAGAGGTGGCGTTGGGAGTTTCGGATGCTTGGAAGGCTTGTCGACTAGCATAGTTTTGTGTATCGGTGAGTGAGATCATGTTTTCCATCTTTGGAATGGTTTTGAAAAGAGGTTTGGGAACTTAAATTTAGGCTTGAAACGCCGGTTTAAGTTCGGAAGTAAGTAAAGTGGAATTCTCTCTCAATTGTGCTATTATTGTTTTGGAAACTATCAAAATGGGTTTTGATGTGTTGATTTGACAATGTGGTTTAATTTGTTGTTTGAGCATGGTTTTAAAGTATGTTTTAGCATAATTAATGCTGGTTTTGAAAGTCATGTATTGAAGGATGCTCAAGGTAAGAGATCCTTGGTTTGTCATGTTATTAATATGGTTATGATGCATGGAGATGCATGATGATAAGTGGCTTTGATTAATGCTTAAACAGTGAATTGATGATGATATTTGATGTATATTTGCAAGTGATGAAATGGTTTTAAAGTACTTGAATCGGATATAGTTAGCCGGCTATAGGATTGGGTGCACCGTAAGTAAAGTCGCCTTGGATGTTGAGAGGTTGTGATTGTACTGTAAACTCCATCCAAGTACCCTAGCGATTGAGGAAATTGGTGTCACCACGATGGAGGATGGCTCTCGTGGGTGGACTTTGTTAAGTGTCACAACGGTGGAGGGTTACTCCCGTGTGTGAGCTTGGTTAAGGTGATTACAATGGTTGAGGTAGCTCCCATGTGTAAGCCTTGTGTTGTGTCCCGGCTCTCGCTAGTGGGTTATACAACTACCGATGAGTGATGTTGAGGGGTTGTGATTGTACCGTTAAACTCCATCACGGGTGTTGAGGGGTTGTGATTGTACCGATAAACTCCACCTTTTTAAGCCGGTAGTGTGTATGAAGCGTGTGGGACAACGCTTGTAATCCGCGTATCCGATTGTGTCTTGTGTTGAAATGGTTTGTGAACTATCACTTGAAAGCCAATATAATGTATTTGAATGTAATGAAGCGAGAGATGCTTGAAAATGATGCAAGGTTGCATGGGAAATATGTAAATGATGAAAGAATGCATGTGATACTTGTTAAGCTTGAGCAAAAGTATATATTCTATTGTGAATGGTGCATGTGTGCATAGAATCTGAAAAGTGCATTGAAGTCTTGTGAAGGCTTGTTTTAAAAAGGCATGTAATGCAAAATGTTGCTTTGTAGATCATGAGTTTTGCATTTATTGTATGCATGAGATAGATAGAAGGAACATATGGTTTTCAAAAGGCATTTTGCTTTGAAATGATCATCAAGCATGAGAAAAGTATAGTGTGAAATGGAAGTGATTTCCAAGGAAATTGGGTTAAACTTTGCATGAAGTGTTCATGCATAGAAAGGTTTAAATGATAGTATTTGCAAGAATGTTGTTTGGGGTGAGTTGTTTAGCTTTCCAAAGTTAAAGGTTGGTTTTCATGTTGAGCAATGCATGATTTAAAGCAATGTGGTTTCAAAGGAGGTTTTCAAACAATGCTTTGGTTTATTGAATTGTATCTACATTTAAAGAAGGTTTTATGATTCGCTGCATTGATGGTGTTTTGGTTTTGAGCATTCCTCACTAAGCATTATGTGTTTACGCTCTTTTTTGTCCATCAATGCAGATATTTGAAGTTGGGACAGCGAGAAGCAAGGGATTAAAGAAGAGCTCCACTTGAGAAGTATGTTTTGGTTTATAGCTATAGATAATAAAGGCAGTGGGGGGAGAGTCTTTTATGTTGTTGTGTAATAAGATTGTGTATGTTGACTATGTTCGATTCATGGTTTGAACCTTGTTGTTGATCGTTTTGCAATATTTGGATCTTCTTCTACATGTTTGATATAGCTATGTTCTTTGTTTAAAAGCAAGATCATGTGTTGAATGTGATGAATGAGTAGGTTTGCTTTATGCTTGTAATGTATCTAGTCTTTGATGCAATTTGATAGTTATAATGCTTATCATGTTGTTGATATGTTATGGAATGGTTTCAATTATGTTTGATGGTGTTTTGAAGTGAAAAACCAGAAGTTTCTGCTGTTTCTGGGCAGGGTGTATCGAAACACCGTTGGCTGTTTCGAAACGGGTGCTAGAAATGGCTTGGGCGTTTCGAAACGGCTAGAAGTGTTTCGAAACACTTTGGCTACTGGAAGAGCCTGTTTCGGAACTGGGTTCGGAATATACTCGCGTATCGAAACGGTCAACACCGTTTCTATACGGGCGTACGACACAGGTGTTTCTATACGGGTGTCAGTGTTTCGAAACGGATGATCGTTGGACACAAATTCAACATGCTTTACATTTTAGTCCTGAAAGTTGTAATTGCAATTGCTTGAGCTTGGGATGTCTTTTTAAGCTGAAATTTGGCAGAGAGGCTTGTAATATGTTTAATTGAGGTTTGCTAGAACTAAAATCTTAAAAGTCCTTTTTTTCAAACATTACATTTTGGTCCCTAAAAGTGTATTTCTTGCAATTGGGTCCTTAAATGTTTTATGATCGCTGTGCTTTTCTCTCCCAAGGTTCTTGGGTTTTCACATAGGTTTAATGCGCATCTAGAGAAGTTTAAAAAGAAAAAAAGGTCGTTAATCAAGGTTGACTTTCGGGTTGACTTTGGTTTTCCCCGTGTGATCTTCGTAGTTCGGGTCTAGCGTCTAGGTCGGGCTAAGGGGGTTACAGGTACTCACAAATAACATAAATGATGGAAATGCCACAGCTACAAAGGTAATTAATCTCAAGCTAACATTATCAATGCCATGTAACAATGCATAAAGTAATAAATATGTTCTCTTTTCATTCATAATCCTTGGATTGATTCAAGATCGTGGATACGCAAATTCCTACGCCTCGCCGAAACAATGAATGGTCTATTCCTTCTGCCTCGCCAATATGCCCAATAACATTACACATCCCTCCGCCTCGCCAAATCAATATAGGCCATAGCCTTAGGACCGTAGTCCACCCGTACACTGAGCTCATGAATTCTATGGCATTCAAATTGTATCCCGAGTCCAATCCAATCCAAGGTTTTAAAGTTCTTATTCATTTAAATAATCAATGTTCAATGAATTCAATGTAGCCGGTGATCAATATATGTACCTCAACATCAAAATCTCATAAGTTGGTAATAATGTCAATGTCCGATGATTTCAATGCAATAATCCAATAACAATGCTTATATCGATGACAATGCTCAATGACCATAATCAATGTTCCATGGTAACTTACCGACACTTACCAGACTGTCTGATTAACCATCCAATGCATTCGCTTCAATAGCAATGTTAGAGAAATAAACTAAAATAACAGTTAATAATCTGGGAAGACCTTTCGCCTAAACCCAAGACTCCGACTACACTCACCTTAACAATCCGAAGCTTCAAGGCTCTCGGATAGCAATTCCTTTGTTCTAGCTTGTGATGGAGATGGTGATACCTCTTTCTCCACTTCTTGAGCTAGAAAGATTAATAGGAAACTTATTAGAGTTTATGTTTCGATATCAAAATCAACTTAAGGATATCAAAATCAATATTCGACTTCAATAGAGATGACAACAAGGAGATATCCATGGATAGTCAAAACCCTAGCTTAGGTTACACTCAAAATATCCATGGAGTCCAAAATCTAATTGAGGAATATAGCTTACCCGATCGATGGCAACGTTTCGATATCGATAAAGTGAAGAAATAGAAAAGCTTGAATTCCCTCCAATGGAGGTGTGTGCTTAGATGAAGAAGATGATGAAAGGGTGGTGTTTGCTTCCAATATTTTCTGGAATATCTAAGCTTAATATTACTTAATAGAGTTCAATCACAACGTTTTAAGCCAGCTTAGGATTCGATAGAAATAATTAACTATTTGCTGCAATATCTAAGCTCTACCAATGTAGGATTTCCGATCAACGGAACTTAATTCCGACTAGACTGGATTTTGGGGTGTTACAACTCTCCCCATTATAAAAAATTCGTCCTCGAATTTTACCTGAACTGAAGAGATACGGATATTGTTGTCTCATAGTTTCTTCAGGCTCCCAATTGGCTTGCTCAATAGTGTGACTCCTCCAGAGCACTTTTACTAACGGTACAGTTTTGTTGCGAAGCCTCTTGACTTCCCTAGCAAGAATCTGAACCGATGCTTCTTCATAGGATAGATTTGGTCGGAGTTCTACATATTCAGGTTTCACAATGTGTGAGGGGTCAGACCAATAATTCTGAAGCATCGATACATGAAAGACATCGTGGATTTTACTCAATTCAGAGGATAGTAAAAGCCGATATGCCACTGGGGCAATCTTTTCAATGATTTCAAAGGGTCCAATGAACCGAGGGCTCAGATTTCCCTTCTTGCCAAACCTCAAGACTTTCTTCCACGGTGACACTTTAAGTAAGGCTGTTTCACTTTAAGAAAGGCTGTTTCACCACTTGAATAATGGTAACTCGTTCCTCAGTTTCACGAAGCAAGTCAGGGCCTAACATTTTACCCTCACCAAGCTCTTACCAACACAATGGAGTTCTGCATCGTCTACCATACAATGCTTCATATAGGGCCATTTGAATGGATGCTTGGTAGCTATTGTTATAGGCAAACTCGAAAAGAGGTAGAGATTTCTCCCAAGTCACACCAAAATCAATAATACATGCCCGAAGCATGTCTTGCAATATTTACATAGGGAGGTTTCAATAACAATGCAAATTCTAAGATTCTATTAGATAGAATATTCAATGATTTACCTGAATTACCCTTTTTGACTGACCGTTAGTTTGAGGGTGAAAAGATGTGCTGAGTTTGACTTTGGTGCCAAGAGCTCCTTGTAAGGTTATCCAAAATCGAGATGCAAACCGAGGATCTCGATCAGGGATGATAGACTTTGGGACTTCGTGGAGTCGAATTACTTCCTTGATATATAAGTCAGCTAACTTAGGAAGACCATAGTCCATTCTAACTGGTATGAAATGTGTTGACTTTGTGAAACGATCTACAACAACCCATATAGCATCATGCTTCGCAGGGGTTAATAGTAGACCACTAACAAAGTCCATGGTTATCTTTTCCCATTTCCATTTTGGTGGATCAATAGGTTGCAAAAGTCTTGTAGGGGCACAATATTCTGCCTTGACACATTGACACGTGACAGACTTGGAAATATTATCAACGATGGCCTGCTTCATGCCTAGCCACCAATATAGCTCACGTAAATCCTTATACATTTTCACAGACACAAGGTGAACGGAAAAAGAACTCAAATGAGCTTCAACAAGGATGTTGGTGCGGAGAGTTTCATCATTAGGCACATAAACTCGATCACGGAAACATAAGAGTTCTTCAGAATTAATTCTTAAGTATGGATTATCTGAAAGTTTAGAGATAATAGCCTGGAGCTCGGAATCTTGTTCTTGCAAGTCCTTAATTTGTGAAATGATGGTGGATTGAACTTGATATGACCATCAAGAACAAAGACCCGAAGAAGTACCCAAGTGGTCCCATTACACGTGCACGGGCCAAGGAGTTTCAATCAGCCATGGAAAGCTTGCTTACAACAAGCCATGAACATGGGAAAGAAGAAATAATAAGGGAGGAATGCCTTACCTTGCTCATGCATGCATTTGCATGAGAATTTAAGTATTTCATAACTTCCATTACATTGATAAAGTGTGCTGGACATTAAAGCATGCACTTCATTTATAGTTTTAATTCATTTAAGGAAGTAGTTAAATTATATATCTTAAATCATTTGTTAAACTACTTCATTCATGCATTTAGTTAAATTCAATAAAGTTAGTTCTTTAATTAAACTAGTTCATTCATTTAACTAGTTCACTCAATTAACTAACTCTTTAATTGTTTCATGCATCTATTATTTTAAGTTTGAATAAATCTTTTGTGCGTGTCTAGGTTCATGTGACATGTGGATTAAAGAAGAGGCTTTTCAACTTTAGCTTGGAATCAAGTCATTGATGGCCATCTTCACTCATGCAAACAAGGAAATTGAAGGCAATTCAAGGTTGAATTCTTTTCATCTTTTCAAGGTTGTTCATCTTCTTAAAGTAACAAAGCATTTAAGCTTCATAATTCACCTATTCAAGGTTGAAATTATGAACCAATGAAGGCCATTCACGTTCAAGAGAAGAGACATGCAATAATCATCATTCAAATTATGCATGCAAGACCTTTATTTATCATTTTTTGAAGGCTGATCATATTCCACAAATGGGCAAGCAGTGAACGCTGGTTTAATGTCATTTAATCATCAAATTAAGTGATAAAATCAGCAAGGAATTCAAAGAGACAGGCTGATTTGGACGTGTGGGATGTCTACATTCATCCTATGTTCACATTCAATCCCTTTTATCCATTTGCAAGCAAAATGAAGCAGCCCAAGAGTCACCACTCCTTTTGGACGAATTTAAGGCTAAATTCATCTCAATTTAAAGCAAAATTCATCCATCAAAAGGATAAGAAAGAAACATTTCATTTATTTGTATTCAATAGCATTTAGATGAGCATTCATCTATCTTTTGTGTGACTTTTCTTACGGTGCCTAGCCACACTATAAATAGGCACCTTAGGTTCATTTGTAAGGATTTTTTATTTTTTCTTTGGAGAATATAAACCTTTGAAAAATTGCTTTTATCTTGTTCTTGCGAGAACTCTATCGACTTCAAGTTGTGCTTGTAGTCTTCTATCCATTTCATTTTACTATAGCGTTGGTTCCAAGCTCTCTTATAGCTTGTGGGTCACGTTCCACACTCCTCCACCTCGACTCCATCAAAGTATATTGATGGTTCCTAGCTCGTTATAGCTAGCGGGCCAGAATTTTCTATCCTTGCAACCATACAAATCCACGCCGCCTTTAGCATCTCCCATCACTCCTTCTTTGATTTACACCTTTCCACGATTATCATCCTCCATCCTTAGCCACCATACTATCTGAATTACCTATCTAATTCCTTTCTTCATTAATTTTTTTAATATATTGTTATTCCTCTCACGTGTATGTTTTATGATATCTCAGAGTTCAAAGCGTAGCAAAGAATATTTCTTACTAGAATCACGATCAGGCACATGTATATGACTCGAGTCACATTACCGAGTTCATATCAATTGGTATTAGAGCGAGGTTGATTCAGTAAGATAGTCACAGTCTCTCTTCTGGAAAAAAAGAGAAAAAAAAAGAAAAAAAAGAAAAAAAATTCAAATAAAATTAGAGAAAGTTAAAGAGGGAGGGGGCATCGTATTCTCTGTTCTTCTTTAAAAAAAATCTTACATCATTTTTCTTTTTCTACTATTTTGTCATCTTTACCAACTCTCACAATTTACTTTTTTTGTTGTTGCTACTTTTCTTATCCTACCTTCCAAATTCTTTTCACCAAGTTTTGTTTTTTCAGCCGAATTCTACAAGCCATTTGCAAGCCTTGAGGAAGTTCTTAAAAGGACTTTATTGAGAGCAATAGTGGAAAAAGGCAAGAGTGCACATCAAGGGTAAAAGCCATCCTGAGTGAAATACGAGTGTGAGTGCATTTTCTTGGAGTGAAATAGGTGAGGTTTTGTGTTACTAACAATGTCTCAAAATTCCATGAGAAACTCCGTTGGAGGAAGTAATAATGTTAACGTAGATGCAACTAACTCCATTCTTCAAGATGTTATCCGATAGATGGACATATTGTTGCAACAAAGGTTGGGGCGGATGCAAGGACGATTAGATCATTTGGAGGAAGATCTCAACGAAGGCATAATTCAGATCACGAGAAAGAGTATGAGGGAGAGGTGGACGAAGAACTCATAGACGAGCGAGCCTCCCAGCAAAGTTTGAGGCGTCAAGAACCTAGGTACCAAAGAGCTCGGGCAAGAGTTGATGATAATCTTAGCAACATCAAAATAACCATTCCTGATTTCCAAGGAAGAACGGATCTTGAAGCCTATCTTGCATGGGAAAAAAAGTTGAGCACATCTTTGAGTGCCACAACTACTCCGAGCTTAAGAAGGTAAAACTAGCAGCCACTGAATTTATAGATTATGCACTAATATGGTGGGATCAGTTGACATCTAGCAGGAGACGCAATGGCGAACATCCAATTTCTACTTGGAATGAGATGAAGGCCGTTATGCGTAGGAGGTTCGTTCCAACTCACTATCATAGGGAGTTGTTCAACAAGCTTCAAAATCTCACCCAAGGCAACCGTGGTGTTGAGGAATACTTTACAGAGATGGAAGTAGCCATGATCCGAGCTAACATTGATGGGATCGAGAAGCCACCATGGCAAGATTTCTATCCGGCCTTGACCGAAATATTGCGGTCGTCATTGAGTTGCAACATTATGTGGAGATCAAAGATATGGTGCATATGGCCATAAAAGTGGAAAAGCAGCTTAAACGGAAAGGTTCTACACGAACCTATGGGGGAGCATCATCAAGATGGAGGCAAAGTTCTTACAAACGGAGTCCTCGAATACCACCCAATGAAAGAGGCGCACCACCCAAAGGAAGCAAGGCCATTGCCGAAACTAGCAAAGGTAAGGCTCCGAATGTTCCAAACCGTTCCCAAGATATACAATGCTTCAAGTGCTTGGGAAGAGGGCATATTGCAAGCCAATGCCCAAATCACAACACCATGCTTCTTCGTGATGATGGAGAGGTTGAATCAGAACAAGAGGAGGAAGATGAAGTTGCTGCCATACAAGAAGATGAAGATGATGATATAGAGTATGCAGCAGAAGGAGAGGCCTTTATTGTGAAGAGGAGCCTAAGTGTGCAAGCGAGTGAATGGAATGAGCAACGCGAGAATAACTTTCATACTCGCTGCCATGTTAATGGAAAGGTATGTTTTGTCATTATTGATGGAGGTAGTTGTACTAATGTTTCTAGTACTCTTATGGTAGAAAAACTTGGATTAGCAACCACAAAGCATCCACATCCCTACAAGCTGCAATGGATTAATGACAGAGGAGAACTCAAAGTTACCAAGCAAGTTCTTGTTGCTTTCTCCATTGGAAAGTATAAGGATGAAGTTCTTTGTGATGTTGTTCTGATGCACGCTGGCCATTTACTACTTGGGAGGCCATGACAATTCGATAAACGAGTAATACATGATGGATATACCAATCGGTACACACTCACCCATGGAGTAAGAAAGATTACCTTAGCCCCTCTTTCACCAAAACAAATTCACAAAGACCAAATACATTTGTGAGAAAGTATTGAAAGAGCCAAAGAGAGAGAATAAAAAATGGAGGTAAAAGCAAGTGAGAGTGAGCAAAGTGAGGGTGCAAAATGAGTGTTTTTACCAAAGAAAGAGAGTTGAGAAAGTGTTTGCTGTTGGGAAAGGAATTACTTGTACTTGTGTACAAGGAAAGTTTATTGAACACTAACCAACTTGATCACACTTTGCCTTCTTATATTGTGTCTTTGTTGCAGGAATTTGACGAATTATTTCTGGAGGAGATACCAAGTGGGCTGCCACCAATCCGTGGCATTGAACATCAAATAGATTTCATTCTCGGTGCCGTCATTCCTAACCGTCCAGCTTACCGAAGCAATCCCGAGGAAACCAAGGAGTTGAGAAGGCAAGTGGCTGAACTAATGGTCAAAGGCTACATGAGGGAGAGCCTTAGCCCATGTTTCGTTCTGGTATTACTTGTGCCAAAGAAGGATGGAACTTGGCGCATGTGTGTAGATTGTCGAGCGGTAAACAAAATTACGGTAAAGTATCGTCACCCTATTCCCTGTTTAGATGATATGTTAGATGAGCTTAGTGGTTCTAACCTTTTCTCTAAGATTGTTCTTAAGAGTGGTTATCACCAAATAAGGATGCAAGAAGGTGATGAATGGAAAACAACATTTAAAACAAAGCAAGGACTCTATGAATGGTTGGTTATGCCTTTTGGCTTAACTAATGCACCAAGTACTTTCATGAGGTTAATGAACCGTGTTCTTTGACCGTTTTTGGGTAAATTTTGTGTGGTTTATTTTGATGACATATTAATCTATAGTAAATCAATGGAAGATCATGTTCAACATTTGAGGTCAGTTTTGTTGGTTTTAAGATAGGAGAAGTTATATGCTAATTTAGACAAGTGTACATTTTGTACTGACAAAGTTGTCTTTCTTTGTTTTGTTGTCAGTTCTAAAGGCTTAGAGGTTGAAAAAGAGAAGGTTAAAGCCATTGAAGAATGGCCACGACCAACAAGCATTTCCCAAGTTAGGAGTTTCCATGAACTTGTAAGCTTTTACCGGAGATTTGTGCCAAACATCAGCACCATTGTCTCCCCTTTAACTAGTGTCATCAAGAAGAATGCTAACTTTTTCTGGGGGAGACCAAGATAAATCTTTTAATGACATTAAAGAATGTTTAATTCATCCCTCTTTGCTTACCTTACATGATTTTAACAAAACGTTTGAAATTGAATGTGATGCATCAGGTGTGGGAATTGGAGCGATATTATCTCAAGGTGGACGTCCTATAGCATATTTCAGTGAGAAATTAAGTGGAGCTACGTTGAATTATCCAACATATGATAAGGAGATGTATGCCCTTGTTCGCGCAATGGAAACATGGAAACACTATCTATGGCCTAAGGAGTTCATTATTCACACCGATCATGAGGCATTGAAGCACATTCGGGGGCAACATAAACTCAACAAACGACATGCCAAATCGGTGGAGTTTCTTGAATCTTTTCCCTATATGATCAAATATAAGAAAGGTAAGGAGAATATAGTTGCTGATGCATTGTCTCGGAGGTACGCTCTTCTAAACACCTTAGAATCTAAGTTGCTGGGTTTTGTTTTCATTAAGGATTTATATGAATCTGATTCTGATTTTAAAAAATTTTACAAAGGTTTTGAGAAAGGAACGTTTGAAAACTATTATAGGGACAATGGGTTCCTATTCAAGGAAGGAAGACTTTGTATTCTACAAGGTTCCACACGTGAATTACTTATCAAAGAAGCCCATGGAGGAGGCTTAATGGGACATTTTGGAATAGCAAAGACTTTGACCATACTTCAAGAGCATTTATATTGGCCAAAGATGAGACGAGATGTAGAGAGGTTATGTGAACGTTGCATCACTTGTAAGAAGGCTATGCCTAAAGCCATGCCACATGGACTATACACGCCACTACCTACTCCAGAAGCACCATGGATGGACATTTCGATGGATTATGTGCTAGGGCTTCCACGCACAAAGAATAACAAAGACTCCATATTTGTAGTAGTGGATAGATGTTCCAAAATGGCTCATTTTATTCCTTGCAACAAGACTAATGATGCATTACATATTGCTAACTTGTTTTTCAGGGATGTCTTGAGATTACATGGTGTGCCAAGAACTATCGTTTCCGATCGAGACGTGAAGTTCTTAAGCCACTTCTAGAGAGCCCTATGGAGTAAGATTGGAACTAAGCTGCTATTTTCCACCACATGTCACCCTCAAACGGATGGCCAAACCGAAGTGGTGAATCGAGTACTCTCCACGTTGCTTAGGAGAATTATTAAGAAGAATCTAAAGACATAAGAAGAGTGCTTACCACAAGTGGAGTTTGCATATAACCGATCAGTCCATACCACCTCGGGACACACTCATTTTGAATTTGTGTATGGGTTCAATCCATTAACTCCGATGGACTTATTGCCATTACCCGCTGATCAAATTGTGAATAAAGATGGACTTAACAAAGCTGGATTTGTTAAGAAACTTCATCAACAAGTGCGGGATAATATTGAAAAGAAAACCAGGCAATATGAGCAGCAAGCAAACAAGGGTTGAAGGAGAGTTGTCTTTCAGTCGGGAGATTGTGTGTGGTTTCACATGAGAAAAGAAAGGTTTACAGCCCAACGGAAATCTAAATTGATGCCTCGAGAAGATGGGTCATTTCAAGTAGTTAAGAGGATCAATGATAATGTTTATCAACTAGAACTCCCAGGTGAGTTTAATGTTAGTGCAACCTTTAATGTTGCTGATTTATCTCCTTTTGATGTAGGTGACGATTTGGGGACAAATCGCTTTAAAGAGGGACGGACTGATATGACCATCAAGAACAAAGAACCAGAGAAGTACCCAAGTGGCCCCATTACACGTGCACGGGCCAAGGAGTTTCAATCAGCCATGGAAAGCTTGTTTACAACAAGCCATGAACGTGGGAAAGAAGAAATAATAAGGGAGGAATGCCTTACCTTGCTCATGCATGCATTTGCATGAGAATTTAAGTATTTCATAACTTCCATTGCATTGATAAAGTGTGATGGTCATTAAAGCATGCACTTCATTTATAGTTTTAGTTCATTTAGGGAAGTAGTTAAATTATGTATCTTAAATCATTCGTTGTAACCCCCTTAGCCCGGCCTAGACGTTAGACCCAAACTACAAAGATTACACAGGAAAACCAAAGTCAACTCGTAAGTCAACCTTGATTAACGACCCTTTTTTATTTTAATCTTGTCTAGATGCACAATATTAACCTAGATGGTTAACAAAACAAAGCAGCGGAAACGACGCAGCAAACGGAAGTAATTTAAGGACTCAATTGCAAGAATAACACTTTTAAGGACCAAAATGTAATATTTAGAAATTATAAGAACTTGACGGATTTTAAGTTTACCAATATTTAATTGATCGTATTACATGCTCCTCTGTCAAATTTCAGCTTTAAAAGACATTTCAAACTCATGCAATTGCATACACAACTTCCAGGACTGAAATGTAAAGCATGCAAACTTAAAACAATTCAAACAACACCCAACGGTCAACTGTTCCGAAACACTCACCCATCGTACCGAAACACTCGTATCGAAATGGTGTTGACCGTTTCGGTACGTGGGTATGTTCCGAGACCAGTGTCAGAACAGGTCACTCCAGTGGCCAAAATGTTTAGAAACACCTCAACCCGTTCCGAAACGGTATGACCATTTCGTGGCCCTGTTTCGAAACTCTTGCAGGTGTTCCGATACGCCCTGCCCAGTGACAATAGAATTTGCTGGTTTAACATGCTTTTTCATACTCGAATCAACCCCGAGACTTGCCACAACATGCATACAACAAGGATACATATCAACCATCAACAAATCAAAGCCATAGCTTAAACATAACAACATAAAACATAAACTAAGACACTATAGGCATGCTTCCTAGTTAGCATAACCATAGCAAATCAAAACACCAAAATAATCCAAAATCCAAACTCCAAACGCCACTTACAACCATGTAAAAATCAAACCAATCATGCTCAAAGTAAAGGAACATTCTCAAACCTTCCAAAGTATAAATTCCCACACATTGCCTTTTATTAAACTAAGGATGAACCACATACATTTCTTTAACAAAAATCTTGGATGTCTCTTGCTCGTGAGCTGCCTTCGAATGATCAATTCTCTGCATTGATGAAACAAAAGAGCGTAAGCACAAAGCTTAGTGAGGACCGCTAGACGACATTCAACAATGCTCAACTCATGATTTGCAAAGAAACATTTTACACTACATGCCTTTTCTAAAACAAGTCTTCTCAAGACTTCAATGCACTTTTGAAATCCCATGCACACATGCATCAATTACAACATCAAATATACCCTTGCTCATGCTTAACAAGCATCACATGCATTCTTACATCATATGCATATTTCTCATGCAACCTTGCATCATTTACAAGCATCCCATGCTTCATTATATTCAAGTACATTATATTGGCTTTCAAGCGATAGTCCACAAACCATTTCAACATAAGACACAATCGGATACACGGATTACAAGCATTGTCCCACACGCTTCATACACACTACTGGACTACACAAGGCTCACACACAAGAGCAATCTCTCCATTGTTGTGACACCCGTGGTGGAGTATAACGGTACAATCTCAACCCCTCAACACCACTCATCGGTAGTTGTATAATTCCACTAACAAGAGTAAGGGACACATGACACAAGATCCACACACAGAATTTACAATCACCGTTGTGATCTTACCTCAATCGTTAGGGTACTTGGATGGAGTTTACGGTACAATCACAACCCCTCGATATCCAAGGTGACTTTACTTACGGTGCACCCAATCCTATAGCCGGCTAACTATATCCGATTAAAGTAATCAGAAACCATTTCCATCACTTACCAATATAATCATTTATCCACATAAATCCAATGTTTCTCAAGCATAACCACAATGTCATTTACACAAGCACACATGCTTAACATCATATGCATTTTCATATGAAAACCAAGGATCACTTACCTTGTGCATCCTTAACATAATGACCTTAAAATCCAGCATTAAACCATGCTTAAACATGCTTAAAAACAGTAAACAAATCCACTCGTACATCAAATGCATTTTCATCCAACATATCACATTTTCAAGAGAGGGATTACCGAAACACTTACACTTGAGCTTAGTTAAGTGTATCAAACTTACACTAAGCTCTCAAGAGCACGCTCAAGGCGTTACAAAGCAGGAAATCACATTTCCACTCACCGATTACATTTTGCCTTGCCGCCGAAACACTAACTATGCTTCCGGCACTTCCGGATCAACACCAAATGTGTCCGAAGATGTCTCCCTTGTTTATAACACATAAGAGCAGAGGATTTATGCATCATCATGCATTAAAATCATCAGCCACACATCTAATCTCGCTGCTCTACCCAAAATCCACATTTCGGCTACCAAACACAACCGAAATCATCTCCAAACTCTTCCAAATCAAAGCCCAGCCAAGATCTATCACTTCTAACCATTTATAAACATCAATTAACATCAAAAACCACCACAAACTCGACCTTATACCTCCAGCTATGATAGAACACCAAAATCACCCCAAAAACCATCATTCTAGCATACAAAACTTGGGAATCCAAACCTATTCGGGATTTAATTTATAAAACTTCATTTGTAACATCAAATAACATCCAAAATACATTAAATATCAACCTCAAAACAGAGCCTAAAGACAAACCATGAAAATCATCAAGATTTCTTCCAAAATCTTGAGTTTCAACACAATTTCTTGTTTCTAACATTAAAACCACTCAAAAATTATTAAGAAAGTATTGATAACTTGGGAATTTTAGTAAAGAACTGATCATTAGAGGAGAAGGACGAATCTTACCTCTAATGGATGAATTCTCCTTGATTTGGGCAAGTTTTCTTGAAAATTCAATGTGGAAATTGAGAGGATTTGATGTGGGATTGATTAAGGATCAAAAGAGTATTGAAATCTCATCATTTGGAATGGAAATCAAAGGTTATTTGCTGGAGGAAAAGTGTTTGGCTACCAAGAATTTGAGAGAAAATGAAATGAGAGGGAATTTGTGAAAACTAGTTATGAAAAGTCAAAGTAGCTTTTCCTTTTTAATTAACCTTTAATTCCTTTTAATAAAACATTATTAAAACCACTCAAATTAAGGAAAAGTATGATGAAAAACATTTAGGTAAAATTAGCTCCTTAAAGATTCAAAGTTTCATTCTTTTACAAAACAGTCACTATTCCACTTTTACAAAAACTGCGATTTGGTCACTACAACGAAATGTAGTTTTTCCAAACCTTATTTTATAAAATTGATTTCACCATAATTATTCACATATTAAATGAGGATTTTTAGACATTTTTCCATATCTTTAAAACATCCCAAACAAGGCATTCCCTAAATCTTCCTTAAAGATTCGAACCGTTCCCAACCGGTCCGATTCGAACTCTAAACCATCTAGGCCAAAAATCGAGGCGTTACAACTCTCCCCCACATAGGAAATTTCTTCCTCGAAATTCTTACCTGATGGAAAGAGATGCGGAAATTGCCTCAGCATGTCCGCCTTGCTTTCCCACGTGGCTTCCTCAACTCCCGGGTATCGCCACAACACCTTCACAAGTTCTGTCGTCTTGCCACGAAGAACCTTGCTACTTACATCCAGAACCCTTATTGGTTCCTCATCATAAGACAGATCTGGATTCAATTCTATCTCCTCAATAGGCATCACATGCGAAGGATCCGATCTGTACTTCCGTAACATGGAGACATGAAACACATCATGTATCTTCTCCAACTCAACAGGCAATCCCAACCGATATGCCACAGGACCAATACGTTCCACAATCTCGTAAGGTCTAATAAACCTTGGGCTAAGTTTACCTTTACGCACAAATCTCATCCCCTTCTTCCAAGGCGACACCTTCAAGAACACGCGTTCGCCAACTGCGAACTCAACTTCCTTACGCTTCAAGTCCGCATAAGACTTCTGCCTATCCGATGTCTCTTTCAACCGTTCAAAAATGAGTTGCACCTTCTCGGTGGTTCCCTTAAGCATAGCCGGCATAGAAATCAACTTTTGCCTAGCTTCTGCATAACAAAGAGGGGTCCTACATCTCCTCCCATACAAAGCCTCGTATGGAGCCATTTGGATACTCACCTGGTAACTATTGTTATACGCAAACTCAACCAACGACAAGTGTTTCTCCCAAGAACCTGAAAATCTATCACGCAACATCTCAGCATATCCTCAAGCACCTAGATCACACGTTCCGATTGTCCATCCGTCTTCGGATGATAAGAAGTGCTGAAATTCAACCGTGTACCCAAAGCTTGATGCAAACATTCCCAAAATCGCGATGTAAACCTCGGATCCCTATCCGACACAATGGGCTTTGGCACACCGTGCAACCGCACAATCTCAGCTATGTACAGTTCAGCCAATCTATCGAAGATATACATAGTATGCAGAAGCAGAAAATGTGCACACTTTGTAAGCCGATCCACAATCACCCAAACTGAATTCTTCTTTGTCGGTGACAAAGGCAAACCATACACAAAATCCATGGTGATTCTCTCCCACTTCCACTCTGGAATTCTCAAAGGTTGCAACAATCTAGAAGGAACCTGATGCTCAACCTTTACTCGCTGACAAACCATACACTGACTAACGAACTCCGCTACATCCTTTTTCAACCATACCCAGTAATACTCATCCTTTAGGTCGCGATACATCTTCGTACTACCTGGGTGCATAGCAAAAGGACTACAATGAGCTTCAGGTAGAATAGTGTGTCTTAACTCAGCATCATCTGGCACCACTATTCGACTACCAAAACATAGAACACCATCAGCATTAAAACTGAAATTCGAAGGTCTATCTTCCGCGATGTCTTGCACATTTGAAACAAGAGAATCATCAAGCAACTGTTTATCTTTAATCAACTGTAACAAAGATGGTTTCACTTGTAACTCCGCCATAAGAGCACCTTCACGCGATATACTCAGACGAGAAAACATCGCTCTCAGCTCAACAGCCACCTTCTAGCTTAAGGCATCGGCCACCACGTTAGCCTTGCATGCGTGGTACTCAATCGCCAGATCAAAGTCCTTAAGCAACTCCACCCAACGTCGCTGCCTAAGATTTAACTCCTTCTGTGACATAAGGTATTTCAAGCTCTTGAGATCCGTGAACACCACACATTTCTCACCATACAAGTAATGCCTCCAAATCTTTAAAGCAAACACCACAGTTGCAAGCTCATTATCATGAGTAGGGTAGATGCGTGTTGCGTTTAAAAGTGTCTATCGCAATGTAGTGCAAGTGTACACGACGCAAATAGTAAAGTGATACGTAAGTATCAGATATCTTCTCACAGGGACTGGGCCAATAGCTTTAACCTAGAATTACTACACGAGAGGGAAAAAGAAAGAGTTAAATGTTTGTCACGAGATAATAACGAATACTGAAAATAAGAGTAAAGAAATCAGGATAGAGAGAATGGGCCGGTATTGAATTGCTCAATAGTGTATGTGTTGCAAAGTCTAGGAATCTCTGTTCTGTCGTTGCAGCACCTGTCGCGGCAGCGGTTTGTTGTTTGTCGCGGCAGCCATCACACAACTCTGTACTTCAAGCTTGGCAAGAATCCCTGTTGTGCCTTGGCCTATCCCTAGGTCCAATTCTGTCGATGAACACGTCTTTGATGATACCTCCCGGCGTGAATCGAAGGATGAACACCGATGTTGTTGAATTCTTCCTTAGCCACTTAACCTTGTCCTATCCCTAGGTCCGAGATAGTTCAACCATAAACTGGAGAACCCGTACTTATTTCTTTCGTATACTTAACTCTCTCGATATTAAGTAAATGTGTAATCTCACAATGCTCTCCTGATACTCTTGCAAGATGTTGAAAACTAGAATAAGCAAACTTGAAGTCTATTTTATTGAACAGAAAAATAACTAAAACAAATGCAATCCTTGCAACTACTTTACAAATCAACCCTTAGCCCTAGAAGAATTTAGAACATGATGAGAAGGGGAAAATGACTAGGGTTTAGAAGAGAAGGTTAGAGAGTAAGATATCCTTCCCTAGGTCGACTTACATGCCTTTATATCGGCCTTGGGTTAAGGTTTTCTAATATGGCAAGAATACAAGTTTAAACTAAAGTACAACTCTATTAAAGACTAAATCTTCAGAGCATATGTCTTTAATTCGTCATTCCTTCTTGGTTGGAGTTTCTTCCTTGAACTTGGGCTTGGCCTTCATTCTGATCTAGGGCTCGAAAAATATAAGGGTGCTCCACGACAGACCGGCTTAATTTTCTCTTTCTGTCAAGGCCCACTTCACTTCTTCTCTTCACCATTGCAGTCGTCCTTGGCTGGTTGGGCAGCGGCCATGGCAGCATCGTCCTCCTCGTTTGCAAATCCAGTTTCAGCTCTGCTTCTTCACTGCTCACCGTCTGCTTCTCCACTACTGTAACACCCCTCGCCCGGGAATGCGAGCGAGGAGCGTTACATTTGCAGTGTATTATTAATCGGATTCATATTATACATATTCATGACATACGTAAGCAATTACAATTATCAAACATACTTGACATACAAGTTTCTTTATGAAACATACTTTAGATTTATACTACATATACATGCGGAAGCTTACTCTAACATTCAACCAAAAAATGTAAACATACATATATGTGGATTAACAAAAAAAACCTTAACTATTACATACAAGCGATCATGTTACAATCATAACAGTTACATACATGTACTAACACAACATGATAATCATTTAATCATGCTTATACATTCAACAACCATTACATAATCATGTTACCAAACCAATTTCTTAATCTACCCTATTCAAATTATACATATAAACAAGGCTCATTCCATAGGTACATTCTAACTAAGCAGAGCAATATATTTTAATCTTCATTTTATATCATACATCTAGATGCATATTACAATCCTATTGTTCATGTCTCATTAACAAAATCAATTTTCCAATATCACATAATCATACAAGCACACTTTAAATCTCATAGCAATCATCATATCATACTTAAAGTTAACAAACATCACTTATATACATGCCAGCATAAAGGTATTACAAAACAAGCTTATGCTTACATATATATACAAAACCAAACCAAGTCTTAAACATAGCAATTACATGACAAGCATCCAAAATACATGTATCATATGCATGTGACACTTATATACATCTATGCCACCAACTATAATAACCAAAAGAGTCATACTTGTGCTTGGACTTCAAGGTCAGCTCTCTAAGACAATCGACTAGCTTTCGGGACTAGTACCTGAAATTTTTGGAAGAAGGGAAGAGAAGAGTGATAAATACAAGGTTTGTACTTAGTGAGTCAGCCCTAAACTTCACTAATTTCTATCTTTTAGAGCATTATTCAATCTTTAAGGTTACCTAACTAGGCTTTAATCAAAGTTCACCTAGCTAGTCCATCATGCAAAAGTAGACTTAGCTAATCTTATAACCATTTCACGTAACCATTGATGCAACATAAACAACATACTTTTATGTTCATTCATACAGCAAGTATCAATCAAAACATTATCATATACAACAACAAGCATCATTTAAAAGCATTAGCATATACAAGGCAAGTAGGCATATCAATTTCATTTCATTGGTACTTATCATTTAGGTACTTATCTTTCAAGACATGTATCTTTTAAATATGTTGCCTTGGATGATTAATGAACAAGGTAATCGAGTCTACGTGTGACAAATGACTTTGGATACCCAAAGGTATCAATGCTTTGTAACCAACTTGTAACATGTAACCAGAGGATGCCATAGCATCAAGGTGACTTACCACCTTAAGGAATATTGGTGACTAACCACCATCCTTTAACAATAATCAGAGGAGCTCAATGACTCTAAGTCATGCCCTTCTACCTAAAGAGACTAATCAATCCAAGGTCTTATCTTAACTTATATGTTTAACAAAACCAATTGCTTGTTATTCGACAATTCACCAAACATGTAACAATATCGATCTTTATTTCAGAGCAATCATTCAATTCATGATAACATGAAAAATCAGCAAGCACATATTATCATTTTCATCATGTAAACATCAAAATACAGTAGCTAAACTCATCATATAAGTTCATGTCATATGGTTTATTCAATCATCAACCCAATGTAACATATCTAGGCCAAAGTAAGCTTATCTAACTAGCATAGTCAACATATCATAAGTCTTTCCTTTAATCCTTCTTCCTTAGCATTTTAATTTTTACCAACCATTATTAGGTTCATTTCATTCTTCCTTCATGTTATCTAATAATCAAAAATAACAAGGTTAGGATACTAATCCTAACACTTTAAACAAAACTACACTCACAATACTCCAAGCTAGTTTGTCTCCTTAATGATGATGCCTCTCCCTTTATTCTTGGTTTGATCACCCCTTGATTCCTCTAATATCTCTTCACCAATATGCTCTTGAATTATATTACAACATATATAACATCCATTAGTATCAACCTTAGCACAAAAATCCAACCAAATCAAGCAAACAACAATAAACACACAAGATGTCCTTAACATGGCAGTTTTGAGCATTGTCCACTAATCTGTCCATAACTTTTTATTCCCTAATCCAAATAAGACATATCATATTATTCTGGAAAGCTTATAAACACACCTTTAAAACCATGTATGGATCATATTTTTAGCATTTCTCAGTTAATACAGTTTTACATTTGAAAACAGGACAATTTCAGGGCCTAATCTGTCCAAGCCTAACTTAGTGACTTTAGTGCATTTAAATCCTATATTTCCCAATTCATTTCATTCTAATATGTTAACCACATTAACCTACATGTATTAAAATAACAATGAAGTTCTAACATCTTTAAAAACAGAGCATTCAAGTCCTCAATTTATCAATTTCCACAAAACAGTCCACTTTAATCCTTTAATAATCCTACATGTGATCTAAATGCATTTAACCTACCAATTGAGACTTAATTCAAGCTTGGCCATTTAATTTTTATTCATTACATGATTCCTCTGTTTCAAGCATAAATTTTCAGAATTTATTAACACCATTTTGACCCCCTAAACATTTCGAATTTCACAATTTAGTCCAGCAGATTCCAAATTCATTCAGTTTCAGTCCAGTCAACTTCTAACAACAATTCAGAGACCTATACTTAACATTTTCGTGCACGTCTTACCTCTATCTCATGTAAAATTTTGTCCTCTACAACTTTGTATCAGATTACTTTTTCCAGAAATGACTCTAACATGCTCAATTTTCCAGATTTCCGAAAGGTGTCTATAATTAAAAATTCTGGGCAGATTCATTATTCAAGCTTCATGCATGTAAATTTTCTAGCATTTTAAGCAACCTAATGTAACATACAACCCATCAACACATCAATAATCATTCTCAAATCAAATTCACAGCACAAACAATTAAAAAAACACATCAATTCATCAAGAACATTCAAACAAAAACATTAGCAGAATTTTAGCTAGAACACTTACATGAGTCTAAGATGAACATGCATGCAATTCTTCTTATTTTTCCCGCACTTTAATGCATTCAAACTCTCAAACTCTCTCTTTTCGCTCTCGGTTTGGCAAGGAAATAATGGGAGAAAGATGATGAAAATTTGGGATGTGAATCCCTTGTTAGCCGTGTGGCTTAGTGTAGATTTGGGTGGGACACATGGCTACATAGTAACCATGCATTAATTCCACTAAAAATGTATATTATAATAATGTATTCAGCCCACTATTTTATAATTAGACATATGTTTAACTTATTTAATAGGTTTAATTTCCATTATACATATATTATAATATAATTCCTTTAAATTATTATTATAAAGTTTAATCTAATAAAATTCCACTATCTAATACATATGTGACACATACACATTTTTCATTTTAATTTCTATTACCACAAATGAACATACATGTTGTTTTTAATCCCAATTATAATTTAATATAACATAACTTTTCTTGTTTCATTGCAATATTAGCCAAAGTGTAAAATGCTTACACTTTCCTTGTTGTTTTCCTATGATTTAAACTAGGGTGGTTTTAGGGTGTAACAACTCCTCCCCTTAAAGAAAATTCGTCCTCGAATTTTACCTGATTCGAACAGATGAGGATAATGCTTCTTCATCGTGTCCTCAGGTTCCCACGTCGCTTTTTCGACGTTGTGATTCCTCCAAAGAACTTTGACGAGATGAACACTTTTATTTCGAAGTCTCTTGACTTCCCGATCGAGGATTTGGATGGGTTCTTCTTCGTATGAAAGATCAGGATTGAGTTCAACTTCTTCAGGCACAAGAACGTGAGACGGATCTGATCGATATCTTTTGAGCATTGAGACGTAGAAGACATTGTGTATTTTATTGAACTCGGGAGGAAGAGCGAGTCGATAAGCTACAGGACCAATTCTTTCAACTACTTCAAATGGTCCGATAAACCGAGGACTTAGCTTGCCTCTTTTTCCGAATCGGAATTCTTTCTTCCATAGGGAGACTTTAAGAAACACTTTATCTCTGACTTGATGTTGAATGTCTCTACGTTTCAGATCGGCGTAAGACTTTTGGCGATCGAAAGCTTGCTTCAATCGAGAATGAATGATTTGAACTTGTTCTTCGGTTTCCCAAATCAATTGTGGTCCCAAAACTTTATTATCACCAAGTTTATACCAACACAGAGGTGTTCGACATCTTCTTCCATACAACGCTTCGAAATGAGCCATTTGAATCGAAGATTGGAAGCTATTGTTGTAGACGAATTCTACCAATGGTAGCGATTTCTCCCAGTTCTTTTCGAAGTCAATGATACAAGCTCTGAGCATGTCTTCAAGAATTTCAATTACTCGCTCGGATTGACCATCGCTTTGTGGATGGAAAGTTGTGCTAAGAATCAGTTTGGTTCCGAGAGCTTTATGTAATGATTTCCAAAATCGAGTTGTGAATCAGGGATCTCGATCGAAGACTATTGAGATTGGAACTCCATGTAAACGAATTACTTCTCGGATGTATAATTCAGCCAAGGCTTCAAGACTGAGATTCATTCTCACCGGAATGAAGTGTGCTGACTTGGTGAAACGATCAACGATCACCCAAATAGCGTCGCACTTTCTTGGCGAACAAGAAAGACCAGTTACGAAATCCATTGTAAATCGTTCCCATTTCCATTGCGGAAATTTGAGAGGTTGAAGCAAACCAGTAGGGACTTGGTGCTCGGCTTTAACTCGTTGGCATTTCAAACATTTCGCTACAGAATCGTTGATAGTTGTTTTCATTCCTGGCCACCAATACAAGGGCTTGAGGTCCTTGTACATCTTAACTGATCCAGGGTGGATCGAAAAAGAACTTTGGTGCGCTTCTTGTAATTTCATCTTGCAATTCCCCTTTAATCCTTTAATAATCCTACATGTGATCTAAATGCATTTAACCTACCAATTGAGACTTAATTCAAGCTTGGCCATTTAATTTTTATTCATTCCATGATTCCTCTGTTTCAAGCATAAATTTTCAGAATTTATTAACGCCATTTTGACCCCTAAACATTTCGAATTTCACAATTTAGTCCAGCAGATTCCAAATTCATTCAGTTTCAGTCCAGTCAACTTCTAACAACAATTCAGAGACTTATACTTAACAGTTTCGTGCAAGTCTTACCTCTATCTCATGTAAAATTTTGTCCTCTACAACTTTGTATAAGAGCACTTTTTCCAGAAATGACTCTAACATGCTCAATGTTCCAGATTTCCGAAAGGTGTCTATAATTAAAAATTCTGGGCAGATTCATTATTCAAGCTTCATGCATGTAAATTTTCTTGCATTTTAAGCAACCTAATGTAACATACAACCCATCAACACATCAATAATTATTCTCAAATCAAATTCACAGCACAAACAATTAAAAAAACACATCAATTCATCAAGAACATTCAAACAAAAACATTAGCAGAATTTTAGCTAGAACACTTGCATGAGTCTAAGATAAACATGCATGCAATTCTTCTTATTTTTCCAGCACTTTAATGCATTTAAACTCTAAAACTCTCTCTTTTCTCTCTCGGTTTGGCAAGAAAATAATGGGAGAAAGATGATGAAAATTTGGGATGTGAATCCCTTGTTAGCCGTGTGGCTTAGTGTAGATTTGGGTGGGACACATGGCTACATAGTAACCATGCATTAATTCCACTAAAAATGTATATTATAATAATGTATTCAGCCCACTATTTTATAATTAGACATATGTTTAACTTATTTAATATGTTTAATTTCCATTATACATATATTATAATATAATTCATTTAAATTATTATTATAAAGTTTAATATAATAAAATTCCACTATCTAATACATATGTGATATATACACATTTTTCATTTCAATTTCTATTACCACAAATGAACATACATGTTGTTTTTAATCCCAATTGTAATTTAATATAACATAATTTTTCTTGTTTCATTGCAATCTTAGCCAAAGTGTAAAATGCTTACACTTTCCTTGTTGTTTTCCTATGATTTAAACTAGGGTTGTTTTAGGGTGTTACAACTGCCCTCCATCTGCCACAGTAGCTTCCTGCAAAAGCAACCAATTTTAGTAGAAACTGTGTCATTTGATATAATTGTGATGTATGAATGAAATCTATCCTAAATGTAGCAGAAATATGGGTTAAATAGGGGGTAAAATATAGAACTTTTACATACTCAACACACCCTCAAACTCAAGTTTTTGCTTGCCCTCAAGCAATTTAGACCTAAAAAAGAAAAACAAAATTTTTGTTTGGCTTAAAACAATGAACTTTTCCTTACCTATCATTCATTCTCTATTGTGAGCAACACCTTGTTGGATAATTCAGGATTCATCCGGAACCTTGCTATAATTCTCGTGTAGTGTGTGCATGCTTGTGAACAATTATATGCCAAGACTCCCTTAGTTTACTAGAATAACTAAGCTTCTAACTTGAATTTTTCTGCCAATTTTCATCTTTTTGGAGGCAATTCTTAGGCTCCTTTAGTTTTTATTTAGACTCGATTCTATTTTCTTAAGCTTAAATTTGACTAGAGCCGATTTTGGGCACCTCTAGCTAACTTCCTAAAGCCGGTTTCGGGCACCTCTAGGTGTATTGAGTCTATTTTTCTTAACTTCTTTTCCTAGAGCCAGTGTTAGGCACCTCTAGGGGCAACTCAAGTGTTAAGCTTTCTATTCTAGTTTACTAGCAGAGTTCTAGACAGTATAAAAGTAACAAATGGTGTTTAAGAACTATAGTAAGGCTCTAAATTGCTCCTAAAACTATCCTAAAGGCACTGCCACGACAGAGGCTGTCATGGCAGGTAAGTTCAGTTCAGAGACACAAGCCAAATTTTCATCATTTTTTTCAATAATAAACTAAGTAAAAGACACAATTTTTAAACTTAAAGACACTTCATTAATGGAGGGATTCCACCCCCAAACTCAAGGGTTGCATTGCCCTCAATGCAAATGACAAAAATGAAAAAAAAGAAAATAAAAACAACATCACAAAATATAACAAAAAGACAGACAACAATATAAGATAAGAAACTTAAATTTTCAAGCGCTGTCGTCGTCGCTGCTGCTATTGCTGCTGAGTTGAATCTGCCGACGGGTAGTGACTTTTCTTGTCGGTGCTGGCAGACGGATGGGAGAGGCAGAAGTGTTCTTGGTTTTGGATTCCCGTGGAGGTTGGATGCGGGTAGGGGAGATATGAGGTGGTTTCTCCAATACCTGAACCTCCTCGGAGCTGCTGCTGCTGCCCGATTTTTCCTAGTCGGATGGGTCAACTCCGGGGCCTGTTTTCTGATGTTTCTCCGGGGTAAACTCCTTGGACAAGTTCCTCTTGACAGAGGGCTCATCATCGGATGCCGCCCAAATTTCAGAGGAGGGGAAATCAGCAATATACTTGTCGAGGTCAGACATAGGCTCTTTTCTCTTGGCTCCCCGGGCAGATGCTTCGGTTGTGCGGCTGCCGCTTGCAGTTGTTGTGGCCGGGGTCGGGGTTGACGCGGCAGATGGTGTTCTTGGTGTGGCAGCAGGGTAGGGGTATGGGCAGGTGTGGGGCAGCAAAATAATTGTTGGGGAAGGTAGGGAACAGTACATCAAGAAAATTAAGAGAGGTGTGGATGAAATGTACCGTTGTGGTGGTGAAGTCTCGGATGAAACTCATCAGGCCTAGCTGTCGTTCCTCCATTTTCTGTAGGGCAGCGAGTATTTGTGTGGAGGTGTCTGCTGGACGAGCAGCTGCGGTGGGTTGCCTGGGTTCTGTGGCGGCAGGCTCGGTTTGGTTGGGCTCTGTCGGCTCACCTGTCGTGGCAGTGGGGTCAAAGGACGACAGGGGTGTGGCAACTTTGAGTTCCATCAGGATGAGGATGTTCCTGTCTGTCCAGCCTTTTCCTCGAATTCTTAAGTCCTCGACATATCTCTCAAACATATCTCCCAAGCCTTTTCCGTGACAGAGGGCAATAATGAGGTATGGGTAGAAGAGTAGTCCTGACGGCCGGTATGCACAATCCAATATTCCCTCTCGAACATATCTCCCAATGTTAATTGGCTTCTCATTTAAAATTGAATGGATGAGGGCTAACCTGGGTTGGTCTACCGTTGTGTTGTGCGAGGAGGGCATAATCTGCTTCTTGATAAATTCATTCCAAAGCTTTGCCTCTGGCGTAAGTTGAACTCATTTTACCGTCCTTGGATGTTTAGGATCGGTATTCCACTCGGTACCCTCGTCTATGAGTTCTGCCATCACAACATCGTAATTTGTCGGCTCTAAGCTTTCTATAAATCTTTGGTGGCCATCTTCCTTTCTCCCAACATAAAACCCATAAAGTGTGTTGATGTATTCGGGCTCAAAAGGTACCTCTTTTCCTCATATTGTTACTGTTGTCGCTACCCTACTGTCGATGGCAGCATAAAATTCTCGGACTAGAGTTATGTTCATCTCCTATGGCTGTTCGGCAAAAATCTACCACTGTAGGGCTCTAATTTTGCGGGCTATGAACGGTTGTAGCCCAAGGTTCTTCGTTCGGGTGGTGTAAATGAAGCCTTTCTCCTCCCACATGTCTCTGACCTGGAAGGAGCTTGGAGTGGATGATGCTGGGGCAGATCCTGAGGCAGCACTACGACGGGTATTTCTGGTACTCATATTGCAAGGACTGTGGAAAGAAAATGAAAGCAAGTAAAATTCTAGAGGAAACAAGTAGAGAGAGTAAAAGTGAGTGAAAATGAATAGTGGAATGGGGTTTATATAGAGGGGGAGTTTGCTGCCCGTTGGAGCTATAACGGCAGGCGCGAATAACGGGGCCAGCTATTACGTGGTTTCTGACGCGTCTGTCACGCGTTTTCGTGTCTGCTGCGCGTCTGTTACGCGTTTGCGTGTCTGCCGTGACAGCGTGTTGACAGGCTGGATTTTCTGCGTCTGTCGCGGTAGTTGTAACAGCAGGCTCCAAAGTTGGGCTTTTAGGGCTGATGGAAAGATGGTGGGCTGAATTCACTTCTCCTCTTCTCCTTGTCTCCTTTATTTCCGGAAAAAAATAAAAATAAAAACTTTAGTTCCTAAAAATAAAATAATTCTAATTACCTAATATATATAAATAATAATAATAATAATAATAATAATAATAATAAAACTAGGTTAAATTAGGGATGCCAGGAGGGGCATCTCCTAAAGTAACCACTTCCTACATTCTTGGAGCTTCAGTCCCTTGATAATGCTTCAATTTTTATCCATTGACTTTAAATTGGTGCACGTCTTTTAAAGATCTGATTGTGATGGCACCTTGGGGAAAAACCTACACCACTTGGAATGGGCCAGACCATCTAGATTTCAGCTTCCCTGGGAAGAGTTTCAACCTAGAGTTGAATAACAACACAAGCTGCCCTGGGCAGAACTGTCGTGGCAGCAACTTCTTGTCATGCCACTTCTTTGTCTTTCTTTATAGATTCTTGCGTTGTCATAGGCCATTGCTCGAATTTCTTCAATTTCATTCAGGTCGAGTAGCCTTTTCTGTCCTGCTTTTTCCAAGTCCATATTCACTGCCTTGATGGCCCCGTATGCTTTGTGCTCAATCTCAACAGGTAGATGGCATGTTTTCCCATAAATTAGCTGGTAGGGTGACATTCCCAATGGAGTTTTGAATGCTGTTCTGTAGGCCCATAATGCATGAATGAGGTGTAGAGACCAGTCCTTTCGAGTTGGTTTAACCATATTTTCAAGAATGTTCTTAACCTCTCTGTTGGATATTTCAGTTTGTCCATTGGTCTGAGGGTGGTATGTTGTTGCGATCCGATGTTTAACACCATACTTTTTTAAGGCAGCAGCTATAACCCTATTGTCGAAATGCCTCCCTTCATCACTGATGATCGCTCTGGGGATGCCAAATCTGGAAAATATGTTTTTATGTAAAAACCTCTGAACCGTCTTGGCATCGTTTTTTCTTAGTAGCGATCGCTTCAACCCATTTGAACACATAATCCACTGCCAGGAGGATATATAAGTTCCCACATGAAGTTGGGAATGGTCCCATAAAATCAATCCCCCAAACATCAAAGATCTCAACTTTAAGACTGTTTTGCAGCGGTATCTCATGTCTTCTTGAGATATTCCCAGTCCGTTGGCATTTGTCACAGTTTTTGTAGAATGTCTGGGCATCCTTGAATAGTGATGGCTAATAAAATCCAGACTGCAAAACTTTGGCAGCAGTTTTGTTACCACCTAAGTGTCCTCCAAATTGTGAAGTGTGGCAGTGATGAAGCACAGCTTCTTGTTCATTATGTGGTACACATCTTTTGATAACCTTATATGCACAATATTTGAAGAGAAGAGGTTCGTCCAAATAATAATGCTTAACATCATTTTGGAACCTCTTCTTAGCTTGATAGTTGAGGTTAGGAGGAGTTATTCTGCTAACTAAATAATTAACGAAATCAGCATACCAGGGGAGTTCAGAAAACTTACATGCCGCCATGGCTGTCGCGGCAGTGCTTGTGGCAACGAATAGCTGCTCGTCAGGGAAGGTCTCCAGTATGTGTATCTCGTCTGTTGGGAGACTCTTTCCCTACTCTAACCTTGACAAGTGATCTGCAACTTGATTCTCTGTCCCCTTTTTGTCCTTGATCTCAAGGTCGAACTCTTGCAGTAGCAGAATCCAATGTATCAGTCTAGGCTTTGCATCCTTTTTGGCGAATAGATACTTTAATCCAGAGTGGTCTATGTGGACTATGACCTTCGTTCCAAGTATGTATGAACGAAACTTGTCAATGGAAAACACCACAGCTAACAGTTCCTTCTCTATTGTGGTGTAGTTTACTTGGGTGTCGTTCAGTGTTTTGCTGGCATAGTATATAACATGAAAGAGCTGGTCTTTCCTCTGCCCAAGTGCTGCCCCGACAGCATAGTCACTAGCATCACAGATGATATCAAATGGTAGTTTCCAATCTGGTGGCTGTACGGTTAGGGCTGTTACCAGCTTTTCTTTGAGAACCTTGAATGCCTCAGTACATTCAGTTTTGAAGTCGAAGGGACAGTTCTGCTCTAGAAGATGGCATAAGGGTTTGGTGATCTTCGAAAAGTTCGCGATAAACCTCCGATAAAAACAAGTATGCCCTAAGAAACTCCTTATTCCCTTGACTGTGGTGGGTGGCGGCAGCTTTTCAATTACCTCGATCTTAGCTCTGTCGACTTCTATGCCACGGCAGCTTACTTTATGGCCTAGGACTATCCCTTCATCCACCATGAAGTGACATTTCTCCCAATTTAATACCAAGTTTGCTTTCTCGCATCTCTCGAGCACTTTCTGCAAGTTGCCTAGGCAGCTCCCAAAGTTATCTCCAAAGACAGAGAAATCATCCATGAATATCTCTAAGAAATCCTCCACCATGTCAGAAAAGATTGCTATCATACACCTCTGAGAGGTAGCTGGTGCATTACAAAGTCCAAATGGCATCCTCCGAAAAGCGTAAGTACCGTATGGGCAAGTGAACGTCATCTTCTCTTGATCCTCTGGTGCGATGGCTATTTGGTTATAACCCCGAGTATCCATTAAGAAAACAATAGTAAGGCTTTTCCGCTAATCTATCAAGCATTTGATCAATAAAAGGCAGGGGAAAGTGGTCCTTCCGGGTAGCTTTGTTAAGCTTCCGGTAGTCTATACAAACCCTCCAACCAGTCACAATCCTGGTTGGGATTAGCTAATTTTCTTCGTTGGTTACCACGGTTATTCCTCCTTTCTTAGGAACGCACTGCATTGGGCTTACCCACTTGCTATCCGAAATGGCATAAATTATTCCAACATCTAGCCATTTGATGATCTCCTTACGAACCACCTCTCGCATAACATCGTTTAGACGTCTCTGGGCATCTATAGTCGGCTTGTGATCATCCTCTAAGAGGATTTTATGCATGTATAGTGTCGGACTGATGCCTTAGATATCAGGTATCGTCCATCCAATAGCCTTTTTGTGCTGCTGCAACATCTCTATCAGTTGTTGTTCGTGTTCCTGCATCAACTCGGAAGAGATGATTACGGGCAATGTATCATTTAAACCAAGGAAAACATATTTAAGATGCCCTGGCAGGGGCTTAAGATCTAGAACAGGTGGTTCTACAGTTGATGGCTTTTGGACTATATGTTCATTAGAGGTATAATTTAAGGGCTCGAATAACTTACCTAGACGATTGCCTATCCAGTTTACCTCTTCTTGATCTTCAGTATCAGATATGTCAGATTCTGAGGAGCTGCTGTCGTCCTCGCTGCCGTGACAGTCTTCTAAATGGCTGCTGGGGCAGTGGCCAATTTGGATGTCATGGCAGCCCGAACTGATGCAGGGTTGGTCAAGGGTAACTTCAGTGATAGCCTTGCATTCTTCTTCTGCATCATCATGTTTTATTGCCTGGAGAACATTCGGCTTGATCTCTTGATCGTTCACTCTCATAGTGAGTTCTCCTTTTTCCACATCAATCAGTGATCTTCATGTGGCTAAGAAGGGTCGCCCCAGGATGATTGGTGCATTCTCATCTGCTTCACAATCTAAGACAAGAAAGTCAGCAGGAAAAATAAATTCATCCACTCTTACCAGAATATCTCAATTTTTCCTTCTGGATGAACGTCGGAGCGGTCTGCCAGCTGCAGTACGACTGTTGTGGGCTGAGCTTTTCCAATACCTAATTTCTGAAAAATAGATTTGGGCATTAAATTTATACTAGCACCAAGATCACAAAGTGTCTTACCCACAAATTTATCTCCGATTATGCACGGTATGATGAAGCTCCCAGGATCCTTCTTCTTCTGGGGTGGATGCTTCTGCAGAATACTCATGCATCCCTCTGTCATTTTGACTGTTTCAAATTCCCCAAGTATGGATTTCTTCGACATGGCATCCTTGAGAAATTTGGCATAACCAGACATCTCCTTTATAGCATCTAACAGTGGAATGTTGATGTGAACCTGCTTAAAAATATCGTAGATCTTCTTAAGCTGGGATTCCTGTTTCAATTTCTGTAATCGCTGAGGAAAAGGAGGTGGAGGACGATAATCAGCAATATGTCCTTCCCACTACATTCGGATCTGAGGAGGCTTAGGTTCTTCATCCTTCTCCTATGTCCCTTCTGCTGTCGTGACAGGTTCATCGGATGCAGGCTGTTTGCCGTCTACCGGGGTAGCGTTCTCGGCAGTCGACTCCAAAGCTGGTTCCTTCTCTGGCCCTGGTAATTTCTTCCTACTCCTTGTTGTGATGGCTTTGCACTGCTCATGTGTGGGTTGTCTAGCGTTTTCAGTATCGCTAGGAAATCCTCCATTCTGCCTCGGTTTAATATGCTGGGAAACCTGACCCATCTGGGTCTCCAGTGATTTTAGAGTAGCTTCATGGTTGGTCATCCGCATCTCTGTTTTATCCATGAATGATTCAGTCTTCTTGACAAAGTGATTCATGTTCTCAATGCAAGTTCCTGTTTGAGACATAAACGTAGCCAAGGTCTGTTCTAGTATACTAGTCGTGGCAACTGGTGGTTGTTGCGGGTGCTGCCGAGTCAGTAATCTAGGTCCCCCTTGATTTTGAGTGTTCTGTGCTTGAGGATTCAGGGCATTGTTAGGGTTGCTCCAAGAGAACTTGGGATCCTTTCTCCAAATGGGATTGTAGTTGTTGGAATTGTAATTCTGTTTATTGTAGTTCCCAACATACATCCCTTCTTCTAACTGTAGCGGACAATCTTCCGAACTGTGATTCCCATCGCAAGTTTCGCATACCTCTTCAGCGGAGTAGACAGGTTGTGAATCTTCCTTCAAGAGCTTTTTCATTGCCTTTGTGAGATATGCCACCTGTGATTCTAGAGAACTGTCGACCTCATAATCTTTCACAGCTAGTACTCATTTACCCCCTCTTTTTGCTGTAGGAAACTGTTCCTCGTTCTTCGCCAGATTTTTCAGTACTGCCATTGCGTCTTCTGGATCTTTGTCGAAAAGCAATCCATTCACTGCTGAATCAATTCTCATACGAGTCTGTAAGTTGACAACATTATAAAATTTAGTTACCTGGTTCCAAACGGGGAATCCATGCATTGGGCAGTTTCTCAGAAGAGTGGTAAATCTATCCCATGCCTCGTGCATCGGCTGGTCATCTTCCTGTTGAAAAGTAGCAATTTCGTTACGTAATCGCTCAGATAAATGTGAAGGAATAAAACGAGACAAGAATTCACGAGTTAAATCTACCCAAGTTCGTATTGAACCCGGCGTTAGTTTATTCCACCAAGTTTTCGCCCTGTCCCTTTATGAATGAGGAAATAACTGAAGCCTCAGTATCTCCGAATTTACTCCTGGTAGTCTAAACGAACCACAGATTTCCTGGAACGTCTTGAGATGCTCCCTAGCATCCTCTGTAGCAGCACTACTAAATTGGCCAGCGTTGTTAATCATGCTGAACATAACAAGTTTCAGCTCAAAATTGTCAACTTCTACGTCTGGCAGGGTTGTTTCTAGTTCCACATGATCATTGAGCATGTAGTCTCGTCATGACCGGCGTGCGGCAGCGGCAGGAGGATCGGCAGGTATAATGGGTTGTCCGTTTTCTCCATCCCAGACAGGATCGTTAGGATCTTGGGGATTCCTTTGGTTGTTCATGGCCTCTAACTATTCTTCAAGGTATTCGTTTCTGGCTAACACGAAGCGAAGTCGGTTCCTAAAATTGTACGAGCGTTCAATTTCAGGGTCTAGTGGATACTCATGTTCCTCTCCTCGTTTTGATCTGCGCATAAACAAAAAACCTTGTGAAAAGCACAAGTTGAACAATCCAGTAAAACAAAATAGAAAAATAAAAGAAGTGCAGTAAAAGGTAGAGTAAAGATATGTTGCCAGTCCCCGGCAACGGCGCCAAAAACTTGTTGCGTGTAAAAGTGTCTATCGTAATGTAGTGCAAGTGTACACAACACAAGTAGTAAAGTGATACGTAAGTATCGAATATCGTCTCCACAGGGACTGGGCCAATAGCTTTAACCTGGAATTACTGCACGAGAGGGAAAAAGAAAGAGTTTAAATGTTTTCACGAGATAATAACGAATACTGAAAATAAGAGTAAAGAAATCAGGATAGAGAGAATGGGCCGGTATTGAATTGCTCAGTAGTGTAGGTGTTGCAAAGTGTAGGAATCTCTGTTCTGTCGTTACACCTGTCGCGGCAGCACCTATCGCGGCAGCTGTCTGTTGTTTGTCGTGGCAGCGATCACACAACTCTGTACTTCAAGCTTGGCAAGAATCCCTACTATGACTTGGCCTATCCCTAGGTCCAAGTCTGTCGATGAACACGTCTTTGATGATACCTCCCGGCGTGAATCAAAGGATGAACACCAATGTTGTTGAATTCTTCCTTAGCCACTTAACCTCGTCCTATCCCTAGGTACGAGATAGTTCAACCATAAACTGGAGAACCCGTACTTATTCCTTTTGTATACTTAACTCTCCCGATATTAAGTAAATGTGTAATCTCACAATGCTCTCCTGATACTCTTGCAAGATGTTGAAAACCAGAATAAGCAAACTTGAAGTCTATTTTATTGAACAAAAAAATTCCTAAAACAAATGCAATCCTTGCAACTACTTTACAAATCAACCCTTAGCCCTAGGGGGAGTTTAGAACATGATGAGAAGGGGAAAACGACTAGGGTTTAGAAGAGAAGGCTAGAGAGTAAGATATCCTTCCCTAGGTCGAATTACATGCCTTTATATAGGCATTGGGTTCAAGTTTTCTAATATGGCAAGAATAAAAGTTTAAACTAAAGTACAACTCTATTAAAGACTAAATCTTCAAAGCATATGTCTTTAACTCGTCCTTCATTCTTGCTTGGAGTTTCTTCCTTGAACTTTGGGCTTGGCCTTCATTCTGATCTAGGGCTTGGAAAAATATAAGGGTGATCCACGACAGACCGGCTTAATTTTCTCTTTCTGTCGAGGCCCACTTCACTTCTTCTCTTCACCATTGCTGTCGTCCTTGGCTGCCACGGCAGCGGTCGTGGCAGCATCGTCCTCCTCGTCTGCAAATCCAGTCTCAGCTCTGCTTCTTCACTGCTCAGCGTATGCTTCTCCACTGCCCTCCATCTACTACAACAGCTACCTGCAAAAGCAACCAATTTCAGTAGAAACTGTGCCATTTGATATAATTGTGATGTATGAATGAAATCTATCCTAAATGCAATGAATTATGCTTGAATGCAGTAGAAGTATGGGTTAAATAGGGGGTAAAATATAGAACGTTTACATACTCAATATTTTGCTCATGCACCTTCAACTGCCTAGATGCATAGGCCACCACCCTACCCTCCTACATCAACACACAGCCTAAACCAACAATGGACGCATCACTAGAGACCACAAACTCCTTACCGGATTCAGGTTGAACCAAAACAGGAGCTTGATTCAACGCTTCCTTCAACTTCTCAAAAGCTTGTTGCCTCACCTCCATCCATTCAAAACGAACATTCTTTTGCAACAACTTGGTCAAAGGTGCTGCTATCTGTGAAAAACCCTCAACAAACCTACGGTAGTTCCCAGCCAATCCAAGGAAACTTCGTACCTCGGTTACTGACTTAGGCACTCTCCAACTCATCACAGCCTCTACTTTTTGCGGATCAACGCGAATACCCTCAGTCGATACCACATGACCAAGGAAAACTACTTCCCTAAGCCAAAACTCACACTTGCTCAATTTGGCATATGACTGATTCGCCAACAACGCTTGCAGAACTATTCTCAAGTGTTTGTCATGATCCTCCTCAGTACGCGAATACACAAGGTTATCATCGATGAACGCCACCATAAATTGATCCAAGAATTAATGCAACACACGATTCATCATGTCCATGAAAGCAGCAGGCGCATTGGTCAAACTAAACGGCATCACCAAAAACTCATAATGGTCGTACCTCATCCGAAAAGAAGTTTTAGGTACGGACACATCCTTCACCTTCAGCTTGTAGTATCCCGATCTCATGTCTATCTTAGAGAATACCGAAGCTCCCCGGAATTGATCAAAGAGATCATCAATTCTAGGCAAGGGATACATGTTCTTGATCGTCAACTTGTTCAGTTGCTGATAATCTATACACATTCTCATCGTCCCATCTTTCTTCTTTACAAACAAAACTGGTGCACCCCAAGGTGACACACTGGGCCGAATGAAACCTCGATCCAACAACTCCTGCAACTGCATTTTCAATTCTTTTAACTCTTTAGGTGCCAAGCGATGAGGAGTAATGGACACCAGAGTTGTGTTCTCATACAACTCTATACCAAACTCAACTTCTCTGTTTGGTGGCAAACCAGGCAGTTCGTCCGGAAAGACACCCAGAAAATCACGAACCATTCGAATGTCCTGCACACGCACATCCTTAGAACTAGGATTCATCACATAGGCAAGATAAGCTTCACACCCCAACCTCATCATACGATTTGCTTCCAAGGCCAAAATCATATTTGACATGAATTTCACATTATCGCCTACTACAACAACCTCGTAGTCGTCGGCCAACTTTAAGGTGACTCGCTTAACATCAAAGTCAACCACAACTCTATGCTCCGTCAACCAATCCATGCCAAGGATTATATCAAATTCATAGAATGGCAATTCCATCAAATCAATAAGGAAAACATGACCTTGCACATATAGAGGACACCTTCTAAACAACTTCCTAGTGACTACAGTCTCACCGAAAGCGCTAGTCACTTGCATTCCTACTCCAAGCATCTCAACAGGTATATCAAGCAAATGTGCATGCTCACTCAAGATATAAGAATGTGTGGATCCAGAATCAATCAAAGCCAGTAAGGATAAAGACTAGAGAGCAAAGGTACATGCGATCACATCGGTGTCGTTGCACTCCTCGCGCTGAGCATACACCCTCGCTGGTCCACCTCCCTCAGGTCGAATAGCTACCACATGAGAAATACCTCACTGTCCTTCCTCTGGAAATTCCCACGGCCGCGTCCACGACCTCTTTGAGGTGCAGCTACCCCAGGAGCACGTCCCTGACCACCACCGGCCAACAAATAACACTCTCTCCTCATATAATCTGCCAAACCACAATTCAAACAGGAGTTCCTTGTCGCTGCAACAGGAGCCTAAACCTCCCTAGCTGCTCGTGGACAATCTCACCTCAAGTGACCACAAGAACCACATGTCCAGCATGTGTTCTGATCAACCCTCATCCTATCTCTCTGAACAGGTGCACCATGTCCTCCATTACCACGCCTAGCAGTAGACTGGTACCTCCTATCTCGTCCCTATTTGTTCCGTCCCAGAACTATGTCAGCAGCTCTTTCCAGAGCTAGAACCAACACCTCTAGAAGACAAGCCCAGGTTCTGCTCGATGTCCTTCGCTCGACTCACAAGCACATCAAAATATGTGTAACCCGCAGCCATCATATATGACTTAACATCTTGCACCAATCCATAACGGAATCGATCACAGCGTTGCCTCTCACTAGGCACCAGCTCAGGAGCATATTGGCTCAAGCGTACGAACTGGACCTCATACTCAGCCACTGATAAACTACCCTGAACGAGAGACATAAACTCCCGCTTCTTCTCATCTAGGTACCTCACGCCTAAATACTTCCTCCGGAAGGCACTCCTGAAGAACTCCCAACAAACTTCGTTTGGTTCCAAACCAGCTGTGGCAGTCGTCCACCAGCTATAAGCATCCCCTTACAGCAAGGAAACTGCACGTCCAAGCTTGCGCTCATCATTACATCCCATTTGATCCATTATGCGGATCATACTAGCCAGCCAGGCCTCAGACGCCTCAGGTGCTAAACCATAGAACTCTACTGCCCCAAGTTTCGCAACCTCTCCAAGGGTAGACCTACCTGCCCAGCTGTAGGGTCCTGCACTTGCGTTCCGGCAATAGCAGCCTGAAACGCTCCAGTAATCGCCTTAACCAATGGCGCCAGATTACCCAATCCAGGACCAGCTTGTCCTTGTTGCACATTCTCCCCACCTCCAGGTGGTGGCGGAGGAGGTAAATCTCTACCAGGAGGAACATCAGCCCCCTGATCAGCCGAATTTTCCTGCTCAGCCGCAAGTATAATTGTATTGGACCTTAGCTCTCTTCTAGGTCCCATGTGCTATTTTAAACAAACACAACAATGAAGACATATTAGACCATTTAGGCCAGCTGCAAGCAAGAATCCAAGTTTACAAAACATCTGATTAGTGTCATAAGGCAATGGTCTCCCAATTCCCCCACAGACATAGCATACATAATCATCATGCTCACATACTTTTCACCACTTCAGATCAACACATACTCACATAACATCATCACTAAACAATCATATTCATATCATATACACATCACAACAATCAACATGGCATAAGGTTCCAAATTCAAACATTAGCATACTTTTCAAACATCATAACTCAACTCATGGTTTGATTTGTTTTTGTTGCCATGCCTTCTTAAAAATAGCACAATGTGTCCGATGAGAGAGCTTAGGTCGAACATGAGTATGCTTGCGGCTGAGCAGGGCAATAAGGGTAATCAGGGGGTTGAGAACCTAGCTGATGAGACTTTACCTCCCCCGCCACCACCTGGAGGTGGAGAGCCGAAGCAACAAGGATAAGTTGGTCCAGTCTTGGGTGATCTAACGCCATTGGTTCAGGCGATCACCAGAGCGTTTCAGGCTGTGGTAGTCGTAGCACATGTTCAGTCACCTGGAGTTGGGCAGACGGGTTTACCTTTGGAAAGGATGAGGAGTTTAGGAGCTTTTGAGTTCTTTTGAATATCTCATGATGCGTCGGAAGCTTGGTTAGCCAGCACAATCTGTATCATGGATTAGATTGGATGTAATGATGTGCGCAAGTTGGGATGTGCAGTTTCTTTGCTCCAGGGTGACGTTTATAGTTGGTGGAAGACTATCACCGCTGGTATGGAACCCAATGAGTAAGATTGTGAGTTCTTTCGAGGTGCCTTTAAGAGGAAGTATCTTGGTGTGAGATACTTGGATGAGAGGAAGCGTGAATTCATGTGCAATTTAGAGTGGTTCAAGCTTTTAACAAGCTCTACATCCACTAACTTAGCTCTCACTAAGGGTTTCAACCAATTCACTACTGATTTTTTTCCCTTTTCTAGGATTAGGAGGAAATCGTTACAAAGATCAAAGCTTTCTACCCAAAGCTTAATCAAAATCACTCTTTTACAAGAGGAAGTTGGAAAACTGAAAATAGACTTCTCAATAGGTAAAATATTTTCCCAATTACAATAGCACACTCCCCAAACTTGAAATGAATGATTACAAATGAATTACACAAGTTGAGTGTAAGGGTTTGACTCTAAATGGCTCAAAAGGATTGGATTTTTTGCTTAATTGTGCTTGACTTGATGAATAGTTTTTGTTATAGCTTTAGAGGGTAGCTTTTATATCTTCTCATTGAATTCAAGCTGTTTGGGTGGTTGGCATCATCAATAGAGCCGTTGAGCTATCTTTTTCTCATCATAAATGCACTTCTGCAACCTACCGTATCGGTACACAGGGTACTCGTATCGATACCTGTCTTAAAATAGAAAGAGTCATTGCATGTAATAAAGAAGGCGTATCGAAACAATAAAGGGGTCGTACCGATACAGTTATAGGTCGTATCGATGCAATTTTTGCAAACTTAGACACTGCTAAACTCCGTATCGATACACTACTGGGGTGTATCGGTACGGGTAACTGAAATTAAAAAGTTTGCTAACAAGGCAATGATCATATAATAAATAAAAAGATTTGAAAATCTTAACCCATGTATTGATACAGTATAGGTCTGTATCAGTACGCTTAAACAAAAACCTTAAGCCCAGATGAATACCGTATCGCAACAGACATTGCCATTTCGAAACACCCGTATCGATACATGCTCAGTCGTATCGAAACGTAAAATTCCAGTATCCAATTAAGATGAGGCCGTACCGAAACGTTGGGATAGCGTATCGAAAAACATGTGTAGTTTTGTAAAATTTGGCTTTGAAAAGGCAAGGCTGTATCAGAACACTTATATAGTGTATCGAAACGCCTGGGCGATTTTGTTAAGTTTGGCTTTGAAAGCACTTAGAAAATTTTGTGGGGTTTAAGTTTTTACTTGGAAACATTTTAGCTTTAAAACCCTTGTCAATAGTGAGACTTTTAAATACTTAAAACCCGACCCCAACCCCACCAAAGTAAAACTTTACGATGAGTAGAGCGAAAGCGAGATTGCCAACGGAGTTTGGTCACCGGAAGGTGTGGACGGTATTTGTGGGAAATCTCTCTACATCCATTCACTGGAAAGGGGTATGGCAGGTGTTCGATCGACACAGGGTGGTGGTGGATGTTTTCATCCCTCGAAAACTAGCTAGAAACGACTCTAGATTTGGGTTTGTAAAATGAGCAGTCAAGAGGATGCTGAGCGAGTGGTAGAACGCCTGCATGGTAAATGGATTTATGGTTCCCATATCTCTGTGTTTTTAGCGAAATATGGAGATCGTGATTCGTTTTGGAGACGGAAGCAGGCTAACACAAGCACAGAGCAGTCGGCACAAGGAGAAGATCAATCACTGCGACACTTTTGATTATTCATCGCAGGGGTCTGTGGCAGTGGATAAGTTGGAAATTTTGCATAACTGTGCAGTGGGGTGGTGCAAGCAACCGTGGAGTATCAAGGAACTTGCAGCGAAAATGCACTTGACGGCGGTAGAGGGCTTGTCGATTATGCGTATCGCTGGTTCCATGATCTTGCTCATGTTCAAGGACCCTTCAACACGTGATAAGGTGATGCTTTTAGAATCAATACGAGGGTGTTTCTCAAGGCTAGAACAGTGGTCACCGGAGATAGGCTTAGAGATGAGGCGGGTTTGGTTATCGATCAAGGGTTTACCGATCCATGCGTGGTCACAACAATCATTCGAAAGTATCGCGAATATTTGGGGGAACTTGGTCCATTTAGCAGATGCTACTGACTCTCCTCAATCGTTTGAATGCGGATGGATGTTGATAAAAACATCATTCATGTCGTGCATAGATGCTAAGGTGAAATTAGAGGTGGACGGTTTGTGCTTTCCTTTACTCGTTCGAGAATTTAATAATTTTGGCCCTTGGGTGGAGTGTGAGTGTACGACGGCGTTGTCTGATGATGAGAATACAGATTCTTCGACATAGGGATAGGATGGGGGGATGACGCGTACGGGTGATGATCACCAATTTAATGAAGTAGGGCATTTAGAACCGCCCAATGACCCAGGACGAAGGTGTGGCGCTGCAATAAACCGTGGGATGTGAATCACCAGTTGGACCATGTAGATGCTTCCCAGGATGAGCTTGGTTCGAAGGGGATGCCGTTGTCAAATGAGATGCAGGAAGGTGGTTTGGCGGATTCGATAGAGGAGCAGGTTTCCGATAGGGTGGTGGGCGAGGCGGGGAAGAGTCCTACATTAGTCAACCAGCTTGAGGTATTTCATTCGCACTCGAACACTTTGGCTTTGGATGCAAACATTGTGGAGATGGTTGAGCCGGTTGCAACTATCGTTGATTTGGTGGATAAATCCTTTTCAAATATTGATAGGATAAAAGATAAGGTCTGCCCAGGAGAGAAATTATTTGTTTCAGACATTGCAAACCAAAGATCTCTTCTTTGGATTAACGGTAGAAAAAAAAGTCCATTAATATCCTTTCGGAAGTGCCTTCGACGCGAAAAGATAGTAGGGGAAGACCGCGAAAACAGGCTTTGCATCAACAAGTTTCGACGCAGGTTGTGAACGCTTCACTCTCCGACTCGGATTTTCAGAACCGTCAGCAACTGTTAACTAAGGAAATAGCGGCGACAGTGGCATTGGGTAGTATTGTTGGGGTTAGGACAATGGGGTGTGAAGCAGATATTATAAAGGATCTTACACGAGTTTTTTCGAGGCGAAGCAAGGTCGGTAAGGATGTGTGTAGTGTCGTGGAACGTCAGGGGTTAGGCTCATCTTTGAAGCGCAAGGCGGTGAGCGATGTAGTTAAAAAATAAAGTGCAGATATGGTGATGATTCAAGAGTCAAAGCTGGAGAAAGTGTCATCGTTATTGGTTGCAAGTTTATCGGTGTCAGATGGATATAAGTTTATTTTTGCACCTTCGGTAGGTGCTTCGGGGGGGTCTGATTACGATATGGGAAGGTTCACGATTCAGTTTGCCTTTGGTGGAGGTGGACCGTTATTTTATCCTTTTACATGGGAGATGGTGTGTGGAGGATTTGCATTGCTGCATGTTGAATGTCTATGCTCCTTGCGATGTGTTGGCATAAAACCTATTGTTGCAGCGTCTTGGAGAGTTAATTTTGGACATCCCAGGTCTGTGGTGTATCACGGGCAATTTTAACTCGGTACATTGGATATCGAAACGTGCAGGGTGCAGCTTGGTGGCGTCAGGTATGGAAGCTTTCTCTGATTTTATTGATAATGTCGGGCTTGTGGATTTGTCGTTGAAAGGGAAGCAATATACTTGGTTCGGTAGGGGATTCCGGTGGAGTCGTATAGATAGATTCTTGTTATCGTCGGCTTGGGTAGATGCTTTTTTTAACATTGTTCAGCTTTCGTTGCCTAGAGGGGTCTCAGATCATACGTCGTTACTGTTGCTATGCGATGATCAGGATTGGGGACCTTGACCATTTCATTTTATTAATTGTTGGTTGGATGATAAGAAACATGTACATGAAATGGCTGAAGAGTGGTGTCGGTTGTCAGAACATGGGGTTGGAATCGAAAACATAATGGTCAAGCTTAGGCTTCTAAAGAAGTTTTTGCGTAGTTGGAACCGTACTGTGTTTGGTGATGTAGAGCTGGAAATTCAATCAATACAGGCTAAGTTGGAGGATCAAGATGCTGCGGGAGTTGAGGGGGATATGTGTGAGTCCGAATTAGAGCTGATAGAGTGGAGAAGAGAGTGGTTGCAGCGGTTATGGCAGGCTATCAGGCGCAAGGAATCCTTTTGGAGACAAAAATCAAGGGCTAATAGGTTGCGATTAGGGGACCGTAATACAACATTTTTCACCGCGCGACAAAGCTTAGAGCTGTGCGGAACTCAATTACGGGGCTGCTAATCAATGGTCATTGGGAAACGGATGTATGTCGGTTACGTAATTACATTGTGGCGGCTTTCTCTACACATTTCGAGGTCGTCGAACGGCTATGTGTTTGGATTATTGTGGGTGAGTTTTGTCAGGTTGATAGAACGGCAAATGAAGCTTTGGTGGCTCCGTTTGGTATAAATGAAGTTTGGGAGGTAATTCGCGGGTGTGATGGCTCGAAGTCGCGCGGGACCGAATGGATATAGCATGGCTTTCTTTAAATCATGTTGGAGTATAGTTCAAGAGATGTGTTACGCTTTTTAGGAGAGTTCCATGCTGCGGGCAAGTTGGCTCCGGGAGTGAATTGCACATTTCTAGTTTTGATTCCGAAGATTGATTCACCAAAGGCACTCAGTGACTATCGACCGATAAGCCTTGTGAATTCCGTATATAAAATTCTAGCGAAGCTGCTAGCTAAGAGATTGCAAATGGTGTTGGGTTCGTTGATAAGTGAGCATCAGTCGGTATTTGTTCGCGGACGACAAATTGTTGATGGCATTTTACTGGCCAATGAGGTAATACACTCCTTGCGCAAGAGTACGACGGGCGGTTTTGTTCTTAAGCTGGATTTCGCTAAAGCTTACGATTGTTTATGGTGGGATTTTCTAGATTATATGCTCACGTGTATGGGTTTTTGCGAGGTTTGGCATCGTTGGATACTGGAATGTGTGTCCACTGTTCGTATGTAAGTGTTGTTAAATGGTTGCGCTACGAGAGAATTTCCGTTAGGGCGTGGATAAAGGCAGGGATGTCTGTTGTCGCCTCTGATATCTGTTATCGTGGTTGAGGCTTTGCATAGTTTGTTGGTTCAAGCCGAGGCGGTAGGCTTGATTCAAGGGGTGTGCGTTGCTCTGGGTGTGTCAATCTCACATTTGCAGTTTGCGGACGACACCATTTTATTTTTTGAAGCAGTGTCTGGGTGTGCCGATTCTATCCGACAGTTGCTTAGTTGTTTCCATGTTTTTTCCGGATTACAAATAAACTTTAGCATATCCTCATTGTTCCCTATTGGTGTTGATGAGGATATTGTTGACTCATGCGCCAAAGCTTTGGGTTGTCGACATGGCCCATTTCCTTTTATTTATTTGAGGATGTCGTTAGGAACTAATCCTCGAAGCATGGCGGTATAGGAGCCTGTTCTTGCAACCGTTCGACGGAAACTTGCTGGGTGGAAGCGCAATTTGATGTCTTTCGCGACACGGGTTTCTTTGGTTAATTTTGTTCTCTCTTCCCTTCCAATTTATTACATGGGTGTGTTTAGAATCCCGAAAGGCGTCGTAGCGACAATTGATAAGATGAGACGTGCCTTTCTTTGGGGTGGTGTAAATTTGCACCGCAAGATGAGTCGGATGAGCTGGAAAATGGTGTGTCGATCGCGTCATTTGGGTGGTTTGGGGGTGGCGGATTTACAGGTGCGTAATACAGCTCTGTTAGCTAAATGGTCGTGGCGATATGCCACTGACACATCTTCGTTATGGAGGGCCATTATAGTGGCAAAGTATGGCGAGGCCGCCCAATGGTGGCGTTTCAATTCCTCTCGTCAACGAGTGATGTCTGTTGTATGGAAGCAAATAGTGCAAACAGCTTGTTCGATAGATGTGCAGCGGCATTTGCATGATAAATTGTTATGGCAAGTGAGGGATGGGAGTCGCGTACTTTTTTGGTTTGATGCATGGTGCGCGGAAAAGCCTTTGAAGGACATTTGTCCGCGTCTGTTCTCTTGTGCCCGTAATCATCTTGCATTGGTGTTGGATTATTCGGTGCAGGGGGTCTTCGACATTCCATGTGGGCTGATTTTTTTCGACGCCCCCTCCGTTCTTTTGAGGTGAGGCAGCTTCGTGAATTGTGGTCTGTGGTAGGCGACTATCGACTGCATGTTGGTTATCGCAACAAGCTGGTTTGGCCTCGGATGCGCAAGGATTATTTTCGGTTAAGGCTATCTCTCAGATGTTGATGCTTGGTCGAGCGGGAGAAAGTGACTTTGGAGCTTGTTTTACGTGGAAAATTCTGGTTCCGCCTAAGGTACAAGCTTTTCTATGGTTTGTTTGGTTGCGTCGTTTGCCCACGTTTGATTTTTTGAGGCATCGGGGTATAGTGTTTGAGGGCCAAAGCACGTTGTGTGTATGGTGTAAGGAGCGTGAGGAGGACGTTGATCATTTATTATACTCTTGTCCGTTGGTTCAGAGCATTTGGGACTGGTTTCGTAATTGGTGGGGTGTGTGCATACCATTGCCAAAGTATTTGTCGGATTTTTTCTTACCGGATTTCCATTGCTCATTTTCGGGAGTTCTTCACTGTTTGTGGGTCTCATGTGTGGGAGCTTTGTTTTGGTCAGTTTGGCTCGCGCGAAACGAGATGGTTTTTAATAAGAAGTCGATACGATGGCGAAGGTTTGCTTCTTAATTAAATTACGAGCTGTTGGTTGCAGACTTTACGGGATGACCTCCTCATCGGAGAGGCGTTGTGGTGGGATTGCCCAAGCCTATATTCTGAACCTTCTGTTACGCGGCCGATACGCAGCGGCATTTGTTGGGAACCACTGTTGGCAGGGACGTTGAAGTTTTCAGTTGACGGGTCTGCACGTGGTAAGCCGGGTCCTGCAGGTTTCGGAGGTGTGTTGCGTGATGATCAAGGACGGTTTATGGCTCTGTTTTCTGGCCCGCTTGGTTGTCTCGAGTCTAATGAGGCTGAGTTGCGTGCAGTTGCTTTTGCTTTAACTTTTTTCGGCAGTCGGCTTGGTCATCGTATCCATTGGTTGTGGAGTCGGATTCCATGGTCGCAGTTAGTTGGGTTCTACACGTGGACAAGTAGCCTGGCGCTATTGGAAGGTGTTTCATGAGATAGACAGTGCTTGTAGTAGTTTACATTCGGTGTGCTTTTCGCGTATTTTCCGAGAGGCGAATGGTCTAGCCGATGCATTAGCTAAAGAGGGGGTGTCGCACGTTTCTCTATTTTATGCATGTTAATGCTATCGTGTTCGTATGTTGTCTGGTTGTCTTTTGTTGTCATAAACGGGTCATACTCTTTTCCTCCGTTAGGATTAGGGAGGTTTTTAACGAGGCGACCGTTGTGACGTATCGTTGTAATTTGGTCCTTACACTATTTGTTATATCAAAATCAAACATAGGTTTTACATTCACCAATATTTAAAATGTAAAAAATAAAAGGAAAAGGGAAACCAAGTAAATGAGCTTACAAACGAGCTTGTTTGTGAACATAAACGAACATAATACACCTCTGTTCGTGTTCGCTCGTTTATTAAACGGGCATAAAAATTTGTTCATACTCGTTTATTTAGCTGAATAAACGAACGTTATACGAACGGCTTACTAACAATTCGTCGAACGCTCTATTCATTTACCACTCTTGGTTGAACTAAAGAAGAATAGGCATGTATCCTCAAATTTTTTGGTCCAATAATAATTTAGGTCCTTTTAAATTTAAATATGAGACAAATTAGGTCTTGCCCTATAAATTTTGAGTAAAATACATAATAAGTCATTACAGTTTTGTAAATTCAATACTTTGGCCCCTGCTAATATTCAATCCTAGCTCCACCTTAGTAGCTTAGCTTTCATTGGTAAGGACAAGGAGGACACAGCTATTAATGAAACAATATTAAATTAAGTAAATAGACAACGGTTTCACCAATCGTCCATGCCTCTTTATTGTTCTATGCACATCCCGCTATATTATTTGGTTTAAAAGTAAGGGTAATTACTTCTAGGGAAAACTACACCAGTGACCACCGAAGATATTGGGGATACCTATTTGAACCACCGAACTAAAAAAAACGTCAATCACACCACCGAACTTATAAAATCAACCTATTTTGACCACCGCCATTAAAAACCTAACGGTGGAGTGACGAAACTACCACGTGGCAGTTGATGGGTATATTTAAAAATTACACATTTGGTCCATGTTATTTACACATTCTTTCAATTTAGTCCTAATTTTCAATTAATAAAATAATAAATTATTTAATTAAGTGGTGACACGTGTCAAGACCTTATTGAATGATTTTAATTATTTATATTTAATTTTATTAATTTGTTTTCCCCCTCCAATCAGGTGATGAAACGTGTCACCACCAATTTAGAGGAGAAAAACAATTTTTCCCTCACATGCGTGCTGGGGGACTCAAACCTGGGTCTCCAGGGTGTAAATGCAATAACCTTGCCACTGCACCAAGCACGTCTTTGTGTTATAATTCTCCACATATAATATATAACTCTTATTAGTTTCTACATTTATAAGCCAAAAGCTCAAACCCTAAACACTAATTTCACGTATATAAATTCTAAACCCTAAACTCTAACCCTAAATATTTCAAATTAAACCTCAAACCCTAAAATTTTTAAATTGATTCCACGATAAATATCCTAAACCCCAAACCCTAAAAATTTCAAATTAATTCCACGCTAAACATTTCAAATTAAGCCTTAAACCCTAAACCCTAAATATTTCAAATTATTTTTACGCTAAATATTTCAAATGAAACCCTTAACCTTAAACCCTAAAATTTCAAATTAATTACACGCTAACTATTTTAATTTAAACCCTAAATATTTCAAATTAATTTCACGCTAAATATTTCAAATTAAACCTTAAATATTTATCGTGTAATTAATTTAAAATTTAGGGTTTAAGGTTAGGGTTTGGGGTTTAATTTGAAATATGTAGGGTTTAGGGTTTAAGGCTTAATTTGAAATATTTAGCATGGAATTAATTTGAAATTTTTAGGGTTTGGGGTTTGGGGTTTAGGATATTTATCGTGGAATTAATTTAAAAATTTTAGGGTTTGAGGTTTAATTTGAAATATTTAGGGTTAGAGTTTAGGGTTTAGGATTTATATATGTGAAATTAGTGTTTAGGGTTTGAGCTTTTGGCTTATAAATGTAGAAACTAATATGAGATATATATTATATGTGGAGAATTATAGCACAAATATGTGCTTGGTGCAGTGGCAAGGTTGTTGCATTTACACCTGGGAGACCCAAGTTGGAGTCCCCTAGCATGCATATGAGGGAAAAATTGTTTTTCTCCTCTAAATTGGTGGTGACACGTGTCACCATCTGATTGGAGGGGGAAAACAAATTAATAAAATTAAATATAAATAATTAAAATCCTCCAATAAGGTCTTGACACGTGTCACCACTTAATTAAATAATTTATTATTTTATTAATTGAAAATTAGGACTAAATTAAAAGAATGTGTAAATAAAAGGGACCAAATGTGTAATTTTTAAATATACCCATCAACTGCCACGTGGCAGTTCCGTCACTCCACCGTTAGGTTTTTAACGGCGGTGGTCAAAATAGGTTGATTTTATAAGTTCGGTGGTGTGATTGACGTTTTTTTTAGTTCGGTGGTTCAAATAGGTATCCCCAATATCTTCAGTGGTCACTGGTGTAGTTTTCCCTTACTTCTATATCATTTAACTATGGGGAGGTTCTATCATAGGCAGATCTTCTACGGAGCTAGGGGAGCTTTTAGCTCCCCAAATTTTAGAAAATTTGGTTTAAGGCTTCCAAAAGTTAAAAAAAATATCCTGATAACTTTCAAATTTTTTGAAATTATTCCAATTTTATTTGTCCCCTACAAAATTTAATGCAAGATTCGCCTTGTGTTTTATTTTGACTAATATTTTTTAATTTTGTCAATCAAATTATTTAAGTATTTAAATAATATGAGTATTATCAATCAAGCTACCAAATATTAAAATTTAATAGAAACATTAATATGATTAAATCTATTGAATTAAATTAAAATTTAGACTACATTAATAGAATGTGTAAGTAATGAGGATTAAATGTGTAATTATATAAATTTATTTAATTGTCACATCAATATTTTATTAATAACTTTTAACGATTAGTGGTTTAATATCATTATAATAGTTAAGTGATCTAATTGAAAAACCTAAAAGATCAATCATCAAAATAGATCCTTTACCATAATTAACTAACTATAGAATTAGTTTACCCTAAAAAGTAAATACTTTAATTATTATTTGGACCACCATCCAAAAACTGCACACTTTCATCCTTATAAGCTGAAAACAAAGGTGAAGTGCAGACAAAGTTGAAGAAAGAATGGGCAATGGGTTTGTTTCCTGCAGTTTCCTCCTCCTGCTTTTTGTCTCGGTAATTATAGTTCAAATTCAGTCTATGTTTCATTCCTTTAGCGATATCCCAGATTATTGATGCGATTGTAATTCAACTCTTTGGCACAGCTTGCTCCTGGTGAAGCCTCTAATGGAGTCGACGTTCTACGACTCCCCAGCATGGGTCTTGATGATCATTCATCGTCTGACGGCCAGCACGAGAGCTTGGCAGTGAGCATGGATGATCCTAATGACCCCGCGGTTCAGGTGTTCGCCCTAATAAAGGATCTCGTGGTAGGGAAAACAATGCCAATCTACTTCCCCTACATAAAAGATCCGACCTCTTTTCAGTTCTTCCCGAAAGAAGCAATCCAACACATCCCCTTCTCGTCCGAGGAGGTTCTGGAGATTCTCCGGTTCTTCTCCTTCTCCCCGGACTCAAAACAAGCCTTGGCGATACGACAAACACTCGAGATCTGCGAGAAGGAACCGAAAGAAAACGAGGCCCGCGGCTGTGCCACCACTCTAGAATCCCTGGCGGATTTTGCACGAGGCATCTTAGGATCAGACACCCGAGTCCAGATCCTAAGATCGTCTCTACTTTCAAACTCATCGACTCCGCTTGTTCAAAACTACACCATTCTAGATTTCAAAGGGATCGCAACCGGAGACATTATACCGTGCCACAGCGAGCCGTATCCTTATCCTGTGTACTATTGCCATTTCCAACTCGGTGCCGATAGCAGAGTGTTCAAGGTTTACCTCAGAGGTGACAATGGCGAGCTGGTCGAGTCGGTGTTTCTTTGTCACATGGATACCTCGACATGGAGGCCCGGTCACGTCGCATTCCGTCTTCTCGATGTCAAGGCTGGGGAGTCTGAAGTTTGCCACTTCTTGGCGGCACACGATCTAGTTATGTTTCCTATTCCAAAATAAGAAAAAAAACAAGCATTGCAATGCAGTGCATGTACCGGTAATAAAATGAAAATAAAAACTACTACTTAATCTGGAATTAAGTGAAACAAGATAGTGCTGTAATGGTATATATTAGCTGAATGGTTAAGGTTGTCGGTGATTAGTCTCTTCCAAAAGTTCGTCCAAATCAAGTTGACGAAATTTCAATATTAGGTGAACGGTTAAGGAGTTAAATCTCTTTGTCATTAAACAAAAAAAATATTGTTATGTGTTAGAGTCTGTGACTTAAATTCTATTTTGATTCGGTTTTGAAAATTTTATGGTGTATCTTAATTGGTGAAGAAACAAGTTAAAAAAAAAAAAGAATAGAGATTTGTAGTGGATGCAGAGGCGCGTGAGCTGAACCCTAAAGGGGTATGGGGGCATAGCTCCCGCGATACTAACATTGTTGCACGTTCAGTCGGTACACGATTATACTTGATGTATTAGATATTGAATTGAAGTGGGAAACTTAGTTGAAATGGATTTTTTTTTACGAAGTTTACTTTATAATCAAGTAAATAGTTTTATATATAAATGAGGTTTGGCCACTTATAAGATAACGGTAAACAACAATTATCACAAAAATAAAAGAGACACTAAAACTTTATATGAAATGTTATTGACGGAGAAATATCACAGACATAAGAGGAGAATCGAAATAATTCAAGATGATGCGATCCCTTAATTCGCACACCAAAACACTATTTATAGGTTACAAAAGAAGCTTGGAAAAAAACTTAAACTAGAATTGATAGGACTTGTTTTATAACCTTGGAAAAAAACCTAAACACTATTTTGGCTGTTCAAAGAGTGTTGGACTTGTTTTATAAGATTTTTTGGATTGAGGGTGAATATATCCAAGAGTAAGCTATTTTGCTCTAGAATTGATAGGGCTGACTTTTAGGATATTGTTGCTCAAACTGGTTTGAGAATTGGATCCTTGCCTGTTAGGTATTTGGGAGTCCCTCTAGTCTCGAAAAGCCTTTCTTGGTCTGACCGTCATGTTTTAGTGGAGAAAATAGTCAGGAAGGTTAGAAGCTGGGCATCAAAAGCTTTATCATTTGCTGGTTGATTGCAGTTTATCCAAACTGTGATTTTTAGTGAGCTAAATTTCTGGTGTAGGGTATTTTTGCTGCCTGCAAAGGTGTTAAAGCGTGTGAATCAAGTATGTGCAAGTTTTTTGTGGAATGGGGTGGACAATTCTGTTCGTAGAGCTCATGTTATTTGGGACGTGATATGTCACCCAAAGAATGAAGGGGGTTTGGGATAAAGGGAAGTTCTGCTTAGAACAAAGCATGTATGCTAAAGTGTTTGCGGTTGCTCTTCACTCAATCTAGTTCACTTTGGGTGGCTTGGGTGGAAGCATACATTCTGAAAGGTGTATCTGTTTGGCAAGCTCTAGTAAAGCAGACCTATAGCCGGGCTTGGAAGAAGCTTCTTAAGCTTAGGGATGCTTTCGCTCAGGTTTGCATTGTTCAGGGGCCTTATAGAGCCCGGGAGGTTTGGGAGATCCTTAGGCACAAAGCTGATAGGGTGTCATGGTGCAGGGTGGTTTGGGGTGGTCTTTCCATTTCTTGGCATGCTTTATTCACTTGGTTGATGGTCCAAGATCGGTTGCCTACGAAGAGCATGATGTTGTTTTGAGGTTTTTAATGTTGATGCTGTTTGTTTGCTTTGTGGAAATGGCTTAGAGACCCGTGACCATTTATTTTGGGATTGATCCTTTACAGTCCAAGTTTGGGACTCTATTTTTCTGGCGTGTGGGATTGTTGTCTCTTTTAGTGGCTAGATGGAGATTTTGGTATGGATCCAACAAAATGGTAAGGGAAAAACTCTGCTTGCCACTATTCTCCGTTTGGCTTGGGGAGGCTTGGTATATTATGTGTGGCAAGAACGAACTGGGCGAGTGCATGGTAAGCGACCTAGGCAAGCTATGGATATTTTCTCTCTAATTCAACAAGATGATCGAATAAGGCTTAGTGGATGTATTAAGTTAATTGATTTGAACCCCTCTTTGATTTTTGAATAGGGTTTCTAGCTTTACTGCTTTAGCTTGGTTTCTTATGTATAATTTCTTTTCTCTTTGGTCTGAATTAGGGGTATGATGTTGTTGGTTTGTATGAAGGTACTTTTGGATGAATAAAACAAACATTTATCCAAAAAAAAGTTTGTGTAGCAAAAAATCTACTTAAAATAGATTTTTTACTTTGAACTATTGTCTAATATAATAAGTATAGCCGAGTACGAACTAAACGTATGGCATGCTTCGTACCCTGGGGGCTCTATCCTCGCACCTAGGGCTGTAAACGAACCGAACGTTCAGCGAACCGTTCGTGAACCATTTGGCGAGAAGTTCGTTTATGTTCGTTTATTTATTAAACGAACGAACATGAACAAAATTTTTTGTCCGTCTAATTAAATGAACGAACACGAACAAAAGGCTTGTTCGTTCATTTATGTTCGTGAACGTTCGGTAATCCGTTCATTTATGCTCGTTCATTTATGTTTGTTCGTTTATGTTCATTTATGTTCGTTCGTTTATGTTCGTTCAATTATGTTCGTTTATGTTCATTTAAATTTATTCACATATGTCTAGGGGTGTTCATTATTCGGTTAAACCGAACTTACCGACCGAACCAAAACAAAATTGGTGAATCTATTAGATAATTTTAGGTTTCGACTAATAGTTAAGAGTTTTTTCAAATTTTAATTATCGATTAATTCGGTTTAAAAATTGGTTAATTAACTAAATTAATCGAACTAACCAAAAATATCTTTCTATTGGTGAAATTACGCTCTTTCTATTGGGTGAAGACCCTCAAAGAGGGATTGACGGTCAGTGAAAATCTTTGGTGGGACTGTCCGAGTATGTATCGGGAAGGGGTAGCTAAGAGTTTGGACCGTGTGGGAGTGTGTTGGGAGCCCCCACTCGGCACTACTTTGAAGTTCTCAGTGGATGGATCTGCGCGTGGGAAGCCAGGGCCAGCGGGCTTCGGGGGGGTGTTGCGTGATGCTCAGAGTCGTGTCCTCGCATTGTTTTCAGGGCCCCTTGGTTCTCTTGATTCTAATGTGGCTGAGATTCGGGCGATAGCTTTTGCCTTGGAGTTCTTTTTATCATCCAAATGGGCGGATCAACCTCTAATTATTGAGTCGGATTCCAGAGTAGCAATTGGATGGGTGTTGCAGGATCGGGGTGCTTTTGCCTTGGAGTTCTTTTGCCTTGGCGCTTGTGGGAGTCATTTTGTGCGATTGACCGTGCTTGTGCGCGGTTAGGATCGGGGTGCTTTTCCCATATCTATCGGGAGGCGAATGGGTTAGCCGATGCGCTAGCGAAGGAAGGGGTGTCTCGAGTCTCTTTGTTTCAGGCTTCGCTATGATGTTGTAAGGGGGGTTATTTCGCTTTGTTTTTCAGTCGACATGTCGTACTCTTTTCCTCCAATAGGTTTAGGGAGGTTTTTGATGAGGCGCATGTTCGACTAGCGTTGTATATTTATCCTAATAATATATACTTCGCTTTGCTGATAAAAAAAACCAAAAATATTAAATATTTAACAAATTATATATGTTCGTTCATGTTCATTCATGTTCGTTTATGTTCGTTTGTGTTCGTTTATGTTCGTTTACCATTTAAATGAACGAACACGAACAAGCTACATTCCTTAATGAACGAACACGAACAATAAATTTTGTGTTCGTTTATGTTCGTGTTCGTTCATTTGTTCGGTTAAAGTTAAACGAACGAACATGAACACACCCTCGTTCGTGTACGTTCGGTTCGTTTACAGCCCGCACCCCGATCGGGATTAGTGTTGTGGTACGATCATGGACCTGTGGCTGGATTCCTCCATATCTATCACATCTTAATTTTACCTTTTTACCAAGTAGGTTGCGCCGAAATTTTTTAAGAATGACCAATGTAGAATTCAGGTCACAAACTCTAAGCTAAACAATTATCAATGTCAATTAAATTAGTCTTTCAGATACTCAATGTTAGATCAATTCAATTCTATCAAATTCCTCATCTTGGAATCAAGTGCTTCAAATCTAGTATAGGAAAACACTAGTGGCTGGAAACTTCAAGGGCAATCTAGATTGAGAAATCATAATAGTATAACTTAAACTGTATATCTCGTTAAAAATTTCCCTAACTCTAAATACTCTTTAACCGGTAACAATGCATTGCACGCCAACAGACAACCAACATACTAGAAAAATTGGCGTGCAGTGCAGTGCCAGCATCCCTACGTCAATGTTCGTTTAAGGTTGGTGAACATATTCGCTTAAAATGTATAAAAAAGAAGAAAATGGAGAATCAAGTAAACGAACTTATATACAAGTCGATAGACGAGCTTGTTCATGAACATAAACAAACTAAAGTCACATTATTTTGTGTTTTGTTAATGAACATAAATATTTTGTTCATATTAATTTATTTAGCTTAATAAAAGAATGTTATACAAACGAATCGCGAACATTTTTAACGAACGTTATATTTATGGGATAACTACATATTTAGTACCCCACCTATTCTCACGTTAATATTTTAGTACTCCGCCTATATTTTTGGCATAATGGTACCAAACATTACGTTTTGTTTCTATTTTGATACTCGCCGTTAAAAAAATTAACGACAAACTAACTAGGGGAGAAAAAATCACACGTGATAAGCTGCCACATCATTTTATCTCTCCTAATCAGCATGTGATGTCGGCTAAAATCATAAAAAAAAACACGTGTCATGCTGACTAGGAGAGAGAAAATGATATGGTAGTCTACCACGTGTGCTTCTCTCTCCTAGTCAGCATGACACATGTGTTTTTCTCTCTCCTGATTAGCATGCTGTTAATTTTTTAACGGCAGATACCAAAATAGAAACAAACTATAATTTTAGGTACTATTTTGTCAAAAAAATAGATGGGTATTAAAAAATAATACAGAAATAGGTGGGTACTAAATATGTAGTTATTCCTATATTTATTTATATCCATGAGGGTAAGCATTGAAGTCTCAGTCGAAGATTCGAAGCAATGAAAGCGGTGGGAGCCTCGAGAACCATTACATAATGATGAATTAAATTATAATTTTTTGGAGTCAAAATAAATTTAAGTTGTAATGAGATTTTGATATTGGATTTACGTGAATGGGAGGAAGTAGAGACAAAAGAAAATATTTTATTTATTTATATACAATTTTGTGTTTTTAATAATTTTAATCAATTGCTTTTTTGGAGAAATTCAAACTTTATTTTTTATACACTTAATTATATCAAAAATATGAAAATAACTAATTTTGTTTAAAATACAAATTCTGTAATAATAGTTAGGGTTGTAAACGAACTGAACGTTTAGTAAATTGTTCGTGAACTATTCGGCGGGAAGTTCGTTTATTTATTAAACAAACAAATATGAATAAGATTTTATGTTCGTTTAATTAAATGAACAAACACACGAACACAGAGCTTGTTCATTTATTTACGTTCGTGAACATTCGGTAATCCATTCGTTTAAAACTATTCACACATGTCCATTTATATTTATTATTTTTCATAACCAAATGATTATATTTAAAAAAATTAAAAACATATATTAAAAATATGAAGAAAAAAAGAATCTTACATTTCCTAATCCAAACATTCCAATCTTGCATTTTGTCCATTAAGGCCGAGTATTTGATCGAGTCGCGCTGAGTCAAGTAAATTTTTTCGAGTTAGTCGAGTTGTTCAAGTTTCTGTTCAAATTTAATTGTTAATATTTATATGTTATGGTACTAATAGCTCCAATTTAAATGGCTTTCTAGAACAATATACAATATATGTGTATCTTCATATTTTTCTCATATGTGACATATTTATCGGGCAGAGTTGAGAAACCCAACTCGAACTTAAAAGAATGACACAATAATTACTAAGTTATTCGAATCTCATTTTATAACTCAAACTTTATTTGAATTTTTTTTGAATCTAGTCAAGTTTATGAAATTATGATTCGAATCGAGTTTTATTTTCGCGTTGAATCGAAAAATTCGAGTTTTCCGAATCAAGTCGAATTTTTGCACACCCTTTCAACCATATTTTAAGAATGAACAATGTGAAATTCAGGTCAGAAACTCAAACTTGAACAATAATCAATATGAATTAAATTAGTCTTTCAAATACTCAATGTGAGAGCAATTAATTCAATTCTATCAAATTCCTCGTCTTGGAACCAAGTGCTTCAAATCCAGTAAAGGGAAACACTTGCGGCTAGAAACGTCAAGGGATTTCAAGGGCAATCTAGATTGAGAGATCAAGGAAAGACCTAAACCGAAATTGTTGCAAAAATAACAGAAACCGATGGTGATTTTTTTGTTACTCGGCAATAATTATTTCTTAATGAGAAATCATAGAGTATAATTTGAATTGTATGACTTGTTAAAAACTTTCCTAGCTCTAAATGCTCTTGAATCAGTAGCACTGCACGGCACTGCATGCCAACAGGCAACCAGCAGACTCGAAAAATTTGTTTGTTTGTGCAGTGCCAGAATCCCTACGTCAATGTTCGTTTAAAGTTCGTGAACATATTCGTTTAAAATGTAAAAAAGGAAGAAAGAAAAGGGGAACCGAATAAACAAACTTATATATGAGTCGATAGACAAATTTGTTCATGAACATAAACGAACTAAGTGACATTTGTTTGTGTTTTATTAGTAAACATAAAAATTTCGTTTATATTAATTTATTTAGCTTAATAAACGAATGTTATACAAACGATTCGCAAACATTTCAAAACGTTATATTATATCCCTGAGGGCTGAGTGTAAGCATTGAAGTAAGTCAGTCGAAGCAATGAAAGCGGTGGGAGTCTCGAGGACCATTACATAATTCCATCCATTGCTGTCTCTACACCAACCCTTCCTAACTAGTTTCAATTAAGGGGAGTATTAGATGAAATCGAGTCAAATCAAATAAATTTTTCAAGTTAGTCGATTTGTTCGAGTTTATATTCAAATTTAATTGTTAATATCTCTACACTATAGAGATAAAACGATACACGTGCCAATAAACCTTAATCGAGTTGAGCCTCCCTAATTCAAAATATCATCAGAAGCACATTCCAAATTTCAAGAATCAAAATAACTCCCTACGTTAAATGCATGAGACATGAATGAGTCTTTGTATTAAAACTTGTATCCATTTCTCAGTAGGCACTGAAATCGGAGCAATGAAAGCGGTGGGAATCGTAAGGACCACCGGCGGCCACGTTTCACGTAGTGTGACTGATGCCGATGCTTCTCTATTTTTTTGGTTATTACGAAATGCAGGAAACGGTTACATGTCGTATCCATTTCAGTCTGTTGAAGCAATGAAAGCGGTGGGACTGGGAGGCTCGAGAACCATTACATAATTTCATCCATTCCTGTCAGCTCTACACCAACCCTTCCTAACCACACCAAACTACAATCAATGGTCAAGATTTATATATATCAGACAGAGTTGAAAAATTCGACTCGAACTTGGAAATCGATATATTAATTATTAATATTTTGAGTTATTAAAGTATTATTTTATAACTCAGAATTTATATGAATCTTTAGTCTAATTGATTTTATGAAATTACGATTCGAGTAGATTGTTTTACATTCTATAATGTTTGTTTTTCGAAATTTTCGAGTCAAGTCGAATTTTTGCCTACCTCTATCGTCCCTATTAACCAGATAAGATTAGGTAAAATCCCTCTTAATCATATTTTAGAATTTTACATTCTATAATCTTATTTTCATCTGAAATTTTAGATTATGTGAACCAAACCTATGATAAATGCTTGAGACATGAATTAGGGGTGTTCAAACTTCGGTTAAAACCGAATTAACCTAAGATTTATATATATTAGGTAGAGTTGAGAAATACTTAGAAACCGATATAATAATTACTAATACCTTTTAGTTATTCGAGTACCATTTTATAACTCAGAATTTATATGAAATTTTTAGTCTAATTGATTTTATGAAATTACGATTCGAGTCGATTTTTTGTACGTCAAGTCAAAAAATTCAAAATTTTCGAGTCAAATCGAATTTTTGCCTACCCCTATCGTCCATATTAAGCAGATAAGATTAGGTAAAATTCCTCTTAATCATATTTTAGAATTTTACATTCTATAATCTTATTTTCATCTGAAATTTTAGATTCTGTGAACCAAACCTATGATAAATGCTTGAGACATGAATTAGGGGTGTTCAAACTTCGATTAAAACCGAATTAACCGAACCGAACCGAAATTTTTTCGGTTAATCGGTCGGTTAATTTTATGTTCGGTCGGTTAACGGTTAATGATTTTTTCAAACTTCGGTTATCGGTTAATTAACCGAATTAGCCGAATTAACTAAAATTATTAAATACTTAATATTATATATATGTGTGTGTGTGTGTGTGTGTGTGTGTGTGTGTGTGTGTAATTAGGGCTGTAAATGGGACGTGACAGATCACGAGCTACTCGAGCTCGACTCGGTCAAAGCTCGACTCGATTGGACTCGACTGGAGCTTAAACTCGGCTCGAGTTCTTGACGAGCCGAGCCAAGTTGCTTGATTTGACATTTTATTGTGGTGGAAAGTCAATAGTCCTAGATTTTCAGCTCTTTTAAAGATGGCCAAAGAAGTGTTTGCTATACCGCTTTCTACCGTAGCTTCAAAATCTGCATTTAGTACCGGAGGACGTGTTCTCGATCAATTTAGGAGTTCTTTAACTCCTAAAATGGTACAAATTCTTGTGTGTGCCCAAGATTATATTCGAAATTCATCGACAGAAGAAAAGATTAAGAAGATTGAAGAACAAATTCAAGAGCTTGACAAGATTGATAATGATATGTTGATATATTTATTTATTAATTCTAATTTAATAAGTAAAATTATTTTTGAGCCGTGTACCCCACATTGACATCAACTTTTAATTATTTGACTTTTTAGATTCGTCTTGGAATGCATTAGATCCCACCCTCAATTCATAAGCTCATAAGCTTATGTATTGTGAGATTGTGAGTGTGAGTTGAAGGAAGGGTATGCTTTCTAATCTTTTAGTGTATATTATACTATATGTATGATCGAACTTTTTGATTTATTCATTTCTGGTTTTACATAAATATTATATATTTTGTAGGGATACATCAAATGAAGATTTTTTGGGGAGAATTAATTGATGCAAATGAAGAAATTTGAAGAGAGAAGATTGCTGCCTATATATTTTTTTGATCAATGAAAAGTATGATTTATTAGGAATCAAACCATACAACCTACCATATGCCTCATTAAAAAACCTCCCTATCCTAAGTTGGAGGAAAAAGAGTGCAACATGGTAGGTAAAAAAAAGTTAACACCAAACACCAAGAACGAAAAGCACTCAATTAGCATCACAAGGCTTGGAAATGACTTGAAACCACGAAACTCTATCGACACCCCCTTTTGCCAAGGCATCGGCAATATAATTCGCCTCACGAAAAACATGACTAAAACACACGCATCGCAACTTCAAGCAGGCAATGTCAATCTCACCAAAAATCCACCAATGGCGCCACAGTCTTCTCTCTTTGTGAAGAACCCACAAGATTGCAACCATGGAATCCGACTCAATGATTACTGACAATGCCGACTGCCACCTTGAATTAACCATCAAACACAAGGCATGATAAGTTGCCCACAAATCCGCCTCATTCGAATCCATGCAACCTAGAGGTCCTGAAAATAAAGCACAAACAATACCTCGCTCATCACGCAACACACCCCCACAACCCGCCATGCTCAGCTTACCTCGCGCAGATGCATCAACATTAAATTTCAACGTCCCTGTCAAAGGCGGACTCCACTTAATTTCCATTCGAGGTTTTTTCGGACAACTTGGCACACAACATAAAGGACTGAACCACCAATATGATTCAACGATGTCGCTACCCAACTTTGTAACTTTATTCCAATAGAAAGTTCTCAATTTAAAGAGAAAAACAATCTCCTCGACAGAAAAACTTTTTTTGTTGAACAACATCTAATTCCGCGCAAGCCATAACGGCCAAAACACTGCTACGCATCCTAAAATCCACCAATCTCTCCCTACTCCAGTCAATATGCCATACACACAGTGCACCAAAAAATCCGATAGTGATCGTGACCGTACCCACATAAGTTGCTACCAAGAGAAGAATACATCCCAAACCTTTTCCACAAAAGGACATGCAAAAAGTATATGTTCCTCCTCATCAACACCCACCCAACACCAAGAACATTTTACATCCTCAATCGGCATTCCCTTATCCTTTAACATCATCAACTTTTGGAGGGGCAGCAATATTCCAGATATTAAAACAATTCATTACATCATTAGAAATTCCAAACGAGGACATGAGCTTCATTAGAAGTCCCACCGAAAACTTCCCATCCAAACTCGGCATCCAAGTCAACAAATCAACACAATTATCGTGGATAGAAATTGGTCGAACAATAGCCCGCAATTGGGCTAGCTGCTGGAGCTCAAAAGAACGAAGGTTGCGACAAAAAAAAACTACCAACTTGAATGATCCAAACTGCCCTGTACAGTGTACTCACAAATTCGCGCTAGTTTATTAGATACACAGTGAAACAGATACGGAAATAGCTCACACAAAGGGACATCAATACACCAACGGTCATACCAAAATAATACTCGATGTCCATTCCCCACACGCCACATAAAGCAATCCTCACTTATAAATTGACGCACCAAATCAACCTCTTGAACCCCAACAATTCGCCTCCACACGTGCGACATATGTCGTTTACCAACTCCACTCGGCAACCAACCACAAGATGTTACCCCATACTTGACCACTATAATATCCTTCCACAAATAAGAAGAACTAGAGGTGTAACGCCACACCCATTTTGCAAGTAAAGCCGAATTGCGTAACTCGATACTCGCCACTCCAAGCCCCCTAATTTCTTCGGCATACACACCTTAGACCAAGCCATACGATTCATCTTTCGTTTTAAATCCGTGTCACCCCAAAGGAAAGCCCTTCGAATCCTATCTATCTTGGAAATCGCCATCTTTGGCACTTTAAAGATACTCATATAATATAAAGGTAAAGTCGACAACACTGAATTCACCAACGTCAATCTTGCCGCAAAAGACAAAAATTTCTCTTACACCCCGCTAAACAAAGTCGCATTCTATCAATCACAGGGTCTCATACTTTACCATTCCTTGGATTAATCCCAATCGGAATACCCAAATACATAAAAGGCAATTGTTCCCGCATACAACCCAACTCTGTTTCCATCGCCTCTGCCACCTCATGCTCAATACCAACATCATACATGGCTGATTTGGAGAAATTAATTTGCAAACCAGACCCATACTCAAAACACGTTAACACCCTCTTCAAATTCCTAGCCACCTCAACACTGCCTTGAATAAAAATAACGGCATCATCCGTAAACTGTAGATGCGACAAACGACAATCCGCTGCAACACACACTCCTTGAATAAATCCCAGACTCTCGGCATTTACCAAGAATTGGTGCAATGCCTCAGCAACGATTACAAAAAAAAGTGGGGACAAAGGAATCCCTTGCCGCAACCCCCTTTCCATTGCAAATTCTGAAGTTGCATTACCATTTAGGAGCACCGATAATCTCACTATGCTAACACAATTCATGATCCATTTACGCCACAACATCCCAAAGTTCATTCTGTACATCACATCATCTAAGAACTCTTATTTTATACAGTCGTAAGCCTTCGCAAAAATCAATCTTCAAGACCACGCCCCTCACTAAAATGTCTCGTCCGAAGCGAATTCACAACCTCATTCGTTAGCAAAATTCCATCAACTATTTGACTCCCTTTTATGAAAGCAGACTGTACCTCACTAATTATAGAGTGCAACACTTTCTGAAGTCTTCCGGCCAGAACTTTGGCCACAATCTTGTACATAGAATTTAATAAACAAACTGGTCTAAAATCACCTACAACATGCAGATTGTCCTTCTTCGGAATGAGAACCACAAAATTCGAATTAATCCCCTTGGGAAAAATTCCAGTAGCAAAAAAAGAATCAAACAACTTCATAACATCCCCTTGCAAAAAATCTCAACCACTTTTAAGGAAAGTGAAGCTGAAACCATCCGGACCTGGGACTTTCGAGCCATCGCAACTCATAACCGCCTCCCTCACTTACGAAACCAAAAACCTCGACTCAAGCATATCACGACACCCCCTCTCTAATTGGTTAAATTGGACAGCAGCATCCAATGATCCCTTGGCTGGTTTTCGTGCAAAATGTTTCCAAAACTCCAAATATACATGATGTTTTAAACGCTCTGGGTCTGACACCCACTTACCATTGATGCACAGGCCCTGGATTAGGTTCCTTGAAGCTCTAATTCTTGTTGTTCTATGGAAGAAATTCGTATTTCGGTCACCCTCTTTAAGCCACGATGCCCGCGACTTCTATCGCCATATAGATTCACGTAATTTATGTAACTGCCATAGCTCAATATTAAGACTTCTAATTTCAGCGTTTCACTTCGCTGCTGCCATCTCCTCCTCATCAAGCTTATCCAAACTATCAATACGAGCTGTCACCTCCCCAATTTTAGTATCCACATTGCCAAAAGATTCACGATTCCACACTCTTAGGAAATTCTTCAACTCCTTCATTTTGAGGTTAATCGCTTGCCCACCATTCAAAGCTGAAATACGACTCCATTCGTTTGCCATCATGTCAACATTTTTCTTTTCTCTCCAACTAAGCATTCAAAAACCGGAAGGGGTGAGGTCCTCAATCTCCATCCTCACTAGTAAGACGTAACGACGCATGATCTGAAATCCCACGAGGGAGGTTCAACTGATACAAATTAGAAAATCGGTCAATCCAATCGCAAGACACCAAGAACCGATCAAGTCTGCTCGCCTTGTTACCCGATCCAAACCAGGTAAATCGTTTCCCAACCATAGTGACATCCAACAATCCTACATCTTCAATAAAATCATTAAAGGGTGCAACACCCTGAGACGAATCAATACATCCACTCCTCTCATCGGCAGATCTCACCACATTGAAGTCGCCACCCACACACCACGGGCCATCCTGCATCGCAATCACTTCCTTTAAATCCCCCCAAACCTGCAATTGCTTCTCTAAAGCACAAGGCGCATAAATGTTCACCATCCATCAGTTCCAACGCTCTGCAATCCACTCACCCTTTAGCATCAACCACAATTTACATACCACATTCGCAGACAGCAATTCAAGCTTAGATTTCTGTAGCATTGCCATCTCACAATGGTGTTGTCGCACCCTATCCTGCACTGCCTTACGCTTCGCGGCCGACCCCAACCTGTGAATATTCCACGACAACACCCTCATCCAACACCGTTATTTTGCTTGTACACGCGATTCAATGATCCGCGCGATGTCCTGCATGATTGCTTCTTCGTTACCCACTGTTGATGCCCCTATAATCTTGCCCAAGTCGAGAGTTTCTCTTGCCTCCCTAAAAAACCTTCTTACGATTAAGAAAATCAGAATCAGATAATGATTCGTTTGCAACACACTTGTTGTCTTGTAAATTCTTCTTCGATCTCCCTCTTGTCTTCTTCTTTAGTTTGTTTTCTGCCTCAATCCGTTCTTCTGGTCGCAAAAAACTGAGCATCACATTTGACATACTCTGAACTTTCCTAAGGGCTCTATTGTATTCAATAAAATGTGCATTCGAGGCCCTCGAATTTACATGCCCATCCTCATCCACCAATAACGCCCACTTGCCTCCTTATCCTCCCTCGCTCGATTCTCAATTTGCACTATGTCCAAGTATGCTCGATTGCCATCCACCTCCCTATTGAGCAACGTGATTGCCTCATCCGACATCCATGATTTTTCGCCACTCAATATTTCTACTTGCAAGTCTTTGCGTTTATCAAATTCCCTAACAATGGACTCACACAAATTGTCAGCTTTAATGCATAATTCCTGATGCTCTTCAGGTTTGTGAACGCCAACTTCTTCCTTATCTCCCCCCTCCAAAATGCTATCCCGGACAAAGGATCGTAGAAATGAATTATCACCTTTTCCAGGTCTTTGAGCAGAATCAAGGACCTCATCACTTGAACGTGAACTCGTATCCGCTGAACTATCCAATTCACCACCGTTACCATCATTGTCTGATTGTACCAAAACACGCTCCCATTCATGCACTCGGATGCTGTAAGATATTCCCTCCACCTCCAGTTCTATAAGCTCATCAATCCTTTCAAACACATTAGTTTCAATTAAAATTCTACTCCGTTCAAACGACGGGGGCGAAATCGTCGTGTAATCTAGTCTAATCAAAGAGCCCCACACCTTGGTAATATTCTCAAAAGTTTCCGATGACCAGACATGAACTAGAATACCACTCATCGCTAACCACACCTTTCTCGTTGTCATCTGAATTTTAGGTGTCCAAGGACGTACATCAACAAACCAGTGATCCAAACCTGCACAAGAAAGAATCCCGTCTCGGTCTAAAGAACCATTTGGCAATAGTAATACCATTCGCCCTGTCATATGCATAATCGAAAATCCACTGATTTTGTTCTCATTCAGCTCAGCCGCCAGTATGTCTATTGGAACCGAATTACGCCTCCATCCAACCACACAATTTTTCAAAATTTCCAGTTTTGCACCATCGATCGAGCCCTGAATCTTCCGGGTTGGACGTTGATCCCCCAATTTAACAACATTTGAGGGCTGCAAACTAGCACTATCCACTCGTGTAACCCTATCCTTCTCTTTATCCAACCTTGTTACCTTCTCCCTTACACTCTTTTGGGAAATTTGATTGTTCTTCCTCGGTTGCTTCTTAAGCCAATATGAATCACACAATCCTCTTACGGCAAACATCACTCTGATCAGCGATCCATATAGATGAAAACCATTCATTCTTTCAATCACTCTATTCGCATCTTGTACACTTGCCATCTGTACAAAGCCAAAGCGCGATCCGTCCTTTCCCCTCTTCCTAGGTATGAAGACATCGACAACCACTTCATGCCTATCGAAAACTTGCCAAACCCCTTGCCAGTGCAATCACGTCGGCAGATTTGAGACAAAAAAGAGTTCACACGTGCCGGCCACCGTTCCCTTTTTGATCACGCTGCCTATATAATTGTTTTAGTGTTTATTCTACTAGCTTGATTTATGAGTGCTCATGTTGACTTGGATTATAATGTTTTTTTTATTTGAACTTTGTTGTTTGTTGAATTACTAATGCATGGAGGCTAGATTGTATGGATCTTGTTAGATTTCTCTTCCAACTTTGTTTTATGCATAAGCAAGCTATTTTTTAATGTAATGGCTACTGATTTTTAATTAAAATATTATGTAAAAGTTCATTTAATTCAAAAACCGACCGAATTAACCGAACTTTGTTCGGTTCGGTTAATTTTTTCGAAAAAATTTTGGTTCGGTTAATGAATTTCGGGAACTTCGGATCGGCCGGTTAATCGAACCGACCGATTGAACACCCCTAACATGAATGACTCTTTGTATACAAACTTGTATCCATTTCTCAGTACGCACTGAAATTGGAGCAATGAAAGCGGTGGGAAACGTAAGGACCACTGGCGGCCTCGTTTCATGTAGTTATATTGTAGAAAATGGTTACACGTGGTTATATTGCATGAATAAAAATCAACCAATCATTTGTCCCTTTTCGGTGTCACTATTCATGCACTATACTAAAAATTATGTTTAGAGTTTAGTGTTAATCTTTAAGGTTAGAGTTTAAAAAATTAGGGTTGTGGTGTATTTTTTAGGATTTAGGATTCATGGTTTAAGATATAAAATTTAGGGTTAATGCTTAGAATTTAATTCTTAGTGTTGTGCATAGAAAGAGACACCGAAAAAAGCAGACAACTTCTTATATTGCATGGGACATGCACAACTCTTTGTATTAAAACCTCTCTATCCACTACATTAAAGACATGTTGTATTTCCAAATTTAGGGAGATTTTTCTTTGACCAAAAATATAGGGTGATCAGTATTGTATTTTTGTCTTCTGTTTTTGGCTAAAATTATTGATAAATGTTCGATGCTAAACAATTTGATTAATATTAAATACTTATCTTTTTCATGTTTAGTCATTGGTAACCGACTCATTAGTCGAGTAATCTGGATTGCGTTTTATAGAGGTTCAATATGGGGCGACACTCCCAAATCAATTTTCCATTGACAATGTCAGGATTCGGACCCTTGATTTTGCTTAAGGGACCTACCACCAGGGGGATATGTAAGGGGAGGGTGGGAAGGGCAATTGCCCCTTTACCTTTGATGGTTTAACTTCATTTTAGGTCATTGATAGTTTTGAAACCATTTCAATTAAGTATTTGCCCCTCCCAAAATTGTCTTGCATAATTTAATTTTAGGACCTTATCAATTTTAAAATTAATTGATTTAAGCATTAACCCCAATTTCTGGTTTAACTACTTGTTAAGACCTTTTAATTTTAAAATTAGTGAAATTAATGTTGGAAAAAAACATGATAAATTGGAAATTGATCAATTTCCATTTTATCATGTTTTTTCCAACAAGAAAACGCCACGATATGTAAAATTTTAGCAACATTTGCTCCAGAAATGACGTTATATATCATATTTCGTGTAGTGTGAGGCGTATTTTCTATGAGTAAAGATGGTGATTCGAATGATGAATTTATGGACTCATATTTTACTCCATGAGATCTTTACCACGATATCTCATAAGCTCAAAATGGTTGAGTGATGAATGAGAAATTGATGCTCAAAGTATAGTACTTGTGAATTGTGTAAGGGGAAAAAATGAAGAAGCCATATCCCACATTGGTAGGATATAAGTATGGGAGATGTTTCTATACACTAACCCACATGTTTATCATTGAATGACTTGGGTTGAAACTATTCCTCGCCCGCAAACATAGGGGTGAGAATCAAAGCTTGTGAAACTCATTTGGGTTGAAGGCGCACTTGCACGATGTGACATATCTTTTTGAATATTCAGAATTAAGAGGATAAACAAACCTATGGTAATCCTTTAATTCGAATATTATTCTGATATTGCTTGTGATTCAAAAAAATATATTCGAATACATATGGTATTAATGACAACTTTTCAGATACAATATTAATGACTATTATTTTTGGAATATATTGTTTCCAATTATTCTCCTATGTGAAACTCATATAAATACAGTTTAAACATACTAGGTTAAACACAACTTGAAAAATCTTTTCTCTCCTCCAATTTTTGATGATGGATAAAGGCAAGGGTATAGTTCGTGATCTCTACAACAGTGCAACTGTAGCTGATAATCTCGTTGTTGTATACTGGGAGATAGATGACCAAAGATTTCAAGCACCTCGGAGTGGCCGAAAATTTGTCTTTAAGGAAACTGCGTAGTTGCAGGCCTCAACCGATTCTAGTCGATTTCTGTCCAATTTCAGGTATTTATTTCCGTAATGTATTTCTTTAAGTTCCCTTAATAAAATGTTCTTTTTATTTTTCTTTCGTCTCAGATTGTTATACTTGTAACAATTAAATCCCAGCTCTTTTAATTTTTATGGTTTAATCACTTTTTAAGATCTCGATCGTTTCAAAAATAAACAACTTGCCCCCTCATGATTCAATCCTGGCTTCATCCTTACCTACCACCTCATCTCATAAGACTAATTGATTGTTATCAAATAGTCATATTGTTAATCAAATTTAGTTCTTGGTGTTGTGCATAGAAAGAAACACTCCAAAAAGCAGACAACTTCCTATATTGCATGGGACATGCACAACTCTTTGTATTAAAACCTCTCTATCCACTTCGTTCCATCAAAATTTGATGTGAATCCCTTTTGAAATCGACTCTACAACAACCCTATCCACTACATTAAAGACATTGTATTTCCATATTTACGGAGACTTTTCTTTGACAAAAAATATAGGGAGATCAATATTGTATTTTTATCTTCTGCTTTTGGCTAAAATTAATGATAGATGTTCGATGCTGAACAACTTGTTTTATATTAAATACATGTCTTTTTCTTGTTTAGTCATCGGTAGCCGACTCATTGGTCGAGTAATCTGGATTACGTTTTACAAAGGTTCAATATGGGGCAACCCTCTTAACCATTTTTTCCATTCACAATGCCAAAATTCGGACCTCTTATCTTACTTAAGGGACCTAACACATCATCATGCTAGACTGGCTGATTGTTGAACAAATAGACATATTTTAATAAGTAGAATGTCCTTCGGTAAGGTACACATTAAAAATCTTATCATTAATAAATTATTTATTTATTTGCAAAAAAAAACATTAAAGATACGACAAATTAGAATGGTGAAAGATTAAAAGAAGAAGAAGAAGAAAGACAAATTATTTGTTCTGTGAATAAGATTTTAAATTGAGTGCATTTTAACTAAAACCCTAATCATCCAAGAAAAATGATCTCAGACAATCAGGGGCAAAGGGTATGGATGGTTTTTGTATCAAACTTGCATGAGCAACTACACTGGCAAGGCGTTTGGCAAGTTTTCGATAGACATGGAGTGGTTGTGGATGTTTTTGTACCGAGAAAGAGAACGAGATATGGAACCGGATTTGTGTTTGTGCGTATGGGATCAAAGGCGCATACAGATTGAATCATAGAGCATTTTCATGGATTTCGGATTTACGGATCCAAACTAAGGGTAATGATGGCGCAAAGGTCGATGAGGGATACGTTTTGGAGCCGAAAATGTGATGACTTTAATTCAGGTTGAAAAAGGCGATCCAGAAACAACGGGTAAATAATGACCACACAAACAATTCAAAAGGGAATCCATTGAGGCGTTTTAACAAGGATGACGTTGAAGATGAACGGATCACAATGAAAGAGAAATCCAAGGTTGAAGAGAAATGCAAACACGTGGATGGGATTATTGATATTGTAAAATGGGAAATTTTACAGTATTGAGCCTTGGGTTTTTGCCGTCAACCCAACCAAATAGCGGATCTTGCAAATGAGATTATAAGGGCAAAATTGATAGGTTTCTCATTGATACGATTTATGAGATCACTTGTTTTATTCATGTTTGAAGATAAAGAATCGAGGAAGAGAATTTTGGAGACTAGGCATCTTGAACAATGGTTTGAAAATTTAATTGAATGGTCACCTATGTCGTCTTTGCTGAATCGAAGGGTATGGTTCTCCATTAGTGGAATTCTGATCCATGGATGGTCTGAAGAAACCTTTCAGAATATTGTAGGGTGTTGGGGCAATCTCATTAAGATTGACATTGAGACATTGACACAATCGACATTTGAACGATGTTGATTTCAGATAGAAACTAACTGGAATACACACATAGATGAAGTAATGGACCTGTATATTAACGATAACGCCTTTACAATCCGCGTTGCAGAAATTGAGGAAGCGATCGGCCCTTAGTGTGACTGTAGTTGTGAGGTGGCGAACTATTCGAATGATACAGTTAGTAATGAGGATTTGTCTAGCCTGGTTAAGGTGTCTGCGAGTGGGAGGTTAGCAAATGATACAGTGGTACCTAATTCGTTCTCATATGCGACTGTGGGATCGAGTCAAAATGAACGCATGTGGAATGGGAAAAAGAGAGAGGATTGGCGTGTGATGTGCATAACAAGTTGGATGGCGGATGAGGATGTAAGCTTTGTCCATCTTGAAGGGGAGAGTTAGCGATTTTTGGATGTTTTGTGGAGTGATGCTGTGGTGGATATACTTCCAAACAATGTGGGAGTACCGTGTGTAGAAATTGTTGCAGAAGAAGAAGGAGCTGATGATTTGAGCCCACATGCAGATGGGCTGAGGGTAGAAATTCCTAAGGCTAACAAGGTTCAAACAATTGAGTACAATGGTGATTAAAGAAGGTTGCGACAGATTTCAAAAATTGAGTTGAGTTTATTATTGCCTGGTGAGAGAAGTGAGGCTGAATCGAAGCTGGCAAAGAAGGGCATGGGTCGTCCGAAGAAAAATCCAAAACCGGTAGAGGTAATTGAAAATGGCTCTTTTTCAGATTCAGACTTCTATAACCGGAAACATGTCATTTTAAGAGAGGCGAGAGTAACTTTGAACTTGGGAAAACTGATTGGGGTGGTAACAATTAGAAACGAACAAGAAATTGTACATGACATTGCGCGTATGGTTGAAGCGTGTGAACGCCACTAATTGCGCAAATAGCTGAGATTGTTGTTGGGGAATGTGAGAGGGATTGGTTCGGCGTCGAAACTTAAATCGGTTCAGCGCCTCTTGCGACAACAAAGGTGTGAGATGTTCATTATACATGATTAGAGGTTCAAGATGATATTTATGTACAATATTTTTGAATGATTCGAGCTTTGTTTGGATTTTGGGGAATGGTGCGACAATTCTTTTTTAGCATGATTGTTGGTGTCTCGATAAACCGTTGGTTGTTGTTTTTTCGAGACTTTTCAGTTTTAGTTTGGTGAATAATTCAATGGCTTTGGTGTGTGATTTTCTTTGTATAGGTAGAATGGAGTGGTGTGGTTTCTTTCGACATAATCTCCTCCAAGCTTGTGTTTCGATTTCTATATTAACGTAAATTGTGAGGAACGACTGGTATGGAAACACACAACATCGGGGCAATTCTCGGTTGGTGCATTATATAGATTGTCAACTTCCTTTGGCCTGGAAATTGCATCAGAGGTAAGTACCATTTTGGAATCTATCTTTGTCACCTAAGATCAAATGTTTTCTATGGTTTATTTTGTTGGGAAGATTACCTACATTGCATATGTTGCGAGAAAGGGGGCTTCCACTTGTTGAACACATGTTGTGGTGCCATTGTGTAATGGGGGGAGGATAGTGTCGTCTGTTGCACTATTTTACGTGGCAGCTTTAGTCGTTAATTTTTGGTTGCTGGAAGGTGGTTGTCGTCCGCCCAGCAAGGGTTGTCGATTTTCTTCAAAGAGTTCACAGTTGAGGGCGATTTTGCATGCATTGCGATTGTTATGTGAGTCTAAGGTGAAAGTGGCACCTTTGGTGGTAATTGAATTGGATTCAAAGGTGGCGTTGTTGTGGTATTTGTACAAGGAGAATCAGCCTTGGAATTATTGGCGATGGTTCCGTTAATTTGATAAGGCACGTGAGTCGTTGTCGTGTGTGTGTTTTCACAATATGTATCTGGAAGCATATAGTTTGGCCGACTCTTTGGCGAAGGGTGGTATTGATCGCCCGTCTTGGTTTTGCTTGATGGCCTGAGTGGTTGTGTGTTTGCTTTATTTTGCTCGAGTTTGGTCTGGTATTTTAATGGGCGTTTGTTACGTATATCACACTCTTCAGTACTTTTTCCCTCCATTTAGCTGTAGGGAGGTTTTTAATGAGGCAGTTGAGTGTGAAGGCTATGTATGATTCCTTTCAATAAAATCATACGCTTTGCCGTTAAAAAACTAAAACCCTAATCTTCCTTTATTTTTTTCTTTTAACAATTTTTACCTAAGGAAAGGGAAGAAAAAAAATTGTTCACTTAATAAAAGGTTCCTTTTATTTTTCTATCCAATTTCAGGTATTTATTTATGTACTATATTTCTTTTTGTTAACTTAATAAAAGGTTCCTTTTATTTTTCTTTCTTCTCGGATTCTTATACTTGTAACAATTAAATCCCAACTCCTTTATTTTTTATGGTTTAATCACTTTTTAAGATCTTGATCGTTCTAAAAATAAACAACTTGCCCCCCTCATAATTCAATCCTAGCTTCGTCCCTACCTACCACCTCATCTCGTAAGATTAACTGATTGCTATCAAATATTCATATTTTAATCGAGTAGAATATCCTTCTGTAAGGTACCTCATTAAGAAATTTATCGTTAATAAATTAACTTTTTCTTTGCAGAAAAAACATTAACGATACGAGAAATTTAAATGATGAAAGATTAAAAGGAGGAAAAAGACAAATTATTTGTTCTGTGATTTTAGGTAGATTACATAACCATCCACCATCCACCACCGAACACCATAACCATTCACCATAAACAACACATCCAGAACACCAATACCAATCAAAGTTACATCGGAGTTGAAATTGTCTGCCGTTTTTTATGTCTTCACCCTAAAATATAAATTTAAGAATTATGGTTAAGGTTTAGAGTATTAAAGTATGGTGTATTTTTTAAGATTTAGGGTTTAGGATTTAGAATTTAATGTTAGAGCATAGAATTTAATTTTTTAGTGTTAGGGCATGAAAATGGACACCAAAAAAGTAGAGGATTTTGTTCTTTACAATGGCTCCATGTTCGATGCCTCCACAGAGCCTCGCAAGCCTTTCTTTTCTTTTCTTTTATGATTTTGTCGACGGTGATGTTAATTTTGGTGTTGGTTGCCGACCATCGGTATTTATGTTTATCATTGTTTTATCATATCCCGTTTTGATTTGTTATTTTTCTTCTGTTTTTATTCTAATTTTCAATAAAAATCTCTTTTATTTGGGTTCTTTCTTTTCGCACATTTTTGTGCATATTCGACTACTTTTGTCGCACTTTTTAACTCTGCTCTTGTGGCATGTTTCCTCTATCTAATGACACGTTGTTTGCCTACCTCTGTTGTTGATATGTGATCGTGTAGAGATTCTCACGTCGTTCGTATCTGATTTGCGATTGCTGGTAGTCTTTCAGTGGTTAATTCCCTTTTGTGATTGTTTTCCCACGTATTCAGATCTATTTTGTGAAGCAGTTTGTAAGTTTGCTTTGGTTTGCTCGACACTTCATCATTTCTAAAGCGTCTATTTGGATAAAGGGAAATGAGTACTGTTGACTATTACTAGGTTAATATGGATGATCTGTAACGATTGTAGAGCGATTAGGTGTTCTCTAAATATGAGTGCAAGTGCACACTCTTGTCAAGTTATAATATAAAATATATCATCTCCCACGAGGATTGGACAACTAACTCGAATTATAAATTCCTGCACAAAGAATATTTAAATTCACAAGTAATTTTTGGTTTGTTTAAAAGAAAAGTAAATAAACACAAGTAGTTAAGAGAAGAGATCAGATTGATAGAATGGGCCAGGTTATGCTGCTCCATAGTGTGAAACTACGTTGAATAGGTTAAGTTGTATTGCGCTACCAGACTTTGCTGCCTCGACGGAAGATGGCAGATTGGTACTTCGACGTTTTTGTTGCCTCGGTAGGTAGAACGAATGATTTGCTCGGTGGCAAACTCAGCAGACCTTCAAGGCTCGGCTGAACGCTTCGAGAATGATTCGGCTTATGGGTAAGTCAAATTATTGTTGATGCCCGCTGCAGATAATACCTGTTGGCGCGAATCTTGCAATGAACAACAACCTTTGGTTTGTCCTCTTTTAGCCGCCTTAAACCCTAACCTAGATCTAGGCTGGATTGATCAACACCTGGTATGGATGAGACCGTGCTTACTTTGTTCGTGTGTTTGACTCTCTCGATGCCAAACAAATAGATTGCTCACAATCGATCTTTCGAACTCAATTGAAAACAATGAAGAACATGAAATAATCAAACCTTGAGTTGATCGCAATAACAAACTTGAATCTAAACAACCGTTCTCACAACTACTTTACAACACAACCCAAAACCTAGAGAATTTAGAACATAATGGTGGCAAGAAAGCACAAGAGAAACTAAGCTATGCCAAGAGATCCCTATGGTCTAAAATACAAGGTAAGATCAGGTATATATAGGGCATGGCCTATGTAACCCCCTAGACCGGCCTATGCGGAATGACCAAGTCTAGTAAGGCACATCCCAATTAAAACTCAAGTGAAAAACCTGTTGGCAAATTAAATATTTATTTCGAAAGCATAACGATAGGACTCGATGAAAACCATCAAGTTAGATAAACATGTGTAGTGCATCAAGTAGTATTTCCAAAGTCAATCATAACATAGACTCATAAATGATATAGACAGCCATGACCACATAAGTAAACCCATCATATGGTTGTTACAAAAGAAGTATCAATTAGCATATCAAAATATTTTAAGTTTAATACCATACATAACAAAATATAGGCACATGTCACCCTAAAAGTACAAACGGTGAATAGAAACATTACATTAAAAAAGAATACCAAATGTGTCCATCCTCCAAGTCTCAGCTACGGGGTGGCCTATCCAAAATATCTGAAAAGGGGGAAAAAGAATTCGGTGGCGTGAGGTAGAAAGCTCAGTGTGTTCTAACAGTGCAAGTAAACGTTTGCATCATTACATAATAAATCATGTCATGCAAAACATATCTTAAAAAACATCTAAGTTTCCATGCAACCTATCTACCCTCCAACCAAACACCATGATACAGTTCACTAGAACAGTATCCTATACTGGCATTAACCCAAGCCCATTGGGCGGGGTACCATCCTAAGGAAATACCTTAGAATACAGGCGGCGCTAGTCGAAACTTAGGAACCAAAAACGGGCGGACCTAGCCGAAGCTTAGGAACCGAATACGAGCGGACCTAGCTGAAGCTTAGGATCCGAATACGAGCAGTCTTACTAACTGGATCAGGGCTGACCCGATAATCTCCACATCATACCCCAAGTGCCCCTACTAATTAGTCCAGGCAGTAACATAGTACACAATAATAACAGTTATAGCAATGCTTAACAACATATTTCCACACTGATAACCGAAAACCATATGGCATGCTTGTCATATCGGATGCTAGGGCATAGATAAAACATGTAGTACAATTGTGTTTCTTTCATAAAAAGAAAACATGCTAGTTTTATACAAAGTCAAGTTTGACAATCATGTGCACATGGTCCGTTTTATTAAAACATGTAAAACAGTAAATATGCAACAGTCATATAGCACACATGGAACATACCTCAAAAGATCAGATCGGTCGGTCGAAAGGTCTTCGAGCACTGGGATCACGCTCCGCTACAGTACTGGAACCTAAATAGACAAGGATTATTGTTACAATCAGATTTACACCTTGATCGTAATAAAATACTAAGTTTTAGGGTCGTACGAGTGACAATAGGATCACGAAAAGGTACAAATTGGGACGAGCTAGGCTGGGCGTAGGCACGATCGGGAGATCCACAAGTACATATTAAATCAGAAGATCAATATCAGTCCTTAATCATCAATTTCTCTTAAATGACATAACTTTATACATATGCATGTTCGGGTTCAGCGTCCAATTCAGAGGCTTTCGGGTTAGAATTTCGCAAAACGGGCTTCAAAATCGGACTCAGGACGTCAAAAAATATATAATAGGACTTTTCGGGAAAAGTTAACCTTTTGGTCAAAACCAACGCTGACGTCATGCTGATGTCACTTGTCCAAAGGCTGATTCGGTGAGTTGACTCACTGGATTGAATCAGGCGAGTTGACTCACCGAGTTGACTCATTGGGTTGACTCGGGCGAGTTGACTCACTAGGTTGACTCGGGCGAGTTGAATTACTTTTGACTCGGACGAGTTGACTCACTGAGTTGACTCGGACGAGTTGACTTACTGGGTTGACTCGGGCGAGTTGACTTGGTCAACGGGTCGGGTACGGGTTAACGAGTCGGGTCGGTCAACGAGTCGGGTCAGTCAACAGGTCGGGTCAGGTCGGTCAACGGGTCGGGTCGGTCAATGGGTCAGGTCAGTTTGTTTAGACCGGTTCAGGTGGCTTGATTTAATAGCCACCATCCAAGGCGGCCGGGAATCGCCTTGGACGGCCCGTGAAGCCCATGCATGGCCTTTCCTGGTTGGAAAACATTCCTGTAACGCCGAAATTAGCTCAAAAACACCCAAAACTTCAACTGAACCTATATTTAAGCCGGAATCTTGCTGGTTCTTACCAAATCGGGAGTAAATAACGCAAGGATGACGAGGCTCCGGTGACGACTTGAAAGACGACGGACGGACCCTTTGGTGGCTGGGTTTTGTTTGTCTCCGTGCGGTTAACTTCACGGTGATTGTAACGCCCTGGGTTTAGGGGTCGGGTGTTACTCGGGTAAATCGGGTTTTGGTCGTTGGCTCGCTTTATACTAAATTGGGCCTTGGTTTTATTTTAAAAGGGTTTGTGGCTCATTAAGGGCATGTTGGTAATTTTAAAAATAAGGAAAAGATAAGTAAAAGGGGATTTTAGAAACTTCTTCTCTTCTTCTTCCTCCCTTCAAAATTTCACGTCAAAACCTCCCTTAACTCCTAAACAATATTTCATCAAATTTCTTCATCATTTCAAGGGGTCTCTTCAAGGTAAGCATATTTTTTATTTCTCCTTATCATTTCCAACATTTCTATAGCTTTAGTTTTTCATAGAAATCACTTGTAAAGTTTTTGAAGTTTTGAAGTTAAAATAAGATACTTTAATGGCTATTTGATTTGTTTTTTATTTGTAGAGTTAAGATATGAACTAATCTTGCCCTAAGATACATTATATCTTCAAATGGTGGGTTTTTATCAATAACCCCGAAATGGGTTTTTGGGGTATTTTTAAAGGGGTCAAAACTTGAGTTTTGGTGTGGTTTTGTGAAAGGGAGTTGGGTTGGAGTTATAGTGATACTAGAAGGTTGTTTTGAGGTTTTTTAATGGTGTTTTGGGTGTTGGAATCATTGGTTTTCTGCTGAGTTGTTAGGGAGTACGAAAATGGGATTTATGGTATTGGCTTTGGTTTGAAATTGTAAGATTTTGGCTTGTGGTTATAGTTGGGGTTGTGGCAGTGTTTTGTGATGATTCAGTTGAATAATGTATTGTTTTTGATTGGTTAGAATCAAGGGAAACCGTCAGAGAGGCTTCGGGCACTATTCCGGGGAATTTGGAGACTTGAGTTTGGTGTGTCGGCTTCCGGTTGGGCTTCATCGGGGAGTGAAAATGTTTTGAACTTGATTTGATTTCGGAAAGGGTTCTTGAGGGGTTTTGGGTGGAGCCTAGAGGGCTAACCTAAACCCAAGTGTAAGTTCACTAATTATGCCTTGATTGTTAAGTGTTAGTGCATGAACAATTGTTGAGATATTGTGTGTGATTTGTGGATTTTCTTTACTTTCGTTGATGTTGTTGTGTAGTCGTTGTTGGTGTCGAGCCTCACGTGATGGTTGTCGTAACTACGGTGATGAGTGGTCCCACCGGTAGTGACTAGTATAAGAGTAAGGTGATGTGTGGTCTCATCGGAAAACTACTAGTTGAACGGTGATGTGTGGTCCCACCGTGTGTTTTGGTTGTGCATGTGCAAACCATGTAGTTGTGTTGTTGTGTTACTTTTCGTGCATTCAAATGGTTTACTTATCATTTAAGAAATGTGTTTTGAAAACTACATGATTGATGAGTTTTAAGAGCTTCACTCACTAAGCTATCAAGCTTACGCTCTCCTTTTTCCAACATGTAGATCGTTAGAGTTGGGAAGGCAAGTGGGCAAGGGAGGAGCTTTTTGGAGTTCTCGAGTAGCTCAAGTACGATTTAAGTAATTGTAATATTGCCAAGACATTGGGGGTATTAGACTTGTATGGAGTTGGAGTTCAAACTCCTTTGTTGGCTTTTGATGTCCTAGCATGTTTGAATTGTTGATGCCATGTGGATGTTTGAGCATTGTTAGACTCGTATGTGTTGGTTTGATGTTAATGCCTTTGATGTGGCTTGTAATCTTTGGTTATGATGTTACTTATGTGATGTCTAAAAAGCATGTGAAACCTTACTATGAAATGCCTATGTGTGTGTTTAATGTCTATGGATGAAACAGTGAAGTCATGTATGTTTTTATGCAAGTTTCCTACCTAAGTGCCTATCTTGTGTTAGATGCCACGTTTGTTCGGTTAAGTAGCATCATATGCTTAATATTGGTTGCTAAATGATGTATGAGTGTTGGTATGTTACTAGACGAGTCGTAAAATGCATCTAAAGTTGAGTCTTGGTTTGTTTTGCATCTAAATTGAGTCTTGCAGTGCTGGGCGTATCGGTACGCCCAAGGGCCGTATCGATAGGGTCCTACACTTTGGGGCTCATTTTAAGCCTAGCGTATCGGTACACGGGGGTGTATCGATGGGCCTTAGGCTGGTGCCAATGTTGGGGGTGTTGAACCACAGGCGGGTCAGGGTCCAGCGGGCGCGGACATGACCCGTTTGATTCAGACCATAACCGGAGCCTTTCAGACAGCTTTGGCCGGTGTACAAGCTGCAGCACCACCTCAGGGTGCGGGGACAGGATTTCCCCTAGAGAGGCTCCGTAGTTTGGGCGGAGTTGAGTTCCGTGGGATGACTTCTGAGGGTTCAGAGGCGTGGCTTTAGAGTACCACACGCATCTTGGGTTAGATGGAATGCTCAGACGCCCGTAAGTTGGGTTGCATTGTCTCCTTGCTTCAGGGGGACACATATACTTGGTGGACCACTATTACTTCGGGTATGGCCGAAGCGGATATCACGTGGGAGTTCTTCAGAAATGCCTTAAAGAGGAAGTATCTCGGAGTTTGATATTTGGATGAGAAGAAGAGGGAGATCATGGCCTTGGTTCAGGGTAACAAGACCGTGTCAGAGTACGAGGTTCAGTTTGTGAGATTGAGCAACTATACACCTGAGTTGGTTCCTAATGAGAGGGAACAGTGTAAGCGTTTTCGATATGGGTTGACTAGAGACGTGAAGACCTACATGCTTGCCTCTCACTACACTAAGTTTGATGTTTTGGTCTCTAGGGCCAAGGATATTGAACAAAACTTAGGCTCCGGTGCTCGTGCTAGTGGGCTGGATTCCAGGAAGAGACACGCGAATTGGGATAGAGATCATGCCAAGAGGCATAGAGATAAGAGGTATCAGCCTGATTCGAGGCATAGGGGCGGTAACTATGGATGAGGCCATCAGGGCCAAGGAGCTATTGTACACACTCCGAAGTGCACTAGATGCGGGAGACGCCACCAGGGTGAGTGTACGGGTACCTTTGGGCCATGTTGAAATTGTGGTTCCCGAGATCATATGAGGCGTAACTGTCCTCACCCGGCTAAAGGCGGACCGACTCCAGCTAGGGGTTTTGAGCATCAGAGAGGTCGTGGGCGCGATCATGGTAATTTTCAGCCGAGGAACGAGGTTCAAAGGAACTTGGCTCATGTAGTAGCAGTTCAGCCTGAGGGTGGAGGACCGGCTAGGGTGTATGCTCAGTGAAAGGCTGGGAATGACACGAATGTCATTGCAGGTAATTTCTCGTTACAGTCTTTGAGTTTTCTTTCTTTGATAGATTCGGGGTCGACACATTCTTATATCGCAAGGTCATTAGGATTACCATGTGAGTGGTTAGAGGTAGTTGTAAATGTTACTAGCTCTTTTGGTTATACAATGGTAGTTAGGAAAATGTATAGGAGGTGTCCCTTGATGGTTCAGGGCCACGTGTTTCCGGTTGATATGATGGAGTTACCGTTCTACGATTTTGACGTGATTTTGGGCATGGATTGGCTCGTAGAGCATAGAGCTGGGGTTAACTTTGAGACTAAGAGAGTCTCATTGAGGCTTACATATGACTTTGAGGTTGTGGTGGTTGGTGAGAATGTTAGGTTCTTGTCCAATGTTGTTTCTACTTTGGAAGCTAAGAAGTTGTTGATTTCGGGTTGTCAGGCTTATTTGGCTTATGCGATGAATCTAAATATGGGTGAGGTTAGACCGCAAGACATCAGGGCAGTATGTGATTTTCCAAGTGTTTTTTCGGAAGAGTTTCCGGGTTTGCCTCCAGATAGAGCAGTTGAGTTTGCTATTGAGACGTATTCCGATTCTGCACCGGTGTCTATTGCTCTGTATAGAATGGCACCGAAAGAGTTGAAAGAGTTGAAGACACAGCTTCAGGAGTTGTCCGATAGAGGTTTCATTAGACCTAGTATTTCTCCGTGGGGTGCTCCGGTCTTGTTTGTGAAAAAGAAAGACGATAGTATGAGGATGTGTATAGATTATAGGCAGTTGAACAAAGTGACAGTGATGAACAAGTACCCTTTGCCTAGGATAGATGACTTGCTTGATCAGTTGAGAGGTGCTTCAGTGTTTTCGAAGATTGACTTAAGGTCCGGATACTATCAGTTGAAGGTGAAAGATGTGGACATACCGAAAACAGCTTTCCGTACACGATATGAGCACTATGAGTTCGTGGTGATGCCTTTCGGGTTGACTTACGCTCCAGCAGCTTTCGTGGATATGATGAACCGTGTGTTTCACGAGTTTTTGGACAGGTTTGTGGTAGTGTTCATAGATGACATCTTAGTATACTCTAGGACCGAGGAGGAGCATGATGAGCATTTGTGGTTAGTGCTTCAGACCTTGTTTAAGAATCAGTTGTATGCCAAGCTAAGGAAATGTGAGTTTTGGATTAGGGAGGTAGTCTTCCTAGGTCACGTGATCTCGGCTAAGGGGATTAGTGTGGATCCTAAGAAGATTGAAGCCATAGTGAGTTGGAAACAACCGAAGTCAGTGACAGAAATCCGTAGTTTCCTAGGTTTGGCGGGATATATAGGAGATTTGTTGAGGGATTTTCTAAGATAGCGACTCCTTTGTCTAAGTTGCTTCAGAAGAATGCCCCATATGAGTGGTCAGATGCAAGATAACAAGTGTTTGAGAAGTTGAAGAAAGCTTTGACCGAAGTTCCTATTTTGATTCAACCTGAACCGAGAAGTGAATTTGTGGATTATAGTGATGCATCATACGTAGGTTTGGAATGTGTACTTATTCAAGAAGGTAAGGTGGTAGCTTATGCTTCGAGGCAGTTGAAAGTTCACAAGAAGAACTATCCCACCATGATATAGAGTTAGCCGCAATAGTGTTTGCGTTGAAGATCTGGATACACCGCCTTTATGGTGAGAAGTGCACCATATATACTAACCACAAGAGTTTGAAGTACTTAATGTCTCATAAGGGGTTGAACCTTAGGCAACGTAGGTGGTTAGAGCTTCTTAAGGACTATGACCTTACGATAGAGTACCATCCGGGTAAGGCAAACGTAGTGGCTGATGCTTTGAGTAGAAAAGTGGCAGTTGAGTTGCGAGCTATGTTTGCGAGATTGAGTGTGTCCAAGGATGGTGGGTTGATAGCCGATCTCAAGGTTAAGCCTTCGTTAGCTCAGTTGATTCGAGAGAAGCAGTTGCGAGACGAGTCTTTGACACCTCACGTGCAAGATATAGCTGAGGATAGGCCTACCAATTTTCGTTTTGGTGAGAACGGAATCCTGTGTTACAAGGATAGGATAGTGGTTCCGGAAGATGCCGAGTTGAGATGTACGATCTTGAACGAAGCTCATAATAGTCCTTTTGCTATGCATCCGGGTAGTACGAAGATGTATCGTGGGTTAAAGGAAGAGTATTATTGGGTTGGGTTGAAGAAGGATGTGGCCGAGTTTGTGAGTAAGTGTATGGTTTGTCAGTGAGTCAAGGCCGAGCATGAGTTTCCTTCAGGGTTGTTACAACCGTTAAAGATTCCGGAATTGAAGTGGGAACATATCACCATGGACTTCGTGTCAGGGTTACCGTTGACTCCTTCGAAGAAAAATTCAGTGCGGGTGGTAGTCGATAGATTTACTAAGTGTGCTCACTTCATACCCATTCATACTACCTACACCTTAGATAAGTTGGCCGATCTGTATATCTGTGAGATAATGAGACTACATGGGGTACCGAAATCGATTGTGTCAGACCGAGATCCGAGGTTTACAACTAGATTTTGGGAGTGTCTGCATCGTGCCTTGGGCACATGGTTGAACTTCGGTACTTCGTATCATCCGCAGTCAGATGGTAAGTCAGAGAGGGTGATTCAGGTGTTGGAGGACATGTTGAGGTGTTGTATCATCAATTTTCAGGGGTCTCGGGAGAAACATCTACCGTTAGTAGAGTTTGCATACAACAACAGTTATCAGGCTAGTATTCAGATGGAACCGTATGAAGCTCTGTATGGTAGGAAGTGTAGGACTCTGATTTGTTGGGCCGAAGCTGAACGGAAGCTTGTACCGATGCCCGATTTGCTTAAGGGCACTACCGAGAAGGTAAAGTTGATATGTGATCGTTTGAAGGCAGCTTCAGGCTGACAGAAGTCGTATGCCGACTTAAAGAGGAAAGAGATAGAGTATGATGTGGGTGAGAAAGTGTTTTTGAAAGTTTCACCTTGGAAGAAGGTGATGAGGTTTGGAAGGAAATGTAAGTTGAGTCCGAGATTCATTGGACCTTATGAGGTAGTTGAGAGGATTAGTCCCGTTGTGTATAGATTGAGGCTCCCGACCGAGCTAGAGAAGATTCATGATGTGTTCTACGTCTCGATGCTCCGAAGGTATAGGTTGGATCCATCTCATATAATTCTAGTGGAAGAGATTGAGTTGAACCCCGACTTGGCCTATGACGAAGAACCGGTTGAGATTCTCACTATAGACAAGAAAGTGTTACGTGGAAGGTCCATCGAGTTAGTCAAGGTTTTGTGGAGACACCAAGGTGTGGAGGAAGCTACTTGGGAGAGAAAGGAGGACATGGAAAAACAGTTTCCGTACCTCCTTTCATCAGGTAATTTCGGGGACGAAATTCCTTAAGTGAAGGAGAGTTGTAACGCCCCAGGTTTAGGGGTCGGGTGTTACTCGGGTAAATCAGGTTTTGGTCGTGGGCTCGCTTTAAACTAAATTGGGCCTTGGTTTTATTTTAAAAGAGTTTGTGGCTCATTAAGGGCATGTTGGTAATTTTGAAAATAAGGAAAAGATAAGTAAAAGGGGATTTTAGAAACTTTTTCTCTTCTTCTTCCTCCCTTCGAAATTTCACGTCAAAACCTCCCTTAATCCCTAAACACCATTTCATCAAATTTCTTCATCATTTCAAGGGCTCTCTTCTAGGTAAGCGTATTTTTTATTTCTCCTAATCATTTCCAACATTTCTATAACTTTAGTTTTTCATAGAAATCAGTTTTAAAGTTTTTGAAGTTTTCAAGTTTTGAAGTTAAAGTAAGAAACTTTAATGGCTATTTGTGTTGTTTTTGATTTGTAGAGTTAATATATGAACTAATATTTCAAGGGATCAAAACTTGAGTTTTGGTATGGTTTTGTGAAAAGGAGTTAGGCTGGAGTGATAGTGATACTAGAAGGTTGTTTTGAGGTTGTTTAATGGTGTTTTAGGTGTTGGAATCATTGGTTTTCTGTTGAGTTGTTAAAGAGTACGAAAATGGGATTTATGGTATTGGCTTTGGTTTGAAATTGTAAGATTTTGGCTTGTGGTTATAGTTGGGGTTGTGGCAGTGTTTTGTGATGATTAATTTGAATAATGTATTTTTTTATTGGTTAGAATCAAGGGAAATCGTCAGAGAGGCTTCAGGCACTATTCCGGGGAATTTGGAGACTTGAGTTTGGTGTGTCGGCTTTCGGTTGGGCTTCATCGGGGAGTGAATATATTTTGAACTTGATTTGATTTCGGAAAGGGTTCTTGGGGGTTTTGGTGGAGCCTAGAGGGATAACCTAAACCCAAGTGTAAGTTCACTAACTATGCCTTGATTGTTAAGTATTAGTGCATGAACAATTTTTGAGATATTGTGTGTGATTTGCGGATTTCTTTACTTCCGTTGATGTTGTTGTGTAGTCGTTGTTGCCGTCGAGCCTTACGTGATGCTTGTCGTAACTACGGGGATGAGTGGTCCCGCCGGTAGTGACTAGTAGAAGAGTAAGGTGATGTGTGGTCCAATCGGAAAACTACTAGTCGAACAGTGATGTGTGGTCCCACCGTGTGTTTTGGTTGTGCATGTGCAAACCATGTAGTTGTGTTGTTGTATTACTTCTCGTGCATTCAACTGGTTTACTTATCATTTAAGAAATGTGTTTTGAAAACTACATGATTGATGAGTTTTTAGAGCTTCGCTCACTAAGCTATCAAGCTTACGCTCACCTTTTTCCAACATGCAGATCGTTAGAGTTGGGAAGGCAAGTGGGCAAGGGAGGAGCTTTTTGGAGTTCTCGAGTAGCTCAAGTATGATTTAAGTAATTATAATAATGCCTAGACATTGGGGGTATTAGACTTGTATGGAGTTGGAGTTCAAACTCCTTTGTTTGCTTTTGATGTCCTACCATGTTTGGATTGTTGATGCCATATGGTTGTATGAGCATTGTTTGACTCGTATGTGTTGGTTTGATGTTAATGCCTTTGACGTGGCTTGAAATCTTTGGTTATGATGTTGCTTATATGATGTCTAAAAAGTATGTGAAACCTTGCTATGAAATGCCTATGTGTGTGTTTATTGCCTATGGATGAAATGGTGAAGTCATGTATGTTTTTATGCAAGTTTCCTACCTAAGTACCTATCTTGTGTTGGATGCCACGTTTGTTCGGTTAAGTAGCATTGTATGCTTAATATTGGTTGCTAAATGATGTATGAGTGTTGGTATGTTACTAGACGAGTTGTAAAATGCATCTAGAGTTGAGTCTTGCTTTTTTTTGCAGCTAAATTGAGTCTTGCAGTGCAAGGCTTATCGGTACGCCCAAGGGCCGTATCGATACAGTCCTACACTTTGGGGCTCAGTTTAAGCCTAGTGTACCTGTACACGGGGGTGTACCGATACGTCAAAAGCTCTATGGAAATCTGAGAAATTAACGAGGTATTAGCGTATCGGTACGAGTATTGGGTGTATCGGTACGATTTTTATCGTTTGATCGTGAGAAGTTGACCTTTGATGGCGTATAAGTACGATCAACCAGTGTACCGATACGGTCTCCCTAGGTTGACTTTGGGTAGTTGACCAAGTCAAGGCGTATCGATACGGTCTCCTAGCGTATCGATACGACCTATTGTAAAAATTAAAATGGGCTGTTGAATTGCTTGTTTTGATTTCTTCGCATCGCTTCGTTGTCTGTCCACTATCGTATCTCATGAAGGATGTATGAATTCCTTTAGACAAGATAATGTTTAAAAGAAATTTTCTAGGGTTGCTAACCGAGGTAGGACATTAAAGGGTTTCACTTCAGTTTTCCCCGTGTAACCTACTCGGACCGGTCTGTCGCCCAGACTGGGACGAGGGGGTTACAGTGATGCTGGCGCGACGAACGGACGTCGATCGACGCCGAAAATGTCGAACAACAGAGGTGACGCAAGTTTAGGTCGTAGCCAAACATTTCGACTGCTCTCAATGGCGCACATCGAGGAATTAGGGCGAGTGGCGGTTGTGGTTTTGACTGGGAAGGGGTGGCGGTCACTCTGACAGTGGCAGTACAAGAAACGGCGCAGAGGTGGAGGTGAACGGACGACGGTCGGTTCGATTAAGGAAATAAAAATAAAAACAACAATAAGGGTGGGGGTTTCTGGAAACTTTTTGGGAAGCAAACCTAATTAGTTCACATTCAATATGGTAGGTATGATATTTTAACTTTATTAATATTTTATGTCGAAGTGTAAAAACCATTTGTTTAAAATAAACTAAGGGTATTTTATAGCCAAGAGCTTACTTAGGTCAATTTGATGGGCTTCCGGCTGAACACGTAGAGGTTGTGGGTTTGATTCCCACAACCCTTACTTCCTCTTTTTTATTTCCATTTTATTTTTCATTTTTAAGGGTGTTACAACTCTCCCGCCTTAAAAAAGAAATTTGGGCCTCGAAATTTACCTGAGTTGAACAGATGCGGGAACTGCTCTTCCATTGACTCAAGAGTCTCTCATGTAGCCTCTTCAGAACCACGATTACTCCACAGCACTTTAACCATAGGAATACACCAATTCCTCAGAATTCTCTCATCTTGATCCAAGATCCGAATGAGTTTCTCCTCATAACACAAATCTGGTCTCAACTCCACATTCTGTACCTGAATAACATGGCTCGGATCTGGGTGGTACTGCCTCAACATAGATACATTAAATACATCATGAATACGGCTAAGCTGAGGAGGCAACTCAAGCTGATAAGAAACAAGCCCGACTCTCTTCCGGATACGGTACGACCCGATAAATCTCGGACTCAATTTGCCTTTGCGCCCAAATCTCAAAACTTTTTTCCATGGAGACACCTTTAGAAAAACCTGATCACCAACCTTGAACTCAATGTCTTTCCTCATTCTATCAACATAGGATTTCAGTCTATCAAAAGCATCTTTCAGACGGTTACGTATCAATCTGACGATCTCCTCGGTCTCTCGAACCAATTCTGGGCCTAAGGTCTTCTTCTCATACAACTCTGTCCAACAGATGGGAGTACGAAACTTTCGACCATACAGAGCCTCGTACGGTGCCATGTGGATACTAGCCTGATAGATGTTATTGTATGCAAACTCAGCCAAGGGCAAGAAATCCTCCCAACTACCACGGAAATCAATCACACATCCCCGTAACATGTCCTCAAGAATCTGAATAACCATCTCTGATTGTCCATCTGTCTGTGGATGTAAGGATGTACTTAAATTTAGACGGGTATCTAAAGCACTGTGCAAGGCCAACCATAATCGAGAAGTAAACCTCAGATCCTGATCAGAGATGATAGATAGAGGTACCCCATGTAGTCTGACGATCTCAGAGATTTACAGTTTAGCCAGCTTCTCCAAAGAGTAGGTGACTCGAACTAGAATAAAATGAGCTGACGTGTGAGTCGGTCAACAATTACCCAGATAGAATCCTTTTTAGAAGATGTCAGAGGAAGCCCTGTAACAAAATCCATCGTGACACGTTCCCATTTCTACTCGGGGATCTTAATGGGCTGCAATAAACCAGAAGGATGCAAGTGTTCTGCCTTAACCTGCTGGCAAGTCAAACACCGAGATACATAATCTGAAATGTCCTTCTTCATACCTTCCGAACGATATTTTTGCCTCAGCTTTTGGTACAACTTGTCCCCACCGGGATGCATAGAATAAGGGCTGTTATGAGCCTCACTAAGAATAGCCCGCTTCAACTCGGCTTCATCAGGTACACAATAACGACCCTTGAAGCACGAGACTCCATCCTGATCAAAGGCATAGATAGAAGTAGATCCCTGTTCGACCTGCTATATGAAAGGGAGTAAGGAACTGTCTAGAAGTTGTTTGGCCCTAATTTCCTCGGCCAATGTCGGCTTAATCTGCAGCTCAGCTAGTAAACTGCCATCACTGTATATACTCATCCTGGAAAACTAGGATCTCAAGTCTGATATAGTCTTAAGACTCAAAGCATCAACAACAATATTAGCCTTCCCTGGGTGGTACTCAATCACACTATCATATTCCTTAAGAAGCTCAATCCAACGGCGTTGTCTCAGATTAAGCTCTCTCTGTGTAAGAATGTACTCCAGGCTCTTGTGATCTGTATAGATATAACAGTTCTCTCCGTATAGATAGTGTCTCCAAATCTTCAGGCAAAGACCACAACGGCTAGCTCCAGATCATGGGTAGGATAATTACACTCATGCGGTCTCAACTGACGAGACGCATAAGCTATTACTCTGCCATCCTGCATCAAAACACATCCAAGTCCGGAGCGTGATGCATCACTATAAACTGCAAAATCCTTCCCAGACTCGGCCTGCGTCAAAACTTGAGCTTGCGTTAGAGCTGTCTTCAACCTCTCGAAACTATCCTGCTGAGCATCTGTCCAGATGAAAGGAATATCCTTCCTCAATAGCTTCGTCAAGGGAGCGGAAATAATGGAAAATCCCTCGACGAAACGCTTGTAATACCCATCTAAACCCAATAAACTACGAATCTCGGAAACATTCTTTTGTTGCTTCTAACTCACAATGGTCTCTATCTTGCTCGGACAACCTGAATACCCTGAGCCAATTCCACATGCCCTAGAAATGTCACCTCGTTGAGCAGAAATTCACACTTGCTCAACTTGTCATACAATTTGTGTTCTCTAAAAGTCTGCAGAACAATCCTCAAATGCTCAACATGTTCTACTTCAGTTCGAGAGTAGACTAGGATGGCATCAATGAATACCACCACAAACTGATCCAAATAGGGCCGGAACACACAGTTCATCAGATCCATAAAGGCGACAGGAGCATTAGTCAGAATAAAAGGCATCACTAAAAACTCATAATGCCCATATCTGGTGCGAATGACCATCTTTGCTACATCAGACCCCTTTATCTTAAGCTGAGAGTACCCGGAACGAAGATTAATCTTCAAGAAAACTGTGGCTCCCCGAAACTGATCGAACAAGTCATCAATCCTGGGCAGAGGATACTTATTCTTAACTGTCAACTTGTTCAGCTTACGGTAATCAATACACAGTCTGAGAGAACCAACTTTTTTCTTTACGAAAAGAACATGAGCTCCCTAGGGCAAAGAGCTAGGTCAGATAAAGCCTCGGTCGAGGAGCTCTTGCAACTGAATCTTCGGCTCCTTAAGCTTCTTAGGAGCCATATGATAATGGTTCATAGATACTGGTGCAGAGCCCAGATAGATCTTAATCTCAAACTCGACATCCCTATCCGGAGGTAATCTAGGTAATTCCTTGGGAAAGACATCAGGAAACTCGTTAATAGTACGAATCTCCTCAATCTTTGACAAAGAACCTTGGTATTCAAGAAACAAGCGATGGAAGTCTGATAGCCCTTCCGGATCATCTTTTCGACATCCAAAGCAGATATCACATTAGACAGATACCATTGGCGCTCACCAATAAGAACCACCGTACGATCATCAGAAGTCTTCAAAACTGCTCTCTTGGACTAACAATCTAGGTTAACCCGTTGTTCAGTCAACCAATCCATGCCAAGAATATGATCAAACTCTTCTAATAGTAGTTGCATAAGGTCAACTAGAAAGATTTCCCCTTGCACCTCGAGAGGACATCGCCTGAAAACCTTATTTACAACCATATACTGACCCACTGGACTCATAACAGTAACTGCAATCTCGATGATCTCATCTGCAATCTAGAGGTCTCGGGACACAAATCTCGATACATAAAAATGGGTAGAACCATTGTCAAGTAATGCAAATTATTGAACAAAAAATATAGTGAATGTACCTGCAATGACGTCTGGCTCATCTCTGTCATCACGACGTCTAGTAGCATAAACAATTGTAGGTTGTCTGGCCTCAGTCATGACTGGTCCCCCACTCTAATGTGATCGGCCTCTACTATCAAATCTAGCAGAAGACCCGGGAGCTCTACTCTGATAATGCCCTAAACCCGATGTCTGAATAGATGCCTGTGAACGAGCTGGAGTCTGGGATCGTGTAGGGGTTTGAAAAGATGATCTATCTACAGAAAGTGGGAGTGGACAATCTTTCTTGAAATGGTCAGTGGATACATATCGGAAGCAAGCACCTGACATCTTCCTACACTCCCCTCGGTGAAGTTTACCATAATACTCACATACAGGTAAGAGAGTGGACCCTCATGAATCACCCCGACTAACTGATGGGCCCTGCTGTACTGTAGGCCAATAACTCGAACCACCTCCCTGATACATGGTGCGAGCCCTCTTATCAGAGCACGCGTGAGACTCTCCCTGTCTAGAATATCTCGAAGATCGATCTCGCCGTCGATCCTTGCCTCTATCTCGATCTCCATCTCTACTACTCTGACTAGCTATCAAGATCTCCATTTGTTCTGCAGTCTTAGTCTGGTCTACTAAATCTTCAAACATCTGATCATGGTGGGTAGCCACTCGATCACGTATCTCAATATGAAGGCCCTCCAAGAACTTGTCGCATTTGTCTTTCTCTGGAAAACCAAGCCAGTACCATATTTCGAAAACTCTAGAAATTGTATCTCATACTCAGCCACTGTCATGGTACCCTGCACCAAGTCTTTAAAAGCCTGGCGTCTCTCTCTCAAGAACCGCTCGCCTAGAAAACGATTCCTAAAGTGTTCCTTAAAGAAATCCCATGTCAGTCGATCAAAAGGAACACTACTCATGATGGACTCGCACCAGGTGTGGGCATTCCCATTCAACATATACTTTCTGGATGGCTCAAAACCCAACTCACCCATACGTCTCTCGATGTCGTATAACCACTCCTCAGCCTCGGTCGGTGGTCAACTAAGAGAACCCCAGAAGGTCTTGATCCCATTGGCAATCAGGGTCTGGGAGATAGGAACTTCAAGTATGACTCCTGAAACTCTGACTACTCCCTGAATCAACTGGAGAAACTATCTACTCAAGGTCTCATCAATAACTCCAGTCATAGGCTCGGGCCCAGAAATAGTAGCTCCTCTGAACGGAGTAGTCATGCTGATACTAGGAGTAGGCAATGGAACAGTGGGAGTAGGTGTAGGAGCAGTCGGGACAAATCTCGGAGTAGTCGAAGCAACTGCAGCAGCTGAAGAACCACGAGGGGTAGGAGGATCTATAGATGTCGAAGGGTCAACTGCAGTTGTAGCCTACGAGGGGTAGCATCTGAAGAACCGGATCGTCTATCGGGTCTGCAAATCTAACTGGTCGACCACACCTACGAGCGGGCCGACGCCCCCTTCCGGTGCTCATCTCAGAGAATCTCTACAAAGAATAAAACCTAAGAATAGTTTATGACACTGGAGAATCGAACACAATTAAACATGTAAAGTTGGGTGACATGGCCTCTTTTCACAATACTTTGTAAAGCGTTCAAAAATAGTATTTAAAAGGACTTGTCCACAATCCGAGGTTTTAAAACCAAAAGCTCTGATACCAACTAAATGTAACCCCCTAGACCGGCCTATGCAGAATGACCAAGTCTAGTAAGGCACATCCCAATTAAAACTCAAGTGAAAAACCTGTTGGCAAATTAAATATTTATTTCGACAGCATAACGGCGTGACTCGATGAAAACCATCAAGTTAGATAAACCTGTGTAGTGCATCAAGTAGCATTTCCAAAGTCAATCATAACATAGACTCATAAATGATATAGGCAGCCATGACCACATAAGTAAACCCATCATAGGGTGGTTACAAAATAAGTATCAATTAGCATATCAAAATATTTTAAGTTTAATACCATACATAACAAAATATAGGCACATGTCATCATGAAAGTACAAATGGTGGATAGAAACATTACATTAAAAAATAATACCAAATGTGTCAATCCTCTAAGTGTCTGCTACGGGGGTGGCCTATCCAAAATAACTGAAAGGGGGAAAAAGAATTTAGGGGCGTGAGCTAGAAAGCTCAGTATGTTCCAACAGTGCAAGTAAAACATTTGCATAATTACATAATAAATCATGTCATGCAAAACATATCGTAAAAAACATCTAAGTTTCCATGCACCCTATCTACCCTCCAACCGAACACCATGATACAATTTCCCAAAATAGTATCATATACTAGCATTAACCCAAGCCCATTGGGCGAGGTACGATCCTAAGGAAATACCTTAGAATACGGGTGACCCTAGTCGAAACTTAGGAACCGACAACGGGCGGACCTAGCCGAAGCTTAGGAACCGAATACGGGCGGACCTAGCCGAAGCTTAGGATCCGAATATGAGCGGTCTTACCAGTTGGATCAGGGCTGAGCCGATAATCTCCACACCATACCCCAAGTGCCCCTACTAATTAGTCCAGGCAGTGACATAGTACGCAATAATAACAGTTATAGCAATGCTTAACAACATATTTCCACACTAATAACCGGAAACCATAGGGTATGCTTGTCATATCGGATGCTAGGGCATAGTTCAAACATGCAGTACAAACGTGTTTCTTTTATAAAAAGAAAACATGCTAGTTTTATACAAAGTCAAGTTTGACAATCATGTGCACATGGTCTGTTTTATTAAAACATATAAAGCATGTAAAACAATAAATATGCAACAATCATATAGCACACATGGAACATACCTCAAAAGATCATATCGGCCGGTCGAAAGGTCTATCGAGCATTGGGATCACGCTCCACTACAGTACTGGAACATAAATAGACAAGGATTATGGCTACAAATAGATTTACACCTTGATCATAATAAAATACTAAATTTTAGGGTCGTACGAGTGACGATAGGATCAGGAGGTAGTACAGATCGAGACGAGTTGGGCTGGGTGTAGGCACAATCGGGGGATCCATGAGTACCTATTAAGTCAGAAGATGAATATCATTCCTTAATCATCAATTTCTCTTAAATGACATAACTTTATACATACGCATGTTCGAGATCAACCTCTAATTCGGAGGCTTTCGGGTAAGAATTTAACGAAACGATATTCAAAATCGGACTCAGGACGTCGAAAAACATAAAATAGGACTTTTCGGGAAAAGTTGACTTTTTGGTCAAAGTCAACACTGACGTCAGCGATCAAAGTCAATACTAATGTCATGCTAACATCACTGGTCCAAAGGCTGACTCGGCGAGTTGACTCACTGGGTTGACTCGGGCAAGTTGACTCTGACGATTTGCCTTTGGCGAGTTGACTCAGTCAAAGGGTCGAGTCGGTCAACAAGTCGGGGCAGTCAATGAGTCGAGTTGGGTCGGTCAACGGGCCGGGTCGGTTTGTTTGGACCGGTTCAAGTGGCTCGGTTCAAGGCCAGACCGAGTTTGAGTCGGCCGGTTTAACATCCACCATCCAAGGTGACCGAGAATCGCCTTAGACGGCGCGTGAAGCCCACGCGCGACCTTTCCCGGTCGGAAAACATTCCCGTAACGCTGAAATTAGCTCGAAAACACCCAAAATTTCAATTGAACCTAGATTTAATTCAGAATCTTGTTGGTTCTTACCAAATAGGGAGTAAATGGCGCAAGGATGACGAGGCTCCGGTGACGGCTTGAAAGACGACAGACATACCCTTTGATGGCTGGGTTTTGTTCATCTCCGCATAGTTAACTTCACAGTGGTGCTGGCGCAAGGAACGGACGTCGATCGGTGCCAGAAATTTCGATCAACAGAGGTGACGCGAGTTTGGGTTGAAGTCGAACGTTTCGACTGCTCTCAACGACGCACATCAGGGAATTAGGGCGAGTGGCGGTTGTGGTTTTGATTGGGAAGGGGCAGCGGTCACTTTGACGGTGGCAGTGCAAGAAACGGCGCGGTGGTTTAGGTGAACGGACGGCGGTCGGTTCGATTAAGGAAATAAAAATAAAAATGAAGATAAGGGTGGGGGTTTCTAGAAACTTTTTTGGAAGCAAACCTAATTAATTCACATTCAATATGGTAGGTAGGATATTTTAAGTTTATTAATATTTTATTTCAAAGGGTAAATAACATTGGTTTAAAATAAACCAAGGGTAGTTTATAGCTAAGAGCTCACTTAGCTCAATTGGTTGGGCTTCTGGCTGAACACGCAGAGGTTGTGGGTTTGTTTCCCACAACCCTCACTTACTTTTTTTTCCATTTCATTTTTCATTTTTAAGGGTGTTACAACTAGGTTAAGTTATCCTTGGAGTATAAGTCTTCTTCATGACAAACTAGCTTTTGCATTGAATGCATCCTTTAATTCTGACTTCTTTGACTTGAATTTGGACTCCTCTTGTTGTTGCCTTGTGCCGCAAGCAAGCCTCGATCTTCTCCTTTGACGGCTCTGTCTATTATTTCCGGCATTAGTAAATTGCATGGATGGGCTCATTGGACTCTCAAAATTATGCTCTATCAATCGCACTCCAATTCACCAATTCCTTAAGTTACCGCCATGGGCGGTAGATATGGCGGCGGTGGCTACTCGACAGTATCTTTCTCTGTGTTGAACTGCTTCAGCACAACTCATTGGTTTGCTGCCTCAGCATCAGTTCCTCTGATTTCTCCTCCTCCTGATAGCTTCTAGCATCTGAAACTAAAACTAAACTAAAACAATATCTTTTCTTACCAAATCAAAGATATTCAACAAAAACAAGGCAAAGCAAAGAATACTGTAAATAATGCATGCATGTACCTAAATATGCACATGAGAACAACAATAATATGAGATGGAATGCATACAAAATATAGGACTTATGAGTACTTTACAACAACCCAATTTCTGGGTTAATTTTGTGGATCCTAGATTCAGGTCAGATATTTTAATTCAAGTATTAAATTGAAGGAATGCGATTTTGGAAGATTAATTTTAAAGTAAGTGATAATCGTTTTGTGTAAGTATTGAAGGTAGAGGCTTATGATGCAATTAATGTATTATGTTTTGGAAGAGGATATTTTGAATTAGGTAGGGAGAAAGAGAGAGAGAAAATTAGATTTTATATTCCTTTCTGGTCTCTTCCTTTTTCATCTTTTCTTTACTCTTTTTCCTCTCTTTTTCTCTTCAAATTTCAAACTTCGATCTACCGAGATCCGATCGCCTGTTGTCGATACATCCACTATCATTGAATTCATCTCATCGAGACTAGATTTTTGGTACTACCGGTGTCGCCACTAGAGCCACCGTCAGAGGGGTGAGCAAAAAGAAGATTCAATCGGCCAAGATGAGGTTGTTCTGGCGTCCAAAAAAAATTGGAGGGCACTATCGTGTTCACTGACGTCGGGACAAAGGGATTGGAGCTTGTCACAACCATTTGACCGTTAGAGGCACAACAAGCACCACACGCGCTGACGCATATGCGTGGGCATGCACCAACTGTAGAGGGTGGTGCACATATGCTTCTATACACCGCACCGTAACGGATTTCGCTCACCTAGGTACACTATAAGCCCCATATACCCTATCGCAGCTGATCGCTGCCCACGAGTGCACCCTAGCAGCACTGCACCATATCGTCTGACCATTGACAGGCGTTGACCAGAGTTGACCGACGTTGATCGGCCATTCACTTTTTCTAGGGAACCCTAGTAGGGTTTTTTGACAATATGGGTCTGTTTCCGCAACTCGTTTCGCCAATTTCAAACTCTATAAGTTGTTTTTATCCGTTTAACCTTGTGAAATTATTAGTGAATGTAGGAAATTAATATGTATTGTATTCGTATTTATTTTAGGAATATTGAAGATCGAATATCGTAACAAGTTGACTAATCGGGAAGCTTGAATGAGGATTTATCGCTATTGCTCAAGGTTAATACACCTCGAACTCCAAAATGCTTCTTGAGCATCATAAGTGTAATTGCCTTGCTTGTTAGTATTTCCAAAATAGATAGATGAAAATAAGCATGTTTAGAGAATGATATTATGAGACTTGGTAATTACGAGATGCATGATGAGTTTGAAAATATTCGATTTAATAGAGGCTTTAGAGATCGTGTAGAGTCGTTGAAAAACTTGTATAATTAAGTGATGATTGGTTGATAGATTGATAAATTGTGATGCCTTGTATGCTAGTTCGAATTGTTTAACGAGATTTAATGAAAATTATGTTTAAGAGACAACACCGATAAATATTTGATTAAACGTTCATAAAGATGGTCATTTTTTAAATAATTAAATGTGATAGCCAACAAATCTTAATGACTTTTATAAGCTTTAGGGATTGATTTAGATCTAGCAAATATTGTAATTCACTAATATGGTAGAAATCGTGGGTGGGGTATGTAACACCCCAAATATGCCCTAATTTAAAAATTCTTAAATTTTGAAATCCCTAATCTTGGAACCCTAGAATTTGGGAATTTTGTTTCAGAAACCCTAATTTGAATTTTGGGCTTAATGGTGTTTAATATTGAAATATGTGACCTAATTGAGTAAAATCAAAATGTTTGGGATCTGTTTGTAATTTAGTTAAAAGTTGGGGCCCTTCTCCTATGATTATCCCGTTAAGTCAAAGTATTTAACCATACTTTTCTGATTAGGTCTTTGGATATCCCTTTCTCAGCCTATCTTTAGAATCTTTATCGTATAACAACCTCATACCTTCCCTTTTCCGTTCGAACTCCGGCAAGCCTCCCTTGTTATCCGTTCGTCGATCGGAGACCATCGGTGTGCTCGTCCTCCCTTCGCGACCAAAACCCACCCAACCATCATCTTCCGTCACCGTCTGTTTCATCAGAATTGCACGAAAACCTTTTGGTTTTTTTGCGTCGCCGTCGGTTCTGCTTCTCTTTTTCAGATCCAGAGTTGGTAAGTCATCGTTTAGCTTCCCATTTCGTTTGTGCTTATGGGTTTTGTGTGTATGGTTTGTTGTTGATTCTTCCCTTGTTTCTGGCCGGTAATGAGCATCGGAGTTTGTGTTTTGAGTTGCCGGTGAGCCGTTGTATTGATTAAGATCTGTCTCCCTCGCCGTCGTTTCTATTTAATGTGTAGCGAGCCGCTGCTGTCGCTGTTCGTTCATCAGTCACTGCTGGTGTTAAGCCATCAGAAGTCTTTGTTGTCGTCGTGATGTCGAACTGTCGTGTGGTCAGCCGCTGTTTTCGTGTGTTAGTTGCCGTGTTTTGGCCTGTCGCCATCGTCGGGTTGTGTTACGCCGTCAAAGGGGGTTTTGGAAACCATAGGTGCATGATCTGTTGGGAAGAGATAAGGGTGTTGGGCTTTGGGTTGTTCTGATGGGTTGTATGAGGGTAAGTGTTGGGCCAACAATTTTGCCCAAGCCTTGTGAGAACATATCTTAATTGGGCTTTGTGTGCTTGGTTGAACCCAAAACCATGAGAGCCAACCGGTGTTGGGCCGAATCTATGTAAATCAGACCAATTGAGTGAACCGCCTAACCTGAACTAAACCGGACCCTTAACTAGTGAACCAATTATGAACTGAACCGGACCAGACTTTGACTCGTTTGTCTTTGACTTTACTGTTGACCAGACCTGACATTTGACTAAGTTTGGCCCTTTGACCTATTTTACCAGAGTTGACCATTGACCTTGGACCGTTGACCCGTTGGCTTTGACCGTCAGAGTTGACTTTGACCAGTTTGACTTTGACTTTGACCAGAGTTGACCAAGAGTTGACTTTTTCGGGAAACGTTCATCTTGACCTTTTTCGACGTCCTGAGTCCGTATCTGCTGCCCGTTTAGTCAAATTCAAATTTGAAAGCCCCGTTCTGCTAATTTCAGTAAATTATTCATAAAATCTAATAAGTTGTGAATTTCAGAATCTGATTCGGAATATTCTTGTGTTCAGGTGATAACGTCTTCGAGGTCGGCGACTTACCTCCAGTTGTTCAGATCGATCGTGCACGTTCTTCGATATTTTCACGTGAGTATATCTTAGTTCAGTTTTCAGTGTTTTAGTCGGTGGCTTAGTGTTAGTAATAAATATTAATATAGTATTCATACCTTCTTAGGTCCTAACTCAGCTAGAACTGAGCGTGAGATGCGCTTTTCTTGGCATTAGAGCTTCTGTTGCTTAAAGGTGTGTCTCTTCCTATTTTATAAACTTGTATGTTTCTTTCCGTGCTATAAATTTTATGTGCTTCTTCTGGTATTAACATAAGTAAATGTTTTATGCATTTTGTGTGCATACTCTGTTGTGATTGGGTGAATGTTTTCAGAAATCATGCATAACATGTCATACTGTGATTTAAATGAGAAATCAGACTTACCAAATTGTGAAATATCAGATTTTTCGGAATCGTAAAACATTGGATTTATAGTATTGTGCAACTTGAATTTTCATGATTCAAGTTTCGGATCAGACTCGGATTTTAAAATCTGCAGCATATCAATGTGAGTATATGGTTTGGATTTGTTCGGGGAAGTTTAGTGGTTTCACCCTTCGGGCTGAATTCCGCTTCGGATCAGTGGTTCCACCCTTCGGGCTGAGTTCCACTTCAGATGGTGACGATGGAGAAAGTAGGTTCTGGGGAACCTTACTTTTCGGTGTATCGGAGATGGGTACTATGATTCATGTGCATCAGACATCATATCATCATGATTCGGTTTTGTTGTGTTTTCAGAAATGTCTTTATCAGAAAATAAAATATTGTTTTGTTTTCGTATGCACTTTAGAGACACACTAAGCTCTTTAGCTTACACACCTTAGTTTTTACTTTTTCAGATATCTCAGACTCTTTTAGGCGACTCGGTACTAGGAGCTACTCGTGTTTTACTCGGATATTTTCTTATAATTTAGTATGAACTCTCTTTTAATTATTTCAGACTATTGTTTTGAAATATTTTAGAACATTTGTGTAATTCGGACATTGGGACTGTTTAATGTTTTAAATTTGGGTATTATTAAATGCATGCATTTATAAGGTTATTTTCATAAATTTAACCAAATATCGGAATAATATTTAAACGACTACATTTTATAATAATGGGACCTTATTGAGTTTATTTTCTTTTAATAATAATGTTGTTTTTAATTAAGTAAACTTAAAAAGTGTTACTTGAGGGATAAGTTTTCAAACACGACTTCCTAGATTCGACCCATTTCTTCTAGGTCGAGTTTAGGGGTTACATTTAGTGGTATCAGAGCTTAGGTTCAACCCTCGGACTGTGGGCTCACAAAAGTTGTTTTCAAAATGTTTTTGACTTTTGCATGTATCGGAAATACTTTGGGATAAATGAGGATTTTCTAAAAAATGTACTATTGTATTATGTGATTTTGACTTCAACGTTTTCAATGTGTTTTAAATTTGAGCCTCCAGTACCAATTCTGTCTCTAGGTTATTAGCTTCTGGTATATAGTTCATTATGCTACCGTGTAGGAGTCTTAATCTATCGTTTGTTCGAGGTCGTGACTAAGGTCGTACTGTTGCTTCTGGTAGTGATCACCTACCTTATGTTGGGCAAGTAGAATTTCAGAATAATTTACATGTTGATGAGAACCATTCGTTAGGAGGATATCAGATCAGAAGTGATAACTCACTTGATATTGAGAACACTGATCGATATGTAGGAGCCGAGCTCGTAGCGAAGTGTTAAGATTATTTTATGAATTTGAAACAGAATAGCAAGACAGTGAATGATTATGAGATAGAGTTTCGGAGGTTGGTCAAGTATGCTTCTGAGTTAGTTGTGACTGAGAAAGATAAGTATGCCTTTTTTTTAAAGAACCACGACTACCGATTCAAAGAGATGTTGCAAGATATCATGATAAAGTATTCAGCGACATGGTTGATCGAGGTAAAACTTCTGAGAGGATAAATTTCACAAATGGAAAAATAAGAACTTCAGAATTTGATCAAGTCGTGAAGAAACTAGACACATTTGTACAACCAAGTTTTGTCAGCTCGTTTGGAAAGAGACCTAGGGATGAGTTTGTTCCTCAGAGTTATCAGAATGTAAAACATGCAGTATCGACAGTTCCGTCTGGCAGCCAGGTTAGTTTAAAAGTTCGTCGGCCTTTTTTTGTATGTGGTTTTTGCAATAAAAAGCATAACGGGGAGTGAAAATTAATGAATAGAATGTGTTTCAAATGTGGTTCTCAGGATCACTACTTAAAGAATTGTCCACGTTCAGCTACTGGTTCATCCGTTCAGATTCAGATGGCATGCATCAGTTCAGACACCTCACCGGGGTAGAGGACAATTTAGATTAGCTGCTTCTGGTACAGCTGGTAGAGGTTGTAACACCCTAATTTTGGGCTTGGAAGTTTAGGGTCTGAACCAGACCAGTCTAATTTTCGGTTCGAATATAAAAGGTGGTTTTAGGGAAAGCCTAGTTCGGGATGCATTAAAAATATGGAAAAATATCTAAAAATCCTCTTTTAATATATATAAGAGAGTGGTGAAATCAATTTTACAAAATAAGGTTTGGAAGTGTGACATTTCGAATTATTGACTAAAATGTAATTTTTCAAAAGTTCAGTGGTGACTGTTTTGCAAGGATTGAAACTTTGAATCTTTAAGGAGCTAATTTACCTAAGGAAGGATTTCTCCAGATTTTTCTTAATTTTAATGACTCATTTAATGCTTAATTAATTAAAAGAAAAGAGGGAAAACCATATTTTAGTTTTCATAACTAACTTTTACTAAAGTTTTCCCATTTCATTTTCTCTCAAAATTCCCTCAGCCAAACACATTTCTACAGCAGCTTTTCTTTTGATTTTCACTCTAAATGATGAGGTTTCAATCATCAATTGATTCCTAAACTTTTCTACATCAAATCCTCTTCATTTGCTTATTGAATTTTCAAGGATTTTGGCTCTAAACAATGAGAAATCTACATTTAGAGGTATGAACGTTCTTCTCCTCTAAATACTCAGTTCTTTACTGAAATTCCCAAGTTCTCAATCCTTAAATTAAGTTTTATTAAATGTTTTAATGTTGTGATCTTGATTTTGGCTTAAAACTTAGATTTTGATTAAATCTTGAAGAATTTCGTGGTGATTGTTTGGACTCTGTTTTGAGATGTCTTTTTAATGTATTTTTGGATGTTTAATGTTGTGTAATTGAGGTTTAATCAATGCAATCCCGAATAGGTTGATTTTCCTAAGTTTTTATTGGTGAAAATGGTGGTTTTTGGGGTGATCTTGGTGTTCTGTTGCTGCTGGAGGTATAAGGATGAGTTTAGATCCTTTTTGGTTGTTAATTGATGTTTAAGAATGTTTAGACGTGATGGATCTTGGTTGGGTAATGTTGTGGATGAGTTTGGATGTGATTTCGGTTGTGTTTGGTAGCCGAAATGTTAGATTTGGTGAGAGCAACGAGTTTAGTTGTAATGGCTGAAGATTTTAATGCATGATGATGCATTAATCCTCTACTTTGATGTGTTTAAAACAGGGGAGACATCTTCGGATCCTTGTGGTGTTGATCTGGAGGCTTAAACGGCGTTTCGGCAAGTTTGCGAAACGGAATTGGTGAGTGAAGTTTGGTTTTCAGCTTTGAAATCAATGTTTGAAGGTTTGGGAGCTTAGTTTAAGTCTAAGAAACTTAACTAAGCTCAAGAGTAAGTTTTCGGAGAAACTCTCTCTTTGATGAACCATGAGATGGTTGGATGCAATGTGTTTAATTTGCATGTTTAAATTCTATTTTGAAAGCATGTTTTAGCATGATTAATGCTGGTTTTGAAAGCCATGTGTTGAAGGATGCTCAAGGTAAGAGATCCTTGGTTTGACATTGATAAATGTGGTTTTGATGCATAGTGATGCATGATTGTTTAATGGCTTTGATTAATGCTTTAAAACAGTGGATTGTTGATAGTAAATGATGTATATTGGCAAGTGATGTGCTGGTTTAAAAGTACTTGAATCGGATATAGTTAGCCGGCTATAGGATTGGGTGCACTGTGAATAAAGTCGCCTTGGATGTTGAGGGGTTGTAATTGTACCGTAAACTCCATCCAAGCACACTAACGAGATGTTTAAGATCACAATGGTGTTTAAAAGTCCATGTGTGGATCTTGTGTTGAGTGTCCCGTGTTCTCGTTAGTGATGTTATACAACTACCAATGAGTGATGTGGAGGGTTGTGATTGTACCGTTAAACTCCATCACGGGTGTCGAGGGGTTGTGATTGTACCAGTAAACTCCACCTAGTGTGTTTGGTTGTGTGTATGAAGCGTATGGGACAACGCTTGCAATCCGCGTATCCGATTGTGTTTTAAGTTGAAAATGGTTATGGTTATCACTTGAAAGCCAATATGACATGTTGATGTTATTTAAGCATAAGATGCTTGTTGTATATGCATTGTTGCATGAGAATTGATGTTATGTGTTGAAAAGGCCTTGTGAAAGGTGTTTTATAAAATGCATTATTGTGTTGTTTCTTTAGAGCATGCCTCACTAAGAAATTGTGCTTACGCTCTCTTTCTTGAACCAATAATGCAAATAATTAAGGTGTTGTGGGCAGCAAGGAGGTCAAGTAATCCAAGGGAAAGATAAGCTCATGTATGGTGATATTTTCACAACATTATTAGTCTTTGATATTTGGCAATGGGAACCTAGGTTGTGTTGTTGGGAGATGTTTTGGACTCCCTATGTTTGGCATGATGCCTATGATGTTTTGGACATGTAATTGGCCATTTGGTGTTTGCTTTGATGATTTGTTGATTGCTTGATTTCCAATATTAGGATGCACGCCTATAGTCTTGTGAATTTTCCAATTCGGTGACATGATCGTGTTTTGATGATGCAAACATGTGCCTAATATGTATGACGACTTGTTGTCATGTTTAGGAAGTCATTAGGGGTGTTTCAGTGACCAATGGTATGTTAAACTAGCAAAATCTGCACTTTCTGGGCAGTCCGTATCGGAACGGGTGCTAACGTTTCGAAACGGGGGCGAGTAATGGCCTTCGTGTTTCGAAACGGGTAGAGGCCGTTCCAAAACGTTTTTGTCACTGCCAAGCCCTGTTTCAAAACTGGTCTCGAAACGAACCCGCATTTCGAAACGGTCAACCCCTGTTCTGAAACACTAGATCGTTGGGCATTGATTTGAATGGTTTTATGGTTTGCAAGCTTTACGTTTTAGTCCTGAATATTGTTTTTGCAATTGCTTGAGTTTGAGATGTCTGTTTGAGGTGAAATTTGACAGAGAAGCATGTAATATGACTAATTTCATAATGGTATCTTAAAAATCAGTTAAGTCTTATTAATTTCCAGAATTTACAATTTGGTCCCTAAATTTGTATGTTGTGCAATCGAGTCCCCTGTTGCTTTTCGATTGCTGTGATTTTCAAGTATGCTTTTCTCAAGAGTGCGCTTAGGGTTAATGAGCATTTAGACAAATTAAAAAGAAAAAAAGGGTCGTTAATCAAGGTTGACTTTCGGGTTGACTTTGGTTTTCCCCGTGTAATCTTCGTAGTTTGGGTTAACCGTCTAGGCCGGGCTAAGGGGGTTACAGAGGTAGACGTGCTCAAGTGGTAGGTCAGCTGGACATGAGATTAGACGATCGGGTTCAGTATATTTGACCAGAGCTCGTGTTGGATATGATAATATGCTCGATGACATAGCAGAAACATTTTAATATGTTCAGATCATGAATATGTTTATGATGGATCAGGAATTCATAATAAGAAAGTACAAGTATGTGTGGGTTAGTTTTGGAATCTATTGTTAAGTTTGAAAATTTCGAGGACGAAATTTCTTTTAAGGGGGGAGAGTTGTAACACCCCAAATTTGCCCTAATTTGAAAATTCCTAAATTTTGAAATCCCTAATCTTGGTACCCTAGAATTTGGGAATTTTGTTTCAGAAACCCTAATTTGAATTTTGGGCTTAAAGGTGTTTAATATTGAAATATGTGACCTAATTGAGTAAAATCAAAATGTTTGGGATCTGTTTGTAATTTAGGTAAAAGTTGGGGCCCTTTTCCTGTGATTATCCCGTTCAGTCAAAGTATTTAACCATACTTTTCTGATTAGGTCTTTGGATATCCCTTTCTCAGCCTCCCTTTAGAATCTTTATCGTATAACAACCTCATACCTTCCCTTTTTCCGTTCGAACTCTGGCAAGGCTCCCTTGTTATCCGTTCGTCGATCGGAGACCATCGGTGTGCTCGTCCTCCCTTCGCGACCAAAACCCACCCAACCATCATCTTCTGTCACCGTCCGTTTCATCAGAATTGCACGAAAACCTTTCGCTTTCTTTGCGTCGCCGTCGGTTCTGCTTCTCTTTTTCAGATCCGGAGTTGGTAAGTAATCGTTTAGCTTCCCATTTCGTTTGTGCTTATGGGTTTTGTGTGTATGGTTTGTTGTTGATTCTTCCCGTGTTTCTGACCGGTAATGAGCATCGGAGTTTGTGCTTTGAGTTGCCGTTGAGCCGTTGTATTGATTAAGATCTATCTCCCTCGCCGTTGTTTCTGTTTAATGTGTAGCGAGCCGCTGTTGTCGTTGTTCGTTCATCAGTCGCCGCCGGTGTTAAGCCATCAGAAGTCTTTGCTGCCGTCGTGATGTCGAACTGTCGTGTAGTCAGCCGCCGTTGTCGTGTGTTGGTTGCCGTGTTTTGTCCTGCCGCCGTCGTCGGGTTGTGTTACGCCGTCAAAGGGGGTTTTGGAAACCCTAGATGCATAATCTGTTGGGAAGAGTTAAGGGTCTTGGGCTTTGGGTTGTTCTGATGGATTGTATGAGGGTAAGTGTTGGGCCAACAATTTTGCCCATGCCTTGTGAGAACATATCTGAAGTGGGCTTTGTGTGCTTGGTTGAACCCAAAACCATGAGAGCCAACCGGTGTTGAGCCGGATCTGTGTAAATCGGACCAATTGAGTGAACCATCTAACCTGAACTAAACCGGACCCTTAACCAGTGAACCAATTATGAACTGAACCGGACCGGACTTTGACTCGTTTGTCTTTGACTTGATTGTTGATCAGACCTGACCTTTGACTAAGTTTGACCCTTTGACCTATTTTACCAGAGTTGACCATTGACCTTGGATCGTTGACCCGTTCGCTTTGACCGTCAGAGTTGACTTTGACCAGTTTGACTTTCACTTTGACCAGAGTTGACCAAGAGTTGACTTTTTTGGGAAACGTTCATCTTGACCTTTTTCGACGTCCTGAGTCCGTATCCGCTGCCCGTTTTGTCAAATTCAAATCCGAAAGCCCCGTTCTGCTAATTTCAGTAAATTATTCATAAAATCTGATAAGTTGTGAATTTCAGAATCTGATTCGAAATATTCTTGTGTTCAGGTGATAACGTCTTCGACGTCGACGAGTTATCTCTAGTTGTTCAGATTGATGGTGCACGTTCTTCAATATCTTCACGTGAGTATATCTTAGTTCAGTTTTCAGTGTTTTAGTTGGTGGCTTAATGTTAGTAATAAATATTAATATAGTATTCATACCTTCGTATGTCCTAATTCAGCTAGATCTGAGCGTGAGATGCGCTTTTCTCGGCATTAGAGCTTCTGTTGCTTAAAGGTGTGTCTTTTCCTGTTTTATAAACTTGTGTGTTTCTTTCGGTGCTATGAATTTTATGTGCTTCTTCTGTTATTAACATAAGTAAATGTTTTATACATTTTGTGTGCATACTCTGTTGTGATTGGGTGAATGTTTTCAGAAATCATGCATAACATGTCATACTCTGATTTAAATGAGAAATCAGACTTACCAAATTGTGAAATATCAGATTTTTTGGAATCGTAAAACATTGGATTTATAGTATTGTGCAACTTGAATTTTCATGATTCAAGTTTCGGATCAGACTCGGATTTTAAAATCTGCGTCATATCATTGTGGGTATATGGTTTGGATTTGTTCGAGGAAGTTCAGTGGTTTCACCCTTCGGGCTGAATTCCGCTTCGGATCAGTGGTTCCACCCTTCGGGCTGAGTTCCACTTCGAATGGTGACGATGGAGAAAGTAGGTTCTGGGGAACCTTACTTTTCGGTGTATCGGAGATGGGTACTATGATTCATGTGCATCAGACATCATATCATCATGATTCGGTTTTGTAGTGTTTTCAGAAAAGTCTTTATCAGAAAATAAAATATTGTTTTGTTTTCGTATGCACTTTAGAGACACACTAAGTTCTTTAGCTTACACACCTTAGTTTTTACTTTTTCAGATATCTCAGACTCTTTTAGGCGACTCGATACTAGGAGCTTCTCGTGTTTTACTCGGATATTTTCTTATAATTCAGTATGGACTCTCTTTTAATTATTTCAGACTATTGTTTTGAAATATTTTAGAACATTTGTGTAATTCGGACATTGGGACTGTTTAATGTTTTTAATTTGGGTATTATTAAATGCATGCATTTATAAGGTTATTTTCAGAAATTTAACCAAATATCGGAATAATATTTAAACGACTACAATTTATAATAATGGGACCTTATTGAGTTTATTTTCTTTTAATAATAATGTTGTTTTTAATTAAGTAAACTTAAAAGGTGTTACTTGAGGGATAAGTTTTCAAACATGACTTCTTAGATTCGACCCATTTCTTCTAGGTCGAGTTTAGGGGTTACAGGGTACCAGTACGAGCTTCGGCTATACTGGTACATTAATTGTTGTTGTATCAGTAAGGGTCGACCCGTATCAGTACTCGGAAACTTGAGGTTTCTAGTAAGTAATTTGTGTGTCGGTATGCGTGATAGTACCTACTGGCATTCTGCCAAAAAATGTTGAGTTCCCGCTCGGGACTGAAAAATTATTGAAAGGGATCCAATGATTCTCTAATGAGATAGTAAGAGCTATAAAATTGAGAAACCGAGATTTAACTCTAATATACGAGCTTAATGTGTAATAACTTGGTAAACTTAATGAGGTGACTAGATAATTGATAGAAATCATAGAGTATGGTAACAATGTCAATGTTGTGTGCTATATGGACACTTGTTTGGTTGAGTTACCTTTGGTTGTTGGGACCATAATACCCAGAGAGCATGTTGCAATACCATGAGATGAGAAGTTGAATGTACATTCCCGAGACAATGTGACACCGAGCCTCATTCAAAGATACTCGAGGAATGATGCCGAGTATGGGTGTATGTTCACGAGGCTGTGTGACACCGGGCCTCACTCCAGGTTTGTAGTTATGACTTTGTATGCTTTTTCCCGGATGATCTGGTGAGATCTCGAGTATGGTCGGGCTTTGTGTGCCATATATGATGTCTTGCATGATGAGAGTATGTGTTTAGGCAACTAGTGGTAGCGCCACATGTTTATTATCTCTCCTTATTGCTCGTACTAGCTTGCATGCTTATGTTTATGATTAACATGAATTATAGTAGAGTAGATGTGTACCACTGAGTTTTGTAAGCTCAGCTCTCCGAATCGTTATTTCTGTGCGTAGATTGGTAGATCAATCGGGAGCTCAAGGAGCACTATCAGTTTGGGATTCCAGCAATGAGTGATTGTCAGAGTACGATACTTGTATTTAGTGGGCTGAGTATTCATAGGACCTTACGTGGCCGAATCTATAACTTTATTTTAAAATATTATTTTGATATACAATGTATAAACTTGGGCTCCTATTTTGTAAATTGATTTATGTTGTTTGTTTAATTATATGAAGTATTTGAAGATATAATGTTTGGAATAAAGGCTAAATCTATGGTATTTTAAATGACACTTTTTTTGGTCATATTTTTTGGTGACCCGAATGTAGTACTTCGGATCCGAATTTGGATGGGGGTGTTACATGAGGGACATCAGATTTAAGATAAGGCTTCTATTTTATTTCTTCTCAGTTCTTTTCTTCTACTTAATCGAACAAGTACAGCATAAATGACCATAAATAAGGACAAAATAAAGATTAAATATTAGAAGAGAATAGGTCTATTAAATGTTTAAATTTAAACGGTGAGAACAAGTACACCCTATTTTTCTTTCATGCATCGACTCTCATCAACCTTACGATAATTTCTCATCATAATATTTACGTGATTTAATATTAGAGCTATAAACGAATAAATAGCTCGATAATTTGTAAACCGTTTTGTATATGTTTTTGTTTATTAAATTAAATAAATAAGTTTCAACTAAAATATTTGTGTTCATTAAATTAAACAAACGAGCATATATATATATGGTAATTGTTCTATACACAAGCGCTTGTGGAAACTTTTTTACACAAGCGTCTTAATTTTAGGGGTTAGGGATTTCGTTTAGGGTTTAAAATTTAGGGGTATAAGTGTAGTAGTTTTGAATTTAGAGATTGTTGATAGAATTTTGGGTTTAGGGTTAAAATTTAGGGTTTATAGGTTAAAACCTAAATCCCTACCCATATTACCCTAAAACTAAACCCTAACCCTAAATTCTAACCGTAAACTCTAAATTCTAAACATGAACCCTAAATTCTAAACATTAACACTAAAACCCCTAAACTCTAAACCCTAAACCCTAACACTAAACCCTATAATTGAGGCGCTTGTGGAAACAAAAAATTTCCACCGCCAGTGTATAGGATATTAATCCATATATATATATGTTCGATTCGGTAATGTTTACGTACAAATTCATTTACATGCTTGTTTATTAGTTTACATATAAACTGAATTATTAGTTGATTTATTAAAGTTGATATGAGTATTAATGTATGATTATTGTATACCTATTAATATGAAATATACTTATGTTATCGGTTCATTTATTTATTTTCTAACTGTTCCCAAATTTATTCAACTATATGTTTTTAAATATGTTCGTTAGTGACGAACAAACACAAACGTACACTCTTTACTTTAGTCTTGCCCTAGCCGCGCGCTCTGTAACTTTTCTATTCACTTTCAACTGGCCGGCGGCGGCACCAGCCTTGATGTTGGTTGCCGACCGCCAGTAACTATTTTTCTCCTTTATTTCGTTTTTATGTTTTCATTTTTAATTTTAATAGTTTTGTCCTTGTGACATGTTTTTTTTTTTATATTTTGGTACGTATCCTCTGCCTTTAAGCACATTTTTTTCCTATTCGACCATTTGGTTGTTTCTTTTTTTATTTCTTATCAGGGTTAGATTTGACGTCATCACGACTGATCAAGATGATGTTCTTTAATTATCCTATTGATCTCTCTATTTTGGACCCTCGAACTGGATTCGGATACGAGCTCACAATCACCGTTTTTGTTCACGATTGAGTTGTGGTAATGATCGTGTTGTCAACGTGTCTTATTATTATAATATGCATTTTTTAATGTCGTTTGTTGTTGGTTTTTTTACCTTCCATCGTTGAATGTTGGTGATGTTTGTATCTATTTTGTTTTGAGTCTTTGAGTTAGGGTTTTACATTTTTTTTGTATGGTCTTGTTTATGATCTAAAGACGCTAGTTTTTATGTTTTTAGGATTATGTCCGGATCAAGTTTGTTTACCTGAGTTGTAAAGTCTCATTGTATTTTGGATTTTTCCTCTTTTAATAAAACTAGTGTACTTACATTAAAAAAACAAACACAAACATACACATGGATGAATTGCTCCTCCCCAACCCTCCCCCCAAAAAAAAAAAATTATTTTTCACATTTGTCCTCATAGATATTTTTTTTTAAAAAAAATTGTTTATTTATGAATTTATCCGCACATTGAAATATTTATGTTTTGTCCCCAACCCCAAATCCTAATTTCGTCCCCATGGGCGGAGCCACCCTTTGGAATGGGGTGTCTCATGACATCCCAAAATTTTTTAGAAACTTATTTTTTCTATATAATTTGTTTATAAAAAATTAAAAATATAGACAAATGACACCCCTTTTATGAATAAAATGACATTCCTTTATAAATAAAATGACACCCTTTTATAAATGATTAACCATCCTTAAATATCATTGAAAAAATAACACCCCTTAAATAAATTTCTGGCTCCGCCCTAGTCCATCCCTGAACATACACTTTTAAACAAACCAAAGCGATTTTAAAAATTTTAACGAACACAGATAAACTCGATTTATTTACAGTCCTAATTCATCTCTGGTATTAAGTAGTAGTTTTTATTTTCATTTTATTCCAAAGTACATGCATTCATGCAATGCAAGTCCCTTTTTTCACTTAGGGATGGGAACTGTTGTTAGATCGTATGCCGTGAAGAATTGGCAGACTTCGGATTCCCCTGACTTGACGTCGAGAAGATGAAAAGCGACATGGTCATCGGTCAATTTAGAGGTATCCATGTGCAGAAGAAGACCGAGTCGACCAGTTCGCCATCGTTTCCCTTGAGGAAAATCTTAAACACTTTGTTATCGATGTCAAGCTGGTAATAGCAATAGTACACATATCATCTAGAGTTCAGAAGCTTGACTCAAACTTGAAAATAAATACACTAATTACTAAAATTTTCAAGTTATTCGAGTCTCATTTTATAGCTGAAATTTTCTTTAATTTTTTTCGAGTCGGGTCGAGTTTATAAAATTATGATTTGAACATGGACAGAGTCAAAGTTTAAGGTTAGTAAGAAAAATCATAATTAATCCATTTAATATATAGAGAGAGAGAGATCAAAGTTAAAACAAATAGGTGGATGAGGGCAAGAGCACCTCTCAATATACACAAGGCTCCACCCCTGGATTTGAGTCAAATAAAAAATTTAGTCTATCAAATCAAATTTTTGCTTTATATTTAATTAAACTACATCAGATACCAACTTTTGATGATGTATCACTTTTACCTAGGGATGTAAAAACAAGTAATCGGACGGGTTTCAGGTCGGGTACTGTCAGGTCGGGTAAAATCGGATACAGGTCATTTCAGGTCATTTTTTTGTTTTGACTCGACTCGGGTCGGGTGCGGGTCTATTTCAGGTCGGGTCTATTTCAGGTCGGGTCCATTTCAAGTCGGGTCCATTTCAGGTCGGGTCTATTTCAGGTCAGATCCATTTCAGGTCGGGTCAAAACGGGTCGGGTCCGAAGCAGATAATTGACAGGTTAATTCGGGTTCGGATACACTTCAGGTCGGGTCCATTTCAGGTCGGGTCCATTTCAGGTCGGGTCCGTTTCAGGTCGGGTCCATTTCAGGCCGGGTCCATTTCAGGTCGGGTCCATTTCAGGTCGGGTTCATTTCAGGTCGGGTTCATTTCAGGTCGGTTGCATTTCAGGTCGGGTGCATTTCAGGTCAGGTAATTTCAGGTCGGGTAGTTTCAGGTCGGGTAATTCAGGTCAGGGTATTTTCGAAATTGGAATTCGTATTGAGTTTGAGTTCGGTACAACCGTATAAGTAGTTGATAGACTTTAGGTTGGCCTCCGTCAATCGTCATTGATTTTGAGTTAATTATTTAAAGTCATATCAAATTAAAATTATAAAACATTGGAGTAATTAAAAAAATAATGAAAATGGGTCAATTTGGATTGAAAAGGGGTCAATTTGGATTAAAAATAAACTTTCACATATTATAATGAACAAAAATATCAAATCAAAATTATAAAACATTATACAGATTTAAAAGAAAACAAGGAAAAGGGGTCAATTTGGAATAAAAATAAAGTTTTGGGTACTATAATGAATAAAAATATCAAATTAAAAGTATAAAAATTAGAGTAATTAAAAACAATAAGTAGATGTCAATTTAGAATAAAAATAAAGTTTTAGGGTCTAGAATGAACAAAATTTCAAATTAAAATTATAAAACATGATGAATTAAAATATATACAAAGGTCAATACAAAATTAAAATAAAGTTAAGGGACTAGAATAAAAAAAATAATAAATTAAAATAATAAAACATTGGACAAATTAAAAAAATAAATGTGGGTCAATTTAGAATAAAAATAAAGTTTTAGGGTCTAGAATGATGAAAATATCAAATTAAAATTATAAAATATTGAACGGATTAAAAAAAATAATGAATATGAGTTTAGGGTTCATACATTTATAGGTACATTTACATACATACATTAGGGTTTAGGGTTTAGCGGAAACTCATTAATGATTTAGGGTTTATACATTGATAGATACAAACATACTTACATACATTAGGGTTTAAGGTTTAGAGTTTACGTTTTAAGGGCTTAGGTTGTGGATTTAAGGGTTTAGGGTTTAGGGTTTATGGCTTAAAGTTTAGAGTTTTATGAAAACTTCATTAAGTGTTTAGAGTTTATGATTTATGTTTAGTGTTTAGTGTTTAAGGTTTAGGGAGAAATTCATTAAGGGTTTAGGGCTCATACATTGATAGCTACATATATACATACTTATATATATTAGGATTTAGGGTTATGGTTTACGGTTAATTATTTAGAGTTTAGGGTGTAGCAAAAACTCATTAAGGGTTTAGGGTTCATATATTGATAAATACAAACATACTTACATACATTAGGGTTTAAGGTTTAGAGTTTATGGTCTAGGGGTTAGGTTGTGGATTTAATGGTTTAGGGTTTATGGAAAACTTCATTAAGGGTTTAGGCTTTAGATATTGATAGATATATACATACATACTTACATTAGAGTTTAGGATTTAGGGTTTAGTGTTTAAAGTTTAAGGTAAAACTCATTAAGGGTTTAGAGTTCATACATTGATAGATATATACATACTTATATATATTATAGTTTAGAGTTTAGGGTTTAGGGTTGGGGTATATGATTTGATGAATTTAAAGTGTTGATAAATGTAAAATATTAACTATTATTTTTTTTAAATCAATTTAAAGTGTTAAATAATATTTCTGTTAAATATACATATATAATCAATTTAATATATATGTATAAAAAATTGTATTTAAATATTCATTTCACTCTTCTAAGTTTTAAATTTTATTAAATAATTCAATATGTTTAGTACTAACTCATTTAATATAAATTATTTGTGGCGTTAATAACTTAAAAATTTTATTAAATTAATAACTTGTGATGGATAAATTAAAAATAAATTATTTAAAATTTAAATTATTTTATTAATTATGATCATTAAATTAAAATTTTATTTTATTAAAAATTTTAATTAAGGGAGAAGTTAAAATTTAAAAATACTTTAGTTTTTAATTTAGAGGGAAAATTAAAAATAATTTAGTTTTTAATTTAGAGGGAAAATTAAAAATACTTTAGTTTTTAATTAAAGGTGAAGTTTGTGCAACCAAATTTGTTTTGGGGGGGGGGGGAAATTGATGGCGGGAGGCGCCAAAATTTGGGGGAGGGGGAATTTTCGATAAAAAAAATTTGGGTGGGGGGAATTGATGGGGAGGCGCCAAATTGATAGGTTTTTAATTGAATTTGTTATTTAAGGGTTAATTACCCTTTAGGCCCTTCCTTAATTAGATGTTTAGAGTTTAGATTATATAGGTTTTAGTTTGTTTTTTTAGTGCTAACTTTTGGTATAATTTTTTAGATTTAATTAAACATGGTTGAACTAAAAGAAGGTTGAGCATGTCACAACTCACATGTGTCCTCAATTTTTTGGTCTAATAACAATTTAGGTCTATATAAGTATAATTATTAGATAAACTATGTATTGTCCCTAAATTTTGAGTTTGAATACTTATTAAGTCCTTGTAATTTTGAAATTCAATATTTTAATTCCACCAAATGTTCAATCTTGATTTCTCTTTTGTATTGAAATAAAGTATTTTATGTGAGATAAACTATGTATTTGCTATAAGATCCGAGAGCTAATATTATTACAAACAAACTTCTTGTATTTTATCAGTTCAGGTCAACAACAGGTCGGGTCACTTAACAGGTCGGGTTTAAAACAGGTCGGGTTCAAAACAGGTCGGCTCCATTTCAGGTCGGGTTCGTTTCAGGTCGGGTCCGTTTCAGGTCGGGTCCGTTTCAAGTCGGGTCCATTTCAGGTCGGGTTCATTTCAGGTCGGGTAAAATCGGATATCGGGTCAATTCAGTCGGGTAAATTCAGTTATCTGCCAGGTCGGCTTCGGGTTCGGGTTCGTTTCAGTCGGACGCAGGTCGGGTTTCAGGTCCACAGTAACAGGTCCAATTCGGGTTCGGGTCGTTTTCAGTCGGACGCAGATCGGGTTCGGTTACTACAGTAACAAGTCAAATTCGGGTTCGGGTCAACAACAGTCGGTTACAGATCGGATTCGGGTCATCAAATCTTCGGGTCAAATCAGGTTCTGACTCGAGCAGGTTTCAGTCGGGTTTACAGGTCGGGTCAGCTTTTTACATCCCTACTTTTACCAATAATCTTTCAGTTGGTCTAATTTAATCAAATAATATCATATACAATTTCTCAAAAAATTAGTTTTTTTTAATCAACGAGTTTTTTTATCAAATAATATTATGTAAGATTTTGTGAATCAAACTTACGTTAAATGCACGAGACATGAATGACTTTGTATTTAAACTTCTGACCATTTCTCTCTTGGGGCACTGAAATCAGAGCAACGAGAGCGGTGGGAATAGTAAGGACCATCGGCGACCATGTTTCATATTTTTTATATTATATTTGTGTGATTACATGATAGTATGATAAGTGATATGTATTTATTAAGCACATTCAAGTCGATTATTAGTATTTAAAATCCAAGCGATGTGAATTTAGAGGATGGCATACGAGTACACACTACACCAAACTTAGTATATAACGGCGCTTTTCGTGGCATTTTTGGAGCAATCGCCACAAAATTCGCAGCGTTTCTAACATAAACGCCGCTAAAGAATAACACATAGTGGAGTTTGTGTGAAAAACGACACAATATGTCCATTCTATGGTGGCATTTTGACCAAAACGCCGCAGTAGGTGTTGTTTTTGTAGTGGCGTGTTTTGATAAATGCCACAATAGGTGTCGTTTGTAGTGGCAGGAGCAAGTGTTCGGCGAGTTACTTAGGCATTGTTGCACGCAATGCTACTCTTTTCCCGATCAATAATGAGTCATGGCGTCAGATGCCGAATAGTAACAAAAACCAGGCTCTGGATCTTGTTAAGGTAATAATATCATTGTAATAGATAATCCATTATAGTTCAACATCAATTTATATTTACTTTGATTGTGTAATTTGTAGGACAAATTTTATTTAGAGGTCTCAGACGATTATGTGAAGCATGCGTTAGGAAAGAAATAGAGAGACCATAAGAGCTTATGGAAAAAGAAATATTTCAAGAATAATCTCAGCCTTCAAGAGAAGCTGCAAAAATGTCCCACCAAAAATGCTCTGGTATCAATGGGAAGATGTAGTCGGAGTTTGGAGTTCAACGAAATTAAAGGAGAGGTATGATCGATGCACTTTAAAAAGATAATACCATGTCATTATAATATTGGCTTTATATGTAATGAAAATTTTAAATTGTAGGATCGAGAGCGCATAGGAGTTGCTAGCAGACAAAAACAGAAGTTTACTCACACAACCGGGTCGAAGAGCTTTGCTTGTATAGCTAATGATGATGTATTATTTTTTTAATTATTGATTTTTTTAATGTATTACTTTTTTTCGTAAGTATGAATTTCTATTATACGTTGTAGCACGTTAGCATGGACATAGCTAATGGTTCCTATAAGTCTAGTGCTCGTGTTCAGGATGATAAGGGTGAACACCAGTCGTTCGTCCCCGAGTTAAATGATTATTATTTTAGGAGAAAATTCATCACTTTAGCCGAAATGCAAGACAATTTCCTTTCAACCAAGGACAAAAAGAAGCGGGATAGAGCTTTAAAAAATGCAAGAAGTCAGAACAAGATTTGAATAGCAGAGATTCATGTATGCACGTTCCTACGGGTTCAGATATTGCGAGAAACCAGATTGTTGCAAAACCAGTGAAAGAAAAATTAGAGCGGAGGAATTCCGTTAAGAAGAATTTTGATGAGGTGATGTACTTAGAAGCGGGGGAAACTCTTAATTTAGGAGGAAAATGGGAGTACAAATAATAAGAAACAAAGATGAAGTGGTGGAAGAATTGGTTAGGATAGAGTTACAAAATCTTTAAATTTTGTTCGCTTGGAGCTTAAGCTTGGAGGTGGTCACGTTTTTTGGTCCTGTGTAGTTGGTGTCGACCGAACCAAACCTATTGCGCTTCTATTGGACTGTCATCTTGTGGGTACTTGAAGTTTGAGCGGAAGTATGGCATGAGTATGCAATCCAAGTAAAATCTTATGCGTGGAGAGGCTAGGGGAAAGGCTTCTATGGAGCTGAAATTTGTTTTACTGTAAAGTCAAGTTTTTTTCATGTGATGGCCAGCTTAGATCGAGGTGCCTTCTCTTCTGGTTGGGTTCGACGTGGTTTGTTAGAGCCTTGTTTAGTTGTTTTGTTGTGTTTTCTCTTCGCTGAATGGTGGCTGTTTTGGGTGTAGTAGAAGATCAATTTCATCTTGGTGTTGGGTGCTTAATTAAAATTTTCCAATTGTGGTTGTTCAAGGAGTTAGGTTGGGGATTTGGAAGTGTGTTGGGGTCTTTTGTATGTTTATAATGTGTAGGTGATGATTGATAATTTTATTGGTGTAGGTTGGTGATAGTAGATTCTATGGGTTAGGTGGAGGTGTCATTTTTTGGTTATCGGTGTTACCTCGATCGTGTGCACTCTTTTCCTCCAATTAAGTTGAGGAAGGTTTTTAATGAGGCATACAATGCATGTGTTGTTTTTCTTTCATCTCTAATAAAAGTTCATTTGATAAGAAAAAAAAACAAGTTATACCGGCACTAGCTGTAACACTAAAGAAAAGAAGAAGATGAATGATAAGATAATATGAATGGAAAATGAAATAAAAAAATTAGTGTTAATCGTGAGATTTCAACCCTTAACCTGAGGCTTAGTGAGCCTAAGGTTTAACCGTTTATGCTAAGAATCATCATTGGTTATGTTTCCCTCCGTTTGTTAATAAAATAAATTCTTTTAGTTATACCAAAATAATAATAATAATTAAGTTGATTAAACCCTCCACCTATCGGGACAATGCCTTAGATCTTGAATTTTGGAATACCAAGAGCCCTCTTACCTAACCCCAACATCATCATGTCTGATCTCGGCCACCGCTCGCCAGTGGAGTGCACCGCCAGCGTCAGCGTGATCGTCGTGCCGCCCTGATCGTGACCTAGCTCTTCACTCGCGCATAAGAACTGCCATTCACCTGGAAGAGAAACGATTGAAGAATCGTCGAAACACTAAACCTAGCCGTCTCTGATTCTATCGTTTATCCACCGTTTCTGTCGTCGTTGGAGAGCGTTAATGGTTCAGGCATGACCATTGTGAGGAGGAGGCCAAAACCCCCTTGGCTGACCGTCCTTCTGACTCTGGCAAGCTCTCGTCAGAGCTTCGTATTTTTCTGGCGCAATTTTGGAAATTCAGGTAATTTTTGGCTCGTTTCCGGCTTATTTTGTGTTTCTGATGAATGTGTTTCATTATGGGTCTAATAAACGCTCTTTCTCCGACAGATTTGACGCAAAAAGGCGCCTTCAGCGACTACTCCGGCGACCGTCTGAAGATCGATATGTCGTAAGGTGAGTGGTCGGTTTTATTGCGGTCTAAGGATTCGAACCGGACTGAACCGATCCAACCAAAACCGTACCCATACCCGACCCGACCAGTGTCCGACCCGAACCCGACGCCCAACCCGTCTGCCGAGCCAACTCAGTTCGAGTCAGCCATTAAGTCAACTCAGCTCGAGTTAGCACAGTTAGTCAGTCGAGTTTACTAAGTTAACTTTGACCTTGTTGACCTGCTGATGTCAGCGTTGACTCTGACCTTGTTGACCTGCTAACGTTAGCGTTGCCCTGCTGACGTCAGCGTTGACTTTGACCAAAAAATCAAAATTTTCCGAAAAGCCCTATCTTATGTTTTTCGACGTCCTGAGTCCGTTTCGCAAAATTCTGATCCGAAAGCCTCCAAATCTGACCTTGAACCTGAACTTCTATATGTGTTAATTATTCAATTAGGAGTACTGTGAGTAAGAACTGAATTGGGAATTTTTGTAATTGAAGGTACTCATAGCTCCTTGAATACAAATTGTTGATGGATGTCGAATTCGAGTTCAAGTGCAATCAAATTGGGTTTCATGAATCGACCGATATAGCTCGGAGTTAAGGTAATACATTACTACCTCTTGTATGGTTTATGAACATGTTAGTATTTTTTAATGCATGCATAAAAATGATGATGAGTACTGTTAATTCTGCTCAAGTCAAACCGGATATGAAAATGAGTATGATAATCTAGATAAGATTGCAATGCTCGAATGAGAAGATCAATAAATCAGAAGGATTTGGAGTTCAATAAGTAATTATTAAGGCAACTAATCTGCAAATCTAATTATTAGTGTCAAATGATTTAATGTGAAGAATTTTTTGATACAAACTTATGAAAATACCCTTAAGGTATGAGAATGACTAAAATACCCCTAGAATTGGAAGCGATATAGAAACCTACACTAAATATGCTAAACCTACTTGATTCATCTGAAAACCTCGAACTACTTGGAAAGTTATGGTAACAAGATTTAAATCTTCGAGATTGAAAGGTGTTAGGGTTCCTTGGAATGAATCTTCGAATATAGATTTGCGGGAAACAACTAAAACTATTAGAAATACTTTTATGGTTAAATTAATCGGAAGGATCATACTGACCAAAAAAGTTGAAGTATCCTTAGACACCGAGGTTTGCAAATTAATTGAAACGATGGATAAACCTTTGAGTTCTGAAATTGAATGAAATGGTTGGAGGTACCGAAATTATGTTAATGGCTGAAACACCCACGGGTACTTAAATGATTGAAATATTATACATGGTTCAATTGACAGTAATGATGGATATCCCGAGCTTCAAAATGACTAAAATATCCTCATTGACTGGAATAAAGAAATTGCCTTTGATAAAATTCTGGAAATGCCAATAAAGTTGAAAATGACTGAAATGCCCCTAAGGGTTGAAGCATGACTCACGTACGTCAATCACTCCTGATATTAATATAAGGATGGAAGTTTTTCCGCACAGAATATAAGTTCGACTGCTCCGTTGCAAGTTCTATGGTGAAATATGAAAGCAATCGTTCAGATATATGATACAGTTGGATGCATTAGAAAGGTTGGTTAGTACTGTAAGGTTGGGATATGTTAGTTCGAATGGTTTGAAAGCTTGAAAAACTCCTGGAAATCTTAAATATTGTAAATTGTCATTTTATCATTATTAGTCTAAATTACAAAATCACCCCTGATAGTTAATTGACCAAAATGCCCTCGTTAGCTAAAGTAATCAAAATAGCCATGAATGTATCTGATATTGTGAAATATCTTGACATAGAAATCTCTGAATGCATGGCTAGAAACCTGATGAGCAAATAGAATTTTCTTGAGCGATTGTTTACGCTCGTTGGTATAAATTACCAAAATGCCCATGTATGATAAAATGACCATAATGCTCTTGTAAGCTTAAATGACTAAATCACTCATGATTTGTCTAAACCCTCAAATATCTTGATGTATCAACTCCTGAATATCTGGTTTGAACCGTTAGTATGAACCCCCCTTTTTAATAGGGACATCGTTTATGAAATTTGTTAAAATTGCCAAAAGTTGAATATGTTCCCTTCTATAAATGCCAAGTATCTCCAAGAAATAAACTGTTCCACATAGTGTGTTCCATGTGCGCTACATTCAGTTGAATGTGTTGTATGATTATTACATGTTATTAAACAATCTAATGACTTAATTATGAACGATGATATGCTTGAAGAAATGATGAACTGGACATATGATAACATTTTCTGCCTAACCGTTGTAAGGTCGCTCGGTCTGTATACTTGGTATATGATTGTGCTATGTGGTTATTTGATTTGTGATAATATTGTATGTCTACTTGATGTAAGTAAAAGTATAATCTGTTAGCTTGACCTAGGATGGTACACTTTGTTTGTATGATGAATGATGATATCGTCTGGTCAATGGTATGCCCATATATGTGTCTAAAGAGCATGAACTTCTGTTTCTAATGCCTCGAATGGAATATGTCTATCATATGTATTTTGTTACCATCGGGTTTTGGTTATGAACGCTGATGTGTAGTCCCATCGGGTTTTGGTTATGCATGTGCATACCATGTATTATTATGATTGTTTTTCATTACATCTTTTCCTTAAATGGTTTTGCCCTTAATCTAAGATTTATGTTTTAAAACTGCATTGTTGTTGTGTTTTAGAGCTCCGCTTACTAAGCTTTTAAGCTTATGCTCTCTTTTTCCAAAAATGAAAATCGTTAGAGGTTCCGGGAGGCAAGTGGGCAAGGAAGGGATTCTCAGAGTTCTTGGGTGGCTCAAAGTAAGGTTTATAATTGTAATAACACTTAGACAATGGGATTTCTAGGCTTGATGTTAGGGAGTTTGTGTTCAAACTCTTATATTTTGGCTATGTTTATGTTTCTAACATGCTTTAAATGATGGTACTATGTTATGTTGAGGTTTAATGTGGCCTTGTATGAATTGCTTTGTGTTTTTGCATGTTAGTGTTTTTAAATCTAAGTGTCTTTGTGAGCCTTGGCCTTGAAATTCACTTTGTTGCTTGAATGTATGTCTAATGTTGTGATTAAGATATTTTGCATCTAGAATGTATGTATGATATGTTCCTATGTGGTTTTTGATGATTCAGGACAAGTTTGGGGACGTTTGGAGGTGTCAAAGTATGATTTCGGGCCAAACTGTGTGAAGTCATTTCAAAACGCTCGATATGGTTTCAGAATGGTAGATACTCTAAGGGTACCTGTATCGAAATGGGGGTGGTGCCATTTCAGTACGTTTTGCCATTGGAGGCTCCTGTTTCGGAACCATGTAGGGCCGTTTCGGTACGATTTGCAACTGTGAGCCCCTATTTCGGAACCCGTTCCAATACTTTTTGTCACTGGAAGCTCGAAAGTACTACATGCATCTTGGGTGGAGTTGAGTTCCATAGCTTGGCTGGAGTTGGGTTCCGTGGTTTAACTCCCGAATGTTCAGAGGCTTGGTTCGAGAGTACTACATGCATCTTGGGTCAGATGGAATGCTCATACACTCGTAAGTTGGGTTGTGTCGTCTCTTTGCTTCAGGAAGATGTGTATGCTTGGTGGACTGCCGTTACTTCGTGTATGGCCGAAATGGATGTCACTTGGGAATTCTTCAGAACAACTTTTAAGAAGAAGTATCTTGGAGTCCGATATTGGGATGAGAAGAAGAGAGAGTTTATGGTCTTAGTTTAGGGTAGTAAGACGGTGTCTGAGTATGAGGTTCAGTTTGTGAGGTTGAGCTAGTATGCTCCCGAGTTGGTTCCCAATGAGAGGGAACAGTGTGAGCGTTTCCGATATGGGTTCACTAGAGATGTGAAGACTTATATGCTTGCCTCTAACTACACTGAGTTTGATGTTTTGGTCTCTAGGACCAAGGATATTAAGTAGAACTTAGGCTCGAGTGCTCGTGCTAGTGGGTCTGATTCCGAGAAGAGACACGCAGATTGGGACAGAGATCTTGCCAAGAGGCATAGAGATAAGAGGTATCAACCCGATTCGAGAAATAGGTATGGTAACCATGGATGGGTCTATCAAGGCCAATGGGTTGTTGTTTACACTCCTGAGTGCACTAGATGCGGGAGACGCCATCAGGGCGAGTGTATGGGTACCTTTGGGGTATGTTGGAACTGTGGTTCCCGAGATCATTTGAGGCCTAACTGTCCACACCCGGCTAGGGGCGGACCGGCACTAGCTAGGGGTTTTGAGCATCAGAGAGGTCATGGACGTGGTCGTGGTAACTTTCAGCCGAGGAACGATGGTTAGAGGAACTTAACTCATGTGGTGGCAGTTCAGCCCGAGGGTGGAGGATCGGCTAGGGTGTATGCACAACGAGAGGTTGGGAATGACACGGATTTCATCGCAGGTAATTTCATTATATAGTCTTTGACTTTGCTTTCTTTGATAGATTCGGGTTCGACACAATCGTATATTTTGGGTGAACATGCAAGGTCTCTAGGATTACCGTATGAGTGGTTAGAAGTAGGTATGAATGTTACTAGTTCTTTCGGTGATACCGTGGTAGTTAGAAAGATGTATAGGTCGTGTCCCTTGATGATTTAGGGCCACATGTTTCCGGTTGACATGCTTGAATTGATGTTCTATGGTTTTGATGTGATATTGGGCATGGATTGGCTCGTAGAACATAGAGCTAGGATAAACTTTGAGACCAAGAGAGTCTCCTTGAGGCTTACGGATGATTTCAAAGTTGTAGTGGTTGGAGAGAACATTAAGTTCTTGTCCAATGTTGTGTCTACTCTAGAAGCTCAGAGATTGATGGATTTAGGTTGTCAGTCATACTTGGCTTATGTGATGAATTTGAATATGAGTATGGTTAGACCGCAAGACATCAGAACAATTTGTGATTTTCCGAGTGTTTTTCCGAAAGAGTTGCCAGGTTTGCCTCCAGATAGAGAAGTTGAGTTTGCTATTGAGACGTATTCTGATTCTGCACCCGTGTCTATTGGTCCTTATAGAATGAAACCAAAAGAGTTGAAGACACATCTTCAGGAATTGTCAGATAGAGGTTTCATTAGGCCTAGTATTTCTTCGTGGGGTGCTCCGGTCTTGTTTGTGAAGAAAAGGATGGCAGTATGAGGATGTGCATAGACTATAGACAGTGGGACAAGGTAACAAAGAAGAACAAGTACACTTTGCCTAGTATAGATGAATTGCTTGATCAGTTAAGAGGTGCTTCAGTGTTTTCGAAGATTGATTTGAGGTCTAGTTACTATCAGTTGAAGGTCAAAGATGTGGACATACCGAAGACAACTTTCCGTACACGTTATGGGCACTATGAGTTCTTGGTAATGCCTTTCGGTTTTACTAATGCTCCAGCTGCATTTATGGATATGATGAACCGAGTGTTCCACGAGTTTTTGGATAGGTTTGTGGTAGTGTTCATAGATGACATCTTAGTGTACTCTAGGACCGAGGAAGTGCATGATGAGCATTTGCGGCTAGTACTTCAGACTTCGCTTGAAAATCAGTTGTATGCCAAGTTGAGTAAATGTGATTTTTGGATTAAGGAGGTAGTCTTCCTAGGTCATGTGATCTCAGGAAATGGAATTAGTGTTGATCCCAAGAAGATAGAAGACATAGTGAGTTGGAAGCAACCGAAGTCGGTGACGAAAATCCATAGTTTCCTAGGCTTGGCGGGGTATTATCGAAGATTTTTCGAGGGGTTTTCGAAGATTGCGGCACCTTTAACTAAATTGCTTCAGAAGAATTTTTCGTATGAGTGGTCAGATGCAAGACAACAAGCATTTGAGAAGTTGAAGAAAGCTTTGACCAAAGCTCCTATCTTGATTCAGCCTAAACCTGGAAAAGGGTTTGTGATTTATAGTGACTCGTCATATGTAGGTTTAGGTTGTGTGCTAATGCAAGAAGGTAAGGTTGTAGCTTAAACTTCGAGACAATTGAAGGTTCACGAGAATAACTACCGCACTCATGATATTGAGTTAGCCGCAGTAGTGTTTGCTTTGAAGATTTGGAGACACCATCTTTATGGTGAGAAGTGCTCTGTTTATACCGACCACAAGAGTTTGGAATACTTGATTACTTAGAGAGAGTTGAATCTTAGACAATGTAGGTGGATAGAACTTCTTAAGGACTATGACCTTACGATAGAGTACCATCCGGGTAAAGCAAACGTAGTGGCCGATGCTTTGAGTAGAAAAGTGGCATTTGAGTTGTGAGCCATGTTTGCAAGATTGAGTGTGTCACGAGATGGTGGTTTGATAGCCGAGTTACAAGTTAAACTTTCGTTGGCTCAGTTGATTCGAGAGAAACAGTTGCAAGACGAGTTTTTGGCACCTCACATACAAGATATAGCCGATGGTAGACCCACATTTTTTGTTTCGGTGAGAATGAGATCCTATGTTTCAAGGATAAGATAGTAGTCCCAGAAGATGCCGATTTAAGGCGTACTATCTTGAATGAAGCCCATAATAGTCCTTTTGTTATGCATCCGGGTAGTACGGAGATGTATCATGGTTTAAAAGAAGAGTACTATTGGGTTGGGTTGAAGAAAGATGTGGCCAAGTTTGTGAGTAAGTGTTGCGTGTAAAAGAATCTATCGCAATTGTAGTGCAAGTGTACACGACGCAAGTAGTAAAGTGATACAAAGTATCAGATATTGTCTCCACAGGGATTGGGCTAATAGTCTCCACCTTATTTCACTGCACGAAGTAAAGAAAATATTTAAGAGAATTGTCACGAAAATAATAAGGAAAAACGTAAATAAAAGAGTTGGAATATCAAGATAGAGAGAATGGGCTGATATTGAATTGCTCAGTAGTGCAGGTATTGGATTGCTTAGGAACTCCAGTTCTGTCGTCGTGCCCGTCGCGGCAGCACCTGTCACGGCGGCTGTCCGTTGGCTGTCGCGGCAGCAAACACACCAACTCCGTACTTCAAGTTTGGCAAGAATCCCAGATCTGCCTTGGCCTATCCCTAGGTCCAAGTCTGTCGATGAACACGTCTTTGATGATACCTCCCGGCGTGAATCGAATGATGAACACCGATGTGTATGAATTCTTCCTTAGCCACTTAACCTTGCCCTATCCCTAGGCACAAGATAGTTCAACTATAAACTAGAGAACTCGCTCTTATTTCTTTCGTATACTTAACTCTCCCGATGCTAAGTAAATGGATAACCTTACAATGCTCTCCCGATGTTCTTGCAAGATATTAAAAACCAAAATAAGAGAACTTGAAGTTTATTTTATTGAACTTGGAAAATCCTAAAACAAAACAACCCTTGCAATTACTTTACAAAACAACCTGTGGCCCTAGGGGGGATTTAGAACATGTCGGTGACGGACAGACGGCGGAGGGGTTTGGTTATCGGTTATGGGGTATGATGCCTCCTAGGTTAAAATCTATGCCCTTATATAAGCTTTGGGCTCAAGTATTCTAAGTTAACAAGGATTACAACTTTAATTAAAAGTAAGATTCTAATAAAGACTTAATCTCTAAGTATCCTACTTTTCAGCCGCCTCCTTGTTTCATGGAATTTCCTCTCCTTGAGCTTCGGCTTGACATATCTTTTGATCCGGGGCTTGGAAAAATATGGGGTTTTCACACGACAGACGAGCATAATTTTCTCTATCTATCGAGGTCCACTTTGTTTTTTCTCTACTTAACTTGCTGTCGTCCTCCTGTCACGGCAGATCAATGGCAGCATCGTCCTCTTCATCTGCTTGTCCAGTTTAGCTCTTCTGCTTCTCTGCCCTGCGCCTGCCTTCTTCGTCAACTATGGAAGCAACCTGCAAAATAAGCCATCTTTTAGTAGAATCCGTGCCTTTAATATATTTGTGATGTTTTGCTGTAAACTAACCTAAATGCAATGCAATGATGCTTGAATGCAGCAGAAATATGGGTTAAAAAGGGTGTAAATAATACAACTTTTACACACTCAACAATAAGTGTATGGTATGTCAGCGAGTTAAGGCCGAGCACCAGTTTCCTTTAGGTTTGTTACAGTCATTGAAGATTACGGAATGAAAGTGGGAACATATTACTATGGACTTTGTGTCGGGTTTACCATTGACTCCTTCAAAGAAGAATTCAGTGTGGGTGATAGTCGACAGCTAGATTGTATGGGGTACCGAAATCGATTGTATCAAACCGAGATCCGAAGTTTATAGCTAGATTTTGGGAGTGTTTGCATCATGCCTTGGGTACTTGGTTGAACTTCAGTACTTCGTATCATTCGCAGTAAGATGGTCAGTCGGAGAGGGTTATTCAGGTGCTGGAGGACATGTTGAGGTGTTGTATCATCGACTTCTAGAGTTCTTGGGAGAAACACCTACCTTTATTAGAGTTTGCATACAACAACAGTTATCAGGCTAGTATTCAGATGGCACCGTATGAAGCTTTGTATGGAAGAAGGTGTAGAACACCTATATGTTGGGTCGAGGACGAGCAGAAGCTTGTACCTATGCCCAACTTGCTTAAGGGCACTACCGAGAAGGTAAAGTTAATCTGTTATCGCCTAAAGGTAGCTTCAGACCGATAGAAATCATATACCGACTTGAAGAGAAAGGAGGTAGAGTATGACGTGGGCGAAAAGGTTTTTTGAAAGTCTCACCTTGGAAGAAGGTGATGAGGTTTGGTAGGAAGGGTAAGTTGAGTCCGAGGTTCATTAGACCTTACGAGGTAGTTGAGAGGATCGGTCTCGTTGCGTATAGATTGAGACTCCCGATCGAGTTAGAGAACATTCACGATATGTTCCACGTTTCTATGCTTCGGAAGTATAGATCGGATCTGTCTTATGTAATGCCAGTGGAGGAGATTGAGTTGAACCCCAACTTGTTATATGATGAAGAGCTGGTGGAGATTCTTGCTACGGACAAGAAAGTGTTGCGTGGGAGGTCTATTGAGTTAGTCAAGCTTTTGTGGAGACACCGAGGTGTGGAAGAGGCTACTTGGGGGAGGAAGGAAGACATGGGAGGATAGTTTCCGTATCTTTTTCTGTCAGGTAATTTCGAGGATGAAATTCCTAAGTAGGGGAGAGTTGTAACTCCCTGATTTAAGGCCCGAGAGTTTATCGGTTTTGATCTAGGATTAGTCTGGGTTAAAATTAGATTTAAAATGATGATTTTATAAAAATTGCCTTTATTTACAAAAAATGTCATTAATGAAATTTGAAGATGGGAATTTGAGTAAAAAGAAAAGTTTGAAAAAGGTGTCACCTTCTTAAAAATCCCTTTTTCTCCAAAACCACTCCAAAACCCTAAACCACTTTTTCATTGCCTCAAATCCCTCTTCCAAGCAAGTCTTTAAGGTAAACATCTCATTGTTTTAATTCTTCTTCCCTTAAGTTGTCACTAGTTAGATTTTTCTTAAAAATCCATTATTTTGGGGTTATTTCAAAATGCTTTGAGTTTGAAAATGGTAAAATGGAGGGATTTTCGTGTGGGTATTCTAATGTAATGTTTAAGGGTGTTTTTAATCATGCTTGGGTGTCTTAAAATGTTAAAAATATGGCAAATGGTGGGAAACCCGAAATGGGTATAAAAATAGGATTTTTAGGTTCAAAAGGTTGAGTTTTTGGGTTGGTTTTGGGTCAAAAACGTGGCTGGTGGCTCTTTTGATGTTGGGGGATATTTCAGGATGATTTTGGATGTGTTTTGGTGGTTGAAATGACTAGATTCAGTGTGGGGTTTGTCTAGAACGAAAATAGTGAAGTTTGGATGAAATTTGAGTTTGAACGAAAATGTGTTTTGGTTGCAAGGAGTAGATTTCTGGGTTGTCACTGGTTTACAAGTATTTTAGCACCCTAATAGTTTGTTTTGGGTTGTCTTGAAGCAGCGAATATTGATTCGGGTACTTCGGGTGCGATATCGGGTGCTATGGAGGCTTGAGAACGGTGTTTCGGCTTTTGTTTGGGCTTAATTGGTGAGTGGTAATGTTTGAAATTTTAAATGATTTTGAAAGTGGGTTCTTTGGGGTTTGGGTGGAGCCTTAAGGGTAACCTAAACCCAAGTGTAAGTTTACTAATTCACCTTGTTCCTTAAGTGTTGGTGTGTGCGATTATTCGTGATGTGTGTGAAATGTGGATTGCCTTTACTCTCCGTTTAATGTTGTTGTGTAGTCGTTTGGTGTGTTGAGTCTCACGTGATGGTTTTCGTTGCTACGGTGATGTGTAGTCCCACCAGTAGTGACTAGTAGAAGAGTACAATGATGTGTAGTCGCATCGGAAAACTACTAGTTGTTGTGAATGGTGATATGTAGTCCCACCGGGTTTTGGTTATGCATGTGCATACCATGTATTGTTATGATTGTGTTTCATTACATCTTTTCCTTAAATGGTTTTGCCCTAAATCTAAGATTTATGTTTTAAAACTCCATTGTTGTTGTGTTTTAGAGCTCCGCTCACTAAGCTTTTATGCTTACACCCTCTTTTTCCAACAATGCAGATCGTTAGAGGTTCTAGGAGGCAAGTGGGCAAGGAAGGGATTATTGGAGTTTTTGGGTGGCTCAAAGTATGGTTTATAGTTGTAATAACACTTAGACAATGGGATTGCTAGGCTTGATGTTAGAGAGTTGGTGTTCAAACTTCTATATTTTGGCTATGTTTATGTTTCTAACATGCTTTAAATGATGGTACTATGTTATGTTGAGGTTTAATGTGGCCTTGTATGAATTGCTTTGTGTTTTAGCATGTTAGTGTTTTTGAATCTAAGTGTCTTTGTGAGCCTTGGACTTGAAATCCACTTTGTTGCATGAATGCATGTCTAATGTTGTGATTAGGATATTTTGCATCTAGAATGTATGTATGATATGTTCTTTTGTGTTTTTGATGATTCGGGACAAGTTTGAGGACGTTTGGAGGTGTCAAAGTATGATTTCGGGCAAAACTGTGTACAGGCATTTCGAACCGCTCAATATGGTTTTGGAACGGTCGAAGCTCCAGGGGTACCCGTATCGAAATAGGGGTGGTGCCGTTTCGGTACGTTTTGGCAATGGAGGCTCCTGTTTCGGAACCATGTAAGGTCGTTTCGGTACGATTTGCCACTGTGAGCCCCTGTTTTGGAACCCGTTTCGATACGTTTTGTCACTAGAAGCCCCCGTTCCGGAACAAGGTGGGATCGTTTCGGAACGACTTGGCTTTTACTTTTTGAAAGGAGCCCGCATTTCGGAACGGGCAAGCCTTTTTCGAAACGCAAGCATTTAAAACAGTTAAATGGCATCTTCGAAGGTTTCCGAATGTTGCATTTTAGTCCCTAAAGTTTGTATGTGTAACACCCTGATTTTATTAAATTAATAATACCCTAAATTAAACCTAAAATGTTGGGAATTTTAAATTCAATTTTAAATTTAATTTCAATGACCCACTTGTAAGAATCTTAAACTAAAGGGACAATAGTGTGAAGCGGGAAATTGTGGGGGCCCTTATGAAGTAAATAGCCCAAAAAATGGGGTAAAAAACCATTTCCCTTCAATTTTACGTCGGTTCGTGTTCCAAAGTCATCTCATTCTCCAGATCGTGTTTCCAAAAAAAAACAAAAAACCACTCAACTTTGTCTTGCTCCGATCAAGGCTTGCCGACGGCCGTTTTATGCGACAAGGGCAGCAATCGGTTCCTCTCAACCGTGCGAACATAACCCCAGCAATCCCACTCCGTTTCCGGCCACTGTTGTCCTTAAACGGACTAAAAATCGTTTGAGAAATCGAACGAGGGGTGATCGATTTTGGTTTTTGGCTGTGATTTGAGTTGGGTAAGTTAGATTTGAGGCTTACGCAAGTTGTGTGTGGGTTATGTTGGTTTTGGCCGGAATAGTCCTGTAAGGGTCGCTGATGTGTGCTCCGGTGGCTAAAATAGGATTAGGAGAAAAACCCAAATTTTTCGATTGAGAAAATTGGGAATTTTGGGCTTGAACCAGTCTGAACTGGTCTAGAAGGCTGAACCTAGTTAGACCGAACCGGAACCCGTTGAACTGAATCGGATGACGTGGCGTATGACGTCAGCGTTGACCCGTTGACTGTTGACCGTTGACCGTTGACTTTTTCAGAAAAGGGCTATTTTATGTTTTTCGACGTCCTGATTCCGTTTCCGCTGCCCGTTTTCCCAAATTCGAACCTGAAGGACCATTTTGACCTCTTTTGTTCTAGTATACTTAGTATTTAAAGATTTGGATATCGGGAAATTAATTGGAATTATTCATATTTGTAGACGACGTTGACTCGGATACCGAGATCCTTCCGCCTCCTCCACCTGGACGACCTCCTGTTGCTCAGTCATTGGGATCCGCTCGTGAGTTTAATTAATAATATATTCGCTATTTACATTGTTAGTGTCTTGGCATAGTAGTAGTATCTTTGATGGTGTATTTAATTGTTATAGGAGCTGACTCTGACCGACCTAGAGATAGAGCTGAGAGTGGGAGACGTCACCGTCAACGTTGAGTGTTAGCTACCTGAGGTGTGTTCTCTTCTTTGTTGTCTGTTTACAGTGCTGTAACCCCCTATTTTGACCTAAGGGTTTATAACAAATTGAAAATGACAATTTGGAGACTTTCGCCTCAAGATTATTTATAAAAATTATGCCGAAATTATTATTCAATTATAAAAGATATCCTTAAATGTTTCATAGTAAAACAAGCATGCTGAAATAGTTTATCAAACCCCAAAAACATTAAATGTCCAAAATCCACTTTTACAACCAAATCCGAAAATACTTAAATAATTAAATATAAGTCTAGAACAAAACGTACTGATAAATAATATCAAATAATGTTCGAACGAGATCCTCCAAGTACCGAAACCTAAGTCTGGAATCTGAAACAGATACTAAGGGGGAGTCAGCTATAAAGCTCAGTGTGTCTCTAAAGTCCATAACAAAAGTCAATCCAACAGTCAAACAACATATCACGAATTTACAGATATTCCGAAGTATACAAGCAGAGCATACAGATATCATGACATGACATGCACCCATCTACATCACCGTCCGAAGAGTAAGGTTCCCCTGAACCACTCTGCACCTCAACACCATGTCCGAAGCAGAACTCATCTCGAAGGATGGAACTACTGATCCGAAGCGAAGTTCAACACGAAGGATGAAGTCGCTGAGCTTCCTCCGTACAATATCCCAACCAAATGATATGACATGTAATCCGATTTCAGAGTCCGAATGCAATCTTGTTAAATAACTAAGATGCATGTACAAAATAATCCGATTCCGATATGTGTTACATAACATGATCATAGCATCTGAGTATACATTATTTATTAGATAACAGAGCAGAATGACATACAGACGAGTCATGCAATATTTATCAGATAACAGAGCAGAATAACACATAAAATATTTCTCAATCAACCGAGCAAGATAACACAAAACATTTCTCATACAGATCACACAATCAGGTAACACATACATGTAGCACAGACAGAGAACACACCTTAGGCAGCTAAATAGTCAACGTCGATAGTGACGTCTCCCACGCTCAGCTCTAGTGGAAGGTCGAACAGAATCAACTCTTAAAAAAAACAAGAACACCATATAAGACTTTCTACTATGCCACATTCGAATAATTACGCTTATCAGATAACTTACTAGCAGATCTCGAAGACTATGCCACCGGAGGTCTGCCTGGCGGAGGAGGAGGTAATATCTCGGGGTCAGAATCCACGTCACCTGAACACAAGAAAATATTCGAGTCAAACTCCGATGCAACACTTTACAAAAATCTGAGCTTAACATATAAACTTGATCCAAAAAGCATTTCGGGTCCGAATTTGAAGAAACGGACAGCGGCAACGGAACCGGAACGTCGAAAAACTTAAGAGTGGACTCAGCCGAAAAAGTCAACCATAAGTCAACGCGGACGTCATCGCTGACGTCATCATTGACTGCGATGACGTCATCATTGACTGCATCAGCACTGCAACAGCAGATGACATCATCGTTGCATCAGCACTGCAACAGCGGATGATGTCATCGTTGCATCAACCCACTGGTCCGGTTCGGTTCAGCCCAGCCGTCCGGTTCACCAATACAACCAGCCGGTTCAGATCCAACAGCCCCCAAATCAGCAAAACCCTAACCCCAATATATCAAACCCTAACACCATGTCCCCGACGGCGCACCAACCCCCACTGCGCAACCCGTGAACCCAACGACGGCCACATCTTTACCGGCCACAACCAACACGACGGCGGCCACGGCCCGACAATGGTCACAAGACGGCGACAACAACCCCAGAGCCCAACGGACTCGATCCAAAAACTCACCCTAATCCCGAGACTGTAGCGGCGTTCACAGAGGACGGCGGCGGCAAGAGTTCTCGAAGGAAACCCAAACGTTTCCGGTGACAACGGCGGCAGAAAGCAAGGAGTCGAAGCTTTCGGCTCACCGTTTCGATGATGGGAGGCGGCGAACGGAACACCCTACGGCGAGTTTTGATCGGACGACCACAAGGATCCCACTGGTGACCGCGAAACGACGAACGTCCAAAGCTAGCCCCCTGATCGGAGCTTCGACGGAAACAAAATGGGGATGGGGAAAGGGTTTTCGGTAAGCTTTGTATATCTCTTTTTTTAATATTATTTTATTAGCAACAAGGAAGAGCGGCACATATACACCCAAATAGAACAAAACAGAGTTTACCCTAGATAAATGGGCAAATTACGAAAGGAGGGTCTCTACTTTTGCCCGCCTAACAAAATAGCCACCAACTTTTAATTTATTCAATTTGGTCCCCTTTTTAGATTAGGTTAAATTCTGATTTTCCCCAAATTCTAGGGTTTCCAATTGGGAATTCTCACAATTAGGGATTTTAAAATTAGGGCTAAAATGGGGTGTTACAACTCTCCCCCCGTAAAAAGAAATTTCGGCCTCGAAATTTACCTGGAGCAAACAAATGCGGATACTGAGCTTTGATGACAGCTTTGGGCTCTCAGGTAGCCTCATCATGACTGCGACCACGCCACAAGACTTTGACCATTTTAATGGTCTTCCTTCTGAGAACTTTCTTATCCTGAGCAAGAATCTCGATAGGCTCCTCCTCAAAGCGCAAATCAGGACGAATCTCAATCTCCTCCACAGGTAAAACATGAGACGGATCAGCATGATAGCGTCTCAACACAGAAACATGGAAAACATCATGAATACGCTGAAGCTCTGGTGGTAACTCGAGCTGATAAGCAACATGTCCAACCCGACGAAGAATCCGATAAGGACCAATATAACGAGGACTCAGCTTGCCCTTCCGACCAAACCGAAGTACCTTCCTCCAAGGAGATACTTTCAGAAAAACCTCATCACCGACCTCAAACTCAAGATCTCGACGTCTCAAGTTGGCATAGGACTTCTGTCTGTCAAAAGCAACCTTAAGCCGGTCTCGAATCAATCTGACTGTCTGCTCGGCCTCACGAACTAGATTTGGTCTCAATAATCTATGCTCATTAAGTTCAGTCCACCCAATCGGTGACCTACACCTACGCCCATACAGAGCCTCATACGGTGCCATTTTGATACTGGCCTGGTAGCTATTATTATATGCAAACTCTGCGAGCGGCAAGAAATCCTCCCAACTACCACTATAATCGAGAACACAACCTCTCAACATGTCCTCAAGAATCTGAATCACACGCTCGGACTGCCCGTCAGTCTGCGGATGATAAGATGTACTGAAATTCAACCGAGTACCCAAAGCAGAGTGAAGTGCCTTCCAGAACTTCGCTGTAAACCTCGGATCACGATCAGAAATAATCGATAGCGGTACCCCATGAAGTCGAACGATCTCAGAAATATAGAGCCGAGCCAACTTATTCAAAGGATAGTTGACTCGAACCGGAATGAAATGAGCAGACTTAGTCAAACGGTCCACTATAACCCAGACGGAGTCCTTCTTGGACGGAGTCATCGGAAGACCACTGACAAAATCCATAGTGACACGCTCCCACTTCCACTGAGGAATCTCGATGTGCTGAAGCAACCCAGATGGACGCTGATGCTCTGCCTTGACTCTCTGACAAGTCATACACTTAGACACAAACCCGACAACATCCCGCTTAAGACCCTTCCACCAATACCTCTGACGAAGGGTTTTATACATCTTATCACCACCAGGATGCATAGAGTATGGGCTATCATGTGCCTCACGAACAATAACCTGTTTCAACCCAGATTTCCTCGGAATACAGTACCGGCCTCGGAAACACAAAACACCATCCTGATCAATAGTATAATCCACAGATGTACCCTCAGAAACCTTTCTGATACGATGCATAAGAAAAGGATCCGTAGGCTGCTCAGCTCGAATATCAGATATCAGCGTAGGAATGACCCGAAGTTCTGCCATCAAACTACCATCCTCAAACAAACTCATCCAAGCAAACAAGGTCCTCAGATCTGAGATAGCATTACGACTCAAGGCGTCGGCAACCACGTTCGCCTTTCCCGGGTGATACTCTATCTCACAGTCATAATCCTTAAGAAGCTCCAACCAGCGACGCTGTCTCAGATTCAACTCTTTCTGTGTAAGGAGGTATTTTAAACTCTTGTGATCGGTGAAGATATAGCACTTCTCTCCGTAGAGATAGTGTCTCCAGATTTTCAGAGCAAAGATCACAGCAGCAAGCTCCAAATCATGGGTAGGGTAGTTACACTCATGCACTTTCAACTGACGAGATGCATAGGCCACTACCTTCCCCTCCTGCATCAGAACACATCCCAATCCTGTGTGAGAGGCATCACTGTATACCGTATAGGCCTTCCCAGGCTCAGGCTGAATCAGAACCGGTGCTTCAGTCAACACGGTCTTAAGTTTCCCAAAACTGGTCTGCTGAGCCTCAGTCCAGACAAAAGGAATATCCTTCCTCAGTAGTTTAGTTAGAGGAGCTGCAATAATCGAGAAACCTTCCACAAACCTCCGATAATAGCCAGCTAAACCCAAGAAGCTTCGAATCTCAGGAACATTCTTGGGCTGCTTCCAACCCATAATAGCCTCAATCTTCTTTGGATCAACCTGAATACCATTAGCAGAAACCACGTGTCCCAAGAAGGTAACCTCGGTCAACCAGAATTCAAATTTACTGAACTTTGCATACAACTGCTTCTCACGCAAAGTTTGTAGGACAACCCGGAGATGTTCCTCATGTTCTGCCTCCGATTTAGAATAAACCAGTATGTCATCAATAAAAACCACCACGAACTGGTCCAGATAGAGTTGAAACACCTTGTTCAGCATATCCATAAAGGTTGCAGGGGCATTAGTCAATCCAAACGGCATCACCAGAAACTCGTAATGACCATAACGAGTCCAAAAAGCGGTCTTGAACACATCAGAATCCTTAACCTTGAGTTGGTAATAACCCGATCTCAGGTCTATCTTAGAAAATACTGTAGCTCCCCGGAACTGATCGAACAAGTCATCAATACGAGGAAGTGGGTACCTGTTCTTAATCATCAGCTTGTTCAGCTTCCGATAATCAATACAAAGCCGAAGTGATCCGTCCTTCTTCTTCACAAACTAAATAGGGGCTCCCCAAGGAGAAACACTAGGTCGGATGAAACCCCTATCCAACAATTCCTGCAACTGAATCTTCAATTCTTTAAGCTCTTTCCGAGCCATCTTGTAAGGAGCCATAGAGACAGGAGCTGTACCCGGATATACATCTATGCCAAACTCAACCTCGTCACGTTTTGGCGGTACCCCTGGCAATTCCTCCGGAAAAACATCTGGAAAATCCCTAACCACCGGGATCTTATCCAAACCAGAATCTGACTGCCTCGAGTCAAGAATATAAGCAAGATAGGTAGTAGCCCCATGTCGAATCATCTTTTCTGCTTTGAGAGCCGAAACAACATTGGTCATATAACCTCTACGCTCTCCAACCATAATCACCTCGCACCCATCTGAGGTTTTCAGAGTCGCCCTTTTCTTTTCACAATCTAAATGGACTCGATGAGTGGATAACCAGTCCATTGCGAGAATAAGGTCGAACTCTCTGAAAGGTAACTCTATCAAATCGGCGGAGAATGTTTTCCCTTGAATCTCCAAAGGGCAATTCTTGTACACCTTGGTAACCTTAACATGATCACCCACTGGACTATAAACGGAAACCGCGTTCCCAGTATTCTCAAACGGAATTTCAAGTCCCCCAGATACCGAACTCGCAACATATGAATGGGTAGAACCAATATCTAATAAAGCAAAATACGGAATAAAGTGGATAGAAAATGTACCAGCAATAACATCTGGCTCATCACGATCCTCATGTCGCCTGGTAGCATAAACCAAACCTGGCTGTCTCACCCCGGATCCAGCTGATCTTCCACTCCGAGCTGGCCTACCTCTACCAGCAGAAACTGTAAAATCGGGTCTACCTCGACCTCTACCCCTAGCTGGAGTCTGTACTGATGCCTGTGACGGAGTCGTCATATGAGCTGACGGAGGTGCATGCGGACAGTCTCTGAAAATATGATCAAAAGACCCACATCGAAAACAAGCCCCGGACTGTCTCCTACACTCCCCAGAATGCCATTTCTTGCAGAAAGAACACAGTGGTGGCCCCCGCGTGCTAGACGATCCTCCAACACTAGAAGTCGGAACAGCAGTGGTCACTGGTCTGGCTCTGGAATAACTCTGATAGTCACTCTCATCTCTTGCCCTCTTCCTGGTCTGGCTACCCTGACTATACTGAACTGTCGCGGTCGACTGCCTCTTACCCCGATCCATACCATGAGACTCAGCTTGCCTCAACTCTGCTTCATTGCGTTCTGCAGTCCTAGCTCGCAAAGTAATAGCCTTGTACTCTTTGTCCAAATGTAATGACACACCAGTCTTGATCGAAGGTCGCAGACCCTTCAGAAACCAGCTGCACTTCTCTTCCTCTGTAGTAACTAACCCAGGGACGTACTGTACCAGCCTCAGAAACTCAATCTCATACTGATTCACAGTCATGTCATTTTGCTTCAGATTTATAAAGTCCTCACGACACTTGGCTAGATACTCAGCCCCAACATATTTGTCTCGGAAAGCCTGACGGAAATGATCCCAAGTAATCCGACTAGCAGAAATAACGGTCTTCCCAGCCTCCCACCAGTTCAGGGCTTCACCCTTCAATAAAGATACAACAGCTCTTAATTTTCTGTCGGCAGGGTAGTCCATCTCGTCAAATAACTGCTGCAATTTCTTCAACCAATACTCAGCATCAGCTGGGTCTGCAGCCGTCTTACCATCAAACATCGACATACCAGCAGACAAAAACTCGGCAGATATGGGTCTCCTAGAACCCTGTCGAAGATACTCAAGTAGCTCCAAATTCACAGCAGCAACATCAACTCCAGCAGTCTCACTGTTACCGTCTGCACGGGGACCGTCACTATGAGTCTGCTGATCAGGGTGATCGGTCTGTTGACCACTCGTATGAACCTCATGCTGCTCCTCAGCCTGCTCATGCTGTGGGTCCTCCTGATGTGGTGGCGAATGCTCAGGAGGATTAACGTCACTCGTATTAGCATCGGTACGACCTCGTCCACGGCCTCGACCTCGGCCGGTCGTAGCTCTAGTACTCCTACGTGGTGGCATAGTAGTCTATCTACAAAAGAAGAGTCCTAAAGTCAAAATTGGTACTTGGAGACTTTAATTAAAACATATATTACTTTTTAAAAATCCGGACATTTATCTGAAAATCTCGTAATTTCCAAAAACATTTACTATGCATGCATTTTTTTTGAAACTTTAAAATCAAATTTTTATCGAGCCTCACAGGCCGAGGGGTGTAACCTAGGCTCTGATACCACTAAATGTAACCCCTATTTTGACCTATGGGTTTATAACAAATTGAAATTGACAATTTGGAGACTTTCGCCTCAAGTAAGATTATTTATAAAAATTATGCCGAAATTATTATTCAATTATAAAAGATATCCTTAAATGTTTCATAGTAAAACAAGCATGCTAAAATAGTTTATCAAACCCCAAAAACATTAAATGTCCAAAGTCCACTTTTACAACCAAATCCGAAAATACTTAAATAATTAAATATAAGTCTAGAACAAAACGTACTGATAAATAATATCAAATAATGTTCGAACGAGATCCTCCAAGTACCGAAACCTAAGTCTGGAATCTGAAACAGATACTAAGGGGGAGTCAGCTATAAAGCTCAGTGTGTCTCTAAAGTGCATAACAAAAGTCAATCAAACAGTCAAACAACATATCACGAATTTACAGATATTCCGAAGTATACAAGCAGAGCATACAGATATCATGACATGACATGCACCCAAATACATCGCCGTCCGAAGAGTAAGGTTCCCCTGAACCACTCTGCACCTCAACACCATGTCCGAAGCAAAACTCATCCCGAAGGATGGAACTACTGATCCGAAGCGAAGTTCAACACGAAGGATGAAGTCGCTGAGCTTCCTCCGTACAATATCCCAACCAAATGATATGACATGTAATCCGATTTCAGAGTCCGAATGCAATCTTGTTAAATAACTAAGATGCATGTACAAAATAATCCGATTCCGATATGTGTTACATAACATGATCATAGCATCCGAGTATACATTATTTATCAGATAACAGAGCAGAATGACATACAGACGAGTCATGCAATATTTATCAGATAACAGAGCAGAATAACACATAAAATATTTCTCAATCAACTGAGCAAGATAACACAAAACATTTCTCATACAGATCACACAATCAAGTAACACATACATGTAGCACAGACAGAGAACACACCTTAGGCAGCTAAATAGTCAACGTCGATAGTGACGTCTCCCACGCTCAGCTCTAGTGGAAGGTCGAACAGAATCAACTCCTAAAAAAACAAGAACACCATATAAGACTTTCTACTATGCCACATTCGAATAATTACGCTTATCAGATAACTTACTAGCAGATCTCGAAGAATGTGCCACCGGAGGTCTGCCTGGCGGAGGAGGAGGTAATATCTCGGGGTCAGAATCCACGTCACCTGAACACAAGAAAATATTCGAGTCAAACTCCGATGCAACACTTTACAAAAATCTGAGCTTAACATATAAATCCAAAAAGCATTTCGGGTCCGAATTTGAAGAAACGGACAGCGGCAACGGAACCGGAACATCGAAAAACTTAAGAGTGGACTCAGCCGAAAAAGTCAACCATAAGTCAACGCTGACGTCATTGTTGCGTGTAAAATAGTCTATCGCAATGGTAGTGCAAGTGTACACGACGCAAGTAGTAAAGTGATACGAAGTATCGGATATCGTCTCCTCAGGGATTGGGCTAATGACTTCACCTTGATTTACTGCACGAAGTAAAGGAAATATTTTAGAAAGTTGTCACGAATAATAAAGTAAAAACGTAAATAAAAAGATTGAATTATCAAGATAGAGAGAATGGGCTGGTATTGAATTGCTCGGTAGTGCAGGTATTGAATTGCTTAGGATCTCCAGTTCTGTCGTCGCTCCCGTCGCCGACAGCACCTGTCGCGGCATCTGTCCGTTAGCTGTCGCGGCAGCAGACACTAACTCCGTACTTCAAGCTTGGCAAGAATCCCAGATCTGCCTTGCCCTATCCCTAGGCACAAGTCTGTCGATGAACACGTTTTTGATGATACCTCCCGGCGTGAATCGAAGGATGAACACCGATGTGTATGAATTCTTCCTTAGCCACTTAACCTCGCCTTATCCCTAAGCACGAGATGGTTCAACTATAAACTAGAGAACGCGCTTTTATCTCTTTCGTATACTTAACTCTCCCGATGCTAAGTAAATAGATAACCTCACAATGCTCTCCCGATGCTCTTGCAAGATATTAAAACCAAGATAAAAGAACTTGAAGTTTATTTTATTGAACTTGAAAAATCCTAAATCAAAGCAACCCTTGCAACTACTTTACAAAACAACCCTTAGCCCTAGGGGGAATTTAGAACATGTCGGTGACGGGTGGACGGCAGGGGTTTATTTTCGGCTATGGGGTATCGGCCTCTACCCTAGGTTTAATCTATGCCCTTTATATAAGCTTTGGGCTCAAGTTATCTAAGGTAACAAGGATTACCACTTTAATTAAAAGTAAGATTCTAATAAAGACTAAATCTCTAAAGTATCCTACTTTTTAGCCGCATCCCTATTTTGTGGGAATTCCTTTCCTTGAGCTTTGGCTTGACATATCTTTTGATCCGGGGCTTGGAAAATTATTTGGCTTCCACACGACAGACGAGCAGATTTTTCTCTATCTATCGATGTCCACTTCACTTTTCCTCTTCAATAATCTGCTGTCACGACAGGTCCATGACAGGTTCGTCTTCTTCAGCTGCTTGTCCAGTTCAGCTTTCCTGCTTATCTGCCCTGCGCCTGCCTTCATCGTCAACCATGGCAGCTACCTGCAAAATGCACCATCTTTTAGTAGAATCCGTGCCTTTTATATAATTGTGATGTTTTATTGAAAACTAACCTAAATGCAATGCAATGATGCTTGAATGCAGCAGAAATATGGGTTAAAAAGGGTGTAAATAATAGAACTTTTACACACTCAACAGTCATCGCTGACGTCATCATTGACTGTGATGACGTCATCATTGACTGCATCAGCACTGCAACAGCAGATGACATCATCGTTGCATCAGCACTGCAACAGCGGATGATGTCATCGTTGCATCAGCCCACTGGTCCGGTTCGGTTCAGCCCAGCCGTCCGGTTCACCAATACAACCAGCCGGTTCAGATCCAACAGCCGCCAAATCAGCAAAACCCTAACCCCAATATATCAAACCCTAACACCATGTCCCCGGCGGCGCACCAACCCCCACTGCGCAACCCGTGAACCCAACAACGGCCACAGCTTTACCGGCCACAACCAACACGACGGCGGCCACGGCCCGACAATGGTCACAAGATGGCGACAACAACCCCGGAGCCCAACGAACTCGATCCAAAAACTCACCCTAATCCCGAGACTGTAGCGGCGTTCACAGAGGACGGCGGCGGCAAGAGTTCTCGAAGGAAACCCAAACGTTTCCGGTGACAACGGCGGTGGAAAGCAAGGAGTCGAAGCTTTCGGCTCACCGTTTCGATGATGGGAGGCGGCGAACGGAACACCCTACTGCGAGTTTTGATCGGACGACCGCAAGGATCCCACTGGTGACCGCGAAACGACGAACGGCCAAAGCTAGCCCCCTGATCGGAGCTTCGACGGAAACAAAACGGGGATGGGGAAAGGGTTTTCGGTAAGCTTTGTATATCTCTTTTTTTTAATATTATTTTATTAGCAACAAGGAAGAGCAGCGCATATACACCCAAATAGAACAAAACAGAGTTTACCCTAGATAAATGGGCAAATTACGAAAGGAGGGTCTCTACTTTTGCCCGCCTAACAAAATAGCCACCAACTTTTAATTTATTCAATTTGGTCCCCTTTTTAGATTAGGTTAAATTCTGATTTTTCCCCAAATTCTAGGGTTTCCAATTGGGAATTCTCACCATTAGGGATTTTAAAATTAGGGCTAAAATGGGGTGTTACAAGTGCTTTGTATGCAAATGTGTTGATGTGCTGAAATGTATACATTATGTGGTCTGGTGATGTATGATAATGATATTTTGTTGATATGTGATATTTGACTTGTTAAACATTCTGTTACATTATGCAATATTTGTATATATTATCAGGTTCTGATTATTGTATATCGGATTATATAATTATGCATTTCTGTTGATGAACAATGCATTCAGATTCAGAACTCAGATTTTATGTCATCTCATTATGGTTGGGATTCTGTACGGGGAAGTTCAATAGCTTCATCCTTCGAGATGAAGTCTACTTCAGATTAGTGGTTTCGCCCTACGAGCTGGATTCTACTTCGGATGGTGACGAGGTAGAGAGTGGTTTTGGGGAACCTTACTCTTCGGATGGTGATGTAGTTGGGTGCATGTTATACTGTGTTGCATATTCATTCATACTGTTTATGTGATTGAATTGGTTCTTGATGGAAAATTGTATTCTGCTAATGTTTGTTGACTCTGATGATATGATGATTCTGTTAGATCTGTTTGAACTGTAGAGACACACTGAGCGTTTTCACTTACTCCCCTTAGTTTCTATTTCAGATACTCAGGTCTAGGCTACGGTACTTGGAGGACCTCGTTTTCCAGGTTTATTTATTTATTATTATCAGTATGATACTTGGACCTATTTATATTATATGTTTTATCATATTGTATATAATTTCAGATTTCAGATGTTTTATTTGGGGTTATTACGTTTTATCATGCATGTACATTTTGAATATTTAATATTTTCAGGAATATTTTATCAATATGTATTATGTGATATTATTATTATCTATTTTGGAATTAAAGTTTTGAATCAGGTTACTTGTGTGAGGGACAAGCTTTGAGCTTGACTCTTTATATTCGACCGAGTTCTTCCAGGTCCGGTTTTGGGGGTTACATTTAGTGGTATCAGATCCAGGTTCAACACTCGGCCTGGGTGATTTAAATCAATTTTAAATCGAAAATAAATTTTTGCATTCATTATCAAATGTTTTCGGGTAAAACGAGAATTTCATAAATTCTTATGATCTTTTATGAACAATATTTATACATATTCTGAATAAGGTCTCCAAGTACCAATTCTAATCTTAGGATTCTTTCTTTTGTAGATATACTACTATGCCACCTCGGAGAAGTTCTAGAGTAGCGACCGGTCGAGGTCGTTGCTGAGGCCGTGGCTGAGGTCGAGGCCGTACTGCGACTGCAGATAGTGACGTTCCACCTCATGAGGGTTCGGTACAAAACCAGGGTGAGGTCTAGGGTGCGAATGTGGGGGAGCAACATGTGGACCAGACATGAGCTCAGCAGACTGGTGGAGGAGACCCACATGTTCAGCCTGCTCAAAGTAGTGGTCATCGTGATTTAGGGGATAATGAGACAGTGGGCACAGATGCTGTTACTGTTCAGAGAGAGTTATTAAGATACCTTCGTCAGTCTGAGAGTGTTTAGAGACCCATATCCATAGAGTTTCTTGCTGCCGGGATGACTATGTTTGATGGAAAGACGTGTACAGACCCAGCAGATGCAGAGTACTGGCTGAAGAAGCTTCAGCAACTATTTGTTGAGATGGATTATCCTACCGACCTGAAACTCAAGGTTGTCGTTTCACTGCTACAGAGTGAAGCCCAGAATTGGTGGGAGGCTGAGAAGCTTGTTACTCGAGTTAGTAAGGTTACTTGGGATCATTTCATACAGGCTTTCGGTGACCGATATGTCAGATCTGAGTATATAGCTAAGTGCATAGATGATTTTATGAATCTGAGGCAGAATGATATGACTGTTAACGACTACGAGATCGAGTGTATGAGATTGATTCAGTACGTCCCAGGGTTATTGACCACATAAAAAGACAAGTGTGATTGGTTTCTGAAGGGATTGTGTCCTACGATAAAGGTCGGTGTTGCTTTACATATAGACAATGAATACAAAGATATAACTCGACGAGCTAGAACAGCTGAGCGTGCTGAGGCAGAGTTGAGACAGCTTGAGTTGCATGGATCTGATAGAAGTAAGAGACTAGTGTCAGTGCTAGTTCAGCATAGTTAGGGAAATCAGTCTAGAAAGAGAGCCATGGATGAGTCAGACTATCAGAGTTATTCGAGAGCTAGACCAGTGACTCCTTCTGTTCCGACTGCTAGTGATGGTGGTTCGACTAGTACTCGAGGGGTGCCATAGTGTCCTTTTTGTAAGAAGTGGCATTCGGGCGAGTGTAGGAGGCAAACTGGAGCTTGTTTGAGATGTGGTTCATTCGAGCACCGTTTCAGAGATTGTCCGGTTCCACCTCCCTCAGATTTTACTACTACTCAGTCTCAGGCGTTAGTACAGACTCCCGCCAGGGGAAGAGGTCATGTGAGATATGTTACTTCGGGTTCTGCTAGTAGAGGTAGACCAGCTCCGAGTAGAGGATCAGCATGTTCAGAAGCCAGACAATCGGGGTTAGTTTACTCCACTAGGAGGCATGATGAGTATTTATTTTGGTTGTGTTTTTTGTCCTTATTTTGATTAAATATATGTTTAAGGGACTTAATTGGGCTGTTTTATGATGTTTTCATGCAGGAGACGTGATGCTGGAATTCTGCAGAAAATGTCGGAGTCATGGGCAGATTCATGGGCATGAACCAGGGCATGAATGCTGACTGGGCGCCACATCAACGTCTTCTAGAAGATGACGTCAGCATCATTGATAGCTTATCAGACCGCTTATCAGATAGCTTATCACCGGATTTTTAAAATTTTAAATTTTAAACTTTGGATAATTATTTTGTTTAATTTTAATTATCATTTTAGGTTTTACCTAGGTTATTTTGAAACACTATAAATACCCCTCTTTGGGGTAAGTATTTTCATCATTCAATAAGCAATTGAACATCATTTCTTCTTCTCTTGGAAATTCTTCTTAGATTTACTTTAAGTTCTTTTCTTCTATTTCTTTTTTTAATTATTTCTTAAATGTCGAGCATGATTAATTTAATAACCATGCTCGGCTAGATCTTTTTAAGTCGAAGGCTTTTACAATGACGCGTTCTCAAGGCGAGGTTTGAAACTATGCTTCAAACGTTTCGAAAACTTCTCTCAATTTCTTCAAACTTTATTTTCTAAATCAAAATGATTTTTAAACCCCAAAGATTGACTTTGGAGAAAAAACAATTGTTTTGATCTATCAAGTGGGAGGGAGGATCAGTTATTGAACAAGTCCGACTTCCAAGGAACGCACTTAGTAAATAGATTACTAAGTAAAATTGAGATCGAATCGTTTTTATAGAAATGACTTTTCGAGTTGGTTACGAGCTTAAGTAATTTGTTTTCTCAAACATTGAGTTGGTTTAGACAAATTATCAAAACTGAAACCCAAAAATTGATTTTGGAAATTCAGTTTACAAACAAAAACTCAAGGATTGACCTTGAAGTAATTTTGCCAACAAGTTTTTCGAAATAAAAATCTTTACCAAGGAACCGAGTAGAACGAGTCAATGCAAAAGCCCGAGGCTGAATATCTCTATATTACTTTCGAATATTTTAAACATTTCTTTTACTCTCATAAATTACATTTCATTGCAAATAAACCTCCCACCTAAATCACATTATCAAAGCTCCAACAACAACTCTTGGTTTAGAAACTACAAAAGTGCGACAAAGAAAGTTCTAAGTCCCTATGGGTTCGACTCCTACTTCCCTATCTATACTCAATTTAATTTCTTTATTTATTTTATTTATTTGGAAGAAGGAAATTATTCTTGACACGTTACGACGGGTACTTCGGCAACTTTTACTGTTTGTTTTTTATTGTTTATGACCAGGAGAAATCTGGAAGAACAGGTTACATACATCCCAAAAATCAAAGCCAAATGGGAAACAACGAACAGACGATCCAGCAGCTGATCAGGGAAACAGAGGACAATCAGCCCTTATGCATAACCTTTCTGAATGGTGAAATGTCGTTCCAACTAAAAACGGGCTTGATTCATTTACTACCAACTTTCCACGGTTTGCCTAACGAAAACCCAGACAAACATTTGAAGGAATTTCACAGGGTTTGTCTAAGCACAAAGCCACAAGGAGTATCCTATGACCAAATCAAACTTAGAGCTTTTCCATTTTCTTTAGCAGATATAGAAAAAGACTGGTTATTTGATTTACCCCCTAATTCTGTTACAACCTGGACTGACATGGCTAAACTTTTTCTTGATAGGTTCTTCCCTGCAGCTAAAGCAAGCGAGATTAGGCGCAACATCCTTAGCGTTTGTTGAGTGTGTAAAAGTTCTATTATTTACACCCTTTTTAACCCATATTTCTGCTGCATTCAAGTATCATTTCATTGCATTTAGGTTAGTTTACAGCAAAACATCACAAATGGATTAAAGGCACGGATTCTACTAAAAGATGGCTAACTTTGCAGGTTGCTGCCATCGTAGACAGAGAAGGTGGGCGCAGGGCAGATAAGCAGAAAAGCTGAACTGGACAAGCAGACGAAGAGGACGATGCTGCCATGGATCTGCCGTGACAGCAGAGGACGACAGCAAGTCAGTGAAGGAAAAGCAAAGTGGACCTCGATAGATAGAGAAAATTATGCTCGTCTGTCGTGTGAAAACCCTATATTTTTCCAAGCCCCGGATCAAAAGATATGTCAAGCCAAAGCTCAAGGAGAGGAAATCCCATGAAACAAGGAGGCGGCTGAAAAGTAGGATACTTGGAGATTAAGTCTTTATTAGAATCTTACTTTTAATTAAAGTTGTAATCCTTGTTAACTTAGAATACTTGAGCCCAAAGCTTATATAAGGGCATAGATTTTAACCTAGGAGGTATCATACCCCCATAACCGATAACTAAACCCCTCCGCCGTCTACCCGTCGCCGACATGTTCTAAAAACCCCCTAGGGCCACGGGTTGTTTTGTAAAGTAGTTGCAAGGGTTGTTTTGTTTTAGGATTTTCCAAGTTCAATAAAATAAACTTCAAGTTCTCTTATTTTGGTTATTAATATCTTGCAAGAGCATCGGGAGAGCATTGTGAGGTTATCTATTTACTTAGCATCGGGAGAGTTAAGTATACGAAAGAAATAAGAGCAAGTTCTCTAGTTTATAGTTGAACTATCTTGTGCCTAGGGATAGGGCAAGGTTAAGTGGCTATGGAAGAATTCATACACATCGGTGTTCATCCTTCGATTCACGCCGGGAGGTATCATCAAAGACGTGATCATCGACAGACTTGGACCTAGGGATAGGCCAAGGCAGATCTGGGATTCTTGCCAAACTTGAAGTACTGAGTTGGTGTGTCTGCTGCCGCGACAACCAACGGACAGCTGCCGCGACAGGTGCTGCCACGACAGGCGCGACGACAGAACTGGAGTTCCTAAGCATTGCAATACCTGCACTATTAAGCAATTCAATACCAGCCCATTCTCTCTATCTTGATATTCCAACTCTTTTATTTACGTTTTTCCTTATTATTTTCGTGACAATTCTCTTAAATATTTTCTTTACTTCGTGCAGTGAAATAAGGTGAAGCTATAGCCCAATCCCTGTGGAGACGATATCCGATACTTCGTATCACTTTACTACTTGCGTCGTGTACACTTGCACTACAATTGCGATAGACTCTTTTACACGCAACAAGTTTTTGGCGCCGTTGCCGGGGATTGGCAACATAACTACACCTTTCTTTTATTGCATTTTTCGTTTTTGTTTTTCTTTTAATTTTTATTTTTCTATTTGTCGTTAGTACTTTCAACTCTTGCTTTTCACAAGGTTTTCTTGTTTATGCGCAGATCTAAAAGAGGTGAAGATCGTGAGTATAAATTAGATCCGGAAATCGAACGTTCCTTCAATCTCAAGAAACAACTTCGCCACCTTTTAGCCAGGAACGAGTACCTTGAGGAACAGCTAGAGCAGATGGCCCGTAATCCGCCCGCTGGTGATGGTATACCGCCTGTCGTCGACCCGCCTGCGGCAGATGGACGACGGTCCTGCCGTGACTACATGTTGAACGATCATGTAGAGCTGGAGACCACGCTGTCGGATATTGAAGTTGATAACTTTGAGCTTAAACCTGTCATGTTTAGTATGATCAACAATGCCGGGCAGTTTAGTGGTGCTGTGACCGAGGATGCTAGAGAGCATCTCAAGACGTTCCAGGAGATCTGTGGTTCATTTAGACTACCAGGAGTTAATCCGGAGATACTGAGGCTTCGGTTATTTCCCCATTCGTTGAGGGACAGAGCTAAAACTTGGTGGAATAAACTCACGCCGGGTTCAATTAGAACTTGGGCAGATTTATCTCGTGAATTCTTATCTCGTTTTAATCCTTCGCATTTATCTGAGCGATTACGTAATGAAATTGCTACTTTTCAACAGGAAGATGACGAGCCAATGCACGAGGCCTGGGACAGATTTACTACTCTTCTACGGAACTGCCCAATGCATGGATTCCCCGTCTGGAATCAGGTGACTAAGTTCTATAATGCTGCCAACTTACAAACTTGCATTCGAATTGATTCTGCAGCAAATAGATTATTATTGGATAAAGATCCGGACGAGGCATTACAAGTTTTGAAAAATCTAGCCAAGAATGAGGAGCAGTTTCCGACTGCAAGAAGAGGGGGTAAGCGGGTACTTGCTGTCAAGGACTATGAGGCCGACAGCAGTATGAAATCACAGGTAGCATTCCTTACTAAAGCAATGAAAAGGTTATTGAATGAGGATGAATTACAAGGATTTGCTGTTGAGGAAGTTTGTAATATCTGTGAGGGAAATCATAGTCGGGATGAGTGTCCAATACAAATAGAAGAGGGAAAATATGTTGGAAGCTACAAGCCAAATTACAATTCCAACAATTATAATCCCAATTGGAGGAAGGATCCCAAATTTTCCTGGAGTAATCCCAATAATGCCTTGAATCCTCATGCACAAAATCAGAATCAAGGAGGACCTAGAATGCTGACGCGACAGCAACTGCCGCCGCAACTGCCGCCGCAGCAGCAATTGCAGCCACCACCTGCCACGAGCAGTATATTGGAACAGACTCTGGCCACCTTTATGTCTCAGACCGGTACGTATATGGAGAATATGAATCAGTTTGTCAAGAAGACAGAGAATTTCATAGATAAAACAGAGATGAGGATGACAAATCATGAAGCTACTTTAAAATCTCTGGAGACACAAATGGGTCAGGTTTCTCAACATATTAAGCCAAGGCAGAATGGAGGATTTCCTAGCAATACTGAAAATGCTAGACCACCCACACATGAGCAGTGTAAGGCAATTACTACTAGGAGTGGGAAGAAACTACCAGGGCCGGAAAAAGAAGCTGAAACAGGAAAAGAAACTGCCTGGGATAAACCTGCCGAGGAAGCTGCCCCGACAGGTGATAAACAGACTGCTGCCGATGAGCCTGTGACGACAGCAGAAGCGACAGAAGAGAAAAAAGATGATTACCGTTCTCAGATTCGCATGCAGTGGGAAGGACGTATTGTTGATTATCGTCCTCCACCACCTTTCCCTCAACGGATACAGCAAGCTAAGCATGAATCTCAACTTAAAAAGATTTATGATATTTTTAAGCAAGTTCATATTAATATTCCGCTGTTAGATGTCGTTAGGGAGATGCCCGGTTATGCTAAATTTCTCAAGGATGTCATGTCGAAAAAATCTAAACTTGGGGAGTTTGAAACGGTAAAGATGACAAAAGGTTGCATGAGTATTCTTCATCGGCAGCCACCCCAGAAAAAGAAGGATCCGGGGAGCTTCATCATACCTTGTGTAATCGGCAATAAATTTGTGGGTAAGGCACTTTGTGATCTTGGTGCTAGTGTTAATTTAATGCCAAAGTCTATTTTTCAGAAATTAGGTATTGGAAAAGCGCGGCCCACGACAGTAACCCTGCAGCTGGCAGACCGCTCTTACGTTCATCCAGAGGGAAAGATTGAAGATATTCTGGTAAGAGTGGATAAGTTTATTTTTCCTGCTGACTTTCTTGTTTAAATTGTGAGGCAGATGAAAACGCACCAGTCATCCTTGGGCGACCCTTCTTAGCCACGGGAAGATCACTGATTGATGTGGAGAAAGGAGAACTCACCATGCGAGTGAACGATCAAGAGATTAAGTTGAATGTTCTCCAAGCGATGAAACATGCTGATGTGGACAAGGAATGCAAGGCTATCATTGAAGTGACCCTTGATCAACCCTGCATCAGGTCGGGCTGTCATGATATAAAATTTGGTCACTGCTGCGACAGCCACCTACAGGTCTGTCACGACAGCACCGACGACAGCGACTCCTCTGAATCTGATACATCTGATACTGAAGGTCAAGAGGAGGTAAACTGGTTAGGCCATCATCCAGGTAAGTTATTCGAACCTTTGAATTATACTTCGGATAACCATTTAATTCAAAAGCCATCTACTGTTGAACCACCTGCCTTAGAACTTAAGCCCCTGCCAGGGCAGTTAAAATATGCTTATCTTGGTTCCAATGACACACTGCCCGTAATCATCTCTGCTAAGCTGCCACAAGAACAGGAACGACAGCTAATCGGCATGCTAAGGCAGCATAAAAAGGCGATTGGATGGACGATAGCATACATTCAAGGCATTAGTCTGGCGTTATGCATGCACAAAATCCTCCTCGAGGAAGATCATAAGCCGACTATTGATGCCCAAAGGCGGCTAAACCATGCGATGAAGGAGGTAGTGCGTAAAGAGATAATTAAATGGTTAGATGCTGGTATTATTTACGCCATCTCCGACAACAAATGGGTGAGCCCGGTGCAATGCGTTCCCAAGAAAGGAGGAATGACCGTGATAACCAATGAGAACAATGAGTTAATCCCAACCAGGACTGTGACCGGTTGGAGGGTTTGTATGGACTATCGGAAGCTTAACAAAGCTACCCGAAAGGACCACTTTCCTTTACCCTTTATTGATCAAATGTTTGATAGATTAGCAAGTAAACCTTACTATTGTTTTCTTGATGGTTATTCAGGTTACAACCAAATTGCTATCGCACCGGAAGATCAAGAAAAGACGACTTTTACATGCCCCTACGGAACATACGCGTTTAGGAGGATGCCGTTTGGACTATGTAATGCACCCGCCACCTTCCAAAGGTGCATGATGGCCATATTCTCCGACATGGTAGAGGACTTCCTAGAGATTTTTATGGATGATTTTTCCGTCTTTGGAGACGATTTTGAGAGCTGCCTCGGCAATCTTCAAAAGGTACTTGAAAGATGTGAAAAAGCTAACCTTGTTTTGAATTGGGAAAAATGCCACTTTATGGTGGACGAAGGGATAGTCCTTGGCCATAAGATTAGCTGCCGTGGGATAGAAGTCGACAGGGCCAAGATAGAAGTGATTGAGAAGCTGCCGCCGCCGACCACAGTCAAGGGCATTAGAAGCTTCTTAGGGCATGCTGGTTTTTATCGAAGATTTATTGCAAATTTCTCAAAAATCACCAAGCCCCTATGCCATCTCTTAGAGCAGAACCGACCCTTTGACTTTAATGAGGAATGTACTGAAGCATTCAAGGTTCTGAAGGAAAAACTAGTGACAGCCCCCATAGTACGGCCACCAGACTGGACACAGCCATTTGATATCATGTGTGATGCTAGTGATTATGCTGTCGGGGCAGCACTTGGGCAGCGCAGAGATAAGCTGTTTCATGTCATATATTATGCCAGCAAGACATTGAATGATGCCCAAGTGAATTACACCACCACAGAAAAGGAGCTATTAGTTGTGGTATTCTCCATTGACAAGTTTCGTTCTTACATACTTGGGACGAAGGTAATAGTGCACACAGACCATTCTGCCCTTAAGTATCTGTTCGTGAAAAAGGACGCAAAGCCTAGATTGATACGGTGGATCCTGCTATTGCAAGAGTTCGACCTTGAGATCAAGGACAAAAAAGGGATAGAAAATCAGGTGGCAGATCACTTGTCAAGATTGGAGAAGGGACAGAGTCTTCCGACAGATGAGACAAACATACTGGAGAGCTTCCCAGATGAACAGCTCTTTGCTTCCGCAATCGCTGCCGCGACAGCCATGGCGGCAGGTAAGTCTTCTGAACTTCCCTGGTATGCTGATTTCGTTAATTTTATAGTTAGCAGAATACTTCCTTCTGACCTTAATTATCAAGCCAGGAAGAGGTTCCAAAATGATGTTAAGCATTATTATTGGGACGAACCTCTTCTTTTCAAACTATGCGCAGATCAGGTTATAAGGAGGTGTGTACCACAAGAAGAGCAAGAAGACATTCTCCATCACTGCCATGCTTCACAATTTGGAGGTCACTTAGGAGGCAACAAAACTGCTGCCAAGGTGTTGCAGTCAGGGTTCTACTGGCCGACACTATATAAAGATGCACAGGACTTCTACAAGAACTGTGTCAGATGCCATCGGACAGGTAACATCTCGAGGAGAAACGAGATGCCACTACAGAAGTTTTTAGAAGTCGAGATCTTCGACGTTTGGGGGATCGATTTTATGCGACCTTTTCCATCTTCATGCGGAAATCTATACATCCTCCTAGCAGTGGATTATGTCTCTAAGTGGGTTGAAGCCATCGCCACTCAAAAGAATGATGCCAAAACAGTCCAAAATTTTCTACACAAAAACATTTTTTTCTAGATTTGGCATCCCTAAGGCGATTATCAGTGATGAAGGGAGACATTTTGATAATAGGGTTATTGTTGTCGCCTTGAAGAAATATGGTGTCAAGCACAGGATCGCGACAGCATACCACCCACAGACCAATGGACAAGCTGAGATATCCAATAGGGAAATTAAGAACATTCTTGAAAAGATGGTTAAGCCAACTAGGAAAGATTGGTCTTTACTCCTTAACAATGCATTATGGGCATATAGGACAGCTTTTAAGACTCCGTTGGGCATGTCTCCATACCGACTGATTTACGGAAAAACCTGTCACTTGCCTGTCGAGATCGAGCACAAAGCATATTGGGCAATCAAGGCAGTGAATATGGACTTGGATAAGGCAGGCCAGAAAAGGCTATTAGATCTGAACGAGATTGAGGAATTACGGACAATGGCCTACGACAATGCAAGAATTTACAAAGAGAAAACTAAGAAGTGGCATGACAGAAAGCTGCTGCCACGACAGTTCTGCCCAGGGCAGCTTGTGTTGTTATTTAATTCTAGGTTGAAACTCTTCCAGGGAAGTTAAAATCGAGATGGTCTGGCCCGTTCCAAATGGTACAAGTTTTTCCCCATGGTGCCATCACTATACGATCATTAAAAGACGGGCACCAATTCAAAGTCAATGGACAGCCCCTCAAGCATTATCAGGGGACTGAAGCCCTAGGAATACAGGAAGTGGTTACTTTAGGAGATGCCCCACAAGGCATCCCTAATTTAACCTAAATTTTATTTTTTATTTATTTTTATTATTTATTAGTTATTAGGAAATTAGGTTTATTTTATTCGAATAATGTTTTTATGTTTTCTATTTTTAGGAAATAAAGGAGTCAAGAAGAAAAGGAGAAGTGACCCAAGCCCACCATCCATTCATCAGCCCAACAGAGCCCATTTATTGAAGCCTGTCGTTTCAGCTGCGCAGACACGGATAAGACAGGCTGTCAACAGACTGACACGGCAGACGCAGAAGCGTGTGACAGACGCGTAACAGACGCATAATTACGCGTCAGACGCGCCAAAAACTCATCAGTCGCCCCGTTATTCACGTCTGTCGTTACAGCATTAAACGGGCACTAACTCGACCGCTATAAAACCCCGTTCTCATTTTCATTTTCCTCACTTCTGCTTATTCTTACTTGCTTTCTCCTATCGTTTTATTTGCTTTCTTTACTTTCACAAACCTTGTAACGTCCCAATTTTGGGCTTAGAAGTTTTGGGTTTGGACCGGTTCGGTCGGAGTGCGGTTTGAATATATAAAGGTGAATTTAGGAAAGCCTAGTTCGGGTTGCATTAAAAATATGGAAATTGTCTTAAAATCCTCTTTTATTATATATAAGAGAATGGTGAAATCAATTTTACAAATTGAGGTTTGGAAGTGTGACATTTTGGTTAGTGACCAAAATGTAATTTTTGAAAACTATGTGACTGTTTTAAAAAGGATTGAAACTTTGAATCTTTAAGGAGCTATTTACCCAAAAGGAGTTTCTCCAGATTTTTCTTAAATATTAAATGATTAATTAATGGTTTTAAAATAAAAGTAAAAGGGAGGGAAAGATATTTTAGCATTTTCCAACTAACTTTTCCAAATTCCCATTTTCCTTTTCTCTCATCTTTTCTCTCAAACCAAACACATTCTCCATCACATTTTCCCTCTGATTTTGACATCCAAATATGAGATTTCAATCCTCTTTTGATCTTTAATCATCTCTTCAACAAAACCTTATCATTTGCTATTTGGATTTTCAAGAATCTTGGTTCCAAAAGGGGAGAAACTCAAGTTTAGAGGTATGAACGTCCTTCTCCTCTAAATTCTCAGTTCTTTACTGAAATTCCCAAGTTCTCAATCCTTGATTTGTGTTTTATAAAATGTTTTGTAATTGTGTTCTTGATCTTGGCTTTAAAATGCAAGATTTGGTTGATTTTTGATAAAATTCGTATGATCTGATTGGACACTGTTTTGAGTTGTCTTTTTTATGTTAAATGAATGTATAATTGATGAGAAATTGAGGTTTAATCAATGCAATCCCGGATAGGTTGATTTTCCTAAGTTTAGCTTGAGTTTTTGGTTGTTTTTGAAGTGATCTTGATGATCTGTTATAGCTGGAGGTATAAGGACGTGGTTAGATCCTTTTCGGATGTTAATTGAGGTTTAAGGATGTTTAGAATTGATGGATCATGGCTGGGTAGTGTTGTGGAGTTGTTTGGAGGTGATTTCGGTTGTGTTTGGTAGCCGAAATGGGAGTGTTGATGAGAGTAGCGAGTTTAGGTGCTTTCATTGAAGATATTAATGCATGATGATGCATTAATCCTCTGCTTTGATGTGTTTAAAACAGGGGAGTCATCTTTGGATCCTTGAGGTGGTGATCCGGAAGCTTGATTGGTGTTTCGGCAAGTGGCGAAACGGAATCGGTGAGTGGATTTTGGTTTTCAGCTTTGAAACCAATGTTTTGAAGGTTTGGGAGCTTAGTTTAAGTCTAAGCAACTTAGCTAAGCTCAAGAGTAAGTTTTCGGAAAAACTCTCTTGATGATGAACCATGAATTGGTTGTATGCAATGTGATTGGTTTGCATGTTTTAAATCCTGTTTTGAAAGCATATTTAGCATGTTTAATTGCTGATTTTATCAGCCATATGTTGAAGAATGCTCAAGGTAAGAGATTCTTGTTTTTGAACAATGTTATATGTGGTTTTGGTGCATAATGATGCATGATGATTATGGCTTTGACAAATGCTTTAAAACAGTGGATTATTGTTGTTAAATGATGTATATTGGCAAGTGATGTTTTGAGAATGGTTAAGAACACTATGGTAGTTAAAAGTCCATAGGTGGTTCTTGTTTTAAGAACAACATGGTGGTTAAAAGTCCATGGTTGGTTCTTGGTTAATATCACAAAGGTGGTTAAAAGTCCTTGTGTGAATCTTGTGTATTTAAGAACAACATGGTGGTTAAAAGTCCATGGTTGGTTCTTGGTTAAGGTCACAAAGGTGGTTAAAAGTCCTTGTGTGAGCCTTTTTTATTTAAGAACACCAAGGTGTTTAAAAGTCCTTGGGTGATTCTTGTTAAGGACACAAAGGTGTTTAAAAGTCCTTGTGTGGTCCTTGTGAATTGTAAGAACATCATGGTGTTTAAAAGTCCATGGATGATTCTTGTGCTAAGGACACAATGGTGTTTAAAAGTCCATGTGTGGTCCTTGTGGATTGTAAGATCACAATGGTGTTTAAAAGTCCATGTGTGGATCTTATGTTGATTGTATCACTTGTGGCCAATATGACATGTTATAAACTTGAAGCATTAATTGCTTGTTTTAAATGCTTATGTTCATGTACAAATGATGATTTGAACTAAGGTTTATAAAGGTGTTTTATAAATGCATTATTGTGTAGTTTTAAATGAGCATTCCTCACTAAGCTATTTGCTTACGCTCTCTCTTTTCTTAAACCAATAATGCAGAGCATTGAAGTGCATTTGGGGCAGCAAGGAAGCCAAGAATCCAAGTGAAGTTTTAAGCTCATGTATGGTGAATATTTTCTAACACTATTAGCTTTTGGGCATTTGGCAATGGGGGACCTATGTTGTTGTTTTGGGAGATGTTTTGGACTCCCTAAGTTGGTTTTATGTTGTTAATGATGGTTGAACTTGTAATTGGCCTTTGTGAGGTGGTTTTGGTATATTGATGCTTGAATGGCTTTCTAAGTAGGATGCATGCCTATAGAATTGGGGATTTGCTTAATTGATGCCATGTTGGTGAATGGTTGATGCAATTATGTTCCTTATGCATGTAACGACTTGCTGGTATAATTTGGTTGCCTTTGGAGCATGTTTGATAGGTTAATTGTGTGATTAACCAGTAATTTTTCTGCAATCCGGGCAGGCCGTATCGGAACGGGTGCTACCGTTTCGGAACGGGGGCCTGTAATGGCCCAGGCGTTCGAAACGGGAGGAACCGTTCCGAAACGGAAATGTTACTGCCAAGCCCCGTTTCGGTACACGTTTCGGAACGGTCCCGCGTTTCGGAACAGGTTCTCCCTGTTTCGGAACACCCGATCGTTGGGCACTGAAATTGGCGGTTATATGTTTTGAAATGTTTGCGTTTTAGTCCTGAACCTTGATATTGCAATTGAATGAGTTTGAGATGTCCGTTTGAGCTGAATTTTGACAGAGAAGCATGAAAGATGATTATTTTCATATTGGTAACGTATAATTGGGTTAAGTCCTTATAATTTTCAGAATTTACAATTTGGTCCCTAATTCCTTAATTTATGCAATTAAGTCCCTGAATGATCTCTGATTTTTATGATTTTTGAGTATGCTGATCTTGTGAACATATTTAGGGTTAATGTGCATCTAGAAAAGATTTAAAAGAAAAAAAGGGTCGTTAATCAAGGTTGACTTTCGGGTTGACTTTGGTTTTCCCCGTGTAATTTCCTAATTCGGGTCAACCGTCTAGGTCGGGTTAAGGGGGTTACAGACCTTGCAACTAAAATGTCTTCCAGACGTACCCGTCGCAGTGCTGCTTCCACCTCTTCAGCAGCAACACCTACACCACAGTCGTTCGCAACCAAATAATTGTGAGAGGAAAGAGGATTCATCTATGTCCGCAAGGCAGCAAACATGGGGCTCCGACCATTCATCGCGAAGGCGATAAGGACTCAGCTATGTGAGCAGTTCGCAGCACAACCTGCAGAACTAAATGATACGTTGGTGAGGGAGTTTTATGCTGCCTGCTTTATTTCTATTTTGTGATGTACATGCCTTCATTTTATCTGTCATTTGCATTGAGGGCAATGCAACCCTCGAGTTTGGGGGTGGCAACTCTCCATTTTAATGGAGTCTTAGTACATCTTTAATTAATTGTTGTGTCTTTTACTTAATTAAGTTCTCTTAAAAAAAATCAGAAAAGATTAAACTGTTGGCTTAAAACTGTGAAGTTAACTTACCTGTCATGACAGCTCTGTCGTGGCAGCATCTTTAGGATAGTTTAAGGAGAAGTTTAGAGCCTTTTTTATAGTTCTGAAAAACTTAAACACCATTGTGACTGTTATATTGCTTAGATTTCTTTTAGCCAAACTAGAATAGGATGCTTAGTACTTGAATAGCCCCTAGAGGTGCCTAACACTGGCTCTAGGAAAGAAGTTTAGCAAAAGAAACTCAAAAACCTAGAGGTGCCCGAAACCGGCTCTAGGAAGCTAACTAGAGGTGCCCAAAACTGGCTCTAGAAAAATTTAGCTTGAAAATAGAAGAAAAAGAAGCATGAAAATGTGTCTTCAAGAAAATAAACTTTGGCATAAAAATTCGAGTTAAAAAGTTGAATATTCTAGTGAAACTAAGAGAGTCTTAGCATATAACTGTTCACAAGCATGCACACACTGCACGAGAACTATAGTGAGATTCCAGACAGATCCTAATCTTTCCGACAGGTTGCTGCCGCCACAGAGAATGAGCGACGGGTAAGGGACAGTTCACTGTTTGAAGGCCAACACAAAAAAAATCATTTTTCTTTTAGGTCTTAATTGCTTGAGGGCAAGCAAAAACTTGAGTTTGGGGGTGTGTTGAGTGTGTAAAAGTTCTATTATTTACACCCTTTTTAACCCATATTTATGCTGCATTCAAGCATCATTTCATTGCATTTAGGTTAGTTTACAGCAAAACATCACAAATGGATTAAAGGCACAGATTCTACTAAAAGATGGCTAACTTTGCAGGTTGCTGCCATCGTAGACAGAGAAGGCGGGCGCAGGGCAGATAAGCAGAAAAGCTGAACTGGACAAGCAGACGAAGAGGACGATGCTGCCATGGATCTGCCGTGACAGCAGAGGATGACAGCAAGTCAGTGGAGGAAAAGCAAAGTGGACCTCGATAGATAGAGAAAATTATGCTCGTCTATCGTGTGAAAACCCTATATTTTTCCAAGCCCCGGATCAAAAGATATGTCAAGTCAAAGCTCAAGGAGAGGAAATCCCATGAAACAAGGAGGCGGCTGAAAAGTAGGATACTTGGAGATTAAGTCTTTATTAGAATCTTACTTTTAATTAAAGTTGTAATCCTTGTTAACTTAGAATACTTGAGCCCAAAGCTTATATAAGGGCATAGATTTTAACCTAGGAGGTATCATACACCCATAACCGATAACCAAACCCCTCCGCCGTCTACCCGCCGCCGACATGTTCTAAAAACCCCCCTAGGGCCACGGGTTGTTTTGTAAAGTAGTTGCAAGGGTTGTTTTGTCAAGTTCTCTTATTTTGGTTATTAATATCCTGCAAGAGCATCAGGAGAGCATTGTGAGGTTATCTATTTACTTAGCATCGGGAGAGTTAAGTATACGAAAGAAATAAGAGCGAGTTCTCTAGTTTATAGTTGAACTATCTTGTGCCTAGGGATAGGGCAAGGTTAAGTGGCTAAGGAAGAATTCATACACATCGGTGTTCATCCTTCGATTCACGCCGGGAGGTATCATCAAAGACGTGATCATCGACAGACTTGGACCTAGGGATAGGCCAAGGCAGATCTGGGATTCTTGCCAAACTTGAAGTACTTAGTTGGTGTGTCTACTGCCGCGACAACCAACGGACAGCTGCTGCGACAGGTGCTGCCGTGACAGGCGCGACGACAGAACTGGAGTTCCTAAGCATTGCAGTACCTGCACTACTAAGCAATTCAATACCAGCCCATTCTCTCTATCTTGATATTCCAACTCTTTTATTTACGTTTTTCCTTATTATTTTCGTGACAATTCTCTTAAATATTTTCTTTACTTCGTGCAGTGAAATAAGGTGAAGCTATAGCCCAATCCCTGTGGAGACGATATCCGATACTTCGTATCACTTTACTACTTGCGTCGTGTACACTTGCACTACAATTGTGATAGACTATTTTACACGCAACAACATTCAACAAAAAGAAGCTGAATCTTTATATGAATACTGGGAGAGGTTTAAAAAGTTGTGTTCAAATTGTCCACAACATGGTTTGTCAGAACAAACCCTCCTTCAGTATTTTTATGAAGGATTGACGCTTATGGATATGAAAGTAGTGGATGCGGCAAGTGGCGGAGCTCTAGTCAATATGACCCCAACAGCGGCTAAAACCCTGATATCAACCATGGCTGCCAACTCACAAAGGTTTAATCAATCTAGCGAACCATCTCAAAGTGTTCGCGAGGTAAGGACAGTTTATTTAGAAAATAAGGTTGATAAATTAGCTGAAATAGTGCAAACTCTTCTTGCATGAAAAAAGGGAACATCTAGACTTTGTGGGATCTGTACTAGCCCAAAACATCCGATAGACTGTTGTCCGATGATTCATGAAGATGATGTCGCCCAAGCCAATGCCATGGGAAATGCATACAATCCAAGGTGGAGAAACTAGTCAAACTTTGGATACGCAAACAACCAAAGACAAAATCAACCCTACCCACAACAAAATACATCTCTAGAAACCTTAGTTGAGCATTTAGCGATATCCCAAGAGAAATTCCAAATTCGTACCAAGGCCCACTTACAAGAAATGGACAAACAAATAAGCCAGCTAGCAAGCTTTCTTGATTCCAAAGGTAAACTTCCTTCACAACCCGAGACAAACCCTAGGGAGAATATAAGCGCCATCACACTCCGTAGTGGGACAGTTATAGCTCCGAAAGAACCATCAAAAAACAACAATCCCACTCCTGCCATGGAAGAGGGTAACGAAAAACAAAATAACCCTCTACCATCATCTCCTCCTTCTTCTCCACCTCTTGAAGTCGCACCTCCTTTCCCATCACGATTAGTCAAACGTGACAAAAAGGCTGAAGAGAGAGAAATTATTGAAGTATTTAAAAAGGTCCAAGTGAACATTCCCCTCTTGGAAGTCATTCGCCAAGTGCCAAGGTACGCTCGTTTCCTTAAAGAGCTTTGTACAACCAAGCAAAAACTCACCGGGCACGAAAAGGTAAACTTGGGAGAGCACGTTTCTGCAGTTTTTCAACGTAAGTTACCACCCAAAATGAAAGACCAAGGTATGTTTGCTATACCCTGTCAAATTGGTAACGTATCTATTAAACGTGCTATGTACGATCTTGGGGCTTCAATAAATGTAATGCCGCTTTCTGTTTATAAAATGATAACTAACGATCCTTTGAAGGAAACCAAGATTACGATACAGTTGGCGGATCAATCAGTCATCTATCAGGAAGGAGTGTTGGAAAATGTTTTGGTAAAGGTAGATGTCTTAATTTTCCCTGCGAACTTCTACGTGATCGATATGGCTCACGATAGAACAAACACTTGCTCCGAAGTGTTGTTGGGACGTCCATTCCTTAGCACAGCAAACACGAAAATAGAAGTAAGGAGCGACCTTTTATCCATGGAATTCGACGGTGAGGTAGTAGAATTCGATGTTTATATGGCAATGAGGTATCCTGATCAGGTTGAATCTGTTAACTCAATTGATATTGTTGATCCATATATAGAAGAGTATGCAGATACTAATGTTTTTAATAACTTTGATATGGACTATGAGCTTTGCGATGATGAGGCAGAAAACGAGGACGAATTTGTTTCCTTTATTAATTGTGATTTAGCTTTAACTCCATCAAAGACTAAACCTTTGCCATCTATTTTGCAGGCTCCAAAGTTAAAATTAAAGGAACTCCCATCCCACCTTAAGTACGCCTTCCTAGGAGATAATGATACTTTACCAGTTATCATTTCGAACGAATTAACCGGAGAGGAAGAAGTCGATCTTGTCACAGTCCTGCGAAAGTATAAGGAAGCAATCGGGTGGACGGTAGCGGACATCAAAGGACTTAGCCCCTCAACTTGTATGCACAAGATCAAAGTTGAGGAAGGGGCAAAGCCATCACGACAAGGTCAGCGACTCTTGAATGATCCCATGATGAAGGTAGTACAAGACGAAATTCAAAAACTCTTAGACGCTGATATCATATATCTGATCTCGGATAGCGAGTGGGTAAGTCCTATTCATGTTGTTCCTAAAAAGATCGGCGTCACGATAATCAGAATGACAAAGGTGAGTTAGTTCCAACTCGAGTTCAGAATGGATGGCGAGTTTGCATAGATTACAGGAAGTTGAATTCTCTAACCCGAAAAGATCACTTTTCCTTACCATATATTGATCAAATGATTGAAAGATTAGCTGGTAAATCTCACTATTGTTGTCTCGATGGTTTTTTAGGTTTCTTTCAAATTCTCGTAGCCCCTGAAGACCAAGAGAAGACCATGTTTACGTGCCCATTCGGAACCTTCGCCTATCGACGAATGTCGTTACGACTATGTAACGCTCCGGCTACGTTCCAGCGATGTATGGTAAGTATATTTTCGGATTATGTTAAGAAAGGGATCGAGGTATTTATGGACGACTTCACTGTATATGGTAATTCGTTTGGTGAGTGTTTATTGAATTTAACTAATGTTTTAAAACGATGCATTGAATTTAACCTTGTGCTTAATTATGAGAAATGTCAGTTTATGGTTAATAAAGGCTTAGTATTAGGACATATAATTTCTTCTAAAGGGATTTCTGTTGATAAAGCTAAAACGGATATTATACGCTCACTCCCATACCCCGCAACCGTGAGGGATATCCGTTCTTTTCTTGGACATGCAGGTTTCTACAGGCGATTTATAAAAGACTTCTCAAAGTTAGCACAAGCACTATGTCGGTTACTACAGAAAGATGTAGAGTTCGACTTTACATCCGAATGTAGGAAATCGTTTGATACAATTAAGGAGAAACTTGTATCTGCGCCAATAGTACAACCGCCCGATTGGAACTTGCCGTTCGAAATTTTGTGCGACGCCTCGGATTTTAGTGTTGGTGCGGTACTCGGACAAAGGAAAGAACGAGAGCCTCATGTCATCGCCTATGCATCGAGAACGCTTGATCCAGCGCAACAAAATTATTCAACTACAGAAAAAGAACTGTTTGTTGTAGTTTTTGCTTTAGATAAATTCCGCTCTTATTTACTTGGAACTAAAATTATTGTTTTTTCTGACCATGCAGCCTTGTGATATTTGATGAGCAAGAAGGAAGAAAAACCAAGGCTGATCCGATGGATTTTACTCCTCCAGGAGTTTGATCTCGAGATAAAGGACAAGAAGGGGAGTGAAAATCTTGTGGCCGATCACCTTAGCCGAATCCCACTAACCAATTCAGATTCGTCTGTCAATGACGAATTCCTTGAAGAAAATTTGATGATGGCCCAAGCTTCAACACCTTGGTTTGCAGACATCGTGAACTATTTGGCTACAGGTGAATTACCTCATGACTTGCCACGGTCAGAAATTACCCGAATCAAGAGGGAATCCAGGTTTTATATTTGGGATGATCCCTACCTTTGGAGACATTGTTCCGATCAGGTAATACGACGATGTGTAACCGAAGACGAGGTAAAATATATCCTTAATTTCTATCATTCATATGCATGTGGTGGACATTATGGACCTAAAAGGACAGCTCATAAAATTCTTGAATGCGGATTCTATTGGCCTAATATTTTTCGAGACACATATTTATTTTGCAAATCATGTGATAAATGTCAAAGAGTTGGTAACTTAAGCCGACGTAATGAAATGCCTCTAAATCCTATTCATGTTTGCGAAATATTTGATGTGTGGGGGATAAATTATATGGGGCCATTTGTATCATCATTCGGTAATTTTTATATTATTTTAGCTGTTGATTATGTTTCGCGATGGGTTGAGGCGAAAGCCACAAAAAATAATGATGCTAAAACCACTGTCAAATTTCTAAAAGATTGTATTTTTTCCAGGTTTGGCACACCAAGAGCGTTGATATGAGACAGAGGGAAACATTTTATCAATCGAGTCATCGACGCGCTAATGAAAAATTTTGGCGTCACCCAACGCATCGCGACGTCGTACCATCCGCAAACAAATGGTCAGGCAGAAGTGTCAAATTGTGAAATCAAGACCATTCTTGAAAAGATCGTGAAACCTGATCGGAAGGATTGGAGCATTAAGCTAAATTATGCATTATGGGCCTGTCGGACAGCATATAAGGGTCTCATCGGGATGTCCCCTTATCTCCTTGTTTTTGGTAAGCCGTGCCATTTACCGGTCGAATTGGAGCACCGCGCGCTTTGGGCAGTCCAAAAATGCAACATGGAAATGGATCTAATTGGCAGTCCAAAAATCCAGGAGTTGGAAGAAATTCGGAAAAATGCCTACGACAGTTCGAAAATTTTTAAGGATAAAAATAAAGATTTTCATGATCGTAATATTGCATTTAAATCATTTTATATTGGTCAAAAGGTTTTATTATTTAACTCTAAATTAAAACTTTTTGCAGGGAAATTACGATCAAAGTGGCTTGGACCATATACAGTGACTAATATTTTCCACATGGTGCAGTGGAAATTAAAAGTAATTCCGGGGAGCCATTTAAAGTTAACGATCAATGGCTTAAACCGTACTATGACAATGCTCCGGTTGGTCTAGTCGAGGAAATTCATTTAATCGAACCTGTTACTTGAATAAGGTCGTCAAGCTAGTGACGTTAAACAAGCGCTAAATGGGAGGCAACCCATATCTTTTCTTCTTTTTACTCTATTTATTTTATTATTTTATTTTATTTTTACTTTCTTTATTTTCTTTTATTATTATTTTTTTCATTTTAATTTGCTATAATTTGATGTCATTTGAATTTTATCTTTAGTTAAAATAAAATAAAAAGGGAAAAAGAAAAAAAATAGAATTTATTTCGAATTTATTCTTATCTCTTTTCGAATTTATTTTTAATCTTATCTCATTTTAATTATTTTATTTTCGAATTTATATTGATTTTATTTTATCTTATCTCTTATTTATTTTGTTTGCAGATAATTTAGATCAAATAAAAGGATGAGAAGCTATCTTTTTCAACAAGATTTGGTGGGCCCAATTTTTAGAATTTAAATAAAAATTCGGATTTTCCCTTTATCCTTTTTTTCCACCCAATCACTTCACCCATATTTTAAACTAAATCAAAAATTAAACCCATATTTTATCTTTCCGTGGACCCCACTTGCTTTTAAACTCACGTCCAATTCTTCAACAATCCCTTTTCAATAAACCATTTTTTTCTTATTTTATTCTTTTTCAATATCACCAGCCACCATTCTCGCTTCATCTTCAACCTTCATCACTCGATCGTCCACCGTTACCACCACCATGGTTCGAACTCGAGAGCAAGCTCGCCTCCGTTCCTACACCAGACTCGGATCCCATTATCGAAACATGCTCTTCTACGATCGGGGAGTATTTTCACCCTCTCTCTTTTATTTTATTTTATGTTCATTTTGGGACAAAATGCATCAAGTGAGGGGGGAGATATGCTTATCAAATTTTTATCTTGCTTATCCGTTTTGGTTGTTCTCTTGAATTCTTGATTTTATTAATTTAAGTTCTTCGTTAAATCCTTAGTTTTGCCTTGTCTCACTGTTTTCATATGGTTTTGTATCTATCTTGTTAGGAAACTCTAGGTTGCATGGTAGATTTTGGCATGATTAATTTTTGATAAAAATCCTTTATATTACATTTTCTTTATCTACTTCACATGATGCTTACCGAGTACACAAGACATTTTTGTGAGTTTTTGAGCCTAATGAGCATGCATTAATATATTTGCTCTTTGTTTCTTTAAGTGTGCCTAGCTACATTAGTTGCATTCTAGAACTTGTGTTTAAATTCTTTTTGAGATTACATTGATTGAATATGATGCTTAAATGTGATTGAGGCACTAAGTTTTAACCATTTCTCTTCCCAAACAAATTATCTACCCTTTAATTAATTTCCCCTAGTGAAACAATTTTTGAGCCTTGGTCTTTTTCTTGAAAATCACCACATTTTAGCCTAATCTTTTTTTCTCTTAATTCAATTATTTTTGTCCCCTTTACAAGACAAAATCGTCTTAAAAAAATAGATTCGAATAAATGCAGTCCAGCAGCAGAAAAAAATACTATGCAGAAAAAATATTGTGCAGAAAAAAAAATAATGTGCAGAAAAAAATAAACTGTGCAGAACTGTTCGAATATGCAGTGCAGAAAAAGTGCAGAAAATTGTTCGAGTCTGCAGAAAAAAAACAGTGCAGTTCGAAAAAAATACACTGCGGTTTTAGTTCGAATGAGAAAAAAAAAAGAAAAAAAAAGAGAAGTTTCGAATATATTTTTGGGATGATTTTTGTCTTGAATTTCAACCCTTATTTTCAGCCTTTATCCTACCCTTACCTCAGCCTCATTACAACCCTTCTTTAAGACCTTTTGATTTTTGCATCATATTCATGTTAGTAGTGGAGATTATATTTCACCACAAGCCTATGGTAATGCTCTAATTAGTTTTGGCTCGAGTGATTTTTCTCTACCCTTAAAACATTTTGAGTGACATGAGCGTTTCCTTGTGAGGGTACTTGGTTTGCATCATTGATGTTAGTAGGGTATTGGAATGTCGTTTTTGCTTAAATTTCTTAATCTTGCCATTTATCTATTTTGCTCCTTATTTTTCTTTCATGTTTAGATACTTAATCATATCGGAAACTTTGAGACTTCGTGAAATTAAGGATGATAACTTGAGCTTAGGTTGTTTAATTTTGAGATACTTGGGGACAAGCATCAGATAAGTGAGGGGGAATTTGATGAGTATTTATTTTGGTTGTGTTTTTTGTCCTTATTTCGATTAAATATATGTTTAAGGGACTTAATTGGGCTGTTTTGTGATGTTTTCATGCAGGAGACGTGATGCTGGAATTCTGCAGAAAATGCTGGAGTCATGGGCAGATTCATGGGCATGAACCAGGGCATGAATGCTGACTGGGCGCCACGTCAGCGTCTTCTAGAAGATGACGTCAACATCATTGATAGCTTATCAGACCGCTTATCAGATAGCTTATCACCGGATTTTTTAAATTTTAAATTTTAAACTTTGGATAATTATTTTGTTTAATTTTAATTATCATTTTAGGTTTTACCTAGGTTATTTTGAAACACTATAAATATCCCTCTTTGGGGTAAGTATTGTCATCACTCAATTAGTAATTGAACATCATTTCTTCTTCTCTTGGAAATTCTTCTTAGATTTACTTTAAGTTATTTTCTTCTATTTCTTCTTTTAATTATTTCTTAAATGTCGAGCATGATTAATTTAATAACCATGCTCAGCTAGATCTTTTTAAGCCGAAGGCTTTTGCAATGACGCGTTCTCAAGGCGAGGTTTGAAACTATGCTTCAAACGTTTCGAAAACTTCTCTCAATTTCTTCAAACTTTATTTTCTAAATCAAAATGATTTTTAAAACCCAAAGATTGACTTTGGAGAAAAAACAATTGTTTTGATCTATCAAGTGGGAGGGAGGATCGGTTATTGAAACAAGTCCGACTTCCAAGGAACACACTTAGTAAATAGATTACTAAGTAAAATTGAGATCAAATCGTTTTTATAGAAATGACTTTTCGAGTTGGTTACGAGCTTAAGTAATTTGTTTTCTCAAACATTGAGTTGGTTTAGACAAATTATCAAAACTGAAACCCAAAAATTGATTTTGGAAATTCTGTTTACAAACAAAAACTCAAGGATTGACCTTGAAGTAATTTTGCCAACAAGTTTTTCGAAATAAAAATCTTTACCAAGGAACCGAGTAGAACGAGTCAATGCAAAAGCCCGAGGCTGAATATCTCTATATTACTTTCGAATATTTTAAACCTTTCTTTTACTCTCATAAATTACATTTCATTGCAAACAAACCCCCACCTAAATCACATTATCATAGCTCCAATAACAACTCTTGGTTCAGAAACTACAAAAGCGCGACAAAGAAAGTTCTAAGTCCCTGTGGGTTCGACTCCTACTTCCCTATCTATACTTAATTTAATTTCTTTATTTATTTTATTTATTTAGAAGAAGGAAATTATTCTTGACACGTTACGACGCGAGTCAAAAACACGAGGACCGTGATGAGCCAGATGTTATTGTCGGTACATTTTCTATCCATTATATTTCGTATTTTGCTCTGCTTGATAATGGTTCGACTCATTCATATGTTGCGAGTTCTGTATCTAGGGGTTTTGAGATTTATGTTGAGGATACTTTTAGTGTTGTTACTGTACACAGTCCAGTGGGTAATCCAGTTGAGGTTACTAAAGTATACATGAATTATCCTCTTGAGATTCAAGTTGAGATCTTTCCAGCTGATTTGATAGAGTTACCCTTTGGGGAGTTCGATCTTATTCTGGGTATGGATTGGTTGTCTGCACACCGTGTTACCTTGGATTGTGAAAAGAAAAGGGCTACACTGAGAACTCCTGATGATCATGAGGTGATTCTGATTGGTGAGCGCAGAGGGTTCCTATGTAACATCATCTCAGCTCTCAAAGCTGAGAAAATGATTAGGAAAGGGTCTATCGCTTATCTTGCCTATATCCTTGATCCGAGACAGTTTGATTATAGTTTAGGTAAGATTCGAGTTGTGAAAGACTTTCCAGACATTTTTCCAGAAGAATTACCTGGGGTACCGCCGAAACGAGATGAGGTTGAGTTTGGCATCGAGGTTTATCCGGGTACAGCTCCTGTGTCTATGACACCTTATCGGATGGCATCGAAGGAACTTAAGGAGTTGAAGATTCAGTTGCAAGAACTGTTAGATTGAGGTTTCATTCGACCCAGTGTTTCTCCTTGGGGAGCTCCTGTTCTTTTTGTTAAGAAGAAGGATGTGACACTTCGACTCTATATAGATTATCGGAAGCTGAACAAGCTGACGATCAAGAACAAATATCCTCTTCCTCATATTGATGATATGTTTGACCAGTTCCGGGGAGCTACACTATTCTAGTTATTACCAACTCAAGGTTAAGGATTCTGATGTGTTCAAAACAGCTTTCCGGACACGTTATGAGCATTATGAGTTCTTGTGTTGCCTTTCGAATTGACTAACGCTCTTGCCGCTTTCATGGATATGATGAATACGGTGTTTCAACCCTATCTTGACCAGTTTGTTGTGGTATTTATTGATGATATACTGGTATATTCTAGATCTGAGGCAGAGTATGAGGAACATCTTCGGATTATGTTACAGGTTTTGCGAGAGAAACAGTTGTATGCAAATTTAAGTAAGTGTGAGTTCTGGCTTTCTGAGGTTATGTTTCTGGGTCATATAGTTTCTGCTCAGGGTATTCAGGTTGATTCGAATGAAGGTTGAGGCTATTATGAGTTGGAAGCAGCCCAAGAATGTTCTTGAGGTTCGAAGCTTCTTGGGTTTAGCTGGTTATTATTGGAGATTCGTTGAGGGTTTCTCTTCTATTGCTGCTCTGTTGACTAAGCTTCTGAGGAAGGATGTTCCCTTCGTTTGGACTGAGGCTCAGCAGTCTAGTTTCGAGAAGCTTAAGTCTGTGTTGACTGAAGCACCAGTTTTGATTCAGCCTGAGCCTGGTAAGGCTTATACAATTTACAGTGATGCTTCGTACACCGGATTGGGGTGTGTTCTGATGTAGGACAAAAAGGTAGTGGCTTATGCGTCGCGACAGTTGAAACCGCATGAGTGCAACTATCCTACCCATGATCTAGATCTGGCTGCTATTATTTTTGCACTTAAGATCTGGAGACACTATCTCTACGGAGAGAAGTGTTATATCTATACAAACCATAAGAGTCTGAAATACCTCATCACTCAGAAAGAGCTTAATCTGAGACAGCGTCGCTGGTTAGAGCTTCTCAAGGATTATGATTGTGAGATTGAGTATCATTCGAGTAAAGCTAATGTCGTTGATGATGCATTGAGTCGTAATGCCATTTCAGATTTGAGAGCTTTTTTTGCTCGGATGAGTTTGTACGTCGATGGCAGTCTGTTGGCAGAACTTCGGGTCATTCCTACATTCATTTCTAATATTCGAGCTGAGCAGCCTAGTGATCCGTTTTTGATGCATCATATCAGAGAGGTGCATGAAGGTACACCTTGGGATTTCTCTATTGATCAGGATGGGGTATTATGTTCCCGTGACCGGTATTGTATTCCGAGGAAATCTGGGTTAAAACAGGTTATTCTCCATGAGGCCTATTACAGTCCTTATTCTATGCATCCTGGTGGTGACAAGATCTATAAGAATCTCGTGAAAGGTACTGGTGGAAAGGTCTCAAGCGGGACGTCGTCATATTTGTATCGAGGTGTTTGACTTGTCAGAAAGTCAAAGCATAGCATCAGCGTCCGTCTGGGTTGCTACAACATATTGAGATTCCTCAGTGGAAGTGGGAGCGCATGACTATGGACTTTGTTAGTGGACTTCCTTTGACTCCGTCGAAGAAGGATTCCATCTGGGTTATTGTTAATCGTCTGACGAAGTCTGCGCATTTCATTCCTATCTGAGTTTACTATTCTTTGAGTAAGTTAGCTCGGCTTTATATTTCTGAGATTGTTCGACTTCATGGGGTACCGTTATCTATTATTTCTAACAGAGGTCCGAGGTTCACTGCAAAATTCTGGGGGGTCTCTTCATTCTGCTTTGGGTACTCAGTTGAACTTCAATGCATCTTATCATCTGCAGACAGATGATCAGTCTGATCATGTGATCTTTGAGGATATGTTGAGGGGCTATATTCTTGATTTTAGAGGCAGTTGGAAGGATTTCCTGCCGCTTGCAGAGTTTGCTTATAATAACAGTTATCAGGCCAGTATCAAGATGGCACCGTATGAGGCTTTGTATGGGCATAGGTGTCGTTCACCTATTGGTTGGACTGAGTTGATTGGACACAGATTGTTGGGACCGAACATTGTGCATAAGGCTGAGCAGACTGTCAGATTGATTCGGGATCGGCTTAAGGCTGCTTTTGACAGACATAAGTCTTATGCCAATTTGAGACGTCGTGATCTTGAGTTTGAGGTGGGTGATGAGGTTTTCTTGAAAGTATCTCCTTAGAGGAAGGTACTTCGGTTTGGTAGGAAAGGAAAGTTGAGTCCTCGTTACATTGGCCCTTATCGGATTATTCATCGAGTCGGACTAGTTGCATATCAGCTAGAGCTGCCACCAGAGCTTTAGCGTATTCACGATGTCTTTCATATTTCAGTGTTGAGACATTATCATCCTGATCTGTCACATGTTATGCTTGTTGAGAATATTGAGATCTGTCCTGATTTGCGTTTTGAGGAATAGCCTATTGAGATTCTTGCTCAGGATAAAAAGGTTCTCAAAAGGAAGACCATTAAGATGGTCAAAGTCCTGTGGCATGGTCGTAGTCATGATGAGGCTACGTGGGAGCCCGAGACAGTCATCCGAGCTCAGTATCCGCATCTTTTTGCTCCAGGTAAATTTTGAGGCTAAAATTTCTTTTTAACGGGAGAAGAGTTGTAACACCTCGATTTTATTAAATTAATAAAACCCTAAATTAAACCTAAAATTATGAAAATTTTAAATTCAATTTAAAATTTAATTTCAGTGACCCACTTGTAAGAATCTTAAACTAAGGGGACAATAGTGTGAAGTGGGAAATTGTGGGGGCCCTTATGAAGTAATTACCCAAAAAATGGGGTAAAACACCTTTCCCTTCAGTTTTGCGTCAGATCGCGTTCCGGATTCATCTCCTTCTCCAAATCGTGATTCCTAAAAAAACAAAAACCACTCAACTTTGTCTTGCTCCAATCAAGGCTTGGCGGCGGCCGTTTAATGCGACAAGGGCGGCAATCGGTTCCTCTCAACCGTGCAAACATAACCGCAGCAACCCCACTCTATTTCCAGCCACTGTTGTCCTTAAATGGACTTAAAATTGTTCGATAAATCGAACGAAGGGTGATCGATTTTGGTTTTTGGCCGTGATTTGAGTTGGGTAAGTGAGATTTGAGGCTTACACGAGTTGTGTGTCTGTGGGTTATGTTGGTTTGTACCAGAATAGTCCCGTAAGGGTCATCGGTGTGTGCTCTGGTGGCTAAAATCGGATTAGGGGAAAAACCCTAATTTTTTTATTGAGGAAATTTGGAATTTTGGGCTTGAACCAGTCTGAACCGGTCTAGAAGGCTGAACCGAGTTAGACCAAACCACAACAGAACTGAACCGGAACCCGTTGAACTGAATCGGATACGTCACCAGTGACGTGGCGTATGACGTAAGCGATGACGTCAATGTTGACCCGTTGACCGTTGACCTTTGACTTAAAAAAAGGCTATTTTATGTTTTTCGACGTCCTGATTCTATTTCCGCTGCCCGTTTTCCCAACTTCGAACCCGAAAGACCGTTTTGACCACTTTTGTTCGAGTATACTTAGTATTTAATGATTTGAATATCGGGAAATTAATTGGAATTATTCGTATTTGCAGACGACGTTGACTTGGATACTGAGATCCTTCCTTCTCCTCCACCTGGACGACCTCATGTTGCTTAGATATCAGGATCCGCTCGTGAGTTTAATTAATAATATATTCGTTATTTACATTATCAGTGTCTTGGCATAGTAGTAGTATCTTTGATGGTGTATTTAATTGTTATAGGAGCTGACTCTGACCAACCTAGAGATAGAGCACAGCGTGGGAGATGTCACCGTCGATGATGAGTGTTAGCTACATGAGGTGTGTTCTCTTCTGTGCTGTTTGTTTACAGTGCTCTGTATGCAAATGTGTTGATGTGTTGAAATGTATACACGATATGGTCTAGTGATGTATGATAATGATATTCTGTTGATCTGCGATATTTGACTTGTTCAGCATTCTGTTACATTATGAAATATTTGTATATATTATCAGGTTCAGATTATTGTATATTGGATTATATAATTATGCATTTCTGTTGATGAACAATGCATTCAGATTCAGAACTCGGATTTTATGTCATCTCATTATGGCTGGGATTCTTTACGGGGAAGTTCAGGAGCTTCATCCTTCGGGATGATGTCTACTTCAGATCAGTGGTTTCGCCCTACGAGTTGGATTCCACTTCGGATGGTGACGAGGTAGAGAGTAGTTCTTGGAACCTTACTCTTCGGGTGGTGATGTAGTTGGGTGCATGATATACTGTGTTGCATATTCATTCATACCGTTTATGTGATTGAATTGGTTCTTGATGGAAAATTGTATTTTGATAATGTCTGTTGACTTTGATGATATGATGATTATGTTAGCTCTGTTTGCACTGTAGAGACACACTGAGCATTTTCGTTGACTTCCCCTTAGTTTCTATTTCAGATACCCAGGTCTAGGCTACAGTACATGGAGGACCTCGTTTTCCAGCTTTATTTATTTATTTATTATTATTAGTATGATACTTGGACCTATTTATATTATATGTTTTTATCATATTGTATATAATTTCAGATTTCAGATGTTTTATTTAGGGTTATTACGTTTTATCATGCATGTACATTTCGAATATTAAATATTTTCAAGAATATTTTATCAATATGTATTATGCGATATTATTATTATTATCTATTTTAGAATTAAAGTTTTGAATCAGGTTACTTGCGTGAGGGACACGCTTTGAGCTTGACTCCTTATATTCGACCCAATTCTTCCGGGTTGGGTTTAGGGGGTTACAGTATGTTTTCTAGTTGAGTTGTATGAGCCCCTTTGTAGGTGTTTGCCTCGTACGCATGAAACTTGACTAATAGCTATTTGGTAAGTTTAAGATATCGTATGCTCTGCTCGGTTCGTATCCGTGTCCGCTTTTCCGTTGTTGTTTTCTCACCTAGGAATAATTGTGATATCTAGACGAGATTAAACGAAAAAATAGGGTTGCTAATCGGTGTGAGGCCTTAGCGAGCTTCGTTCCGATTTTTCCCGTGTAACCCGTTCGGTCCGGTCTATTGGCTAGGCCGGGACGAGGGGGTTACAGAAGTAGTGTGGTGGTTGCTCACCTCATCCCTTAACCATGAGGTCAGGAGTTCAATTTCTACCAATGAGAATGAAACACATTTCATGGTCATCCGTTTACCTTTTAGTGAGAGCACCCGCGGAGAGAGGATTAGTCACTGCTATCGGCGGTAGATACCTTGGTTTAAACCAAAAAAATAAATTGTCGTTAAATTATACTCAAATTCTTGATTTGGAACAAAAATAAAGTGACACTTAAAATTTCAGTAAGTTAATGAGTGAGATGAGAGACGGTAAAAATGAGAATAAACTATAGTTTTTTTTTTTTTGGTTCATAGAATAAACTATAGTTTAAAGGCCAGTTGAAAAAAAACATAAAAAACATAGGCATAAAACCTAGATTTCAACGAGTTTTAGAATGTTCTGGCCACCGTACTCGGCCATCTTCTTGACACGATTTTTACACTAAAATTACCGTCATCAACTCGAAATTTTCATTAATTTTTTAAAACTTCTCAAAAATAATGAAATCATATATATATATATATATATTGGAATAATCAAACTCCAATCTTCAAATTTGCCTATAATATCGGCTCATGTCCTTAAACATCATTTTACTGTTCAGATTTGTCAAAAAAATAACTCGATACGATTCAGATTGATTAAAATACAAAGAAGACGACTGAGAGAGCGAGAAAACCGTCATGAAAAAAGAAAAAAAATGTAAAATACTTTAAGCATTTCCCCCAAATTATCCTTAAACTATAATTTTTGTTTTAAAATTTAATCGTCATAAAAGTCGTTCAAGAAATTAATCTTACATTTTTGCATTAAAAGAACGTTATTTAAAAAAAAAAACTCTTATATTTCTATCATATTATAATTTTAAGCCCACATTTTAATAAATTATACATACCCCTTTTCTCATTTAACTACCCATGATGAGAAGCCAATGAACTCCTACAGAACCTACTTAGAAACTCCTTATTCCCAACTCAAAAACGCATAGGCACGGTTATGTATAATAAAGTGATCACTAAAGTTTTGGAATAATCAAACCCGAATCAATGTTTTCTTGTAACCCGAATGAATGTTTTCTTCATCACGCCCGCAGAACGACGCTTACTTAATCACTAAAATTGGCTTGAATTCGCTCACGGCTGAAAAAACCCGAATCAAACTAGACAGAAGGGGATAAAGGCATTAATCCTTAAAATCCGAAAATACAGTCTCGCATAAGAGTTTCAAGCATTCCCACAACCGCTAGGGGAAGACCGAATTAACCCTAGTTGAGAAAATATTTCGTTTTCTATGATGCAAGAAAATCTCTTTTTTAAATGATGTTTTATGCTCTTTTTAATTTTTATAGGTGATTTAATTTTCAATGTTAATTATTATTTTTAGCAGCATGCGTTTACAAAGAATCTGAATCTAGGATATCTATAATTACATTATATTTGAACTATCCTACATGGCAACAATTTAATTAAGACATTTACAACTTATAATATTTACAAGGGTAACTAACCTCAAAGTATATTTTATAGTCAATTTACTTTAAAGTTTTCTTTCTGTCATTTTTATGGAAATTATATTACTACATAATATATATTAATCAACAAGTTAAATTTATTTACATGATATAATTACCAATTAGATAAGAAAAAAGAAAGATATGAATTAAATAACACAAGAATTAAATTGCATCAAGTAAAAAGAAAAGAAACTAAAGGAATGAGATTTAAATAAAAAAAGACCTAAGTGAAGAGATTGCAAACATTGAGGACCGAGGTGTAAACTCGCCAAAGACGGGGTATCGGTCGTGCCGTGAACCTCCCTACACCGTCACGCACGCTACCATGTGTGGACACCAGGCATCGCTCGCCGGCAGCGTGCCGCTGCTGCTCCTAGTTTCGGAGGTGATGCCAATTCTACCTCGCACTGGCTGCAACTCCACCGTGAGCTCGGCTTGGTGAGAACTCGTATCCCTCTTCCTCCTCCTTCAAAACCAAGTAAACAAAGGAAAAATAAAAATATAAAGGAGCAACGTTTGGGTAAAAATACCTCCAAAAATCAACTATAAGTTTTATTTCTCTCCAATATGGTGTGTTTACAATGGGTGAATGATTGACCTTTTTATAGCCAATTACAAGGGTATAACTGGGAAAAGAAAAAAATAAAACCCTAATAAAACCCTAGTATCTATATGATTTTCCTGCCTAATTTGCTTGATATGAAATAAAAGAGTGTTATTAAAAAAGGGTAAATTGCACAGATCATCACTCAACAATCTTCTCACACCTATTTTGGTCACTAAACTTTCAATTTTGAAATTTTACTAACTCAACTTTCAACATTTATTTTTTTCTATCACTCCACCGTTAACCTAACAATTTTTCTGTGGCATGGCTTATTTTAATATTTCTGTGCCATGTAGGCATTCCAACTTGGATATTTTATTAAAAAAAATAATCGTTGGTATTTAAAACCCCGCTTTACTGATTAAAATCCCTAAACCTAACATTCATTCTTCATTCATGATAGAAATAGAATAGAGAGGGGGCCAACAGGAAACGCGAATGATGAAAGAGATGGAGGAAATGAGTCAGTCGAACAACATTTTGTTTTGTCGGTGTGGAAAGCTGGCGGTGTTAAAGATTTCATGGTCAGATGACAATCCCAGAAGACGATTTTTTGGTTGTAGCAATTACGGTAAAAAAATTCAAAAATCTTGTAATTTTTTTCGATGGTATGAATCTCTAGTGAATCCCCGTGAAAAGATTCTTCGTGTTGGACTCTTAAGAAAAATCAAGACCAATGATAGGGAAAGACGAAAAGAGAGAATTGCTTGGTTTTTTGCACTCATATTTTCTATTCTTTCTGACTGCTTTTTTCATGAATAAGAAATGATGCGAGGTTGGAATAATGAAGGTTTTTCGGTGGGTATTTTAAAGGTTGAAGATAAAGGTGTCTTTTACTGTGGGTACTTGAAAAAGGTTAAAATAGGGTTGATTGTGGTATGATATTTTGTAGTATGAAATGTTAGGATAATGGTATGATATTATGATATGGTGTAGTATTTTGTTGAACAGAGTATTAAATTAGTGGATTGGTATTAAGTATTAACAGAAGGCATGTTAATCTATGTTGGCTTTATGAAATTGTACTATTTCTGCTGTGAATGCATGATTAAACATTTTTTTGGACATTTTTGTTGCTAATAGAGCGTAAAATGAGTTAACAAGGCATTTTTATTATGAACGAATTAGTGTTAATAGAGCATAAAATAAAATGGTTTTATCATCATTTCTGTTATGAATGGTTTGATGTTAAAACAGCATAAAATGAAAAGGTAACAAGTTCAAAGAAGCAAAATGAGAAAATACCATTAATAACAAAATATAATCACAAATTGTGATCACAAATAACCCCTAAAGACTTACACAAAATACCTTTAGCAAAAGACTTCAAATGATCAAAAAATATTAAAATATCTAAAGATTTATACAAAATATCATAAAATGGCATTCAATGTACTCAAAGTTGGTCAGTTTCAACTAACAGTACCATTCAGTTTCAAATGAAAATGCCATTTCAAAAATGGTATTCACAAAATACCATTTACAAAAAATCAGTCACATTCACGAAAACAAATTGGGTTCAAGTTCATTTTCATCTTGGTCTATTTGAAGTGGGATCTTCTTCTGTTTGAGTTTGGCATTGAGAAGGCATCCATTTAACAGTAGTGGCTGAACCTTGACTGTCATGATTTCCTAGTTGAAGTGGTTGACTCCTTGATTGAAGATTTTGGCTCGAAGGCATCCATCTGACAGTGTTGACTGAGCCTTGAACGTGTTGACTATTTGATTGAAGATTTTGGCTCGAACATGCTTCATTGAATTTTGTTGATCTCCTAACCTACAATGGATAATATAGACAGTGGATAAATTCATCAAACAAAACTGAAAACATGTATAATAATGAGCTAATAATACACTTACATGAAGTTTAGGAATTCTTTGTGTTGGTGCAACATGGGCAGTAGAGACAGAGACATTAGAGCAGCAACTTTTCCTTAAAATGGACAAAATCCTAGATTAAACTTCTCATTGTCGAACAAATAAAATAAATTTAAAAACTCTCCATATGACATGCTTGTCATACCCCTCAAACGCAGGATACGATTCTCCATTAATATGATTTGACAACAAACAAAAATCAAATGATTTCTCACCAACTTCACAAAACCCTAGATTAAACTTCTAAAAACCTAAATTACACTTTAATTTTACTGATTTTTGAGAACTCAAACGATTTTAGGAGCGCGATTTCAAAAACCCTCTCAACTTCTCTGAAATCTTAAACTCAAAACGTTCTGAAATTTTTGAAGTGATTAGGGTAATGGTCTGTGCACGATCATTGTTTAGGGAAATAAAAGAATAAGATCAATGCACAATCATTTCTGGTTTTGTTTTAAATAACGTGCTTTTCATACGTGTAATTAAAATAAAGAAAAAAGACTTTAAAAAGCCACGACATAACGTTGTTAAACAATTAACGGTGGAGTGATGAAAAAAAAATGTTGAAAGTTGAGTTAGTAAAAATTTAAAATTGAAAGTTGAGTGACCAAAATAAGAGTGAAAGATTGTTGAATGATGATCTGTGCAATTTACCCTTAAAAAGAAATAAAAGGTGTGATGCACAAGAAAAATTAGGGTTTCTTTTGTGTATAGGGCCTAATTGGGCCTACTCTACATGGATTCTTTTTGAGTTTTATATTTTATAAAAATTTTGGACTTTTGATATGTATGTACATGGGCGGGTAAAATATGTGACTACAAGATTAAAATGTATAAATAAAGTAGTAAACTTTGATCAAGCTCAAAATTTGTATACTCATTTGAAGGAAAAATTATTTTGGACCCCTATCTTTTAATTACTGGATCTGCCACTGTTATATTTTGACTCAAATTCTAATTAATAATTAAGTTGGATATTATTGTAATTCTAATGGTTGAATATTACTTGAAAAATATCTTATAGTTGAAGGATTATTAATTATTTTATCCAAAAAAAATATTTTTACAATAATTTGAAACAACGTTTAAACAAAATAGTAAAATAAGGCTTAATGCATAGAGTAGGGGTTTTTTTTTCTTAGTGTCACCGCTCTCTCTCTCTCTCTTTGGTTCAAACATAGGTCGGCGGCGACAATAGCTTTCAGGATATTTGTCGACCGCCGGTCACCCTCTTTCATTTATTTTTTTTTTGTTCTTTTGATTTTCAGTCTTTTTAATTCAATAAATATGTCTTTATGACACGCTTTTCTCTACCGTTTGGTACGTTTTTATGCTTTTTAGCATGTTTTTCTGTCTCTTGGCACGTTTCTCTATTATTTGTTTTCTATCAGGGTTGATTTGACGACGCCACGACTGATCAAGATGGCGATTAATTGTAATCGTGTTGATCTTCCCTGCTATGAACCTTCGGTTTGAATTTGGATTTGCGATTTGCGCTTGTGATGAGTTTCTCAGGTGCTCGGCTCTGATTTGCGTTTTCTCGGTGGTCTATCAATAGCTTCATCCCCTTTTGTGGTTCGTTTTGCCGATGCAGTCAGGTTTCATATCTATTTTCGATCGAAAATGAGTTTATAACCTTTTCATGTATGGTTCATATTTGATCTAAAATGACTACTTTTAGGAGGAAGTCCAAATTATGTATTTAGTTTACAATGATAGTTTGTAAACCCTTATTGTAATTTTAGGTATTTTCTCATTAATAAAACTGGTGGCTTATTTTTTTTAAAAAAATAAGGCTTAATGCACGATTTCATGTCGTGTCACTTAAGCTTCTTTTCAAATTTCCAAAAATATTAATGAAAATATTGAGATTTTTTTTATTTTTCATATTTTCACTTATTTTATTTTCATTTTCTAATCGTACAACACAATGTGTTTTCTTCAATGTTTTTAATTTTCTAAAAAAATAAAATGATTTCTATTTTTTAAACCCAAACGGACATGTATCTCTAATTTTATAATCCCTTAATAGATATTAGTTTATATTAATAAAAATTGCCAGTTTCACGAAAGAAAATCTTGAATTGGATTCTAGAAAACTCCACTTCTTTTCCCATGTAAAAATATAATTTTTTGAACGTTGAAAACTGGATTTCATCGATAAAAATAGTGGAAGGAATTAGAATTACAACCCACCCAAGCACTAAAAAGAAATTTGGGAACACTAGTCACCAAAAAATTCATACATAAAACAATAATATTAAATCCAAAGATACGAAGAAAAACCAAATCTTCCTTTGAGAGTGACATCCAACATCAAGAGAACATAGTAATTTTCGTAAAAACTCCTTGTCCTTTTTCGAATGAGACGCTTTACGAACTGATAAAGGAGTCATGAGCGAACCAAACTATATGGCAAGCTGCTTGGCTACACAATTATGGTTATATCGACAAACACACTTTTACCAAAGAGGGGATCTGACTATACGTGACCACGGACAAACCAATCATGAAACAAATGTCATTAGAGTATCTGTGCGACCACCAAAACGACCGCAAAGGTGTGCGAAAAACGTATCAAAAGTCATAAGGATCATGCCACAAGAGCAAAGAGATAGTGTGCCACAAGAGCAGAGAGAAAGCGTGTCACAAAGACAGAAATTCTTATTTAAAATTCAAAAAAAAAACTCAAGAAAAAAAAAAGACATAGTATGGAAGAACAAAAAAAAATAATAAACACCAACGGGCGACAATCAATATTAACATTAGAGTCGTCGCCGATTAAAAGAAATAAAAAATATGACGAAACAAAAATATTAAGAAAAAACTAAAATTAGGAAAATATGTTAGGGGGAAGAAGGGATGGGTCATTAATTTGGGTCTTTAATTTGGGGGCAACCATTTATAGAGGGAAGTGGAAGAAGAGATGGGCCATTAATATAATTGAATTCGACAGATCCCTTCATAAATACCACAACAACTGTGTGTTATTTGTACTAACTATTATGCATATAAAATTCCTTAATACAATTTTAAAAGACTTCAAATCTGTATATAAAATAAGCAAAATGTCATTACAAAAACTTATCAGTACAAATACGATCGATTAATTGGTCGAGTGACTAAGAAAATTCATGTTGTCTCATCTTATATAAGTTCGAATTGCACCATTTTATCTTGAGAATGTAATACATCTTAAAATACACCTCATGTTTCATAATTATATGTTTAGTAACAAACATATCACTTTTCTTCTAAAAATAACAATCTAGTCACTCAATTATAGGTTTGATAACAAACATGTCACTTTTCTTCTAAAAGTAAGAATTTAGTGAAAAGAACATATCACTTAATTATAGGTTTGGTAACAACGTAACAATGTAGTCATTTAATTAAAATTTTGTGGTAATCTGGTTATTTTTCCAGTAAAATTGAAACAATGGGTTGGTATAATAACAATTTTAGTCCTCAAAATATATGCATTCTATTAATTTGGTCCTAATTCAATAAATTTAACAATTCACATTTAAAATTCCATTAGCAAAGTGACTATGTCTACTAGTAGGTGGCATTAAGGTCATAATAGATATGTTCCATTAGTCTGTGACCTGAGGGATAGTTGCATGAAGTGCGACAAGTGGTCGGAGGGTGCAGTGTCAAAAATTTTAAATATAAAGGGTTAGATTTATTTAATTATTTTGAATTAGGACCAAATTGATAGAATGTATAAGTTTATAGTGGCTAAAACTACTATTATACCAACAAATGTTTCAATTTTATCTACATAACATGTTTTCACAAATTTTTGATTGAATGACCAAATTGTTACTTCTAAAAATTAACTTTCTGTTACTGAATCACTAACTAAATGACATGTGATGTTGAATGTGAGACTTATTTATCTTTAAAAATACTCATTGAATCGATGAACTTCCATATTTGGATTTCATCCGGCATAAATGATGTGTAGTTAAATTCAAATTTCTTTAGCTTTGGGGTTATTTTGTCTAATCTCAAATCAACAATTTTGTTCCTTCTTTTTAATTTCATTAATTTAGTCATCGTAATCTTTCAAAATCAACAATATTGTCCCTCAAATTTAATTTCATCAATATAACACTAGAATTCTTAAATTGCACCAATCTTATCATTTGATCGTCGTTGACTGACAAAGTTGTTAAGCTATGTGCATGTGGTTGCTATTAGCTTACACATCAACCGTTATTGTCAGTTGTTTTTCCATATCGATGATGTGTCAGTTTTAATGTTGTAATAGTACGAATGGAGGGTTTCATAATTTTAATTAATTATTTTAAAATTACAATAAAAAACACATTAATGTATTATCATGTCATCAAAACTCGAATGCTAGCTCAAATGTTGTTAATTATTTAACGATAAAGTGTCTGACATGGAAAATGATGATTGGTGATAACGACTCTATTAGTCAACGATAGTCAAAGGATTTGATGCTATTCGGCAAGTTAGAGGGATAAATTGATTAAATTGGAAACAATGAGAAACATTGTTGATTTTGGACAACTTTAAGATTTGTTAGGATTTGTACACGAAAAAAATAACCAAAGCGAGATCCACATAAAATAAAATATGCACAAGAGACGAGATTTAACGTGGTTCGGCCTTGCCTACCTCCACGAATGAGAGAAACAAATAATCCCTTATCAACGTATGCAAAGAGTACAAATACATGGGATTCTATATATTCACATAACCCGATGTAACCAAAACACACTTCCCAACGTCCCTACAATACCCATCTCTACAATATAGCCTCTATAGTTGTAGAGATCTTACAAGTGGTTACATATCTCCAAAGTAATTCTTTCTCATAATTTTAAAGGATACAACCAACTCTATATTTATAGAGCTAAATACTCGGCCACCAATAGAACCCAGCAAGTTGTCTCAGTGGAAAAACGGATGTTGTTCATCTTAGGAGACCCGAGTTCAATTACAATGTCTTCAAGGTGTACGTACACTGTCAAAGGGTTAAGAATATCTATGAACAGATACTACATTTTAATCTCCTTTAGACTATTCAAAAAAAATATACTTGGCCACCAATAAACCTTATTCCATAAGACTTTTTTACCTAATATATATAAACCTAATTAGCAAGCATTCTTCAACCACTGTAATTACAATACAATCCAACTTAATTATCACTCAGAATTTGAGTCAATAGTTAAAAAAACTAAACTAATGAAATTATAAAATTACAGATTTGAAATTATTCCAGAAATAAATTACCCTTAAACCAATTTTTTTATCTAAATCTCGCTATTTGTGGTTTCATCTATATTTTGTGACATCGAAAAGGTGCAAAAAGAGTTTATTCCAGATACTACATTGTAATCACCTTTAGACTATTAAAAAATGGCAAAATGACAAAAGATGCCCCCAACGTTTGCATGTTTTGTCATTTGACCCCCTATTCTTTTTTTTGGTCCAAATATGCCCCCAACGTTTGCTTGTTTTGTCATTTGGCCCCCTATTCTTTCTTTTGGTCCAAATATGCCCCTAACATTTCATTCATAGTCCAAATATACCCCTGTTGGATGTAAACTGTCAATCAACCGACGCTCAACAGCTTATAAATTTTTTTGACGTGGCATCAGCAGATCTTAATACGTGGCAAGTCCAGTCAGCATCAGTTGTTGAACGTCAGTTGACTGACAGTTTCCATCTAACATGGGGCATATTTGGACCAAATTGAAACGTTAGGGGTATATTTGGACTACGAATAAAACGTTGGGGGCATATTTGGACCAAAAGAAAGAATAGGGGGCCAAATGACAAAACAATCAAACGTTGGAGGCATATTTGGACCAAAAAAAAGAATAGGGGGTCAAATGACAAAACATGCAAACGTTGGGTGTATCTTTTGTCATTTTGCCTAAAAAAATATACTTGGCCACCAATAAACCTTATTTTATAAGATTTTTTTACCTAATTATCAAGCATTCTTCAACCACTATAATTACAATAAAATCTAACTAAATCTCGCTATTTGTGGTTTCATCTATATTTTGTGACATCGAAAAGGTGCAAAAAAGAGTTTAGACATCTAAAAGGGAAAACGAGATAATTTGAGCACTTAAAAGGGAAAAACAGGATAGTTTGAGCACCTAAAATAAAAAACATAATAATTTGAGCACCTAAAAGGGACAAAAAAATGTTTAGGCGCCTAAAAGGAAAAAACATGATAGTTTGAACACTTATTTTGACATTAAGCTTTTTTAATTGATATTTCCTACCTATATATATATATATATGGTGTGGAACTGGAGTTGAAGCTAATCTATCCTCAAAAAGGTGTAGGCCCTGTTTGGTAAATAGATGTTTGGGCAAAAATAGAGGTTTGAGGCATAATTAGATGTTTGACCAATCAAATCCGCTAATATTGTTGTTTGGTGAACAACAGATTGAAAGATCAGATTGGGGTGAAACCGCTAATTTTGAAAAAGCTCATAATATGAGCTTTTTGAGATTAGAAGTTTGATATTAGAGTTGTAAAGACTCTTTTACCCTTACCAGTTACTAAAAATATCAAAATAACCAAAATTAAATATTCCTCACGCTATTTATAAGCTAATCCTATTTACTTTTTTTCTTTTTATTATCACATATTTATATGTGTATTTAAATTTATTAATTCATTAAATTATATTAAAATAATTATATAAATAGTAAATTAATATATATATCATTCGAATATGTTTAGAAAAGTTATATTAAAAATAATTTTATAGATCTAATTAATATTAATTAAATACAAAATATTGATAACTAATAAACTATTCAAACAAGCATTGGATATAATTATGTCCTTATATGACATTTTACTTGTTTAAATAATCTAACAGCTATAAACTATATGTTAATTTTACCGAACACTTTTATACAATCAGCTAATATAATCTGCTAGTCAAATCAGCTAATGCAATCAGCTATCAGCTAATGTAATTTACTATTCGCTTTCAGCTATCCTCTAATTGCCAAACATGGCCTTAATATCTCTAATATACACATTGTGAAGGCTGTCGGCGTTCTCTGCAATCATGAAATCCTCCCTTGCATTCTTCACACTACTTTGCCTTCTTTTGGTACATTTCGTTCATTCATTCTTTTTTTCTTCTCAACAAAATATATATTTATTAAATGGGAAATTGCTAAAGTTCAAAACGCTGTAATAAAAATGGGTATGTACAGGACTGTTGGAGAAACTGTTATGTCGTTTCTATAACCATTTCCAGACAAAAAGATTAACAGAACTTGTGAATAACAATCTCTCATTGTTTTTATGTTTTTTTCTTGGTCACGTCTCATTGTTTAGATGTTTTGCAGTTTGCGGAAACTAATGCTGCAAGATAAGTGCTAGAAGAAGGAAGTAAAAACAAAATGTTGGAGAAGACCACCACCGAAGCTGATAAATCATTTCTCAAAGACTTCGACCCTAACCGTCCTCAATATAATTATTTGTCTCAGGAAGCCATGAAGAACGCTTTCCTCAAGGATCTCAACCCTAACCGTCCCCAATACAACTACCTTTCTCAGGAGGCCATGAAGAAGGCTTTCCTTAGGAATGTCGACCCTAACCGTCCCCAATATAATTATCTGTCTCAAGAGGCCATGAAGAACGCTTTCCTCAAGGACTTTGACACTAACCGTCCCCAGTACAACTACCTATCTCAGGAGGCCATGAAGAACGATTTTCTCAAGGACTTCGACCCGAACCGTCCCCAGTACAATTACCTTTCTTAAGAGGCCATGAAGAACAATTTTCTCAAGGAATTCGACTTGAACCGTCCCCGGTACAACTACCTTTCTCAAGAGGCAATGAAGAACGCTTTTCTCAAGGATTTCGACCCGAACCGTCCCCAGTACAACTACCTTTCTCAAGAGGCCATGAAGAACGCTTTCCTCAAGGAATTCAACCCAAACCGTCCCCAGTACAACTACCTTTCTCAAGAGGTCATGAAGAACGCTTTTCTCAAGGACTTCGACCCGGATCGTCCCCAGAACAACTACCTTTCTCAAGAGGCCATGCAGAACGCTTTTCTCAAGGACTTTGACCTGAACTGTCCCCAATACAATTATCTTTCTCAGGATGCCATGAAGAACGTTTTTCTTCAGGTCTTTGACCCGAACCGTCCTCAGTACAACTACTTAGGTTCAGTGGAAAGAAAGTTTCATCAGAATAAAAGATATCATTTAATTGATATCAAGTAATAAAATAGTGGGCATTGTAAGTTGAATCCAATGTTGTAAGAATGGTTAACCAGTTTGTAATATATCCGTTTAGGGTGCTTCCACTTATAATAAGTAAACATCCATTATCTTCTCAAAAATTTCTCTTGCTAATTTCTTTTCTACTTGCTTTAAGGTTGTTCGATTCACTTCCCAACCTTCAACAATAATTTTCTACTCGCCAGAATTTGTTCAATTACAAGTTTTTTTGGTACAGTAAAGATATTGATTTTATTACTAATAACCCTTTTAAGAGGAACCTTATAAAAGTACAAGCATCCCATACGACAAAAAACAACAAAATTTCTAAGCCCCTACATACCGAAGAATTATTATATGAGTCTGTCTAACCACGTCATCCATTGTCTCATCCAATAAAAAAAATTCTCATTTTTTTCAAGGTGAATCTTCACCTTTTTCCTACATGTAACTAAGGAGTGGATAGTTGCTTAGAAGTTACAATGAAATGAGTGCATGTTATTAGATGGATCATGGATGACGTGCCGAACCAAGTCCATCTAATAATTTCTCCTACACACCAAATAGGAGAATAGAACCCAACTAATACGGACAAAAATCCTCTACCCTTTTTAGTGCCTTTTTTTCTCAAACGCTAAAAAATCAAATCTTAAGCTCTAACCCTAAATTATAAATCTTAAGCCCTAAACCTAATTTTTAATGATGAGCATAAATAGGGGCACCGAAAATGCAGGGGCGGAGCTCCGTTGGGGCCCGACCCCTGTAATAAAATTTAATTATTTAATATTATGGTTTAATAACAAATTGTCCTCTATAAAAAAATAATTATTCAGATTAGAAAATATAAGAGTTTATTAAATATATAATCAAGTAGGGGTTGAACTAGGGATGTAATCAAGCTTGAACGAATAAGGTTTTGTTCGTGTTCGTTTATTTATATTTAAAGATGTTCATGTTCAGTTCGTTTAAATTTTTAATATCATGTTTGTGTTCGTTTATTTTTTTTTGATGATATTCTTGTTTGTTTGTTTAACGTTCACGAACATGTTCACTTAACATTTGTGAACATATCCGTGTAAAGTTTGCAAACATGTTCATTTATATGACCGCTAACATGTTTATCTATATGTTCGTCAAAATGGTGGAACTACACCACTAGTCTTTATGCTCATTAGGCTTCACAATTTGAACTCAAAAGTCCATCACGTGTTCAATTTAGTCCACACATTCCACAATATTTAAAATGTAAAAAATAAAAGGAAAAAGGAAACCAAATAAATGAGCTTATAAATTAGTCAATAAATGAGCTTGTTCGTGAACATAAACGAATAAAATACACCTATGTTCGTGTTCGTTCGTTTATTAAACGGACATAAACTTTTGTTGATACTCGTTTATTTAGCTTAATAAACGAACGTTATACGAACGGTTCACTAACAATTCGTCGAACGTTTTGTTAATTTACACCTCTAGGTTGAACTAAAGAAGAATGAGCATGTATCCTCAAATTTTTTGGTCCAATAACAGTTTAGATCCTTATAAATTTAAATATTAGATAAATTAGGCATTGCCCATCAATTTGAGTTTAAATACGTAATAAGCCATTGCATGTTTAAAAATTCAAAATTTTGGCCCCTGCCAAATATTTGATCTTGGCTCCGCCCTTGCGAACAAGGGCAAACGATTACTACTCAACTAATACACACCATTAAAAATAGAAATTCACTCTCCAAATTCTTAAAACCTCCACAGTCTGACAGTTACAACACAAAACTTGAGAAAGGGAGTGCAACACCAAACCACAATAAAATTAACAACAGAATATCAAGCTCAATATCTTTGCATACCCCAGTTGAACCGCAACCAAACCAACAATATCTGACCCAATATATGAAAACCAGAAACAAAGCCTCACCTTGCTATAATGACCGAACATAAACTGAACAAATCTACTGCTATTAATGACTTTTAATAAAGCACGGAGAAACAAACAACTCGCCAGAAACCAAACGATCAAGGAAACGCAGTAGAGGAGGGAAGAGATTCGACTTTGTACGGTTTGCATGTATGACAGATGCAGAAAGAGCAATTGAGAGACTGAACGGTTTCGTTCTGTATGGTTCAAGGATACTAGTATCGTTGGCAAAGTTTAAACCTCGAAAAGCCTTCTGGAGAAAGAAAAGTTCAGATCAACAAAGAAACTCAAAACCAGGTGTATATGACAGGAATAACAAACGAGGAGATGAAGGACGAAGACCAGTAAAAGCAACAGAGTGGAAGAAGGAAGCACATGCGGAAGATCCTAAAACAAGTACAATGGAAGCAGGTGAACCCAGTGTGATCAACGAGAATAGAAGGAGAAAAGTCTCTGGTCATGTCGAGAATGAGAATTTGTGGAAGCTAAAAAAGTGCTTGATTGGGAAAATGAGTACAGACTGTAGTTTGAAGAGTATTATGGACAAATTGGATGCTTGGGGGTTAGGAGAAATTAAAGTACAAAGAATGGGAGGTAAATTATTCTTACTAACCATTGAAGATGAGGACCTTTTCATAATGTTGGAAGATGTGAATTGGTCTTATCTAAGGGAGATATTTGAAGAAGTGAACCTATGGTCGGAAGATGTAAAACACTTAGAAAGGGCGACATGGATTGAGCTCTATGGGCTACCTTTACACTGTTGGAATATTACGACAATGAAGAGACTAGCAGAACTATGGGGATCTTTCGAAGCAGTGGGTGAAAACGTTAATCGGATAAAGGACTGTGAAAAGCTATCGATCCTGATAACCACTAAGCATTGGAGGAAAATTGAGGAACTGGTGGAAGTAGAAGCAGGGGATATAATACATATGGTCAGGGTAGTGGAACTTGGATTCTCGGATAACTCGGTGGGTGTACATCAAGCTAGCATTCGAAATAAGCTTGTTATCGATTCGACTCAGGTGGAGGAAGAGAGTCTATCTGAAGCAGCGTCGGAATCAAGCCGAAGTGGGCAGTGGGAGATGGCAAAGGTCAGCAAACTCCATGAGAAAGATGAAGCATTTAATGCTTGTGTTATGGGAAAAGAATGCAATAATGAAGATCTGACAAATGCAGCTGAATCTAGAAGACACATCGGGGAGAGGGAAATGAATGGCAGTAAGGATGTTGGTGAACAAAGCAATAAAGTTTATGTCGATAGAAAGGGTATAGCATTGACTGATCAGAATAAGGGTGTTTTACCTGCTGTAAATGGTAAACAGGAAAGTTGGGCCGAGATAACTAGGAAGGGTTCAAAGAAGGATCGGGCACAACAAGTAAGTCATGAAAAAATAGGGATCGATGTGCTATCAAGTGTAGAAGGGTTGGTTGAGTCAGAGAAGGCAGTGGATAACTCAAACATTATGGGCCTAAAGTTAGCAACTGAGGTTGACCCATTAATGGGAGATTCTGAACCCAAATCAAATTGGGAGGAAGTTGTGGACAATATGAATTGTGATAAAGTATATTGGGACAAACCGAATAAAAGAAAAGGATCAGTAAAAGTACTAACACTTGAAGAGGGCGAAGAAGTAAGGGATATTTTCCCTGAATTGGCAATAAGAAAAGAAAAAGAGAGACGTTACAACTCTTTGAGTGATTTCCAAAACAAAGCTTTGACCGATCAAGAGAGAAGGAAGAAGGAGCGAGCAGTTAGAAGAGAAAGGAAGAGTGTAAAGGGGAAGGAATTCTCAGAGCTATCGGGTAGATCGTTGTCTGATTCGGATCTTAGGGCTCAGTGGGAATCGCTAACGAAAGAGGCGAGGAAGGCAATAAAGTTGGGCAAGAAGCTGGGAATTCAATTTGAAGGTGATGAGAGCAAGATAGTTAGGGATTTCGCGCTTCTAGGAAGGAATTAATTGTTGTGGGGACTATGAAGATCCCCACCTGGAACATAAGGGGGTTGGGGTCTGAGACAAAAATCAAAGCAATAAGGAGGAAAGTTTTTTCTTATAAAATAGATATGTTGTTCTTACAAGAGACAAAGAAGCAGACAGTTGAAGAGATTGAAGTGCAAAAGATGTGGTATGGTGATGAAATTGAATTTTGTGTTGCGAATGCAGATGGAAGGTCTGGAGGTTTATTAGTAATTTGGGACAAGACTAAGTTTGTAGCATCGTCAGTACTTGCACAACAGAATTTCATAGCGATTAAAGGAAAATGGATCCAAGAAGATACGAAAGTAACTCTTGTCAATGTCTATGCTCCGTGTGTGCTGGCAGATCAAGTCCTACTTTGGAAGGAACTCATTGCAATGAAACAATCTGAATCTGCGCCATCAAGATGGCTATTTGGAGGCGATTTCAATGCAGTGAGATGCATGGGTGAAAGGAGTGGGGCTGCAACAAATTTGACAGAGGTAAGGGAGTTCAACCTCTTTATTGCAAAATGTAATCTGGTAGATTTGCCTATGGAGGGGAAAAAATATACGTGGTTTGGACCCTTTAATAGGAAGAGCAGACTTGACAGATTCCTTATCGATGAAAAATGGATAGTGTCGTTCAGGGAGGTTATTCAAAAGGGTCTTGTTAGAGAGGTGTCAGATCATGCCCCAATATTGTTGTCAACAGATTGGATTAACTGGGGGCCGAAACCCTTTAAGTTTTTGAATTCGTGGCTACAGAAAGAAGGTTGTAAAGAGATCATTAGGGAAGTTTTAGCAGGTAAACCATCCAACAAATCAGACCTGCATGTTAAACTTAGGACTTTAAAAGGAGTGCTGAAAAAATGGAATGCAGAGTCATGCCAAAATTTTGATGAAAAGGTGAAGTTTTTAGAGAAAAAGATAAATGATTTAGAAGAAAGCGGGGACAATGCAGGCTTGGAGTTTGAGAAGGAAAACGAGCTGAAAAACCTTAAGCTAGATTTATGAGAAGCACTCAAACTTCAGGAAGAATTCTAGAAACAAAAAGCTAGAATCAATTGGCATTTGAAAGGTGATTTAAACACAACTTTTTTTCACTGTGTTGTTAAGATAAGAGCAAGGAAGAAAGCTATTTATGGTTTGAAAATCGGGAACAAATGGTGTGAAGAGCCAAGACAGTTAAAGAGTGGTAATTTTGAATACTTTCAAAAATAGTTTAGTTGTGAGCTACGTGGCTGGAATGGGAATTTCAATATGGATTTTAAAAATTTGTTGAGTGGTGAGGCTTCAAAACTGGAGGATCAGTTTACTTTAGAAGAAATTCAGGAGGCTATCTGGTGTTTTGATGAGAATAAGTCCCCGGGCCCTGACGGTTATAATATGAAATTTTACAAGCTTTGCTGGGAAGATGTGAAAGGTGAGCTAATGTTGTTGTTGAATAAGTTCCATAACACGGGTAGGTTGCCACGAAAGTTAAACACCTCATTCATTACTCTTGTGCCAAAAAGTAGGAATCCCGTGGACATTTCAGAATTTAGACTGATAAGTCTGGTTGCTTCGTTGTATAAGATTGTTGCCAAGATCCTTTCTAGGAGGCTTCGGGGGGTTATTAACAAACTTGTAAGTGAAACTCAGTGTGCATTCGTGAAAGGAAGACAAATTTTCGATGGAATCCTGATTGCAAATGAAGTAATTCATACTATGAGAAGAAATAAAGGTTCAGGGGGTGTGATTATTAAATTAGATTTTTCTAAAGCATATGATAGTGTTAGGTGGGAATTTCTTTATATGGTTTTGATGAAGATGGGTTTTGGAGTTAAGTGGCGAAAGTGGATATGGGAGTGCATCTCTTCAACAAGTGTGTCGATTCTGGTAAACGGAGTTCCGACAAAAGAATTTAAGATGCAAAAGGGTTTGAGACAAGGGGATTCTTTATCCCCATTTTTATTTATTCTTGTGACAGAAGCACTCCATCTTTTACTCCTAATTGCAGAATCGAAAGGTATAATAAGGGGTATACAGAATATCCTCCAAGATCAGTCGATATCGCATATGCAATTTGCGGACGACACAATTCTTTTTCTACAACCGGACGAGAGCGTTATTTGTAATCTGAAACTTATCTTGAGGTGTTTTGAGGCCTGCTCTGGTCTTAGCATTAATTTTAGCAAGACTTGCCTGGTGGGAATTGAAGTTCAACAATCAAAAATTGAAAGTTTGGCAGAAGCTTGTGGCTGTAAAATAGGAAGTTTACCTTTTTTGTATCTGGGAATTCCTCTTGGTGCGGATCCGAGGAAGATTATTACATGGGAACCAGTGGTGGAAAAGTTTCAATCAAAGCTGGCAGGTTGGAAATCAAAAAATTTGTCTTTCGCTGGGAGAGTTATTCTTATTAATTCTGTCCTTTCAGCACTTCCACTTTACTACATGTCATTATTTGAAATTCCAAAGACGGTTCGTTTGAAAATCGAGAAAATTCGTAGAAGTTTCTTATGGGGGCACTTAGATAAGTCAAAGAAACTAGCAAAAATTAACTGGACTCGGGTTTGCTTGCCAAAAAGTCAGGGAGGAGCTGGTGTAATCGATCTTAAAGCAAAAAACAAAGCTCTATTGGCTAAATGGAGATGGAGATACGCAACGGAAAGTAGGGCACTTTGGAGGATAATTATCTTTTCAAAGTACGGGGGTGTTAATCGTAGCTGGAAAATAAAGCTCTCTAATTCAAAGAATATGTCTTTGATATGGAGAGGGATTGTGAAGAATTGGGCTTCAACTGAAGTGAATAAATGGATGTCTGAAGATGCCTTTCGATGGTTGTTGGGTGATGGCAAAACTATATAGTTTTGGGAGGACCTTTGGTGTGGATCCAAACCGTTGTGTAAAGAATTTGTTAGACTTTATAGATTAGTTAAATTCAAAAGGGTGAGGGTGGTAGAGGTGGCGAAAGGGGGCTGTTTTAAGGATGTTGAATGGAGATGTTTGTTCTCCAGGGATCTCCTTGATAGGGAGCTGGTTATGCTAAAAGATTTGGTGAAGCTTGTTGTGAAATTTAATCTTTGTCACGAGTTGGTAGATAGAATTGCTTGGATCCATGACAAATCAGGTCTGTTTTCTGTGAAAAAATTGTCTCACCTTCTGGTCAGTGCAGATGAAATTGCTCCCGAATTTAACTTTGGGAAGCTATGGAAGATTAAGATCCCCCCTAAGGTGAAAACGTTCCTTTGGATGTTGAAGATTGATAGAATTCCTTCGAAGAAATTCCTTATGGATAGGGGTGTTTTATTAGATGAGAATCTCTGTTTATGCCAATGGTGTAAAACATTCTTGGAAGATTCGAATCATTTGTTCGCGGGGTGCATCTTTGTGGACAGATTTTGGAGTAATTTCTTCAATTGGTGGAAGCTACAGTGGAGGCATTTTGATAATGCTAATGAACTATTAAATTTCTATTTCAATGTATCATTTATAGGTACCTTTAGAGATGTATGGTTAATCACAGTTGGAGCTGCATTGTGGAGCATTTGGCTAGCGAGAAACGAGGCGGTGTTCCGTGACAAAACGACAAAAGTCAAGGACTTGCTTGCCTTCACCAAACTTCGAGCTCTCTTTTGGATAAAGGCGGCAAATGAGACTGATTCTCCAAATTTGGATGGATGGTGGGATAATCCAATGCGTATAGTTGGTAAGAAAAATAGAGCTACTTGCAATGAAGTATGGTCTCCTCCAAACGTGGGATTCGCCAAATTCAATATCGATGGGATCAGTAAAGGTGAGGATACAGGGTGTGGAGGCGTGCTGAGAACTGAGGACGGATCACTGAGAATGTTGTTTTATGGTCCTGTGGAAGGTAAGGGAGCAGATTTTGCAAAATTAATCGCTGTTAAAACTGCATTAGAAGTGTTCATTGAAGCAAAGTGGAGCGAGGGTCTCAAGTTGATAGTTGAGTCAGACTCTAAGGTGATTTTGTTATGGTTAAACGATTCACTACAACGTCCTTGGAGGTGGTGGACAATCTTTGTTGAGATCGATAATTTGGTCAAAAGAATTGGAAATGTGTGTTTTACCCACATCTCAAGACAAGCAAATGTGCTTGCGGCCAGCCTTGCAAAAAATGGTATAGCGCGTAACACTCTCTTTAAGGCGTGGTGGTAATCTAGATAATCCTCTCGAGACAAGGCACCGAGTTATTATTTAAATGTTTTGTTGAGGTGAAAGTTGGAGTTTCTTGTGATTTTGTAATAGTCTTACATACTTGTCAATGAGATTAGATTGAAACTGTTTTAAGGTGTTTCTTGTGTAATTTTCCCTGGTTATATGTACTCTTTTCCTCCATTTAGGTGTAGGGAGGTTTTTAATGAGGCATATAATTCAGGTCTTTAATAAATCAATATTTGCAGAGAAAAAAAAAGCAGAGGTTCAACTGTACACCTCTACACTCATTGCAAATGCAATCACCATACAAGAAAATTCATGAGCATATAAAATTGAGCATTTTTAAGTACTCAATATATTTTAAAGTATGGGTGCCGACAGTAACATCATTTTTATGCTGGTTGTCGACTGCTGGTGATCTTTCTTATTTTCTTTATTTCTCATGTTTTCTCTATGTATTTTTGTTACCAATAAGAATATCTTATGTTTTTTATTCCTATTTTTTCGTACATTTTACAGTGTTTTGTTTCATTTGTCTTTATGACACAATTTTCCTCTACCTTATGATACATTTTTTCGCATGTCTTATGACACATTTCCCATCTACCTCTGTAGTAGTTTGATGTGCGTGTAGCGATCATCATGACACACATTTTTTATTAGGGAAGGTCGTTGGTCTCGTATGATTAGATCTCATTTGTAGCAGTTTGTTGATATTTTCAGAACTATTAGCATATCGGACTGCAAGATTGATTTTTTTATCATCTCTCCTAAATCACTACTTAAGCGGCTAGTTGGATAGAGACAATGAAATATATGTTTAATGTATTTCTATGGATGATGAAGGACATTGTCAAAGAAGGTTTTGATTTATCTTCATGTTTTGGATGTGTTTTGGGATCAGAACTCTTTATTTTAATGAAATTTAAATTTTTGTTAAAAAATAGAATTTTTTTGTTTAACCACCGGTTTCTAATCTATTTGTTGACTAATCCGGATTAGAAACCGCAGAGGAACATTATGGGACCATCCTTCTAACCAAATTGATCCATTCATAACATGAAGAATCATCCCATTAGACTAACTGATTTTCGGTTGTTAAAAAATATTAATACAACATTCTCCCTTACAAAATTAATTTCCTAACGTCATCATGAAAATATAAACTAAAAGTTTGAATCCTAAGTTAGAGGATGAATTAGTTTGAGCAAATTAACTCTTCAATTTGACTAAAGGAGAAGGAAACACTGATGGATTTAATTTGACCCTAATGATTTCACACTAAGTAGTGAAGCACCACAACAATCAAAGCGGCAGGATCCACATGGACGATTATCAATTTCATCAATGCCTGTGTCTTCATAATTGAACTACCAAAGAATTGTTCCCCCAACATGTGGGTGGAATTCATACATCTAACCTAAATTGGATAGGATGGTTATGGCCCGGGTAAAGTTTTGGTTAAACTACATAAATGGTCTCCTCACTATGCTCCAATTATCTTTTGCGTCCCTTGACTATCAGAAGTTACAAACTGATCCCCCGACTTAAAAAAGGTAACATATTATGTCCCATGCCATTAAAAATTTAACGGCGGATGACGTGGCAGTTAACAAAAGTTGGCATAATAACACATTTAGTCTTCAACTTTTACACTTTATTTTAACTTGGTCCTAATTCTAAAAAGTTTAAATAACTTATTTAGTTCTTTTTCCATTGCCTTCTTCCTCATCCTCCCATAACCTCTGTCATCCTTCATCACTTCTTCTCCCCTAAAATGCTTTTCGGTTGATCTTTCTGGGTTGGGTATCTGCAATGTGTAAAGACTCACATTAAGAAACTAGTAAAACTAGCAACTTAATATGAACAACAAAACTAGAAATGTTTAAATAATTGTTTGTATATTTTTAGTATTTGCTTCTGAAATTTGAAAAGAAACTAGCAAAACTTATAACTTTGATATATTGTTGGCAGTGAACATTGAATTAAAAAGGAAAACAAAAGCAACTTAATATGAAATGAACACCTAACTGTAAATACGTTGTGAATAAAAATAAATAAAAGAAGGAAAGAAATAAGAAAACCTTAGCTTGGGGAAATTGATTGGTGAAAATACGCAAAATTCTAATACAATCAGGAGTAGTGGTACTCGATCCTTCCAGTTGCATTTTATCAAGCACATTCCTGATTGCTGCGGCAATATATGTTCATCTTCTCCAATACTCACCAAGAAATTCCGTTGCTAATTAAAAGTCATTAATCAATCCAAAAAGAGCAATAAAGTTTCTTCTCTTATTATTGTAATATAAAGTTGAATAGCAAAGAAAAAAAAAAAATGCACAAGTTAGTCTCTTATTTTTACCTTGAGCATTTAGAGGAAGAGAACGAAAGAAGTATGAGCTTGGAAGCCGAAATTGAAGTTAAGGTCGCGATCCAGGAGGCTCGCGGTGCTGTCATCGCAGCCGATCACCAGCTTTCCTCTTCCGCTGGAAGCACAATCGACTTTTCCAGTGATTTTCTCTTGGATTTTGCATTTTTCGCCTCCTAATTTCTCCTCAAAGAAGTCGAATTTACTCAACTGATACATTCCTCTTTTTCGTGACAGATTAGATTCTGGATCAGAGTACAACAATAAAACCCTGCAATTTTATTTATTAATTTGAAAAAATAAAATAAATAAGCTCCTTCTGTTACGGAAGGATGACCGAGGTTATGGGAGGATGAGGACAAAGACAATGAAAAATAAATTATTTAAACCTTTTAGAATTAGGACCAAGTTAAAATAAAGTGTAAAAGTTGAGGACTAAATGTGTTATTATGTCAACTTTTGTTAACTGCCACATCATCAGCTGTTAACTTTTTAACGGCACGGGACAAATTTGTTACATTTTTAAGTCGAGGGACCACTTTGTAACTTCTGATAGTCGAGGGACGCAAAAAATAATTGGAGCATAGTCAGGGGACCATTTATGTAGTTTACCCTAAAGTTTTTGACTGACCTGCATCCGATATGAAAATTTAAAATTTTATCCAAATTCGTTTCGACGTTTTGATAATGCTCTATCCAATTCGAACTCGAATCACATTTTAGAATAAAAATTCACCTCCAACTCGACCATGACAAATAAAAAATCTTTTATTCTCATTTTATTCGATAAAATAGAGAGTTAATTGAATATATATATAAAGAGGGCGTTATAATTATTGTTTCATTTTTATTCAGTAAAATAGGGAAATAATTGAAAAAATATTTAAGAGAGATGTGCATTATACTATAATCTTTAGCCGGGTCGGGTATTTTTAACCCTAAATAGAAATCCGGCCTAATCTAAACCCAAATTTTTAATAAAAAAATTTACGACCCTATAAAATTGGGTCAGATGAAAACATGTCGAGTTCGGGTCAGATGACCATCCTACACCTAAATCTAATCATCATAACCCACCCAAATTATAGTGTGTAAACAACCAAACGTGGCAAACGGGTGGGTTCAGACTGACTCGATCCAATGTTTTCAAATTCAGATTATTTCAGGTCCGGATTTCCCTGGACTTAGACTTTTCTTGGTCTCGGAGTTTTTCAAGCTCAAATATTTTCGTTTTTCATAGTTTGCACATAGTGTGAGGCCAATGTAGGTTTCCAATACTCAATTATGCACAACGTTAAAGCAAGCCAATATAAACACCAAACAATGAAAGTATATTACAAATATGAGCAATTGCAGATTGCATTCAAATTCCTTACAAAAAAATCTGTCATATGGCTAGGGTTATGCCTAGAGTGATCTTCTGGACAACTACGGAGCCATATAGGGTGTGGGAGGGGCGGTTGTCCCTCCAAACTTTTTTGACATAATAATATTTAGGTTTTTTTACTTTAAATATTAGTTAAATAAAAATTTTATTCCTTTCAATTTTTAGATTGAAAGAATTTATAAACTCTTCTCCCTACTAATATTTGATCCTAACTTCTCTCTGCTTCTAAGGAAAGACTAAGGCTTAGTCAGGTAGAGAGCTACCAAAAGTTTGTGATGAAATTAGAATCTACAGGACAAACTGACCTAGTAAAAGTTTTTAAGGAGGTTAACAAATGGTCCGAGAAAATGAATTGGTATGGCTATCGTGCTATATTTTGATGGGATACCTCAAATGAAGTTTAGTATTATTGTGGATTATCAAAGGAACAAATGATTGAAACTTTCTATCGACAGCTTTTTATTGTGGTAGTATTCCTTGTAAAGAAAGACACTGAATTTTTTCCGGGTCGAGAATCAAATACCCAATAGATCTACTTTTTGCTGACCAGGCCCAAGTCAATACAGAATCGCCAAATCTGGGCCCAAACATAGGTCAACTACAACCTATTTAGTTTCTCCACTCACCCAATCTTTTTCTTTTACCTTTTTTTTTCCTCCTAATTTTTTTCTTCTTCTTTTTCTCTTAAATCTCTTGTCATTAGTCGACTTCGATCATACCAACCACAAATCACCATCTCCAACTGTTCATCGCGTGCGAAGATTGATAAATTTCAAATTTATTCAAAATCTTTTCTCGATGTTTTAAGTTTAGACATGGCACTCATTTCACCGAAAAATGCTTCTAACTCTACAGTTCGAGGTTCTTGGGATGGTTGGTTCATAGTGGTTGATTAGAACTGATGTGAAGAAGAAAAGAAGGTATTCAAAGCCTATCTAAAACGACGTTGTTTTGGCAAATCAGACCCACACACCTGACCTACTTCAGAGAAAAATTATTAAATGGATCCAGCTCATCACGTCATCCGTGGTCTCAGTCAATAAGGTCCATCCACTTCAAAATAACTACTTAGTAACTACCCACGCTTTATCAACATGTAGGAAAGAGGTGATGATTCACCAAGAGAAAAAAATGAGATAGATAAACCTTATTGGTTGGGACCACAAATGACGTGGTGAGCCGAGTTCATCTAATAATTTTTCTACTCCGAGGGAGATCCATGCCTTTTTCTCTTGTTTGGGTAAAATGCGTTTGCAATCCCTCTGCTTTGTATATGTTGTAATTTTGTCAATTTAGCCTCATTAATATTAAATTTTTTCTTTAATTCAGTTTTTATTTCAATATAGTCCTTCATGTTCTTTATTTCTTTATATATTTTTATTTTGATCTTTATTTCGTTCGTTAATTCTATTATCATTACATTATTATGTTTTTAATTATTCACATTTTTATATTTTTTTCATTTTTATTCTCATTGATATATTTTTATAAATGATTTATCTACCTACAATATTTCCCCTTAATCTCTATGTTTTTAATATTTATTTCCTGTTGTGAATAAAATAAAGAAGAACAAGAATAAGAACAAGAAGAACAAAGAGATGAGAGAAAGAGGGAGATTTGTATTATTCTCAAATATAGACTTGTATACAATGCCTTTAATGAATAATCTATTTATAGGCATAAGAAGTACATAATACATTAAACTCTAATTCATAGAGATAATATTCCTAATAATAAATAAATCAAACTCCTTTGATAAAGTTCTAATCATGATAGACATCCACATAGATAAATATTCATAACACTCCCCCTTGGATGTCTATGAAGATAATGTGCCTCGTTAAAACCTTACTAAGATAAAAATCCAGTGGGAAAAAAAATTCTTTAGTGAAGGAAAAAGAGTACATACATCTTTGATACGCATAACATGTTGCCTCATTAAAACCTTACCAGGAAAACCCATTGAGACAAAACCTCGGTTAAGGGAAAAAGAGTGCAACGCGTATTTACTCCCCCTCATGCAAACATCGCAGAAGATCTTTGAATCTTCATAATTTAATCTTGAATATCATTTTTCTAAAGATCGTGAGGGATGAAACTTTGGAGTAATATGTTCCATGATGTATCCACTTTCAAACTGAGATATACATCTTGTGTTATCTTCATACAAGATAGCTTTTATCATATCTTGTAAAAGTAAATCCACATATCTTTTGGATATGTTGGGTCAATAGTCTTAGCCAAACACATTTTTGGCTTGCCTCGTGCATAACAATTATTTCTACGACATTTGAGGAGGCATCAACGAATGTTTGAAGATCTAAATGTAATGATCTTTGTATATTCATAGATATTTATTGACCAACTAATATATAGTGCTTCAAGACCAAGAAAAGATATAATTATCTTTATTCACATCCAACAATCTTACAACTATTGGGATACTCAATAGATATGCTCTATTCATATTGAATCTTCTTTAAGATTCTTTCAGCTTATGTCTATTCATAGACAAAAGAAATATATAAAAATGCTCGATCTTCAGGTCGAGATAAACTTGATGTCAAGATTCAAGTACTTATATTGAAAGTACTTCATGAGTTTCCAATTTGAAGCTCTTTAGGAGTTCTAAAATTATCATAATGGATCTTGATCCAAACTCCTTTATAAAATACACAAGGAAATCTGATCATTCTTATAGTATTTTCTCAATTAGTATTCACTAAGGCGAGTATACCAAATGCGCCAAAATATTCATGAGACATGTCTAAATAAATTTCCTCAGAAATTTCCAAATGCTTATAGCATTTTAGATCCTTCAAGGATAAATATGGATCCACAAATAATTAGACGCATGTAAAATTTTCAAAACTGCCAAAGTAATTGCATCCACCATGAAGTAATTAAAACTTTTCATAAATCATAGTTCAAGTCGTATTTACGACTACTTATTTGTGCATCACTTGCATTACACCTTTAGGTGTTTGGACTGCTGGTCCAAATACTTCTATTTTAGAAGTTCAAAGCGTCTTTCAACATTGGCCAATTTAATATCTATACTTCTGGATAGATTTTATACAAGATCCTCGATTTCTTTCTTTACTTCTATAGAAGTATTTTATGTAAAATTGTTTGTAAAATCGTTGTCGACAACTTTCCAATTTTCTGGTTCCATTCTCGTAATGACATAACTCATCGAGATCTCTTCAAGATTTCAATCTTTATTTCAGGTACCTGAAACTCTTATAGAGTTTTATTATTTGTTATGTCTTGGGTCTCTTCAGGAGCACTCGCCTCAAATATATGACCATCTCATATTACTTTCTATTTACGAGAATTTTGATTATTGGAACCATTTCAACTATCATGCTTCAGGCATGATTTACATTCTCTCGCTCTAACATGTAATTTAAACTTAGAGCATTTCAGCTGGTATATGAGACTTAATTACTCTCATTGGGTTAGTAAATATGTCTGGCAGTTGACATGTAATAACATGAATTATCTTATGAACTTCTAGTTCATATACGAGGATCTAGATAATGATAATTCATTTTCCTCTATCCAGCTGATTATTATCTCCCCTGATGTTGAGAAAAATCATGTCATAAATGATTCTCCAATTAATGTTTAAGAATTTAAACATAAAATGAGACTCGTACTCAATATATATTCTCAACCCTTTTTATTTACCTATTTTGTGCGTTGTGGTGGAGCAATTCATATCGCACATTCAAAAATCATAAAATGGGAAATGTATGGTTTCTGACCAAAAACCAATCATAACGGGGAGTTTATTATAACTCGTTAGCTTGATGCGTATAAGTGTTGCTATATGGAAACACCATATAAATAATAACTCTTTTGTTCTCATAGTTTAGCTATTAAATAGGAGGCATCCAATTGAAATTTTGCTAAACTATATTTTTCATAATCAATAGGCTTTGTAATAACTGATATAGCCTAAAATATAAACCCACTAGCTTTTCAAGACGAATAGTCTAACTATATAATCTGAATCTTTTTAGAATCAATCTCACAAACTTCTGGTTGTAAGTCGATAAAACAATGTAGATGCATCTACTAAAATCATATAAAACTTTCCACATTTGTGGATATATGGGCCCATATTTCGTTCAGATATGTAAGACATACAGTCTTAAGTTCAGTACAAGAACTTTAAGTTCTAATTCTTTTGGTAAGTGGGATCATCTATATCCTTTGAGAACAAACAACACAAGAACTTCATGTTCTTTTAGTAAGTGGAATTTAATCAATTCCTTTAAGCAACATAAGAACTTCACGTTCTTTAATAAGTGGAATTTAATCCATTCCTTTGAGAATAAGCACCACAAGAACTACAGGTTCTTTTAATACATGTGCATATAAATCTCAATAATTTATGCACCATTATTGATCAGGATGGTCTAACCGATCATGCCAACTATATATATGTGTGTATATATCTCTGAATTTGTAAACTTCTTGTTTACCATAACATGTAATTCAATCTTACTCGTACATGTCTAGTACGACCATCAAAATTGTTCCTTTAAATAGGAATATATTTAGCTCTTTCGGAGCTTCCAATTGAAATTATCTTTTGGTAGCAATATATAGCTCTCCTAGAGCTTTCAACTGACTTTTTGGCTACCAGAACTTATATCCATATTGGCTTATTTCAAATGCCAATTGATAACATATGTTATCTATAATTTCCAAGGGGGTATTTTGTGAACTCATATTGCACTCTTTATGACTTTGACGAGTATAACGCACTGTGAATATGGAATAAAGTTCCATTTGACAATAACATATTTGCTCAACCAGAGCCTTTTGTGATATTAGTACTTCCGGATATAGTACTCACATTATTCCCTTGCATTTTAATCGAGAAATGCATAATTGTGCACCTTTCAAAATGTGTTTTCTTTCATTTACTTCAGGTAATGAAAATATGTACTTTGTATCATTCACTTCGAGGAATGAAAAATATAAAATATAGCACATCATATCAAGTCGATTATCTATCAGAGATAAACTTTCAAGTGTTCTTCCGAAGTATTGATATTTTAGTACTTTGAGAAATACTACTCATATTTCCCCTTGCATTTAAATGGGAAAAATATTTCTTATGCTTAAGTACAATATGAGTACTTGCATTATCTGCTAGGCATAAATATCCACAATTCTAGGCATAAATAGCCACAATTCATTGTATATTTTATTCCGGAAGTAATCATATTCTTCAAATAATAAATTAACATAAATCGTAAATAAATAATATGTGAAATAAATAAACATAAAGCAAACTAACATAAATAAATAATAAATAAAACGAATTAACATAAAAAAAACAAAAAAAAACAAAAAAAACACTTATTCCTGTCAGAGGTTATAAGGGAAATAAAATAAATGGTAAATTATTCCATTCAAGGGTTATGAGAAAATTAACAATATCCAATTGAGTTGGACCAATAACGCCATAATTATTTTCGCCATAAACAAATTTTGTTTATATTTTATTTCATTTATCATTCATGATTATGGATAAAGTCCATAATACTTTGGCGTTTGACAAGTACGAAACCAATGGTTTATAACATCACATTGCTAAAAGGATTTCACTTCCTTAGAATGATCTTTATCACTTTTGTCATCCTTATAACTTCGCTACCAGCGGGTAGAAGTATTCTTAAAACGACTATATTTTTCATGTGTATATTCATAGCCTCGACCACGACCACAACTTTTAATGTGATTTTTTATTCCTTCCATAATATAATCTCACATTCACTTCAGGGAATGGAGTAGAGCCAGTGGGCCTTTAAAACCTTTTTCACATATCCTTATCACAGAGAACAAAGATTTAATCCTCGTACGCGGCATTGTTAAACCTGTCTGCAAGGTCCTTTAAAAACCTCCTTTGAGACCAGTAGCCTCGCAGAACGGGATGTCCAGCCAATTATACTTGGATTATATCGAAATTATGTCTCTAATTGAATAATGATTTACCATGTTTGTATTCACTTCAGGGAATGAAACAGATCCAATAAATCGCATCGAATAAACATCATGCTTGCATTCGCTTCAGGGAATGCCCCATCATTGATAACCGCATGGAATAAACATCATGCTTTGCATTCACTTCAAGGAAAGCCTCCCATAAAACTTTTTGGATCAAGAAGAATTTTCGTAACTTGAAATTGGGAGAAGTCTATGGTCAAATTTTTCAACGAAGAAGAAATATTGTTTTCGAGCAAATATAGACTTTATAATAATCTTCTTGTAAATACAAAATCATCATGATTTATTGCACTTTAAAATAATAATATAAAGAATAAAAATAAAACCAAAATTTACCGATATTGATTTTTCTCTCGTGGACAATGGAGACATAGCATATGACCGAGATAGCTTCTCATAGTTCCATTATATCACATCTCTTTCCAAGCTATTTAAGCATATCATGTAAAACTCAAAACACGGTTAAAAATATTAACTTTTACCAAATAAAATGACATAAATAATAATAGGGTAATGTTCACGAATAGTCCCTTTCGTTTGGTGTTTGTTCTAGTTTGGTCACCAGATTTCAAAACAGCGTATTGTGGTCCCTTACGTTAATAATGTGTTTTATTTTAGTCACTCTTCCGTCATTCTCCGTTAAAGGAGTAACAGACGGCTGACATGGAATTTTGAAAATTGAAAAAGTCCACGTGTATAATACACGTGTATTAAGTTTATACACATGGACAACACCCTCACCTTGCCTATATAAGCTCCTTTACCTAACTGAAGAACCCTAAATCAAATTTTATCTTCTTATTCTGTCAAAATTTCTGAAACAACAAAGAAGGGAAGAGGGAAGACACAGCAGTAATGGAAAGGGGAGTGCCTATTTGTCGTTGTGGCCTTCAAGCAAAGATCGCAACTTCTTGGACCGATGATAATCCTGGTAAAAGGTTTTTTGGATGTCGAAATTATTCGAGGCAGAATCATTGCCGATTCTTTGCTTGGTATGATCCTCCTCCAACTTCACGAGCAAGAGTGGTCATCGTTGGGTTGTTAAGAAAAGTGAAGACAATGGAGAGGGCAAGAAGGGTTGAGCGGATTTGTTGGTTAATCTTGTTAATTTTGTCTACTGTAATAGTGTGGGTTATGAAGTAATTGATTTGGTTTAGGGTTTATTTTCATAGAATTTGAAGGTTTGGGTTATGAAAATGAAGATGTAATTTCTATGGACTACTTTGTTTGAATGAAGATGTAATTTCCATGGAATGTTTCCAGTGCAGTAATGAGGATGGTTTTATTTTGATCAAAAAAATGAGGATGGTTTTATTAAAAGTCTGTTATTTTCATTATGAATTCAAGTGAACAAATTAAGAGCATAATGAATTTGTTGCATAAAATAAAGTGAACAAATTAAGTGAAGATAATATTGCATTACTTTCATTTAACAAAATAATGTGTCAGTTTACACCAAAATATAAACACCAAAATATATCTTAGGAGTTACTTGACACCTTCACTCCCAACAACATATAAACACCAAAATATAAAGACCCAAGCATGGTCAGTTTACATGGTCAGTTTACAAAATATATCTTAGGAGTTTTTTGTTCACTCCCAATATAATGGGACATTCAACTGCTAAATGTCATATAGAAGTAACAAAAACCGAAACATGTTTGTCCCAACTTCAGTTGATTGATTGTGATTCTTGAGTAGGAGGGTTCGAGATAGTAGACTCTTGACTTGGCATCCATCTGACAGTTGTTGGTGGAGGAAGGGGTTGTTTTCTCTTTATTGGCATTTTTTCCCTTCGAGGCACATGAGGTTGGTGTGGCTGCTGAGCTTGATGTGGCTGCTGAGGTTGTCTATGTTTTGGTCTCTTCAAGATGGGTCTTTTTATAGGTTGATTTGCACCCACTTCCCCTCTACATGTCCTTTTGTTGTGTCCTTGTTTTCCACATTTTGTGCAGTTGCCTTGTTGTCCTCTTTTGCTTATCTTAGGGTTACTGACTTCATCACGTTCTAATTTCCTTTTCTTGGCTGGTCTTCCTGGTGGCCTCCTGATGATTGGTGGCAATATAGGTTCCATGTCAGTCACTGGAGCCCATTGAAACGGACCTGCACAGACAAACATTGGCAAAGATGTTATGCAAATCATTGATTGAATGTAGGTTACAAGCTAGTTTAGAGTATTACCTTTTATTGGTGTAATCATGTTGGAGTAAATAGCTAGCTGTGTACTGTTGTGGTAGCATTCATTGACAAAATCTTCAGGTTTTAAATTATTCAATCGAAAGACTGATGCTGCATGGGGACATAGGATGCCAGTGAGGTCCCATTTGTTGCATGAACATGATCTTTTAGCAAGGTCCACAACATGTTGATGGGATGGGCCAGCTTCAACTTGATACTTATGTGCACCAGCATAAGTTGGCCATAACCTAAAACAATACATGAAACACAAATAGATTACAATGGCAGAATTCATAAGAAAAATATTGCATTTAACGGCAAACTAAGTCAAATGGCAGTGAAGCAGCATACAATGACCAAAACCATCATTCTAGATTAAGCTAATAAGTAAGCAAACTAAGTCATAAGAAAAATATTGCATTTATGGGCAAACTAAGTGAAATGGCATTGAAGCAGCATACAATGACCAAAACCATCACTCTAGATTATGCTAATAAGTAAGCAACAAATAGATTACAATGCACAAAGTCCATCATGAAGAATTCATAAAAAACAGTGCATTTAAGTGTGAAAAACTAAATAAAAAAGACCAACAATTCATATTAGGGTAAGAATTAAGGAAATCCAAGGGGGCACCATCATGAAGAATTAAGCATACAATGACCTAAACAGTCCATTTTTGTGACCAAACTAGAACAAACATCAAACGTTAGTGACCAAACTAAAACAAACACAGAACGTTAGTGACCAAACTAAAACAAACACAGAACGTTAGTGACCAAACTAGAACAAACACCAAACTACAACAAACACCAAACTAGAACAAACACCAAACACATTACCAAAGGCAGATTTGTATAATCATTACCAAATCCTAAATTGAAAAACAAGGCAGATTTGTATAAACATTTCTCAATCATAAATTGAAAACATTACCTGATAGATGCTTCAATGTTCATGTCCAACTTCTTTTGAATTTTTGACACAAGAACCCTTTACACTTTTCAGCAGCCTCTCTTTTGGATACAATTCGAGTCATAATCTTCATTTGAATTGTCTCCATCATAGTTAATATGGGCTTATCTCTTGCCTCCAAAATGGACTGCACAAAATATATTTACAATATCAAAGTTAAATACATATTAAGTATAAAATTATTTTCTTACTATTTAATAATTGTAAAAAAATTGTATTACCTTATTAAAAGACTCACAGTGGTTGTTAAGGAGCATATCACACTTGCTCCTAGTAGAGAAGTGTGATCTGGACCACTGAGTAGGGTCCTTCTCCTTAACCCATTCATAAGCAGCCTCTGACAATGTCTTCAATTGCTCCATAGCAATTTCAAACTCCCTCAAATAGGTAGATCTGACAGCCTTCCAAAGAGCATCTTTGAGAGCTTGGCCTTTGTGTTTCTCCTTAAAATTTGTGTACATGTGTCTGACACACTTTCTGTTCTCAGCATATGGAAAGACATCTGGAATAACTTCCTTAAGACCCTACAAAAGTGCAACCAAAGTTAATTTGTGAAATAAATGAAACATATGTAAAAATTTCAATTATGGAGAGAGTTAACCTTATGTTTATCAGACATGAAGCATATGGTGGAAGAGTTCTCAATCTCCAAATCAAATTTTAAAATTTCCATAAACCAATACCAAGACGACATATTCTCACTCTCTACAATAGCATATGCTATAGGGTAAATGCAATCATTTGCATCAATCCCTACAGCTGTCAGCAAATACCCGTGAAAATAGCCCTTTAAGAAACAACCATCAAGACCAATAATCCTCCTACAACCAATTTTCCATCCATCTTTGCAAGCTTGTGGACAAACATACATCCTCTGGAACAACCTCAAATCTAAATAACAAATTGTTGTTGTTCCAGGATTAGTAATCCTCAACTCTTGCAAGTACTTATATATTCTCCCATATTGGTCCTTATGATTCCCTTCAATCATTTTCAATGCCATATCCTTGGCCCTAGCACACTTTCCAGTTGACACAAGTGCACCAAATTCTTGCAGCACATCATGCCTTAATGATCTTAAGGTGTAATGAGGCTCAGACATAAATTTTCCAATGTAATACTTGGCCATCCACTTAGCTGTAATGTTACTATTGCTCACGGACTTGGAACATGTATGACGATTGACCATGGTTTTAATTTGCCAAGTCTGGTCCTGACTGTCCTTTGGATTCTTAGGGGCTGCCCACAACTTCCAAGAGCATCCTTCTTTGCATAGTGCTTGAAGCCTTCGTTTGTCATTCTTCTTTAGTTTTACTTCCACTCGATCTACCCTCCCATGTTGCTTGACAGCTTCTTTCAACGTTTCTCTATTCGGAAATATTAAACCCTTACTGAACTTTGGTCTCACCATATCAGTTTCAGCATGAAATTCAGGATATTTAGGCCCATCCGAGTCTGAACCATGGTTACTATATAGGGTATCAGAATTGTCAGAATCTGATTCTTCCTCATGATCATTGTCATTCATATGCACACCATCAGCTCCAAAGCCATCCATTTTTCTTTGCACCTTAATTCCTATTTCATCATCTTGTCTGCAGGCTTCATCCTTTCCACAGTCATACTCATTATCACTAACATCAAACTCCTCAGCAACAAATTCTTCTTCATCAGAATCTTCTTCTTCAACATCATCAGGTTCTTCTTCATCAGAATCTTGTTCTTCAACATCATTAGGTTCTTCAACATCATCAGGTTCTTCTTCAGCAGCACTAGCTTCTTCTTCTGCACCAACACTATTATTTTCTTCACCAACAACATTTTCCTCTTCAACAATATTATTTTCTTCAGCAGCACCATCATCAGGTTCTTCTTCAGCAGCACCAGCTTCTTCTTCTACACCAACAGATTCTTCACCAGCAAATTTTTCACCATTATTTTCATCTTCAACATTTTCTTCACCAGCACCATCATAATTTTCTTCTGCACCAACAGATTCTTCACCAGCACCATCATTATTTTCTTCTTCTTCAGCTTCATAATTATCTTCACTCATTGCAGTCTCATTAACTTCATAATTTTCTTCTGCACCAACAGATTCTTCTTCAGCACCACCAGAGTTTTCTTCTTCTTCAGCAGCTTCTTCTACTTCACTAACTTCTTTCTCATATGGCTTAAGATATATATGCATGTACCTATCATTATCTAGGCTTTCCAACATAGCTATACAATCTTTATCATTCTTCAGTGGCCTAATAGAAGTTCTACACAGTGAACTACCTGGAACTCTCCAGTAAACAGCAAATGGTGGAACTACACCTATCTTCTCAACCATGGCACATAATGAAAATGTTGCGAACCTACTGCCATCAACAAAGTGTATGTAAGCTTCGGACTTGGAGGTGTACTTCATCCTTGGTGAATGAGTAAAGTTTCCTCCATAGTGAATCACAATAGTGAACAAATCTGTCTCACTACCTGTACAGTTAAAAACACATGTATTATACACATAAAAAGCAGCAAAGCATAGTTATCAAGTAAAACACATAGTTTACAATGTCTAAATCTAAGTAATACACATGTATTATACACATAAAAAATCAGCAAAGCCATCAAAGCAATATACATAAAAACCATCAAAGCAAACACATGCATACCCTTAAAAGCAATAAAAACCAGCAAAGCAAACACATGCATACCCTTTAAAGCAATAAAAACCAGCAAAGCAAACACATGCATACCCTTAAAAGCAATATTCAATGGCCCACCCTTAAAACCCTACAAAGTAAACTGTTATTGAGTTGGCCAACCAAAATTCATAAAAGGTATAAACAAACAATATTCAATGGACCACTTTCCTACTTTCCTTATAAAACAATGTAAACTAACAAACAAAAATGGTTATTAAACAATGTAAACAAACAAACAAAAATGGTTAACTTTTTCAAACCAGACAAACAAACCTTTAAATAGAATCTAAACTATATTATCCTTCATCCAATGTAAACTATTTGTTAACCGAAAATCAGTACACATTAACTTTTTCAAACCAGACAAACTAACTGTTTCTTCATTTACTAAAATCATAAAACAAACAGGTTAAGATATAATAATCATACATGCTATAGGTTAACCAGACAAACTATTCGTGAACATTACCCTAGATTATATAATAATCATACATATAATACACTTCATCCACTGTAAACCAAACATAGGCAATCAGATTAAACCCAAAATCAGTACACATTAAACCCAAAATAGACTCTAAAACTCTCACTAAAACCCTAAATGTGAATTTGTTTATCTAAAACTCTCACTAAAACCCTAAATGTGAATTTGTTTATCTAAAACTCTCACTAAAACCCTAAATACTAATTTAAACTCTAAACCCATTTTACAACCATTTTCAATTTCGGCAAACAAAGAAAATAAGTTTAAAAAAACATACGATACACCACTTTCTTCTCCCTTGGTTTTCGAAGCCGCCATTGCACCATTTTCAGCCTATAAACAAGAAAAAAAATGATTCAAAACCGGCATAATGGAAAGGGGATTGCGATTAATTAACCAAAAATCAGTTTAACGATTACTTACCTTCAATCTTCAGAGAGGAATTCTCTAAACCCCCTATCAATACCCAAAATCCACAGAGAACGACGAAGAGGAAATTTTAGTTAATCGGGTTAATTTTTTTGATTTACTCGTGCTTAAGGGAATAAGGAACGTTTCGTTTCATTTTGCCCTGTGTATAAACTTAATACACGTGTATTATACACGTGGACTTTTTCAATTTTCAAAATTCCATGGTAGCCGTCCGTTACTCCTTTAACAGAGAATGACGGAAGAGTGACTAAAATAAAACACATTATTAACGTAAGGGACCACAATACACTGTTTTGAAATCTGGTGACCAAACTAGAACAAACACAAAACGAAAGGGACTATTCGTGAACATTACCCATAATAATATGAAAATATCAAATATAATCATATAAGTAAAAGTATGAATAAGCATACCGCTAATTAACCCTTTTAGGAATAAGTGAAAACACACGTAATTTACATCAAACGCAACCTCTTCGTCTCTATCGATTCGTCTTTTGGTTTGTGAGAAGCCACAAATTTATCTATTTCCAATGTTCGAATAAAATCAAACATACTTCCAAAATTTTCAAAAATTAAAACAAAGTTAAAATATAAAGAGAAAGACAATCAGCAACTAGAAAAATAAGGAGAAAAAAAAACTTATCTTTGGTTTATTCTGTAATCGAATTCTCCCTGATAACTTCTTTTGAATTATAACGATGAAGACCTCAGTTGATTAGAGTCTCGTGCTGATAATGTGTTGTGAATAAAATAAAGAAGAACAAGAATAAGAACAAGAAGAACAAAGAGATGAGACAAAGAGGGAGATTTGTATTATTCTCAAATATAGACTTGTATACAATGCCTTTAATGAATCATCTATTTATAGGCATAAGAAGTACATAATACATTAAACTCTAATTCATAGAGATAATATTCCTAATAATAAATAAATCAAACTCCTTTGATAAAGTTCTAATCATGATAGACATCCACATAGATAAATATTCATAACATTTCCTTTATTATTATTATTATTTTTTAATGTTAATAATATATATATAGTTATTTTCACCTAAAATTTTAAATTATTATTATTTGTTAATATTCTTATTTTATTATTATTTCACTTTTTATTACTATTTTATTTTATTAATATTTTTCTATCGTTAATTATTATTACAATCATTTTTTTGTTACATCCTTTTTTTTGTAAAAAGGTGTTTCATACTTTTTCAGAACAACCTATTTTTTATTAGTTTTTATTTTTTGCGTTGCGAGGGTACTCTAACTTTTAGCATGTATAATAGACTTTTGAACTCAACTTCAACTCTGGACTTAAAAGTAGACTTGCTTATGGGTATTCGTGCGTAACTAGCCTAAAATAATCGATCGTGACTCCACCCTTTTGACAAACTTTCAAGGATCCTAGATTTTCGATCCTGATAAAAACAACGTCAACAAGTATGTAACACCCCTAATGTTTTATTAATTGGAATATAATTTAATGAAAAATTTGGAAATGAAATGAAAAAATGTATAATTACGACCAAAGGGAGTTGAACCCTTAACCCTTATAATTATAAACCTAAACCTTAACTAGCTGGGCTAAGGTCCAATATATGTTAACTCTTGCATAGACTTCCTTTTGAATTGTGTTTTATTAAGCTATTCAAAAACAATAATAATAATACCTAAAGAGTTTCTTTCAGCCTCACCTACCGTATTGAATGCACCCATCTTAGATCTGGGAAACATCAGATGAATTGAGAATTTTGAAAACGTCTTCTCATCTTCTTCTTCTCTGTCGTGCCACTGATCTCCCTCATTGTCACGACATGGACGCCATAGCCACCACCAACGTGATCGATGCCCACCCCCGACCACATCCCTGACCACAACTCGCGGTGAACGGTCACCGTTCACCATGGAGATCCTTTTAAAGATTCATTTGAAAACCCAAAGCTCGTTGCCATTTTCAGTCATTTTTGTTGACGTCCGACGTCTGGGTGGGTCGCTGTCACTGCCGTAGTGCTCCCTATTCCGAGGTAAGCAAAACCTTAACGAGCGATCGTTGGTCTGTTTTCGTTTGTGGGTTATCGGAAAAGGAAGAAATCGAATGATTTCCTTAAATCTTCGTCGTGTTCCTAGCCGTTTTGAGTTGCTAAGCCTTGGTAAACCGCTTGTTTTTTTTATTTTCACATATTTTCAGCATTTTTATGGTGTTTTCCGAGCATTCAGGCTGCGCGTGGTTTTCACGCGCCATTGTCGGTGAAATACGGCCACCGTGGACGACATGCTTTGAACCGAGCTGGGCAGGCCGACTTTGGACACGACCTAGCCTTGAACCGAGTCAACAACCCGACCCAAAACCCCCCAACCAGTCTAATAACCCTTATGTTATTTTAAGTGGGACAGCCCTTTTAAGGGCCCAATGGCTTTGGGTATGAAACCCATACCTGACTCGAACCCATGCCCGATTCCGATCTGAATCTGAACTTGTCTGACTCGACCCGAGTCAACCCGTTGACCGAGTCAACCCGTTGACCGAGTCAACCCGTTGACCAAGTCAACTCAGTGAGTCAACCCGTTGACCGAATCAACTCAGTGAGATAATCCCGTTGACAAGTGACGTCATCGCTGATCGCTGATGTCAGCATTGACCTTTGACTGTTGACCTGCCCGTTGACCGTTGACTTTGACCAAAAGTCAACTTTTCCTGAAAACTGGTAAATGTAACCCCCTAGACCGGCCTATGCGGAATGACCAAGTCTAGTAAGGCATATCACAATTAAAACTCAAGTGGAAAACCTGTTGGCAAACTAAGTATTTATTTCGACAGCATAACGACAGGACTTGGTGAAAACCATCAAGTTAAATAAACATGTTTAATACGTCAAGTAGTATTTCCAAAGTCATTCACAACATGGACTCATAAATAATATAGGCAGCCATGACCACTTAAGTAAACCCATCATAGGATGGTTACAAAATAAGTATCAATTAGCATATCAAAATACTATTAGCTTAATACCATACATAACAAATTATAGGCACATGTCACCCTGAAAGTACAAACGGTGGATAGAAACATTATATTCCAAAAAGAATACCAAATGTGTCGATCCTCCAAGTGTCAGCTATGGGGTGGCCTATCCAAAATATCTGAAAGGGGAAAGAATTTGGGGGCGTGAGCTAGAAAGCTCAGTGTGTTCCAACAGTGCAAGTAAAACAATTGCATCATTGCATACTAAATTATGTCATGCAAACATATCATAAAAAACATCTAAGTTTCCATGAAACCTATCTACCCTCCAACCGAACACCATAATACAGTTCCCCAGAATAGTATCCTATACTGACATTAACCCTAGCCCATTGGGCGCGGGTACCATCCTAAGGAAATACCTTAGAATACGTGCGACCCTAGTCGAAACTTAGGAACTGAAAACGGGCGGACCTAGCCGAAGCTTAGGAACCGAATACGTGCGTACCTAGCCGAAGCTTAGGATCCGAATACGGGCGGGTCTTACCAGCTGGATCAGGGCTGAGCCGATAGTCTCCACATCATACCCCAAGTACCTCTACTAATTAGTCTGGGCAGTAACATAGTACGCAACAATAACAGTCATAACAAGGATTAACAACATATTTCTACACTGATAACCGGAAACCATAGGGCATGCTTGTCATATCAAATGCTAGGGCATAAATCAAACACACAGTACAATCGTGTTTCTTTCATAAGAAGAAAACATGTTAGTTTTACACACAATCAAGTTTAACAATCATATGCACATAGTCTGTTTCATAAGAAGAAAACAGTAAATATGCAACAATCATATAGCACACAAGGAACACACCTCAAAAGATGAGATCGATCAGTCAAAAGGTCAATCGAGCACCGGGATCATGATCCGCTACAGTACTGGAACCTAAATAGACAAGGATTATGGTTACAATCCGATTTACACCTTGATCGTAATAAAATACTAAGTTTTAGGGTCGAACGAGTGATGATATGATCACGAGGCGGTACAGATTGGGACGAGCTGGGCTGAGCGTAGGCACGATCGGGAGATCCATGAGTACCTATTAAATCAGGAGATCAATATTAGTCCTTAATCATAAATTTCTCTTAAATGACAAAACTTATACATATGCATGTTCGGGTTCAACGTCCAAATCGGAGGCTTTCGAGTTAGAATTTTGCAAAACGGGCTTCAAAGTCGGACTCAGGACGTTGAAAAACATAAAATAGGACTTTTCGGGAAAAGTTGACTTTTTGGTCAAAGTCAACGTTGATGCCAGCGGTCAAAGTTAACGCTGACGTCACTGGTCCAAGGCTGACTCGGTGAGTTGACTCACTGAGCTGACTCGGGCAAGTTAACTCACTAAGTTGACTTGGTCAACGGGTCGGGTCGGGTCGGTTAACGGGCTTGACTGAGTTGACCTTTCAACAAGTGCAGCCGGTTCAGACCGGTTCGATCTATGCGGACCGGCTCTTACCCTTAAGAATCGAAGGTCATCGGATGGTCACTGGAACATCGCCGAAAAGTTCGTTTCACGTCGTTTCTGCAAAAAAAAAGCACGAATAAACAAGCCATCATTTTATTACACATCTAAGAGTCAAAATAACACCGAAAACTAACCAAAACTCACTGGATTTGTCTTAACAGTTCGAACACGTTGGAAAAATGACGTAGCTCCGACGACGGGACAAACAACGATAGACGGTCGAACGATAACTTGGGTTTTGATCGGCCTGCGACGGGGAGTCCAATGGTGGTGGTAGCGCGACGAATGGACGTCGAACGGTGCCAGAAAACTCAAAAAAGGCCGGTCAGTTTAACTCTAGGTTCGCCAAATCTTCAACGGCCAATTGTCGGTGATCGGTGCGGTGAACACGCGAGTGGCTTTAGGGGTTTTGGTCGACGTGCAACAACGGTTTCAAGGGCACCGGTGGTGAGTGACACGACGCGAAGGTGAGACCAACAGACGGTGATCGAGTTTAAGGAGGTGTAGGGTCGATGAGTAAATTTTCTGGTAACCCTTTTTGGGGGGTTGGACCAAAATTAAAGACTCATTAATGAGTCAAGTAAGATATTTTTGATTGTTTTATTATTTTAGGATTTGATAAAATTTAATGGGGGTGGCTTATAACCAAGAGCTTCAGTAGCTAAATTAGTTAGGCACCCGGCTAAAACCACTTGAGGTTGTGGGTTCAATTCCCACAACCCTCACTTCATCTTCTTCTTTTTTTTATTTCCATTTCATTTCATTCATTTTCATTTTAAGGGTGTTACAGCTAATTTGGGTTTTTCGACGTCTCGGGTCTGTTTTTGAATTCAGTTTCGCCAAATTCAAACTCGATAAGCTATTATTCAACATTTGAATGTCTAGATAAATCTTATTATTGTGCTTAAGATTTCTTTCTAATGTAAATTGTTTTTCCATGTATCTGAGATAATGAGGGCATTAAATTTGAGCTCGAGAGCGATCGATTGGATCTTTGAAGGCTGACCTACGTAGTTCAGAGTCGAGGTAATACACATTATTTCTTGTGTACTATAACGAACAAGTTAATTAATAGTTAATGCATGAAATATCAAATGTAGCAGAATATAGCATAAGAATATTGATAAGGACCCTTGTGACATAATTAAGAATTGTATGACACATATAAATTTCTGAGATCTGTAAATTAAATGATAAGTCGGTTATCTCTGAATACCTATTAAAACCTCAACTAATGAAACCATATATATAATAGATTCGATTCAAAAGTGAATCCGATGACTAACAAACTGGATAACATTATTGATGATGCGGTAAGAAATTAAAGTATAAAGAACGACAACTATTCGATTAGTACCCACAGTCATGGTTGTGGACATGACTCTAATGAGATGAGTATAAAATATATATTTAAGCTGATTCCTACTTTACTGATTTAAAACTGAACTACATCCCGGATATTAATGAAGGTTTCTTCAGGTTTAGTCTAATCAGGCTGGTAATCCCACCCGTATTCGGTTCCTCTACTTCGGTGAGGGTAATCCCACCCATATTTGGTTCTTTTACTTCGGTGAGGGTAATCCCGTCCGTATTCGGTTCCTCCACTTCGATGAGGGTAATCCCGCCCGTATTCGGTTCCTCTACTTCGATGAGGGTAATCCCGTCCATATTTGGTTCCTCTACTTTTGTGAGGGTAATCGCGCCCGTATTCGATTCCTCTACTTCGGTGAGGGTAATCGCGCCCGTATTCGGTTCCTCCACTTCGGTGAGGGTAATCATGACCGTATTCGGTTCCTCTACTTTGAAAAGGGTAATCCCGTCCGTATTCGGTTCCTCTACTTTTGTGAGGGTAATCGCGCCCGTATTCGGTTCCTCTACTTCGGTGAGGGTAATCCCGCCCATATTCGGTTCCTCTACTTCGGTGAAGGTAATTCCGCCCGTATTCGGTTCCTCTTTGATAAGTTCTCAAATGTGACATACTTCATTTGCTATTTTTCTAGTTATTTGGACTTTCTGCTGCTTAATACATGCTGTTTTTGTTATATTTTGTGCAGGGACCCAATTATGGAAATAACCGTAAAAAGGGGGCATTTCAGCAGTTTTTATTATAATTCTGTCATGAGTGGCATCGTGGGCACGACACTGGGCACGATGCGTCTGGCGTGGCAGTGACGTGGCAACCTCTAGAAGATCCTGGAATGTTCCTAGAGAAGATCTGATCAGATTATCATTTCTATCTGTTTGGTTTTATTTTGAATTTTAAAAACATTTGAATTTGAATTGTTATTTTGATTTTCTTATCTCTTATCCTTGTAATCTAAGCCTATAAATACCAATCTTGGGTGAAGGCTTAAGATCATCTTCTTAGCTTTGAGCATTTTTATCTTTTCCTTTGTAAACATTTTCTAGTTTTAATTCAAGTTCTTTTCCTTTATTTTCTTGTTTCGTTTGTTTTATGCCATTTAATTACTTCTCTAAAATCAAGTTAAGTATGATAATCAATATCATGCTTAGCTAAAAAATTTAAGCCAATAACCAGCCAAGTCAATTTGATTCGTGAGAATTGAACTTTGCTTAAATTCTTTTGGGAAATCATTTTTATCTTTCTGCTTAGATAGTTTGGCAATCGGCCTTACTAAAAGTTTTTAACCGTTTTTCAAATAAAAAAGGGCCCGTTGGTCTAAAATCGCTTAAAAACACAGTTGGGAGGAAGGATCGGCCTGTGGCAATTTCGACTTCCTATGAACACTCTTAGCGGCGGTCCGCTAAGGAAATATAAAATCAAAAGCGATTCTTTTTAGACAATTTCTGAGTCGGGTTTTTCCTGCTTTTAATCTAAATATTTTAACGGCGATAGACGTGGTTGATTTATTTAAGAACCATCTTTCGGAGATAGACTTGGGAGGATTGGTTACTCGAGAGAAACAAGTTACGACGGGTTGGGTCTCGTAGACTATAACCGACATGATCCCCGAAATAAAAATCTATTTTAGTGATCGAAAGAATTGAAGGAGCTGGTTCGAGGCTATTTCACATACTTGGTTTTTCTTATTCTTTTTACCTCTGCATTTAAATCTTTCTATTTCATTTTCATCCAATATCAGATCACTCTCCCCATTTTATTTTCTTATTCTACAGATATTCCTGGAAGTAGTAATCGAAGCAGCCTTCAGTCAATAATTCCAGCTAATCTCCCTGCGGATCGACCCTCTTTCCCTATATCTACTTAATTTCCTTATTTTATTATTTGTTGAAAGAGGTTAATTTATTTATTTATTTTTGACCGATTAAACGACGACTTGTTAAAATTGGCATCGTTGCCGGGGAGATTTACTTTCAGCATTTTTGACTGATTTCGTTTTTTATGACCAGGAAAAACCCAGGCACTTTAGCTCCATACAACCCGGAAATCGAAGCAAGCGCTCGTAGAACTGAATAGGTTCCTTGCTTGATATTTGGTGATAAAATAATGAGCCATAATTTGGAACTTGTTATTTCCTGGAACATCATGATAGAGTTATGCTTGTCGTATACTTGCATGTACTTACAACATCCATTGGTAGTTTTTGTATCACTGAGCTTTCCAAAGCTCATGTTGTTTTGTTATCGTAGGTTAGATGAAGTCTATCATGGTATAGTGACCGACATATGCGGTTGGAGTTCTCTCGGCGTTGCTTTTGGAGTACGGTAATGTATAGTTAGTGGGCATGTACGTCATGTATTGTTTTATGGTAGTGTCTGTAAAACGATACTTAACAATTCTAATATATGTTTAAATGATTTCCAAAAAGGGGAATTTTAAACAGAACTTGATTTTATAGTTTAGTATTTGTTTCAAAAAAATGTATTTATGTGGATTTTTTACTATAGGTTGCTCTTGTGACCCTAATGTGACCTCTTAGGATTCGTTGTAACGCATAGGCGGGTCTAGGGGGTTACAAAGTATAACTACTCGTATATAACTTATTGGTCGACAAATCTAGATCAGATATTGTAGAGGATCATTTTGGGAGCGACCCTCCTAACCGTTGACCCACTGGACCAATAGATTGATATTATGGTAAACTACCTCCAAAGTCACTAAACTATTGACTCAACTATGTTTTAACCACTTAACTATGAATATTGTCAATTAGACCACTATACTATGTTGAGGGGTGATTCTAGGGTGAAACCACTAATTTAGGGCTAAAATGAGGCATGCCTGTTGTAAATGTAGCAAGTTTGTACATAAATTCTTACGAGGTTTGTGCATAAATGTTTACAATAAGTGTAAGAAAAACAATATATACATAAAATCTTTATGACGTAAGGATTTGTGTACATACATAAATGCTACAAGAATGATAAGAATTTCGGTAGGTACATAAATCATAACAACATATACATAAAACGTTACAGAAATGGTAAGAAAAAAGGTTTGTACCGAAATCCTTAGCCGAGATGCCATAACAAAAAAGAGCTCAACTTAGGGTAAGCATTTTTACATACATATTTTCCTACAAGCAAAGCTATTTTCTTACAAGAACGATGAGAACTTTAGAAGGTACAGAAATTATTACAAAATATACATAATTTCGTACAAAAACCATAAACAAAAAGGTAGGTACCGAAATCCTTACCCGAAGATCACCAAAACCAAAAGGAGCTCAACTTAGGGTAAGCATTTTTGTACATACACATTTTCCTACGAGAAAACCTATTTTATTACAAGGACGATGCGTATTTCAGTAGGTACAAAAATTATTACAAAATATACATAACTTCTTATAGACCTCGTAAGAAAAAAGGTAGGTACGAAAATCCTTACCCAAGATCACCAAAACCTAAAGGAGCTCAACTTAGGGTAAGCATTTGTGTACATACAAATTTTCCTTCAAAAAAGCGCATTTTATTACAAGAACAATGAGAATTTAAGTTTGAACCGTAATTATTACAAAATATACATAAATTGTAACATAAAAGCTAAAAAAGTAGGTACCGAAATCCTTATTCGAAATCACTAAAAAGAGCTTAAGTTAGGGTAAGAATTTGTGTACATACAAATTTTACTACAAGAAAACGCATTTTATTACAAGAATGTTGAGAATTTGAGTAGGTACTGAAATTATTACAAAATGTACATAAATTATTACAGAAATGGTAGTAAAAAAGGTAGGTACCCCTTGCACTTTCACAAATGGTTTATTGAACCAAAAAATAATTTATACCAGTTAAACTTGTAGAAATTATATCGGTGTAAGTTAGTCATAGTTAGCTAGTTGTAGTTTAGTAGAACTTACACGGTTGTAAGTTAGTCATAGTTAGTTAGTTGTAGTTCTGTAGAACTTACAGTGATGTAAGTTAGTTATACTTAGTTAACTGTAGTTCCGTAGAACTTATATTGGTGTAAGTTAGTCATACTTAGTTGTAGTTCAGTAGAACTTACACGGTGCAAGTTAGTCATAGTTAGTTAGTTAGTTATAGTTAAGAATAATGTATTCATGTGTAAATGTGTTATATATATGTACTCAATCCAATTAATAAAATTTGTGAAGTTTTACTTTTCTTTAGGGATAATGGTTTATTTACCCCTTGTGCTTTAAATTTTTTATCAATGTGCAGTTTCATGCCACACCATTGAAAGGGAGGATGAAGTTGAAATAAACCTATAAAAATTTGCATCAACAATGTAATAACAATTAAAAGTTAATTTGAATTAGCATATAGATAATGTAATAACAAAATATAAGTTAAGCTGATACATCATAGAATCCATTATATTTTAAAATGAACCTAGAGAAAATAATAACATAACAAAATAACTTGGTCTTTTGCACTAAATCAATCTCAAATGTCATTAGAAAAGAAAACAGATGTATATCCTTCTAAATATCTTCAAATGTCAAACCGATACATCGAAATTTACTCAGTTAACTTTACACATTTATATTTTTCATCACTCTTTCGTTAACTCTCGAAATTGTTATTATGTGGAATAAAAAACAAAAAAATAAACATTTCTTTAAATACACGTCAGTAAAGGCAATAAAAAATAACAAGGCAATAAAAAATTTAATCCCCTATACATATTTCATTCCTCAGCCTTTCTTCATCGATCCACTACCTCTCGGTCACCACTACCGCCGACCACCATCTCGAATCCCTATACTAAAAAAAGTTAAATAGAAATACGAAAATATTATCAACAACCAAGAAAACACAAACAAAATATTAGCAATGCTAAAACAAGTTAATAGCAATACATTAAGTGCATGTTGCAGTCTATATTACAGTCTATAAGCACGATAATATGCTAGCTAAAAAAATATCTGAGACACTATCCCAGCTATAACTCAAGTATCACATATTTCCAAGTCAAAGCTACTAAAGGGCTTTAACAAAAACAACATTGAGAAGCACAACTCAATCAACAACTTAATTGAAATAGTTGTAGTCGCCTTACATTAGAGATCATGATGCATATTTTATCACAACATTAGAATGAGCTTAAAACATAAGATGATTTATTCCAAAAGATACACATCAAGAAATAAAACCATTTTAAGTATTATGGGACAAGTGAATTAACACAATTAACACAAGGACTATTCCCATGTTATGTCCCAACCATTAGAGAAAGAAATGAATGAGATATAACACATTTAGATCATATTTCCTAAACTAAAAATGTAATAGTATCTAAGAACACCGCAAAAGCTAGAACTTCACCCTACAATGAACATACTCCAGTGTTAATAGATGGACCGCCGTAGACCATCTAATATATTGAGAGTTAAATATGATAACTAAAAAATTTAAGAAAGAGAAACACTAAAAACTAACCCGAATTCTGGAACCATCGAAGAGCACTATGGTAGAAAAACCTACAAAACAAAGTCACATATAAGAAACTATACCAGCTAATTTTTTTCTAGGGATTGAATAATCTAGAAACAATTTAAGCAGCCATTAAGCATTGGGCAGTTTCCAACAATTTACCATGAACAATTTTAGCACTAATGAGCAAGAATCTTTGACTTCTTTAGTTCTCTACTCAAGGGAAAAACAAAATGCATGCACCAGGCATAGTTAACCTATAATGTCTTTCACTTGAAAGCCTCAACTGTCCTTTCTTTTGGCTAAAAGGAAACATTCAATTGGCTTATTGAGTCAATTTAAAAGCACTTTGTTTTTTGAAAATTTCCTTTTTATATGTTAACTGTAACAATTTTGAAGTAGTAGCAGTCAAATGCCAGCATTTAAAATAATTGTAAGAATAGTTCTGGAGCCAAATGGAATATGTTTAGATCACAAATTCCCCAGAATTGATATAATTTTCAATAATAGATTTTACAACTAACATCTAAAGGAACACTTGTGTTAAAATGGGTGTAGACAAATATTAAAGAATGCCTCATCTTATTATTAGAATAGTACAAGGTATTTTTATACAACATTTCAGCTAACTAGCTAATTAGAAAAACTAACAGAACTAATTGGCTAACTAATTGTGTTAACTAATTACAAACATTAACAAATCATCTAACTAATTAACCGTCTCAACACTCCCCCTCAAGTTGGTGGTTTAAATAAAGATTTAACACCCAACTTGGACAAAAGATGATTGTCCTGTTGTATGCTCAAGGCCTTGGTCAGCAAGTCTGCAAGTTGTTCTGCTGAAGTTATATGCTCTGTTTGTATCAGTCTTTCTTGTATCTTGTCTCGTACAAAGTGACAGTCTATCTCAACGTGCTCAGTACGCTCGTGGAACATAGGATTCACATCTATTAGTAAAGTCGCTTTACTATCACAGTATAACTTGGCTGGTTACTTCAAGTTCTTTGAGCAGACCATTCAACCACACTATCTCTGATGTTGTGAGAACCATGCTTTTATACCCAGCCTTTGTTGAGGATGTTGCCACTATATTTTGTCTCTTTGAGTTCTAGGAAATTAAAGGTTCTCCAAGTTTAATACAAAAGACAGTGACATATCTCCTAGATATTGGACAAGATGCCAAGTCTAAGTCACAATATGCTTCTAGCTTGCTATCCGTGGCAGATTTCAGTAAAATTCCTTGACTATGATCTAGCTTGATGTATCTTACAACTCTTGATGTATCAAGATGTGATTTTTTAGACTCTTTCATAAATTGGCTCAAGTGTTGGACTGCAAAGGTGATATATGGCCTTGTGTGAGTCAGATATAATAATCTCGCAATCAATCTCTGAAACACAGTCTTGTCAGTTATAATCTGATATTCAACCTCTTGCTTCTAAGCTTCTTCATCATATTCTATAGTAGTGAGCTTCACATTCTGTTCCAGTGGTGTTAGGGCTGGTTTAGCTGCACCCAGACATGTACTTTCAATTAACTCCAAAGCATACTTTCTTTGGTTTATCAATATCCCTTCTTTAATATTAAAATCTCCAAACCCAGAAAGTATTTTAATTCCCCTAAATCTTTCATCTTAAAACTACCATTTAGGATCCCTTTCAATTCCTCAATCAGTTTAATGTCATTCCCATTGATCAGGAGATCATCCACATATATAAGCATAATTACCAACTTATTTTTCTTGCTTCTTGGTAAATAAAGAATAATAAAATTTGCTTTTCTTGTATCCAACACTTAACAAGGCATCTATAAATTTCAAGTTCCACTGTCTTGAGGCCTGTTTCAACCCATAGAGCGACTTTTACAGCCTACACACCAGGTTCTCCCCTTGCTACAAAACTACTCAGGCAGCTGCTTGTAGACCTCCTCATGGAGATTGCCTTGTAAGAAAGCATTGTGAACATCCATTTGGCACAAAATCCAAGCAAACATGGCATCAAGAGTCAAGATAGTTCTGACAGTAACAAGTTTGGCCACATGGGAAAACGTTTTCATCTAATGAACAACCTCTAACTGAGTGTAACCCTTGGCCACAAGGCGAGCCTTATACCTCTCAACAACTCCATTAGCCTTGTACTTGACACGTAATACCCATTTGCAGCCAATGGCAACCTTACCAGGAGGCAAATGAACAATTGATCAAGTTTCATTGGATTCCAAAGCTGATAATTCCTCTTTCATGGCTTGAATCTAAAAAGGGTTTTTGATAGCATCAGAATAGGAGGTAGGTTCAACAATAGAAGAAATAGAAGGAAAAAAAACTTGTGTACGAGAAGGTAGATGAGAATAAGAAACATATGTAGAAAGAGGATACATGACTGGAAGAGAAGAAGATTGATAAGAGCATTTGAAATTGTTTTTCCATGAGGGTGGTTTAGTGACTCGAGAAGATTTACGAAGAGGAACATGATTAGATGAATTAGTAGCAGAAAGGGGAACACTTGTTGAGGTGTCAGAAGAAGAAATATCTGGAATAAATTGTGGAGGAGTAGATTGTGTAGATCAGATTGTGAAGGAGTAGAATGAGGAGGATCAGATTGTAGAGGATTAGATTGTGGAGGAGGTGAAGAAAAATCCAAAACCAAAAATATAGTGTGATGAGAAAAAGAATCAGGTGGGAAAAAGGATGAGAAGAGGATGTAGAATTTTTAAGAATTTGAAATGGGAAAATGGTTTCATGAAGAAAAAAAACATCCCTTGAGACAAAAAAAAAAAAGATTTAATGGCAAGATTAAGTAGAATGTATCCCTTTTGAGTAAGAGAGTAACCCATAAACACAAAAGGAATAGCGTTGGGGCCAAATTTATCATGAGAAGTGAAATTTGTTGTATAGGCAAAGGAGCCAAAAACTTTGAAATGAGAAAGAGAAACTGGTTTAGAGTAGAGCATTTCAAAGCGACTTTTCTAGGAAATAACAAAGGATGAGAGCCTGTTAATAGTGTAACATACAGTAGATATGCACTCATCGCAAAATTTAATGGGCACACGTGAATGAAATAGAAGGGTTCAAGCAATTTCAAGCAAGTGCCTGTGTTTACGCTCAGCCACCCCATTTTGCTGTGGGGTGTGCACACAATTACTTTGATGAACAATACCAAGGGATGAAAATAATTCAGAACACGGTGAATTAAAGAATTCAGTGCCATTGTTACTCCTTACAATTTGAACAGAGGCAAAGAAATGAGTTTTAATGTATTGAAAGAATTGTTTTAATAAAAGAACGAAGTCAAATTTCAACCTCAACAAGTATGTCCATGTCATTCTACTAAAGTCATCTACAATAGTTAGAAAGAACCTATGTCCTGAGTGTGTAGAAAAACGATATGGTCCCCACAGATCAACATGCACTAATTGAAAGGGTTTTAAAGAAATAGAACTACTATCAGGGAAGGGTACACGTGTCTGATGAGCAAGGGGGCAAACATGGCATTGAGCAACAAAATCATGATACAACTTCGAATTAAAAAATAAAGGAAATTTGTGCATTTTATTAAGTGGAGCATGACCAAGTCTGGCATGCCAAATTTTAGTGAGATCAAGAGAAGTTTGACAAACAACAATATCAGAAATAAAAGGCTGAAGTAGAAAAACTCAAACAAGAAAAAATCATGGAAGACACAAAATAGTAGAGACTACCACACTCTTTACCAATCCCCCTCATCTGTTCAGTTGAGCGATCATGTAGCAAACAGAAATGAGGATAAAACAAAACAATACAATTGAGTTCTGTAAAGTGTCCACAAGTTCTATATTTCATGCACATTCCATCTCATATTATTGTTGGTTTTGAGTACATCTTAGGCATAATTAGGACCATGCATTGCATTTTACAGTATTTCTTTACTTTGCCATGTTTTCTAGATTATCCTTTGTTTGGTAAAGAAAAGGTACTATTTTAGTGTACTTTTGGTTTTAGGTACTAGAGGCTGACAGAGGGAAAGAGGAGTTGAGGATGTGATGCTGAGGCAGCGAACCAGGGAGCTGTACTGATGCAGTTCCAGACAGAGACAACAGCTACCGAGTAGCTGCCGCCGCGCACCTTGCAGCCCAAGATAGCAGACTATGGAGTTGGAGAACCAGAGTGCGATTAATAGACCAGAAAATCATGATTCTATCGATGTTTTCCACTCAATTTTCTGACGTCTGTAGCAGCGGGCAGAGCCGCGGAAGTTAAATCTCGAGATTGCTTGCGGAACAAGGCAACATGATATAGTCCACATTTAACTCAAAGAAGTCAGAGTTTAAAGTCACATTTAATGTGGAAAGCTACTTTGAAGACTTCTACTTCAAGAAGAACTAGACCTAGCTAAGGCCTATATATACCCATTGTAATTCTAATTCAAAACAATTTTAGCTTTTCCTTAGGCATAACTTAGGTTTTCTTTCCACCGACATGTTCTAATTCTCTCTTTGGGTTTGGGTTATGTTGTAATTAGTTGTGAGAACGGTTATTTAGGTTTTCAAGTTTGTTTTTCCAATAAAATACTCTTAGTTTGCTTAATTCAAGTGCTTCACATCCTTCAATTAGTTCCAAAAGTCCAGTTGAAGAATCCATTTGTCGGGCACGACAATGTCAAACTCACGAAAGAATTAAGCACGATCTCATCATGAAAAGGTGTTGACTAATTCAGCTTAGACATAAGTTAGAATTTCAGCGGCTAAAAGGAGCAATCAAATGTTGACTGTCTGTGTTAGGTTTACGCTGAGATTGCGAGGTATTGCCTACACCATGCAACAATAGAATCCTAGCCTAGACATAGGTAGGATCACTTCAGAATTGCTTCATCGAACTTGGAGTATCTATCAGACTTCCCGCCGGGACTTCTCTCCATCTCACCTACTGGGACAACGAAAGTTGCAAGAGCAGAGTGCCGCCGTGGCAGCGAAAGTTTCCGCTGCCTCAATTCGCCATTACCCGCCAAGGCAGCAGATCGTGTCAGCGCAAAACACACTTGACCTATTCAACACAGTTTCACACTAAGCAGCAGCATAACCTTGCCCTCTATATCAACCTGATGAGTTCCTTATTATTACTTGTGCTTTTATTTTACTTTTCTTCTCAAACAACCACCTTACTTGTGCATTTACTTTTCTTATGCAAGAATAACAATTCGAATCAAGATGTCCAATCCCTTTGGGAGACAATATCTTATATACTATAACTTGACAGGAGTGTGCACTTGCGCTCATAAATAGAGAACGCCAAAACGCTCTACAAGTTTTTGGCACCGTTGCTGGGGATTGGTAACAACGAAATTTGTCTTTAATTTATGCAGTTTTATTTCTTTACTTTTTATTTTTATTTTTAATCGAAAAAAGAATTTTACAATTTTCTTTTGCTAGTGTATGATCAGGGCGAATCTAAAAGAAGAAATTCTCTTCTATGGCGATATCGAAAGAAGAGCAAGAGAGCTCAAGAAGGAGATCAGGGTAACCCTAGAGAAAACCAAAGAGGAAAAAGAAAAAGCAAAGGTAAACATGGACCCTCTCAACAATGCCGCGAATGGCAGCAACCTCCTCTTCTGCCCAGGCAACCCAGAATGTTCGAACCACTAGAGATTATCTGGAACATGACTTCAGAGGGTTTGATCCGACAGTGACCTGAGATTGAGGCAGATCACTTCGAGATGAAGCTTGTTATGTTTAACATGATCAACACGTTGGGACAATTTGGAGGGACTGCCACAGAAGATGCTCGACATCACTTGAGAGGATTCCTGGACATTTGCAGAGCATTTAAAATATACGGGGTCCATCAAGACGTACTGAGGCTGAGATTATTTCCCTATTCACTGAGGGATAGGGCAAAACTGTGGTTAAACAATCAGTCATCAGGATCATTCAAAACATGGACAGAGCTGTGTAAAGATTTTCTGGACCGATTCAGCCCGTCCAATGTTACAGACAGACTATGAAATGAGAAAACAACCTTTCGACAAGGCGATGACGAGCCGATGTATGAAGCATGGGAGCGGTACCAACAGATGCTGAACAACTTCCCGCTACATGGTTTTCTGGCTTGGACACATGTATCAATGTTCTACAACGGGGTGAACTACCCAACACAAATGATAATTGATGCCTCAACCAAGGGAATCATCCTTGACAGACCACTAGAAGAGGCACAACGGATTCTGAACCAAGCTGCCAAGAATGACTACAAGTATCCAACAGCCTACCGAGGCGGCGTTAGGCGGCCAACCACTATGAACGAGGTAGAAGCCTTAGAATCTGTCAATGGCCGCCTTGACAAGCTAACAGAGCTGGTCATGAGCATCGTGAAACCTACTGGGAAAGTCTATGAGGTAAAGGTTGTGGAGCCGTTCTGTGATGAGTGTGGGGGCAACCATGATTCCTCTGACTGCATCGCATCTGCTGTGGAGCCAGGACTTCTATCCATCTCACCTTTTGGGACAGCGAAAGTTGCAAGAGTAGAGTGCCGCGGTGGCAGCGAAAGTTGTCGCCGCCTCAATCCGCCATTACCCACCAAGGCAGCAGATCGTGGCAGCGCAAAACTCACTTGACCTATTCAACGCAGTTTCACACTAAGCAGCAACAAAACCCTACCTTCTTTATCAACTTGATCACTTCCTTATTATTACTTGTGCTTTTATTTTACTTTCCTTCTCAAACAACCACCTTACTTGTGCATTTACTTTTCTTGTGCAGGAATAACAATTCGAATCAAGCTATCCAATCCCTGTGGGAGACGATACCTTATATACTATAACTTGACAGGAGTGTCCACTTGCTCTCATAAAAAGAGAACACCCAAACGCTATACATGTTTAGAAGCTAATTTTGATATCGAAAGCAGATTATGTGTAAACTCAAGAACATAAAGGACATTATGAATGACATGAGAGGGGGTTAATTCAACGGAACCAACATGAGTGATGGGAACCTTTTTAACATTTGGAAGATGCATAGAACGAGGAACTAAGGCACAAGAAATTGGATTTTCCAAGAAAAGAAAATCAGATGAAATGTTGTCAATTGCTACAGTGTCCAGGATCCAGTTGCGAACATTACGAGAAACAAAATGGTGATTCATACATGCCATGTTGACAGAAGGATTCTGAGGCACCAAATGCAGCAAAGCAAGAACCCAATCATAATGTTCTTGAGACAGTGGTGGAGCTATAGGAGAATCAGAAGGAGATGAAGCCATTTCAAGACCAAAAGCCAGAGAAGTGTCATTGGTTGTTAACGCAGCTTGAATAAAGAGAGGTAAAATCCAAACCAGAAGGTATACTAGAGAGGTGAAGACGTTGAGATTCTTCCTTAGCAATCATTGAGTAGTCTTGATTAACAGTTGGCAAGAGCTTCATGGGAAGTATTTGACTGCGAATCGTGGAATACGAATCATTGAGACCCATGAGAAACTAAAAGAGTTTCTGTTGCAGAAGATGAGTCTGATTTGCCTGAGACGCTTCAAAATTGCAAGTTGAGAAAGGGACCAAGGCTCCATGTTTATCCCAAAGAAGCTTTAGAGGGGTGAAATAAGCTGAAGCAATCAAATCTCCTTGAATCAATCCAGCAAACTCGCGATGAAGAAAATAGATTCGCGATCCATCGATTTTGTAACCCCCTCGTCCCGGTCTGGCCGGATGACCGGTCTGAATGGGCTACACGGGGAAAACCAAAGTGAAACCCATTGAGGCTGCCCTTCGGTTAGCAACCCTATTCTTTTATTTTATTTAATCTTGTCTAGAGGAGTATTAAAGTCCTAAGTGATCAAACAGCGGAACGACATACATGAGTCAATCAAGCGAATCCCAAAACAATATTTAACAGCCCAATTTTAAACTTAACTGCAGGCGGTATCGATACACCTAAGGGGTGTATCGATACACCTTGACTAGGTCAAAAGGTCAGAGTCAACCCGTGGAGACCGTATCGATACACCCAAGGAGTGTGTCGATACCCTCCCCAACAGTTGACTTCTCACGGTCAACGCTAAGACGACCATATCGATACGCCCAAGACCGGTATCGATACCAAGTTGGACAGTGACCCCAGTGACCAAAAAGGTATCGATACGCCTGAGACTGGTATCGATACCAAGTTGGACAGTAACCTCAGTGTCCAAAAAGGTATTGATACGTCTCCCCGCGTATCAAAACGCATGGCCTGGAACAAGAAGGCTGTATCGATACGGGTCTAACCGTATCGATACCCCAGCTCTGCAACTTCTCATTTCGTACTTGGTAACTTCACATACGGTTCTAGATGCACATTTAAACACTCCTAAGCACACACAATCATACATTCAACAAACCACAATTGGGATTTAACATGGGAGACATTTAATCCAACGAAAACATACAAATCAAGACTCCATACAATTTCACAAAGAAGCATGTTTGGCAAGCACAAGGCATCATTCACAAGGTAGTCAAGCATAAGGCATACATAGACCAACATCATACATGTTTAGGCATATGCAATTAAACCACATAAGAAACATAGGTCACAATTCAAGAAGCAAAAGCATAACACAACATGAGTTTAACCAATTCAAGCATAACCTCCTAAGGAGTTTGACCCCAACTCCTAACACTCTACACCCCATTTTCTAGGCATTATTACAAAAGCAAACCATACTTAAACTTGCTTGAGAACTCCAAAAGCTCGTCCCTCGCCCGCTCGCCTCACGAACTCTAACGATCTACACGTTGGAAATAAAAGAGCATAAGCCAACTAGCTTAGTGAGAGAGGCTCTACAATTCACAACATGCAGTTTTCCAAAACACAATTTATGCAAGAAAGCAATGGATGCACAAGGGTCTAACTCAACCACAACACTTGGTTTGCACAAGCACAACCAACATACACTTACGGTGGGACTACACATCACTGTTTCGACTAGTGGATTTCCAATGGGACTACACATCAAAGTACTACCCTACTAGCCACTACCGGTGGGACTACACATCACCGTAGTTTAGACCACCATCACGTGAGGCACGAACTCAACACGACTACAACATTAACAACTTAAAATGCATTCAAATAATCGCAACGCATCCACAATCAACATATCGCAACAACATGAGAGTAGAGAGGCTTACACACGGGTTTAGGTGACCTCTCAAGGTTCCACCCAAACCCCAAAGGAATCCATATCGAGAACAATGTAAAAACCAATAATTCTACTCATCGTTGCTACCCAAGAGAAGATCGAAGACCAAGCTTAAGACTCCGAAATCCCCGAATTTGTCCCCGAAGCTTCACCAACCAAATTTCTCGTTTCTAAACAATCCAACACCAAGCAAACAATCCCAAATCAGTCCATGTTCTAAAATAATCAACCCGGATTACATACCAATCACAAGATATCAATTTTTCCATTGAAAACAAGCTCAAAATTCCAATATCCGAGTTCCCCTTAAGCACCCCCTAAAACCATTGATTTCAACCTTCAAATTACACCATAAAGCCTTCAAAACAATACTTTCATATACCCTAACCATCAGCCCCCAAGATTCCACCTAAAACACCCCTAAAACTCAACTTAAAACCTCCCAAAACCCAAATCCGGGAAACTTGATAAAACTCATTAAAAATCATACCAATTGGACCTCATGCTTCCTAAACAACATGTCTATCATTAATCACTTAAAACAATAAGTCAAGAACAATAAAGGCACCATTTTTAAATCAAAACTCTTAAAAAGCTCCTATTTCAAAACATGGTTAAAAATGAAAAATAGTGGTACTTCCAAGGAGGGGGAGGTGAGAGTAAGTAAAAAACGTCCATACCTTTGAGAAAGCTTCAAAAACGAGTGAGCTATGGAATGAAATAGTAGCTCAAGGTGGGAGATGTATTTTGACGTTGGAAAGAGATGGGGGTGGAGAGAAGAAGATGGGCCAAAAGCAAATAGTTTATGTTTGTTTAAAATGGGGGGTCAAAAGACCAAAACACCTTTAATGAATTAAGGGAACTACAATGGATTACACCATGGAAAAATTGGGCTTGTCTTGAAAATGATCCAACTAAATCTTATATGTCTTAAAACCCGAGGCCCAAACCATTATTTTATTATTAAAAATTAGGAACCGAAACCCGAACCATTAATAAATTACTATTTCCACCCGACCCCCGATCCCGGGTGTTACAACTATCCCCCACTTAAGGAATTTCGTCCCCGAAATTACCTGGCGGAAACAAATACGGAAACTGTTCAAGCATGTCAGCTTTCCTCTCCCACGTGGCTTCCTCCACACCTCTATGTCTCCATAAGACTTTGACCAACTCTATAGTCTTGCCACGGAATACCTTGCTATCCGAAGGAAGTATCTCAACTGGTTCCTCATTGTAAGATAAGTCCGGATTTAACTCTATTTCTTCCACTGGCATAACATGGGACGGATCCGATCTATACCTCCTAAGCATCGACACATGAAATACATCATGAATCTTCTCTAGCTCAACTGGGAGTCTCAATCTATAGGCAACCGGACCAATTCTCTCAACTATCTCATAAGGCCCTATGTACCTTGCGCTCAACTTGCCTTTCCTCCCAAACCTCATCACCTTTTTCCAAGGTGAGACTTTCAAAAACACTTTATCCCTCACGGAGTATTCTACTTCCTTCCTTTTTAAGTCGGCATAGGAATTTTGCCGATCTGAAGCCGCTTTCAAGCGATCACATATCAATTTCACCTTCTCGGTGGTTCCCTTAAGCAATTCGGGCATCGGCACAAGTTTCTGTCCGGCCTCGGCCCAACAAATCGGGGTCCTACACTTCCTACCATACAAAGCCTCATAGGGAGCCATCTGAATGCTCGACTGAAAGCTGTTGTTATACGTGAACTCCACTAATGGTAGGTGTTTCTCCCATGACCCCTGAAAGTCAATGATACAACACCTCAACATATCCTCCAATATCTAAATTACCCTCTCAGACTGCCCATCTGACTGCGGATGATAAGAAGTGTTGAAGTTCAACCAAGTGTCCAAGGCTCTATGCAAACACTCCCACAATCTAGAGGTAAATCTCGGATCTCGATCTGACACAATCGACTTCGGTACCCCCATGTAGTCTCACAATCTCACGAATATACAATTCGGCCAACTTGTCTAATGTATAGGTAGTATGAACCGGTATGAAGTGAGCACACTTGGTGAATCTATCTACAATCACCCACACTGAGTTTTTCTTCGAATGAGTCAACGGAAGTCCTGACACAAAGTCCATAGTGATTGCTCCCACTTCCACTATGGAATTTTCAACGGTTGCAACAACCCTGAGGGAAACTGGTGCTCAACCTTGACTCTCTGACAAACCATGCATCTACTTACGAACTCGGCTACATCCTTTTTCAAACCAACCCAATAATACTCTTCCTTCAATCCTCGATACATCTTCGTGCTACCCGGATGCATAGCAAAACGACTATTGTGAGCCACACTCAAAATCGTACGCCTCAACTCGGCATCCTCCGGAACCACTATCCTATCCTTGAAACATAGGATCCCATTCTCTCCAAAGCAATACTCAGTAGGCCTATCTTCGGCTATGTCTTGCACGTGAGGTGCCAAGGACTCATCTCGCGACTGCTTCTCCCGGATCAACTGAATCAAAGATGGCTTAGCTTGAAGCTCGGCCACTAACCCACCATCCGCAGACACACTCAACCTTGCAAACATTGCTCGTAACTCAACGGCCACCTTCCTACTCAAGGCATCAGCCACCACATTTGCCTTGCCCGGATGATACTCTATGGTAAGGTCATAATCTTTAAGGAGCTCTAACCACCTTCGTTGCCTAAGATTCAACTCCCTCTAAGACATCAAATATTTCAAACTCTTGTGGTCAGTGTACACAGTGCACTTCTCACCATAAAGATGGTGTCTCCAAATTTTCAACGCGAATACCACTGCAGCCAACTCTATGTCATGTGTGGGGTAATTCTTCTCATGAACCTTCAACTGTCGAGAAGCATATGCCACTACCTTACCCTCTTGCATAAGCACACAACCTAGCCCCACGTAAGATGCAACACTGTAAATCACAAACTCTCTCCCCGGCTCAGGATGAATCAAAATAGGAGCTTCGGTCAAAGCTTTCTTCAATTTCTCGAACGCGTCTTGTCTTGCATCTGACCATTCATACGGAACATTTTTCTGTAGCAACTTGGTCAACGGAGCCGCTATTCTCGAGAACCCCTCAACAAACCTTCTATAGTATCCCGCCAAGCCTAGGAAACTATGGATTTCTGTCACTGATTTCGGTTGCTTCCAATTCACAATGGCTTCAATCTTCTTGGGATCCACACTAATCCCACTAGCTGAGATCACGTGACCAAGGAAGACCATCTCTCTAATCCAAAACTCACACTTACTTAGCTTGGCATACAACTGGTTCTCAAGTAGGGTCTGAAGCACTAACCTTAAGTGTTCATCGTGCTCCTTTTCAGTCCTAGAGTACACTAGGATGTCATCAATAACCACTACCACAAACCTGTCCAAAAACTTATGAAACACCCGGTTCATCATATCCATAAAGGCTGCTGGAGCATTGGTCAACCCAAAAGGCATCACCAAAAACTCATAATGCCCGTAACGTGTACGGAAAGCTGTCTTCGGTATGTCCACATCCTTTACCTTTAACTGATAATACCCAGACCTTAAGTCAATTTTTGAAAACACGGAAGCACCCCTCAACTGGTCTAGCAAGTCATCTATCCTTGGCAAGGGATATTTGTTTTTCACTGTCACCTTATTCAACTGTATATAGTCTATGCACATTCTCATGCTACCATCCTTCTTTTTCACAAACAAAAGCGGACACCCCCACGGGGAAACACTGGGCCTAATGAAGCCCCTGTCAGTCAACTCCTGAAGCTGTGTCTTCAACTCTTTCAACTCTTTCGGTGCCATTCTATACGGAGAAATCGACACCGGTGGAGAATCGGAATATGTCTCAATAGCAAACTCAACTGCTCTATCTGGAGGCAAGCCTGGTAGCTCTTCCGAAAAAACACTCGGAAAGTCACATACAGTCCTGATGTCCTGAGGTCTCACCTCACTCATATCCGGGTTCATTACGTAAGCCAAGTAAGCCTGACACCTTGAACTCAACAACCTCTGAGCTTCCAAAGCCGAAACCACATTGGACAAAAACTTGACATTCTCCCCAACTACCACAACCTCAAAGTCATCGGTTAGCCTCAAAGAGACCCTCTTAGTCTCGAAGTCAACCCTAGCTCTATGCTCTACAAGCCAATCCATGCCCAAAATCACATCAAAGCTATAAAAGGGTAGCTCCATCATGTCCACCGGAAATACGTGGCCCTGAATCATCAAGGGACACCTCCTATACACTTTCCTAACTACCACTGTATCACCAAAAGAGCTAGTGACATTTACACCTACCTCTAGCCAATCACAAGGTAATCCTAATGACTTTGCATGCTCACCCAAAATATACGAATGTGTTGACCCCGAATCTATTAGAGAAAGAAAACTCAAAGACTGTAATGTGAAATTACCTGCAATGACATCAGTTTCATTCCCAGCCTCTCGCTGAGCGTACACCCTAGCCGGTCCTCCTCCCTCGGGCTGGACTGCTACCACATGAGCCAAGTTCCTCTGACCCTCATTCCTCGGCTGGAAGTTCCCACGGCCGCGCCCATGACCTCTCTGATGCTCAAAACCCCTCGCTGGAGCCGGTCCTCCTCTAACTGGGTGTGGACAATCATGCCTCAAATGATCTCGGGAGCTACAGTTCCAACACGCCCCAAACATACCCATGCACTCACCTGGGTGGCGTCTCCCGCACCTACTGCACTCCGGAATGTGCCCAACGGCCCCTTGGCCCTGACGGCCCTGACCATGGTTACCACCCCTAGGTCTCGTATCCGGCTGGTACCTCCTATCCTTATGCCTCTTGGCATGATCTCTATCCCAGTTCGCATATCTCTTTCCGGAGTCAGACCCTCCGGCACGTGCTCTAGAGCTTAGGTTTTTCTCTACATCCTTGGCCCTAGAAACCAAGACATCGAACTCAGTGTAGTCGGAGGCCAACATGTAGGTCTTCACATCAGTAGTCAACCCATATTTGAAACGCTCACATCGCTCCTTCTCATCCGGAATCAACTCTGGCGCGTACTGGCTCAACCTCACAAATTGGATCTCATACTCGGACACGATCCTATTGCCTTGAACCAAAGCCATGAACTCCCTTTTCTTTTCATCCAAGTACCGAACCCCAAGGTACTTCCTCTTGAAGGCATTCCTGAAAAACTCCCATGTGATATCCGTCTCGGCCATACCAGAAATAGCAGTGGTCCACCAAGTATAAGCGTCTCCCTGAAGCAATGAGACGATGCATCCCAACTTGCGGCATCCAAACCCTCCATCTGACCCAAGATGCGAGTAGTGCTCTCAAGCCACCCTTCCGAACCCTCCGAAGAAAATCCACGAAACTCAACTGCCCCCAAATTTCGAAGCCTCTCTAGGGGTAATCCTGTCCCCGCACCCTGAGGTGGTGCTGCAGCTTGCATACCGGCCAAAGCTGTCTGAAAAGCTCCGGCTATAGTCTGGATCAAATGAGCCACATCTGGGCCTGCCTGTCCTTGGCCCGCTTGAGCCCCATTACCTCCCACATTAGCCTCAGCCTGAGGCCCATTACCATCACCTCCGACGTTCCCTCCATTACCACCGGGAGCATTAAGAGTAGGAGGCGCGTTTTCGGGTGCCTGGTCACCCGCCCTAGGTCGTCCCCTCGGTCTCACCATAGCAATTAAAGTAATCTAAAACAACAAACACACAACAACAAAGAAGCGTTAGGTTAGCAAGGGGCAAAGGACTCCGGTTCTCAAGCTCTTTAAACCAAAACAATTTTCCCTTTTTATTTTGACAACAACGCCTAACAATGCCTAACACTGGGGACTCAAACGAACTCTCAAACAACAGCAAGGTCACCATAGCATGCATTCATACACCATGCTAGAAACAAAATTTAGACATACATGGCAAAACACTCATAATACTTTAACTTACCTCACTTACCTGCCCGAGGTCTCGAAAACCTGGCTCTGATACCAATAAATGTAACCCTCTCGTCCCGGTCTGGCCGGATGACCGGTCCGAATGGGCTACACGGGGAAAACCGAAGTGAAACCCGTTGAGGCTCCCCTTCGGTTAGCAACCCTATTCTTTTATTTTATTTAATCTTGTCTAGAGAAGTATTAAAGTCCTAAGTGATCAAACAGCGGAACGACATACATGAGACAATCAAGCGAATCCAAAAAAAAAAACATTTAACAGCCCAATTTTAAACTTAACTGCAGGCGGTATCGATACACCTAAGGGGTGTATCGATACACCTTGACTAGGTCAAAAGGTCAGAGTCAACCCGTGGAGACCGTATCGATACACCCAAGGAGTGTATCGATACCCTCCCCAACAGTTGACTTCTCACGGTCAACTCTAAGACGACCGTATCGATACGCCCAAGATCGGTATCGATACCAAGTTGGACAGTGACCCCAGTGACCAAAAAGGTATCGATACGCCTGAGACCGGTATCGATACCAAGTTGGACAGTAACCTCAGTGTCCAAAAAGGTATCGATACGTCTCCCCGCGTATCGAAACGCATGGCCTGGAACAAGAAGGCCGTATCGATACGGGTCTAACCGTATCGATACCCCTGCTCTGCAACTTCTCATTTCGTACTTGGTAACTTCACATACGGTTCTAGATGCACATTTAAACACTCCTAAGCACACACAATCATACATTCAACAAACCACAATTGGGATTTAACATGGGAGGCATTTAATCCAACGAAAACATACAAATCAAGACTCCATACAATTTCACAGAGAAGCATGTTTGGCAAGCACAAGGCATCATTCACAAGGTAGTCAAGCATAAGGCATACATAGACCAACATCATACATGTTTAGGCATATGCAATTAAACCACATAAGAAACATAGGTCACAATTCAATAAGCAAAAGCATAACACAACATGAGTTTAACCAATTCAAGCATAACCTCCTAAGGAGTTTGACCCCAATTCCTAACACTTTACACCCTATTGTCTAGGCATTATTACAATAGCAAACCATACTTAAACTTGCTTGAGAACTCCAAAAGCTCCTCCCTCGCCCGCTCGCCTCCCAAACTCTAACGATCTGCACGTTGGAAATAAAAGAGTATAAGCCAACTAGCTTAGTGAGATAGGCTCTACAATTCACAACATGCAGTTTTTCAAAACACAATTTATTCAAGAAAGCAATGGATGCACAAGGGTCTATCTCAACCACAACACTTGGTTTGCACAAGCACAACCAACATACACTTACGGTGGGACTACACATCACCGTTTCGACTAGTGGATTTCCTATGGGAGTACACATCAAAGTACTACACTACTAGCCACTACCGGTGGGACTACACATCACCGTAGTTTAGACCACCATCACGTGAGGCACGAACTCAACACGACTACAACATTAACAACTTAAAATGCATTCAAATAATCGCAACGCATCCACAATCAACATATCACAACAACATGAGAGTAGAGAGGCTTACACATGGGTTTAGGTGACCTCTCAAGGTTCCACCCAAACCCCAAAGGGATCCATATCGAGCACAATGTAAAAACCAATAATTCTACTCACCGTTGCTACCCAAGAGAAGATCGAAGACCAAGCTCAAGACTCCGAAATCCCCGGATTTGTCCCCGAAGCTTCACCAACCAAATTTCTCGTTTCTAAACATTCCAACACCAAGCAAACAATCCCAAATCAGTCTATGTTCTAAAATAATCAACCCGGATTACATACCAATCACAAGATATCAATTTTCCATTGAAAACAAGCTCAAAATTCCAATATCCGAGCAGCCCTTAAGCACCCCCTAAAACCATTGATTTCAACCTTCAAATTACTCCCTAAAGCCTTCAAAACAATACTTACATATACCCTAACCATCAGCCCCCAAGATTCCACCTAAAACACCCCCAAAACTCAACTTAAAACCTCCCAAAAACCTCCCCAAAACCCAAATCCGGGAAACTTGACAAAACTCAATAAAAATCATACCAATTGGACCTCATGCTTCCTAAACAACATGTCTATCATTAATCACTTAAAACATTAAGTCAAGAACAATAAAGGCACCATTTTTAAATCAAAACTCTTAAAAAGCTCCTATTTCAAAACATGGTTAAAAATGAAATATAGTGGTACTTCCAAGGAGGGGAAGGTGAGAGCAAGTCAAAAGACCAAAAGAAGATGAGCCAAAAGAAAATAGTTTATGTTTGTTTAAAATGGGGGGTCAAAAGACCAAAACACCCTTAATGAATTAAGGGAACTACAATGGATGACACCATGGCAAAATTGGGCTTGTCTTGAAAATGATCCAACTAAATTTTATTTGTCTTAAAACCCGAGGCCCAAACCATTATTTTATTATTAAAAATTAGGAACCGAAACCCGAACCATTAATAAATTACCATTTTCACCCGACCCCCGAACCCGGGTGTTACATATTTTATCGAACTGCTCCTTGAAATCAGCCCAAACCAGGGCAGCACTAGACGCAAAAATAATACCGGCATACAATTCTTTGCTCACAGTATTCAGGATCCAAGATAGAACGAGGGTGTTGTTGTGATCCCACCTTGGTTGTAACACAACGACATATCCATCACAGTGGCAAGAATCGTCGATGAAGCCTAACTTGTTTTTGACAAGAAGGGCAATGTGCATCGAAGATGCCACACATTGTAATTATCAACACCAACGAGCTGATGAGAAATCAAGTGGGAACTGGGAGTGTCAGATGGATGAATGAATAGTGGATGATTGGAGTCGATTTCCATCAAAGATAAAATGGAGAATCAAGAACTAGAAAACCCTAGAAAGCATAAGGGGAAAAATAGATACGAACGGAAAAAAGAAAGGGATCAAAACGAAAAACTATCGGTCCAAGAAAAGAGAAAAAATGGGCTGGCATCTGATACCATGTTAAAATGGGTATGGACAAATATTAAATAATGCCTCATCTTATTATTAGAAGAGTGCAAGGTATTTGTATATAACATTTCAACTAACTAGCTAATTAGCAAAACTAACTAACAGAACTAATTGGCTAACTAATTGTGTTAACTAATTACAAACATTAACAATTCATCTAACTAATTAACCGTCTCAACAACTTGTTTTCATTAAAGTAACCTTAGTTGCCAGCATCTATTAGAATATTGCATCTTCCAGAAGGCTCATAACAACAGACAAGTAAGCTTGTATTAAGTCTCTAGTTTTTGTTACTAGGCTCTACAGCTTTGGTGCAAACCTGTAAAAACCAGAAATCATTCTGTCTTCAAACAATCAAAGAAGAAGTTAGAGTATGGAAATAAACGAATTATCATATTGTGTCGCATAATGAGGATAAGAAAGATGTTTAGTTTCTATAGAGAGCCTTATATTTCCTAAAGCAAGAAGACCTCTGTCAAAGAAGAGAGTTACACCAAGAAATGTGAAGGGTTAGAGAAAACAAAAAAAACTTATATTAGAGAAGGCAAAAAGGTTTTAAAATAAAAATCTAGGCAAAGATTTTCATACCTTGCAAAAGGGTCTGAAACCTTTTACAAAGGTATTGATACCTCTAGCAAATGTTTCCATACCTCTAGCCAAGGTTTCCATACCTCTAGGCTACAACAACAAATTTTCTTTTAAAAACCCCTAAAGGTTAAGAAACCTTTACATTATGAATATCTTTATTTTTTGTGGATATTCATATATTAAATGACATTTTAATGTACTAGTAGTTTAATACCTATTGGAATTAGGGTTTTCATCTTATGCCTTTAAGTGTAGAGTTTGGAGAAAGCATTGTAGACAATCCTACATTAAGAATATAATACGTCTCTCTCTTTGTCTCTCATCTTTGTTCTTTTATTACGTTATCAGCACGATCTCACTCAATTACCGTGGTTCTTGTTGGCAATTCCTGAAAAAAGTTTCAACACGATATTGGTGACTACATTACCGTATATTCAAGTTAGCTTAAAAAGCTTGGTATGTTTTTCTTATTTTATATATCGATATAGTGGTTGGTTAACCACTCTTATATTAAGGTCGGATATTTTGATCTATTATTTGATTTTTATTTTGTTCTAATATTTAATGATGTTTTGTTGCAACGAGTTTATATATATATATATCTAGGAACAAATATCAAGCCTTCAACGAAACCTACGAGATCAACCTAGTTTGAAAATTATGGTGATAGAATGACCAACAACTACTTTAAGGAAAGTGAAGAAAGCGGTGGAATTTGATATGCCACTTGACAATGATGTTTTTCGAGTTTCACGGGTTATATGCGCCTTAACATTTTTTCCCATTTACTTTTGCTTTATATATATATATATATGATATTAGATTTTTTTTTGAATTTGGCATTTTGGTTTTTAAGGTTCACAAAACACTGTGATGAAAATGTGTGATTGTTTCATGGTTCGCCGAGTATGAACCAAGTTCTAGTTTGGAACCTTATTGGATTGAAAACTTCATTCAAAGAAAAAGACTGAAGGCAAATTCAATACCTATTAGTTTTTTTATTTGGCGTCTTGATTTTTAAGTCTAGTAAGTATTATATATATTAGTTGATAAATTATTCTTTAATAGTATGACTAATATAAAGTATATATTTTCTTGGAAACAATAATTCTTATGTGTCGAAAAACTAGACTATAGACTTCTCCCAAGTTTAAGTTACAAAAATTCGTCTTGAACCAAGAATTTTTATGGGAGGAGCTCCCTGAAGTAAATGCAAGCATGATGTTTATTCCATGCGATTATTGGATTCATTTCATACCCTGAAGTGAATGCATACATTATAATTCACTATATGGTTAGTGAATAAAACTCAACTATGTGAATGCTTCAAATTAAATTGAAATTTTTTGGCCAGGGTATCACCGATGATGATATGTTAGAAAAACATACTCCACTTTTCACGCAAACAATGTTGTCCCGCAGACACAATATCGTGAAAAAGGTTTTTAAAGACCTACTAGCTCTGCTCCATTCCTTGAAGTGAATGCGACATTTTATAGCGGAAAAATAAATATCACATTAAAAATTATGGTCGCAATTGAGGCCATGGACAAGATCATCATTTTAAGAATGCTTATGAACACTAGAAGTGAGTTTATAAAGATGACAAGAATATATTAAGAAAATGAATTTTTTATGCAATGGTACAAACCATTGATCTCGTACTTGTCATACGCCGAAGTATTATGGACTTTTATTCACAACCATGAATGATAAAGTAAAGAAAATGTAAACAAATTTTGTTTACAAAAATGGCGAAAATAATTATGGCGTTTTTGGTCAAACTTAATTGAATATTGTTGATTTCCTCATAACCCTTGAAGGGAATAATGTCATTTTTATTTCCTTATAATCTCTAAAAGGAATAATTGATCTTTTAATTTGTTTTGTTTTATGTTAATTTCTTTTACATATTATTTATTTATATTTTTATATTATATATTTAAATATGTTAAAACATTTGTTTATTATCCTTTGAAGAATATGATTACTTCCGAAATAAAATATGCAATGAATTGAGGAGATTTATGCTTAACAGACAGTGTAAGTACTCATACTATACTTAAGCATAAGAAATATTTTTCCCATTTAAATGCAAGAGAAAATATTTTCGCCATACTAGAAGAGCAATACGTTCTTGAGAAATTATCTTTGATAAATAATTGATTTGATGTGTGCTATATTCAATATTTTTCATTCCTTGGAGCGAATGGAACAAAGCACATACTAGAAGGTGATGATTATGCATATTTTCCCATTTAAAAATGCAAGGGAATAATGCGAGCAATATATATCTGAAAGTACTAATATCATAGAGGGCTCTGGAAGAGCAAATATGTTATTGCCAAATGGAACTCAATTCCCTATGCATTATACTTCCCAAAGTCGCAAAGAGAATTATTGAATTTTAAAGATATTCACAAAAATGAATATCATATTGAGACTATTATTCAAGGGGATGTTGACTATCTACATATTACGAGTATAACCCAAGGCAATAAGAAAATCTTGAAAAATTACATGCATTGTTATCCGGATTGTATTATCAAGAATTAGCACAAATTAAAGCTCCTGCCATCGTAAACAAAAAGTCTGATAACTTTATTATTTGGCATGACAGGTTAGGCCATCCTGGTTCAATTATGATACAAAAAGTTATTGACACTTCATGTGGTCATTCATTCAAGAACTGACAGATTCTTCAAAGTAATGTTTTCATGTGATGCTTGCTATCAAAGCAAACTAATTATTCGACCATCACTAGCTAAGATAGATTATGAATCTATTAATTTTCTAGAATGGATACATGGTGATATATGTAGGCCCATACACCCTTCTTATAGACCATCTAGATATTTTACTGTTTTAATTGATGCATCGACTAGATGGTCATATGTATCCTTCTTATCAACCAGCAACATGGCGTTTGCGAGGTTTGTTGCGTGCAAAAGTGATGCATAAATTGCGTGCAAGTATACATGGTGCCAAGTTATACTCCCTCTGTCCCACTAAAACTGTCACATGTTGACTTTTTTGGGTCAAACTTTTTCAACTTTGACCTCTTATAATTTAAAATTTATTATTGATAAAAATATGAAAAAATATATTTTAAAAACTTTGAATAAACTAGTTTTTAAATATATTTTTTATAATTTTTAATTAATTAAAATATTTAAATAAATTATAGTCAAAGTTGAAAAATTTTGACCAAAAAAAGTCAACATGTGACAGTTTTAGTGGGACAGAGGGAGTAGTATTTAAGATATCGTCTCCACAGAGATTGTGACAACCTTTGGAATTCATCTTTCTGCACAAATAAAATAAAAACACAAATAATAAGAGTTGGTTTTGATTGAAGCTCAAACTAAAGAATGTAAAATAAATTGAGATACCAGAGTGAGAGAATGAGTTGGTATTAGATGTTTCGTTGTGTGAAGAATTGATGTACTGTCTTGTCACAATTTTGCTGATCAACTTAACAAACTCAGCCACCACCCACAAGTATGCCTCGAAAGGCGCCCGACTTGACAAAGATGTGTGAGATCGTATGGGAAGTTAAGCGATGATTCAAGGTTCGACAAGGCTCCCTTCTATGTATCCCTCTCCTCTCGAAGCTTGAAATACTATTGGTGAACACGTCTTGGATGATACCGCCCGACGTGAATCTAAGGGCGAACACCAACCAATTGTGGATCCTGTTTTAGCCGTTGAACTTCTTAACTTATCCTTAAGCCGAAGTGGCTTTATCCTATGGTTGGATAAAACTAAGTTTACTCGTTTCGTGAGTTCAACTCTCCCGATATTGAACAAATAGATTGTCGCCCTCTTCTCTCCCGGTAAAGATTGCGACAATGAAGAACCAAGAGTAAACAAACCTTTAATTTTATTGCAAAACTGAAATCCTAAATGAATATAACAAAACTCTCACAACTACTACACAACCAACCCTTAGCCCTAGGGAAGGTTTAGAACATGGTGGGTTTGGACGACACTAGGGTTTCGACAAGAAGGAGTTTCTCTCTAATCTCAATTGTGTTCTCTCCTTAAAGTTGATTACATATATATAGGGGAGGAGCCTAGTCCTAAGTCAGTTTAGTGTAGGAATACTAGTTAAAATATAATTACAACACATTAAAAGATCATTAAATCTTCCTAGATTCACATTTGACTTTTTCCAACTTGACTTTGACTCGGCTTTTCTTTGTCTGTTGGGCTCCAATGCACGTGAAAGTGGTCTCTAAAAATCTGGCTTGATGAGCTCTTTCTATCGCGTACCACTTTGCATTTTTTCACTCTTCCTTGAAGTGATTCCTCGGTGGCAAGTAGTTGACTGCCTCGGCGGGGGTATGGACTGGTGTGCAGGGGTTGACACAGCTCTACATTCTGGTTCTTTCCTCCTCAATCAGTGTTGAGTGCATAAATGTTCTATATTTTAACCCTCATTTACTCATATTATTGATGCACTCAAGCATGTTTAGTTGCATTTTAGGATATATTTTGCATAAACATCAAAAATGGAAAACATATTGCACAAATACTGTTGATTTTGGTCTGTTCTTGCAGGTACCTGTCGTGGCAGTATCCTGGGCAGCATAGGAACAGAAGATAACATCAGAGCTGGAGTGAAGGATTGCAAGAGACGGCCTACTTCAACATTGTCGTGACATCTGTCGTGGCAGAAGAGGCGATAGTGAAGACTATGGTGATGGAAAATGCGATGTGGAGTTCGATCGATAGAGCATTTAAAGCCTGATTTTTGTAGACCACTTGCATAATTGTCGGAGCCCAGAAGCACAAGGAAGGCCTTGCCCAAAGTTTGAGGAAAAAGTCAAAGCAAGAAGATATGACGAATTAAAAACATCAACTCGGAGATTTAGTCTTAAATAAAGTTGTACTTTAATTCAAACTAGTATTCTTGGCCATTAAGAAAACTCAAGTCTAAGGCCTATATATATGAATGTATTTTGAAAAGGCAAAGGATATCTAGCTCCTAGCCGTCTTTCCCGAAAACTCTAGTTGTTTCTTTCTCTCCATCATGTTCTAAACTTCCCCTAGGGCTAAGGGTTGATCTTGTAAGGTAGTTGTAAGGATTATATTGTTTCTTAGGATTTTTCTGTTCAATTAATAAAAGCTTCAAGTTTATTTACTCTGGTTTCAACATCTCATAAGAGTTTTGGGAGTGCATTGTCAGGTTATTCATTTACTAAATATCGGGAGAGTTAAGTATACAAATGGAGTAAATACGAGTTTTCCAGTTTATGGTTAAACCATCTTGGCCTAGGGATAGGTACAAGGTTAAGTGGCTAAAGAAGAATTCACAAACATCGGTGTTCATCATTCGATTCACGCCGGGAGTTATCATCCAAGACGTGTTCATCGATAAAACTTGGACATAGGGATAGGACAAGTCACAATAGGGGTTCTTGCCAAACTTGAAGTACATAGTTGTTGGCCGCTGTCGCGACAACAACAGACCGCTGCCGCGACAGGTGCAACGACAGAAGCAACAAAAGTTCATCTGAATAGTGCAATACCTGCACTACTAAGCAAATCAATACCAGCCTATTCTCTCAGTCTGATTTCCTCGTTTACTTTTGTTTATCTTCAATTTTTCTAACATCACCTTATTACAATTATTTCTTTTCTTGTGCAGAGATTTAAGGATATAAGTATTTCCAGTCCCTGTGGAGACGATATCTGATACTTCGTATCACTTAATTACTTGCGACATGTATACTTGCACCTAATTGCGATAGACTCTTTTACACGCAACAAGTTTTTGGCGCCGTTGCCGGTGATTGCCAACATACCTTTACCTTTAATTATTGCACCTTTTTATTTTTTTTATTTTTTTTTTGTTTTTTTAGTTGTTTTATTTTCCCTGTGCTTTTCACAAGGTTCTCCTATTGCTTATGCGTAGATCGAGACATGGTAAAGAACTAGATTATGAATTAGATCCAGAAATCGATCGAACATACCATCTCAGGAACCAAGCTCGACTCTTGATAGAAAGAAACAATTATCTTGAGGAAAGACTTGAAGCAATGGTGAACGAAAGACAACGCAATAGGGCAGATAACAACAACAATAACAACAACCCCAGGGTTGATGTTGATCCTCCTATTAATGCCCAAAACGATCGGCAACCTCATGCTTCCCTAGCAGCTTGACAAACTTACCGAGATTACATGGACAACGATCACGTTGAACTACAAAATACACTGCTAGATGTGGAAGCTGAGCACTTTGAACTTAAACATGTGATGTTCATCATGTTAAATTCAGCTGGACAATTTGGTGGATCTGCTACAGAGGATGCGCGTGAACATCTAAAAACCTTCCAGGAGATCTGTGGATTATTCAGACAACCAGAAATAAGCCCGGAAGTACTGAGACTCCAACTATTTCCTCATTCATTGTGGGATAGAGCGAAAACCTGGTGGAACAAGTTAACGTCGAGTTCAATAAGAACTTGGGCGGATCTCTATCGTGAATTTCTCTCTCGTTTTAATCCCTCTCTTTTAACTAAAAGATTGTGTAACGAGATTGCTACTTTTCAACAAAAAGATGACGAACCAATGCATGAGGTGTGGGACCGCTTTACAACTCTCTTACGAAACTGCCCGATGCATGGATTCCCTATATGGAATCAGGTTGTCAAGTTCTATAATGCTGCCAATGCACACACTCGGATGATGATAGACTCATCAACAAATGAGTTGTTACTAGACAAGGAACCAGAAGATGCAATGCTGGTGTAGAAAAAGTTAGCAAAGAACGATGAACAGTTCCCCACAGCTCGATGAGGTGGGAGATGAGGAGCATCTGTCAAGGAGTATGAATCTGACAATTCGGTAAAAACTCAGTTAGCATACATCGCCAAGGTGGTTGAAAACCTGCAGAGAAAAGAATCTAAGGATGTATTTTCTACTGAGGAGGTGTGTGAAAATTGTAGTGGAAACCATAGTACAGAGAAGCTATGATTCCAACAAATGGAAGAGGGAATGTATGTTGGAAATTACAACAAGAACATAAGCTATGATTCCAACAACTACAACCCGAATTGAAGGAAGGATCCCAAATTTTCCTAGAGTAACCCAAACAATGCATTGAATCTTCCAGTCCAGAATAACAAGAACCAAGGAGGTCCCAGAATTCTGTTACGATAGTAACCACAACAACAGCCGGCAGCCACCACAATCATGTTGGAACAGACCCTAGAACATTCATGTCTCAAACTAGAGTATATATGGCCAACATGGATCATTTTGTCAAGAAAACTGAAACCTTCATGGATAAGACAAAGATGAGAATGACAAACCATGAAGCTACCTTAAAATCTCTAGAGACACAGATGGGTCAGGTTTCACTGTTCATCAACACAAGGCAGAATGGAGGATTACCTAGTGATACTGAGGACACTAGAAAACCCACACACGAGTAGTGTAAGGCCATTACAACGAGAAGTGGGAAACATCTTCAAGGGCCGATAATGAAAGAAACAACTAGTAAGGAAACGACCATACCGACACCTGTGGAGAACACTGCCACGACAGAAAGAAAGCAACCCATTGTCGTCACCCCTGCCATGACAACATAAGAAGTAGAGGATGCGACAGGAGAAGGTGAAGATTGTGAGCCTCCTCAGATCCGATTCCTATGTGAAGGACGCCTCAAAGACTGCCGTCCTCCACCCCCTTTTCCATAGCGGTTGAAAAAACAAAAACAAGAGTACCAGCATAAAAACATCTATGATGTTTTTAAGCAAGTACACATCAACGTACCGTTGTTGGAGGCCATTAAGCAGATGCCCAGTTATGCAAAATTCCTAAAAGATGAAATGTTCAGGAAATCCAAACTAGGGGAGTTTAAAATTGTAATGATGACGGAAGGATGCATGACAATCCTTCATAAGCGTCCACCCCCAAAGAAGAAGGATCATGAGAGTTTCATCATACCCTGCATAATTGGTGATAAGTTTATGGGTAAGACACTTTGTGATCTTGGTGCTAGTATTAATCTAATGCCCAAATCTGTTTTTCAGAAGCTAGGTATTGGACAAGCAAGACCCACAACAGTCATTTTGCAACTGGCAGACCACTCTTACGTACAGCCAGAAGGAAAAATTGAAGATATTTTGGTAAGAGTGGATAAATTTATATTCGCTGCTGACTTTCTTGTTTTAGACATTGAAGTAGATGAGAATGCACCGATCATCCTAGGGCGACCCTTCGTAGCCACAGGTAGAACAATGATCGATGTAGAAAAAGGAAAATGACAATGAGAGTCAATGACCATCAGATAAAGCTCAATGTTCTCCAAGCCATAAAACAAGCCGACGTAGAGGAAGAATGCAAGGAAATATCAGAAATAATTGTAGACCAACCCTGCATCGGAACAAGCTGTCACGATAGACAATTTGGTCACTGTCACCATAGTCACCTAGAAGACTGCCACAACAGCATTGACAACAACAACTCCTCATATAATAATACATATGATACTGAAGGTCCTGAAGAGGTAAATTAGATAGGCATGCGTCCAGGTAAGTTCTTTGAACCATTGAACTATACCTCTAACAAACACATGATTCAAAAGCCTTCCATAGATCAGCCACCTGCTCTAGATCTTAAACCCCTGCCAGGGCAGCTTAAATACGTTTTTCTTGGTCTTAATGATACGTTGCCCGTAATCATCTCTTCTAAGTTGATGTAGGAACATGAACATCAGCTGATCAGAATGATACAACAGCATAAGAAGGCGATTGGATGGATCATTTCCGACATCCAAGGCATGAGTCCGACAATTTTTATGCATATGATCCTCTTGAAGGATGACCATAAGCCAACGATTGATACTCAGAGAAAACTAAACGAAGCTATGCGAGAGGTGGTACGAAAAGAAATTATCAAGTGGCTTGATGCTGGAATTATTTATGCCATCTCGGATAGCAATTGGGTGAGCCATGTGCAATGCGTACCCAAGAAGGGAGGCATAACTGTGGTGACCAACAAGGACAACGAGCTAATCCCAACCAGGACTATGACCGGTTGGAGGGTTTGTATGGACTACCAGAAGCTTAATAAAGCTACCCAGAAGGACCACTTCCCCTTACCATTTATTGATCAAATGTTAGATAGATTGGCGGGGAAGCCTTATTATTGTTTCCTTGATGGTTACCCAGGTTACAATCAAATTGCAATTGCACCGGAAGACTAGGAGAAGACAACCTTCATATGCCCATACGAAACATACACCTTTCGAAGAATGCCATTTGGATTATGCAATGCACCAGCAACTTTTCAGCGGTGTATGGTGGCAATATTCTCGGATATGGTGGAAGATTTCCTGGAGATCTTCATGGATGACTTTTCCGTCTTTGGAGGCAGTTTCAACGATTACCTAGGCAATTTGAAGAAGGTGCTCGAAAGATGTGAGGAGGTAAACCTTGTATTGAACTGAGAGAAATGCCACTTTATGGTGGATGAGCGCATAGTGCTGGGACACAAGGTCTCCTGCCGCGGCATAGAAGTAGACATAGCAAAAATCGAAGTTATTGAAAAACTGCTGCCACCCACAATAGTCAAGGGCATTATAAGTTTCTTGGGACACACAGGGTTTTATCGTAGGTTTATTGCCAATTTTTCTAAAATTACTAAACCCTTGTGTCTCTTGTTGGAACATAATAGAGCCTTTGACTTCAATTCTGAATATACTGAAGCATTCAAGACGCTGAAGGAGAAGCTGGTAACAGCCCCAATAGTGCAGCCACCAGACTGGAGTTTTTCGTTCGAGATAACGTGTGACGCCGGTGACTATGCTGTCGGGGCAACACTAGGGCAGCGGAAGGAGAAACTCTTCCATGTTATATATTATGCCAGCAAGACTTTAAATGATGCCCAGATAAACTACACCACAACATAGAAGAAGTTGCTAGCGGTGGTGTTCGTCTTTGACAAGTTCAGACCCTACATACTTGGAACAAAAGTGGTGGTCCATACAGATCATTCAGCACAAAAATATTTGTTCACCAATAAGGACGCAAAATCACGATTGATACGTTAGATTCTGGTGTTGCAAGAATTTTGATATAGATATTAAGGACAAAAAGGGGACAAAAAACCAAGTAGCTGATCACTTGTCAAGACTGGAGATGGAAAAGGATCAAGACAACAACAAAGTTAACATCAATGAGACTTTATCAGACGAGCAGTTATTCACTGCCACCAGCACTGCCGCGACAGCCATGGCGACATGTACACTTTCTGAGATCCCTTGGTATGATGACATAGTAAATTACCTTGTTAGTGGTTTATTAGCTCATGAACTTAACTACCAAGCAAGGAAGAGGTTCCAAAATGATGCAAAACATTATTAGTGGGACATACCTCTTCTATTTAAGCACTGTGCAGATCAGATCATCAGGAGATGCATACCACAGGAAGAACAAAAAGAAGTGCTCCTCCACTGCCATGCTGCTCCTTATGGAGGACACTTTGGAGGAAACAAAACTGCTGCCAAAGTTCTGCAATCTGGTTTCTTTTGGCCTACACTGTTCAAGGATGCACAAGCCTTTTACAAGCATTGTGACAAGTGCCAAAGGACTGGAAACATCTCTAGAACGCATGAGATGCCCCTGTAGAACATTCTCGAAGTTGAAATTTTTGATGTTCGGGGAATCGACTTCATGGGACCATTTCCAACATCTTGTGGGAATTTGTACATACCATTGGCAGTAGACTATGTGTCCAAGTGGGTAGAGGCTATCACCACGCAAAAGAAAGATGCCAAGACCGTGCAAAGATTTATCCACAAACATATCTTCACAAGGTTTCGCATCCCAAGGGAAATCATTAGTGATGAGGGTAGGCACTTTGACAACATGGTAATTGCTAGTGCGTTGAAAAAGTATGGAGTTAAGCACATGGTCACAACAACATATCACCCTCAAACCAATGGGCAGGCTGAGATCTCAAATAGAGAAGTGAAGAACATCCTAGAAAAGATGGTTAAACCAACTAGGAAGGACTGGTCTCTTCACCTTAATGATGCATTATGGGCATACAAAACTACATTTAAGACACTATTAGGAATGTCACCCTACCGCCTCATCTACGGAAAAACTTGCCACCTACCTGTCGAGATAGAACATTAAGCATACTGGGCTATCAAGATAGTTAACATGGACTGAGACAAAGCAGGGCAGAAAAGGCTACTAGATTTAAATGAAATTGAAGAAATTCGAGTCATGGCCTATGACAACGCCAGAATTTATAAAGGAAAAAACAAAGAATTGGCACGACAAAACACTGCTGCCACGACAGTTTAGCCCAGGGAAGAAGGTGTTGTTGTTCAACTCTAGGTTGAAGTTTTTCCCAAGAAAGCTAAAGTCTAGGTGGGCTGGACCCTTCCAAGTAGTCCAGGTTTTTCCACATGGCGCCGTCACAATTAGATCAATCAAGGACGGGTACCATGTAACACCCCAATTTTGGGCTTGGAAGTTTAGGGTCTGAACCGGACCGATTTAAACTACGGTTCGAATATAAAAGGTGGTTTTAAGGAAAGCTTAGTTCGAGATGCATTAAAAATATGGAAAAATATCTAAAAATCCTCTTTTATTATATATAAGATAGTGGTGAAATCAATTTTACAAAATGGGGTTTGGAAATATGACATTTCAAGTTAGTGACTAAAATGTAATTTTTGAAAAGTTGGTGACTGTTTTAAAAGGATTGAAACTTTGAATCTTTAAGGAGCTAATTTACCCAAGGGAGGGTTTCTACAGATTTTTCTAAAATTTTAAAGATTTATTAAAGGTTATTTAATAAAAAGAAAAGAGGGAAAAGAGATATTTTAGTTTTATAACTAACTTTTGACAAAATTTTCCCATTTCATTTTCTCTCAATTTTCCCTCAGCCAAACACATTTCCACAGCCACTTTTCCTTTGATTTTCACACCTAAGGTTGAGATTTCAATCTCTAAATGATTTCTAATCATTTCTACACCAAATCCTCATCATTTGCTTATTGAATTTTCAAGAATTTTGGCTCTAAACAAGGAGAAATCCACATTTAGAGGTATGAACGTCCTTCTCCTCTAAATACTTAGTTCTTTACTGAAATCCCCAAGTTCTCAATCCTTAAATTGAGTTTTATTAAAGGTTTTGATGTTGTGATCTTGATTTTGGCTTAAAATGCAAGATTTGGATTTAATTTTGAAGAAATTCGTATTAAATGATTGGGCTCTGTTTTGAGATGTCTTTTTGATGTATTTTGGATGTGATTTCGGTTGTGTTTGGTAGCCGAAATGTGAGTTTTGATGAGAGCAACGAGTTTAGGTGTTTTGGCTGAAGATTTTAATGCATGATGATGCATTAATCCTCTCCTTTGATGTGTTTAAAATAGGGGAGACATCTTCGGATCCTTGTGGTGTTGATCCGGAGGCTTGATCGGCGTTTCGCCAAGCTAGCGAAACGGAATCGGTGAGTGAAGTTTGGTTTTCAGCTTTGAAAACAATGTTTGAAGGCTATAGCTTAGTTTAAGTCTAAACAACTTAGCTAAGCTCAAGAGTAAGTTTTCGGAGAAACTCTCTTTTTGATGAACAATGAGATGGTTGGATGCAATGTGTTTTATTTGCATGTTTAAATTCTGTTTTGAAAGCATATTTTAGCATGTTTAATGCTGGTTTTGTAAGCCATGTGTTGAAGGATGCTCAAGGTAAGAGATCCTTGTTTTGAACTTTGATAAATGTGGTTTGATGCATGGTGATGCATGATTATTTAATGGCTTTGTTAAATGCTTAAAAACAGTGGATTCATGATGGTAAATGAAGTATATTGGCAAGTGATGTGTTGGTTTAAAAGTACTTGAATCGGATATAGTTAGCCGGCTATAGAATTGGGTGCACCGTGAATAAAGTCACCTTGGATGTTGAGTGGTTGTGATTGTACCGTAAACTCCATCCAAGTACACTAACGAGATGGTTAAGATCGCAATGGTGGTTAAAATTCCATGTGTGGATCTTGTGTTGTGTGTCCCGTGTTCTAGTTAGTGATGTTATACAACTACCAACTAGTGATGTGGAGGGGTTGTGATTGTACCGTAGACTCCATCACGGGTGTTGAGGGGTTGTGATTGTACCGGTAAACTCCACCTTGTGTGTTGGTAGTGTGTATGAAGCGTATGGGACAACGCTTGTAATCCGCGTATCCGATTGTGTTTTGAGTTGAAAAATGGTTATGGATTATCACTTGAAAGCCAATATGACATGTTGATATATTGAAGCATGAGATGCTTGTTTAGTATGCATAAATGCATGATAAATGATGTTTTAAATTAAAGGCCTTGGAAAGGTGTTTTTACAAAGTGCATTATTGTGTTGTTTTATTAGAGCATTTCTCACTAAGCATATGTGCTTACGCTCTCTCTTTCTTGAACCAATAATGCAGAGCATTGAAGTGCTTTAAGGGCAGCAAGGAGGTCAAGGATCCAAGTGGAAGTCTAAGATCATGATTGGTGACTATTTTCACAACACTATTAGCTTTTGGTATTTGGCAATGGGAACCTAGATTGTGTTTTTGGGAGATGTTTTGGACTCCCTAAGTTTGGCTTGACGCCTATGGTGTTTTGGATATGTAATTGGCCACTTTGATGTTTGCTTTGATGACTTGATGTTTGGATGGTGTTGAGTATTAGGTTGCATGCCTATAGTTTGAGGTTTTTCCTAATCGATGCTATGGATGTGTTGTGATGATGCTATTATGTTCCTTTAGTGCATAATGACCTGCTGGCATGATTTGGGTGTCATAGGTATGTGTTTGATGGGTCGAATGCTTGTTAAACCAGTTAATTTCTGCAATTCTGGGCAGTCCGTATCGGAACGGGTGCTACCGTTTCGGAACAGGGGTCTGAAATGGCCTTAGCGTTTCGAAACGGGTAGAGACGTTTCGAAACGTTTTTGCTACTGCCAAGCCTTGTTTCGGAACAGGTTTCGAAACGGTCCCGAGTTTTGGAACGGTCATCCCCCGTTTTGGAACACTCGACCGTTGGGCACTGAATTGTATGGTTATATGTTTTGAAATCTTCACGATTTAGTCCTGATTTTTGTATGTGCAATTGCTTGAGTTTGGAATGTCCGTTTGTGATGAAATTTGACAGAGAAGCATGAAACATGACTAATTTCATAATGGTAACTTAAAAATTGGTAAAGTCCTCTTAATTTCCAGAATTTACAAATTGGTCCCTAAATTCGTATGTTGTGCAATTGAGTCCTTATTTGTTTTCTGTTTGCTGTGATTTTTGAGTATGCTTATCTCAAGAGTACACCTAGGATTAATATGCATTTAGACAAGGTTAAAAAAAAGGTCGTTAATCAAGGTTGACTTTCAGGTTGACTTTGATTTTCCCCGTGTAATCTTCGTAGTTCGGGTCAACCGTCTAGGCCGGGCTAAGGGGGTTACATTTGGTGGTATCAGAGCTGAGTTCTTGATTAATTGGAAATGATTATGTGGGTGATAAGTGTATGATTGCTTTGTATACTTGTTGAGTGAAAGTATGATGTATGAATTGTAAGTTTGTTGCAACTGTGGTGTATGCTGTGGTGAAATATGTAGAGGGACCCATTGCCATATCAAAGCTAATGAAATGATTTGTTTTTAATTGGAAATGAGCTTGAGTACTTGGTTTGCTTACCTTGCTGAGCCTGACTATTTTTATTGCATTTGTGATTGCATTGTTTAGTAAATGGGACCTCGTAGAGAGACGAGGATTAATACGTGAGCCATGGCTCAAAATGAGAACGAAGAGAATGCTGAAAATGTAGTGGATTTACCTCCTCCACCCGGTGGTGGTGGTGCTGGGGGTGAGGGAGCTGGTGCTGGTGCTGGGGTCGCTGGACCTGAAGCTGGGCAGGGGCAAGCTGCTCCTGACATGTTAGTGCTGATTCAGGCTATTGCTGGAGCCTTTCAGGCGGCGGTAGCTGGAGCTCATGGAGCTGAGCATCAGGGAGATGCTAATGCTAGACTACCTCTGGAACGCTTGCGCAGTCTGGGAGGGACTGAGTTCAGCGGTTTGTCTGCTGAAGGTTCTGAGTCTTGGTTGGAAAGTACCAAGAGAATTTTGGGACAAATGAACTGCAATGAAGTGCAGAAGCTGGGCTGTATAATATCATTGTTGCATGACGATGCGTATACCTGGTGGACAACCACTATCTCCGGAATGGAGGATGCTGATGTGACTTGGACGTTCTTTCTGAACGCGTTCAATAGGAGGTATCTGGGTGTGCGGTACCTGGATGAAAAGAAAAGGGAATTCATGTCTCTTACTCAAGGGAGCATGTCAGTGGCTGAGTACGAGGTTCAGTTTGTCCGACTCAGTCAGTACGCACCTGAGCTTATCCCTGATGAGCGGGAGAGGTGTGAACGTTTCCGTTATGGATTGGTGACGGAAGTGAAGACCTATATGTTGGCTGCTGAGTACACTGACTTTGATGTGCTGGTTGGTAGAGCGAAAGATATTGAGTTGAATTTGGGTTTATCTTCTAGAGGTGTTGGACCTAGTGCGGGCAAGCGAGCCGCTGAGTATAGTTCCGGTGGCGGACGGAACAAGAGAGGACGTGATCGGAAGTATCAGTCTTGAGCTAGGCGTGGTGGTGGAGGGCAAGGTACGCCTATTCAGGGGGACAAGGCGAGAGCTGATCAGAACACATGTTGGGCATGTGGATCGCGTGGTCATCTGAGGCGTGATTGTCCTCGAGCAGCGAGGGAGGTACAGGCTCCTGTTGTGGTGACCGGTAATTCGTGTTGGAACTGTGGTTCGGCGGATCACATGAGGAGGGAGTGTCCTCTATTGGCCGGTGGTGGTCAGGGACGTGTTCCTGGAGCTGTTGCACCACAGAGAGGTCGTGGGCGCGACCGTGGTAACTTCCATGCAAGGAGGATGGTGGAAGGAATGTGGCTCGTGTGGTAGCTGTTCAGCCTGAGGGTGGTGGCCAGGCCAGAGTGTATGCTCAGAGGGAAGGGAGGAATGACACGGATGTGATCGCAGGTACTCTCACTTTGCAATCCTTGTCATTACTTTCCTTGATTGATTCTGGATCTACACACTCATACATATTGCGTGAACATGCTCAATTGCTTGGTTTGCCTGTTGAGTCTTTGGATGTTGGTATGCGTGTAACTAGTTCTTTTGGTGAGACTGTTGTGACACGAAAGCTTTATAGAAGATGTCCCTTGGTTGTGCAAGATCATGTTTTTCATGTTGATCTTATGGAACTGCCTTTCTATGGTTTTGATGTAATCCTTGGTATGGATTGGCTTGTTGAGCATCGAGCTGTGGTGGATTTTGAGAATAAACGAGTTTCGTTGAAGCTTGCGGATGATTATGAGGTAGTGGTGGTTGGTGAGAATGTGAAGTTTCTTGCCAATGTGGTGTCTACATTGGAAGCGAGTCGGATGCTGAGGCAAGGTTGTGAAGCTTACCTAGCCTTTGTGATGAATCCTAGCTCTAAGGAGTTTCGTGTGCAAGATATCAGGACTGTGCGAGAGTTTCCTGGTGTGTTTCCGGAGGAGTTGCCTGGATTGCCTCCTAATCGCGAAGTGGAGTTTGGGATTGAGCTGTATGAAAACACAACTCCAGTGTCCATTACTCCTTATCGAATGGCACCTAAGGAGTTGAAAGAGCTGAAGACGCAACTTCAGGAGTTGCTGGATCGTGGTTTCTTTCGGCCGAGTGTGTCACCTTGGGGTGCACCGGTCTTGTTTGTGAAGAAAAAGGATGGCACTATGAGGATGTGCATTGATTACCGTCAGCTTAACAAGTTGACTATCAAGAATCAGTATCCATTGCCGAGAATTGATGATCTTTTCGATCAATTTCGGGGAGCGGCTGTGTTCTCTAAAATTGACTTAAGGTCATGGTATTATCAGCTGAAGGTGAAGGATGTGGATGTGCCAAAGACAGCCTTCAGAACGAGGTATGGGCATTATGAGTTCCTTGTGATGCCGTTTGGTTTGACAATGCTCCTGCAACTTTCATGTACATGATGAATAGAGTGTTCCATGAATACTTGGATAAATTTGTTGTGGTGTTCATTGATGATATTCTCGTGTAATCTCGTACTGAGGAGGAGCATGAAGGGCATTTGAGAATTGTGTTGCAAGCTTTGTTGGAGAATCAGCTTTATGCCAAGCTGAGCAAGTGTGAGTTCTGGCTTAGAGAGGTTGTGTTTCTTGGTCATGTGGTTTCTGCGGAGGGGATTCGTGTTGATCCTCAAAAGATTGAGGCAGTGATGAATTGGAAGCCTCCTAAGTCTATTCATGAAGTCCGTAGTTTCCTTGGTTTGGCAGGATACTATCGGAGGTTCGTGGATGGGTTTTCAAAGATTGATGCACCTTTGACGAAGTTGTTGCAGAAGGATGTTAAGTATGAGTGGACGGAAGCGAGACAGCAGGCTTTTGAGAAGCTTAAGGCAGCTTTAACGCAAGCTCCTATCTTGGTTCAACCTGAATCAGGGAAAGAGTTTGTGGTGTATAGTGATGCGTCCTCCGTTGGTTTGGGATGTGTGTTGATGCAAGAGGGTAAGGTGGTGGCTTATGCATCGCGTCAGTTGAAGGTGCATGAACGCAATTATCCTACACATGACATTGAGTTAGCTGCGGTGGTTTTTGCTTTGAAAATTTGGAGACATTACCTATATGGTGAGAAGGGTACTGTGTACACGGACCACAAGAGTTTGAAGTATCTGATGTCTCAGAAAGAGTTGAATCTTAGGCAACTACGTTGGGTGGAGTTGCTTAAGGATTACGATTTGACGATCGAGTATCATCCGGGTAAAGCTAATGTTGTAGCGGATGCCTTGAATAGGAAGGTAGCTGTTGAGTTGAGGGCTATGTTTGCCAGTTTGAGCATTTCGCGTGATGGTGGTCTTGTGGCTGAGTTGCAAGTGAAACCATCCTTGATTCAGTTGATTAAGGAAAAGCAGTTGTTGGATGATTCCTTGGTGCCACATGTTCAGGATATTGCGGAGGATAGGCCATCGGATTTCTGCTTTAATGATGATGGAGTTTTATGCTTTGGGAGTCGGATAGTAGTGCCCAATGATGCTGATTTGAGGCGTGCTATTCTGACTGAAGCTCATAGTAGTCCTTTTGCTATGCACCCTGGTAGTACTAAGATGTACCGTGATCTTCGTGATGAGTACTTTTTGGTGGGTTTAAAGAAAGATGTTGCTGAGCTTGTAAGCAAGTGCATGGTATGTTAGCGAGTTAAGGCTGAGCATCAATTTCCTTCAGGGTTGTTGCAACCGTTGAGGATTCTTGAGTGGAAGTGGGAGAGGATTACCATGGACTTCGTGTCTGGTTTGCCTTTGTCGCCATCGAAGAAGAATTTGGTGTGGGTGATTGTGGATCGCTTGACGAAGTGTGCGCATTTCTTGCCTGTGCATACTACGTACACTTTGGATAAGCTTGCGGAGCTGTACATTGCTGAGATTGTGCGGTTGCATGGTGTGCCAAAGTCGATTGTGTCGGATAGAGATCCAAGGTTTACATCGCGTTTTTGGCAGTGTTTGCATCAGGCTTTGGGTACACGGTTGAATTTCAGTACATCTTATCATCCGCAGTCGGATGGACAGTATGAGCATGTTATCCAGGTGTTGGAGGATATGTTGAGGTGCTGTGTGATTGAGTTTCAGGGTTCTTGGGAGAAACATTTGCCTTTGGTGGAGTTTGCCTATAATAATAGTTATCAGGCAAGTATTCAAATGGCACCTTATGAAGCTTTGTATGGAAGGAAGTGTAGGACTCCTCTTTGTTGGGCTGAAACAGGTCAGAAGTTGGTTTCGATGCCAGCTTTGTTGAAAGGAACTACCAAGAAGGTGAAGCTCATTTGTGAGCGATTGAAGGCAGCTTCTGATCGGCAAAAGTCTTACGCGGATTTGAAGCGTAAGGAGATTGATTATGCGGTGGGTGACCGTGTGTTTTTGAAAGTTTCGCCTTGGAAGAAGGTGATGAGGTTTGGCCGAAAGGGTAAGTTGAGCCCTAGGTACATTGGACCATACGAGGTGATTGAGCGTGTGGGTCCTGTTGCGTACAAGTTGAGGTTACCGCATGAGTTAGAAAAGATTCATGATGCGTTTCATGTTTCTATGCTTCGGAAGTATAGATCGGATCCTTCTCATGTGATGCCTGTGGAGGAAGTGGAGTTGAATCCGGATTTGACTTATGATGAGGAACCGGTGGAGATTCTGGATTCGGATAGTAAAGTTCTTCGAGGCAAGACCATTGAGTTGGTAAAGGTGTTGTGGAAGCATCGTGGTGCTGAGGAAGCCACGTGGGAACGGAAGGATGACATGTTGAAGCAGTTTCCGTACCTTTTTCCTCTAGGTAAATTTCGAGGACGAAATTTCTTAAGGGGGGAGAGTTGTAACACCCCAATTTTGGGCTTGGAAGTTTAGGGTCTGAACCGGACCGATTTAAATTACGGTTCGAATATAAAAGGTGGTTTTAAGGAAAGCTTAGTTCGGGATGCATTAAAAATATGGAAAAATATCTAAAAATCCTCTTTTATTATATATAAGAGAGTGGTGAAATCAATTTTACAAAATGGGGTTTGGAAATATGACATTTCAAGTTAGTGACTAAAATGTAATTTTTGAAAAGATTGTGACTGTTTTAAAAGGATTGAAACTTTGAATCTTTAAGGAGCTAATTTACCCAAGGGAGGGTTTCTCCAGATTTTTCTAAAATTTTAAAGATTTATTAAAGGTTATTTAATAAAAAGAAAAGAGGGAAAAGAGATATTTTAGTTTTATAACTAACTTTTGACAAAATTTTCCCATTTCATTTTCTCTCAATTTTCCCTCAGCCAAACACATTTCCACAACCACTTTTCCTTTGATTTTCACACCTAAGGTTGAGATTTCAATCTCTAAATGATTTCTAATCATTTCTACACCAAATCCTCATCATTTGCTTATTGAATTTTCAAGAATTTTGGCTCTAAACAAGGAGAAATCCACATTTAGAGGTATGAACGTCCTTCTCCTCTAAATACTCAGTTCTTTACTGAAATTCCCAAGTTCTCAATCCTTAAATTGAGTTTTATTAAAGGTTTTGATGTTGTGATCTTGATTTTGGCTTAAAATGCAAGATTTGGATTTAATTTTGAAGAAATTCGTATTAAATGATTGGGCTCTGTTTTGAGATGTCTTTTTGATGTATTTTGGATGTGATTTCGGTTGTGTTTGGTAGCCGAAATGTGAGTTTTGATGAGAGCAGTGAGTTTAGGTGTTTTGGCTGAAGATTTTAATGCATGATGATGCATTAATCCTCTGCTTTGATGTGTTTAAAACAGGGGAGACATCTTCAGATCCTTGTGGTGTTGATCCGGAGGCTTGATCGGCGTTTCGGCAAGCTAGCGAAACGGAATCGGTGAGTGAAGTTTGGTTTTCAGCTTTGAAACCAATGTTTAAAACAGGGGAGACATCTCTTTTTGATGAACCATGAGATGGTTGGATGCAATGTGTTTTATTTGCATGTTTAAATTCTGTTTTGAAAGCATATTTTAGCATGTTTAATGCTGGTTTTGTAAGCCATGTGTTGAAGGATGCTCAAGGTAAGAGATCCTTGTTTTGAACTTTGATAAATGTGGTTTGATGCATGGTGATGCATGATTATTTAATGGCTTTGTTAAATGCTTAAAAAACAGTGGATTGATGATGGTAAATGATGTATATTGGCAAGTGATGTGTTGGTTTAAAAGTACTTGAATCAGATATAGTTATCCGGCTATAGGATTGGGTGCACCGTGAATAAAGTCGCATTGGATGTTGAGGGGTTGTGATTTTACCGTAAACTCCATCCAAGTACACTAACGAGATGGTTAAGATCACAATGGTGGTTAAAAGTCCATGTGTGGATCTTGTGTTGTGTGTCCCGTTTTCTCGTTAGTGATGTTATACAACTACCAACTAGTGATGTGGAGGGATTGTGATTGTACTGTAGACTCCATCACGAGTGTTGAGGGGTTGTGATTGTACCGGTAAACTCCACCTTGAGTGTTGGTAGTGTGTATGAAGCGTATGGGACAACGCTTGTAATCCGCGTATCCGATTGTGTTTTGAGTTGAAAAATGGTTATGGATTATCACTTGAAAGCCAATATGACATGTTGATATATTGAAGCATGATATGCTTGTTTAGTATGCATAAATGCATGATAAATGATGTTTTAAATTAAAGGCCTTGGAAAGGTGTTTTTACAAAGTGCAGTATTGTGTTGTTTTATTAGAGCATTTCTCACTAAGCATATGTGCTTACGCTTTCTCTTTCTTGAACCAATAATGCAGAGCATTGAAGTGCTTTAAGGGCAGCAAGGAGGTCAAGCATCCAAGTGGAAGTCTAAGCTCATGTATGGTGACTATTTTCACAACACTATTAGCTTTTGGTATTTGGCAATGGGAACCTAGATTGTGTTTTTAGGAGATGTTTTGGACTCCCTAAGTTTGGCTTGATGCCTATGGTGTTTTGGATATGTAATTGGCCACTTTGATGTTTGCTTTGATGACTTGATGTTTTGATGGTGTTGAGTATTAGGTTGCATGCCTCTAGTTTGAGGTTTTTCCTAATCGATGCTATGGATGTGTTGTGATGATGCTATTATGTTCCTTTAGTGCATAATGACCCGCTGGCATGATTTGGGTGTCATGGGTATGCGTTTGATGGGTCGAATGCTTGTTAAACCAGTTAATTTCTGCAATTCTGGGCAGTCCGTATCGGAACGGGTGCTACCGTTTCGGAACAGGGGTCTGAAATGGCCTTAGCGTTTCGAAACGGGTAGAGACGTTCCGAAACGTTTTTGCTACTGCCAAGCCCTGTTTCGGAACAGGTTTCGAAACGGTCCCGAGTTTCGGAACGGTCATCCCCTGTTTCGGAACACTCGACCGCTGGGCACTGAATTGTATGGTTATATGTTTTGAAATCTTCACGATTTAGTCCTGATTTTTGTATGTGCAATTGTTTGAGTTTGGAATGTCTGTTTGAGATGAAATTTGACAGAGAAGCATGAAACATGACTAATTTCATAATGGTAACTTAAAAATTGGTAAAGTCCTCTTAATTTCCAGAATTTACAAATTGGTCCCTAAATTCGTATGTTGTGCAATTGAGTCCTTATTTGTTTTCTGTTTGCTGTGATTTTTGAGTATGCTTATCTCAAGAGTACACCTAGGATTAATATGCATTTAGACAAGGTTGAAAAGAAAAAAAAGGGTCGTTAATCAAGGTTGACTTTTGGGTTGACTTTGATTTTCCCCGTGTAATCTTCGTAGTTCGGGTCAACCGTCTAGGCCGGGCTAAGGGGGTTACATACCAATTCAAAGTTAATGGACAAAGGCTAAAGCACTATCAGGGGACTGAAGCCCCAAGAGAGGAGGAAATAGTTACTTTAGGAGATGCCCCTCAAGGCATCCCTAATTTAACTTAGTTTTATTTTATTTTTATTTATTTTCATTGCTTTAGGAAATAAGAATTTAATATTTTTTTTCTTTTAGTTTCAAGTAAATAAAAGAAGCAGAGTAAAGAGAAAGAATGAACCAGCCCACCACACACACAACAGCCCAAGAAGCCCAATGGTAACAAGGCTATCATGACAACCGGCCACCAGCTGTCGCGGCAGACGCACAAATATAGCATGTCACCACGCTGTCGCGACATATACACAACAGATGAGCAGCAGACATGAAAATGCGTAACAGACGCGTCAGGAAACCATGTGACAACTGGCTCCATTTTTCACGCCACCCGTTATGACTTCAACGGGCAGAATCCCATTCTATATAAACCACCACTTCCATTTCATTTTCACCTCATTCTCTTTTCTCTACTTTGTTTCCAAGCATTTTAGCTTTTCAAGTTTTTTTTCTTTCATTGCTACAATATCCTTACAATGACGACGAGATCGACAAGAAGAAGTGATGCCTCCACATCTGTCGCGACACTCTCCACTCCGAGCCACAACAGAATTCAGAGAAAAGACATTATGATTCTTTTCAGAAATGGGAAATGTGGGAGGAAAGAGGCTTCACCTACACAAAGAAGACATGAGATCTAGGGATCGAAGGGTTCTTTGCCAAACGGATCATTGCATTAAAGTGGCAGATGTTCGTGGCACAACCCGAGGAGATGAACGTTACACTTGTCCACGAATTTTATGCTGCCGTCACATCCAAGAATACCACGACAGTCACTATTAGGGGTAAGGAAATCTCCCTCGATCCAACCTACATCAATACTCTATATGGCATATATGTGGGCAGGAAAGAGGATGCACACAACATGTTTATCAGCAATCTGTCGCCGACAGACTATGACGCCATCATGGCAGACCTGACTGAAGAGGGCACCAACTGGAACGAAGATCCAAAACATAGATGGACGGTGCGAAGAACCCAACTCACACCTACTGCCAAACTGTGGAACCACTTTGTGAAAAAGCGTCTCATGCCAACGTCTCATAACACAACAGTGAATCGATAGAGGCTTGCCCTCGTACACTCCATCATTAATGAACGGTAGATCAACGTAGGTAAATACATCCTCGATGGCATCCATGAGTGTGCATTAAGAGGAATGATACCCCTCTTCTTCCTCTACCAAATCACATCCCTCTGCCGAGCCAACAATGTGCCCAAAATTGATGAAGACGTGAAGATCCAGGGCAAGTGGTGTACGCAACAGAACATCTACAATTTGATGGAACTGAAGGCAACCACCCTAATGGCGTATTTTGATCCCTCTGCCACGATAGAACCAGATTCCACAGAACCTGTCGCGGTAGAGCCCGAGCAGACAAAACCTACACAACTAGAAGCCACCTCCTCCAACCAAATAATTCAACTGCTGAAAAAGATGGAGGCACGACAGCTGGGATTCATGGAGTACATGAGGGACTTCACCACTGCCACGATAAACTTTCAAAACCCCTATCGAAACACCCCTTTCCAGTAGCAAATCATTCTGGAACGTTCCTACTCGTTCCGAAACCTCATGGCCATTTCAGGCCTCTGTTCCGAAACAGGTAAGGGCGTTCCGATACTCCTTGCCCTGGAACAGTAGATTTTCCTGGTTTTTCACACATAGACACCCTTGAAAACATTCCAATTCATGCCACAGTATACATACATCATGTTTAAGCATCAAGGATCAAACTTACGAAGTACGAGCTAAAACATAGCATCATTCAAGCAAGCATTAGATCTAAAGACATGCTTTCTAGTCTTTAAAACCGTTCAAAAGCTAAAAGCTATAATCATGCATCAAACAAACCTCAAAGGCCAATTACAACTCAATATACCAAACCACATATGAACAAAGTAATAACCTACATCCTCAATCAACCAAAAGTAGAAATCCCACCCATTGCCTCTTATTACACCAAAGAAAAACCACATACTTTGCTAGACCAAAGTGCTTGGATTTCCCTTGCTTACTCGCCACCTCAAATGCCTAATTCTCTGCATTGATGAAACAAATGAGCGTAAGCACAAAGCTTAGTGAGGATCGCTACACAAGATCCATCAATGCATTTCACACAAATGGCAAAACACTATTATCAACACATGCTTTTACATAAAACATGCCCTTTCAAGACATCAATGCACTTTCTAAATCACATGCACTTATGCATCATTTAAAAACATCAAATAAACCTTTGCTCACGCTTTACCAAGCATTACATGCATTCTAGCATAATCACAAGCATCTCATGCTTAACCATTAGTCATCATCATTATATTGGCTTACAAGTGATCATTTCTCAACCAAACCATAACCAACTCAAAGACACAATCGGATACGCGGATTGCAAGCGTTGTCCCACATGCTTCATACAAACTACCGGACTACACAAGGTGGAGATCAATGGCACAATCACAACCCATCAACACCCGTGATGGAGATTAACCATGCTTAACATTATATGCATTAAACACATAAAACCAAGGATCACTTACCTAGTGCATCCTTAACACAATGGCATTAAATCCAACATTAACCATGCTTAAAACATGCTTTAAAACAATGATCAAAACCATAATTAACTCAAGTGCATTTTTAGCAAAACATAGCACATTTCCGAGATAGTATTTCGAATCACTTACTCTAGAGCTTAGCTAAGTATTTCTAACTTACACTAAGCTCCCAAGACCAAGCTCAAAGCATCATAAAGCTTGAAATTCCATTTCCACTAACCGATACACGAAGCCTTGCTCGCCGACACGAAAATTACTCTTCCAAAGCTTCCAACAACGCCTCGTTTGCTCCCAAATCAAGATCCCCTGTTTTCACAACATCAAAACAGAGATCTAAATGCATTAAAATGCATTTCAACACCAGCAACAATTCACAAACTCGTTGCTTACCGAAACAACACCAATTTAGCCAACTGAAACAACCGAAAACTCAATCGATTGCTTCCTAAACAAAACCCAGCCAACACACATCACTTTTAACCATTTATAAACATCAAAACACATCTAATGAACAACCTAACCCATCCTTATACCTCCAACAAGCAAGATTCCACCATTTCACCTCAAAAACTCACTTAAAGCTAACAAGAAACTCAAGGATCTCTATGATTTCGGGATCTATGTTATCAAAACTTCATTTCAACATATTAACCAACTTAAAACTCAATTAAGATCAATCCATAATAGAGTTTAACAAAACAAGTCCGAAAATTAAGATTTCAACCATATTTTTACAAGATTTTGATCTCCAATCAAAATTATAATGAAAACTCAACAAAAAACACTAATTAGAAGCCAAATATCTTGGGAATTTTAATAACAGACTTTGATTAGAGTTTGAGAACGGGATTTACCTCCAATCCTTGCTTCCTTCAATGAATGACAAGTTTTCCTTAGCAAAATCTTGAAGAACTTGAAAGGATTTCTTGAAAATTGTTTAAGAGATATTAAAAGAGTGTTTGGGAGAAAAGAATTCTGGGGAGAAATGAATGAAAATAGTGTTTGGCTGAAAATGAGGAGAAAATGGTAGTTAAGTGATGGAATCTCACATTAACCACCAAATTAATTAATAAAAATAAAAATCATTTAAAGCTATTTAATCAAAAGCCATTTAAAACACATGTCATATTAAGGAAAGGTTAAATTGCCATAAACCCCCCTAAAGATTCTAAGAATTTGGCTTCTCCTTTAAAAATCACATTTTCCATAGTTTTGAAACTTTACAATTTGGTCACTACTCGAAATGTCCAATTTCCAAAACTCTTTTTGTAAAATTGATTTGACCAACCTCTTAAACATCTTTTTAAAGGATTTTAGCAATTTTTACCACATTTTTATCCTATCTCGATCCTTGATTTCCTTAAATAACTTTACGCGATTCGAACCGTTCTCGACCGGTCCGGTCCGATGTCTAAAACATTTAGGCCCAAAACTAGGGTGTTACATGATGTTTTCATGAGGGGGGGGGGTAAATACGCGTTGCACTCTTTTCCCTTAACCGAGGTTTTGTCCCAATGGGTTTTTGTAACGCCCCGGTTTTGGGCTTAGAAGTTTTGGGCGTTGACCGGTTCGGTCAAAGTGTTGTTCGAATCTAAAAAGGTGAAATTAGGAAAGCCTAGTCGGGTTGCATTAAAAATATAGAAAAATGTTCTAAAATCCTCTTTTAATATATATAAGTGAACTGTGAAATCAATTTTACAAAATGAGGTTTGGAAGGGTGACATTTTGGCTAGTGACCAAAATGTAATTTTTGAAAACTGCGTGACTATTTTAGAAAGGATTGAAACTTTGATTCTTTAAGGAGCTATTTACCCAAAGGGAGTTTCTCCAGATTTTTCTAAAATATTTAGTGTTTTAATTCTGATTTTTTTAAACAAAAGGAAAGTGGAGGGAAGTTATTTCTAACTAATTTTTCCTAAAATCTCATTTTCCTTTCTCTCATTTTCTCTCAACCCAAACACCTTTTCTCCAGAGTTTTGATTCTGATTTTGTCACTTAAATCTCTCTTTTCAATTCTCTTTTGATTGCTAATCATCTCATCAACAAAACCTCACCATTTGCTAGTTGATTCTTCAAGCTTTTTGGTTCTAAAAGAGGAGAAACTCAAGTTTGGAGGTAAGAACGTCCTTCTCCTCTAAACTCTCAGTTCTTTACTGAAATTCCTAAGTTCTCAATCCTTAACTGATGTTTTATTAGTGGTTTTAAAGTTGTGTAATGGATCTTGGCTTAAAATGCAAGATTTGGTGATTTTTGATGGATTTTCGTATGATCTGATTGGGCTGTGTTTTAAGGTGTTAATTTGAGGTTAAATGAATGTTAATTTGATTGGAAATTGAGTTTTGATTAATGCAATCCCGGATAGGTTGAATTTCCTAAGTTTAGCTTGTGATTCTTGGTTGTTTTGGAGTGATCTTGTGGATCTGTTGTTGCTGGAGCTATAAGGATGTTGTTAGGTCCTTTTTAGATGTTAAATGATGTTAAAGGATGTTTAGTTTTGATGGATTTTGGCTGGGCATTGTTGAGGAGTTGTTTGGATGCATTTTCGGTTGTGTTTGGTGGCCGAAAATGGAGTGTGGATGAGAGCAGCGAGTTTAGGTGCTTTCATTGAAGCTATTAATGCATGATGATGCATTAATCCTCTGCTTTGATGTGTTTAAAACAGGGGAGTCATCTTTGGATCCAAGTGGTGGTGATCCGGAAGCTTGATTTGTGTTTCGGCAAGAGGCGAAACGGAATCGGTGAGTGGAATTTGGTTTTCAGCTTTGAAACCAGTGTTTTGAAGGTTTGGGAGCTTAGTTTAAGTCTAAGCAACTTAGCTAAGCTCAAGAGTAAGTTTTCGGTAAAACTCTCTTGGTGATGGCCATGGTTTTTGGTTGTATGCAATGTGTTGTTTGCATGATTTTAAATCTGTTTTGAAAGCATATCTAGCATGTTTATTTGCTGAGATTTTAAGCCATGTGTTGAAGGAAGCTCAAGGTAAGAGTTCCTTGTTTTTGAACATTGTTTAAATGTGGTTTAATGCTTAAAGATGCATGATGTTTATGGCTTGATTTAATGCTTAAAACAGTGGATTATTGATGATAATGATGCATATTGGCAAGTGATGGTTAAGGTCACAAAGGTGGTTAAAAGTTCTTGTGTGAACATCAAGGTGGTTAAAAGTCCTTGGATTGTTCTTGGTTAAGATCACAATGGTGGTTAAAAGTCCTTGTGTGGATCTTGGAAAGTTTAAGAACAACATGGTGTTTAAAAGTCCATGGTTGGTTCTTGGTTAAGGCTCAAGGTGGTTAAAAGTCCTTGTGTAAGCCTTGGTTACTTAAGAACTCCAAGGTGGTTAAAAGTCCTTGGGAGATTCTTGTTAAGGACACAAAGGTGGTTAAAAGTCCTTGTGTGGTCCTTGCCATGGTGTTTAAAAGTCCATGGGTCCATGGTGTTTAAAAGTCCATGGGGATAAGATCACAATGGTGTTTAAAAGTCCATGTGTGGATCTTATGTGAAATGTATCACTTGTTGCCAATATGACTTGTTATGAACTTGAAGCATGAGATGCTTGATGAAATGTTTATGAGCATGTTTAATGATACATGAAGCATGGGATGCTTGTTTTAAATGTTTAAGAACATGGTTAATGTTGCTTGAAGTATGGTTTTTAAATGAGTTTTACAAATGCATTATTGAATGATTTTAATGAGCATTCCTCACTAAGCTTTTGCTTACGCTCTCTTTCTTTTTCTTAAACCAATAATGCAGAGCATTAAAGTGCATTGAGGACAGCAAGGAAGGAAGGCAATCAAGTGGAAATTAAGCTCAAGTATGGAAAGGTTTTCTTATACACTTTTAGCTTTTGGCATTTGGCAATGGGGGACCAATGTGGATGTTTTGGGAGATGTTTTGAACTCCCTAAGTTTGTTTAATGTTGTTAATATTGCTGGATTTTGTAATTGGCCATTATGTGTTGGTTTGGAGGTTTTAGTGCATGAATGGTATGCTTGAGTAGGAAGCATGCCTTTAGATTTGGGGCTTTTCATATATGATGATATAATGATAAATGGTTGATGCAAATATGTCTCTTGTATGTTGTATGAGTTGCTGGTAAAGTTTGCTAGCAATTGGAGCATGATTGGTTGGTCAATTGTGTGTTTAAGCAAGCAATTTTCTGCACTCTGTGCAGGCCGTATCGGAACAGTGGCTACCGTTTCGGAACGGGTGCCTTGTAGTAGCCCAGGCGTCCGAAACGGGAGACACCGTTTCGAAACGGAAAGCCCTCTGCCAGCCCTCGTTTCGAAACACGTTGCGGAACGGCCCCGTGTTTCGAAACAGGCTCTCCCTGTTTCGGAACATCCGACCGTTGGGGGCTGACATTGGCAGTTAAATGTTTTGGAATGTTTGCATTTTGGTCCTGAAACTTGTTTGTGCAATTGTATGAGTTTGGGATGTTCGTTTGAGCTGAAATTTGACAGAGAAGCATGAAACTTGACTAATTACAAGTTGGTAACATTAATTTGGGTTAAGACCTCATAATTTACAGAATTTACAATTTGGTCCCTAAAGTTGTAAATTGTTCAATTGGGTCCCTGTTTGATCTCTGATGTTTATGATCTTTGAGCATGTTGTTTGAGTGATCATAACTAGGGTTAATGTGCATCTAGACAAGTTTAAAAAGAAAAAAAAGGGTCGTTAATCAAGGTTGACTTTCGGGTTGACTTTGGTTTTCCCCGTGTGACTTTCTTAATTCGGGTCAACCGTCTAGGCCGGGTTAAGGGGGTTACAGTTTTCCTGGTAAGGTTTTTAATGAGCCAACATGTTATGCGTATCAAATATGTGTGTACTTTTTTCCTTCACTAAGATTTTTCCCCAAAGAGTTTTTATCTTAGTAAGGTTTTAACGAGGCACTCTATCTTCATGGATATCCAAGGGGTGTTATAAATATCTTTATTTATGGTGTATATCCATATATTAAATGCGACTTTAATGTACATTATTAGGGTTTAATACCCATTGCAATTAGGGTTTCCATCTTATACCTATAAATATAGAGTTTGGAGAAAGCATTGTAGACAACCCTTTATTGAGAATATAATACAAGTCTCTCTCTTCCTCTTATCTTTGTAATTGTTCATCTCTATTGTTCTTCTTTACTTTATTCACAACACTACAAAGGTTTTGATACATCTATGCAAGTGGACATTTAAAGCTCAACTTTATGACTTCCCAACGGCTCCAAAACATCCTCAACTATTATAAATGACTAGAATATCATTCCACACTATAAAAGCAAGCCAGGGACACTTGAAAATAGTTAGACAACACATCCAAGCTGTAAAACCTAACTTGATTTTGATATAACAAAGTGTCTAAGGACCTTTTTGTGAAAGTAAATAAATTTTAAGTATTTCAAAATCTCACAAATTGACAAGAAAACTTGAACCAAAATGATTCTAAGTCATATAATTTTTCAAGCAAAATTTTTCTAAGTGTTACAGCCCAAAACCAACTTGTACGCCAAGGCGTATCAATACGCTATAGCCGTATGGATACGGTTTTTTGGTTCTGGAATTTTAATCGAAAAAAGTGTATCGATATGGTTATACCCGTATCGATATAGTATTTTACCTTGGCTTAACTTTAAGGCATAGCTTACCGATATGGTAGTCCCCGTATTGATACAGTTTGACCTGATTCGATAAATCTTCACATTTAAAGTTTTTGACAGTAGCTTGTGAATTATGATTTTATAAAACTTCAAACGGTCGTTAGACCGTGCCGATACGCCCATATAGAATATCGATACACTTTTAACAAAAGTTTTCTTTGTAACACCCGGGTTTAGGGGTCGGGAGAAATAAATAAATAAAATAATATTCCCGTTTTATTTTGCTAAATTAATTTAAGGTGTTGGACCAAATTTGGATGACAAGCCCAATAGCCATTTTAATGGCATTTTTTTTATAACTAGGTAAACTTTTCAAATAAAGCCCATTCCCTTTATATTTTATTTCAAATAAACAAAAGAAAAAAAAAGATGCCATCCTCTTCCCCCTTTCTTCCTCTTTGACGTGAACTTCCCCCCTCTCCTCTCAAATTTCTTTTCATCAAATCTTGCCCTCATTTTTGGAGTTCTTGCAAAAGTAATAACAAATTCATGTTGTTCTCAACTTCCTCTATCTTTCCATGCCTTTAGTTTTCATTGCAATGCATTATTTAAAGTTTTGTGCTTTTGGGTTTTGTAAGAGAAAGATGCAAACTTTAACACCCATTTCTTGAGCTTTTTATTCTTTATTGATAGATAAGTTAATATTAACCCATGAGGTCCAACATAATTAATTTTTATATGGTTTTATGCAAATTCCCGAATTTGGGTATAAATGGGTTTTTTGGAGGGTTTTGGGTGAGTTTTGGGGGTTGTTTTAGGTGGGAATTGATAGCCCAATGGTAGTACTATGGTTAGGGGTTGATTTGGGATTGTTTGTGGGTGCTATGGATGTTGGAAAGATGGTTTTTGGACATGGTTTAGGGGCTGCCCGAACTTGCTAAAAATAGGATTTGTTCATTGGGTGCAACATGGTAAATTGCATTTGAATTGTATTCCTGGTTGGTATTTTGATGTTGGGCTGATTTGGAATTGTTTGAAATGTGTTTGAGGTTGTTAAGAAGCGGGAATTTGTATTGGGGAAGCTTCGGGAAGAAATCCGGAAATTTGAGGGAGGTTGCTTGCTTGGCTTGGAGCTTGGAAGCTTAGGTGAGTGGTTAAATATTTTCAAAATGGTTTTGAGTATTTGGTTCAAGCATGTGAACCTAGGATGGGCTTTGTAAACCCACCTAGAGTTGGGATTAGAGTGGTAGCCTAATCCCAAGCTTTGATTTAGAGACTTTGGTTGCACTTTTAATGGTTGTATATGCCTCGTATTAAATTGTGATAGTGTTGATTATGTATATGTTGTATACATGTATGATGAGGCATGTTTGATGCATTGTTATATGCTTGATGATGATAGATGTGATATGGTTATACACATGTGCAAAATATGATGTGATATGTTTGATAATGATGTACATGTGGTGTTGTCATGTGAAATAAGATTAGGAAGTGATTGTATGATCCGAGGATCATGGTGAGTATATGCTAGACGTGGAAATGTGGTTTGTGCATGACGGTAAGCCATGGTGAGTACGTGCTAAGCACGGAAGTGTTATGAACTGATATTATGAATGATTAATGAAATGTGTAGTATTGGCACTAGTATGCTTGGGTACAAATGATCGATCATTAGGATGTTAGTGTGTACACATGAGTCAAAAGTCGCGCGTGGCCTTGCTGGCGTTGAGTCACCAAGGAGGAGTACGGGTTCGCCCGGAAATTGTATTTATATTAGTCGGTGATGAGTGGAATCCCATCGATGGGGCGTGAGGATGAGTGGAATCCCCTCCGCGTGAAATGAGGCGTGAGGATGAGTGAAATCCCCTCCGCGTGAACGGTGATGAGTGTAATCCCACCGTCAGGTAATGGTTGAGTTGTTGGATGTGAGTTCCAACGGTTATCCGCGTATTCGAGTCATAGCTAGGTGCCAATACAGATTGTAGTTTATGTTGCCCATATGTGGTTAATTGTGAGACAATGCGATTTGGGATGTGTTGCTAACATGGTTTAATATATATGATTTCATACGTTGTGGATTTAAACATGTTGAGCATGACATGATATTGAATATATGCTCATGCATCATCTAATTATGGCTCGTGTGGATCGGAGGTAAGATCATGCATTTTATCTCGGTTGTGGCTCGTGCTTGGACCCTGCATTGTTGAAGGTTTGTTTTATGAGCTTACCCTCACTAAGCTTTTATGCTTACGCTCTCTTTTGTTCGACAATGCAGACAATTAGCGTGTGGGTGGCAAGGGCAAGGAAAGGTCTTCAAGTGTTGCTTTTGGTGAGCTCAATGTATGATTTATAAATTGAAAGATTGTAATAGTAAAGCAATGGGATATGTGTTGTTGTTTTTGATGCTTTGCTGTGTGTTGATTTGGTTTGGCACTTAGATGCCTTGTTCGATATGTAAATATCACTTATGATGCATGCCTTGATGAATGCTTGAGTGATGCATGCCTTGATGAATGCTTGAGTGATGTATGTCCTTATATACATAAATTGCTCTTTATTTGGTATGCTATGCATGAATGTTTTATTACATGTTCAAATGACTCCCTTGGCTTGAATAGGTGCTCTTGCATGTGTGTATATGCTGTAATTCTACCTAAATTATGTTCTTAGACTTCATATATATGTTATTAATGTGTTTTTTATCTTTGAAAGACATTAGAATGAAGCAAAATATGCTCCCCTGCACCTAGGTTTCGAAACTAGGGGTAAAGTTTCGGAACCTTTGCAAATTTTTGGATTCCAGAGGCTACTGCCAGCTAAAGTTTCGAAACCTTTGGGCAAGGTTTCGAAACCTTTGGTGAAAACTGCATTTTTGAGCATGTTAGAGTCATTTCTGGAAAAAGTGTTCTTCTACAAAGTTGTAGAGGACAAAATTTTACATGAAATGGAGGTATTATTTACTCAAAAATGTTAAGTATAGGTCTATGAATTTTTGTTAGAAGTTGACAGGTCTGAAACTGAATGTTTTTGGAATCTGCTGGATTAAATTGTGAAATTTGAAATGTTTAGGGGTTTGGTTGTTTGTCTCGTGTGATACGTTCCGCTGTTTGATCACTTAGAATTTAATACTCGGATATGTCAAGATTAAAATATAAAAATAGGGTTGCTAACCGAGGGGGAACCTTAACGGGTTTCGCTTCGGTTTTCCCCGTGTGGCCCACTCGGACCGGTCATCCGACCAGACCGGGACGAGGGGGTTACATTCTTCAGGATTCCAGTGAGCAAAATTTGTATCGATACGGTCATAGAGTATCGATGCGTCCCTATTTTTACACTATACCCATACTGATACGCCCATACGCATATCGATACGCCCCTTTTAAATATGCACAACGACTCTTTCTATTTTGAGACAAGTATCAATACAGTTGTTCGAGTACCGATACGGTAGGTTGTAGAAGTGCATTATTGCGGGAAAAATGAAGCCCAGCAGCTCTTGATGATCTCAACCACTAGAACAGCTAGAAACCAGTGCAATGGTATATAAACAAGCCTAAAAAGCTACATCAACAACTATTGAACAAACTTGCAACAATCCAAGCACATATCCAAACCCTAGAGCTTTTAAAGTCAAATCCTTGTACCCCACTTGTTTAATCCTCAATTGTATTATCTTATTTCAAGTTTGGGAGTGTTTAAGTGTAATTGGTCAATCTATCAACCTAGTGAGAGGGATTTTTCAGATTGTCAAACATCTTTGTATTCGAGAGAGTCTTGGTTAATCTTTAGGTAGAAAGGTTAACCGATATGTAAGGTTTCATCCTAATTCAAGAAAAGAGGACAAATTTCTAGTGAAATTGGTTGAAAATCCTTAGTGGGAGCTAAGGTAGTGAATGTAGAGTTTGTTCTAAGCTTGAACCACTATAAATTGACTTGTCTTGAATTTTCCATTTTTCAATTTGCTCCTTCCAATTTTAAAAAGCCAATTCACCCCTTCTTGGCCATATTTGATTCGATTGATCAACTTAACAATTGATATCAAAGCCTAACTCTTTGAGAGACTCACATCCACACGAAAAAGATCCTAGTAGAAGATCAATCAACCTTCGAATCAAGCCATGGCATCTACCACCGGTTAAAATTTCCTCGAGTCACAATCAATCACCAAGCCGCCATTTTCCAATGGGGATAACTATCCCTATTGGAAAAATAGAATGAGGATCTTCATCAAGTCTAATGACTATGTCCTTTGGGATGTAGTGGAAGATGGACCAACAATTTCGATGAAGAGAGATGAAGAAGGAAGGCTAGTTCCGAAAACAAGAGCGGAAATGACCGATGAAGAACTTGAAGACCTTAAAGCTTGATGAGTTGGTGGGATCTCTCCTTACTCATGAGTTCATGAAGCAAGGAAGGGAAGAAGAAAAGAAGAGAGAAGAGAGAGGAGTGGAGAAGCAAGAGGTAGAGAAGAGGAAGAAAAGAATTTCACTCAAGGCATCTCAAGAGGAAAGCAATTCTAGTGAGAACGAGCTTGAGGAATTGGCTATGATACCCAAGAGATTCTCTCGGTTCATGAAGTCCAACCGGGGAAGAAAGTTCCAAAGAAGAAAAGACTTCAAGAACAAGAACAAGGAATAGGAAATGGATCTCATTTGTTATGAGTGCAAGAAACTGGGGCACATAAGATCAGATTGTCCTCAACTCAAGAAAAAGGGGTTTGATAAGAAGAAAAAGCAAAAAGCTCATGTTGTCACTTGGAGTGATGAAGAATCATCATCCGATGAAGAGGAGCATGAAGTGTCTTATTTTTGCCTCATGGCTATTGATGATGATCCTAAGGTAAACCCTAACTCATCTACTTTCGATTTTAGATTTGATGAACTTCAAGATGCATATGATGAGTTGCAAGTGGTTTACGATGATTTGGTTAAAAAGTACAAGGAATCAGTTCTGAAAAATAAGAAAATGATTTTCGATTTGAAACACCAAAATGATTCCCTTTCCCAAACCAACTCGAAACTTGAAGAGAAGATTGTGATTTTACAAGATGATTTAAAATATTTTCAAAATGAAAATATTGATTTGAACAATCTTCTTTCAAAAGTTCATGATGATCACCATAAAGTGGTGAATAAGCTTAAGGCTTCTCTTAATATAGTTGGGAAATAAGATTTTGAAAAAAAACAAGTTCTTCAGAACTCAACTATGTAAAGAGGAACTTTAATGGCTACAAAGAAAGAAGCTCTCAAACGCATCATAAAGGTAAAATGATTAGAAATGTATGGGTTCCTAAGGAACTAGTAGTTTCTAATAATATTAATGTTATTTCTTCTTCGATTCCTAAGGGAACCAAGTATTTGGGTGCTAACTCACATGGACCCAAAATGATTTGGGTACCAAAAATGAAGAACTAATCTTTGTTTTTAGGGGGTCATTGCTACAAGGCCAAAGCTTCAACTCAAAACACTTGGTACCTTGATAGTCGATGCTCAAGACACATGACCGGTGACAAGAGTAGATTCATGGAGCTAAAGCCAAAAAGTGGTGGAGTGGTGACAACTCCAAAGGCCATATTGAGGTTATTGGTTCCATTGGTAATCTCTACTCTATTCTCATTGAAGATGTTTTATATATCAATGGTCTAAAGCATAACTTGTTGAGCATTAGTCAATTATGTGACAAAGATTTTAATGTTCTTTTTTATATAAATGGTTGCAAAATTGTGGACATTAAAACAAATAAGATAGTGCTCATTGGTCATCGCATAGGTAACATATACATGGTGCACCTAGATTGTAACCCTCTCATCCTGGTCTAGCTGACAGACCGGTCCGAAAGGGTTACACGGGGAAAATCGGGGCAAAACCCGCTAAGGCCTCACTCCGATTAGCAACACTAATTTTTTTTAGATTATCTTGTCTAGATGTTTAATTATATCCTATGTGAGAGGACACGCGGCGGAAACACACACAGATACAAAACACGCGAAACAAGCAATTTAACAAACCCTTTTTAACTTAAACAATAGGTCGTATCGATACGCTAGAAGACAGTATCGATACGCCTAGACTTGGTCAACTCCCCAAAGTCAACCTAGGGAGACTGTATCGATACGCTAGAAGACCGTACCGATACGCTCTCAACGGTGAACTTTCCAAGGTCAAACTACAAGACCGTACCGATACGCCAAAATCTCGTCAATTTCTCAGATTTCCAGAGAGCTTTTGGCGTATCGATACACCCCCACGTATCGATACACATAGCGTAAAACAAGGTCCAAGGCAGGGGATCGTATCGATACAGCCCTTGAGCGTATCGATACGGCCTGCACTACAAGACTTATTTTAGCTGCAAAAGACACAAGGACTCGACTCTCGATGCATTAAATGACTAGCCAAGCAACATAAAAGCACTCATAAACAACACAAGTCATCCATGGATAATCATATGAAGCAATTTAAACATTCATCAAAGCAACAATCATACAAACAATCTAGAGGCAACACATCCTACAACGGAGCATGATTAAACATACAAGCATGCATAACGAGACTATTTAGCGATAAGGAACATGTAGCAACTTGAGCATCATATAAAACAGGGTTTACAACCCTTCAACACGAAAGCATGAACATTCAACAACATGAAAACCAACATAGGAGTCTAACATACGCTCCTACAACACTTATCATCCCAATTGCCATCTATTACATTATTCAAAGAAAACCATACTTGAGTAGCAACGCACGCTCTTGTGTGCCCCTTCCTTGCTACTTGCTAACTTCCACACTAATGATCTGCATTGTCGGAAATGAGAGCGTAAGCTTGAAGACTTAGTGAGGGAGCTCAAAAACAAATATCGACAATGCAGGGTCCAAAGCATGGTATCCATAATCATCAACAAGGCATGCGTTAACACCAATATAACAACATAGCCAACCGCTACAAGAATGCATGAACATGGCATCTTACCTCATGTTATGCTTAGCATAGATGTAACATAATATCTTACAACATCAACCACACATAAATAAGGTATATTGGAAACTATATAGCTTACACGGATATGCGGATAGCTTCCGTTGGGATTTTCGCCCAACGTACTCAATAACAATAATATTACCTTCCAGTGGGATTTCACTCATCACCGTTTTCCTTTAAGGATGGGATTCCACTCATCTTCACACATATATACCTTCTGGTGGAATGTTACTTCACCATACTCCACCTTGGTGACTTCACATCCCCAAAGCCACGCGCGAATTTGACTCTTACCGTGTGCACACTCATCCTAATGATCGATCATTTATATCCGGTAACATAACTAGTACCAACATACTAAGCGAGTACTCACCATGATTTCACAATCATGCAATACATCATACAAATCACCATCATGCAACATAAATATATCATAACACGCGTAATCGGACACTTATCACACAAGACCACATTTATGCACATTTAGCAAGAAATACATAAAGTTGAACAAAGGATTAAGCTACCAACTTAAACCCACATTAGATTGGCCTATCAAGAAAAATCTATCACCCCAACAACATACTTTGAACCAATTTAAAACCATTGAAAACAGTCCACTCACCAAACACCCCCAATACAAGACGAGAATGTCAATCAAGCCTCCAAGTCCCCAGAATTGAGCCCGAAACTTCTCCAACGTTTCCTTTGCTTCTAATCAACCAAAACAGTGCATTACACATCAAAACATCCACAAAATCATTGACACAAATCAGATTACAACTCAAGACAATTTCACTACACTTTCAAGCCAAGAACTAACTCAAACTCTTAATTTTCGGACTTGAACACAACCCAGCAATTACCCATCAAATTCATCATCCAAATCATCACTAAACATGTTCAAAACAGCCCCCAAGCATAACCATACCATTAGCCCAACTTTGCCTCACATAACTACCTCAAAAACTCAAGTTCTCCACCTCTAAACTCATCCACAAATACCCATTTCGAGATTTCATTAAAACCTCACCATTTTAACATATGTTGTAACGCCCCGGTTTTGGGCTTAGAAGTTTTGGGCTTGGACCGGTTCGGTCAAAGTGCGGTTCGAATATAAAAAGGTGAAATTAGGAAAGCCTAGTTCGGGTTGCATTAAAAATATGGAAAAATGTTCTAAAATCCTCTTTTATTATATATAAGTGTATGGTGGAATCAATTTTGCAAAATGAGGTTTGGAAGGGTGACATTTTGGGCTAGTGACCAAAATGTAATTTTTGAAAACTGTGAGACTGTTTTAAAAAGGATTGAAACTTTGAATCTTTAAGGAGCTATTTACCCAAAGGGAGTTTCTCCAGATTTTTCTAAGATATTAAATGATTTAATTAGTGGCTTTTAAATAAAAGAAAAGAGAGGGAAGATATTTTCCAAAATTCCAACTAACTTTTCCTAAAATCTCATTTCCATTTTCTCTCGTCTTTCTCTCAAACCAAACACCTTTTCTCCAGAGCATTTCCTTCTGATTTTGATGTCCAAACATGAGATTTTAATTCTCTTTTGATTGCTAATCATCTCCTCAATAAAACCTCATCATTTGCTAATTGGATTTTTCAAGATTTTGGTTCCAAAAGGGAGAAAACTCAAGTTTGGAGGTAAGAACGTCCTTCTCCTCTAAACTCTCAGTTCTTTACTGAAATTCCTAAGTTCTCAATCCTTAATTTGTGTTTTATAAAAGGTTTTAAGGTTGTGTTATTGATCTTGGCTTTTAAATGCAAGATTTGGTTGATTTTGATGAAAATTTCGTATGATCTGTTAAAGCAGTGATTTGAGGTGTATATTTGATGTTAAATGAATGTTAATTTGATGAGAAATTGAGTTTTAATTAATGCAATCCCGGATAGGTTGAATTTCCTAAGTTTAGCTTGTGTTCTTGGTTGTTTTGGAGTGATCTTGTGGATCTGTTATAGCTGGAGGTATAAGGATTTTGTTAGGTCCTTTTTGGATGTTAATTGATGTGTAAAGATGTTTAGATTTGATGGATCATGGCTGGGTAGTGTTGTGGAGTTGTTTGGATGCATTTTCGGTTGTGTTTGGTAGCCGAAAATGGAGTGTGGATGAGAGCAGCGGGTTTAGGTGCTTTCATTGAAGCTATTAATGCATGATGATGCATTAATCCTCTGCTTTGATGTGTTTAAAACAGGGGAGTCATCTTTGGAATCCAAGTGGTGAACAAAGCTCATGTATGGTGATGGTTTCTTAAACACTATTAGCTATTGGTATTTGGCAATGGGAACCTATGTTGTTGTTTTGGGAGATGTTGGACTCCCTAGGTTGGTTAAATTTTGTTTTTAATGTTGGTAATTGTAATTGGCCTTTATGTGATGGTTTTGGTAAATTGATGCTTGAATGGTTTGCAAAGTAGGAAGCATGCCTATAGATTTGGGGGTTTTCACAATTGATGCCATGTTGATGCTTGGTTGATGCAATTATGTTCTTTGTATGTTGAATGACTCGCTGGTAAAGTTTGGTTGCATTTGGAGCATGACTGGTAGGTTAATTGTGTGTTTAAACAGAAACATTTCTGCAATCTGGGCAGGCCGTATCGGAACGGGAGCTACCGTTTCGGAACGGGGGCCCTGTAATGGCCCAGGCGTTCGAAACGGAAGGTACCGTTCCGAAACGGAAATGCCTCTGCCAGCCCTCGTTCCGGAACACGTTGCGGAACGGCCCCGCGTTTCGAAACAGGATCTCCCTGTTTCGGAACATCTGACCGTTGGGGGCTGACACAGGCAGTTATATGTTTGAAAATGTTTGCTTTTTGGTCCTGAAACATGTTTATGCAATTGAATGAGTTTGAGAAGTCCGTTTGAGCTGAATTTTGACAGAGTAGCTTGAAAGATGATTAATTTTAAGTTGGTAACTTAAAATTTGGTTGTTAAGTCTTTAAAGTTTCCATAATTTACAATTTAGTCCCTAAAGTTGTGAATTGTGCAATTGAGTCCCTGAATATTCTCTGATGGTTTTGATCTTTGAGTATGCTGTTTGTATGATCATATCTAGGGATAAAGTACATCTAGACAAGAGTAAAAATAAAAAAAGGGTCGTTAATCAAGGTTGACTTTCGGGTTGACTTTGGTTTTCCCCGTGTAATCTTCTTAATTCGGGTGGACCGTCTAGGCCGGGTTAAGGGGGTTACATTTGGTGGTATCAGAGCTGAGTTCTCGAGTAATTGGGAATGGTTGTGTGGTTGATTTGAATATGTATGCTTTGTATGCCTCTTGAGTGAAAGCATGTTGAGTGAATTGTATATGTGTTGCAATTGAGATGTATGTTGTGGTGAAGCATGTTGTGGGTACCCATTGCCAAATCAAAGCTAATGAAATGATGTTGTTTTTAAGTGAAAATGAGCTTGAGTACTTGGATTGCTTACCTTGCTGGGCCTAACTTTGTTTATTTGCATTGTGATTGCATTGTTAGAGTATGGCACCTCGTAGAGAGTTAAGGAGTAATGTGCGAGCTACGGCTCAGAATGAGAATGAGAATGAGGAGAATGTAGAAAGTGCAGTGTTACCTCCTCCACCTGGTGGTGGTGGTGCTGGGGGTGAAGGAGCTGAAGCTGCAGCTGGTGTTGGGGTCGCTGGACCTGAGGCTGGTTAGGGGCAAGCTATTCCTGACATGACGGTGTTGATACAAGCTATTGCTGGAGCGTTTCAAGCAGCAGTAGCTGGAGCTCAAGGAGCTGGGCATCAGGGAGATGCTGGAGTTAGACTACCCTTGGAACGTTTGGGCAGTCTAGGAGGGACTGAGTTCAGGGGTTTGTCAGCTGAAGGTTCGGAATCTTGGTTAGAGGGTACCAAGAGAATCTTGGGTCAGATGGGTTGCACTGATGTGCAAAAGCTGGGCTGTGTAGTATCATTGTTGCAAGATGATGCTTACACTTGGTGGACTACCTCTATCGCTGGGATGGCGGAAGCTGATGTGACTTGGACATTCTTTCAGAATGCGTTCAAGAGAAGGTATCTAGGTGTGAGGTACCTAGATGAAAAGAAGAGGGAGTTCATGTCTCTTACCCAGGGGAGCATGTCTGTGGCCGAGTATGAAGTGCAGTTTGTTCGACTCAGTCAGTACGCACCTGAGCTTGTTCCGGATGAGCGGGAAAGGTGTGAAAGGTTCCGTTATGGTTTAGTGACGGATGTTAAGATGTATGTGCTGGCTACCGGGTATGATGATTTTGATGTGCTAGTGGGCCGAGCAAAGGATATTGAGATGAACTTGGGTTTATCTGCTAGAAGTGCTGGGTCTAGTGCTGGAAAGCGAGCTGCTGAATATAGTTCCGGTGGTGGGCGGAACAAGAGGGGACGTGATCAGAAGTATCAGTCCTCAGCTAAGCGAGGTGCTGGTGCGCCTGCTCGGGGAGGCAATGCTAGAGTTGATCCGAGTGCTTGTTGGACATGTGGTTCGCGTGGCCATATGAAGCGTGATTGTCCTCGTGCTGTGAGGGAGGTGCAAGCTCCTGTTGTGGCAGCTGGTAATGGGTGCTGGAATTGTGGATCTGCGGATCACATGAGGCGAGAGTGTCCTATGTTGGCTGGTGGCCAAGTGCGTGCTCCTGTTGTTGCTGCACCACAGAGAGGTCGTGGGCGCGGCCGCAGTAATTTTTAGCGAAGAGAGGAAGGTGGTCGAGGAGTGGCCCATGTTGTGGCTATTCAACCTGAGGGTGGCGGCCAAGCTAGGGTGTATGCTCAGCGTGAGGGAAGGAATGACGCGGATGTGATCGCAGGTACCTTTACTTTGCAATCCTTGTCATTACTTTCCTTGATTGATTCTGGATCTACGCACTCATACATATTGCGTGAGCATGCTGAATTGCTTGGTTTGCCTGTTGAGTCTTTGGATGTTGGTGTACGTGTCACTAGTTCTTTTGGTGAGACCGTTGTGACTCGAAAGCTTTATAGAAGGTGTCCTTTGGTTGTTCAAGATCATGTCTTTCATGTTGATCTTATGGAGTTGCCTTTCTATGGTTTTGATGTAATCCTTGGTATGGATTGGCTTGCTGAGCATCGTGCTGTAGTGGATTGTGAAAATAAGCGAGTTTTGTTGAAGCTTGCGGATGATTATGAGGTTGTTGTGGTTGGTGAGAATGTGAAGTTTCTTGCCAATGTGGTGTCTACATTGGAGGCGAGCCGGATGCTGAGGCAAGGTTGTGAAGCTTACCTAGCTTTTGTGATGAATCCTAGCTCTAAGGAGTTGCGTGTGCAAGATATCAGGATGTGAAGGAGTTTCCTGGTGTGTTTCCTGAGGAGTTGCCTGGTTTACCTCCTAATCGTGAGGTGGAGTTTGGGATTGAGCTATATGAGAATACAACTCCTGTGTCCATTACCCCTTATAGAATGGCACCCAAAGAGTTGAAGGAGCTGAAGACGCAATTGCAAGAGTTGCTTGATCGTGGGTTCATTCGGCCGAGTGTGTCACCTTGGGGTGCACCGGTCTTGTTTGTGAAGAAGAAGGATGGCACTATGAGAATGTGCATTGATTATCGTCAGCTGAACAAGTTGACTATCAAGAATCGGTATCCTTTGCCGAGGATTGATGATCTCTTTGATCAATTTCGGGGAGCAGCTGTGTTCTCTAAGATTGACTTGAGGTCAGGGTATTACCAGTTGAAGGTAAAGGATGTGGATGTGCCTAAGACAGCTTTCAGGACAAGGTATGGGCATTATGAGTTCCTTGTGATGCCGTTTGGTTTGACAAATGCTCATGCAGCTTTCATGGACATGATGAATCGTGTGTTTCATGAATACCTGGACAAGTTTGTTGTGGTGTTCATTGATGATATCCTCGTGTACTCGCGTACTGAGGAGGAGCATGAAGAGCATTTGAGGATTGTGTTGCAAGCTTTGTTGGAGAATCAGCTTTATGCCAAGCTGAGCAAGTGTGAATTCTGGTTAAGTGAAGTGGTGTTTCTTGGGCATGTGGTTTCTGCCGAAGGGATTCGTGTTGATCCTCAGAAGATTGAGGCGGTGATGAATTGGAAGGTTCATAAGTCTGTTCATGAGGTTCGTAGTTTCCTTGGTTTGGCGGGATACTACCGGAGGTTTATGGATGGGTTTTCTAAGATTGTTGCACCTTTGACGAAGTTGTTGCAAAAAGATGTTAAGTATGAGTGGACGGAAGCGAGACAGCAGGCTTTTGAGAAGCTTAAGGCAGCTTTGACGCAAGCTCCTATCTTGGTTCAACCTGAATCAGAGAAAGAGTTTGTGGTGTATAGTGATGCGTCCTATGTTGGTTTGGGATGTGTGTTGATGCAAGAGGGTAAGGTGGTGGCTTATGCATCGCGGCAGTTGAAGGTGCATGAGCGCAATTATCCTATGCATGACATTGAGCTGGCTGCGGTGGTTTTTGCTTTGAAGATCTGGAGACATTACCTGTATGGTGAGAAGTGTACTGTGTACACGGATCACAAGAGTTTGAGGTATCTGATGTCTCAGAAGGAGTTGAATCTTAGGCAGCGGCGTTGGGTGGAGTTGCTCAAGGATTATGATTTGACGATTTAGTATCACCCTAGAAAAGCTAATGTTGTAGCGGATGCCTTGAGTAGGAAGGTAGCCGTTGAGTTGAGGGCTATGTTTGCCAGTTTGAGTATTTCGCGTGATGGTGGTCTTGTGGCTGAGTTACAAGTGAAACCATCTTTGGTTCCGTTGATTAAGGAAAAGCAGTTGTTGGATGATTCTTTGGTACCTCATGTTCAGGATATCGCGGAGGGTAGGCCTTCGGATTTCTGTTTTAATGATGATGGTGTGTTGTGTTTTGGGAGTCGGATAGTAGTGCCCAATGATGCTGAGTTGAGGCGTGCTATTCTGACTGAAGGTCATAGTAGTCCTTTTGCTATGCACCCTGGTAGTACTAAGATGTATCGAGATCTTCGTGATGAGTATTATTGGGTGGGTTTAAAGAAGGATGTTGCTGAGTTTGGTAGCAAGTGCATGGTGTGTCAGTGAGTTAAGGCTGAGCATCAGGTTCCTTCAGGGTTGTTGCAACCGTTGAGAATCCCTGAATGGAAGTGGGAAAGGATTACCATGGATTTTGTATCTGGTTTACCTTTGTCACCATCGAAGAAGAATTCGGTGTGGGTGATAGTGGATCGCCTGACGAAGTGTGCGCATTTCTTGCCTGTGCATACTACGTTTTCTTTGGATAAGCTTGCGAAGCTGTACATTGCTGAGATTGTGCGGCTGCATGGTGTGCCTAAGTCGATTGTGTCGGATAGGGACCCGAGGTTTACATCGCGTTTCTGGCAGTGTTTGCATCAAGCTTTGGGTAGGAGGTTGAATTTCAGAACATCTTATCATCCTCAGTCGGATGGTCAGTCTGAGCGTGTTATCCAGATTTTGGAGGATATGTTGAGGTGCTGTGTGATTGAGTTCCAAGGCTCTTGGGAGAAACATTTGCCTTTGGTGGAGTTTGCCTATAACAATAGTTATCAGGCGAGTATTCAAATGGCACCTTATGAGGCTTTGTACGGGAGGAAGTGTAGGACTCCTCTTTGTTGGGCTGAAATGGGTCAGAAGTTGGTTTCGATGCCGGCTTTGTTGAAAGGAATCACCGAGAAGGTGAAGCTCATTTGTGAGCGTTTGAAGGCAGCTTCTGATCGGCAAAAGTCTTACGCGGATTTGAAGCTTAAGGAGATTGAGTATGCAGTGGGTGACCGTGTGTTTCTGAAGGTTTCGCCTTGGAAAAAGGTGATGAGGTTTGGCCGGAAGGGTAAGTTGAGCCCTAGGTACATTGGACCATACGAGGTGATTGAGCGTGTGGGTCCTGTTGCGTACAAGTTGAGGCTACCTCAAGAGTTGGAGAAGATTCATGATGTGTTTCATGTTTCTATGCTCCGGAAGTATAGATCGGATCCTTCGCATGTGATGCCTGTGGAAGAAGTGGAATTGAATCCAGATTTGACCTATGATGAGGAACCGGTGAAGGTTCTGGATTCGGATAGCAAGGTTCTTCGTGGCAAGACCATTGAGTTGGTAAAGGTGTTGTGGAAGCACTGTGGAGTTGAGGAAGCCACGTGGGAACGGAAGGATGACATGCTGAAGCAGTTTCCGTACCTCTTTCCTTCAGGTAAATTTCGAGGATGAAATTTCTTAAGGGGGGAGAGTTGTAACGCCCCGGTTTTGGGCTTAGAAGTTTTGGGCTTGGACCGGTTCGGTCAAAGTGCGGTTCGAATATAAAAAGGTGAAATTAGGAAAGCCTAGTTCAGGTTGCATTAAAAATATGGAAAAACGTTCTAAAATCCTCTTTTATTATATATAAGTGTATGGTGGAATCAATTTTGCAAAATGAGGTTTGGAAGGGTGACATTTTGGGCTAGTGACCAAAATGTAATTTTTGAAAACTGTGAGACTGTTTTAAAAAGGATTGAAACTTTGAATCTTTAAGGAGCTATTTACCCAAAGGGAGTTTCTCCAGATTTTTCTAAGATATTAAATGATTTAATTAGTGGCTTTTAAATAAAAGAAAAGAGAGGGAAGATATTTTCCAAAATTCCAACTAACTTTTCCTAAAATCTCATTTCTATTTTCTCTCATCTTTCTCTCAAACCAAACACCTTTTCTCCAGAGCATTTCCTTCTGATTTTGATGTCCAAACATGAGATTTTAATTCTCTTTTGATTGCTAATCATCTCCTCAATAAAACCTCATCATTTGCTAATTGGATTTTTCAAGATTTTGGTTCCAAAAGGGAGAAAACTCAAGTTTGGAGGTAAGAACGTCCTTCTCCTCTAAACTCTCAGTTCTTTACTGAAATTCCTAAGTTCTCAATCCTTAATTTGTGTTTTATAAAAGGTTTTAAGGTTGTGTTATTGATCTTGGCTTTTAAATGCAAGATTTGGTTGATTTTGATGAAAATTTCGTATGATCTGTTAAAGCAGTGATTTGAGGTGTATATTTGATGTTAAATGAATGTTAATTTGATGAGAAATTGAGTTTTAATTAATGCAATCCCGGATAGGTTGCATTTCCTAAGTTTAGCTTGTGTTCTTGGTTGTTTTGGAGTGATCTTGTGGATCTGTTATAGCTGGAGGTATAAGGATGTTGTTAGGTCCTTTTTGGATGTTAATTGATGTGTAAAGATGTTTAGATTTGATGGATCATGGCTGGGTAGTGTTGTGGAGTTGTTTGGATGCATTTTCGGTTGTGTTTGGTAGCCGAAAATGGAGTGTGGATGAGAGCAGCGGGTTTAGGTGCTTTCATTGAAGCTATTAATGCATGATGATGCATTAATCCTCTGCTTTGATGTGTTTAAAACAGGGGAGTCATCTTTGGAATCCAAGTGGTGAACAAAGCTTATGTATGGTGATGGTTTCTTAAACACTATTAGTTATTGGTATTTGGCAATGGGAACCTATGTTGTTGTTTTGGGAGATGTTGGACTCCCTAGGTTGGTTAAATGTTGTTGTTAATGTTGGTAATTGTAATTGGCCTTTATGTGATGGTTTTGGTAAATTGATGCTTGAATGGTTTGCAAAGTATGAAGCATGCCTATAGATTTGGGGGTTTTCACAATTGATGCCATGTTGATGCTTGGTTGATGCAATTATGTTCTTTGTATGTTGAATGACTCGCTGGTAAAGTTTGGTTGCATTTGGAGCATGATTGGTAGGTTAATTGTGTGTTTAAACAGCAACATTTCTGCAATCTGGGCAGGCCGTATCGGAACGGGAGCTACCGTTTCGGAACGGGGGCCCTGTAATGGCCCAGGCATTCGAAACGGAAGGTACCGTTCCGAAACGGAAATGCCTCTGCCAGCCCTCGTTCCGGAACACGTTGCGGAACGGCCCCGCGTTTCGAAACAGGATCTCCCTGTTTCGGAACATGTGACCGTTGGGGGCTGACACAGGCAGTTATATGTTTGAAAATGTTTGCTTTTTGGTCCTGAAACATGTTTATGCAATTGAATGAGTTTGAGAAGTCCGTTTGAGCTGAATTTTGACAGAGTAGCATGAAAGATGATTAATTTTAAGTTGGTAACTTAAAATTTGGTTAAGTCTTTAAAGTTTCCAGAATTTACAATTTAGTCCCTAAAGTTGTGAATTGTGCAATTGAGTCCCTGAATATTCTCTGATGGTTTTGATCTTTGAGTATGCTGTTTGTATGATCATATCTAGGGATAAAGTGCATCTAGACAAGAGTAAAAAGAAAAAAAAGGGTCGTTAATCAAGGTTGACTTTCGGGTTGACTTTGGTTTTCCCCGTGTAATCTTCTTAATTCGGGTCGACCGTCTAGGCCGGGTTAAGGGGGTTACACATGTTAAACTTAAAAGCAAGACTATAACATATATAAACTTTACAAATCAAAAACTCAATGATTAGCCAACAAAGTTTCCACCTTTGATTTAAAATTTGAACACATGAAGCAACTCAGAAATGCAGTTTATGAAAATCTAAAACTATGAAAATGTTAAGGATGAAGAGGGGAAGTCAAAAACATCATCACCTTGATAAAAACTCTTGAAATTGCTGAGGAAGATGATGGAACAATGTTTAGGTTGGGGAGGGGTTTTGTGTCGTGGGTTTTAGTTTGTAGAGGAAGAAGATGATAGCTTTCAAACACACTTTTACTTGTTTTATTTCATTAATCAGAAAAAACCTCATTTTACCCTTAATGAAAACACATGTTATTTTTTATTCAAAACCAAGCCCATTTTATTTAAACCAAGCCCAAAGACCCGAACCCAACTTACTCACATAACACCCGACCCCCTAAACTCGGGTTTTACATAGATGACATTCATACATCACATGCATGTTTGGTTGCTCAAAATGAAAATGATGCATGGTTATGGCATAGGAAACTAGGACATGCTAGCATAAGTGTTTTAGAGAAATTGGTTTCCCAAAATCTAGTTAGAAGTTTACCTAAGCTAAAATTCTCCTTAGGTAAAATTTTTTATGCTTGTGCTAAAGGTAAACAAAAACGAAGTTCATTTAAATCCATTAAGGATGTTTCAACTAGTAGAGTTTTACAATCGATCCATATGGATCTCTTTGGGCCTAATAGGACAACTAGCTTGGGTGGAAAATCATATGCTTATGTTTTAGTTGATGATTTCTCTAGATACACTTGGGTTCTCTTTTTAAGTACAAAAGATGAGGCTTTATAAGAATTCATCACATTTTTAAAAGTCACACAAAATGACCTTTGTCAAAACATAACTCATATTAGAAGTGACCATGCAATGAAATTTAAAAATCTAGGTTTTGAGGATTTTTGTAACTCTAATGGTATTAGCCACAATCGACACTTTGCACTCCTCAAAAAATGGGGTAGTTGAGAGAAAAAATCGTACTTTAGAAGAAATGGTTAGAACCATGCTTTGTGAAACTAATTAACCTAAGTATTTTTGGGCGGAATCCATAAACACCGCTTGTTATATTATAAAGGGTAAACTACAACGAAGGTCACTTAATTAAGAGTAAGGTAACATTTGAGTCACCTAATTATTAAAAGTTACATTTGAGTCACTCAATTATGGGTAAGGTTACATTTGGGTCACCCAATTATTAAAGGTTACATTTGGGTCACTCAGTTATGAGTAAAGTTACGTTTGAGTCACCCTTCATATTTAAAAAAAGTACATCAGTTTAGTATTTTTTTTCTTCCAAATCACGTGTATATCCTCATTAACATTAGAATACTTTATTTGAAATCATTAATTAATACAATACACAAATTGATATACTTTTTTAAATATGAAGGGTGACTCAAATGTAACCTTACCCATAATTGAGTGATCTAAATGTAACTTTTAATAATTGGGTGACCCAAATATAACCTTGCCCATAATTGAGTGACCTAAATGTAACTTTTAATAATTGAGTGATCCAAATGTAACCTTACCCATAATTGAGTAACCTCCGTTGTTGTTTACCCTATTATAAATTGTGTAATGATTATGCCTATTTTAAAGTCAAATAAGCCTAGCATTAGCTATTTTCATCCTTTTGGATGCAAGTGTTTTGTTTTAAACAATAAAAAAGATCATTTAGGTAAATTTGATGCAAAAAGTGATGAAGCTATTTTCTTAGGATACTCATTAAACTCTAAAGCCTATCGAGTGTTTAACAAAAGAACCTTAGTTGTAGAAGAGTCTATTCATGTGGTTTTCGATGTTAACCTCATTCCAAGGAAGGATTCTTGTGATGATGATGATGTAGGGATCATTGAAGCCAATGATGGTGGACAATCATCAAGGATGGATGAGGTTCCAACCAAAGAAGAAGAAGCACAAGATCCTCCCATAGAATCCTTGAAGGAAATGAATCTTGGTGAAAAGGAAGTGAGCTACCTAAGGGAACTCAACTATGTCAAAGAAGGTTAAATTTTGGGTGATCCATCCAATGTGTAACCACTAGATCCTCTCTTAGATTGCTTAAGAATGTTGCATTTATTTCATGCATTGAGCCTAAAACTATCAAATAAGCATTAAAAGATGATTTTTGGATATTGGCCATGCAAGAAGAACTTAATGAATTTGAGAGGAGTAAAGTTTGGACATTAGTTGATAGGCCTAGTAATAAGTCTACTATAGGAACTAAATGGGTATTTAGAAACAAACTAGATGAGAGTGGTAACATAGTGAGGAGCAAGGCTAGACTTGTTGCTCAAGGTTATACTCAAGAAGAGGGAATCGATCTTGATGAAACTTATACACACGTAGCAAGAATGAAAGCAATTAGGATGCTTCTTATATTTGCATGTTATCATGAATTCAAGCCTTTTCAAAAAGATGTTAAAAGTGCATTTCTAAATGGGTTTATTAATGAAGAAGTGTATGTTGAACAACCACCCAGTTTTAAAGATCCAATTTATCCAAATCATGTTTTTAAATTAATTAAACCTTTATATGGTTTGAAACAAGCTCCTAGAGCTTGGTATGAAAGGCTTTCAATTTTTTTGGTTGAGAATGGTTTTGTAAAAGGGAAGGTGGACACTACACTTTTCATTAAAATAAATGGCAATGACATCTTAGTAGTACAAATTTATGTTGATGATATTATATTTGGTTCTACTAATGAATTTCATTGCCTAGAATTCTCTAAGTTAATGCAAGGTGAGTTTGAGATGAGCATGATGGGGGAGCTCTCATGCTTCTTGGGACTCCAAATCAATCAAAGGAATGATGGCATCTTCATAAATCAAGCTAAGTATATCAAAGATATGCTCAAGAAGTTTGTCTTGGAGAATGTGAAGCCTCAAGCAACTCCAATGAGCTCATCAATTAAGCTTGACAAAGATGAAGGAGGTAAGTGTGTTGATTCTAAGCTTTATCGTTCAATGATTGTCTCTTTGCTTTACCTTATAGCAAGTAGACCTGATATCATGTTTAGTGTTTACTTGTGTTCTAGGTTTCAAGCTAGCCCTAGAGAATCATACCTTGTAGCCATTAAGAGAACCTTTAGATACCTTAGAGACACACATTGTTTAGGCCTTTGGTATCCTAGAGACTCTTCCTTTAGCTTACATGCTTATTCCAATGCAGATTATGAGGGTTGTAAGATAGATGGAAAAAGTACCTCCGGCACTTGCCAAATCCTCGGTAATATGCTCATATCTTGGTTCTCTAAGAAACAAAATAGTGTAGCCTTATCTACCACCGAAGCAAAATATATATCGAACGAAAGTTGTTATGCTCAAGCCCTTTGGATGAAGCAACAACTTCTAGACTATGGAATTGATGTAGGTACCATACCCCTTAAGTGTGACAACACTAGTGTCACATGTCTCACTAAGAATTCTATCCAACATTCTAGAACCAAGCACATAGAGATAAGACACCATTTCATTAGGGACCATGTCATCAAAATTGATGTTGTTCTAGAATATGTTGATACCTCAAACCAACTAGCAGATATCTTTACAAAGCCATTAGAAAAAGAACAGTTTTAGACTCTAAGGAGAGAGTTAGGTCTAACTAGCCTATCTTAACCTTTTAGAGCCCTTAAGTGTCAAAAATTTGCTTGTTTTTAAATGATGATTTTGTTTATGCAATTTTGCCTCTTGATGCATATATGCTTATGGCTAGGGGGAATATGTATTTGTTTTAGTCCATAAATGTTGTTCATTCATAATACACATGCATTTAGAGTCGTTTAAAACCCAATTTTTTAACTCAAGTCAACTTAAAATTACATTTCTGGTAAAAGGGTATTGATACGGGTCATCACGTATCGATACAGGTTGCTTAATGGGCGTTGATACAGTTTTAATTGTATCGATATGGTCACGCGTATCGATATAGTATAAAAACCGTACTGATATGGTGGATCGATACGCCACGTCAGTGTATCAATACAGTAACCTGCTGGAGTTTAAATGGGGCATTAAATGGGTGTTTCACTTTAATTAAAACCCAATCTCTTTTTCCTCTCAAACCCTAGCCGTTTTTCACTATAAAAACTTTTTTTCTTTCTTTTTCTAAACTCCGAACATTTTAAGTTCAAATATCATGAGTTGTTACAACAATGGAAGCTTTTACCTTTTTTAAGTGTTCCCCCGATTATGTGTCGAAATCTTGTTTTGATTTTCTTTGCTAATGCCCGATGTATCCATGACCAAGCTAGAGAAAGTGTTATTGCCTTTGACTCCTATCTTATGGCCAAAAAGCTTCGAATTGATCAAACCGTTTTATGCAATGTTTTTGGGTTTGAAAACTTGGGAATTGATGATGAACACTCCTTGGGGCATTCTAAGCTAGGCTCCGTCACCGTCTTTAATGCTCATGACTGTATCCTCCATCTCATCATCTCTTGGTGGATTCGTCCTTCCGGTGGGAAATTCTCTACCATTCACCAAGTTGATGCGTTTTGGCTCCATTTTTCCGAGAGGGTAAGCGCACAATTTTTTTCCAAATTATGTTTGCCGACTTGGTTTATCTTGTCCAACACCGTCACACCGATCAAGTCAAGTCCATTTTCTATGGCACGGGTTTGAGCTTCTTATTCCATTCCTTGGAGATCGATTGTTCCTATAATGCCGCGAGCCTCTAGGCAAGCCCATTGACGAACACTCCCTCACTATAATTCTAAGTCTGTTTTAACCATCCAATATTTACCCTCGTTAAAGCTTCGATTGATATAATGCGAGCTTTGCCAAAGCAATGTCACGTTTATCTATCTTAGTTAAACGCGAAGAATAAGCTAGTGATATTCGCCGGTTGAGATATTGGTATTGACTTAGCTGGATTGTTCTAATAGGATTAGAAAACCTAGTGGTTAAAAGTTTTCGTTAATCATAAGATGATTTAAAGAACAAGAGTTGTTCGCCAAAAGATGAGGAATTACATGAGATGTAATTAGTGAGGTGTTACTTACCTAAATAACCATTTCCTAAAACACTGGCCAAAGTTGATTTAGGAATGGTGAAATACGGATCCTCACTCACTAGAAAAACTATCGAAACGTTTTTCCGAAATTAAAACTAGAGGGTTTTTAATTTTGAAGAAAATAGTGGGAGTAAATTTATTGTAAAGACCTATCTATAAATTTTAAAATTTAGTAAAACTTATGTAGCATATTTTCTTTGTTGTAGAATTAATGGCAAATAATACTCTATCTCTGCGATCTATCCTTGAGAAGGATAAGCTCAATGGCATAAACTTCCTTGACTGGTTCCGCAATTTGAGAATTGTTCTCAAACATGAAAAGAAGGAATATGTCATTGAAGAACATGTTCCTGATGAACCGGTTGCCACTACTTCCAGAGCTGACAAAGACAAGTTTAAGAAACACATGGATGACATGCTGGATGTCGGTTGTCTTATGCTTGCCTCCATGACCCCTGAGCTTCAGAAGCAACATGAGGACATGGTAGCTTATGATACGATTCAAAATCTCAAGGAGATTTATGAAGGGCAAGCTCGTTAAGAGAGGTACGAGACTTCTAAAGCTCTCTTTCAATGCAAGATGAGTGAGGGATCTCCCGTAGGAGCTCACGTCATCAAAACAATGGGCTACATCCAAACGTTGGAGAAGCTCGAGTTTTCGCTGAAAGATGAATTAGCTACTAATGTCATCCTGCAATCGTTTCTGGATAGTTTCAAGCAGTTCGTCCTTAATTTCGATATGAATGAAATTAACAAGATGCTGCCACAGTTGCTCGGCATGTTGAGAACTTTGAAATCAACCTAAAGAAGGTAGGACCTAAACCTGTTCTGATGGTCCGCAAGGGCAAGAAGAAAGGTAAATCGGCAGCAAAATCTAAAGGTGATGGTAAGACCAAAACCGATGGAAATGAGGCATTGAAACCTAAGATGGGAATCAAGAAGGATGGAAAATGTTTCCATTGCGGCAAGACCAGACATTGGAAGAGAAACTGCCCCACACACCTACAAGAAGTCAAGAAAGCAAAAATGAGTGAGGCATCAACCTCAGAGGCTTCTAAAGAGAAGGCATCAGAATAGACATGGACCTGCGAATGGAAATAAAGCAAGAGTTGCTACATCATCCATTAGGACATGTGTTTTTGCTTAAATAGATTTGTTTTAGTTTTTAAGATTATTATTTTGTGCCTAAGTTTTAGTTATCTTGTAAGGACAAGATATTTTAATTTTGAGATTATTTAAATAAATGTTATTCTTTTAATCTCTTATGGCACAACGAATCAATGATCTTTAAACTAATCAAATCAATAATATTTATAAGATAAATAAAGCAAATGACTAATCTCAAACTCATAAAAATTATTAAGGTAATTTGATGAGATCAAATTCAAGAATATTTAAAGTTTGATGAACTTTCAAAGAATATGGGATTGTCCTGTAATTAAATCCCACAAGTGGAACGAAAAAGTCTTTGAAAGAGAATCAAATATGTTAGACATATTTTGATTAAGAACAAGTCATTTTCGACTTCTTTACACACTAGAAAAACAACACTCATACTTAATCGTGTTTTTTTCGAAACGTCATATAAGATATGGACTAAGAATTGTTCTAGAATACCTTTGAAATTTTAAGGTTACTTACATGTTAAAATGTTTACAAAGTTCGAACCTTAAAAACTCCATTTGTTGTTTATCCTAACGAGAACAAAGCGTTTGTTTCTCAAACGAGAATTTATCTTGAAAAAGATTAACTCTCACAAAGGGATATTATTTCTTCAACTTTAACGAGAACAAAATATTTGTTGCTTAAACGATAGTTTATCTCGAAAGAGAATACTTATCACTACGGGATTTCATTTTTCAATGAGAACAAAATATTTGTTGCTCAAATGAGAGTTTCTCTCGAAAGAGATTACCTCTCACAAAAAGAAAAATGGAATTTGGAATGTGAAGAAATTGTAGACAACAAATTTATGAACCAAAGATTGAGAATGTTCCACAAATGATCAAGGAACATTGGAACAAAACACAACCATTGTGTTGATCCTTAAGAGAATACCATATACTTGAGAAATAATGAATTCTCACTATCCGTACATGGAAACACTCTTCTTTTCGGATCAAGATAAAGACTAGGTCTTATCAGAAGCAATGGTGAGCCCAAAATTCGAGAAATGGCTAAGAGCCATGAGATATTGTAAAACCTATGTTTGATTTTGATATAATTAAATCTTTAAGGATCAATTTGAAAAACTTAAAATTGTTTTTATAAGTCCCTTAATAAGTTTTAAATCACCACACTTTAAAACTGATTTGAAAAACTCAAACTCTAAAATATTTTCTAAAGTGTTCCAAGGCCAAACTATTGAAAAACGTCCAGGTGTATCGATACACTCCCAAGCGTATCGATACCTTTTTACCAAAGTTGGCTACTGTCGGAACTCGTATCGATACGCTCTTCACCTGTATCGATACGCCCCTGTGTAAAAGCCTAAAGAGTTTGAATGGCATTCCGATACGGCAAACTCTCGTATCGATACGGTTATAATAAATTTTTAAATCAAGTCGGTTTAAATATTTTGACTGTTGGTGTCAGTTGGTTGGTAACCAAATTTCAAATAGTCGTTGACCCGTATCAATACGCAAAACCCTCGTACTGATACGGAAATCGACAGTGAGTTTAGTTGAGAAAAAGGTATTGATACGGCCTTTACCGTTTCGATACCCCGTACCGATACGCTTACGCGCGTATCGATACCTCTTATTTATTGCATACAACGACTCTTTCTTTTCTGAGATAGGTATCGAAACACCTCCCCGCGTACCGATACGCATAGCTGCAGAAGTGCATTTATGGTGGTAAGAGAGGGTTCCAACGGCTCCATTTATGTTCCCAACCACCCAAACGGCTAGAAATCAATGAGGAGGTATAAAAGAGACATCCAAAAGCTCCAGCAACAACTATTGATCATCAAGAAAACATCTATACATCAAATCCAAGCAATTGTGCAAAAATCCCATATTGTCTAGAAACCCCAATTGTAATTTTCATTCTTATCTTGTTCAATTGGGTTGAGTGCTTGTAATTGGGCTACAATTTGTATTGAGAGATACTCTATTAGCCAACAAATTCTTTGTTACCTTGTTGTGAGGATTGGGTTAAATTTTGGGTAGAAAATTTAACCGAAATTGTAAGGGTTGCCTCCTTAGCCTAGAAAAGGGGAAGAGCAATTAGTGGAATTGTTGCAAATCCTTAGTGAAGCTAAGGTAGTGGATGTACAGTTCATTTGGAACTTGAACCACTCTAAAATCCCTTGTCAATCTTTTTAATTTGCAATTTCCACCACACAAACTTTAAATTTCCAATTCACCCCCCTCTTGGTTCATATCGATCTTTCGATCCACTCAACAGATATGAAATGGAATCCATGTCTAAAACCAAGTATAGACTTTGGTTACCTAAAAGGGTAAAACCTAAGAGGTATGGATGAGTTTTTCAAAAAGGAAAAACTGACATGGATGATAAAACATACAAAGGATGATTCGTCGCTAAAAGTTTTCGACAAACTTCATAGTATAGACTATGATAAAGCATATTCCTTGAAGCTATGTTTAATCCATATTAATCTCACTTGCAAGTAGTTACATACCATGATTATGGAATCAAATAAAGGAATGTCAAAACCGTTTTCCTAAGGGAAAACTTGAAATAGATATGTACATGACACATCCAGAAGGTTTTGTCACTCCAGTAAACACTTGGAAGGTATGTAAGCTACAAAGGTCTATCCGTAGACTAAGGCAAGCTTCTCGAAGTTGGGATATTCGTTTCAGAAGATACAATCAAAAGGTTTGGTTTATCTAGAAACAAAGAGGAGTCTTGTTTTCAAAAGAGCTAGTGGGAGCATTGTTACTTTCCTAAGTATTGTATGTAGATGACATATTCATCAAAAGGAACTAAAGATCGCAATCCGTTTTGCATTAATAAAAGATACTGCGAGTTAGATACATGAGACAGTATCTAACTCTACAATATAGGCTGAATGTATTACATAATGATGTTTGGATCTAAAGGGTTCACTTCTGATCTAAGGGTTGTTCCCAGCATATTAGATGCTACATAACTCTGTTATGATGGAACCTTTGCATAAGCAAATAAAACCCAGATCTCATCAATAAATCCAAACATATTCTAAAGTGCTTACATCTTGGAGATGTGAAAGTATGCAACATACGCACAAAGTTGATAACTTTGTCAACTCCCTGACAAAGCTTTTGACACATCATAAGCATGTCAGTTACACTAAGCCATATCGTATTAGATACGAGAATGATTGGTCTTAGTGCTAGTGGGAGATTGTTGGAGTATGCCCAAAGACCAATCATATGATGATTGAATAGACATACTATTTTACTATATTTATCAAGTAATGGCATTGCCGTTATTATCATTTGGTATGTTTCAGTGCATCAAACTAACCATTGGATAATAATGTCCATACAATAATACGATTATTGTTAAATAGGATCCTTAGTCGAATATTATTACGGGTATGGACAGTGATAATATATAAAGACTAATATGTGGTTGATTGATAACAAGTGTTGTCATTGACATAGAGATGTCAAAATCAACACATAAGTATTTGTTAGAGAACAACATACTAGATTGACCCGCTATGAGCATGTTTCTTGGGTAATTATGTGACAGTCACAACATTGCTCATGATAAACATATGTATAATCCTCTGACTTGAGATCAACATGATTTCAACATAAAGATTTACGTATTTTGACATAGTCAAACATATGTCGTAACTAACTACATTATAAAGACTGATGACTGGATACGTGATGACCTATGTAGTGAAATATGGTTGATCAAGAAAGGATTTGTCCCTCCTACATAATGGGAGTAATTTCTTCGGCCACTTGATTGAGTGAGATTAGAAAATGCATGGCCATGCTCGAATATTATGATATGAGATATCATAGAGATTCGTTTATCATAATCTACTGAAGACATCAAGAAGCACTAGATGGACAACGCAAGTGTGACTAACCCATGACTTGTGTTCATATAAGATATAAAGGACAAAAGGATGAAATACATAAAGGAAGTTTATTCAGGAATTAGGAAAGTCAAACCATGACTTCATGCAACTTAGGTAGCAATGATGTATTGCTAGATGCCACTCATTGTTTGTAAAATTAGAACAGTTCTAATTTTGCTGCTAACGTTGCATGAACCTACAAGGGTCACACCCTTCGAATGAAACGAACCAAAAAATTGGAATCCATACTCCCTATTTTAGGGAGGTTGCCGAAAATCCCCTATGCGATAGGGGAAATCGGCAACTCCCTTAAATGGGAATAATATTGGATAAATATTGTATTTATCAAATATTATTTAGAGTATGGAAAATATTTAGAGACTTAAATATTATAGAATAAAATTATAGAAATTTAAATATATATTTGGAATTTATATAATGTATATTTAATTCCAAGTTTATTTAGAATTAGATTCTACATAATTACAAATATATATTTAAACATATTTAAATCCAAGTAAAGATAGAATGAGATTCTATATAATATATATATATATATATTTGGATTAAATATAATTTATATTTAAATCCATGTTTTATGTAGAATAAGATTCTACATAATTAAATATATATATATATATATTTCATTTAATATTATTAAATATAATATATATTTAATATAAACCAATTTCAAGTAGAATTAGATTCTATGAATTTTGGTTGAACTTGGATTTAAGGAATTCAACTAGAATTAAGTCTCTGAATACTATTTAAAAGGACAAGGGCTAGCAACCAAATCATCCCTATTCCTCCTTGCAAATTTCGACATATCCCTAGGAATTCCCCTCTGGAATTTTCGACAAGTCCCAGATTTCTTCTGAGAAGCTGTTCGATATTTTTTGGTGTTCCTCTTGCCCCCTGGAAAATAACTGGCGATTTCCTAGTTCGAATCCAAGTCCCGGTAGAACCCCTGGTCGATTTCAGACTCCCTCAGGAATCCCTGGAGGGATTTCGACTTCTCCCTGGAAGGTGTTCAAACCTGTCGAAATTTATCCCTAAGTGTTAGGGAGGCAGAAACTTTGTTCGTTTTGTTCGGGTGGACTCCGTAGAGGTCGTTGTGAACCTGTGACGATTCCGGTTTTACTTGACGTGGTTATTCTGACATACCGTCGGTTTTCCAATTTCCAGTGTTTTAAAAGGTAACTCTTCATTTTTCACCCCGGATTCGTTCATGTACATGGATCCTGGCTGGATTACGTCTGATTTATTTTTCCGCTGTGCCACGGAGCGTGCCAACGTGACCCAACAAACATATCATCTCATTACATATCATATTAGAATTTCTTTTTTATGCACCTTTATGTTTGGAACCCTATACTTTGATTTTGTTCTTAGGATTAAGTTTGGATTTAAGTTTGAAGTTATTTTGAACTATTATTGCTTTGGATTTTATTTTGAATTTTAATGCTATTTTATATAGCTTTAATTATTCTTTGTTTATACTTTGTGCTTCATTGCAATATCTTGCCTACATCATTGAATATTTGCATTGATTTTGATCTAACAAAAAGGGGAGAAGTGTAAACCTTAAATTTTTTTTGAAAACCAATCTTAATTAAGGGGGAGTAAACCTTCCAAAGTTTTCAAAATATACTACACCAAATCTGGTATATAGCGACGCTTTTCGTGGTGTTTTAGGAACAAACTCCGCTATAGAATGATATATGGCGGTGTTTTATTACAAACACCACTATAACTTAAACTTTAGTGGCGTTTGTGATACAAACGCCGCAATAGGTGTGTGTTCTAGTGGCGTTTTGCTACAAACGCCACAATAGGTGTATGTATGGTGGCCTATTGTAAAAAATGCCGCAAAATTTTCATTCTTTGGTGGCATTTTTTTTCTTCTAAAAATGCCGCAATAATTGTACTTTTGGTGGCGTTTGTAAAAAAAACGTCACAGTAGGTTAAAATGACGTTTCATTTTGAGTTTAATACCCCCTCTCAAACATTCCCCTTACCATGCTATCCTCAAATCAAATTACCCAAAATCCCTAATGTTTACAACGATCACTCCTCTGCCTCCCTTCATCCAATCCAGCATCAGTCCTCCGCCTTAGTTTTTTAAGCTTTTCTTGGGTTGGATCTTGATTCACTCGTCGATTTTCTGTATATTGTTTTTAGGGAAACTGAATCATGGATTCTCTGTGAATGATCTCTCACCTGTTGAAAGAAGGAAAGGAGTTGAAGCAAAATGTTGCTTATTTTTCTTGCAAGTGTTGTCGGTTGGTGTATTGAATGGGTATCCCTCTAAATCACCCTTCATTTATGTATTCATTTATCTAGATGGATGGATTGTGTGTGTGTGTGTGTGTGGCTACATGCTGCAAGTAAACAAGCTTCTGCATTTCTGCTTCCGACTTTTGTGTTTAAAAGCCATTTTAAGTGTAGTTCTCTGTGTTGGTCTTATGCCAATTTGTAAGGAAATATTGGAATGATTCTCACTTAATAGAAGAACATGATATTGAGAAATGATTAGTTTATTAATGCTGCAGCTGATTCGTCAAAAACTTATTTCTGTTTCAAGAAGCAGATAAACTAGGATTTATAATCTCGTACACGTTATACTTGGATATTCTTTTTCCACCACTTTCTGTGTAAAAACTGATCTGCCTTTCTATTTTATTTGTTTCATAGGAAAGGAACATTAGTCATGTACCTCGCCTTGACACCTGCTTGTGCATGTTGTTGTCAACTACCCCATTTGTGGTGCCCAATATTGTTGGAATATCACTTGTAGACTGCGTCCAAATCTTCTCTTTACATGTCTTGGTGCGTTTTATTCTCTGTTTTTGCGATCCATGTTTTTTAATGGCTTATATGTGAATATTCTTGTGTATCATATGAATTGAAGCAAGTTCGATGGGCAAATTTTTGAGCAAGTTTGCTGAAAAAATCCCATGTTGCACATAATTGATGTATGGATTTCCCTCAGTTTCTGTAGAATAGGTAGGTCTGAAACCGATGGTACGTTAATTTTTCCCCTCTGAATGTGGATTATAATTTTTTGCCTATTGTCATTTTGGTCTTTTGTGGTTAAAAATTGGGATTTTTTGTGTTTGTTTCATTCTACTAGTATCTAATATGATAATAAAATTATGAGTATAGAAACATTCACATTTAACTTTCCAAAAGGATTAGCTCTGTAAATCTACTTTCAAGTACAGGTAATATTTGGACAAATTCATCTAACCATTAGATTGTACAATTTTATTCTGCAAATAAAGTGGATAGATGAGAACTGAAAGAAAACTACGAGTAAATTTAATAGTTTAGTTCTGTAAATGTCAAAAGTTTTATTGAACTTTTAGGGAACTAAAAGTCCTTAAGTGGAAATTAGAAAGCAGTCAATGCACCCATCATTTGTTTTATGCTACATCTCACTCAAGCTCTGCGTAATTTCAGATTGGGACTGATTTCGAAGATTTTAAGTGCTCCTGGTTGGTGGTTAAAGCATTGGAAATTTGCAATGAGGAGCAAAAGAAAGTTTTATATGTAAGAATGGTTACTAGGGGTTCGATATTATTCAGGTTTTCTTCTTGAGATCTCCAACTTTTGCTCACGTTGCCGCTGATCCCTAGATTAGATTGTTGTTGGCTTAAAATGTTAACTTGTTGTTTTAGTTTCTCTTACATTGTATATATTCCAAGTTTATATACTTTTTGTACATCTAAATTTTGGTCTTTTTACATTTCAGATTTAAGAATTCAATTTTAATTGTCAATGGTGTAAAATTGTTCTACTATGTCATTTTAAAATAAAAAATAGTAATTTGTAACAAAAATAGTAATTGTCAAAGGGCAAATTCGTGGCGTTTTTGGCAAAAGTGCCACTAAATATCGCAATATATAGCGCAGTTTGCGGAAAAATGTCACTATATCCCATCACTTTTTGCGGCATTTTCAAAAAAAAATGCCATTATAACTCAATATTTAGCGGCATTTTGAAAATCAAACGCCACTAAAGATAGGGTTTGTAGCGGCATTTTTAAAATCAAATACCATTAAAGATAGGGTTTGTAGCGGCATTTGGAAACTCAAACGCCACTAAAGACAGGGTATTTCGCAGCGTTTTGTATATCAAACACCACTAAAAATAGGGTATTTAGCGACTTTTTGAATATCAAACGCCGCAATAGAACTCGACCTTTTGCGGCATTTTAGGTTCACAAGCGCCGCTAACTATTGTGGCGCTCGATCTAGCGGCACTTCTTGCGGGGCTTTTTCTAGCACCGAAAGGGTTTTTAGCTGCGCTTAAAACGCCTCTAAAGAGCAAAAAATGCCGCTAAAAACCTGGTTTGCTGTAGTGATACTTAAAATTTTACTTTGGTTTTGTTATATCAAAAATGGGAGATTGTAAAACCTAACTTGATTTTGATATAACAAAGTGTCTAAGGACCTTTTTGTAAAAGTAAATAATTTTTTTAAGTATTTTAAAATCTCACAAATTGACAAGCAAACTTGAACCAAAATGATTCTAAGTCAAATAATTTGTTCAAACAAAATTTTTCTATGTGTTATAGCCCAAAACCAACTTGTACACCAAGGAGTATCGATACGCTATAGCCGTATCGATACGGTTTTTAGGTTATGGAATTTTAATCGACAAAAGCGTACCGATACGGTTATACCGTATCAATACAGTATTTTACCTTGGCTTAACTTTAAGGCATAACGTACTGATACGGTAGTACCCATATCGATATAGTTTTTAGGTTCTAAAATTTTAATCGATAAAAGCGTATCGATACGATTATACCCGTATCGATACACTATTTTACCTGGGTTTAACTTTAAGGCATAGCGTACCGATACGATAGTCCCCATATCGATATGGTTTGATCTGATTCAATAAATCTTTACATTTAAAGTTTTTGACGGTTGCTTGTCATTTATGATTTTAGCAAAATTTAAACGGTCGTTAGACCGTATTGATACGCCCATATAGCGTATCGATACACATTTTACAAAAGTTTTCCTCAGGATTTCAGTGAGCAAAATTCGTATCGATACGATCATAGAGTATCGGTACGCCCCTATTTTTACACTATACCAATACTGATATGCCCATACGAGTATCGATACGTCCCTCTTAAATGTGCACAACGACTCTTTCTGTTTTGAGACAGGTATTGATACGGTTGTTCGAGTACCAATACGGTATGTTGCATAAGTGCATTTATTGCGGGGGAAATGAAGCCCAACGGCTCTATTGATGATCTCAACCACCAGAACGACTAGAAATCAATGCAAGGGTATATAAACAAGCCTAAAACGCTACATCAACACCTATTGAACAAACTTGCAACAATAAAAACTCATATCCAAACCCTAGAGCTCTTAAAGTCAAATCCTTGTACTCCACTTGTTTAATCCTCAATTGTATTATCTTGTTTCAAGTTTGGGGAGTGTTTAAGTGTAATTGGGCAACTTTCAACCTAGTGAGAGGCATTATTCAGATTGTCAAACTTCTTTGTATTTGAGAGAGTCTTGATTAATCATTGGGGAGAAAAATTAATCGATTTGTAAGTTTTCCTCTTAATCCGAGAAAAGATGACGAATTTCTAGTGAAATTGGTTGAAAATCCTTAGTGGGAGCTAAGGCAGTGGATGTAGAGCTTGTTCTAAGCTTGAACCACTATAAATTTCCTTGTCTTGAATTTTTCATTTTTCAATTTGCTCCTTCCGATTTTAAAAAGCCAATTCAACCCCCTCTTGGCCATATTCGATTTGATTGATCAACTTAACACAAACAAAAAGATCAAGAGAAAAAAGTTTGAATTCTTGTATTCTTAGTTTTCTCTTGTATATAGTGTTTGGGGGCTTAATTGTGCAAATATCCAACCTTGTGAGGATTGTTCTTTGTTTGCTTTATTTGTATTTCTCTTTTGAGAGATGTTTAAACTTAAGATTTTAGGTAGAAATCTTAATGGGGATTTCTTGGGATTTTGGGTATAAATGTAACACCCCTAAATTATTAAAGCTAATAAAAAATAATAAAAAAATGGGAAATAGCAACCAAGGGGGATTGAAAACATGACCCATGGTTGTATAAGCTTGTGTCTTAACCAACTGGGTTAAGATTATTTTTGGTTTTAATCTACTCCAATATTATTTTAATCCATTCCTTGTATTATTACTGGGAATAAAATAAATAATAATATAATATAATCCAACCACCCATTTCTTTCAAATTAAATGCCCATTCTGGAAATATCCAGAACTAAAATTGTCGACCATTTACCTCTCACCAACTCTTATCACCGGTCACCATTTGATCTCTGTCACCATTCTGTTGTGACCATCACCGCCACCACCATCTTGTCCGCCGTCACACCTCGAACTCAACCCTTACCGTCACTCGCAGTTTCATATCGTCAATTGTCGTAGAGAACGGCTCAAAGGTTCGATGAGAAACCAATCGTCTTCTCATCTATTTGTAGCGTTTCTAGACACCTCGACCGTCCGTTTGTCGCTCCGCCACCATCAGCGAGTTCCTCAGGCTGAGACAAACAAAACCTTGCCCGTCGATCGTCCGTCCGTTTCCATTTGAAGACTTGCCAGAGCTTCGATGTTTCTAACCTCTTTTCTTTATTTTTGGGTACTAGAGACTCTCTCAACCGTGCATCAGCCCAACCCAGTTCCTCTTGATTCGAGAGACCGCGTGATCTCGTTGTGACTCTTTCTAGCACATCATTAGAGCGTAATACGGGTGCTCAGTAGGCCATCTGACATATCTGATCTTTTTAGGTGTCTTCATTGTGTGCTATATAAATGTTTTAAATGTTTTGTCCGAACTGATCATGTGCGCATGACTGAGATTTTTCTAACTTTGCAAAACATAGCATGTTTCTTGATTTTAAGCATGATTATTTTCATCTGTCTAATTTATGCCTAAATACCTGATTTATTAACATGCTCTCTAGTTACTATTTCCCTAAAAATAATTGTTTGCTTTATATCTATTGCCATTACTACTTATTACTGAATATTATTAATACAATTTAAACTATTTTACTAGGGGCACTTGAGATAATATATGAAGTCTCTGTTGGTTCAGCCCTGATCCGGCTGGTAACTCTGCATGTATTTGGTTCATATGCTTTGGATAGGGTAATTGCACCTGGACCTATGGTATCCCCTTAGGATGGCACCTACGCCCCATGGGCCTGGGTTAACGCCTTTATAGATGCAGTTCTAGAGAATTGCATACTGGAGTTCGGTTAGAGGGTAGCTGGGTTTTACATGAAACTTTGGTTGCCCTTATAACATGTCTTATTGGTGTAATTTATTTGTATATCCGAACTATTTGAATGTTTTATTCTGCACTTAATGGAACACACTAAGCTCCCTAGCTCACTCTCTAAATTTTCTCCCTTACAGATATTTTGGATAGGCTACAATATACTTGGCATTCGGAGGATTAACACATTTAGTACTCTACTAGTTTGTAATGTTTATATCCACCATTTTGTTCTTTTAGGGTGACATATGCCTATATTTTGGGATGTATGGAGATTTATGTTACGGGTATTTATCGCTATATTAGATATGGCTTATTTTGTAACTATCATTTTATATTTTTATATATATGATTTCATCATCCTATATCGGTTTACGCAAATATGTTTTCAAATTATATGCTTGAATTTTCGACATGTTTTCTACATGGATATTAAAGTTGAGATGTGCCCTGTTAGACTTGGTCATTTCGCATAGGCCGGTCTAGGGGGTTACAATAAATCTCAAGAGAATTTGTAAGGTTAAACCTTGTCTTTAAAAGTTTAAATTCAAGTTTAGTGAATTTGGAAAAAATTCTTAGTGGTGGTAAGCTAAGGTAATTGATGCTGACATGGTTTATAAGTTGAACCACTATAAATTGTTGTGTCAATTTTTTTAATTTTTGTTTGCTTTCACCAAATTACTTCAAATCCAATTCACCCCTTTTGGCGTTTTTTGGTTGATCGATTCGAGCCCAACGAACTATGAAAAAGGTTTCATTCAAGCCATTGATCGTTAATTATTGACAAAATTGTTGATGCGTCCGTTAAGCAAATTTGTATAATTATACAAAGTTGCTTAACTGTCACATCAGTAATTCTGTAAAAAGTTTAGTTGTTTAATAGTCAATGGCTTAAGTGAAACCATTTTAATATGAAGTCATTTTAATAGTTTAGTTTTTTAATTGACAAAATTCATAATTATGTAGTCAAAACAGAATCAAATTAATAGTTTAATAGCCTTGGATGTAGCTTACCCTTGAAATTAATTATACCCACAACAATACCTTGGATCTCCATCTTTTCAATTGAGCATTAGTTTTAAAAAGTGTTTAAATAACCTTATATTTTTTTACTCATTTACTAATTGGGACTATGACCCACAAAAAAAATTCGCCGTTACTGAAACTTTAAGGTGTCAAGTAGGGTGTAAAAATTTTGACCCGACCAATCCGTTGATTCGATTAAAAAATTTAAATATTCAATCCCATTTTTATTTTTGGATCAAATATTCGATTTAATTTTTTATTTTTCGAATCAGTTACGGATCAGAATATTTCAAGTTTCAAATTATCTAAAAGTGTCATAAATGTGAATCTTGTTATATTTGGAATTTTGTTGGTTGTTATATTAAAAAATTTGAATTTTTATAGATATGACCGTCAAATCTGAAAAGATAGTTAAATGAAATTATATATTCAGATAATCGAATATCTGAATATTCAATATGAATAATCAAAAATTCATTTTTTTTCAAATCAGATATGGATCAGTATTTTATCGATTTGAAAGTTTGAATATCTAATTTTTCAGATCAGATCAAATTCGATATCTAAAAATGCACATATCAAATTGCATATAAATATTTTTTTGAAACAAGTTACATATAAATATTAATCGATGATTAATGTACAAAGAAACTAAATAAAAAGTCAAAGAATTAGGTTGTATAACTTTTTTTTATTAAATTAGGTTGTATAACTTTTATATCATCGCTCAGGATCATTTGATTTGTCAGAAATTTGTAACATTTTAAAATATATGAAACGAGGGCTATTTTATTACGAATTATATATCATTTAATATTGTAATCACTAATTTTATACGAAGTATTAGACCCAATTTTATTTCATTTTATTATATTTATTTGTTATTCTTGTTATTATATTTTATTACATTATTATTATTATTATAACAAACAAATATTAAAAATAATAATGAGTAACAGTCCATTATCATTATACGAGTTCATTTACATTAAAACTTAAAACCCAAAATGTAATACAAGGTGGCCCGATAAGGCCAATTAAATAAACTCTAAACCGAATCTAACATCAAAAACTCTAATGCTATATGTTCTATTTCGTGCGGCCCTTTATTGACCGTCAGATCTGGAGGATGATCGTACGACTGGGATGAAGCCACACCCAGGCCACTTGGATTACCACTCCCGCGTGCAGGACACCGCGCCGAGACTCTTCATCTTCCGCGTGGTTTGCACGCGCCCGACCCACCAGCTTCCACGTTGGTGTATGAAGGAGAAATTATTACTTGGTTTCAGACCACCACGTCATCCATGGTCCTCATCTACTAAAAATCAACCATATAACTTTTTTTTCATGTCACTACGTAACCACCCACTCCCTATTTATATGGCTTAAAAAGATGAAGATTCATCTTTGAAAAAATGACATGGATCATATAAAAGCCTTAGGGTTAGGAATTTACCTCTTGCGGTTTCGTTTCCCTTTCGTCCAAGGGATCTTCCCGATGAAGGACGAGTTTCCTCTCGCGATAAACTTCCTCTGGTTTCCTTCAGAAGAGTGAACCGGCTAAAGGGGAAGGGATATTATGGACTTCAAAGAAATTTCTTTTAAATTGATTTTTAAAATAGAGGTATTTGGGTTTTGGTTACTGTTTTTCAAAGGATTTTGAAAGAGAGAGGGGACTTATTTTGAAAATCCTTCTTCGGATTTGGTGCAACACTCCTTGACCGGCTTAGGAGATATACCGAGTTAATGAGCATTACTATTAAACAACAAACCAACAAACAAGGTTGGACTTACATTAAAGTCAAGAAGGGTTTAAGGCCAATCATTCGATTTGAGGCACAAGACTAGTATATTTTCAAGAAATAACTTGGGTTTAGCTATTAAACATCTTATTATCTCATTAATATGATAAATCTAAGTTAGGCAAATTACATTTCATTCGAAAGTGAGTAAACACGTAACTTAAACATCAAGCAATTCATTAGACCAAGTTAACATACTAAATCATTGTTCGAAACATCATCTATAATGGTTCATTTCAATGTTATCACATTCCATGATACTTTTTAAACAATATAAGAAAAGTTCAATTACTTCCATTACACTAAATTACTAGACTTAGTGGTTCTCAAATTAAACATAATAATGATTTTCTTGGAGCTTCAGTTTTCGTGGACAACGTCAGCAAAAGGATCCATTTCTCAACCCTTGGAGAGGCCTTCAGGCCATATGGAACAGTCACATATGTGTTCGTTGCAACAAAAAATCAGAGGAGAAAAGCAAGCCCTACTACTTTCGCGTTTGTTAGATTTTGTAGCTGGGCCGAAGCAAACAAAGCTGTTGAGTTGGGACATGGAAGAATGATGGACGAGTTCAGGATCAGAGTCTTCATCGCAAAGGAGAACAACAACAAACCGGTGAAGGAACGACCTGTGTGCTCCAACAGTGGGGAGGGTAGTTATAGACCGGAGGTGAAGCGTTGTAGGAAGCAGCTTTGGAATTTTACAGATGGCAGATCGTCCAAACAAGCCCTAACAGGAAAAGTTATCGCAGATCATCATAGTGATCCCCATGTGGTGCAGCCGGCGCAGGTGGATAACCAAAGTGGCAACCTAAACCTTAGAGTTTCCATTACGGAGAACGTCGAGGAAGCTTATGCACTTCAACAACATGGCTTAATCACAATCCATAAAGGGGAGCTGCTGTGGAGAAATCGTGCCTGGTTGCGCAGATTAAAAGCATGTGCAACGCAGAGTTCATTGAAGAACTATTTGCTTCCGATGGTATTCTTGTTAAAGTCAGCCCATGGTGTGGGTTACTTGCGATGTTACAATTTCAATCAGAGGAAGACATGCAGTACACGTGGAGTAAAAGAGACGAATTGCTCTTGCATTGGTTCGACGAAGTGGAGCTGTTAGTCGGTTTTGAAGGAAAAAGACAGGTGAAAACTTGGGTGGTTTTAAGGGATGTCCCATTGAAGATATGGAGCCTATCTTTCTTCTCCGAACTGGGAAATTGTGGGGGAAGGTTGTACGATTCGACGAGGATACCGTCAATCGTAACCGGTTCGATGAAGCCCGTAAGTTACTGTCAGTTCAATCTGTGTCCCTTATTCCGGACAGAGTCTCGATCGCCATTGATGACAGTGTCCAGGTTATTACCATCAAAACCAAAGAGTATGAGGAAGACCGGAGGTTCATCGACGGTCAATCTCCGTTCGAGGGACTAGTTGAGATACCGAACGTCTCTTCAGTATCCGCACCACGCATTTATGAAGGTTTTAATGAGAGACAAGATTCAGAGGAATGTCAGCCCATGCTAGAGGATGTTGGTGTTTCTGCAAGTGGGATCCAGTGTCGGCACAGCAACTTTAGTGCCTCCAGCTCTTTTGAATCACCGCCAAACAATAGTGCTGATGGGCTCGTAGACGTTCCAATCTTATCTGATAATGGGGCCCTTTTAAATAATCTGGCTATTAATGTGGATCAAGTCACAGCGGGCCAACTCTCCAAAGCCCATAGTGCCGGATCACACAGTACCGAGAGTCTAACTCTTCAAGAGGTTCCCATATCTATAGCGAATGGGCCTGGCCAACCGGCCTTCAAAAGTCTAACCCTTCCTCACCGCTTAATTCTGTTCACTCAATCGACGTTGGATTGTTTCCAGTCAAAGGGAAGAATTTTTCCATGGTCAGAGCCGGTATTGATAAAATTAATTGGTGGGTCAATTCTGGCAAGAGTCGAAAGTATGCTAGTTCCAGACGAGCTAGCAAATCATTGAGGAAATCACAATCCAAGCATTCGGTTGTAGATGCTGAGGGGTCATTCGACACTTCCCAGCCAGCTTCAGTCACAAATAACCCCTTGCATGTTGAGGCTCGGGCTGAAGCAGCCACGACGGTGGCACTTGGGGCACAATTGGGCATTACTTTTGATGAAAAGGAGGAGATAGTAGAAGGGAGAATCGCCGACAAGAAGTTGGAGGACCGAAACGCATAAACAGGTTCGGAGTATCAGACGTGTGTTTTGTTTTTTTATCTCATGAATTTGTATATACTAAGCTGGAATGTAAGAGGATTGTGTAAGAGTGAAAAAATCCGCACCGTTAAAAATGTGCAGAATAAATCGAAAGTCCACGTGGTGTTTCTTCAGGAAACAAAAATAGACGCTGTAAGAATTTGACTTTACAATCGGTTAAAAGGAAACAAGCTTGAAAATATAGAAGCTGTGGGTGCCGAGGGTGCGGCGGGAGGTTTGGTCAGTCTGTGGGATCCAAATTTCTTCACTCTAGGGATCAAAGTTTGTTTTCGCAGAATCGTTGTCCTGGTAGGTTCACTCGTTCACAATAATAGTCAGTCTATGGGAATTCCTCGAAGACATAATAGTCACGATGGGAGTTCCGGTAGTAGTGGGTGGCGACTTTAACGCCGTAAGAACTTCTAAGGAAAAATGGGGCGCTTCGGATGCATCATCTTCTATGGGAGATTTTAATAATTTTATCAACAACTGCAGCCTTGTCGATTTGGAAATGGAGGATGGGAAATTCACCTGGTTTAGAGGGGGCACGTCAACGGCAGCAAGCAGATTAGATAGGTTACTCTTTTCGCCAGAGATCATGGCAAAATGTTCGAACCTCCGCCAAAAGTGTCTTCCCCGCAGTGTATCCGACCATAATCCAGTGTTAGTCGAGGAGGTAACTTTTTCCAGAGGTCCCCAACCATTCAAGTGGTTCTCCAATTGGGCAGATGACTTAACGTATGTTGACTTAGTGAAATCTATTATGGAAAAGAAAAGAGGGATTAAATTACCGAGTCTGCTTCGAATTATGAAGAAGGAATCAAGGTTGTGGGAGAAAAATTGCAGGAGCAACGAGTCCACTTCCATTTCTGATCTGGAAAACTTAATCGATGTTCTGGAAAAGAAAACCTTTGTAGAGGGTCACTCTAACGAAACTTGGGCAGAAATCAGGAGACTAAAAGTCGAATTATGGAGAAGACTGAGAAATGAAGAAAGAGCGTGGATTCATAAATCCAGAGTGAATTGGTGCAGGGCTGGTGACAGGAACACCAAATTTTTTCACTTAATGGCTTCAGTTAGAAGGAACACTAATTCAATTTCCAGACTCAAAGTCGGGAACGCAGAACTTCGTGACCCCAAGGATATCGCAGGAGCTTTTGAAAACCATTTCAAGAACAGTTACAATGCAAGCAATACCTTCCCAATAAAAAGCTTTGATATCGACCTCAAGAAAATTGATACTGAGTCGGCTGCCCTACTGGATAAGAAATTCACGGAGGAGAAAGTTTGGGGTGCCATTGAATCCGCGAATGGTTCAAAAGCGCCGGGTCCCGACGGGTTCAACATGGAATTTTTTAAGAGATTTTGGGGACTGCTGAAAAAAGATGTGATGAAGGTCTTCAACAACTTCTATAAAGGAAAGGCTTTCGATACTTCGATCAATCATGCTTTCATTACGCCCATCCCAAAGAAAGCATCTCCTTTGGAGCTTAATGATTTCAGACCCATCTCCCTTGTGGGTAGTCTCTACAAAATATTAGCTCGTGTCCTTTCAAGAAGATTATCTCGGTGCATCTCGGAGGTGGTTGGCGAGAGTCAATTCGCCTTCACCCCAGGCAAACAGATTGCTGACTGTGCACTCATCGCAAACGAGATCATTGACGACGCAAAGCAAAGGAAGAATGATGTGGTATTCTTTAAGGCCGATTTCAAAAAGGCTTATGATACGATAGATTGGAGGTTCCTAAATTTGGTGATGGAAAAAATGGGCTTCAGCGAAAAATGGAGGCAGTGGATTAATGTCTGTATTTCGACGGCTTCTCTATCAGTGCTAGTCAATGGTTCGCCCACGAATTGGTTCACAATAAAAAGGGGGTTGCGTCAAGGCTGCCCATTATCGCCACTCTTATTCAATCTGGTGGGGGAGGCACTTAGTGCAATTATGAAGAAAGCAGTGAGTCTTGAGTTAATAAAAAATGTTCAGGTTGGCAGCAATGGTACCTCTATCAGCCACATTCAATTCGCCGATGACCTGATTGTCTTTAGTAAAGCAGAGGAGACCGCTTCGCAATGTGAAACGACTACTCCGTGTCTTCGAATTTGCTGCTGGGCTGTCTCTCAACGCCCAGACAACTAAACTGTATGGTATAAACGTGGGATCCGATCAGATTATTGGCTTGAGTAGAACAATTCACGTAAGCTGGGGCAGCCTTCCAACCGAGTATCTTGGATTACCATTGGGTGTTCATCGAAATACCACGGATATTTGGTCGCCGATCATCTCTAAAATGCAGAAAAAACTCGAGACTTGGAAAGGGAAACTCCTATCTTTAGTAGGCCTAATCACACTAGTTAAAGCCTTGCTGAATAATCTCTCGGTGTATTTTCTTTTGTTGTTCCTAATGCCTGAGGGAGTTGCAAAAAAAGTTAATAGCCTGATCGCCAACTTCATCTGGGGGCAAGCGATGGTAGAAAAATCAACTGGATCAAGTGGGATCATTTATGCACACCAATGAGAAAGGGTGGAATTGGTTTGGTCGATGTAAGAACCAGAAACGTGTCGTTTCTCAACAAATGGAACTGGAGATACGGCTGCGATAAGGGGAAACTTTGGAGGAGAATAGTCGATGCGAAGTATGGCTATAACCAGAACGCACTAGTTCCGAGCAGCGACATTAAACAAAATAAATCTTGGGTGTGGAAAAACATAACCAAACCTCTCTCAAACGGTGAGGATTCTTTCACAAAAAACATGAAGCTGATTTGTGGTGATGGTAAATCAATCGAATTCTGGATGGATCCTTGGACTGAAGTTCGCTCGCTCAAAGAGGAGTTCCCACGACTGTTTTCGATTGCTGTGAAAAAATCTGGAAAAATTTGCGAGTTCGGATGCAAGGTCCAGAACTCTTGGTCCTGGAAAATTGAACTAAGAAGGAAGCTGTTTGCGTGGGAAGAACAATCTTGGAGCAGACTTTTGAATATTTTAAATAAAGCATCGCGATCGTCATTTGAGTTGGATACATTAAGATGGCAAGGTAGCTCGAATGGCTACTACACGCCTAAGGCATACTGTGCAGCGAATGAAAACCAGGTTATTCCCTTACCTTTCAACTGGAATTTAGTTTGGGCAAAGCTTGCCCCCCTAATGTTGAAACGTTTCTGTGGAGGGTAATGCACATGAGGATCCCCACTTTCGATAAACTCAGTAAAAGAGGTGTTCACAAATCCCCAACAAACCTGTGTGTCTTGTGCGGGAAAGAATCCAAATCGATAAACCACCTATTCTGTCAGTGTGAGTTCTCTTGGAAAATTTGGCAGCGTAGCTGCAACATGTGGAACCTGATGTTCATCATGCCCGCTGATGTACGATCGCTTGTTCAAATCTGGTTCGAGCTGTCGTCCGTGTTTCAGTCTGCTCAGGTACGGGCTCTGATCTTGTTTGGCTGCGTATGGACCATATGGCTTTGCCGAAACGAAACCATATTCAAGAACAAAAGGTTTACGGTAGAGGCTGTGTTTGAGCTAGTGATGCTTCGTGTGGGATTCTGGTGCGTGAGCAAATGGCCCGAAACCTTCTCCTCTATGGCTGAATTTGTGGGAAATCCACTGGTAATTAAGTTCAAAAGGGTGAAGCTCGTCAAGTATAGAAAATGCACTTGGGAAGCGCCACCTAAAGGATGGCTCAAATTCAACGTAGACGCAGCTATCTCCGGAAGTGTAGGTGAGGCGGGGATAGGTGGAATACTGAGGAACGACACATGTAAAATGCTGATCCAATTCTCTAAACACATTGGGGTTGCGGATCCTACCTCGGCTGAGTTGAATAGCATCCTAGAAGCACTGAATGTTTTTTCGAAATCAAATTTGGGAATCAACATCGGGCTCATCATAGAAACAGACAGTAGCCTTGCTTCAATGTGGATTAAATGCCCGTCCAAAGCTGCTGGATGTTTCCAGGATCTTGTCTTGAAAATTATCGAAGCAGGCAAAAGATTAACCTGGAAAGTTTCGTTTGCGTACAGAGAAACCAATATGGCTGCACACCGTCTGGCTAAAAGAGGTGTAAATAGAAAAGATGAGTTCGTTTGGGAAGCGGCTAAGCTTGATTCTGGATGAAAACGCCAAGTGATGTACTCTGGTTTGCGGGACATGTGTTGTAACATGCCCTATCATGTTATGCTCTGCTGCGGAAGGGTTTCGAAAAGCCTCTACATGCGCTCAATGCTGGGTTTCTTTCGATATAGTGTGTTGTATTTATAGGGCATTTCGTTGTAATGTGTAACTCTTGCGGTTTCTTCATCAATAAAATCAGAACGGGTACTCTTTTCCCCCATCCTAGGTTTAGCGGGGTTTTTTAACGAGGCCCGAATTTCCTTTCAAAAAAAAATGTACATAACATACAAGTGACCATTTCAAGATCAAGCAAGCATTTAAGCACATTCATGTGTTTTTCAATCGACTTATTTGGGTAACAAAATCTTTCAAATGAGATTATTAAACTATAAGTCCTTGTTTAAACAGGTCTTATTACAGGCCTCTAGTTAGCTTCTAAACAATATCACTTTAAACTATTAATATACATTCATCAAATTCAAATTAGCAAAAGCAAAGCATGCATATCTATCGAGCTCTTAGAATCATATAAGAAATTTTCATCCCTTTTTATAACCACTTATGATTCAAGTCTAACTCAATGAAATCCTTATTATTTCATTTTTATACAAAATTTGGAGCAAGGGTATGAAGGGTTCGAGTGTAATTACTAATACTTAATTCGGCCAATCTTAAATTCATATATGTGAAAAGTTAAATATAATCTATAAGTCAAGTCATTTATATAAACATATATTACCAATACTATATTCTTTTAGGTTTCGAATACTAAAATCAAGGTCTCGTGCTAAAACACATTTCATCGATCGTTTCTATCCATCTCATTATCACATGGCATATAATCATATACACATCCTATTATCAAATTACTAAATTAATAAATCAAGAAACCATGATCACATAAACATGCAATCAACTACAAAATATTAAAGAGCCAATTTCACACTTAGTAAAATATACTTATAAGTATTTCATACCTATAGAGCAAAAGACATCCTATGCGCATAATAATCACTTATTCACATCATCCTTATATAAAACATAAACTATATAGAAATTAGTCTTACAATTAACAATCATGTCACATGCATAATCAAATTTTTTACAACTAAAAGGATTATCTTAATGAACATTGGTTACTCAAATGCTAATGGACTTATACGAGTATTGTTGCGTGTAAATAAGACTATCGCAATTGAGTGCAAGTATACATGACGCAAGTAATATAGTGATACGAACTATCGGATATCGTCTCCACAGATACTAGAAATACTTCTAACTTCAAAACTCTGCACAAGAAAAGAGATAGATTTAATACAGTGTTTTGATTTGTTCTGTAGTGCATGTATTGCACTTTTTAGAGGACTTCTGTTGCTTATGTCGTAGAACCTATCGCGACAGCGATCAACAACTCCGTTACTTCAAGTTCGGCAAGAACCCCTGGTGTGACTTGTCCTATCCCTAGGTCCAAGTTCTATCGACGAACACGTCTTGGATGATACCTCCCGGCGTGAAACGAAGGATGAACACCGATGTTTGTGAATTCTTCTTTGGCCGCTTAACCTTGTACCTATCCTTAGGCCAAGATAGTTTAACCATAAACTGGAAAACTATGTTTACTCCTTTCTTATACTTAACTCTCCCGATATTAAGTAAATAGATAACCTCGCAATGCTCTCCCAATACCCTTATGAGATGTTAAAACCAGAGTAAATAAACTTGAAATTTTATTGATTGAACAGAAAAACCTAAGAAACAATATAACCCTTACAACTACTTTACAAGATCAACCCTTAGCCCTAGGGAAGATTTAGAACATGATGAAGTAGAGAACAACTAGGGTTTATGATGGAAGACGACTAGGAGCTAGATTTTCCTTCCCTTGTCGAAATACAAGCATATATATAGGCCTTGGGTGTAAGCTTTCTTAATGGCCAAGAATACTAGTTTGAATTAAAGTACAATTTATTTAAATACTAAATCTCTGAATAAACGTCCCTTAGTTCGCTCTATCTTCTTCATTTGACTTTCTCCTCAAACTTTGAGCAAGGCATTCCTTGTGCTTCTGGACTCCAAAAATTATGCGAGTGGTCTACAAAAATCAGGCTTGAAATCCTCTATCAGTCGAACTCCACTTCGCATTTTCCATCTCTGTTGTCTTCACCATCGCCACTTCTGTCATAGCAGCTGTCACGACAGTGATGTGTGAGGCAGTTTTCTTCAACCCTTCACTCCTACTCTGCGGTTGTTTTCTGTTCCTCTGCTGCCACGATAGGTACATGCAATAATTGACCGAAATTAGTAGTATTTGTGCAAAATTATCTATATGTGATGTTTATGCAAATTCTATCCTAAAATGCAACTAAACATGCTTAAGTGCATCAATAATACGGATAAATGAGGGTTAAAATATAGAACATTTATGCACTCAACACACCCCAAACTCAAATTATTTCGTGTCCTCAATCAAAAGCAATCTAACTAAGAATGAAACTTTTTGGATTTGGCTTAACTCAACGAACAACCATTACCTACAATACCTTCACCAAAAAGATCAATACCTTTTCGGATGTTTACAGACTTATCCGGAGCAATACTATAACTCTCATGTGAGTGTGTGTAGGTTTTGTGAACAAATATGACCATAGACTCTTCAGCAACCAGAATAGTTACTCAACTCACTTGAGTTTTACTTCAAAATAATTCTTAACTAGAGCCAATTTCGGTCACTTCTAGTTTTCTTCCTAACTTAGATTGAAGTTTTTCTATTTCTACTAGAGCTGGTTTCAGGCACCTCTAATTATCTTCCTAGAGCCAGTGTTAGGCACCTCTAGGAGTACCTCTAGTTATCTTCCTAGAGCTAGTGTTTGGCACCTCTAGGAGTAAACTGAGTCTAAGTTTTTCTTATAACTCAAGTGGCTAAGCTTCCTATTCTAGGTTTACTAACAGAAGTCTTAACAACATATAAGTCACAAAGGTGTTTTAAGAGTTCAGAACGATAATAAGGCTCTAAATACTTTCTAAAACATTCTAAAGCTACTATCACGACATCGAAGACCGTGGCAGGTAAAAGAATTTCAAAAACTTAAGCCAAATTTTTTTAGATACAAAAATAAATAGTTATAAACACAAAATATAATTAGTCCATTAATAATAATAGGACTGCCTACCCCCAAACTCGAGGGTTACATTGTCCTCAATGCATGACAAACAAAAACAGAAAGATAAAAACATCACAAATAGAAAATAAAAACATAGAAGACAAAATAAGCAAGAAACTTAATTTGAGATGCCATCATTGCTATCGTCACTGCTGTCGTCGATACGAAACTGTCGGCGGGAAGTTATGTTTGATTTCTTTGTGGTTAGAGAGGATGAGGCTGCCTTTTTCTTTGCCTCTCGAGGTGGCTGGATTCTGGTAGGTGAAATTTTTTGAGCTTTGTCCAGAACCTTGATCTCATTTTCACTTTTGTTGCTGCCTTTGCTATCGTCTCCACTGTTGTGGTCGGGTCCCTCTACATCTAGATCGAGCTTCTTTTTCTTCATAGGAGGGAAGTCCTTGGCTATTTGGCGTTAAACAGAAGGTTCAGAATCTGAATCATCTTGCCAGACTGAAAAAGAGGAGAAGTCCTTGCAATATTTTGGATCGATTTCTGGTACTGGTTCCTTCCTCTTGGCTCCTTGAGAGGGCTGGTCTTTCTCCTTGGGAGGGCCCACCTTGGGTGAGGTAGGAGTAACCAAGGGTGATGAAGACCTTCTGTCGCCTGGTCCTGTCGCGGCAGATACGATGCGAAAGCAACTGTCGGTGTGGCCTTCTTGGGGGAGGGAACATGTGATGGGGCAGAGACATGATTTTCTGGAAAAAGGGGGAAACTGCACATTGAGAAAATCAAGTTCAACTTTAATAAAATTCACCGTTGCAGTGTGGAAATCCCTCATATACTCTATAAATCCTTGATGTCGTGCGTCCATTCGTTGCAGCAGGTGGATGATGTGGTTGGAGGAAGTACCTACTGGTATGTCAGATGGCTCTGTCGTGTGTTGCGTCTGATCAGGCTCTCTCGAGTCAGGTTCTGTCGTGGGCTCTGTCGTGGCAGAAGGGTTTAAGTATGCCATTGTTGTGGCTGCCCTGAGCTCCATCAGGTTGTAAAGGTATTGTTGTATCCAACCCTTGCCTTGGATCTTAACATCCTCTTCAATCTTGGGGACGTTCTTTGCTCTACATAGGGCTGTGATCAAGTGAGGGAAGAAAAGGGGACATTTATCCTTCTGTGCGCACTCGAAAATTCCATCGAGAATGTACTTCCCCACGTTGATCTGTCGTTCATTTATAATGAAATGAACGAGGGCCAGCCTTTGTCTACCCACTGTCGTGTTGTGTGATGTGGGCATGAGGCGTTTCTTCACGAAGTGGTTCCATAGCTTGACGACAGGTGTGACTTGAGTCCTTCGAACATTCCATCGATGTTTTGGATCATCATTACAGCTAGTGCCTTCTGTGGTGAGGTCTACCATGATGCTGCCATAGTCTGCTGGCGACAGATTTTCGACGAACCGTCTGTGTGCGTCTTCTTGCCTGCCCACATAAATACCATACAGGGAATCAATATAAGCTGGTTCTAACTCAATTTTCTTACCCCTGATGGCGACTTGAGATGTGTCCTTGGTGGGATTTGTAGTATAGAACTCTCGAACGAGGGTGACATTCATTTCCTCTGGTGTCTCAACAAACATCTGCCATTTAAGACCGATGATTCACTTTGCGATGAATCCCTCTAAACCCATATCTCTTTTCTTCTTCTAATAAGTAAAACCCCTATCTTCCTACATCTCTCTCTTCTAAAAAGATTTGTAGTATCGTTTCTCCATTTATATAGAGTCAAACCTTTTTTGGATTTTGATGTGTGTGGGAGTGGAGGCTGATTCGGCAGAGGTGGAGGCAGAGCTTCTGCGGGTTGATCTTATCGTCATTGTAAGGGTGTTATGGAAATATAAATGACATAAAAAAATTGAAAGCTAAAAAAATTCTGGAACCGAGTAAAGAGAGTAGAATGAAGGTGAAAAATGAAATGGAAGTGAGAGTTTATATAGAATGGGATTTCTGCCCGTTGAAGCTGTAATAGTTGGCGTGGAAAACGAAGCTAGCTGTCATGCGGTTTCTGGATGCGTCTGTTGCGTGTCTACCGCGACAGCTGGTGACGGCTATCACCAAGTCTGTCACGACAACCTTGTTACCGTTGAGCGCTCTCTTGGGCTGATGTGTTTGTGATGGGCTGATTCATTCCTTCTCTTTCCTCTGTTTCTTTTATTTGCCTAAAAACTAAAATTAATCTAATATTAAATTCCTACTTGCTAAAACAAAAGAAATAAAATAAAGATAAATTAAGTTAAATTAGGGATGTCTTGAGGGGCATCTCCTAAAGTAACCACTTCCTGTTCTCTTGGGGCTTCAGTCCCCATAGAGTGCTTAAGTCTCTGTCCATTGACTTTGAACTGGTGCCCGTCCTTGATAGATCTTATTGTGATGGCACCATGGGGAAAACTTGAACTACTTGGAAGGGTCCATACCATCTAGACTTTAACTTCCCTGGGAAGAGCTTCAGCCGGGTGTTGGACAACAACACCTTTTGGACTGGTATGAACTGTCGTGGTAGGAGTTTTCTGTCGTGCCACCTTTTTGTCTTGTCCTTGTAGATTCTGGCGTTGTCGTAGGCCATGGCTCGAATTTCTTCAATTTCGTTTAAATCCAAGAGCCTTTTCTGCCATGCTATATCCCAATCCATGTTAATTGTATTAATAGCCCAATATTCTTTATGTTCTATCTCGACAGGTAGGTGGCAAGTTTTTCCATAGATGAGTCGGTAAGGTGACATTCCTAGTGGTGTTTTGAAGGCAGTCTTGTAAGCCCATAATGCATCATTCAAGTGGATAGACCAGTCCTTCCTAGATGGCTTAACCATCTTTTCCAAAACGTTCTTCACTTCTTTATTGGAGATTTCGGCATGCCCATTGGTCTGAGGGTGATATGCTGTTGTGATTCTGTGGTTCACTCCATACTTCTTCAATGTGTTAGAAATCACCCTATTGTCAAAATGCTTACCTTCATCACTAATGATTGCCCTTGGGATGCCAAACTTGGTGAAGATGTGTTTGTGTAAAAATCTTTGGACGGTTTTGGCATCATTCTTTTGTGTGGCGATGACTTCTACCATCTTGGACACATAATCTACTGCCAACAGTATATACAGATTCCCACAAGAAGCTGGGAATGGTATCATGAACTCGATTCCCCAAACATCAAAGATTTTGACTTCGAGAATGTTCTGCAGGGGCTTCTCATGCCTTCTAGAGATGTTTCCTGCCCTTTAGCACTTGTCACAACGCTAGTAAAAAGCTTGTGCATCTTTGAACAATGTAGGCCAAAATAAACCTGACTGCAGAACCTTGGCATCAATTTTGTTTCCTCCAAAGTGTCCTCCATAAGGAGCAACATGGCAGTGGTGGAGTACTTCTTCATGTTTTTCCTTCGGTATGCATCTCCTAATAATCTGATCTACACAATGTTTGAATAGAAGAGGTTCGTCCAAATAATAATGTTTTGCATCATTTTGGAACCTCTTCCTTGCTTGATAGTTAATTTCAAGAGGTAATAAACCACTAACGAGATATTTTACTATGTCGGCACACCAAGGAACATCAGAAAACTTACTTATCAACGTGGTTGTCGCGGCAGCGCTTGTATGTACTTCCATGGCAGTGAATAACTACTCATCAGGAAAAGTCTCTTGAATGTTAACCTTGTTTTTATCTTGATCCTTTCCCAGCTCTAGTCTTGACAAGTGATCGACTACTTGGTTTTATGTTCCCTTTCTGTCTTTGATTTCTTTATCAAACTCTTGTAACAGCAGAATCCAACGTATCAATCATTGTCGTGCATCCTTCTTGGTGAACATGTATTTTATTGCTGAATGATCCGTGTGAACCACCACTTTTGTTTTAAGTATGTATGGTCTGAACTTGTCAAAGGAAAATAGCACAGCTAGCAACTCCTTCTCTATCGTGGTGTAGTTTATCTGTGGCATCATTTAAGGTCTTGCTAGCATAGTATTTTACGTGGAAGAGTTGCTTCTTCCGCTGCCCTAGTGCAACCCCCACAACATAGTCACTAGCATCACACATTATCTCGAACGGTAAACTTCAGGCCGGTGGTTGTACTATTGGGGCTGTTACCAACTTCTCTTTCAGTGTCTTGAATGTTTCAGTACATTCAGCATTGAAGTCAAAGGCCTTATTTTGTTCCAACAAAAGACACAAAGGTTTAGTAATCTTAGAAAAATTAGCAATAAACCTACGATAAAAACTTGTGTGTCCTAAGAAACTCCTAATGCCATTTACTGTGGTGTGTGGCGACAATTTTTCGATGACTTCGATTTTAGCTTTGTCCACTTCTATGCCACGACAAGAGACTTTGTGTCCCAACACTATGCTCTCATCTACCATAAAATGGCATTTTCCCAGTTTAGTACAATATTTGCCTCTTCACATCTTTCAAGCACTTTCTTCAAGTTGCCTAGATAGTTGTTGAAGCTATCTCCAAAGACAGAAAAGTCATCCATGAAGATCTCCAGGAAATCTTCCACCATATCAGAGAATATAGCCATCAAACACCACTGAAAAGTTGCTAGTGCATTCCACAATCCAAATGGCATTCTCCTAAAGGCGTATGTTCTATAGGGGCATATGAAGGTTGTCTTCTCCTGGTTCTCTGGTGCAATGACAATATGATTGTAACCTAAATAACCATCAAGGAAACAATAGTAAGGTTTTCCCGCTAATCTATCTAGCATTTGGTTAATAAAAGGCAAGGGGAAGTGGTCCTTCCGGGTAGCTCTATTAAGCTTCCGGTAATCCATACAAACCATCCAACCGGTCATAGTCTTGGTTGGGATTAACTCATTATCCTTGTTGGTTACGACAATTATTCCTCCCTTCTTGGGTATGCTTTGCACAGGGCTCACCCACTTGCTATATGAGATGGCGTAAATAATTCCAGCGTTAAGCCACTTGATAATTTTGTTTCGCATCACCTCTCGCATAGATTTGTTTAATCATCTCTGAGCATCTATCGTCGGCTTATGATCATCCTCCAAGAGGATCTTATGCATGCAAATTGCCGGACTGATGCCCTGAATATCGGCAATGGTCTATCCAATTGCCTTCTTATGCTTTTGTAGCATACCAATCAGCTATTGTTCCTGTTCCTGCATCAACTTAGAAGAGATGATCACGGGAAACATATCATTGAGACCAAGAAAAACATATTTAAGTTGCCCTGGCAAGGGTTTAAGATCTAAAGCAGGTGGCTGACCTTTGGAAGGCTTTTGAATTACATGTTTGTTAGAGGTATAGTTCAAAGGTTCGAAGAACTTACCTGGACGCGTCCCTATCCAATTTACCTCCTCAGGATCTTCAGTGTCAGATGTGTCATTGTCTAAGGAGTTGCTGTCACCAGTACTATCGTGGCAGTCTTCTAGGTGGCTGTGGCGATAGTGACCGATTTGTCTATCGTGACAGCTTGATCTGATGCAGGGTTGGTCTACAATTACCTCTGATATTGACTTACATTCTTCCTGTACATCAGCTTGTTTTATGGCCTAGAGAACATTTAGTTTTATCTGGTGGTCTTTGACTCTCATAGTCAGTTCTCTCTTCTCTACATCGATCATTGTTCTACATGTGGCTAGGAAGGGTCACCTTAGGATGATCGGTGCATTCTCGTCTGCTTCACAGTCTAGAACAAGGAAGTCAGCAGGGAATATGAATTTATCCACTCTTACAAATATGTCTTCAATTTTTCCTTCAGGTTGTACGTAAGAACGATCTACCAATTGAAGCATGACTGTTGTGGGTCTTGCTTGTCCAATACCTAATTTCTGAAAAACAAATTTGGGCATTAGATTTATACTAGCTCCAAGATCACAAAGTGCCTTACCCATATACTGATCACCGATTATGCATGGTATAATGAAACTCCCAGGATCCTTCTTCTTTGGGGGTTTACGGTTATGTAGGATTTCCATGCAACCTTCTATCATGATTACAGTTTCAAATTACCCAAGTATGGATCTCCTGGACATTGTATCTTTAAGAAACTTGGCATAACCAGGCATATGCTTAATGGCCTCCAACAACGGAATATTTATATGTCCTTGATTAAAAACATTGTAGATCTTCTTAAGATGGTACTCCTATTTCTGTTTCTTCAATCGCTGTGGGAAAAGGGGTGGAGGACGGCAATCTTCGAGATGTCTTTCGCATGGGATTCGGATCTGAGGAGGCTCACATTCTTCAACTTCTTCTGTCGCCTCCTTAGATTCTTCCGTTGTCGGGGCTGGTTTGGCGACAGTAGATTGTTTTACGTCTGTCGGGGCAGTGTTTTCACTAGATGTCTGTAGGGTCGGTTCCTTACTAGGTGTCTCTTTAATTTTTGGTCCTTGTATCTGTTTCCCACCTCTCGTTGTTATAGCTTTACACTGCTCATGTGTTGGTTTTCTTGTGACCTCAGTATCACTAGGGAATCCTCCATTCTATCTGGTGTTGATGAACTGGGCGACATGACCCATCTGTGTCTCTAGAGACTTTAAAGTAGCCTCATGGTTTGTCATTCTCATCTCTGTTTTATCCATGAATGTTTCAGTCTTCTTGACAAAGTGATCCATATAGGCCATATATGCTCCAGTTTGAGACATGAAAGTTGCTAGGGTCTGTTCTATTATACTTGTGGATGATGCCGGCTGCTGTTGTGGTTGCTGTTGTGGCTGCTGTCGTGACATTATTCTGGGAATTCATTGATTCTGATTATTCTGGATTGGAGGATTGAAAGCATTTTCTAGGTTACTCCAGGAGAATTAAGGGTTCTTCCTCCAATTCGGGTTGTAATTGTTGGAGTCGTAGCGTTTATTCTTGTTGTAGTTTCCAACATACATTCCCGTTTCCAGCTATAAGGGACACTTATCTGTACTGTGGTTTCCGCTGCAAGTTTCACACATCTCCTCGGCAGAAAATACCGCCTTAGATTCGCTCTTCTGCAGCTGGTTTTCAACTACCTTGGTGATATATGCTAATTGGGTTTTTATCGAGTTGTCAGATTCGTGTTTCTTGATAGATACTCCTCGTCTTCCTCCTCTTCGTTCTATGGGGAACTGTTCGTCGTTCTTTGCCAACCTTTTCAACACAAGCATTGCATCTTCCGGCTCTTTGTCCAGTAACAAACCATTAGCTGCCGAATCTATCCTCATTCGAGTGGGTGCATTGTAGAATTTGACGACCTGGTTCCATACGGGGAATCCGTGCATCAGGCAGTTTCATAAGAGAGTTGTTAAACGGTCCCATGCCTCATGCATTGGTTCATCATCTTCATGTTGAAAAGTAGCAATTTCGTTAGGCAATCTTCAAGTTAAAAGAGAAGGATTAAAACGAGAAAGGAATTCACGGTAAAGATCTGCCCAAGTTGTTATTGAACCCGGCGTTAACTTATTCCACCAGGTTTTTGCCCTATCCCAGAATGAATGGGGAAATAGTCAGAGTCTCATCATTTCCGGGCTTATTCTTGATAGTCTAAATAATCCACAGATCTCCTGGAAGGTTTTCAAATGCTTGCGTGCATTCTCTGTAGCGGAACCGCCAAATTGTCCGGCTGAATTTAACATGGTTAACATCACATGTTTTAGTTTGAAGTGTTCAACTTCCACGTCTGGGAGTGTAGTTAGCAGTTCAACTTGATCATTGTCCATATACTCTTAGCATGTCTGTCGTGCTGCCGAGGCAGTAGGAGCTTGCCGGTTGTCTAGCCCTGGAGAAGATTTAGAACATGATGAAGAAGAGAACATCTAGGGTTTATGATGGAAGACGGCTAGGAGCTAGATTTTCCTCCCCTTGTCGAAATACAAGCATATATATAGGCCTTGGGTGTAAGCTTTCTTAATGGCCAAGATTACTAGTTTGAGTTAAACCACAATTTATTTAAAGACTAACGCTCTCAATAAACATCCCTTAGTTCGCCCTATCTTCTTGCTTTGACTTTCTCCTCAAACTTTGGGCAAGGCCTCCCTTGTGCTTCTGGGCTCCAAAAATTATGCGAGTGGTCTACAAAAACCAGGCTTGAAATCCTCTACTAGTCAAACTCCACTTCGCATTTTCCATCTATGTTGTCTTCACTGTCGCCACTTTTGTCACAGCAGCTGTCACGACAGTGATGTATGAGGCAGTTTTCTTCAACCCTTCACTCCTACTATGCGGTTTTCTTCTGTTCCTCTGCTGCCCTAGATGCTGCCACAACAAGTACCTGGAAGAATTGACCGAAATCAGCTGTATCTGTGCAAAATTATCTATCTGTGATGTTTATGCAAATTCTATCCTAAAACGACACTAAACATGCTTGAGTGCATCAATAATATGGATAAATGAGGGTTAAAATATAGAACATTTATGCACTCAACAGGTATCATATGCCACCATTCTAGGAGTTTCTTAAAGAAAGAATAAACGATACACAAAAATCCGGGAAAGTGACTTGCAACCTCTGAACACGATCGAAACACAGAGCTTCTTAAATCTTGAAAATGCATGAAAATCCATGTATTAGGCTTATATAGCCTAAGAGAGGCAGTGACTTTAAAATAACCAAGCATTATGCTAAGGACAATGAATGGAATATTCAAGGAATACAAGCATAAATTAGAAATAGGTGTTTATGTTTTAATCTTAGTTTGTAGGAGTTCATAACTTGTCTTATTGGAGCCTTATCAAATTTCTTATCAAAATTTTGGAGTTCTTATCAGAATTTTCAGAGTTCTTATCAAAGCTTTTGGAGTTCTTATCAGAGCTTTCGGAGTTCTTATCAGATTCTTACTAAATTTCTATCTTTCAAAATATTTTCCTTGGATCACATTTGGACATATATGGTGTAATGCCCTGGGTTTAGGGGTCGGATGTTACACGGGTGAATCGGGTTTGAGTCATGGGCTTATCTTCAATTAAATTGGGCTTTGGGTTTAATTAAAAAGAGTTTGTGGCTCATTAAGGGCAAAATGGTAATTTGGAAATAAAGGGAAAATAAGATGGGAAAAGGGATTTTTGAAAAATGCTATTCATCTTCTTCTTCCTCTAACATTTCACGTCAAAACCCTTTCTAAACCCCTTGTCACTATTTCATCAAATCTCTTCATAAATTCAAGGGCTCTCTTCAAGGTAATTGTATTTTTGATTTCTCCTCATTATTTCCAACATTTCCATAGCTATAGTTTTCATAGAAATACCCTTTTAAAGTTTTTGGAGTTTTCATGTTCTGATGTGAAAGTATGAAACTTTAATGGGTTTTTGATGTAGTCTTGATTTGTAAAACTAATTTATGTTTTAGTATTTCCCTTAGATGTAATATATCTTAAATTGGTTGGTTTTTATTAAGATTCTCGAAATGGGTTTTCATGGATGTTTTTAAAGAGTCAAAACTAGTGTTTTTGGTGTGGTTTTGTGAAAGGGAGTTGGGATGGGGTTATAGTGATACTAGAAGGTGATTTTGAAGGTGTTTAGAAGTGATTTAAGTGTTGAAATCTTTGGTCTTCGGTCGAGCTATTTGGGAGTACGAAAATGGGGATTGTTGGTGTTGGCTTTGGTTTGAGATTGTGAGAAATTAGCTTGTAATTGTAGTTTGGGGTTGTGACAGTGTTTTGTGATGTTTTGGCTAAGCAATGTGTTGTTTTTGATTGTTTAGAATCAATGGAAACCGTCGGAGAGGCTTCAGGCATGATTCTGGGAATTTGGAGACTTGAGATCGGTGTTCGACTTCCGTTTGGGTTGCATCAGTGAGTGAAAATGTTTTGAAATTGTTTTGCTTTCGAAGTGGGTTCTTGGGGGTTTGGGTGGAGCCTTGTGGGCTAACCTAAACCCAAGTGTATGTTTACTAATCCTACCTTGATGGTTAAGTGATGATGTATGATTAATCGTTGTGATATCATGTGCATTGTGGATTGCTTTTACATCCGTTGTTATGGTGTAGTCGTTGTTGGTGTTGAGCCTCACGTGATGGTTGGCATAACTACGGTGATGTGTAGTCCCACCGGTAGTGACTAGTAGAAGAGTACGTTGATGTGTAGTCCCATCGGAAAACTACTAGTCGAAATGGTGATGTGTAGTCCCACCGTGTGTTGGTTGTGCTTGTGCAAACCTTGTAATTGTGTTGTTGTGCCTCATCTCGTGCATATAAATGGTTTACTTATCTTTTAAGAAACGTGTTTTGAAAAACTACATTGTTGATGAGTTTTTAGAGCTTCGCTCACTAAGTTGTCAAGCTTACGCTCTCCTTTTTCCAACATGCAGATCGTTAGAGTTCGGAAGGCAAGTGGGCAAGGGAGGTGCTTTTTGGAGTTCTCGAGTAGATCAAGTATGATTTAAGTATTTGTAATAATGCCTAGAAAATGGGGGTGTAGACTTGTTTGGAGTTGGTGTTCAAACTCATTAGTTTGGTTGTTGTTGTTCAAGCATGTTTGTTTCGATGATACTATGGGTTTTTGTATGAGCGTGGGTAGACTTTTATATGCTTGGTTTTATTGTTGATGCCTTAGATGTGGATTTGTAACACAAGTTTGTGATGTTGATTAAATGCTTTGTGTTTTGAAGACCTATAGCCATGTCTCATAAATGCTTATATGTTTGTTTTAAGAGCATGTGAAACCTTGTTTTGAAAAGTTCATGTGTGTGTGTGCATTGCCTATAAAGGATGTGGTGTAGTTATGTATGCTTTCATAACCGAAGGGGAGCCTTAACGGGTTTCACTTTGGTTTTCCCCGTCTGACCTACTCGGACTGGTCAGTCGTCCAGACCGGGACGAGGGGGTTACATTTGGTGGTATCAGCGCCTAAGGTTTCCGAGACCTCGGGTAGGTAAGTGAGGTAAGTTTGATGTGTTATGTTGTTGTTATACCACGGTGAGTGATTTATCATGCATGCTTGAAGTTTTCTTGCTAGTACGGTGTTTGAAAGCATGTTTCAGTTGCCTTGTTGTTGGTTAAGGGTTAGTCAAATGTCCCCATTGTTAGGTGTTGTTCTCAAAAAATGGTTTTGGTTTAGCGAGCTTGAGAACCTAAGTCCTTGCCCTTTTGCTAACCTAACGTTTTTCTTGTGTGTTGTGTGTTTGCTGTTTTATATTCTATCTTGATATGGTGAGACCGAGGGGGTGACCTAGAGCGGGTGACCAGGCACCCAGGGGTGAGCCTCATGTTCCTCCTGCTCTCGGTGATAATGGAGTAGGTGGTGAAGGTAATGTGCCTCAGGCTGGTGCGCAAGTCGGAGGTGATGGTAATTGGCCTCAGGCCGATGCTAACGATGAGGTGTTAGGGCTCAGTCAGGTCAGGGTCCAGCGGGCGCGGACATGGCCCATTTGATTCAGACCACATTCGGAGTTTTACAGACAACTTTGGTCGGTATGCAAGCTGCAGCACCACCTTAGGGTGCGGGGACAAGTATACCTTTAGAGAGGCTTCGTAGCTTGGGAGCAATTGAGTTCTGTGGGTTGACTCCCGAGGGTTCAGAGGTGTGGCTCGAGAGTACTACACGCATCTTGGGTCGGATGGAATGCTCACACGCCCGTAAGTTGGGTTGCATTGTCTTCTTGCTACAGGGGACACATATACTTGGTGGACCACTGTTACTTTGGGTATGGCCGAAGTGGATATCACGTGGGAGTTTTTCAGAAATGCCTTCAAGAGAAAGTATCTCGGAGTTTGATATTTGGATGAGAAGAAGAGGGAGCTTATGGCTTTGGTTCAGGGTAACATGACCGTGTCCGAGTACGAGGTTCAATTTGTGAGATTGAGCCAGTATGCACCTGAGTTGGTTCCTAATGAGAGGGAACAATGTGAGCGTTTTCGGTATGGGTTGACTAGAGATGTGAAGACCTACATGCTTGCCTCCAACTACACCGAGTTTGATGTCTTGGTCTCTAGGGCCAAGGATATAGAGCAGAACTTAGGCTCCAGTGCTCGTGCTAGTCTGCCGATTCCTGAAAGAGACACGCGAATTGGGATAGAGACCATGCCAAGAGGCATATGGATAGGAGGTATCAGCCCGATTTGAGGCATAAGGGTGGTAACTATGGTTAGGGCCGTTAGGGCCTAGGAGCTGTTGTATACACTCCGGAGTGCACTAGATGCGGGAGACGCCACCAAGGCAAGTGTATGGGTATCTACGAGGTGTGTTGGAGCTGTAGCTTTCGTGACCAGTTAAGGCGTGACTGTCCACACCCGGCTAGGGTCAGACCGGCTCCAGCTAGGGTTTTGAGCATCAGTGAGGCTGTGGGCGCAGTCGTGGAAACTTTCAGCCGAGGAACGAGGGTCAGAGGAACTTGTCTCATGTAGCAGTTCAGCCCAAGGGAGGAGGACCGGCTAGGGTGTATGCTCAGCGAGAGGCTGGGAATGACACGAACATCATCACATGTAATTTCTCGTTACAATCTTTGAGTTTTCTTTCTTTGATAGATTCGGGGTCGACACATTCTTACATTTTGGGTGAGCACGCAAGGTTATTAGGGTTACCATGTGAATGGTTAGAAGTAGATGTAAATGTTACTAGCTCTTTTTGTGATACAATGGTAGTTAGGAAGATGTATAAGAGGTGTCCCTTGATGGTTCAAGGCCACGTGTTTCCGGTTGATATGATGGAGTTACCATTCTATGGCTTTGACGTGATATTGGTCATGGATTGGCTCGTAGAGCATAGAGCTAGGGTTGACTTTGAGACCAAGAGAGTCTCCTTGAGGCTTACAGATGACTTCGAGGTTGTGGTAGTTGGTGAGAACGTTAGGTTCTTGTCCAATGTTGTTTCTGCTTTGGAAGCTCAGATGTTGTTGAATTCGGGTTGTTAGGCTTATTTGGCTTATGCGATGAATCCGAATATGAGTGAGGCTAGACCACAAGACATCAGGACAATTTGTGACTTCCCGAGTGTTTTTCCGGAAGAGTTGTCGAGTTTGCCTCCAGACAGAGAAGTTGAATTTGCTATTGAATATTCTGATTCTGCACCAGTGTCTATTGCTCCGTATAGAATGACATCAAAAGAGTTGAAGATACAACTTCAGGAGTTTTCCGATAGACGTTTCATTAGGCCTAGTATTTCTCCGTTGGGTGCTCCGGTCTTGTTTGTGAAAAAAAAGGATGGTAGTATGAGGATGTGTATAGATTATAGGCAGTTGAACAAGGTGACAGTGAAAAACAAGTACCCTTTGCCTAGGATAGATGATTTGCTTGATCAGTTGAGGGGTGCTTCAGTGTTTTCGAAGATTGATCTGAGGTCCGGATATTATCATTTGAAGGTGAAAGATGTGGACATACCGAAGACAGCCTTCCGTACACGTTATGGGCACTATGAGTTCTTGGTGATGCCTTTTGGGTTGACTAACGCCCCAGTAGCTTTCATGGATATGATGAACTGTGTATTTCACGAGTTTTTGGACATGTTTGTGGTAGTGTTCATAGATGACATCTTAGTGTACTCTAGGACCGAAGAAGAACATGATGAGCATTTGCGGTTAGTGCTTCAGACCTTGCTCAAGAATCAGTTGTATGCCAAGCTAAGCAAATATAAGTTTTTGATTAGGGAGGTAGTCTTCCTAGGTCACATGATCTTGGCTAAGGGGATTAGTGTGGATCCCAAGAAAATAGAAGCTATAGTGAATTGGAAACAACCGAAGTCAGTGACAGAGATCCGTAGTTTCTTAGTCTTGGTGGGATATTATCGAAGATTTGTCGAGGGATTTTCAAGGATATCGACTCCTTTGACTAAGTTACTTCAAAAGAATGTCCCTTATGAGTGGTCAGAAGCAAGACAACAATCGTTCAAAAAGTTGAAGAAAGCTTTGATCGAAGCTCCTATTTTGATTCAGCCTGAACCAGGAAGAGAGTTTGTGATTTACAGTGATGCATCATACGTAGGTTTAAGTTGTGTGCTTATTCAAGAAGGTAAGGTGGTAGCTTATGCTTCAAGACAATTGAAAGTTAACGAGAAGAACTACCCCACCCATGATATAGAGTTAGCCGCAGTAGTGTTGGCGTTGAAGATCTGGAGACACCACCTTTATGGTGAGAAGTGCACCGTATATACCGATCACAAGAACTTGAAGTACTTGATGTCTCAGAGGGAGTTGAACCTTAAACAACGTAGGTGGTTAGAGCTTCTTAAAGACTATGACCTCACGATAGAGTACCATCAGGGTAAGACAAACATAGTGGCCGATGCTTTGAGTAGGAAGGTGGCAGTTGAGTTGCGAGCTATGTTTGCGAGATTGAGTGTGTCCAATAAAGGTGGATTGATAGCTGAGCTTCAGGTTAAGCCTTCGTTAGTTCAGTTGATTCGAGAGAAGCAGTTGTGAGATGAGTCTTTGGCACCTTACGTGCAAGATATAGCTGAGGATAGACCTATCGATTTTTGTTTTGTTGAGAACGGGATCCTGTGTTATAAGGATAGGCTAGTGGTTCAGGAAAATGTCGAGTTGAGACATACGATCTTGAACGAAGCTCATAATAGTCCTTTTGCTATGCATCCGTGTAGTACGGAGATTTATCGTGGGTTAAAAGAAGAGTACTATTGGGTTAGATTGTGAAGGATGTGGTCGAGTTTGTGAGTAAGTGTATGGTTTGTCAGTGAGTTAAGGCCGAGCATCAGTTTCCTTCAGGGTTGTTACAGCCGTTGAAGATTCCGGAATGGAAGTGGGAGCGTATCACCATGGACTTTGTGTCAGGTTTACCGTTGACTCATTCGAAAAAGAATTCAGTGTGGGTGATAGTCGATAGATTTACTAAGTGTGCTCACTTCATTCTTGTTCATACTACCTATACCTTAGATAAACTGACCGATCTATACATCTGTAAGATAGTGAGACTGCAAGGGGTACCGAAATCGATTGTGTCAGACCAAGATCCGAGGTTTACAGCTAGATTTTTGGAGTGTTTGCATCGTGCCTTGGGTACTTGGTTGAACTTCAGCACTTCATATCATCCACAGTCAGATGGTTAGTTAGAGAGGGTGATTCAGGTGTTGGAGGACATGTTGAGGTGTTGTATCATCGATTTTCAGGGGTCTTGGGAGAAACATCTACCGTTATAGAGTTTACATACAACAATAGTTATCAGGCTAGTATTCAGATGGCACCGTATGAAGCTCTGTATGGTATGAGGTGCAGGACTCCGATTTGTAGGGCCGAAGCCGGACAAAAGCTTGTACGGATGCTCGATTTGCTTAAGGGCACTACCGAGAAAGTAAAGTTGATTTGTGATCGCTTGAAGGCAGCTTCAGATCGACATAATTCATAGGCCGATTTAAAGAGAAAAGAGATAGACTACGCTGTGGGTGAGAAAGTGTTTTTGAAAGTCTCGCCTTGGAAGAAGGTGATGAGGTTTGGTAGGAATGGTAACTTGAGTCCGAGATTCATTGGACATTATGTGGTAGTCGAGAGGATTGGTCCCGTTGCATATATATTGAGGCTCCTGACCAAACTAGAGAAGATTTACAATGTATTCCACGTATCGATGCTCCGAAAGTATAGATTGGACCCGTCTCACGTAATGCCAGTGAAAGAGACTGAGTTGAACCCTGACTTGTCCTATGACGAAGAACCGGTTGAGATTCTTGCTACGGACAAGAAAGTGTTGCATGAAAGGTCTATCGAGTTAGTCAAGGTATTGTGGAGACACCGAGGTGTGGAGGAGGCTACTTGGGAGAGAAATGAGGACATGGAAAAACAGTTTCCGTACCTCTTCCCGTCAGGTAATTTCGGGGACGAAATTCCTTAAGTTGGGGAGAGTTGTAACGCCCTAGGTTTAGGGGTCAAAAGTTACACGAGTGAATCGGGTTTGAGTCATGGGCTCGTCTTAAATTAAATTGGGATTTGGGTTTAATTAAAAAGAGTTTGTGGCTCATTAAAGGGAAAATGGTAATTTGGAAATAAAGAGAAAATAAGATGGGAAAAGGGATTTTTGAAAAATGCTATTCATCTTCTTCTTCCTCTAACATTTCACGTCAAAATCCTTTCTAAACCCCTTGTCACTATTTCATCAAATCTTTTCATCAATTCAAGGGCTCTCTTCAAGGTAATTGTATTTTTGATTTCTCCTCATTATTTCCAACATTTCCATAGCTTTAGTTTTCATAGAATTCCCCTTTTAAAGTTTTTGGAGTTTTCAAGTGAAAGTATGAAACTTTAATGGGTTTTTGATGGAGTCTTGATTTGTAAAACTAATTTATGTTTTAGTATTGCCCTTAGATTTAATATATCTTAAATTGATAGGTTTTTATTAAGATTCCCGTAATGGGTTTTCATGGGTGTTTTTAAAGAGTTAAAACTAGTGTTTTCGGTGTGGTTTTGTGAAAGAGAGTTGGGTTGGGGTTATAGTGAAACTAGAAGGTGATTTTGAAGGTGTTTATAAGTGATTTGAGTGTTGAAATCTTTGGTCTTTAGTTGCGCTATTTGGGAGTACGAAAATGGGGATTGTTGGTGTTGGCTTTGGTTTGAGATTGTGAGAAATTAGCTTGTAATTGTAGTTTGGGGTTGTGACAGTATTTTGTGATGTTTTGGCTAAGCAATGTGTTGTTTTTTATTGTTAGAATCAAGGGAAACCGTCGGAGAGGCTTCGGGCACGATTTCGGGGAATTTGGAGACTTGAGATCGGTGTTCGACTTCCATTTGGGTTGCATCGGTGAGTGGAAATGTTTTGAACTTGTTTTTCTTTCGAAGTGTGTTCTTGGGGGTTTGGGTGGAGCCTTGTGGGCTAACCTAAACCCAAGTGTAAGTTTACTAATCCTACCTTGATGGTTAAGTGATGATGTATGATTAATCGTTGTGATATCATGTGCATTGTGGATTGCTTTTACATCCGTTGTTATGGTGTAGTCGTTGTTGGTTTCGAGCCTCACGTGATGGTTTTCATAACTACGATGATGGTGTAGTCCCACCGATAGTGACTAGTAGAAGAGTACGTTGATGTGTAGTCCCATCGGAAAACTACTAGTCGAAACGGTGATGTGTAGTCCCACTGTGTGTTGGTTGTGCTTGTATAAACCTTGTAATTGTATTGTTGTACCTCATCTCATGCATATAAATGGTTTACTTATCTTTTTTCCAACATGCAGACCGCTAGAGTTCGGAAGGCAAGTGGGAAAGGGATGAGCTTTTTGGAGTTCTCGAGTACCTCAAGTATGATTTAAGTATTTGTAATAATGCCTAGACAATGGGGGTGTAGACTTGTTTGGAGTTGGTGTTCAAACTCCTTAGTTTGGTTGTTGTTGTTCAAGCATGTTTGTTTCGATGATACTATGGGTTTTTGTATGAGCGTGGGTAGACTCTTATATGCTTGGTTTTATTGTTGATGCCTTGGATGTGGATTTGTAACACAAGTTTGTGATGTTGCTTAAATGCTTTGTGTTTTGAAGACCTATAGCCATGTCTCTTAAATGCTTATATGTTTGTTTTAAGAGCACGTGAAACCTTGTTTTGAAAAGTTCATGTGTGTGTGCTTTGCCTATGAAGGATGTGGTGTAGTTATGTATGCTTTCATGAAAGTCCCTACCTAATTGCCTATCTTGTGTTGGATGCCATGTTTGCTTGGTTATGTTGAATGCATGATATGTTTTGGTTGCTAAATGATGTACGAGTGTTGGTGGGTTGCTAGATGAGTCGTAAAATGCATCTAGAGTTGAGTCTTGGTTCGTTTTGAAGCTAAATTGAGTCTAACAGTGCAGGGCGTATCGGTACGCCCAAGGGCCGTATTGATACGGTCCTACAGATTGGGGCTCAGTTTAAGCCTAGCGTACCATTACACGAGGGTGAATCGATATGCCAAAAGCCCTCTAGAAATCTGAGAAATTGACGAGATTTTGGCGTATCGGTACGGGTCTAGGGTGTATCGATACGGTCTCCCTAGGTTGACTATGGGCTGTTGACCAAGTCAAGGCGTATCGATACGGTCTTCTAGCTTATCGATACGGCCTGTTGCAAAGAATAAAATGGGTTGTTTAAATTGCTTGTTTGGTATGCTTCGTATCGTTTCGTAGTCTTTCCACTGTCGTGTTTCACATAGGATATATTTAAGCATTTAGACAAGATAATAATTGAAAGAATTTTCTAGGGTTGCTAACCGAAGGGGAGCCTTAACGGGTTTCACTTTGGTTTTCCCCGTGTGACCTACTCGGATCGGTCAGTCGTCCAGACCGGGACGAGAGGGTTACATGTGGCAATGGTGTAAGATTCACTTAGTGCAAATCACAAAGCAATGACTAGTTTATAGCATAACAAACATAGCTTCTCTTCTTTAACCATCCAACTATCACCAATCTCCTTACCATCTCCCCTTTACCTCTTATTGTCGCCAATATATCACATATATAGAGTCGTCACCCTATAGCTTTAGCTCGTTAACTGTAGTCCCGAATTATACCTTTTTACTTTGCCAAAGTGTCCAAGGACTTCCATTATTTAAGAAACTTAAATATTTTATGCTTTTAAGTTAGGAGGGGTATCTTATGACATTAAGGAGCTTCTTGATTCTTTTCTTAGTAACTTATAACATAAGACGAGCTTTTAGCTCCTCAAGGCTTACAAATTAATGAGCTTACAATATTGAGATTGAATTCTTTAATTAAAATCTTATAGCATTTTAGATCAAGGGTCAGCTACAAAGCTTTATAACAATATACATAATCTTTTAATTACAAAATATAGCATAGCAAGGCACAAAGAGCACATTTAATGCAAACATAACCAAATGACTAATCAAAGATGTCATTCTATGGATATAATCACATATTGTACCCTATGTGAGCCATATGCATGTGTTCATGAATTAAACATAATATATCATAGAAACAAAGAGCGAGATGACGCTGTGTCTCCAAGGACAAATGCAACTACACTCACCTGTTATCCTGAAGTTACGGAATACATGAATACATAATCACCTCTAGCTCCCAAATAACTTATTTCTTCTACTCTTCCTTATCATAATATGCACTTCAAACAAAATAACAAGTCATCAAAACCAATTCAATTTATTTACCAAAAATCCTATTGCACAAATATACATATATACATACAAATCAGTCCAATATATGTTCATATATATACCAAACAATTCATTATATATATATATATGTATGTATGTATGTATATCAAAACAATCCTCTATGTGATTATACACACTCAAAACAGTCCAATTTCAGTTCTATATTTCCACAAAACAGTCCTACAAGTTTACCATTTCATTCCACATCTTATTTCACTAATTTAGTCCTATTTTGAATTCTTAAACATCCCTTGATTTTACAAAACAGCCCCTCCCTGTTTTTTTCTTTGACAAAACAGTCCATAACTCATCGAAATGGCCTTTAAACAAGTTTAGAAAACAATCTATTAGCATTTCAAAACAGTCCTTCAAGCAAGGTTAGAAAAACAGTCCATTAATGTTTTTAACTAAGCAAAATAATCCATTACACATATATGCACTTATACATGTATATGCATAAAACAATCCACAAGACTCATATATATACATAACAATTTCAATCACATAGGTGCACCAATACATGTACAAAATAGTCCCATATACTTTCCCATGTATCCAAAACAGTCCAATTTCATGTGTTTACATACATATGCACAAAACAGTCCCTAACATATTTATATACATTCAAAACAGTCCATACACTTGCATACATACTTATGTACATCAAAACAATCCCAATACACACATATACACACGTATATATACACAAAACAGTCCACTTAATTTCATATGCACACAAAACAGTCCAGTACAGTCCCTATTCTATTGCAAATCAGTCCTTGAACTTTATAAAACTGTCCCCTATTTTCATATTTACAAAACAGTCCCAAAACACTTCTTATTTCATTCAAAACAGTCCCTTATTTTTTACAAAACAGCTCCCATGTTTCAGGTTTACAAAACAGTCCCATAACATAATAGTCAGTCATTGTTTGATCCTATATCCTTGGATTCGATTAACTAGCAAAGCAAATGACCCTATCTTAAATTATTACTACCATTGGCACATATATTTGACTTTGAAGCTATTCAAGCTATTCGAAACAGGGTTTGTATATATATATATTCATAAAGTGTTTGCATGCTTTTAATGGAATTATACGAAATATCATGAGCCTAACTCAATGTTGAACTATGATCATGAAATCAACCATGGTAACATTCAAATGAACAAGGAAAATTCATGGCATGTATTTGTTCATTCATAAACACATAGCATGCATAATAAATCTATAGAAAATTCTTAAGTAAATTTCTAAATTAAGAAGAAGAGAAGAAGAGTTTATCCTCCTCCTAAAGCCACTCGAACAAGAGCTCAAAAATTTGAGCTAACAAGGCTTAATTTTCCTAATCTCCACGAACAAGCTTCACATTCTTTCTCTCTCAAAGGTTCGGTTATTTGGAGAAGAAGATGAAGCCAACTTTGGTCATCTTTCTCCCTAAATGCCAAGACCCCTACACATGTTGTTGCATAGTGTGGGTTTACTATAAATGATGCGCAAATAGTGCACCTATACACACCGAACAAGTAGTAAAGTGATGAGTGAGTATCGTCTCCACAAGGATTGGAGGTATTTCAAGTCCAGTTTAAGCACACAAACAAAGACTAAAATATAAATGAAATAGCAAGTGGGAACATGGTAAGAAATGCGATAGCAATTAACATAAATAAAGCTGAACCAAAACAAGGATACTTCAAGGGTCCTCTCACACGTATGAAGCTCTATAATGGAATGATAGGCTGAGCTTGCTAAGGACTTCTATGTCTAAACCTAAAGAATGCCTAGAACTACCTTATCCACAACATGCTCGACAAAGTTTACTTAAGTGTTTCTAAACTATCTCTAGCAAGAAACTCGACATCCAGAATGCTATGACAATACCTCTCAGCGTGAACCCTAGCAAGCTACTTATCGATGAAGTTCTACTCCTTTTAGTCGTTGAAAATCTATCCTTATCTCTAAGGTGAGTTAGGGTTTTGCCTCTTAGTATCAAACCCCCATTGTCCATGTGGATCTAAGCCTAACGCTCTCAAATATTTAGCTATCTAACACCTAATCTAAGGATAACTTTCGAAAGCTCTTACAAGTTTAGGGCAAGCAAACAATGGATAAAGCATATAAAGATTAAGAAAGCAAACCAAACATTCATTCAAACTTAAACATAAACATCCATAACAAGCCCAAGCCACCTAATATCACTTTATGGCTGGGCAAATATCATCCACAATCATCCGTTTAAAACAACCCATCAAAATAATTAGAAATAGAATAACAAAAACAACTAGAGAAAAGGAAACTCCCAAGCCACTTTAGACTGCCATGAACCGCTCTAAGCCTGCTGCCTCTCTCAAAGGCTAGCAAGAACACTCCTTGGAGCTTCAACAATGGAGAACACCACAATGAAGAAGATGGAGGAAATGAGCCACCTTTCTCTCTTTCTTAGTGGAACCCCCTCGTCCTTGACTGGACGACTGACTGGTCCGAGTAGGCTACATAGGGAAAACCGAAGTGAAACCCGCTAAGGCTCCCCTTCGGTTAGCAACCCTAGAAAATTTCTTTTTATTATTATCTTGTCTAAATGGTTTTCTTTGATCCTATATGTAGGGTCAACAACGGAAGCAACAAACAAGATGATCAACTCCACATCATAGCAAAACAGTCAAATTTTAGCTTGTTAAGTAGGCCGTTTCGAAACACTCAAGAAGTGTATCGAAACGCCTTGACTTAGTCAACGAGCCTAAGTCAACACGAGAGGACCGTATCGAAACGGTGGTCAACCGTTTCGAAACACCCCCAACAGTCAACTTCTCGTGGTTAACAACATATTGTCCGTTTCAAAACACCAAGACCCGTTTCGATACCTCAATTTATCGGCAAATTCTCAGATTTCCAGTGGCAAAACTGTACCGAAACGACCCCTAAGCGTATCGAAACGCATGGCCTGAAACAAGAGGCCGTATCGAAACGAGACCAACCGTTTCAATACACGGGCTGCGAAAAGACATATTTTAGCTGGTTTTTGATACAAGGCAGCCCCAAAACTCAACTAAAACCTCCAAGACTCATCATACATCAAATCTAGATGGAAAACACCCTATATGGACATGTTTAGCACACAACAAACATGTAGGAGGAATACATTAAGTGAATCAATAAGCAAAACAAGGATTCATGCATAACATTCAAGATTTAAGCTTTAGACAAGCATACATATAACATTCATAAAAGGGATATAAGTTTCAACCACAAGACAAGCATGCATCAAGTAAATATGGTTTACAATCCATAACATAAAGGCATACACATAGCCATACACATAGCCATCATAAACTCAACAAATCATCATGCTCAACAAACACATCATCAACTAAGGAGTTTGACACCAACTCCTACAAGTCTACACCCCCATCGTCTAGGCATTATTACAATACATAAATAATACTTGAGCTAAAATGAGAACTCTAAAAGCTCATTCCTTGCCCGCTTGCCTCCTGAACACTAACGATCTACATGTTGGAAATAAATGAGAGCGTAAGCTAACTAGCTTAGTGAGAAAAGCTCTACAATTCAACAAGCATGCAGTTTCCAAAACACTTTTCACAATTCACATGAAATCGATGAATGCACGAGTGATCATTACTACAAGACTACAGAAGGCTCGTACAAACACAACCAACTTACACACGATGGGACCACACATCACCGTTCGACTAGTAGTTTTCCGATGGGACCACTCATCACCTTACTCTACTACTAGTCACTACCGGTGGGACCACTCATCACCGTAGTTTAGACAACCATCACGTGAGGCTCAACTTCTACACGACTACACAACAGCAACAATGCAAACAACTCGAAATGCACAAGACCACATCATACGACCATTCATCAACAAATAACAAGATGTAGGAGGATTAACTTACACTTGGGTTTAAGTGGACCCTCAATGTCCCACCCAAACCCCCAAGAGTTCCGATTCGTAAACAAATCAAAGTTTGACATTTTTACTCACCGTTACTACCCAAGAGTGAGCCGAAATCCAAGCTCAAGTCACCGACTTCTCCGGATTCGCTCCCGAGGCTTCAGCAACAAGATTTCTTGCTTCTAAACATCCAAACACAAATCAAAACAATCTCAAATCAGTCCACACAACCATGTAGCAAGCCCGGAACACAATTCAAGCATCAAACACATGGTTTTCAAGCTATGAACAACCCCAAAATCATCAAACTCGAGCAGCCCTTAAACTCAATCCAAAACTTATGATTTCAACCTCTTTAACACTCTTAAATGATTGCAAAACAACCCCCAACTATCATACTAACCTTAGCCCTCAATTTCCAACATTAAGCACACCCAAAACTCCTCCTAAAACCCTTCAAAAACCCCAACGAAACCCAATTACGGGAAACTTAATAAAACACTTTAAAAATCATATATGTCGGACTTCATGGTTCATAAACAACTCATATATCATTAACAATTCAAAATCTTTAGTTAAGAACAATAAAGGTAGCATTTTTAATCAAAACCTCCAAAAACTCAAATTCTAAAATCATGGACAAAATTGAAAACTAGTGGTACTTTCAAAGAGAGGAAGATGAGAGCAAGATGAGGGTGTAATTACCTTTCAAAACCGAACCAAAATGAAGGAGAAGGAAGATGGAATAGTGATTTAGAGGATGAGCTCCTTCAATGTCGTTCAAAATGAAAAATGGGAGAAGGAATAAGACAAGGCTCTCTTTTAGTTAAAAGGGGTTTTAGAATGAAGTCCAACTATTTACGGATTTGCCATTAATGAGATGGCAATTCTCATTATTCACAAATTCCATGGAAAATGAAAAACAATTCAATTTAGTCCAACACAAAAAGGTTTGTTTTGAAATCACAGGGTCCAAATAGTATATATTATTATTTTAATTATAAAATTGAGACTCAAAATATTATTTTAATATTATTTTCACCCGACCCCTAAACCAAGGTGTTACAACTCTCCCCCACTTAAGGAGTTTCGTCCCCGAAATTACCTGACAGAAACAGATACGGAAACTGCTGAAGCATATCAGCTTTCCTCTCCCACGTGGCCTCTTCCACACCTCTATGTCTCCACAACACCTTGACCAACTCTACGGTCTTGCCACGCAACACCTTGCTATCAGAAGCAAGTATCTCATCAGGTTCTTCATTATAAGACAAATCTGGATTTAACTCTATCTCCTCAACATGCATAACATGAGAAGGATCTGATCTATATCTCCTAAGCATCGACACATGAAACACATCATGGATCTTCTCTAACTCAGAAGGCAATCTCAAACGGTAAGCTACTGGCCCAATCCGCTCAACTATCTCATAAGGTCCAATGAATCTTGGGCTTAACTTGCCCTTCCTCCCAAACCTCATCACCTTCTTCCAAAGCGAGACTTTCAAAAACACTTTATCTCCCACGGAATACTCTACCTCTTTCCTCTTTAAGTCGGCATAGGACTTCTGTCGATCTGAAGCTGCTTTCAGACGTTCACATATCAACTTTACCTTCTCGGTGGTGCCCTTAAGCAATTCAGGCATCAGTACAAGCTTCTGTCCGGCTTCGGGCCAACAAATCGGGGTTCTACACTTCCTACCATACAAATCCTTATAAGGAGCCATCTGAATACTCGACTAAAAATTGTTGTTATACGCAAACTCCACTAACGGTAGATGTATTTCCCACAACCCCTGAAAATCAATGATGCAACATCTCAACATATCATCCAATACCTGAATCACTCTCTCGGACTGACCATCTGCCTGTGGATGATACGAAGTGATGAAGTTCAACCAAGTACCCAAAGCTCGATACAAACACTCCCAAAATCTAGCTGTAAATCTCGAATCTCGGTCTGACACAATCGACTTCGGTACCCCATGTAGTCTAACTATATTACAAATATACATGTCGACCAACTTATCTAGGGTATAGGTGGTATGAACTGGTATGAAGTTGGCACACTTAGTAAATCTATCCACTATCACCCACACTGAGTTCTTCCTCGAAGGAGTCAACGGTAGCCCTGACACGAAGTCCATGGTGATACGTTCCCACTCCCATTCCGGAATCTTCAATGGTTGTAACAAACTTGAAGGAAATTGGTGCTCGGCCTTCACCCTCTGACAAACCATACAACTACTGAAAAACTCGGCCACGTCCTTCTTCAAACCAACCCAATAGTACTCTTCTTTTAGCCCTCGATACATCTTCGTGCTACACGGATGCATAGCAAAAGGACTATTGTGAGCCTCATTCAAGATCGTACGCCTCAACTAGGCATCCTCCGGAACCACTATCCTATCCTTATAACATAGGATCCCATTATCTCCAAAACAATACTCAGTAGGCCTATCTTCGGCTATGTCTTGCACGTGAGGTGCCAAAGACTCATCTCGCAACTGCTTCTCTCGAATTAACTGAACTAATGAAGGCTTAACCTGAAGCTCGGCTATCAACCCGCCATTCATAGACACACTCAACCTCGCAAACATAGCTCGTAACTCAACGACCACTTTTCTACTCAAGGCATCGGCCACTACGTTTGCCTTGCCCGGATGGTACTGTATAGTGAGGTCATAATCCTTAAGGAGCTCTAACCACCTACGTTGCCTGAGGTTCAACTCCCTCTGAGATATCAAATATTTCAAACTCTTGTGGTCGGTATACACGGTGCACTTCTGACCGTAAAGATGGTGTCTCAAAATCTTCAATGCGAACACCACTGTGGCTAGCTCTATGTCATGGGTGGGGTAATTCTTCTCATGAACTTTCAACTGTCGCGAAGCATATGCCACTACCTTACCTTCTTGCATAAGCACACAACCTAGCCCTACGTAGGGCGCATCACTGTATATCACAAATTCTCTCCCCGGCTCAGGCTGAATCAAGATAGGAGCTTCAGTAGAAGCTTTCTTCAATTTCTCAAACGCTTCTTGTCTTGCATCTGATCACTCATAGGAGACATTTTTCTGTAGCAACTTAGTCAACGGAGCCGCTATCCTCGAGAACCCCTCAACAAACCTTCTAGAGTATCCCGCCAAACCTAAGAAATTGCGGATTTCGGTCACTGACTTCGGTTGTTTCCAATTCACTATAGCTTCTATCTTCTTGGGATCCACACTAATCCCACTAGCCGAGATCATGTGACCTAGGAAGACTACCTCCCTAATCCAAAACTCACATTTTCTTAGCTTGGCATACAACTGATTCTCTAGTAGGGTCTGAAGTACTAAACGCAAGTGCTCATCGTGCTCCTCCTCGGTCCTAGAATATACTAGGATGTCATCTATAAGCACTACCACAAACCTGTCCAAGAATTCATGAAACACACGGTTCATCATATCCATGAAGGCTGCTGGAGCGTTAGTCAACCCAAAAGGCATCACCAAAAACTCATAATGTCCATAACGTGTGCGAAAGGCTATCTTCGGTATGTCTACATCCTTTACCTTCAACTGATAGTACCCGAACCTCAAGTCAATCTTCGAAAACATAGAAGCACCTCTCAACTGGTCTAGCAAGTCATCTATCCTAGGCAAAGGATATTTGTTCTTCACTGTCACCATATTCAACTGCATATAATCTATATAGATCCTCATGGTACCATCTTTCTTTTTCACAAACAAGACCGGAGCACCCCACGGGGAAATACTAGGCCTAATGAAGCCTCTATCAGTCAACTCCTGAAGCTGTGTCTTCAAATCTTTCAACTCTTTCGGTGCCATTCTATATGGAGCAATCGACACTGGTGCAGAATCAGAATACGTCTCAATAGCAAACTCAAATGTCCTGTCTAGAGCCAAACCTGGTAACTCTTCCGGAAAAACACTAGGGAAATCACATACTGTTCTGATGTCCTGAGGTCCCACCTCACTCATATTAGGATTCATTACATAAGCCAAGTAAGCATGACACCCCGAACTCAATAACCTCTGAGCTTCCAAAGCCGAAACCACATTATACAAGAACCTGACGTTCTCACCAACTACCACAACCTCAAAGTCATCGGTAAGCCTCAAGGAGACTCTCTTGGTCTCGAAGTCAACCTTAGGTCTATGCTCTACAAGCCAATCCATGCCCAAAATCACATCAAAGCCGTAGAAGGGTAACTCCATCATATCGACAGGAAATACGTGGCCCTGAACCATCAAGGGACACCTCCTATACACCTTCCTAATTATTACTGTATCACCAAAAGAGCTCGTAACATTTACACCTACCTCTAGCCAATCACATGGTAACCCTAGAAACCTTCTGTGCTCTTCCAAAATATACGAATGTGTCGACCCTGAATCTATCAAAGAAAGAAAACTCAAAGACTGTAATGAGAAATTACCTACAATGACATCAGTGTCATTCCCAGCCTCTCGCTGAGCATATAGCCTAGCCGGTCCTCCTCCCTCAGGCTGGACTGCTACAACATGAGCCAAGTTCCTCTGACCCTCATTCCTTGGCTGAAAGTTCTCACGATCGCGTCCACGGCCTCTCTGGTGCTCAAAGCCCCTAGCTGGAGCCGGCCCGCCCCTAACTGGGTGTGGACAGTTACGCCTCATGTGGTCTCGGGACCCACAGTTCCAACAAGGCCCAAAGGCACCCGCACACTCGCCCTGATGGCGCCTCCCACATCTATTGCACTCAGGTGTGTGCATAACAGCTCCTTGGCCCTGATGACCCTGACCATAGTTACCGCCCCTATACCTCATATCCGGCTGGTACCTCCTATCCCTATGCCTCTTGGCCTGGTCTCTATCCCAATTCACATGTCTCTTTCCAGAATCGGACCAACTAGCACGTGCTCTAGAGCCTAGGTTCTGCTCTATATCATTGGCCCTAGAGACCAAGACATCGAACTCAGTGTAGTCGGAGGCAAGCATGTAGGTTTTCACATCTATAGTCAACCCATATCTGAAACGCTCACACCGCTCCCTCTCATTCGGAACCAATTCTGGTGCGTACTGGCTCAACCTCGCGAACTGAACCTCGTATTCAGACATGGTCCTATTACCTTGAACCAAAGCCATAAACTCTCTTTTCTTTTCATCAAAATACCGGACTTGAAGGTACTTCCTCTTGAAGGCATTCCTGAAGAACTCCCATGTGATATCTGCCTTGGCCATACCAGAAGTAACAGTGGTCCACTAGGCATAAGCGTCCCCCTGAAGCAAAGAGATAATGCATCCCAACTTACCTCACTTACCTACCCGAGGTCTCGGAAACCTCAGGCTCTGATACCACCAAATGTAACCCCCTTGTCCCGGTCTGGACGACTGACCGGTCCGAGTAGGCTACATGGGGAAAACCGAAGTGAAACCCGCTAAGGCTCCCCTTCGGTTAGGAACCCTAGAAAATTTCTTTTTATTATTATCTTGTCTAAATGGTTTTCTTTGATCCTATATGTAGGGTCAACAATGGAAGCAACAAACAAGACGATCAACTCCACATCATAGCAAAATAGTCAAATTTTAGCTTGTTAAGCAGGCCGTTTCGAAACACTCAAGAAGTGTATCGAAACGCCCTTACTTGGTCAACGGGCCTAAGTCAGCACGAGAGGACCGTATCGAAACGGTGGTCAACCGTTCCGAAACACCCCCAACAATCAACTTCTCGTGGTCAACGAGATATTAACCGTTTCGAAACACCAAGACTCGTTTCGGTACCTCAATTTATCAGCAAATTCTCAGATTTCCAGTTGCAAAACTGTACCGAAATGGCCCCTAAGCATATCGAAACAGCTGGCCTGAAACAAGAGGCCGTATCGAAATGAGATGTAACCCCCTTAACCCGGCCTAGACGGTCGACCCGAATTAAAAAGATCACACGGGGAAAACCAAAGTCAACCCGAAAGTCAACCTTGATTAACGACCCTTTTTTTTCCTTTTACTCTTGTCTAGATGCACATTAACCCTAGATAGGTTCATAAGATTGTCGTATTCAAACATAAACACAATCAGAGAACAAACAGGGACCCAATCGCACAAATTACAACTTTAGGGACCAAATTGTAAATTCTGAAAACTTTAAGGACTTTACCAAATTTAAAGTTACCAACTTGAAATTAATCATCTTTCATGCTTCTCTGTCAAAATTCAGCTCAAACGGACTTCTCAAACTCATTAAATTGCGTAAACAAAATCCAGGACCAAAATGCAAACATTTCAAAACATATAACCGCCCATGTCAGCCCCCAACGGTCAGGTGTTCCGAAACAGGGAGAACCTGTTTCGAAACGCGGGACCGTTCCGCAACGTGTTCCGAAACGAGGCCTGGCAGAGACATTTTCGATTCGGAACGGTACCTTCCGTTTCGAACGCCTGGGCCACTACAGGGCCCCCGTTCCGAAACGGTAGCTCCCGTTCCGATACGGCCTGCCCAGATTGCAGAAAAATTGCTCTTTAAACACACAATTGACTTACCAAACATGCTCCAAAAGCCACCAAATTTTACCAGCAAGACATTCAACATACAAGGAACATAATTGCAACAACCAAGCATCAACATGGCATCAATTATGAAAATCCCCAAATTCTAAAGGCATGCTTCCTATTTGAAAACCATTCAAGCATCACATCTCCAAACAAACCACATATAGGCCAATTACAAACTCCAACATTAATAACAACATGAATCCAACATAGGGAGTCCAAAACATTTCCCAAAACAACAACATAGGTCCCCCATTGCCAAATACCAAATGCTAATAGTGTTTAAGAAGCCATCACCATACTTGAGCTTAGTTAACCACTTGGATGCTTGCCCTCCTTGCTGCCCTCAATGCACCCTAATGCTCTGCATTATTGGTTTAAGAAAAGAGAGAGCGTAAGCAAAAGCTTAGTGAGGAATGCTCATTTAAAACCACTCAATAATGCATTTATAAATCACATTATAAACCATTCTTCAAAACAACCTTTAGTCATGCACTAAAGCATTTTAAAAACAAGCAATACATGCTTCCATTTCATTACATGTCATATTGGCAACAAGTGATACATTTAACATAAGATCCACACATGGACTTTTAAACACCATTGTGATCTTACACTTTCCAAGGACCACACATGGACTTTTAAACACCATTGTGTCCTTAACCCCATGGACCTTTAAACACCATGGCAAGGACCACACAAGGACTTTTAAACACCTTTGTGTCCTTAACAAGAATCATCCAAGGACTTTTAAACACCTTGATGTTCTTAAATAACAAGGCTTACACAAGGAATTTTAACCACCTTGAACCTTAACCAAGAACCAACCATGGACTTTTAAACACCATGTTGTTCTTAAAATTCACAAGATTCACACAAGGACTTTTAACCACCTTTGTGATCTTAACCAAGAACCATCCAAGGACTTTTAAACACCTTGATGTTCTTAAATAACAAGGCTCACACAAGGACTTTTAACCACCTTTGTGACCTTAACCATCACTTGCCAATATGCATCATTAACATCAATACTCCATTGTTTTAAAGCATTTAACCAAGCCATAAACATCATGCATTTTTAAGCATCAAACCACATTAAAACAATGTTCAAAAACAAGGAACTCTTACCTTGAGTTTCCTTCTAAACATGGCTTATAATCTCAGCAAATAAACATGCTAGATATGCTTTCAAAACAGAATTTAAATCATGCAAACCAACCACATTGCATACAACCAATCCATGGCCATCACCAAGAGAGTTTTTCCGAAAACTTACTCTTGAGCTTAGCTAAGTTGCTTAGACTTAAACTAAGCTCCCAAACCTTCAAAACATTGGTTTCAAAGCCGAAAACCAAAATCCACTCACCGATTCCGTTTCGCCTCTTGCCGAAACACCAATCAAGCCTCCGGATCACCACCACTAGGATCCAAAGATGACTCCCCTGTTTTAAACACATCAAAACAGAGGATTAATGCATCATCATGCATTAATATCTTCAATGAAAGCATCAAAACTCGCTGCTCTCATCCACACTCCACTCTCGGCTACCAAACACAACCGAAAATGCATCCAAACAACTCCTCAACATTGCCCAGCCAAGATCCATCAATTCTAAACATCCTTAAACATCAAATAACATCCAAAAAGGATCTAACATCATCCTTATACCTCCGGCTATAACAGATCCACAAGATCACTCCAAAACAACCAAGAACACAAGCTAAACTTAGGAAATTCAACCTATCCGGGATTGCATTAATTAAAACTCAATTTCTCATCAATTTAACATTCATTTAACATCAAATTGACACCTCAAAACACTGCCCAATCAGATCATACGAAATTTCATCAAAATCAACCAAATCTTGCATTTAAAAGCCAAGATCAATAACACAACCTTTAAACCATTTTTAAAACACAAATTAAGGATTGAGAACTTAGGAATTTCAGTAAAGAACTGAGAGTTTAGAGGAGAAGGGCGTTCTTACCTCCAAACTTGAGTTTCTCCCTTTTTAGAATCAAAAAGCTTGAAGATCCAATTAGCAAATGCAAAGGATTTGATGAAGAGATGACTGAAGATCAAAAGGGAAATGAAATGAATGATTTAGATGACAAAACCAGAGGGAAAAGTTCTGGAAAAAGATGTTTGGTTTGAGAGAAAATGAGAGAAAAATTAAAATGGAAAATATGGAAAGTTAGTTGGAAATTCCAAAATATCTTCCCTCCTTTTAGTTTTATTTAAAAACCTTTAATTAATCATTTAATTATCTTAGAAAAATCTGGAGAAACTACCATTGGGTAAATAGCTCCTTAAAGATTCAAAGTTTCAATCCTTTTTAAAACAGTCTCACAGTTTTCGAAAATTACATTTTGGTCACTAGCCCAAAATGTCACCCTTCCAAACCCCATCTTGCAAAATTGATTCCACCATACACTTATATATAATAAAAGAGGATTTTAGAACATTTTTCCATATTTTTAATGCAACCCGAACTAGGCTTTCCTAATTTCACCTTTTTATATTCGAACCGCACTTTGACCGAGCCGGTCCAAACCCAAAACTTCTAAGCCCAAAACCGGGGCGTTACATGAGACCAACCGTTTCGATACATGGGCTGCGAAAAGATAGATTTTGGCTAGTTTTTGATACAAGGCAGCCCCAAAACTCAACTAAAACCTCTAAGACTCATCATACATCAAATCTAGATGGAAAACACCTTATATGGACATGCTTAGCACACAACAAACATGTAGGAGCCATAAATTAAGTGAATCAATAAGCACAACAAGGATTCATGCATAACATTCAAGATTTAAGCTTTAGACAAGCATACATATAGCATTTATAAAAGGGATATAAGTTTCAACCACAAGACAAGCATGCATCAAGTAAAAATGGTTTACAATCCATAACATATAGGCATACACTTAGCCATCATAAACTCAACAAATCATCATGCTCAACAAACACATCATCAACTAGGGAGTTTGACACCAACTCCTACAAGTCTACACCCCCATCATCTAGGCATTATTACAATACATAAATCATACTTGAGCTAAAATGAGAACTCCAAAAGCTCATTCCTTGCCCGCTTGCCTCCCCAACACTAACGATCTACATGTTGGAAATAAAGGAGAGCGTAATGTCACGGACGTATTCTCTCAAACCCGATCCGTACGGCGTTAGCAAGTCTCGATGATGCTAACCAGCCTTGATCCTTCAGGCAACGCAATTGGCCAAACTAGGAACACAAGAGAAGGCTAGAGTTTACAAGTAAGAAACTTGTATTGAACTAAGAAGGAAGCTTTACAAAGTATGCTTTACAAGAAGGCTTAAGTGGCTATTTGCTTGGGTGATTACAAAATGAAGGGGGTGGCCCTATTTATAGGCTCCCACCTCCTCAATGGACGGTTCAGATCGATTTGATCCAACGGTCCAAATGTTGCCTCCCAAAATATCTCCTAAGAGACTACACTAATCTAGAGAGTTCTACATATGTGTATACATATCTACATGTATCCAAAAGGTTCTAGAGAGCTCCAGGGTCTTCCAGAGTTGTCCCGAGCTTTCCCGAGTCTTTTCGAGCCTTCTGGGTCCTCCCGGGTGTGTCTAGACTTGGAGAGAACGTCCCGGATCCTTCTAGAACGCTGTGGCATGTCTCTAGAGTCTTCATGGCCGTCCTAGGCCTTTATAGTGCCTTCCTTGGTGCTAGCTTGCCTCAAAAGTGCCCAAGGGTGGCAAGAACCTCGGTTTGGATTTTAGGGAAAAATGGCGGGGTGTGACATTCTCCCCCACCTAAGCTCGCGACGCCCTCGTCGCGCCTTCGTTGAACTCTTGGAGTTGGTCCTTGAATTGCCAAAGGGCTTCTTCAGTCTCCCAACTCGCCTCGGCAATAGGCAGACCCTTCCACTTGATGAAGTACTCCTTATATGCTGGCACGCCCCTTCGCCTAATAAGTCGATCGGCTAGCACTTCTTCAACTTCCTTGTCGACGGAAGTGACCACGGATGTGGGTGCTCGAGTGGAGACTCCCCTCGATGGATCTTCCAAGTCTTCATGATAAGGCTTCAACAAACTCACATGGAAGACTGGATGAATCTTGAGCCTCGGTGGAAGCTGAAGTTTGTAAGACACCTTGCCAACTCTTTTGATCACTGGGAATGGTCCCTCGTACTTGCGGACTAGTCCCTTGTGCACCCTTCTAAGGGTCTTGAACTGCTGGGGTAGGAGCTTGAGCATGACAAGGTCTGCTTCCTTGAACTCTAGGGGCCTTCTTTTCTTGTCTGCCCACTTCTTCATCCTCTTGGCAGCCTTGTGTAATGATGCTCGTGCAAGCTCATTTTGCTCGTGCCATGACTTGGCAAGTTTGTAGGCTGCGAGGCTCTTCCCTTCATAGCGTGTGGCAAGGGAGAGTGGTGTGGTCGGTTGATGTCCCAAGACAATCTCGAAGGGACTTCGGTTGGTAGCCTCACTCCTCTGTAGGTTGTAGGAGAATTGTGCAACATCGAGAAGCTTGGCCCAATCCTTTTGATTGGCACTGACGTAGTGCCTTAAGTATAGCTCCAAGAGAGCATCGATGCGCTCAGTTTGCCCATCGCTTTGGGGATGGAAGCTTGTTGAGAAGTTAAGGTCGGACCCTAGCATCTTGAAGAGTTCGGTCCAAAACCTCCCTGTGAACCTTGGATCTCGATCACTCACAATGTTGCTTGGTATGCCCCATAGCTTGATCACATTGTGGAGAAATAGCCTTGCTGCCTCATCCGCTGTGCAATCGGGTGATGCTGCAATGAAGGTGGCATACTTGCTGAATCGGTCCACCACGACCATTATGCTTCCAAACCCTTCTGACTTGGGAAGACAAGTGATGAAGTCCATAGAGACACTCTCCCAAGGCTTGTCGGGTACGGGCAATGGATCTAAGAGCCCTCCTGGTTGTTGTTGAACAACCTTGTCTTGTTGACACACAAGACAAATCCTCACGTACTCTTCTACATCATCATGCATCCGGGGCCAATAGTAGTTGGACTTCAAGAGTGCAAGAGTACGACGCATACCTGGATGCCCGGCCCATAAGGAGTCATGACACTCCTTGATCAGTTCCTTGCGTAGGTTGCCCCACTTTGGCACATATAGACGGTTGCCCTTGGTGTAGAGTAGTCCATCACTCACCCAAAACCGTCGGGTCTTCCCCTCGTTGGCTAGTGCGATGATGTTCTTGGCAAGGGGCTCTTGGTGTAGACCCTCCTTGATCCTATCAAGAAGTGGACTGGTGGCTTGGCTTAATGCTGCGAGCTCTGTCTTTCGACTGAGTGCATTAGCGACTACATTTGCTTTGCCCGACTTATACTGTAGGATGTAGTCGAACTCGGCTAGGAAGTCTTGCCATCTAGCTTGCTTCGGGCTAAGTTTCTTCTGAGTTTGAAAGTAGCTAGTTGCTACGTTGTCGGTGAGGATTAAGAACTTAGCCCCTAGGAGGTAATGTCGCCACACCCTGAGGCAATGAATGATAGCAGTCATCTCTTTTTCTTGCACGGTGTAGCACCTCTCGGTGTCGTTGAGCTTTCGACTCTCGTAGGCGATCGGATGCCCATCTTGCATAAGAACCCCTCCTATAGCAAAATCCGATGCATCGGTGTGCAACTCGTAGGGCTTGGTGTGGTCGGGTAGGCTCAATACCGGTTCCTTACAAACGGCCTTCTTCAAGTCTTCAAAGGCCTCTTGGCAAGCTGGTGACCACACCCATGGCTTGTTCTTCTTCAAGAGCTCGGTCAAGGGTGTTGCTCTTGCTGAATAACCCTTGATGAATCGGCGATAGTAGTTCACCAATCCGAGGAAGGATCGTAGCTCATGTACCTTGGTGGGTGGCTCCCACTCTTGAATGGCTCGCACCTTTCCATCCTCCATCATTAGCTTCCCATCCTTGATTCGGTGCCCTAGGAACATGACTTCGGGCTTGGCAAAGGAGCATTTCTCCTTCTTGATGAAGAGTTGGTTCTCTCGCAGAACCTTGAACACTTCCCTTAGGTGTTCAACATGTTCCTTAAGGGTCTTGCTATACACCACAATGTCGTCAAGGTAGACGACCACGAACCGATCGAGGTAGGGATGGAAAAGCTTGTTCATCAGGGTGCAAAAAGTTGCTGGGGCATTGGTTAGTCCGAAGGGCATCACTAAAAATTCATAAGAACCATACCTTGTGACGCATGTGGTCTTGGGCTCATCCCCTTCCGCAATGCGCACTTGGTAGTATCCCGATCGAAGATCCAACTTGGAGAAGTATCGTGCATGCCCGAGCTGGTCAAACAGATCTGAGATAAGAGGAATTGGATACTTGTTCTTGATAGTGACCTTGTTCAGTGCTCGGTAATCAATGCACATCCTTAACGAACCATCCTTCTTCTTCTGGAAAAGGACTGGTGCCCCAAATGGTGCCTTGGATGGTCGAATGAACCCTGCATCGAGTAGCTCTTTGAGTTGCCTCATTAATTCCTCCAACTCTGGGGGTGCCATGCGGTAAGGCCCCATGGCTGGTGGCTTGGTGTTGGGCTCCAACTCGATCTTGTGGTCTACTTCTCTTCTTGGTGGTAGCCTTCGGGGTAGCTCGGGTGGTGCAACATCCTTGAACTCTTCAAGCACTTGAGCTACCTCTCTTGGAAGGTCTTCGTCGGGCATGGCCTCCTCTTCATCATACTCACTAAGGATGGCCAAGTAGCTTTCTTCATTTCTCATGACGCCCTTCTTGAACTGCAAGGCTGAGAGTACTTTGGCATCTTGCTTGGTAGCCCTAGTCGTGGGCACCATGCATGCTTGATTCCCATCCATGATGCACATGCTGTTGGCAAAGGGCACTGGGAATGCTTTGACTTGGTCAAGGAACTCTATCCCTAGGACGATCTTGAAGTCGTCCATCGGCACCACGGAGAAGTCGATGTGCCCTAACCACTTTCCCACAATTGTCTTGACTCCTCGTGCGATTCCATGGATGGGCTTGGCTGCTGAGTTGACTGCCTTGATGGATCCGCCTCCTCCCACGGCTTTAAGACCTAGTCTCTTAGCTTCTTCTAAAGAGACAAAGTTATGAGACGCACCTGTGTCGAGCATTTCCCTTGATGCCTTCCCATTGATGGTGACGTCTACATAGAGTAATCCCTTGGCTTCGGTCTTAGGGGCGGATTGGATGACATTGAGTAGTTGCATCGATCCCATCTGGAAACCTTCATCATCTTTGTCGGTGTCACCTCCTTCTTGATGCTTCGCGAGGAGCGAGTTGAGGGCTTGCCTTTGCGGGCACTCTCGGACCCAATGGTCTCCATCACAAATGAAGCACTTGTTGGATGAAGGTCGCCTAGGGCCTCGGGTGTCTTTAGCTTTGCCTTTATCCTTGCCTTTCTATGAAGACGAGTCTTTGTGCTTGGAGACGTTGTCTTCATGGTGTCCCTCCTTGCGATGGCTTTTGTCTCCCCCACCTTTGGCATGGCCACCTTTCTTGTCCTTCGACTTGTTGGACTCCTTGTTGCTAGAGTAGTCAATAAGGCTTTCTGCTATAACAATGGCATCGGCTAGGTTTTGAACTCCTCGTCGCTTGAGCTCGGTCTTGGCCCATTGTTGGAGGCCATCAATAAAGTTGAAGAGGGAGTCTTTGTCGGAAAGATCGGGGATTTCAAGCACTAGGGTGGTGAACTCCTTTACATAGTCACAAATGCTCCCCGACTGCTTGAGCCTTCGCAATCGTGCCCTCGCCTCATCTTCGGCATTCTCTGGGTAGAATTGCCTTTTAAGCTCCTTCTTGAAGTCATCGAAGGTAGTCATGGTGCACATGCCCTTCTCCACATCGCTACGCCTTCTCCTCCACCAAAGCATAGCTGTGTCGGTGAGGTAAAGTGAGGCGGTTTGGATCTTTGTGGCCTCGTCCACGATTCCCACCGCGACTAGATATTGTTCCAAGCCATATAAGAAGTTGTCGACTTCTTTTGCATTGCGTGCACCCAAGAAGGTCCTAGGTTTGGGCACCTCGACCTTCCTAGACTCATAAGTAGTGCTTGGCCCTGCGGCCATGGCTCGCTTGCACAAAGCAAGGTCGCCTTGCAAGGTCTCGATTTGGGCATGAGAATGAGCAAGTTCTTGTTGGAAAGAGTCACGTACCTTCGAGAGCTCCCCCATTAGGAGATCGCGGATTTGCCCCATTTCCGCGCGCATGGTTTCCTCTAGCTTCACCATCATTGCCTTCATGGCTGTGTGGAGCTCGGCGTCCTCCGCCTCTAGGCCTTCCACCCGATTGGTAAGGTCGTCCACTTGGGTGCTCACACCCACCACATTCTCCTCCATGTGGGTAAGACGGGTCTCAAAGCTAGAGAGCATGTCCTTGGACTTGGCCCTCGGCCTTGTCTCAATAGGCTCAACCATATCCTCGCGCCCTCGGTCATGCACGACTTCCACGTCAGATGAGCTAACGGTTTGACCCTTGCCTGTTTTTGCCATGTCCTGAGTCTCGTAACACGCTCTGATACCAACTGTCACGGACGTATTCTCTCAAACCCGATCCGTGCGGCGTTAGCAAGTCTCGATGATGCTAACCAGCCTTGATCCTTCACGCAACGCAATTGGCCAAACTAGGAACACAAGAGAAGGCTAGAGTTTACAAGTAAGAAACTTGTATTGAACTAAGAAGGAAGCTTTACAAAGTATGCTTTACAAGAAGGCTTAAGTGGCTATTTGCTTGGGTGATTACAAAATGAAGGGGGTGGCCCTATTTATAGGCTCCCACCTCCTCAATGGACGGTTGAGATCGATTTGATCCAACGGTCCAAATGTTGCCTCCCAAAATATCTCCTAAGAGACTACACTAATCTAGAGAGTTCTACATATGTGTATACATATCTACATGTATCCAAAAGGTTCTAGAGAGCTCCAGGGTCTTCCAGAGTTGTCCCGAGCTTTCCCGAGTATTCCCGAGCCTTCTGGGTCCTCCCGGGTGTGTCTAGACTTGGAGAGAACGTCCCGGATCCTTCTAGAACGCTGTGGCATGTCTCTAGAGTCTTCATGGCCGTCCTAGGCCTTTATAGTGCCTTCCTTGGTGCTAGCTTGCCTCAAAAGTGCCCAAGGGTGGCAAGAACCTCGGTTTGGATTTTAGGGAAAAATGACGGGGTGTGACAGTAAGCTAACTAGCTTAGTGAGAAAAGCTCTACAATTCAACAAGCATGCAGTTTTCAAAACACTTTTCACAATTCACATGAAATCGATGAATGCACGAGTGATCATTACTACAAGACTACACAAGGCTCGTACAAACACAACCAACTTACACACGGTGGGACCACACATCACCGTTCGACTAGTAGTTTTCTGATGGGAACACTCATCACCTTACTCTACTACTAGTCACTACCGGTGGGACCACTCATCACCGTAGTTTAGACAACCATCACGTGAGGTTCAACTTCTACACGACTACACAACAACAACAATGCAAACAACTCGAAATGCACAAGACCACATCATACTACCATTCATCAACAAATAACAAGATGTAGGAGGATTAACTTACACTTGGGTTTAAGTGGACCCTCCAGGTCCCACCTAAACCCCCAAGAGTTCCGATTCGTAAGCAAATCAAAGTTTGACATTTTTACTCACCGTTACTACCTAAGAGTGAGCAGAAATCCAAGCTCAAGTCACCGACTTCTCCGGATTCGCTCTTGAGGCTTCAGCAACAAGATTTCTTGCTTCTAAACATCCCAACACAAATCAAAACAATCTCAAATCAGTCCACATAACCATGTAGCAAGCCCAGAACACTATTCAAGCATCAAACACATGGTTTTCAAGCTATGAACAACCCCAAAATCATCAAACTCGAGCAGCCCTTAAACTTAATCTAAAACTTATGATTTCAACCTCTTTAACACTTTTAAATGATTCAAGAACAACCCCCAACTATCGTACTAACCTTAGCCCTCAATTTCCAACATTAAGCACACCCAAAACTCTTCCTAAAATCCTTCAAAAACCCCAACAAAACCCAATTCCGAGAAACTTAATAAAACACTTTAAGAATTATATATGTCGGACCTCATGGTTCATAAACAACTCATATATCATTAACAATTCAAAATCTTTAGTTAAGAACAATAAAGGTAGCATTTTTAATCAAAACCTCCAAAAACACAAATTCTAAAATCACGGACAAAAATGAAAACTAGTGGTACTTTCAAAGAGAGGAAGATGAGAGCAAGATGGGGGTGTAATTACCTTTCAAAACCGAACCAAAATGAAGGAGAAGGAAGATGGAATATTGATTTAGAGGAGGAGCTCCTTCATTGTCGTTCAAAATGAAAAATGGGGGAAGGAAGAAGACAAGACTCTCTTTTAGTTAAAAGGGGTTTTAAAATGAAGTCCACCTATTTACGGATTTGCCATTAATGAGATGGCAATTCTCATTATTCACAAATTCCATGGAAAATGAAAAACAATTCAATTTAGTCCAACACAAAAAGGTTTGTTTTGAAATCACAAGGTCCAAATAGTATATATTATTATTATTTTAATTATAAAACTGAGACTCAAAATATTATTTTAATATTGTTTTCACCTGACCCCTAAACCCGGGTGTTACACTTAGCTCACCAAAATATCCTTTTTTTCGGCTTTCCCTTTAATGTGGGTGTCTTGTCCTTTATATAGTGGGGGCTCCTAGGGTTTTGTGCCCTAAATTCCAAGGGAATATTTCCTTCACATGTGGGCTCACAGCTGGCTGATTGATTCACATGTAAGGCTGCATAATGTCCTCATCTCCTTGTTTTCTAGTGCACCTAGAAATGTTATCCAAAATGTTGTAGTATTCTGCCCTTGCCCTGCACTTCTCCTTATTTCCCTGCACATCACCACAACAACCAACACCTTCCCAAGTAGCATCATTCAAGCAAATAATAAAAAAAACCATAGCCAGTAACACCAAATGCAACTACATGAGCTAAATGCACCTATTTGCTATTAAATGAGATGAAATGGGCTTGATTTCATACAATAGCCTAAATAAATGGGCATAAAATGATAACCTTTTACAAGGTTAACACATCCCCATACTTAAGCTATTGTTTATCCTAAGGCAATGAACAGAAACAAACAAACAAATGCGACATCATAAAATTAGTTCACGATAGAGCTATGGCAAAATTTCAGTCCTCAGAACATATAGTCTTTAACGTGAAAGACATCTTTGAGATTTTAAGAACTAATCCTTTAGGGCAAGATCCTTAGAAATGCAAGTGTGATGACTACATCCTTTCCAAGCTTAACAAAGTTAGACAATAATTGGTTAGGTTCTCAAGTTTGCCCTAGCTTTTCAATTTTTTTTGTGCCTAGAGGGGTGTTAGATCATCACAACTATCATCCCTAACTCTAGATGAGTATGGAGCAAACATCTCACCCCCGAGCCGGTAAACAGAGTAATCTTGTGACAACTTTCATTGACTCATTTCATGTTGTTGCCATTTATTTAAATACAGTACCCATGCAAAACAACATAAAGTAGAGTGTCCCTCTTTAGCTATGCTTTAGCATTTATTCGTACTTCAACATAAAAAGAAACTACTTAAGCCTTTAAGCTTTTATTTTTCTTTAAAGTTCATTATATACATTTTAATCTAAGGCATACGAGCGTTCTTTCACCAAAAATCATCTAACCTCTATAAGCATAAAGAGCATGCAATCATGTAACAATTACATAACAAAGGATCAAGTCCTATAGGCAGTTCTACAAATCTCAATAGTCATAAACATTCAATCAATTCACATCAATAAAAATTAAGTTCTCATCATCGGGCATCCTTAATTTATTCATAGAACTGTCATTAACCTAACTAAATGCTATAGCAAAAATCTGTTCATTATTGAATGCTAATGCAAATGATAAATGATGAACATCAACACCCCAAACTTAAAAGATGCAATTTCCTCAATGCATAAAAATAAAATGAACTAATCTAAAATGCAAATGCAATTGTAGGTTACCTCCTAAAAATCTACTTTGGTGTTGCCGTCCTGGTGGCTTTGTGCTTGATTTTTGGTTTCTTCTTAAATGCTACAATGGGCTCATCGGCCTCATCTTGTGGGTTTGGGTGGTTGGTCGGCTCCTCCTCAGTCGGTTGGTCATCCGTAGCTTCTTCAGTATCATCATCAGATGGGGCAGACCATGCACGCCCTGCCGTTCGCTTCAAGCGATTCCATGGTTTTGCTGTAACACCTGGAGTCGGGGCAGGTTGCGATGCAGGAGCATCTTCAACTATCTCTTCTTGTTCTTCACTGTCAATATTGATAGGTTCTTCGACTGGTGGTTCCTATGGTTGCGGGGTACTTAGGGAAACTTTCCCTTTCCTTTGCCTCGCTGTCCGAGGGCTTTGTCTAACAGTGGCAATTGTCGTTTCAAGAGCAGGTGTTGGATTTGAAGAATGGTCTCTGCGTGGAATAGTTGCTGGGCATTTTTCTGCGGTTCCATTCAGAGCTGGTGTAGCTTGCGGGCCTGGCTCATCCTTCTTGGGTAGAAAAAAGTCATCGGGGAAGGGTGGGAAGTCAATTTCCATGTGTAGGAGCATCTCCTTAAAGTAAGAGTTAAGGGCCGCATCCCTTTCCTTAACATACTTGAAATAGGTTGCCAAGCTTCCCTTCATCTCGTTCATCTCCTCTTGCATGCGCTTAGTAGAGGCAACGAGGGTTGCAATTCTTGATGCCATAATAGTTTTGGCTCCACCCTCTAATGTTTCCGCTGGAGCATCCTCATCAAATCCCCTCAGCCCATGGGTTTGGTCTGAGGTTATTGGACCCTTGCCCTTCTCAATCTCGTCCTCTTGAGGGTCTTGGAAAGCTTTCTTTTTGCGGCAAAGTACCATGATGAGGTTAGAGAAGATTAAGGGGCTTGATTTCCTCATCAGGCATGCATAGACTTCATCAACGATAGTTTTTTCTACATCTATTGGTCGGCCATTGAGGATAGAATGTAGAAGGAGTAGCCTACAAATACGCACAATAGTCGTGTAGGAAGTGGGCATCAAGTGTGATTTTAGGTAGTGATTCCAAACCTTGGCCTCGAGCTTCCAGCGTTTGCGCTCCACTGACCTAGTGGCTGGGTCTAACTCTGCCCCACTGAAACATAAGTCTTCAAGGACTTCCTTATACGTTTGGGCGTCAGCTGCTTCAACAAAAGGGGTGTGTTGATCCACCACATTCTTCAGGCCATAGAACTTGTTGATTGCTGCAGTAGTGAACTTTACCTTGTGGCCTCGCACATACACACCAAACTGGGTACGGCTCGTTAGGTGTGCGTAGAACTCCCTTACCAGAGGCACACATATGTTGCCTGAGTATTTGACAAAGGACTCCCAGTTGTGCTTAATGATAACTTCTATCACTTCCTTATCGAAGCCTCCTTCCCTGTCAATAGGGAATTTGAAACCTTGCTCAACAAAGGGCTTTCTCTCTTTTATCAGTTGGAAGCGTTCCCTAGATGCATTGTCGAAGAATTTCTTTATCTCGATGAAGGGTGGGCTTGTTCGCTGTTGGAAGCATCTGTGTCATTCTTGCATCGGGCTATGGTTTCTAGGGAGTAAAACAAGAATTGTTGGGAGGATTTTTTTTGGGTTTTCAGTGAGGGAAAAGTGTAACCCCCTTAACCCGGCCTAGACGGTTGACCCGAATTAAGAAAGTCACACGGGGAAAACCAAAGTCAACCCGAAAGTCAACCTTGATTAACGACCCTTTTTTTTCTTTTTAATCTTGTCTAGATGCGCATTAATCCTAATTGTGATCACACAAACATCATACTCAAAGATCACAAACATCAGAGATCAAACAGGGACCCAATTGAACAAATTACAACTTTAGGGACCAAATTGTAATTTCTGATAATTAAAAGGACTTAACCCAAATTAAAGTTACCATCTTGAAATTAATCAGGTTTCATGCTTCTCTATGAAATTTCAGCTCAAATAGACCTTCCAAGCTCAAGCAATTGAACATACAAGATTCAGGACCAAAACGTAAACAATTCAAAACATATAACTGCCATTGTCAGCCCTTAACGGTCGGCCGTTCCGAAACCAATCAACCCCGTTCCGGAACACGGGCCGTTCCGAAACCGATCGACACCGTTCCGAAACACGGCCTTGGCAGAGACCAAACCGTTTCGAAACGGTGCACACCGTTTCGGACGCCTGGGTTCGTGCAAGGCACCCGTTCCGAAACGGTGCATACTGTTCCGAAACGCCTGCACAGATTGCAGCAAACAAGCATACCAAATCATGCAATTGAACATTCAAACATGCTCCAAATGTCACCAAACTTTACCAGCATGCAATTAAACATATATATGACTTAAAGGAATCAACAAATCAACAATTCAACATCATATGCAAAAAGCCCCAATTCAATGGTCATGCTTCCTACACAAGCTAGCCACTCAAGCATCAAACTTCCAAAACAAGCATATAAGGTTCCAATCCAAAAACCAGCATTTTAAACAACATTCAACATACTTAGGGAGTCTCAAACACCTCCCAAAACATATAAATTGGTCCCCCATTGCCAAAACACACAAAAGCTAAAATGTACTTATAAAACTTTCATACATTGAGCTTCACTTAAACTTGATTGCTTGCCCTTTCTTGCTGCCCCTCAAGGTACTCTAATGCTCTGCATTATTGAATTAAGAAAACGTAGAGAGCGTAAGCAAAAGCTTAGTGAGGCATGCTCATTAAAAACAATTCAATAATGCAATTAAAACCATTTATAAACATGCTTGAAATCAATCCTTACACATGCTCAAAAGCATACTTAAAACAAGCAATTCCATGCTTCAACATAAACATTAAAACAAGCATCTCATGCTTCACAATTTACTTAACATGTCATATTGGCTCAAGTGATACATTTCATTTATTAAAACAAGTTCAACAACTTTCCCAAGGACTTTTAAACACCTTGGTCCCAAGGACTTTTAAACACCTTGGCCATGGACTTTTAAACACCATGAATAAGGACCACACAAGGACTTTTAACCACCTTTGTGTCCAATGCTTGAATCACCCCAAGGACTTTTAAACACCTTGGCCCCAAGGACTTTTAAACACCTTGGCCCCATGGACTTTTAAACACCATGGCCCCATGGACTTTTAAACACCATGGAAGGATCACCTAAGGACTTTTAACCACCTTAGTGTCCGCAACAAGACTCATCCAAGGACTTTTAACCACCTTGATGATCTTAAGTAACAAGGCTCACTCAAGGACTTTTAACCACCTTAGTGACCTTAACATTTTCAAAACATCACTTGCCAATATACATCATATTCATCATTTAATCCACTGTTTTAAAGCATTTAACCAAGCCATTTTCATCATGCATTTAAAAGCATCAATCCACATTTAAACAATGTACAAAAGCAAGGTACTCCTACCTAGAGTTACCTTCAACATATGGCTTATATCATCAGCAAAATCAATGCTAAAACATGCTTTCAAATCAGTAATTTAAAACATGCAAATCATCATTTTGCAACACATCAAAGTCATGGCCACCACTAGAGAGAAAATCCGAAAACTTACACTTGAGCTTAGCAAAGTTGTTTAGACTTAAACTAAGCTCCCAAAACCTTCAAACCTTGGTTTTAAAAGCTGAAATCCAATTTCCACAAAAGCACTCACCAATTTCCACTATGCTTCAAGCCAAAGCACCAAATCAAGCTTCCGGATCAACCAATCTTGGATCCAAAGATGCCTCCCCTGTTTCAACACATCAAAGCAGAGGATTAATGCATCATCATGCATTAATTGCTTCAATGAAAGCACCTAAACTCGCTGCTCTCATCCAACCTCCATTTTCGGCCACCAAACACAACCGAAAATGCATCCAAACCACTTCTAAACAAAGCCCAGCCATAAACCAGCACAACCTCACTTCCATTAACATCATAAAACATCTAAAAACAACCTATTAACAACCTTATACCTCCAGCAACATCAGATCACCAAGATCACCTCAAAAACTACCTTAAAACACAAGCTAAACTTAGGAAACTCAACCTATCCGGGATTGCATCAATCAAAACTCAATTCCACATCATTTTAGAGATCATTTAACATCAAAAACATCTCTAAAAACACAGATTACTCAGATCTAACGAAAATCATCAAAAATCATCAAAATCTTGCATAATAAGCCAAGATCCATAAATCAACTTAAAAGCCTTTAATTAAACATCAATTTAGGATTGAAAACTTAGGAATTTCAGTAAAGAACTGATAGTTTAGAGGAGAAGGACGTTCTTACCTCCAAACTTGTATTTCTCCACTTTTTGCAATCAAAATGCTTGTTGAAACTTGTAGAAATTGAAGAGGTTTTGAAGATATGTTGATTTGGAATCAAATGAGAGTTGAAAGGAGGAATTTAGGTGAGAAAATCAGAAACAAATCTCTGGAAATGTAGTGTTTGGTTTGAGAGAAAATGAGAGAAAGAAAATGGGAAGTTAGTTGAGAAAATGCCAAATGAGCTTTTCCCTCTACTTCTAATATGTTTTAAAATCAGATTATAACTCAAAATATCTTAGAAAAATCTGGAGAAAAAACTTTTGGATTAATAGCTCCTTAAAGATTCAAAGTTCCAATCCTTTATAAAATAGCCACCAAACATGCGAAAATTACATTTTGGTCACTAGCCAAAATGTCACACTTCCAAAACTCATTTTCCAAAATTGATTTCACAGTTCACTTAATTATATTAAAAGATGATTTTAGAACATTTTTCCATATTTTTAATGCAACCCGAACTAGGCTTTCCTAATTTAACCTCTTAAGATTCGAACAGCACTTTGACCAACCGGTCAACGCCCAAAACTCCTAAGCCCAAAACCGGGGCGTTACAACTCTCCCCCCCCTTAAGAAATTTCGTCCTCGAAATTTACCTGAAGGAAAGAGATAAGGAAACTGCTTCAGCATGTCTTCCTTCCGCTCCCACGTGGCTTCCTCAACACCTCGATGCTTCCACAGCACCTTCACCAACTCAATGGTCTTGCCACGAAGAACCTTGCAATCCGAATCCAGAACCTTCACCGGTTCCTCATCATAGGTCAAATCCGGATTCAAAACCACATCCTCTACAGGCATCACATGCGAAGGATCAGATCTATACTTCCGGAGCATAGAAACATGGAACACATCATGAATCTTCTCCAACTCCTGAGGTAACCTCAACCGATATGCAACAGGACCCACACGCTCAACCACCTCATATGGTCCAATATACCGAGGGCTCAACTTACCCTTCTGGCCAAACCTCGTCACCTTCTTCCAAGGCGAAACTTTCAAGAACACACAGTCACCCACCACATACTCTATCTCGGTGGTCCCTTTCAACAAAGCAGGCATCGAAACCAACTTTTGACCAGTTTCAGCCCAACAAAGAGGAGTCCTACACTTCCTTCCATACAGAGCCTCATAAGGTGCCATCTGTATACTCGCCTGATAACTATTGTTATAAGCGAACTCAACCAAAGGCAGATGCTTCTCCCAAGAACCTTGGAACTCAATCACGCAGCATCTCAACATATCCTCCAAAATCTGAATAACCCGTTCAGACTGACCATCCGACTGAGGATGATAGGATGTACTTAAATGCAACCTTGTACCCAAAGCTTGATGCAAACACTGCCAGAAACGCGATGTGAACCTCGGATCCCTATCCGACACAATCGACTTAGGCACACCATGCAACCTCACTACCTCAGCAATGTACAGCTCTGCCAGCTTATCCAAAGAGAACGTAGTATGCACAGGCAAGAAATGCGCACACTTCGTCAAGCGATCCACAATCACCCAAACAGAATTCTTCTTTGATGGAGACAAAGGCAAACCAGATACAAAATCCATGGTAACCCTATCCCACTTCCATTCAGGGATTTTCAACGGTTGCAACAAACCAGAAGGAACCTGATGTTCAGCCTTAACTCGCTGACACACCAAACACTTGCTCACAAACTCCGCAACATCCTTCTTCAACCCCACCCAATAGTACTCATCACGAAGATCATGATACATCTTTGTACTACCAGGGTGCATAGCAAAAGGACTACTATGACCTTCAGTCAGAATAGCACGCCTCAACTCAGCATCAGCAGGCACTACTATCCGACTACCAAAACACAACACACCATCCTCATTAAAGCAGAAATCCGAAGGTCTACCCTCCGCGATATCCTGAACATGAGACACCAAGGAATCATCCAGCAACTGCTTTTCCTTGATCAACTGAACCAACGATGGTTTCACTTGCAACTCAGCAACAAGACCACCATCTCGCGATATGCTCAAGCTAGCAAACATCGCCCTCAGCTCAACAGCTACCTTCCTACTCAAAGCATCCGCAACAACATTAGCTTTACCAGGATGATACTCAATCGTCAGATCATAATCCTTGAGCAACTCCAACCAACGTCGCTGCCTGAGATTCAACTCTTTCTGAGACATCAGATACCTCAAACTCTTGTGATCCGTGTACACAGTACACTTCTCACCATACAGATAATGTCTCCAGATCTTCAGAGCAAACACCACTGTAGCCAACTCAATATCATGCGTAGGATAGTTGCGCTCATGCACCTTTAACTGCCGCGACGCATAAGCCACAACCTTACCCTCTTGCATCAGCACACACCCCAAACCAACATAGGATGCATCACTAAAGACCACAAACTCTTTCCCTGATTCAGGCTGAATCAAGATAGGAGCTTGCGTCAAAGCCGCCTTCAGCTTCTCAAAAGCCTGCTATCTCGCTTCCGTCCACTCATACTTAACATCCTTTTGCAAAAGCTTCGTCAAAGGAGCAGCAATTTTGGAAAAACCATCCACAAACCTCCGGTAGTATCCCGCCAAACTAAGGAAACTACGGACCTCATGAACAGACTTAGGAACTTTCCAGTTCATCACTGCTTCAACCTTCTGAGGATCAACACGAATCCCCTCAGCTGAGACCACATGCCCAAGAAACACCACCTCCCTGAGCCAAAACTCACACTTGCTCAGCTTAGCATAAAGCTGATTCTCCAACAAAGCTTGCAGCACAACCCTCAAATGCTCTTCGTGCTCCTCCTCAGTACGCGAGTACACGAGGATATCATTAATGAACACCACAACGAACTTGTCCAGGTATTCATGAAAAACACGATTCATCATATCCATAAAAGCAGCAGGAGCATTTGTCAAACCAAACGGCATCACAAGGAACTCATAATGCCCATACCTTGTCCTGAAAGCTGTCTTAGGCACATCCACATCCTTCACCTTCAACTGATAATACCCTGACCTCAAGTCAATCTTAGAGAACACAGCAGCTCCCCTAAATTGATCAAAGAGATCATCAATCCTCGGCAAAGGATACCGATTCTTGATAGTCAACTTGTTCAGCTGACGGTAATCAATGCACATCCTCATAGTGCCATCATTCTTCTTCACAAACAAGACAGGAGCACCCCAAGGCGACACACTCGGCCGGATGAAACCACGATCAAGCAGCTCTTGCAACTGCGTCTTCAGCTCCTTCAGCTCCTTAGGTGCCATTCTATAGGGAGTAATGGACACAGGAGTTGTATTCTCATACAGCTCAATTCCAAACTCCACCTCACGATTAGGAGGTAATCCAGGCAACTCTTCAGGAAAAACACCAGGAAACTCCTTCACAACCTTGATATCTTGCACCCTCAACTCCTTAGAGCTAGGATTCATCACAAAAGCTAGGTAAGCTTCGCAACCCTGCCTCAGCATCCTACTCGCCTCCAAGGTAGACACAACATTAGCAAGAAACTTCACATTCTCGCCAACAACAACAACTTCATAATCATCCGCGAGCTTAAGCGAAACCCGCTTATTCTCACAATCCACAACAGCACGATGCTCAGCAAGCCAATCCATACCAAGGATCACATCAAAACCATAGAAAGGCAACTCCATAAGATCAACATGAAAGACATGTTCTTGAACAACCAAGGGACACCTTCTATAAAGCTTTCGAGTCACAACAGTTTCACCAAAAGAACTAGTGACACGAACACCAACATCCAAAGACTCAACAGGCAAACCAAGCAACTCAGCATGCTCACGCAAAATGTATGAATGCGTAGATCCAGAATCAATCAAAGAAAGCAATGACAAGGATTGCAAAGTAAAGGTACCTGCAATCACATCAGCATCATTCCTTCCCTCGCGCTGAGCATACACCCTCGCTTGGCCACCACCCTCAGGCTGAATAGCCACAACATGAGCTACTCCGCGGCCACCTTCCTCTCTCCTCTGGAAATTACCACGGCCGCGCCCACGACCTCTCTGCTGTGCAGCTACAACAGGAGCACGATCTTGGCCACCAGCCAACCTCGGACAATCTCGCCTCAGATGGTCAACAGAACCACAGTTCCAACATCCATTACCAGCAGCCGCAACAGGAGCTTGCACCTCCCTCACAGCACGAGGACAGTCACGCTTCATGTGACCACGTGAACCACAGATCCAACAAGCACTTGGTTCAGCTCTAGCAAAACCTCCTCTAGCAGGTGCACCACCACCTCTCTTGGCTGAGGACTGATACTTCTGATCACGTCCCCTCTTGTTCCGTCCACCCCCAGAACTATACTCAGCAGCTCTCTTGCCAGAACTCGCTCCAGCACCTTTCGCAGCTAAACCCAAGTTCATCTCGATGTCCTTGGATCGACCAACCAGCACATCAAAATCATTGTACTCAGCAGCCAACATGTAGGTCTTAACCTCCGTCACCAAGCCATAACGGAACCTTTCGCACCTCTCACGCTCATCAGGTATCAGCTCCGGTGCATACTGACTGAGGCGTACAAACTGCACTTCATACTCAGCCACACTCATGCTCCCTTGGGTAAGAGACATGAATTCATGCTTTTTCTCATCCAGATATCTCACTCCAAGATATCTCCTCTTGAACGCATTCTGAAAGAATGTCCAAGTAACATCAACTTCAGCCATCCCAGCTATGGTGGTCGTCCACCACGTATACGCATCGTCCTGCAGCAAGGACACAACACAGCCCAACTTTTGCACATCCGTGCAGCTCATCTGACCCAAGATACGCTTGGTACTCTCTAGCCAAGCTTCCGAACTCTCAGCAGACATACCTCTGAACTCAGTCCCTCCAAGACTGCGCAGACGCTCCAAAGGTAATCTGACACCAGCATCTCCTTGATGCCCAGCTCCTTGAGCTCCAGCTACTGCTGCTCGAAAAGCACCCGCAATAGCTTGTACTAGCATAGACATGTCAGGCATAGCTTGCCCCTGACCAACCTCAGGTCCAGCAGCTCCAGCACCAGCTGCAGCTTCAGCTCGCTCACCTCCAGCACCACCACCAGGCGGAGGAGGGGGTAACACTGCACTACCCGTATTCTCTTCATTCTCATTCTCGTTAGGAGCCGTAGCTCGCACACTACCTCTTAACTCTCTACGTGGTGCCATACTTTTACCATGCAATCACAATGCAAAAATAAAACAAGTCAGGCCCAGCAAGGTAAGCAATCCAAGTATTCAAGCTCAATTTCATTCAAAATCAACTTCATTTCATTAGCTTTTGTTTGGCAATGGGTACCCTCAACATGCAACATCATAGCATACATCTCAATTGCATCAACATTACAAGCCACTGATCATGCTTTCAAACAACAAGCATACAAGACAAACATACTTCAATCATGCATACATTCATTCCCAATTACTCGCAAACTCAGCTCTGATACCACCAAATGTAACCCCCTTAACCCGGCCTAGACGGTTGACCCGAATTAAGAAAGTCACACGGGGAAAACCAAAGTCAACCCGAAAGTCAACCTTGATTAACGACCCTTTTTTTTACTTTTTAATCTTGTCTAGATGCGCATTAATCCTAATTGTGATCACACAAACATCATACTCAAAGATCACAAACATCAGAGATCAAACAGGGACCCAATTGAACAAATTACAACTTTAGGGACCAAATTGTAATTTCTGATAATTAAAAGGACTTAACCGAAATTAAAGTTACCATCTTGAAATTAATCAGGTTTCATGCTTCTCTGTGAAATTTCAGCTCAAAAAGACCTTCCAAGCTCAAGCAATTGAACATACAAGATTCAGGACCAAAACGTAAACAATTCAAAACATATAACTGCCATTGTCAGCCCTTAACGGTCGGCCGTTCCGAAACCAATCAACCCCGTTCCGGAACACGGGCCGTTCCAAAACCGATCGACACCGTTCCGAAACACGGCCTTGGCAGAGACCAAACCGTTTCGAAACGGTGCACACCGTTTCGGACGCCTGGGTTCGTGCAAGGCACCCGTTCCGAAATGGTGCATACTGTTCCGAAACGCCTGCACAGATTGCAGCAAACAAGCATACAAAATCATGCAATTGAACATTCAAACATGCTCCAAATGTCACCAAACTTTACCAGAGAGCGTGATATTGAATAGATATTCGGACCGAAAGAACAAAAAAAGCATGTGGAGAGCTTTATCATTGACTTGAATCTTTCTCCTTTCTTCTTCACTCATCTCCATCTTTTTCTTCAAAACCATCTTGCCTTCACCATCTTGCTTCAATGGAATATAAGGGTCATCTTCAATGACATCTCACACTAGGTAGTCATTTGACTTGATGAAGAGACGCATTCTATTCTTCTAAAAAAATAGTTATCACCATTAAAGAAGGGAGGCTTTGTAGTAGATTGAGATTCGTAAATGCCCGAACCGGAGGTTGAAGCCATCTCTTGAAATATGATGATCACACTCTTCCAAGGAACTCTAATGCTTGAATGTTCAATTGAGCTTCACTTAAACTTGATTGCTTGCCCTTTCTTGCTGCCCCTCAAGGTACTCTAATGCTCTGCATTATTGAATTAAGAAAACGTAGAGAGCGTAAGCAAAAGCTTAGTGAGGCATGCTCATTAAAAACAATTCAATAATGCAATTAAAACCATTTATAAACATGCTTGAAATCAATCCTTACACATGCTCAAAAGCATACTTAAAACAAGCAATTCCATGCTTCAACATAAACATTAAAACAAGCATCTCATGCTTCACAATTTACTTAACATGTCATATTGGCTCAAGTGATACATTTCATTTATTAAAACAAGTTCAACAACTTTCCCAAGGACTTTTAAACACCTTGGTCCCAAGGACTTTTAAACACCTTGGCCATGGACTTTTAAACACCATGAATAAGGACCACACAAGGACTTTTAACCACCTTTGTGTCCAATGCTTGAATCACCTCAAGGACTTTTAAACACCTTGGCCCCAAGGACTTTTAAACACCTTGGCCCCATGGACTTTTAAACACCATGCCCCCATGGACTTTTAAACACCATGGAAGGATCACCTAAGGACTTTTAACCACCTTAGTGTCCGCAACAAGACTCATCCAAGGACTTTTAACCACCTTGATGATCTTAAGTAACAAGGCTCACTCAAGGACTTTTAACCACCTTAGTGACCTTAACATTTTCAAAACATCACTTGCCAATATACATCATATTCATCATTTAATCCACTGTTTTAAAGCATTTAACCAAGCCATTTTCATCATGCATTTAAAAGCATCAATCCACATTTAAACAATGTACAAAAGCAAGGTACTCCTACCTAGAGTTACCTTCAACATATGGCTTATATCATCAGCAAAATCCATGCTAAAACATGCTTTCAAATCAGTAATTTAAAACATGCAAATCATCATTTTGCAACACATCAAAGTCATGGCCACCACTAGAGAGAAAATCCGAAAACTTACACTTGAGCTTAGCAAAGTTGTTTAGACTTAAACTAAGCTCCCAAAACCTTCAAACCTTGGTTTTAAAAGCTGAAATCCAATTTCCACAAAAGCACTCACCAATTTCCACTTTGCTTCAAGCCAAAGCACCAAATCAAGCTTCCTGATCAACCAATCTTGGATCCAAAGATGCCTCCCCTGTTTCAACACATCAAAGCAGAGGATTAATGCATCATCATGCATTAATTGCTTCAATGAAAGCACCTAAACTCGCTGCTCTCATCCAACCTCCATTTTCGGCCACCAAACACAACCGAAAATGCATCCAAACCACTTCTAAACAAAGCCCAGCCATAAACCAGCACAACCTCACTTCCATTAACATCATAAAACATCTAAAAACAACCTATTAACAACCTTATACCTCCAGCAACATCAGATCACCAAGATCACCTCAAAAACTACCTTAAAACACAAGCTAAACTTAGGAAACTCAACCTATCCGGGATTGCATCAATCAAAACTCAATTCCACATCATTTTAGAGATCATTTAACATCAAAAACATCTCTAAAAACACATATTACTCAGATCTAACGAAAATCATCAAAAATCATCAAAATCTTGCATAATAAGCCAAGATCCATAAATCAACTTAAAAGCCTTTAATTAAACATCAATTTAGGATTGAAAACTTAGGAATTTCAGTAAAGAACTGATAGTTTAGAGGAGAAGGACGTTCTTACCTCCAAACTTGTATTTCTCCACTTTTTGCAATCAAAATGCTTGTTGAAACTTGTAGAAATTGAAGAGGTTTTGAAGATATGTTGATTTGGAATCAAATGAGAGTTGAAAGGAGGAATTTAGGTGAGAAAATCAGAAACAAATCTCTGGAAATGTAGTGTTTGGTTTGAGAGAAAATGAGAGAAAGAAAATGGGAAGTTAGTTGAGAAAATGCCAAATGAGCTTTTCCCTCCACTTCTAATATGTTTTAAAATCAGATTATAACTCAAAATATCTTAGAAAAATCTGGAGAAAACACTTTTGGATTAATAGCTCCTTAAAGATTCAAAGTTCCAATCCTTTATAAAATAGCCACCAAACTTGCGAAAATTACATTTTGGTCACTAGCCAAAATGTCACACTTCCAAAACTCATTTTCCAAAATTGATTTCACATTTCACTTAATTATATTAAAAGATGATTTTAGAACATTTTTCCATATTTTTAATGCAACCCGAACTAGGCTTTCCTAATTTAACCTCTTAAGATTCGAACAGCACTTTGACCAACTGGTCAACGCCCAAAACTCCTAAGCCCAAAACCGGGGCGTTACAAAAAGTGAAGGTTAATGGAGTTGTAAGGGAAAAGAAAGAAAAGCTTTGTGAAGATGATGAAGTTGAAGGAATATAATAAGTGGAAGAAAGAAGTTTTGGGGAAGGGAGTTAAAGGGTTTGGCAACTGCCACACGCGATTAGAGAGAGAAGATGATGGGATCGGTTATGCGGCGTGGGCAGAGGAAAGAGGTGAGGTGTATTTAATGATAAGGTGAAAAGGTGGAGAGAGAATTTTGAGGATTAATGATGAATTAGGGTTTTAAAAAGATTAAAAGTGGAATTCCCCCTTTTTTACTTTTTTAATTCCGCTTCCCCCAAACCTAGGACAATTTTGTCTCTTTTCAACTTCCCTTAATAAGATAAAAAACCCTAGCCCAAATAGGAAAAAGTTGTCTTTCATAAATAAGGCCATAGCGTGCCACCTGCAACCTTGGGGACAATTCAGATGTTGGGTGATAAAGACAAGCACAAAATAAAAACAAGAAAACAAAAAAAACGACTACTAATAAAAAGACTAAATTATTTATATACATAAAAACATGAAAATGCTATAACATAAATGGTAAGGGTAGAGAGGTGCAAACTCTTTAAGGATCTTGAAGAAGCATGTCAGATTTGTCTCCCATGATGTGTAAGGACCCGAGTTTAGGTCCTGGGAGATAATCGGGTTGATTAAACTGGTTCGGGTTAAATTAATTTGGGGAAAACCATTTTTAATAAAAAACTAAAGGATTTTAATGAAGAAGGGCAAAACGGGGATTTTGGAATTTTAAAAGGGTTTTGAAAATACCAACATCTTCTTCAAACTCTCCTTTAACGTTATTTTGTTCAAAACACCATTTCTACTATTCCATTGATCTCACCACTTCATCCAAGCAAGTTTTTCAAGGTAATCTCTCTTTTGTTTTGATTTTATCTTCCTTAAACTTAATGTTGATGAAATTTTCCTTAAACCCATAGTTTAAATTTGTTTCCAAAATGCTTTGTGTTGGAAAAAGAGGAAAATGAAGAAATTTCGTTTGGGTTGTTTGATACTAGGTTTAAAGGTGTTTTTAACCTTGTTTTGATGTTCTAAAAAGAAGGGGTTTTTGGAGTTGAAAATGTGGGTTTTTGGTTTGTTCTTGTGAAGAACTTTGGGATGATGGTTTCTAGACTTCGGGTAAGTGTTTTGATTGTTGAATGGTGTAGTTTTGATTGTAAATTTGCTGGGTTATTGCTAGATTTTGGTTAGAGCTGATTTGATGATGTATTTGGATAACTTCAACTACGAATCGATAAGAGAATGTTGTTGAAAATTGTGTTTGTGAATTTCTGTAACCCCCTTAGCCCGACAAAGACGCCCGAGCCGAACTAAGAAGATTACATAGGGAAAACTGAAGTCAACTCGTTAAAGTTAACCTCGATTTACAAACCTTTTTTTTCTTTTTACCTTCTCTAGATGCACATTATTATCATATATGTTCAGCAAAGCGATTAGGTGGAAACGACACATCGATCGGAGTTCGATTTGGGGTTCAATTGCCTAATATATACCTTTAGGGACTAAATTGTAATTTCTAAGAACTACAAGGACTTTTCAGATTTTAAAGTTACTGATCCATAATTAGTCATGTAACATGTCATCATGTCAAATTTCATCTCAAACGGATCATCCAATCTTAACCAATTGAACACACAACATTCAGGGACCATAAATGCGACAATTCAAAACTGAAAAAGATTCCATTAACTGAAATTAATGTCCCTGTATCGGTACACCTCAACCCGTATCGATATGCGGGTTGACAGTAGCGAGTTTTGGAAAAAAAGTATCGATACGCCCAAGCCCGTATAGGTACGGCCATGAATCTTTTGTCTAGGCGTATCGATACACGGGCAAATCGTTCGATACACCTAAGCTGAAATGCCTGAAATTGGCCTTAGCGTATCGATACTCAACCCCGTGTATCTATACGCATACCTGTGATGCACTTTCAATAGTCCTTCAAAGCATATAACATCATCTAGACATGTCCTAATCAATCATACATGCTATGATCAACTTACCAAACATAGAAGCATCAACAAACATCATAAACCAAGCATCAAACATGGCAATTCAAGGTGAGGCTTTAGCTACTGAAGCATACTTTAAAACTCAAAACGTAGCATAACCAAAAACCATGTTATAAGACCATAAACCAAAATAAGGCCAATTACAAATCCAAAACATAAACCAAACACACTCATGGGGTTTAACATCGCCAAACAACACATGAGTGGAAATCCCTCACATTGCCTCTTATTGTACTAAAGTAAAACTACATACATTGCTTAGCCAAATACTTGGATTTCCTTCTTGATCACTTGCTGCCTCAAATGCTTAATTCTCTGCATTGATGAAACAAATGAGCGTAAGCATAAAGCTTAGTGAGGACCGCTAGTAACCAAAAATTCATCAATGCATTTTATAGAAGCAAAACATCATTATTTGCCAATATATGCCTTCCTTTAAAACATGGACTTTTAAAGCATCAATGCACTTTCAAAACCACATGCTCATAGCATCATTAAAATTAACAGCAAAAACCTTTACTCATGCTTAAGCCAAGCAGTGCATTCGTTCAAGCATACATTCCAAGCACAACATGCTTAATTCATTTCTCAACATCATTATATTGGCTTGCAAGTGATCATGAAAAATCCATATCAAAACCAACAATTTACACAATTGGATACACAGATTACAAGCGTTGTCCAACACTCATCATACACACTATCGAACCCTCAAGGCTCACACACGGGATTAAACCATCATCCATTGTGACATCCGTGGTGGAGTTTAACGGTACAATCACAACCTATCAACACCACTCATTGGTAGTTGTATAATGGCACTAACAAGAGCACATGACACATACCACAAGATCCACACACGATATTAAACCATCCACCGTTGTAATCTTAACCTCAATCGTTAGGGTACTTGGATGGAGTGTACGATATAACTAAAACCCCTCGACACCCAAGGTGACTTTATTCATGGTGCACTCAATCCTATAGCCGGCTAACTATATCCGATTAAAGTAACCAAAAACCATTTCCATCACTTGCCAATATAATCCTTTACATCATTATTTCATTGTTTTACAAGCATAAATCAAAATGCCATTTACACAAGCATAAACATGCTTAAACCAAATGCATTAATCTCATACATCCAAGGATCACTTACCATGTGCATCCTTAACAAAATGGCATTAAAAACCAACATTATCAATGCTCAAAACATGCTTTAAAACAGTAATCAATCCGCATTTAATTCAAGTGCATTTTCAACAAAAGCATAGCACATTCCGAGAGAGACTTTTGATTTACTTACTCTTGAGCTTAGCTAAGTGATTCAAACTTATACTAAGCTTCCAAAACCACACTCAAAGCGTTACAAAGCTGGAAAATCCATTTCTACTCACCGATACGCGAAACCCTGCTTGCCGACGCGAAGATCACCCTTCTGAAGCCTCCAACAATTCTTTGCTTGCTTCTGGATCAAGATCCCCTGTTTTTAGAGCATCAAAACAGAGATCCAAATGCATTAAAATGCATTTATACACTAGCAACTAAACACAAACTCGTTGCTCACGAAACTACACCAATTTACCCATTTAAAACAACCGAAAACTCAATTGATTGCTTCCTAAACCAAGCCCAACCAACATACATCACTTCCAACCATTATTAAAAATAAAAACAACATAAACCCTCCCTTATACCTCCAGCAAGCATAACACCATCAAACCACCTCAAAAACCCAACTAAAACCATCAAGAAACTCAAGGATCTCAAGGATTTCGGGATCTATATTATCAAAACTCTTTTTCAACATAATAATCAACTCAAAACTCAATTAAAATCAATCCAAAACAGAGCTCATCAATAATACACTAAAAATCAAGGTTTAAACTATAATTTTGCAAGATTTTAATCTTAAATCAAAACTATAATCAAAACTCAGCCAAAAACAACATTTAGGAGCCAAAGATCTTGGGAATTTCATTAAAGAACGTAGATTAAAGGTTGAGAACGGGATTTACCTCCATAATTAGTCACGTAACATGGCATCATGTCAAATTTCATCTCAAACGGATCATCCAAACTCAACCAATTGAACATACAACATTTAGGGACCAAAATGGGACAATTCAAAACTTAAAAGGATTCCATTAATTGAAATTAATGTCCCCGTATCGGTACACCTCAACCTGTATCGATACGCGGGTTAATAGTAGCGAGTTTTGGGAAAAAGGTATTGATACGCCCAAGCCCATATCAGTGCGACCTTCAATCTTTTGCCTAGGTGTATCGATACGCGGCCAAATCGTATCGGTACATCTAAGCTGAAATGCCTGAAATTGGCCTTAGCGTATCGATACTCAACCCCGTATATCGATACGCATACCAGTGATGCACTTTCAAAAGCCCTTCAAACGCATATAACATCATCTAGACATGTCCTAATCAATCATACATGCTATGATCAACTTACCAAACATATAAGCATCAACAAACAACATAACACAAGCATCAAGCATGGCAATTCAAGGTGAGGCTTTAGCTACTCAAGCATACTTTAAAACTCAAAATGTATCATAACCAAAAACCAAGTTATAAGACCATAAACCAAAATAAGGCTAATTACAAATCCAAAACATAAACCAAATAGGCTCAAGGGGTTTAACATCGCCAAACAACACATGAGTGGAAATCCCTTCAATTGCCTCTTATTACACTAAAGTAAAAAAACATACATTACTTAGCCAAATACTTGGATTACCCCCTTGATCTCTTGCTGCCTCAAATGCTTAATTCTCTGCATTGATGAAACAAATGAGCGTAAGCATAAAACTTAGTGAGGACCGCTAGAAACCAATTCATTAATGCATTTTATAGAACCAAAACATCATTATTTGCCAACATATGCCTTCCTTTAAAACATGGACTTTTTAAAGCATCAATGCACTTCCAAAACCACATGATCATAGCATCATTAAAATTAACAGCAAAAACCTTTGGTCATGCTTAAGCCAAGCATTACATGCGTTCAAGCATACATTCCAATCACCACATGGTTAATTCATTTCTCAACATCATTATATTAGATCGCAAGTGATCATTAAAAATCCATATAAAAACCAACAATTTACACAATCGGATACGCGGATTACAAGCGTTGTCCCACACGCTTCATTCACACTATCCAACCCTCAAGGCTCACACACGAGATTAAACCATCAACCGTTGTGAGACTTGTGGTGGAATTTAACGGTACAATCACAACGCCTCAACGCCACTCATCGATAGTTGTATAATTCCACTAACGAGAGCACATGACACATACCACAAGATCCACACACGGTATTAAACCATCCACTGTTGTGATCTTAACCTCAATCGTTAGGGTACTTGGATGTAGTGTACGGTACAATTACAACCCCTCGACACCCAAGGTGACTTTATTCATGGTGCACTCAATCCTATAGTCGGCTAACTATATCCGATTAAAGTAACCAAAACCCATTTCCATCACTTGCCAATATAATCATTTACATCATTATTTCATTGTTTTACAAGCATAAATCACAATGCCATTTACACAAGCATAAACCTGCTTAAACCAAATGCATTAATCTCAAAAATCTAAGGATCACTTACCATGTGCATCCTTAACAAAATGGCATTAAAACCAGCATCATCAATGCTCAAAACATGCTTTAAAACAGTAATCAATCGACATTTAATTCAAGTGCATTTCCAACAAAAACATAGCACATTCCGAGAGAGACTTTCGATTTACTTGCTCTTGAGCTTAACTAAGTGTTTCAAACTTACACTAAGCTTCCAACACCACGCTCAAAGCGTTACAAAGCTGGAAAATCAATTTCCACTCACTGATACGCAAAACCCCGCTCGCCGATGCGAAGATCACCCTTTCGCAGCCTCCAACAAATCTTCGCTTGCTTCCGGATCAAGATCCCTTGTTTTTAGAGCATCAAAAAAGAGATCCAAATGCATTTTAACACCAACAACTAAACACAAACTCGTTGCTCACGAAACTACACCAATTTACCCATCCGAAACAACCGAAAAGTCAACTGATTGCTTCTTAAACCAAGCCCAGCCAGCACACATCACTTCCAACCATTATTAAACATAAAAACACATTGAAAAACAACATAAACCCTCCCTTATACGTTTAGCAAGCATAACACCATCAAACCACCTCAAAAACCCAACTAAACCCATCAAGAAACTCAGGGATCTCAAGGATTTCGGGATCTATATTATCAAAATGCTTTCTCAACATAATAATCAACTCAAAACTCAATTAAAATCAATCCAAAACAAAGCTCATCAACAATACTCTGAAAATCAAGGTTTAAACTATAATTTTGCAAGATTTTGATCTTAAATCAAAACTATAATCAAAACTCAGCCAAAACAACATTTAGGAGCCAAAGATCTTAGGAATTTCATTAAAGAACCTAGATTGAAGGTTAAGAATGGAATTTACCTCCAATCCTTGCCTTCCTTAAAGAGTGACAAGTTTTTCCATCACAAATCTTAAAAATATTGAAGAGAATCCTTAGAAATGATGAAAACTAAAGAGAAAGTGTTTGAGAGAAAAGAAATCTGGAGAAAAGTCTTTTAGAAAGGTGTTTGGCTGAAATGAGGATTGAATGTTAGTTACGTAAAAAAATTCTCTCAAATAACAACTTAATTAATTAATATAATTAAAAATCCATATTACTCAATTAAAATAATTCATATAAAGCACATGTCAATTTAAGGAAGGTGTAATTGCACCATAGCTCCCTACAGATTCTAAGATTTTTTATTCCTCTATTGAAATTGCATTTTTCCACAGTTTCGAAACTTTCCATTTTGGTCACTACGAAAAATGCACAACTCCCAACGCTTATTTTGTAAAATTGATTTGACGAACCCCTTAAACATTATTGTAGAGGATTTTATCAATTTTTACCATATTTTTATCCTTTTCCAATCCTTGATTTCCCTAAACCACCTAATACGATTCGAACCGTTTCTGACCAGCTCGATCTGATGTCTAAAACATCTAGGCCCAAAACCACAGCGTTACAATTTCAATGGGCATGTATGTTGAAAAGGGTATTAATACTCTATTTTGGATTGTTTTGAAGCAACAAATATCTACCATGTCTAAAACATCTAGGCCCAAAACCAAACCGTTTCTGACCACCTAATACTCTATTTTCAAACGCTAAGAATGTGTTTTGGGGGTTTTGATTGAGCTTGATAAGTCAATATAAGCTCAAGAGTAAGTTTTAAGCATTTTAGTCTTCATTTTCGATAATATCTACCATGTCTTTTGAATGACTTTCCATAATGTATGATGCTATGAACATCCTTGCATTATGCATTTGATTACCTTAATTGATTCCATGTTGGTTATGGTTGTGACCATGAGAACACAAGGTAAGTGTTGGTTTGGTGGGTATTGACATGTGAAATCTTATTACCATATATAGTTGGTCGACCAATAGGATGTGAGTGCACTCGAGGTAAAAGTCGTGCATGGCCTTAGTAATGCTAGATTCCACATAGGAGGAGTACGGTGATGTGAGATTCCACTGGAAGCTATGTTTTACTAGACGAGTGAGTACGGTGATGTGAGATTCCACCGGAAGTGTCTAGTGTGTTTGAGAACTATCCGCATATCTGAGTAAAAGTGATAAATGTCAATATACCCATGGTACTCTAAATTCTCATGTTAAGCATGTTATATTGCTTCATTCCATTTATGCTTATTCATGTAGTTGGTTTCTTTCTTGTGTGTTGAGAATGAGCATGAGGTAAGCTTGTAGCTTGTGGATGCATTCGGTAAATGCACAAGATGTTAAATGCATGTCGTTATGTGTTCATGCATGAGGGAAATGATTTGGAAATGGTTTTGGTTTCAAGCAAGCTTATGGTTTTAAAATTGCATTGTTGTAGCTATCGTTTTGAGCACTACTCACTAAGCCTATTTGCTTACGCTCCTTTTTCCAACAATGCAAGTCCTTAGACCTACAGAGCAGCTCGGGGAACAAGGGGGAATCCAAGGGGGTTTGTTTGCTCAAGTATGGTAGACTTAAATAAATAGTATTAAGAAATGGGATATGAACTTTATGTTTAAGGGGTTGTTTGTTATGTCTCTTGCTTTAGACAAGTTTGTTTAGTTATGTTTGGCATATAAGGCCTCTAAGCATGTTGAGCGTGCCATGGTTTGTCTTTTGACACCTTTTGTGAATGCTATGCATGAATGTTTTCCTTTATGGAATCTTGTCATGTTGAATACTTTCCCGTTGGTTGTTTATCTTGTTTTAAATGAATGCTCATGGTTGGCTTAATTTTTGTGCATGTTTAGGAGTTGATTAGATGCTTGTTTAGTGAGTAGTGTTGGTTCTCCTTGTGCTTAAAGCTGCAAAAATAGGTCTTTTTGCGCAGGGCGTATCGATACGCTCAAAGGCAATATCGATACGGCCCCCTGTTTTAAGCAAGGCATACCGGTACACGGGGGCGTACTGGTACCCATTTGATCACTGGAAATCTGATATTTTGACGAGAAATTGGGTATCGATATGGGCCTTAGGCATATCGATGTGGTCCCTGGTGTTGACTTTGGGAGCTTGATCGTTAAGGGCGTATCGATACCAGCCTTGAAGGGTATCGATACGGTCTCTTGGAGTTGACCTTGGGTAGTTTGACCGTTGAAGGCGAGAGCCTTAGGCGTATCGATATGGCCTATGGTTAAATTGTTAAAAGTAACCTCTAATGTCTGTTTTGCTTGGATTATGTTGCGTTGCTTCCCGCTGCTTGTCTCCTCACATAGGATTTATATATGGCATCTAGACAAGATAAATTAAAAAATAAACAAGTTTTGGGTTGCTAATTGGAGCAGAGCCTTAACGAGTTTCACTTCGGTTTTCCCCGTGTAACCTGTTCGGGTCGGTGTGGTGGCTAGGCCGGGTCCAAGGGGTTACATTTGTTGATATCAGAGCCTAGGTTTTGCCTAGGTTCGTTGAGTTTCCGCAAAGCCGAAAGGTAAGTGAGGTAAGTTTTATTGTGTATGCTTGTTGGTTTTGATGTATGGCGATTGTAAGCATGCATATGGTTTTCTTTATGTTCGTCGGTAGATAGTTAAAGGCACCCATTGCTAGTATACTTTTATTGTAAGTGATTTTAACTTTAAAGACTTGAGCACCTTGGACCTTGTTCCTTGCTGACCCCAAATCATTTCCCTTGTTGTGTTTATTGTTTAGTTTTGCACATGTTAGCATGGTAAGATCGAGTGGAAGGCCCAAAATGGATAATCTGAGGGTTTAGTGGATTGAGAACGTTGAGGATGTGTGAGGGGTAAACTTGCCTCCTCCTCCTCCTCCGGGTGGTGGAGTGAATGACAGAGGTGTTGGACCCCAGGTTGGTCAGGGAATGGCTGACATTGATGTGAATATGTTTATTCATGCTATAGTTGGGGCTATTTAGACAGCTTTAGCAGGTGTTCGGGTTGCAGCACCGCCTCAAGGTGAGGTTCTGGTTTGCTGTTGGAGTGACTTCGTAGCTTGGGTGGAGTTGAGTTTCAGGGATTGTCATCCGAGGGTTCAGAGGCATGGTTTGAGAGCAAAGTTCGTATTTTGGGACATATGGAGTGCTCTGATGCACATAAGTTAGGTTGCATCGTCTCTTTGCTTTAGGGAGATGCCTATACTTGGTGGACTACAATCACAACGGGTATGCCAGAGGCCGAGGTTACTTGGGAATTCTTTAGGAATGCTTTTCGTAAGAAGTATCTAGGTCCTCGATACCTAGACGAGAAGAAGAGAGAGTTCATGGCTCTAGTTCAGGGTAGCATGACCGTGTCTGAGTATGAGGTACAATTCGTACGTCTCAACCAGTATGCATCTGAGTTGGTTCCCACTGAGAGGGAACGATGTGAGCGTTTTCGATATGGTTTGATCCAGGAGGTGCAAACATACATGTTGGCTTTTGACTATACGGATTTTGATGTGTTGGTCGTTAGGGCCAAGGACATTGAACAGTCTTTGGAACTTACTGATCGTAGAGGTGGATCTAGTTTAGGAAAAAGGACTGCTGAGTGGGATAGGGACCGTACCAAGAGGCACAACGATAGGAGACCCCACCATGATTATAGGCGTGGAGGTCGTAATCCGGGGCGAGGCCATCACGGCCAAGGGACAGAAAATCATACTCCTGAGTGTACCAAATGTGGTAGGCGTCATTTAGGTGAGTGTCAGGGCACTTATGGATCATGTTGGAACTGCAGGTCTAGAGCGTACTTGAAGCGCGATTGTCCACATCCGGCTAGGGATGGACAAGCTCCTACACGAACTATCGAGCATCAGAGAGGTCGTGGGCGCGGTTGAGTTAACTTTCAGCCTAGGAATGATGGTCAGATGAATGTGGCTCATGTTGTGGTAGTTCAGCCCGAGGGAGGTGGACTGGCTAGAGTGTATGCGCACCGTGAGGACATGAATGACACAAATATTATTGCAAGTAATTTCTCGTTACAGTCTTTGACTTTGCTTTCTTTGATTGATTCTAGTTCTACACATTCGTACATATTGAGTGAGCATGCGAAGTTGTTAAATATTCTGGTTGAGATATTAGAAGTGGGTATGAATGTCACGAGTTCTTTTGGTGAGACAGTTGTGGTTAGAAAGATGTACAGAAGATGTCCTCTAATGATTTAGGGTCATGTATTTCCTGTGGATATGATGGAATTGCCGTTTTATGGTTATGATGTAATTTTAGGCATGGATTGGCTTGTGGAACATATAGGTAGGGTAGATTTTCAGACTAAAAGAGTTTCTTTGAGTATTTCTGATGAATACGAGGTAGTAGTAGTTGGCGAGAACATTAAGTTCTTGTCTAATGTTGTTTCAGCTTTAGAGGCTCAGAGGATGATGTATTTGGGTTGTCAAGCTTACTTAGCCTATGTGATGAATCCGAATAAGAGTGAAGTTAGACCGCGAGACATCAAACCAGTTTGTGACTTTCCAAGTGTTTTTCCAGAAGAATTGCCTGGTTTGCCTCCAGATAGAGATGTTGAGTTTGCGATTGAGACGTATTCAGATTCTGCTCCTGTATCGATTGCTTCGTATAGAGTGGCACCAAAGGAATTGAAGGAGTTGAAGACACAACTTCAGGAAATGTCATATAGAGGTTTTGTTAGGCCTAATATTTCACCTTGGGGTGCTCTGGTCTTGTTTGTGAAGAAGAAGGATGGTAGTATGAGAATGTGCATAGATTATGGACAGTTGAATAAGGTGACATTGATGAACACGTATCCCTTGCCACAGATTGATGATTTGCTTGATCGGTTGAGAGGTGATTTAGTGTTTTCGAAGATTGATTTGAGATCGGGTTACTATCAGTTGAAGGTAAAAGACGTGGATATACCGAAGACAACTTTCCGTACACGATATGGGCACTGCAAGTTCTTGGTAATGCCTTTAGGTTTGACTAATGCCCCAGCTACATTTATGGACATGATGATCAGTGTGTTTCACGAGATTTTAGATAGATTTTTAGTAGTGTTCATAGATGACATTCTAGTGTACTCCAGGACCGAGGAAGAACGTGATGAGCATTTGCGATTACTACTTCAGACCTTGCTTGAGAATCAGTTGTATGCCAAGTTGAGTAAGTGCGAGTTTTGGATTAGAGAAGTGGATTTTCTATGTCGTGTGATCTCAGCTAATGGGATTAGTGTGGATCCCAAGAAGATAGAAGCAATAGTGAAATGGAAACAACCAAAGTCAGTGATCGAAATCCGTAGTTTTCTAGGTTTTGCTGGGTATTATCGAAGGTTTGTTGAGGGTTTCTCGAAGATTGCTTCACCTTTAACTAAATTGTTACAGAAAAATGTTCTGTATGAGTGGACAAATGCAAGGCAACAAGCGTTTGAAAAGTTGAAGAAATCTTTGACAGGAGCTCCTATTTTGATTCAGCCTAAACTAAGGAAAGAGTTTGTAATCTTCAGTGATGCATCGTATGTAGGTTTAGGGTGTGTGCTTATGCAAGAAGGAAGAGTTGTAGCTTATGCTTCAAGACAGTTGAAGGTTCACTAGAAGAATTGCCCCACCCATGACATAGAGTTAGCGGCTGTGGTCTTTGCCTTGAAGATTTGGAGACACCACCTCTATGGTGACAAATGCACAGTCTACACTGACCACAAGAGTTTGAAATATTTGATGACTCATAAAGAGTTGAATCTACGACATCGTCGGTGGTTAGATCTTCTTAAAGATTATGACTTTACAATAGAGTACCATTCGGGTAAAGCAAATGTAGTCGCTGATGCTTTGTGTAACCCCCTTAACCCGGCCTAGACGGTTGACCCGAATTAAGAAGATTACACGGGGAAAACCAAAGTCAACCCGAAAGTCAACCTTGATTAACGACCCTTTTTTTCTTTTAAAATCTTGTCTAGATGCACATTATCCCTAGATATGATCATACAATCAGCATACTCAAAGATCATAACCATCAGAGAACATTCAGGGACCCAATTACACAAATTACAACTTTAGGGACCAAACTGTAAATTCTGAAAATTATAAGGACTTAACCCAATTTAAAGTTACCAATATATAATTAATCATATTTCATGCTTCTCTGTCAAATTTCAGCTCAAACGGACATCTCAAACTCATTTAATTGCAATAACAAGGTTCAGGACTAAAATGCAAACATTTCAAAACATATAACCAACAATTTCAGTGCCCAACGGTCGAGTGTTTCGGAACAGGGAAGACTCGTTCCGAAACTCGGGACCGTTCCAAAACTGGTACCGAAACAGGGCGTGGCAGAGGCCAAACCGTTCCGGAACAGTTCCTTCCTTTTCGGAACGCCCAGGCCATTTCAGGCCCCCGTTCCGATACGGTAGCACCTGTTCCGAAACAGGCTGCCCAGATTGCAGAAAAGTTGATGGTTTATCACTTACTTGACCTATCTAACATGCTCCAAATGCAACCAAATTTTACCAGCAGGTCATTCAACATACAAGGAACATAATTGCATCAACCAAACATCAACATGGCATCAATTATGAAAATCCCCAATTCTATAGGCATGCATCCTACTTAGAAAACCATTCAAGCATCAATATACCAAAACCACATCACAAAGGCCAATTACAAGTTCCAACATTATCAACATCATAAATCTAACTTAGGGAGTCCAAAACATCTCCCAAAACAACAACATAGGTCCCCCATTGCCAAATACCCAAAAGCTAATAGTTTTGAGAAAATATTCACCATACATGAGCTTAAAACCTTCACTTGGATTCTTGGCTTCCTTGCTGCACCAAAATGCACTTCAATGCTCTGCATTATTGGTTTAAGAAAAGAGAGAGCGTAAGCAAAAGCTTAGTGAGGAATGCTCATTTAAAACCACACCATAATGCATTTATAAAACACCTTTATAAACCTTAAATCAATCATCATTTGCACATGCACTAAAGCATTTAAAACAAGCAATTCATGCTTCAAATTCATTACATGTCATATTGGCAACAAGTGATACATCAACATAAGATCCACACATTGACTTTTAAACACCATTGTGATCTTATAATTTCCAAGGACCACATATGGACTTTTAAACACCATTGTGTCCTTAACAAGCATCATCCATGGACTTTTAAACACCATGACAAGGACCACACAAGGACTTTTAAACACCTTTGTGTCCTTAACAAGAATCTCCCAAGGACTTTTAAACACCTTGGAGTTCTTAAGTAAACAAGGCTTACACAAGGAATTTTAACCACTTTTGTAACCTTAACCAAGAACCAACCATGGACTTTTAAACACCATGTTGTTCTTAAATAAACAAGCCTCACACAAGGAATTTTAACCACCTTGGTGATCTTAACCAAGAACCAACCATGGACTTTTAACCACCATGTTGTTCTTAAATAAACAAGGCTCACACAAGGACTTTTAACCACCTTTCTGACCTTAACCATCACTTGCCAATATGCATCATTAACCACAATATTCCACTGTTTTAAAGCATTTATCAAGCCATAAACATCATGTATCTTTTAGCATCAAACTACATTAAAACAATGTTCAAAAACAAGGATCTCTTACCTTGAGCATCCTTCAACACATGGCTTATAATCTCAGCAAATAAACATGCTAAATATGCTTTCAAAACAGGATTTAAAACATGCAAACAAACCACATTGCATACAACCAATCCATGGTTCATCACCAAGAGAGTTTTTCCAAAAACTTACTCTTGAGCTTAGCTAAGTTGCTTAGACTTAAACTAAGCTCCCAAACCTTCAAAACATTGGTTTCAAAGCTGAAAACCAAAATCCACTCACCGATTCCGTTTCGCCACTTGCCGAAACACCAATCAAGCTTCCGGATCACCACCACTAGGAACCAAAGATGACTCCCCTGTTTTAAACACATCAAAGCAGAGGATTAATGCATCATCATGCATTAATATCTTCAATGAAAGCACCTAAACCCGCTGCTCTCATCCACACTCCATTTTCGGCTACCAAACACAACCGAAAATGCATCCAAACAACTCCACAACAGTACACAGCCATGATCCATCAAATCTAATCATCCTTAAACATCAATTAACATCCAAAAAGGATCTAACCACGCCCTTATACCTCCAGCTATAACAGATCATCAAGATCACTCCAAAAACAACCAAGAACTCAAGCTAAACTTAGGAAAATCAACCTATCCGGGATTGCATTAATTAAACCTCAACTTCTCATCAATTTAACATTCATTTAACATCAAAAAGACACCTCAAAACACTGCTTAAACAGATCATACGAATTTTATCAAAAATCAACCAAATCTTGCATTTAAAAGCCAAGATCAAGAACACAACCTTAAAACCTTTTATAAAACACAAATTAAGGATTGAGAACTTGGGAATTTCAGTAAAGAACTGAGAGTTTAGAGGAGAAGGATGTTCTTACCTCCAAACTTGAGTTTTCTCCCTTTTTGGAACCAAATTCTTGAAAATCCACTTAGCAAATGCAAAGGTGTTGTTGAAGAGATGATTGAAGATCAAAAGAGGATTGAAATGAGTTATTTAGGTGACAAAATCAGAGGGAAAAGCTCTGGAGAAATGTGTTTGGTTTGAGAGAAAAGATGAGAGAAAATGAAAATGGAAGATTTGAGAGAAAAGTTAGTTATGGCCAAAATATCTTCCCTCCATTTTTCTTTTATTTAAAAACAATTAATTAATCATTTAATATTTTAGAAAAAATCTGGAGAAACTCCCATTGGGTAAATAGCTCCTTAAAGATTCAAAGTTTCAATCCTTTTTAAAACAGTCTCACAGTTTTCGAATATTACATTTTGGTCACTAACCAAAATGTCACACTTCCAAACCTCATTTTGTAAAATTGATTTCACCATTCTCTTATATATAATAAAAGAGGATTTTAAGACATTTTTACATATTTTTAATGCAACCCGAACTAGGCTTTCCTAAATTCACCTTTATATATTCGAACCGCACTCCGACCGAACCGGTCCAAATCCCAAAACTCCTAAGCCCAAAATTGGGGCGTTACACTTTGAGTAGGAAGGTGGCAGTTGAATTGTGAGCTATGTTCGGGAGATTGAGTGTGTCACATGATGGATGTTTGATAGCCGAGCTACAGGTTAAAACTTCGTTAGTTCAGTTGATTCGAGAGAAATAGTTGCAAGACAGATCTTTGGCACCTTACGTGCAAGATATAGCCGAGTTCAGACATACTATTTTGAATGAAACTCATAACAATCCTTTTGCTATGCATCCGGGTAGTACGAAGATGTACCGTGGATTGAAAGATGAGTACTTCTGGATTGGGTTAAAGAAAGATGTGGCCGAGTAGGTGAGTAGATGAATGGTTTGCTAACATGTTAAGGCCGAGCATCAGTTTCCTTCAGGTTTGTTACAGCCGTTGAAGATTCTTGAGTGGAAGTGGGAACGAATCACTATGGATTTTTTGTCAGGTTTGCTATTGACTCATTCGAAGAAAAATTCAATATGGGTAATAGTTGACAAATTCACTAAGTGTGCCCATTTCATACCTGTTCATACTACTTACACCTTAGACAGGTTGGTCGAGTTGTATATCAGTGATATTGTGAGGCTGCATGGTGTACCGAAGTCTACTGTGTTAGACAGAGATCCGAGATTTACATCTAGATTTTGGGAGTGTTTGCATCGTGCCTTGGGGACTTGGTTGAACTTCAATACTTCGTATCACCCATAGTCTGATGATCAGTCAGAGAGAGTTATTTAGGTGTTAGAGGACATGTTGAGGTGTTGCAACATCGACTTTCAGTGTTCTTGGGAAAAACATCTACCGCTAGTAGAGTTGCGTACAATAACAATTATCAGGCTAGTATTCAGATGGCACCGTATGAAGCTCTGTATGGTAGGAAATATAGAACACTCGTTTTTTGGGCCGAAGCCGAACAATAGCTTGTACCTATGCGAGACTTGCTTGAGGGCACTACCAAGAAGGTAAAACTGATTTGTGATCTCTTGAAGGCAGCTTCAGACAGACAGAAATCATATGCGAATTTGAAGAGAAAATAGATTGAGTATGCTATTGGCGACAAAGTGTTCTTGAAGGTCTCCCCGTGGAAGAAGGTAATGAGGTTTGGTAGAAAGGGGAAGTTGAGTCCGCGATTCATTGGTTCTTAGGAGATAGTTGAGAGGATTGGTCATGTTGCATACAACTTGATATTACCATCCGAACTTGAGAAGGTTCATGATGTGTTCCATGTTTCGATTCTTTGAAAGTACAGGTCAGATTCGTCTCATGTTATGTCAGTGGAAGAGATTGAGTTGAATCTGAATTTTTCATATGATGAAAAACCAGTTGAGATTCTTGCTACGGATAGTAATGTTTTGCGTGGGAGGACCATCGAGTTAGTCAAGGTTTTGTGGAGACATCAGGGTGTGGAAGAAGACACTTGGGAGAGAAAAGCAGATATGGAAGAGCAATTTTCGTTCCTCTTTCCATCAGGTAAATTTCGAGGAAGAATTTCCTTAAGTGCGGGAGAGTTGTAACGCCCCGAGTTTAGGGCCTAGGAGATAATCAAGTTGATTAAACCGGTTCGGGTTAAATTAATTTGGGGAAAACCATTTTTAATAAACAACTAAAGGATTTTAATGAAGAAGAGAAGAAAAGGGATTTTGGAATTTTAAAAGGGTTTTGAAAATACCATCATCTTCTTCAAACTCTCTTTTAACGTTATTTTGCTCAAAACACCATTTCTACTATTCCATTGATCTCACCACGTCATCCAAGCAAGTTTTTCAAGGTAATCTCTCTTTTGTTTTGATTTTCTCTTCCTTAAACTTAATGTTGATTGTTGTCACTAAATTTGCACCCTAGCTTTTAATAATAAAAAAACAGAAAATGAAAGAAGTCAAAAAATATAAATAATAAAAATCCTTTTAAAGCCCACCTTTAAAAGAGCCCACTTTTAAAGTAAAGGAAAGAAAAGAAAGAAAAGGAAAAAAATATAATTATGGTGTTTAATAATTATGGAAAAAAGAAATGAAATGAGGTAATAATTATGAAATGTGATAAAAAAGAAAAAAAACAGCAAAAAGGGGTCAAAAACAGTAAAAAATAGTAAAAAAAGAAAGAAAAGGAAAAAAGAGAAAAAAAGAAAAAGAGGGGAAAATGAGAGCCAGCCCGCGTGTCACGCGTCGGCGCGTGCAATCCACGCGCGCGGGACTGGGCTCTCCAAACCCTTGTTGTGCAACTGGTGGCCACCGTTCTCCGTCCACCGGTCGCGATAGTCGGCGTGGTTGGTGCCGATCGGACCGCCTGGTTGCCGTCGTCCCTTTCCCGTCGATGCCACTTGCCGCCATTACCTATAACCGCCAGAATCTACAAAAAACTAAAACTAAATAATAAACCCTAGATTCGAATTAAAAAGGAAATTATATCCCGAATCTGGATCAAAACGAATGATTTCTTAGGGGTTTTACCGGGTATCAAGTTGTTTGTCTGATTTAGGCTCCAATTTGGGGATTAAATTCGGAAATTAGCTTGATTTTGAAGCTCGAAGTTTAGTATAAAACCCCCTTCACCCATTTGTTGAACACACACAAATTTGAAGAGAAAAACACTTGAAAAGGCTTAAGAAAAATCCGAAAATTCTCTGAATTTTTCAAGAGTTCGCTGGAAATTTTTGGTGCAAGAGTTCATGTTTGGGAGCAATTTTCCGGAGGCAGTTTAGAGCATTTCAAGAAACCCGGATTTGAGTTCTTCGTTCGTCGTTTTCTTAGTAAAATTTCTATATTTCTTTTCTTTTATTTTTATGTTTGTTCTTGGATGAATTTTTGGTGTTTATGTTTGTGTATTTTCTGAATTTTAGGTTGCTTTCTCGAAGTTGGAAAATCGTTCACGTTTCTGTTAACTTCTTTTTATTTTAAATTTTCGTTTTAATATTAGTTTGATCTAAAAATATTTGCATGCCTTAAAAAATTTTGTTAGGATTATTTAGATCTTTAGGAATGAAGAAATGTTTTTTAAAAGTGTTTTGATTAAAAATACAAGAATAAAAATGAATAAATGTGGTTAAATTGAAAAACTTGAAATTAGGGATTTAATTAGGAAAAATAATAATGTGTGGTGCGAATTAATAAAGGGGCTTGTTTTTAAAAAATATAAAAAGATTTTTTTATGAAATTTAGTTTTTAATAATAGATGGGCAAAGTAATTTTAAAAGAGAAAAATAATAAAGATGTTTTTTGTAGCAAAAAGGGAAAAAGAATAAGTTTTCATAAAAATAATAAAAGGGTTTTAAAGTAAAGTTTAGGGTCTAGGATAAAAATAAATTTTTGAAAAAAAACCTAAAAGGAAGTTCTTTAGGAAAAAATAAAGTTTATTTTAAGAGGGGTCGTTTTAAAAGAAAAACTTAAAAAATGAAAAAATAAAAATGAGTTTAAAAAGAGAGAAAATTCTTTATTTTCAAAAGGAAAACATAAAATGGTAAAAAACATAAAAAATAAAAAAAGGTAAAAATGAAAAAAGGGGCATGGTTTAAAAAAACAAAAGAAGTAAAAGCGAAATAAGTTTTTTAAGAATAATAAAAGGGTAAAAACTCAAAAGAATAAAAAGTTACTTGCTTGTTTTAGAAATGGGTGAAAAGTTAGGGTTAGGGACTAAAGCTTAGACAGGGACATGTTTTGTTGAAAATGTTCTTCACAAAAAAAAAGATACGCTTAAGCACACATAAACTTTAAATTAGAAATGAAAAACTTGGACGTTTTTTTAGGTTTTTTTAAATAATCAAACCTAGAATTAAATAAAATGCTCAACACACATAATTCTCATTGTTGTTTGCAAAAGTGAAATTAATTTAATGTGGTGTCTTATCAAACATGAATGATGGGTTAGAGCCAGAAATGTTGGTGGATATTAAAGTTCATCTCCCGGGTGATAAGACTGTTAAAATAGACTAATATTCATTAAACGGACAAGTAAAGTCGAACCTTTTTGAACTTGCAAATTCCAATTTTGAAAACGATTTTAAAACCAATTAGGTACCAATTTTGGGGGTCGTGGAGGGTGCTAACCCTTCCTCACGCGTAACCAACCCCCAAACCTGTTTTCTAATTTTCGCAAACCAAAACCGTTGTTTTATTAGAACAAAATGTTTTATTAAAATAACCCTATTTTAAAGTGATCCAATCACACTTTTCAAAAAGATTGGTGGCGAGTCCGTTGATTTTAAAAGTGTTTTCCAAAATAATCGAAGCCTCCTTCCCTTAAAAAAGGTGGTTGCGACAGCTTGGCAACTCCGCTGGGGACATGTTTTTGTTTTAAAAAAATGTGTTTTTGTTTTAAAAAAATGAAAACAAAGAGGGTCAAGCCACAAATTGGTTTCAAAAAATGTTTTTTTTAATATGGAATTTGCAAGTTCACCATAAGTTCTATTTATTTTTCCGTTTAAATGAATATAATTCTATTTTACGCATTTAAGACTTAATTCCAAGCTCTATTCCCGAGCTTTGTCCCGTTTGTTTTAGTGGGGTAACACGCTTTGCTCATGTAAGAATATTGATTCTTCGTATGACCATCACATAGTACCTTTGGGACTCAATCCCTCTGCCTTCGTAAGGATATTGATTGTTCGAGAAGGCTTCAGTGGTGAGTCCTCCTGAGTTGAACTCGATTCGTTTGTAGCCTATAATGGGTGAGAATCGAGGGCCTTGCTACTCTTAGCAGAGGACAACAAGGACAGCTCGGGTACCTTTTTAGAACCAAACCAAGTTTGAGAATTTAAAGCCTACCCCTAATAGAGCCATGCGGAAAGCCTAGGGTGCTGAGTCGCATGTAATCTGTCGGGACATGTCTTGAAATGTTGGAATGCCAGCCCATAATTATCATACATTTAAAATGTTTTTGATTGTTTTTACTACTTTATCTGTTTCATTTGTTTGTTCTTGCTTGTTAATCTCTATTTATTATATTGTTTATTTTGCATGTGCATCATTTCATATTAGAAGGGGTTGATTCCGGAAAGTTGTTCAATTATGGACGGAAAGCTCTTAAAGAAGGAAGAGGAAAATACGAAAGTGTGTCACTGGTCTGAGGTTAATCAGAAAAAGTATGTAGACAGTTTGAGTGCGGGTCACAAAACAGAAAATTCAGAGTGTGCCCACGTTGGTGTTAAGAAAACGACGTGCAGGAGTTACGTGAGATATGTGATCATTTTGACTATAAGACCAAACAGCTGTTTCGTGAATCCTATGGCGACATAGCATATCTTCTATTTGTGAAGGTCGGTGAGCCGTTTTTGAAGGCCTTAATTCAGTTCTAGAACCCTGGGTATTGATGCTTCACGTTCAAAGGAGAAGATATGATGCCAACTTTCGAGGAGTACTTGGCATTGTTCAATATGACTGAAGTAAAGGAGAATTTGGTGTATACAAAGTCGCCCAAGAACAAGAATTCACACTCAAAACTCGTTTCATTTTCCAGAATGAGTGATGAATGGGCCGAGGGGTTGATACGGAAGAGAGGAGGAAGTTTCAATTTTCCTTGGTCACGCATTCGAAACATGGTTCCAGTTCACTCAAACATCACAAAAAGGGTACACCTCTTGGCCATCGCAATTTACGGTTTAGTGATTTTTCCAAAGGTGTTGGGAAACATCGATGTGGCTCTATTAGACTTATTTGAGCAGTTGAAGAGGAATGTCAATCCAGTGCCTGCAGTGTTAGCAAAAACCATCATTTCTTTGAACGCTTGTCGAAAAGTTGAAGGTGTGCGTTTTGGAGGATGTGCTCCGTTACTTCATGTTTTGGCCCTTAGTCATTTCTGGGAGTGTACAACTTTGGCATGACCAAATGTGTTCTCCCCAAACTTTTCCCCACTTCAGGAGTTTTTGGCACAAGATTGGACGAGTGTGAAGAGAGGCAAATGGGTAAATATCTTCAGAGATCGTCGCGATGAGGACATCAAATTGAGAGTGCCATGGATGGGTCGTGCAACAGTAAGGTGTAAATGTGGAGATTACAATTATCTGATGCTGTTAGGGTTATGGGGAGGAATTGGATGTGCACCTCTGCTAGTATCACACCAATGTGGATCACGACAATTTATTCGCTTCACTTCTGAGCTTGGTACATCAGAATTTGAGTTCAAAGGGGAGTTTAGGCAAAAGGTACAAGAAATCAGCGATTCATGGAAGATGTGTTATTTTATGAAGACAAAGTTTGACGTGCATTGCATGTATACTCCCGATTATGATGTTTGGAGACATACGAGGATGAATGACAAGGTTATGTTACGTACCCTTTGGGCCCGCCAAGTCAATAGAGGAACATTTGAAGGTGGTTCCTTCAGAGGCTGACATTTTGAGGGAAGAGATAAGACGAGCTAAGTTCAAAATCGAAGCGCTTAAAGAACAGAATTTATGAGACAAGTTTGTAGTTAGCCTTGATGTAGAAAAACACAAGGGAGAAGCCAACCGTGTGCAGAAAATGTATGACAATCTAGAAGAAAGGTATGCGGTCCAGAGGGTTGATTTCCTTAAACTTCAAGCTACAGTTCGATATGCGGATCTTCAAAACTTCAAGCTACAGAACATTGGAGACAAGAGAGAGAACAAGCTGTCGTGAAAGAGAAGGAACGTTGTAAGAAGGAGATAGAAAAATTCCGATAGGCCTTGGCTGAAGAAAGAAAGAAGGTGAAACAAGCATTAGAGAACGAGAAAGTGAAAAGATCTCGAGAGGAGTCAAAGAAAGATTCGAATGCATGGAAAAGGTAAGCCCACGACAACATAGTTCGTTTGCTAAAGCTACAATCAGTCTACGACAAAACCACTAAGAAGTTGATGCAAAGTCAGGCCTTCATCATGGAGTTAGAAGCCAAAGTAGAGAATTGGAATCAAACGGTTCACAGGATGCAAAGGGACCGTACCTATGAAGAGCTCCAGGCTCGTTTGAATGAGAATGGCTTCTTGAAAGAACGAGTTAAAGAGATGGATCATCTCCTTCAAGTGTACAAAACAAAGATCGTAGTTCTAGAAGATATCACTGAAGGAGGAAACGACTATTGGTTCACTCGCCTCAAAGACAATGCTCAAAGGTTCCAAGAAAGGGATGAATTTGACAGGATGGTGATGACACAAGTCCAAGATGTGGCCAAGCACGTAACAATATTAGCAATTGAAGCTGCAGCTCTTCGACAATACGTCAAGCTCATTGGAGAAGTGGGACCAAGACTCATGTGGCTAGTTGAAGAAATTAGGGAGTTAGGCGTTCGACCAAAGAAATATTTGTAATTTCAAAATTTGTAATAAAACTTTCATATTTAATAAAGATTTTCCTTTCACGAACAAATTTTCAATGGAATTGATGTTTCTTCGTCTGCATTCAAGCATTTGCATTATCTTGTTTGCTTTGTTGTTTGTTTTTTGTGAATTCATTTGTGCATTCAATCATTCATTCATTCATTCATAAACTAACTTAATAATAAAAAACGACAGAATATCCAAAATTGCTAAGACATGCCATAAATATGGTACGCGAGCCCAAACCCGAGCCATGAACTCTGAGGAAAGGTTGGAAACTTTGGAGGCGAATCAAAAGAACATTCAAGATAAGCTAGAGAAAATGGAGGTCGACATGAAACAGAAAGTTGAGGCGGTCCATCAGAAAACGGTCAGTTCGATAGCTGCTATGCTTGGATTCAAGGACCCGGATGCGGTTGAAGAAGGAGGAAATACTTCTGCCATTCCACGATTCCCATGGATGGCCTTTAGGAAGGAGACTACTGCCAAGGCCAAAACACCCATTCATATAGCTGAATCTTCCACTCATATTCCAAGTGTGGATGCAAACAATTACGAGGCGCCTGACCTCGATGAAGTCGATGATAAGGCTCGAACTGAAAAGAAGTTGAAAAAGAAATACGAGAAGTTAGAAGGAATGTTCAAGTCCTTCCAAGATGGAACTGCTTATTGTGGAATGGATGCCAAGGATCTGAGCTTGGTAACTGATTTAGTTGCGCCACCAAAATTTAAGATCCCAGACTTTGAGAAATATAATGGGACCACATGCCCATCAGCACATCTTACCATGTACTGCAGAAAGATGTCTATGTACCTCGACAATGAGAAGCTGCACATTCATTGTTTTCAAGACAGTTTAGTAGGGTCTGCTGCATGTTGGTACTCGCAGTTAAGTGAAGTGAACATCAAATCATGGAGAGACCTGTCCAGAGTCTTCATTGAGCAATAAAAACATGTTTCAGACATGGTTCCAACCCGTCTTGTTTTTCAAGGGATGGAGCAAAATCACCACGAGAGCTTTCGCCAATACGCTCAAAGGTGGAGGGATGGAGCGGCACAAGTTCAACCACTGTTGCTAGAAAACGAGATCACCCCGATGTTTGTGGAAACACTAAAGGGTCCCTTTTATGATCGTATGCTCAACCACGCTACGAAGAATTTTGTAGACATGCTAAAATGGCGAACTAATCCTGACAGCTATGAAGAGCGGAAGATTGGACAGTGGGGAAACAAAAAAGACATAGGAAGAAGGACAACAATAAGGTTAATGCAACGAATGTCTACAATCCCAATTACTCAACAGGTATGATGTTCAACAATCCCAATACCTTCAATAAGCCCAACACTTCAGCTTCGACGGTCGCAAATGCCCAAAAAGGAGAGAGAAGATATCAAGGAAACTCAAGGCCCTACTTTCCTCCTATCCTAATGACTTATGCAGAGTTGTTTGCCGAGCTGGTCAAGTCGCATATGGTGCTACCCAGACATGTTTCTCCATTCTCACCTCCCTACCCACCGTGGTATGACGAGAAGGCCCAATGTGAATATCATGCAAGAGTAAGGGGGCATACCATCGAAAACTGCACCACTTTCAAAAGGGTGGTAGATGATTTAAGGAAATCATGCATGTTGGCATTGGAAACTTCCGAGGAGAAAGGAAACCCATTGCCAAATCAACAAAAGACAGAGGTGAACGCAGTGCTCGAGGAAGAGAAGAGGATGATCAAGTAGAATGTTGAGGAAATTAAAGCTCCCATGACTTGGGTATGAGATCAATTAGTAAGAACCGATATATTGAAGGAGGAGAACCCGAAGATGAAGGATGATGAAAAACCATTTTGTAAGTATCATGGAACTGAAGGACATGAGATCCACTGTTGCCCAGAGTTCAAACTGATGATTCAAGCCAAGATGAATAGCAATGAACTTGTGTTCTTTGAGAGGGGAGATGTAGAGCACGAAACAAATGTGTGTGCTACGGAGGAAATGTCCTTCGGGAAACTAGGAGAGGAAGTTAAAGAAGAAAGACGAGGAAGACCTTATTCTGTGGTGATCCCAATGAAGAGTGATCGATTTGGTTTGGGTTTAGTCCCGATAAGTGGCAAAAGAAAGTCGAAAAGCAGCAGGCGAACATGAAAATGAAGCAGAAAGAGGAAGAAGTTGAGTTGGAGCCCATGCCGTACCCACCCCTAAGTGCTATCTTCAAGACTAGAGAGCTTTTAGACCCTAATGCTCGCTTTGAAAAGGAGGAGAAAAGAAAGAATGACCTATGCGATGTGATTGAGAATTTAAGCATCAACGCCATCACTGACAAAGAGGAAGAAGAAAACAAATTTCTGTCCAGGATTCGCCCCTACACTAAATTGAAGAACTGGACCGCGTAAATAGTTCCTGAAGTTTTTAAGACTGCCTCAGAGTAATTCTCAAAACCAACTCTTTTACCCTTAGACTTTGGGGTAATTAGAGATCTTATGTAAAAGGGTCTATTGTCAATACCATGATTCAAGTTTCAATAAAAGATGCATTTTTCCCAATTACATCTTGTGGCAAACTTTCTTTCACAACGCAAAACAAACAAAACCAAAAGATCATAAAAACCCAAAAAGCAAAAACAAACCTTAAAAAACATAACAAATCATATCATTTCATTTATTCTCTCTTTCTTGGTATATATATATATATATATTGCCTCCTTTTATTTGCAGGATTTTAGATATCAATGGTCCAAATAACTTCGAATCAGATTTCGACGTTAATTTTGAGTTACCACTATGTTTAGAGGAAGTTGAGAGTATCAGTGATGAAGAAGGGTATGACATATTAGATGATTTGCTTAGAATGGTAGAAGGGGAGGAAAAGAAAATTTTGCCCCACAAGGAAGAGTTAGAGGTTTTGAATCTTGAAACTGAAGAAGGGAAGCGTGAAGTAAAGATCGGTACCACCATCTCAGTTAAGACACGACAACATTTGATTGAGCTTCTACAAGAGTATAAAGACATTTTCGCCTGGTCATACCAAGATATGCCTGGTCTCGACATAGATATTGTCATGCATAGGCTTCCTATAAGAGAAGGATGGGAGCCCATGAAACAAAAACTTAGAAGAATGAAGGCTGATACGCTCTTGAAAATTAGAGACGATGTCAAGAAGTAGTACAATGTAGGATTCCTCGAAGTAGTTAAATATCCAGAATGGGTGGCAAACATCGTCCCAGTGCCTAAGAAAGATGGAAAAGTAAGAATGTGCGTCGATTACAGGGATCTCAACAAAGCAAGCCCTAAAGACAATTTTCACTTCCACATATCGATACCTTGGTCGACAATACAACTGGCCATTCCCTTTTCTCGTTTATGGACAGATTTTCTGGTTACAATCAAATCAAGATGTGCCTAGAGGACATGGAAAAGACTACATTTGTAACGCTTTGGGGAACGATTTGCTATAAAGTAATGCCCTTTGGATTGAAGAATGCAGAGGTAACATATCAGAGAGCTATGGTCACTCTTTTCCATGATATGATGCACAAGGAAATAGAAGTTTATGTGGATGATATGATTGCCAAGTCCAGAACTGAAGAAGAGCATCTGATGAACCTGAGTAAGCTTTTTCAAAGATTGAGAAAATTCTAGTTAAAGCTTAATCTTGCCAAATGTACATTTAGGGTTACTTCTGGGAAGCTATTAGGCTTTGTAGTAAGAAGAAGAGGAATCAAAATTGACCCAGACAAGATAAAGGCCATATAAGAGCTCCCATCTCCTCAGACACAGAAACAAGTTCGAGGATTCTTGGGAATATTGAATCATGTAGCTCGTTTGATCTCTCAACTTACAAATAAGTGTGATCCCATATTCAGGTTCCTTAGAAAGAACAACCCAGGGACCTGGAATGAAGAATGCCAAGTAGCTTTGGAGAAGATCAAGGAGCAACTAACTAATCCTCCAGTGTTAATGTCACCCATTTTAGGGAAACCGTTAATACACTTTTTGACGGTATTTGAAAATTCAATGGGATGCGTACTAGGACAACATGATGAAATTGGAAGGAAGGAAAGGGCGATATATTATTTGAGCAAGAAGTTTACTGAATGTGAAACAAGATATACGCCAATTGAAAGGGTATGTTGTGCTTTGGTGTGGGCCACTAAGAGGCTTAGGCAATATTTGTTGTATCACACTACATGGTTGATCTCACGGTTAGACCCATTGAAGTTCATGATGGAAGCTCGAGCCCTATCAGGAAGAATAGCACGACCGAAGATGTTGCTTTCAGAATACGACATCCAATATGTGAACCAAAAAGCAATAAAAGGAAGTGCCATAGTAGATATTCTTGCAAGTCGTGCGCAAGACGATTATGAGGCCTTAGATTTTAGTTTCCCTGATGAAGACTTGATGTGTATCACGGAAGATGAAGAGTCACCAACAGAATACTGGGTCATGCATTTCGATGGTGCTGTAAATGCTCTAGGACGAGGTATTGGAGCAGTTTTGGTTTCGCCAGAAGGTGATCATTATCCCTTCACTTGCCGTTTAAAATTCTTTTGCACCAATAATATGGCAGAATACAAGGCATTCATATTGGGCCTAAGGGAAACCATCGACAGAAAAATCCAAAAGTTGAGAGTCTATGGGGATTCGGCTTTAATCATTTACCAAACGCGCGGTGAATGGGAAACAAAAGATGCAAAACTGATAGAATATCACAATTTGGTCCTCGAGTTAGGTAAAGAGTTCGAGGCGATTACTTTTAAGCATCTCCCAAGAGAAGATAACGAGATGGCCTATGCATTAGCTACTTTGCTGCCACATTTAAAACAAGTAAGGGTTCAGAGATGTTGCCCATTAAGTTAGAAATGATGGAGTCCCCAACATATTGTTATAATGTAGAAGAAGAAGAAGAAGATGGTTTATCGTGGTTCCACGACATCTTGCAGTACTTAAAGCGGCAACAATACCCAACACAAGCTTCAGAAAATGAAAAGAAAATGATCAGGAAAATGGCAACAGGATACATCCTTGACAGGGAGATCCTCTACAAACGATGTCGAGACCATGTATTACTAAGATGTGTGGATGGAAAAAAAGCGCAGTTGATCTTGCACGAAGTTCATGAATAAATTTGTGGAACCCATCCTAGTGGTATCACTATGGCAAGAAGAATTATCCCTTTACTTGCCATTTAAAATTCTTTTGCACCAATAATATGGCAGAATACAAGGCATGCGTATTGGGACTATTCATGTCATGTCATCTCCGTGGCCATTCTCTATGTGGGGCATAGATGTTGGGCCGATTCATCCAAAAGCGTCAAATGGTCATAACTTTATCTTGGTAGCCATTGATTACTTCACAAAGTGAGTGGAAACGGCCTCATATGCAAATGTAACTAGATCCACTGTATGCAAGTTTTTAAAGAAGGAAATCATTTGTCGATATGGTCTACTAGAAAGCATAATTAATGATAATGCCTCTAATCTGAATAACCGAATGATTGCTGGGGTCTATGAGCAGTTTGACATCAAGCATCGTAATTTGGTAGTATACCGCCCAAAGATGAATGGAGCAGTAGAAGCAGCCAATAAGAATATTAAGAAGATAATTGAAAAGATGATTGATACGTATAAAGATTGGCATGAAAAGTTACCATTTGCTCTATATGCATATCGAACAGGGATACAAATATCTACTGGGGCGACTCCGTTTTCACTAGTGTATGGAGTTGAAGTTGTGCTACCAATCGAGGTAGAGATACCATCATTGTGTGTCTTGATGGAAGCCAAGTTAGATGAGGCAGAATGGAATCAAGCAAGGTATGACCAGTTGAACTTAGTCGAGGAAAAGAGGCTGAAAGTTGTATGCCATGGTCAAGTGTACCGAAGAAGGATGATTAGGGCTTATGAAAAGAAGGTTCGCCCTAGAGAATTCCAAGAAGGCGATCTGGTCTTAAAGAAGAAATTGCCAATTCAAAGTGATCCTCGAGGAAAATGGGTGCCTAATTGGGAAGGACCGTACATCGTGACCAAGGTTCTTTCTGGTGTAGCATTGATCTTAGCTGAGATGGATGGAAACGAATTCCAAAACCCAGTAAACTCTTAGACTGTCAAGAAGTATTATGCTTGAGGAAAAGAGAATAAGAAAAAAAGAAGAAAAAAGAAAAGAAAGAAAAAAAGGCAGAAAAAAGTGAAAGAAAAAAAAGAGAAAAAAAGAAAGAAAAAAGAGAAAAAAGAAAAGAAAGAAAAAAACAAAAAGAAAAGGAGGGTTCAAAATGAAAACCCGCAAATGGTGTTTTGAAACCAAAAGAGGGTCTGAGTTGAAAACCCTTAAAGGGGGACTTAGATAATTTAATAGATTACGGGGGTTCACAGATTATACACTGTACTCGAGGCTTCTTCGACATTGGCAGCATTCAAGATTACTTCTGGCGTTTGAAAGGAAAAGTTTGGACAATTGATATTTGAATACCTTTTTGTTTGCCACAACATTAATAAATTTAATCCTTGAATTTTTCTTGCTTTCTTGTTTCTTTTCCTATCTCTGTTAGCATCTTGCTTTGAAATAAGGATTAATGGATTTGACAATCATTTATATATGCAAAAGATTTTTTTAGCAATACTTGAGAATGTTTTGAAAAGTTCAGGGACTATGAAGTGTTCCATAATTATTATTAGGGTCATATGGTGTTAAAAAAGTTTAAAGAAGGAAAAAGTAGAGCCTTGTTGCGAAACTTTTTTTTAAAAGGAAGAAAATCAATATGAATGTCTGGGCGCTTAAACAACATTTCTTAACCACCAACTTTCCTTACATGACGATAGGATCAACCATACAAGGTCGAAACTTGACTTAGGGTGTGCATCCCTAAGTACGAAAATATCGATTGAGAAGATAGATAAGGATTAAATGTTTACAATGGAGTAAGAATGAGATTGAACCAGTCGCCAGAAGACCGGAAAATTAGGAAGAGTTAGAGTAGTTCATAATTCATGAGTGATTTCCAAAGCAAAGGAAATGGCATTATCTCATAGAATGGTGAATTCAAATCCAAAAAGCCAAGAAGGGTTGAAAGAAGAGTGAAGCAAATCGTTTTGACCTACACAAGTTTAGGAGGAAGAGTTAATGGTTAATCGGGTTGGCATCGATAACTAGAATTTCATCAAAATTACCAAAATGGTCTAAGCAAAAGGAGTTTTTTAAAAGGAAAACTTGTCATGCATTCATGTTTTAGACATCTCTAGGGGCATACACATCATATTGCATGTTGCATTTTGTTTTTTCAGGTACATGGAATACCCGTTCAACTGAGAGTTTGCTTATTTATCTAAGCATAAGGAGGATGAAATGTTTAAGAAAATTCGCCTATCCGTTCAGGCAAAAGGAGAATGGAGTTTGCTTATTCATCCGAGCATAAGGAGGGTGAAGTGCTTAAGAAGATTCGCCTATCCGTTCAGGCAAAAGGAGAATAGGGTTCGCTTATTCATCCAAGCATAAGAAGGATGAAGTGCTTAAGAAGATTCGCTTATCTGTTCAAGCAAAAGAAGAATGGAGCCTGCTTGTTCATCCAAGCATAAGGAAGATGAAAATTTTCAGAAGACTTGGCCTAATTGAGCGTTTGGGAAGGCAAAGCCCAACTTAGTTGCTTAGGCATTTTGGGAGAATAGAACCCATCTTAACTATTCGAGCATAAGGAGAATAGAACCAACCTATTCGTTCGGGCATTTGGAGAATGGAACCCAACTCAACTATTCGAGCATAAGGAGAATAGAGCCAGCTTATCCGTTCGAGCATTTGGAGAATGGAATCCAGCTCAACTATTCGAGCATAGGGAGAATAGAGCACGCCTATCCGTTTGGGCATTCGGAGAATAGAGCCAATCAATAAATCATGTGAAAATTTGTGTCTTTTTATCTTTTCTTTATCCTTGTTTCACAGAGATAAGCAAAGAGGGGCAGGTGTTGTCACTAAATTTTCACCCTAGCTTTTAATAATAAAAAAACAGAAAATGAAAGAAGTCAAAATAATATAAATAATAAAAAATCCTTTTAAAGCCCACCTTTTAAAATAAAAACCCATTTCAAAAAAAAAAGAGCCCACTTTTAAATAAAGGTAAACTATCTGGTTGACCACCAATCTATTGGGAAAGTTTTAAAATGACCACCATAAAAAAACGCGTCATTTGACTATCGAAACTATTAAAATGGGATCAATTTGGCCACCGGCCGTTAAGGGGCTAACGACAGAGCTGACGTGGACAGGTGGGCTTATTAATCTATGATTATTTTTTCCACGTTGGATTAGCAGCCATCCACATCAACCTTCAACCTAAGCAAATAAAAAAAAAGTTTATAAATTAAACCCAAACTTAACCCTAAAAATAGTATATCGTGAAGAAAAAGAAGAAGAAAGCAGGTAGTTTTGGTGTAGAAGAAAATGACAGCATAGATGAATTGTGACTGCTATTGTGAGGTTCGTTCGAAGCTGACAACAAGTTGGACTTATGAAAATCTAGGTAGGAGGTTTTGGGGTTGTGGAAAATTTCGAAATGGGGTTAGGGCTTGCAATTTTTTTTCTTGGTTTGATCCACCAATGACCGATAGGTCAAAAAGAGTAATTGTTGGTCTTCTTAAAAAAGTTGATTCGATGGATGAAGAAAGAAAGAAGCAAAGAATTGTTGCAAGTTTGCTTGTTGTTGTTGCTGTTTTGGTTGGTTTTATTTTGGGGGGGAATTTCTTCTAGGTTAGGGCTGTTATTGTGGTGGGTTTAGGGTTTTGTGTTGGTGAAGGAAGAAAGGAAGAACAGTGTTGAGGAAGAAAGGATTTTGTCCCTGATATTTTGGGCATGGCAGGGCTGTTATTTTGTGACTGTTATTGAAATGTATTGTAAGGATTATGTATTTGGGGAAGAACATTCAAGGAGGAAGAATTATGTAATGTAATCTTTAGGGTTTATCTTATTGAAATGAAATGTAGTTTTTGTTTGTTTATGATAATTGATCCATATGTTATCTTACACATTGAATCTACAAGACATAAAATAAAGGAAAGATGATAAAATAAGCAAAATATAATATTTCATTTGATAATTTCATAATAGTATTGCATACATATGTTTGACCAATACATGTGATACCTAATGTTTGTAATGACAACATGTTATACTTTGGTCAAACTCAACCCTAAATATGACAACATGGTGTCATACAAATGTTTGACCAATACATAACAAAAGACAAATATCTTTCAATAAACATTGACCCCCAAAAGCAAGTCAAAACAAAATTAACAAAATGTAATATTCATGTTTCTTATCAGAAGAACATGGTGTCATACTTTGGCCAATTTTATGCAACACACATTCACTAAACAAAATGACCACCTAAGTCTTCAACAAAATTCAAGATGGATTGTAGGAGCTCTCTTGAGTTGTAGGAACTCTTGGTGTAGGCATCCATCTCATAGTGGTGACTTATGAAGGCTGAGATGGTGTTCGACTTGGTCCTTGACTGGTTCCAGCACCACCAGTTGTAGGCATCCATCTCACAGTGGTGGGTTGTGAAGGCTGAGATGGTGTTGGACTTGGTCCTTGACTGGTTCCAGCACCAACAGTTCCAGCACCACCAGTTGTAGGCATCCATCTCACAGTGGTGGGTTGTGAAGGATGGACTGGTTCAGGTCTTCTAACCTGCACAACAAAGAAGCAAAAACAGTTTATTATATATGAATTAAACAAACAAGTAACAAAGAAGCAACCAAGAAGTAACTTACTGGAAGTTTTGGAGTTCTAGGATTTTTCCTGGCAGCAAAACCACTGGATGCCTGTCCATGTCTTCTCGGATTGGCACCAACCTTTCCCTTGCACGTTCTGATATTATGGACACTCGAATTGCATCTTTTACAAAAGATTTTGATACCCCTTCTTGACACTCGACCAGTCTGAGATGGTGTTTCATCACTTTCCTTACGTCTTTTCTTGTGTGGTCGTCCCGGAGGTCTTCTAAAGACTGGTGGCAGAACAGGCTCTAGTGTGTCAACAGGCTCCCATTGTTTCTCACCCCTCACAGGACATATCAAATGGGAATAGATTGCTCTTTGGGTTGAGCTGAAATAGCACGAGTCAACATATCTTTCTGGCCTATCTTCAATGGATAAAATCACAGAAATTGCATGAAGACATGGGACCCCTAAAAAAAATATTTGTTAGTTAAAAAAACAAGTTAACAATAATTGAAAGTGTAATACCCTAAACTTATTTCCATGAAATACCTGTTAGTTGTCATTTCCTGCATGTGCATGTCCACTGTTGGATGTTAACAGAATGTTGGGTTGATGGACCACATGAAACCTGGTACATGTGTCCACCAGCATAAAGAGGCCAACAAGTAGCATAAAACAAAAAAAAATCAATTTCACAGTTCACAGTTACAATGAAAACACTAAAATAGTAAAAAGATGGTCAAAATACCTATGTGCTGATGATGTGGCATGTTCTAACTTCTTCTGAATTTTAGGGCAGAGAAGGCCTATCCACTTTTCAGCTTTGATCTGATGGATTCCACCAATGTTATTATTGGTTTGTCTCTGGCTTCAAGTATAAGCTGTCAGCATTCAAAGATTAGTGATTAGCACAATTATTAGTCAAACATTCACATAAACACTAAGTTGGAAAGTAATTTAGATAAGTTAGAAAGTGAACCTTATTAAAACATTCGCAATTATTATTAAGGAGCATGTCTGACTTGCATCCAAAAGAGAAGTGAGACTTTGACCAGTTGGTGGGATCCTTAGGTGAGAGCCATTTCCATGCAGTTTCTGATAATACCTACAAAAAATGCAGTGGTCAAATTAAAACTTTAAATAATCGATAGTGGTCAAATTAAAACTTTAAATAATCGATAATGGTCAAAATAAAACTAAACAGAAAAGATATAGGTCAAATTGAAACTCGACAAAACTTTAAAAACATGAGTTAACCTTTAATCCATCCATGCAAGATTGGAATTCTCTCACATATGTAGCCCTTGCAGCTTTCCAAAGCTGGTCCTTCACTGCTTTTCCTCCAAAAGTGCCACTACTCTTAGCATTTGAGTACAAGTGCCTCACACATGTCCTATGTGCTGCATGGGGGAACACTTCTGACACAGCTTCCATTAATCCCTACACATACAAAAAAACAAAATAAATTAACAGTTCACAGTTAGCAAAAAAAATACAAAAGAAAATGTTAAAGAAATTTACTTATACCTTCTGTCTATCAGTCATAAAGGTATAGCTGTGAGAATTTTCTATCTCCAAATCAGTGGCAAGTAATTCCAAAAACCAGAACCATGATGCCTGGTTTTCACTCTCCACAACTGCAAAGGCTATAGGATAGATTGCATCATTTGCATCTATTCCTACAGCTGACAAAAGATGACCTTTGTAGTACCCCTTCAAGTGACAACCATCTAGACCTACAATGGGCCTACAGCCTGCTTTGAAGCCATCTTTCAATGCTTGCATGCAGATATAAACCCTCTCAAACTTTCTTTCATCTAACTTACAAACAGTTGTTGTCCCTGGATTAGAGTGCCTCAATTCCCCTAAGTAAGCATACAGATTTGCATACTGCTCATTGTAGTTACCATTCAAGTTCTCAAGAGCCACATTTTTTGCCCTAATGCATTTACCTTATCTACAACTAATCCCCAATCCTTGTGGACAACTTCTTTTAAGGATGCACTAGAGAAATTAGGGTCAACAAAAAAACTACTAAAGTAGTTTTTAGCTAGCCACTTTGCAGTACAATTGGAATTTTTGAACTCCCTAAGACAACTATGTTCACCAATTATAGACCTAATCTGCGATGTACCAGTAGAAGGATCTTCACCATGTATATGGGCTGCCCATAACACCCATTGACACTCTCCTTTACATTTTGCTTGAATCCTTCTATTATCATTTCTCTTTAACTTAACATTGTACCTATTCTTAATACCATACATCTTAATGGCATCCTTAAGTATGTCTTTGCTTGCAAACAATTGACCAACCTTCAATTTAGGGTTCATTAAGTCTGACTCAGAATTAAATTCAGGAAATCTAGGTTGTTTTGGACCCTCTGAATCTGACTCATCTACACTGTGTAGTGAGTCAGATTTGCCACTGTCATTGTCAGTTTCATATTGTACTCGATCACTGCCCAAACCAAAATTCCCACTACACATTTCAGTTTCAGAGCTAAGAACTTCTGTTTCACTGTCACTAAATTCAGACTTATGACTGGATGAGTCTGACTCCACAAGGTACTCCTCATCTTCTGAGTTAGAATCTGAATCTAACCTAGTTTCAGAATCTACCCTACTTTCAGAATCTACCCTAGTTTCAGATTCTACCCTAGTTTCAGGTTCTACCCTAGTTTCAGAATGTACACTCATCTCAGGCTCATTGTCCACTCCTATTTCCTGTAAGTGTACATGCATGTAATGATCTGTAGGTAAATGCCCTACCATCTCAAGTACATCATAATCAGTTATCAACTTTTTCAATTCTAATGGTCTGTCTGAAACCTTCCAAAAAGACAGTCACAGCAGTATTAATCCCTAATCGTTCTACCATGTTAACAATCTCAAACATTGACATAGTATCCACATTACAGTAATCGAAATAATCCAATATTTGTCCATGATGTACAACAAGACTAAACTCGTCTGAATCAGCCCCTGTCAAATAACAGAAATATTGTACAACACTAAACATTAATGCTTTCACAGTGCAACAAACAAAGTATAACAAACAATTAATAAATACCCCACCCACCATTGCAATACCCTAAATATTGATATCAACCCACGTCAAACTTTAAGTGTATTTTATTATTCAAAGTATATGTTATTAACCCAACAAACAAAGTATAACAAACAAAGTATATCTTATTAACCCTAACAAAAAAGACAAAAAAAAGTGTATTTTATTGCAATACCCTAATTTCTGAGATTAGTGTAATCTTTTAACCCTAAGAAGCAGACAAAACCAACAACAAGCAGACAAAAGCGAAGAATCAAACTTTAAGTGTAATCTATTAACCCTAATCGCAAATTTTTATTAACCCTAATTTCTGAGATTAGTGTAATCTATTAACCCTAATCGCAAATTTTAAGTGTAATCTGAAATCCCTAATCTTGTATTAACCCTAATATCAATTATTTAACCCTAATCTGAAATCCCTAATCTCGTTTTAACCCTAATCTGAAATTTCACCCCTAACCCAGAACAAGAATCAAACTTACCGTATCGCGGAGAAGGATCCCCTTTTTCGCGTAGAAGTCCGACCATCTCCTCTCTATCTCCAACAAAAGATCACTGATAGTCACAGATCGTTGGGAATTTTTTGGGTTTTCAGAGAGAGTTGAGAGAAATTTGCGTTTTTTTTCGTGTCGAAGTAAAGAAAAAAAACGAGACGTTTTGTTTTCTAATAAGCTGAGTTGGCTTTTTCCTTTTTTTACACCTAAGCGTCACCGTTTGTTTTAACGGTCCACGTCAGCTCTGTCGTTAGCCCCTTAACGGCCGGTGGCCAAATTGATCCCATTTTAATAGTTTGGGTAGTCAAATGACGTGTTTTTTTATGGTGGTCATTTTAAAACTTTCCCAATAGATTGGTGGTCAACCAGATAGTTTACCCTTTAAATAAAGAAAATAAAGCCCATTTTATTGTCGGCCACTTTTAAAGTAAAAGAAAGAAAGGGAAAAAATATAATTATGGTGTTTAATAATTATGGGGAAAAAGGAAATGAAATGAGGTAATTATTATGAAATGTGATAAAAAAGAAGAAGAAAAAATAGGAAAAAATGGGTCAAAAATAGTAAAAAAAAGAAAGAAAAGGAAAAAAGAAAAAAGAAGAAAAGGAGAGCCAGCTCGCGTGTCACGCGCCGGCGTGTGCAATCTACACGTGTGGGGCTGGGCTCTCCAAAACCTTGTCGCGCAACTGGTGGCCACCGTTCTCCGTCTCCCGGTCGCGGTAGCCAGCGTGGTTGGTGCCGATCGGACCGCCTAGTTGCCTTCACTCGTTTGTCGCTGACGCCGCTTGCTGTCATTGCCTATAACCGTCGGAATCTGCCAAAAACCGGAACTAAATAATAAACCCTAGATTCGAATTAAATGGGAAGTTGTATCTTGAATTTGGATCAAAACGGATGATGTCTTAAGCGTTTTACCGGGTATCAAGTTGTTTGTCTGATTTAGGCTCCAATTTGGGGATTGAATTTGGAAATTAGCTTTATTTTTAAGCTCAAAGTTTAGAATAAACCCCCTTCACCCATTTGTTGAACACATACAAATTTGAAGAGAAAAACACTTTAAAAGGTTTAAGGAAAATCCAAAAAATTCTCTGAACTTTTCAAGAGTTCGCTGGAAATTTTTGGAGCAAAAGTTCGAGTTTGGGAGCAGTTTTCCGGAGGCAGTTTGAAGCATTTCGAGAAGCCCAGATTCGAGTTATTCGTTCGTCGTTTTCTCGGTAAAATTTCTATCTTTCTTTTTGTTTAATTTTATGTTTGTTCTTGGATGAATTTTTGGTGTTTGTGTTGTTTGTGAATTTTAGGTTGCTTTCTCGAAGTCGGAAAATCGTTCACGTTTCCAGTAACTTCTTTTTGTTTGAAATTTCCGTTTTAATATTAGTTTGATCTAAAAAAATTTGCATGCCTTAAAAAAGTTGTTAGGATTATTTAGATCTTTAGGAATGAAGAAATGTTTTTTAAAAGTGTTTTGATTAAAGCTCAAGAATAAAAATGAATAAATTTGGTTAAATTGAAAAACATGAAATTAGAGATTTAATTAGAAAAAATAATAATGTGTGGTGTGAAATTATAAAGGGGCTTGTTTTTAAAAAATATAAAAAGATTTTTTTATGAAATTTAGTTTTTAATAATAGATGGGCAAAGTGATTTTAAATGTTTAGGCTCAAGGATAAAAATAATTTTTTTGAAAAAAAAACTTAAAAGGAAGTTCTTTAGGAAAAAATAAAGTTTATTTTAAAAAAGGGTCGTTTTAAAAGAAAAACTTAAAAATAGGAAAAAATCAAAATGAGTTTAAAAAGAGAGAAAATTCTTTGTTTTGAAAAACGAAAATATAAAATGGTAAAAAACATAAAAAATAAAAAAAGAGGTAAAAATGAAAAAATGGGCTTGGTTTAAAAAAATAAAAGAAGTAAAAAAGAAATAAGTTTTTTAAGAATAATAAAAGGGTAAAAACTGAAAAGAATAAAAAGTTCCTTGCTTGTTTTAGAAATGGGTAAAAACATAGGGATAGGGACTAAAGCTTAGACTGGGACATGTTTTGTTGAAAATGTTCTTTTCAAAAAATTAAGATACTGGAATAGATTAATATTCAAGCCTAGAATAAAATAAAATTCTCAACACACCTAAATCTTTTTGTTGTTTGCAAAAGTGAAATTAATTTAATACAATGTCTTATCAAACAGGAATGACGGGTTAGTGCCAGAAATGTTGGCGGTGATTAAAGTTCATCACTCGGGCGATAAGGTCGTTAAAATAGATTAATATTCATTAAACGGACAAGTAAAGACGAACCTTTTTGAACTTGCAAATTCCAATTTTGAAAACGATTTTAAAACCAATTAGGTACCAATTTTGGTCGTCGTGGGGGTGCTAACCCTTCCCCACATGTAACCGACCCCCGAACCTGTTTTCTGATTTTCACGGACCAAAATCGTTGTTTTATTAGAACAAAACATTTTATTAAAATAACCATGTTTTAAAGTGATCCAATCACACTTTTCAAAAAGATTGGTGGCGACTCCGTTGAATTTAAAACTGTTTTCAAAAATAGTCGAAGTCTCCTTCCCCTAAAAAAGGCAGTTGCGACATTGATGAAATTTTCCTTAAACCCATTGTTTAAATTTATTTCCAAAATGCTTTGTGTTGGAAAAAGAGGAAAATGAAGAAATTTTGTCTGGGTTGTTTGATCCTAGGTTTAAAGGTGTTTTTAACCTTGTTTTGATGTTCTAAAAATGTTAGGATAGAGGCTTAATGATGGAAAACCTGAAACTAGTAAAAAGGAGGGGGTTTTGGAGTTGAAAATTTGGGTTTTTGGTTTGTTCTTGTGAAGAACTTTGGGCTGATGGTTTCTAGACTTTGGGTAAGTGTTTTGGTTGTTGAAAGGTGTAGTTTTGATGGTAAATTTGATAGGTTATTGCTGGATTTTGGTTAGAGCTAATTTGATGATGTTTCCGGATAACTTCCATCAGTGAGCATGTATGTTGAAAAGGGTATTAATACTCTGTTTTGGATTGTTTAGAAACAGCTGAAACAGATTTGGGCTCTTCGGATGCGATAACCGGTGTTTCGGAGGCTTGAAATTGGTGTTTCGGCTATCGTTTGGGTTGTATCGGTGAGTGGAAATGTTTTCTAAGCCTTAGCTTGATAAGCCAATCTAAGCTCAAGACTAAGTTTTAAACATTTTAGTCTTCATTTTCGATAATATCTACTATGTGTTTTGAATGACTTTCCATAATGTATGATGCTATGAACATCCTTGTGTTATGCATTTGATTTCCTTAATTGATTCCATGTTGGTTATGGTTGTGACCATGAGAACACAAGGTAAGTGTTGGTTTGGTGAGCATTGACATGTGAAATCTTATTATCGGATATAGTTGGTCGACCAATAGGATGTGAGTGCACTCGAGGTAAAAGTTGCGAGTGGCCTTAGTGATGCTAGATTCCACTAAGGAGGAGTACGATAATATGAGATTCTATCGGAAGCTGTGTTTTACTAGATGAGTGAGTACGGTGATGTGAGATTCCACCGGAAGTGTCTAGTGTGTTTGAGAACTATCCGCGTATTCGAGTAAAAGTGATGAATGTCAATATACCCATGGTGCTCTAAATTCTCATGTTAAGCATGTTATATTGCTCATTTTCCATTTATGCTTATTCATTTAGTTGGTTTCTTGCTTGTGTGTTGAGAATGAGCATGAGGTAAGCTTGTGGCTTGTGGATGCATTTGGTAAATGCACGAGATGTTAAATGCATGTCGTTATGTGTTCATGCATGAGGGAAATGATTTGGAAATAGTTTTGATTTCAAGCAAGTTGTTGCGTTCGTGTAGTGACTATAAATGATACGCAAATAGTGCAAGTATACACGTCGAACGAGTAATAAAGTGATGAGTGCGTATCGTCTCCACAGGGATTTGAGGTATTCACGGTTGCTGTAACAATAAAGCTTGAACTTTTTGTAGATGACAATATTATAGTAAGGGAGATGAGGTATAATAATGCTGAAGCAAAACAGTGCAGAGAAAGATGTGATAACAATATGATAAACAGGTCCTCTTTCGTATGCGAAACTCATTACGGAGTGACAGGCTGGGAATGATGGACAACCTAACTCAAGCTTCTTAACGTTACTAGGGCTTTTTAGATATCTTCTATGCTAGGCGGGATTTACTAAGAGTGCTCCTAAACTATCTCTAGCTAGGAAACTGGGAGTCAGAAATGCAACAGCCATACCTCTCGGTGTAAACTCTTAACACTCCTCTACCATTCACGTACTATCCTTTTTAGCCCTTGAAACCTATCACTCTTAACAGCCATACCTATGGTAGGTTAGAGTCTGCCTCTCAACAGTCACTCCATTGCTTATGAGGGTTCTAGGGCTAGCTCTCTCGATTACTAACCCCAACATACACTTAAAGAACGGCCAACTCTCGAAGGCGCTTAAGGTAGGGCCTATCTCTCAAAGCACTTATAACCCTAAGCTCTTACAACTTTAAGGAAATGATAAATGCATAAGCAAAGCATAGAATCATGATAAACACTGAAAAAGCCATAGCATGCATTAAAAAATACTCAAAATAAAATCATCCAACAAACCCAAGCCACCTAAAACAGTTCGTGGCTGGGCAATATCATCCAACGTATCATTGCGATAACATCACCAAATATAAAGATATAACAAGAAATTGCTATAGCGACAGGAAGAAAGGAGAACTCCCTTTCTGCCATGAACTGCCCGACTATCTTAGGCCCACCGCCTCTCTCGAGGCCAGTGAGGCCACTTCTTGGAGCTTCAACGATGGAGGACACCTAGCTGGAGAAGATGAAGGTGGAAACTTCCCTCTCCTTTTCTCTCTCTTTTGCCTCTTTTTTTGCAACACAGAAAATAACACACTTTACTCCAAGCTTCTCTCCCCTTTATATAGTGGAGGCTTCTAGGGTTTGGTGCCCTGAAGATGCCTTGATATTCTGAAGGAATATCCACCAACAAGTACTACCACAAGAGGACAAGGGGGACAGTCTGCAGGCGGGCACCGGCTACTGCACATGTCAGATCGTACTCTTCTGCATGTTCACATGTTTCTGCAGCTCACGTGTATCTCATGTGCTGGCCAATGTCCACTTCCATCATGCTATAGCAATTCTTGGCACCAGCTTTCTCTTGACTCCTTTCATGCGCACCAAAAAACCAAAACCAACCCTCCGAGCAGTACCCCTCGATATGAACCAATCACCATCAAAGATAAATATGCACCCATAAGAGGAAAATGAAGCCTAAATGCAGTCTAAATGCTATGGTATGAACTCAAGAACAGGCAAATGCTATAGCAAAAACGTATGAAAACAAGGATATCTATGCAGTTTTCAAGCAATGAATAGAACAGAACAAAAGAGCTACTATGGCAAAGATTTAGCCTAGAGAATTGCTATGGCAATATTTCAGTCCTCAGAAATAACTTAGGCAGATAAATAAATATACACAACTAGACATGAGATCCTTAAGAACATTCCTTAGGACTAAGCTGTGTGTGTGACTGCCTTCCTCCTATGCTTAAGCTGGTGAGAAAAGTTTTCAAGGAAGCTCCCTATGTAACGCCCCAGTTTTGGGCTTAGAAGTTTTGGGCTTGGACCGGTTCGGTCAGAGTGCGGTTCGAATATAAAAAGGTGAAATTAGGAAAGCCTAGTTCGGGTTGCATTAAAAATATGGAAAAATGTTCTAAAATCCTCTTTTAATATATATAAGTAAACTGTGAAATCAATTTTACAAAATGAGGTTTGGAAGGGTGACATTTTGGCTAGTGACCAAAATGTAATTTTTGAAAACTGCGTGACTGTTTTAAAAAGGATTGAAACTTTGAGTCTTTAAGGAGCTATTTACCCAATGGGAGTTTCTCCAGATTTTTCTTAAATATTAATGATTTAATTAAAGGCTTTTAAATTAAACAAAAGTGGAGGGAAGATATTTTTAGTCATAACTAACTTTTCTCTCAAATCTTCCATTTTCATTTTCTCTCATTTTCTCTCAAACCAAACATCTTTCTCCAGAGCTTTTTCCCCTGATTTTTGTCACCTAAATATCTCTTTTCAATTCTCTTTTGATTGCTAATCATCTCTTCATCAAAACCTCACCATTTGCTAACTGGATTTTCAAGATCTTGGTTCCAAAAAGGGAGAAACTCAAGTTTGGAGGTAAGAGCGTCCTTCTCCTCTAAACTCTCAGTTCTTTACTGAAATTCCTAAGTTCTCAATCCTTAATTTGTGTTTTATAAAATGTTTTATAGATGTGATCTTGATTTTGGCTTTAAAATGCAAGATTTGCTTGTTTTTGGTGAAATTTCGTATGATCTGTTTGGGCAGTGTTTTGAGGTGTCAATTTGATGTTAAATGAATGTTAAATTGATGAGTAATTGAGGTTTGATCAATGCAATCCCGAATAGGTTGAATTTCCTAAGTTTTGCTTGAGTTTTTGGTTGTTTTTGGAGTATTTTTGATGATCTGTTGTTGCTGGAGGTATAAGGACGTGATTGGGATCATTTTGGATGTTAATTGATGTTTATAAATGGTTAGAGGTGATGGATCTTGGCTGGGTTAAGTTTTGGAAGTGTTTGGAGGTGATTTCGGTTGTGTTTGGTAGCCGAAATGTTGGATTTGCTAAGAGCAGCGAGTTTAGTTGTGTTGTTGGTGTTTTTAGTGCATAATGATGCATTAATCCTCTGTTGTTGTGTGCTTGAAACAGGGGAGATTGATCCGTGAGCTTTAGAGGTGGTGTGGAAGGTTTCGGATGCTTGGAAGGCTTGTTGGCTAGCCTTGTTTTGTGTATCGGTGAGTGAAGTTGGGTTTTAGGCTTTTAAACCAGAGTTTGATGGTTTTGGGAGCTTAGTATAAGTCTAAACAACTTAGCTAAGCTCAAGAGTAAGTAAATGGGATTTCTCACTTGGTTTGTGTATGAATTGGTTTTTTTAAAGCACTTGTGATGGTTGGATGCAATGCATGTGAATTGCATATTTAAATTCTGTTTTGAAAGCATATTTTAGCATGGTTTAATGCTGGTTTTGAAAGTCATGAGTGAAGGATGCTCAAGGTAAGATATCCTTGGTTTTGTACTTTGGAATTGTGGAATTTATGCATAGTGTTGCATGTTGTTTAATGGCTTTGTGGAATGCTTCAAAAACAGTGGATTGATGATGGTAAATGGTGGTTTATGCATTTTGGTTATGCTTGTAAATCATTGGATTAATGTGGTAAGATGGTTATATTGGCAAGTGATGTAAGTGGTTCTTGGTTACTTAAATCGGATATAGTTAGCCGGCTATAGGATTGGGTGCACCGTGAATAAAGTCGCCTTGGATGTGGAGTGGTTAAGAGTGAACCGGTAACTCCATCCAAGTATCCTAACGAGATGGTTAAGGTCATAATGGTGATTGAAATCCCATTCGAGGACCTTGGGTAAGCAAAGGTAATAATGGTGGTTAAAATTCCATTTGAGGACCTTGTGCTTGTTAATATCACAATGGTGGTGTAAAGTCCATGTGCGGATCTTGTGTAGGGTGTCCCGGATCTCGTTAGTGATGTTATACAACTACCAATCGGTGATGCTAAGGTTATATGGTGGTTAAAATTCCATATATGGGAACCTTGTGCATGTTAAGGTTATATGGTGGTTAAAATTCCATTTATGGGAACCTTGTGAATGTTAAGGTTATATGGTGGTTAAAATTCCATATATGGGAACCTTGTGAGTGTTAAGGTTATATGGTGGTTAAAAGTCCATATAAGGGAACCTTGTAAATGTTAAGGTCATATGGTGGTTAAAATTCCATAAGAGGACCTTGTGTGTTGTAAGGTCAAATGGTGGTTAAAATTCCATTTGGGGACCTTGGATTGGTAGTGTGTATGAAGCGTGGGGACAACGCTTGTGATCCGCGTATCCGATTGGATGTTGAGTTGAAAAGTGGATTTGGTTTATCACTTGGAAGCCAATGTAATGTTCTTGATTATAATGAAGCATGAGATGCTTGAAATGATGCATGGTTGCATGAGAAGTGTGTAATGACCTATGAATGCATGTTTACTTGTTAGCTTGAACAAGTGTTGATTATCTATTGAGGATGATGCATGTGTGCATGAAATCTTCTTAATGCATTGAAGTCTTGCTAAGACTTGTTTTTAAAGGCATGTGATGCAAATTTTGATGATGTGGTTCATATGTTGTATTTGTTTAATGCACATGTTAGATTGAAAGAGTAAATGGTTTTAAAAGGTTTCTTGCCTAAAGATGGTTTACAAGTATGAGAAAGGTATGATGTGAAGTGGAAGTGATTCCCAAGGTTTTGGATTTAACTTTGCATATGACGTTCATGCATGGGATGGTTAAATTGATGGTATTGCAAGTTTATGTTTTGAAAAGGGTTTACTTGGCTTCCTAAGCTAAGGGTTGGTCTTTATGTTTGAAAGATGCATGATGATAAGCATGTTGTTGAAAGGGGTTTTCAAACATTGCTTTGGTTTATCAAATCGAGTTTGCTTTTAAAAGTGGTTTTATGACTCGCTGCATTGATGGTGTTTTGGTTTTGAGGATTCCTCACTAAGCATTATGTGCTTACGCTCCTTTTTGTCCATCAATGCAGATCTTTGAAGTTGGAACAGTGGGAAGCAAGGGATTCAAGGAAAGCTCCACTTGAGATGTATGTCTCGGTTAATAGTTATAGATAATAAAGGCAATGGGGCGAGAATCTCTTATGTTGATGTTAATGAGTTTGTGTATGTTGGACAAGTTTGGTTTTATGTTGTTGATAATGTTGGAACATGTATTTGGTCTTTATGAGTTGGTTTAATCAATTGATGCTTGAATGGTTTGCTAAGTAGGAAGCATACCTTTAGATTTGGGGCTTTTCATATTTGATGCCATGTTGATGTTTGGTTGATTCAATTATGTTCCTTATATGTTGAATGTCTTGCTGGTAAAGTTTGGTTGCATTTGGAGCATGATTGGTTGGTCAATTGCATGTTTAAGCAAGCCATATTCTGCAATCTGGGCAGGCCGTATCGGAACGGGAGCTACCGTTACGGAACAGGGGCCCTGTATTAGCCCAGGCGTTCGAAACGGAAGGTACCGTTCCGAAACGAAAATGCCTCTGCCAGGCCTCGTTTCGGAACACGTTGCGGAACGGTCCCGCGTTTCGAAACAGGTTCTTCTCGTTTCGGAACACCTGACCGTTGGAGGCTGACATGGGCGGTTATATGTTTTGAAATGTTTGCATTTTGGTCCTGAAACATGTTTATGCAATTGTGTGAGTTAGAGAAGTCTGTTTGAGCTGGAATTTGACAGAGAAGCATGAAAGATGATTAATTTCAAGTTGGTAACTTTAAACTGGGTTAAGTCCTTAAAGTTTTTAGAATTTACATTTTGGTCCCTAAAGTTGTAATTTGTGCAATTGAGTCCCTAAATGATAATTGATTGTCATGATCTTTCAGTATGTTGATCTTGTGAATATAATTAGGATTAACGTGCATCTAGACAAGAGTAAAAGAAAAAAAAAGGTCGTTAATCAAGGTTGACTTTCGGGTTGACTTTGGTTTTCCCCGTGTGATCTTCTTAATTCGGGTTGACCGTCTAGGCCGGGTTAAGGGGGTTACATTTGGTGGTATTAGAGCTGAGTTGCGAATGCTTTGGGAAACGGTAAGTTGTTGTAATATGTGTTTGAAGTTTATTCTGATGTGTGGTTGGAAGTTGGTTAGAGTGCGTGATTTAAGTGAATTGTTGATGATGTTTCTAAGCATGCTTGTTGATTATGAATCTTTATTGAGCTCATGTGGATTGTGCTGATGTTGTGTTGGTGTTATGAGCCGATTTCTATGAGTGATGGAAGTGTAATGGGCATGATATTGATGATGCTATGCTGTTGCGAGTGGATGTTGTTTGATGAAAGCATGATCGAATATGTTGTTTGATATGCTTGATGTTGTGATATCCATGTTTTTATTGACTGTTATGTCATGTAAAAGGGGAGGATTCGGGATACCCATTGCCTTATTATTATAGCTATTGTGTTATTCTGGAGTTGGAGATTGAATCCTTGCTTAAAGCTGGTCTAATTGATTTGTTTGTTTTATTGTGATTGTTTGCTGTTAATAGCATGGTGAAATCGATGAAAGAATGGCAGTTGGGTGAGATGGTTGCTGCATTAGGGCAGGTTGTTAAGGCGTGGAATTCACCTTTTAGTGGAGGTGTTTTGTCTCAGTCTTCCGTGCCTGGTGTTGAGGTAGTGAGGCAGGAGGAAGGAGTTGGTTCCGTGATGAAAGATTCATCATCTGTTGTCCAAGAGGTGTTGGGAACATCTCAGGCTGTGGTAATAGCAAGGCCTGTAGACGTGCCGGTTGTGGGATGTGCGGGTTTGTCGAAACAGCATTTGCATGATATGGGAATTATGGAGTATCATGGTTCGACACCTGAGTCGTTCGGGGCTTGGTTAGCCAGTGTAGTTCTGATTTTGGATCAGGAAGGGTGTGATTATGCCTGTAAGCTGGGAAGCGTTGTCTCGTTGATGTTGGAGGACGCTTGTGCTTGGTGGACATCTGTAGCGGTGGCCTCGCACATCCAGGATATTGATTGGGACTTCTTTGTGTCTGCCTTTTATGAAAGGTACCTTGGAGAGGAATTCTCGAGGGGTAAGCAATGTGATGGAAGATTTTGTGTGAATCAAAGTCTGAGTGGTAGTGCAAATCTGGGGCAAGTGCTGCTTGATCAAGGAGTGGGTGCTCAGTTACCGGTGTGTGACCGTTGTGGAAGGCGTCATGTTGGTGGTTGTTGGGGCGCAGGTGCTTGTTGGAACTGTGGTTCTAAGGAGCATGTGAAGCGAGATTGTCCACAAGTGGTAAAGGCCGCTTCAGTGGTAGCAGAAGGGTCTCTGAAGGGTCGTGGGCACGGCCGAGACAAGGTTCGAAGGTGGCAAGGAGAGGAGAAAGTTGTGAAGAGTTTGGGAAATGGAATTTGCTGGAAGTGTGGGTCTGTTGGACATATGAGGCGTAATTGTTTGAGGTTGGCTCGGGGTAGTCAGGGCTCTGTACCGCAAGGAGATGGTGGTGACTTTGGTGTATTGGCTGGTGCCGCAGCGGTGCAGCTGGAGAATGGTGGTTCTGCGAGGAAGAGAGCTCGCCTGTTGAAGCTCCGGGGTGGTGATGCGTTTCCAGGTAACCTTGTTATGTGGTTTTTGCCCTAGTTATCTTCGTTTGGTATTGGTTTGGTTTTTCTTTGCGTAGAGAGTATGGTCTCGTTGTTAGCATGTTTGGGGTAGTAGTTGTTGTTGTTTTGAAAACAACCTTAGTGTGAAGAAGTATTAGTGAATATATTGTGGATAATGGGTTGCTGGGATGATGGAGTTGATTAAGTTAGACGTGGGATAGGAGGTTGTTCTTAGACGGATTCTGAGAATGTTATTGGTGGGTGTGAATGGACATACATGCACAGTTAAAAATCATTTGTTATATACTATATTATAAATGTACTGGTCCTGGCATACATGTGGCATGACATTAGAGGTTTTGCATACATGTACATTAGGCATTGGTAGGGCATGTTGGTGACCATGCATATAACGTTCACACTCGCTAATGAACAATCGAGTCTGTTAGTGTTGTGATAGAGTTAGGTTGAATGATGGGTTTTAAGAGGATGTTTTGGTGCTAGGAGAATGTTAGAAGTTGTGGAGGGTATTAAGCGAGCTGTAAGTAGTTGGGAGTGCGGTGTAGCATGTTGGTAGAAAGAAAGTGTTTGGTGCTTAACGAGTTTAGTGGTGTGGTGGTAAGAAGATTGCCGATGAAGTTAGAATCGGTCGAGTGGTTCTGAATAGCTAGTAGAGGTGGTAGTTCCTTGGAAGCTAGGTGATGTTGTATGTTGTGGGTGGGTTCTAAGGTGCTGAGGTAACTTGGCATAGGTGTTGTGTTGTGGGTTGTAGAGAAGGGTTAGTCTGGGAGAGTAGGAGTCTCGTAACCTAGTTACGTATGTGTAGGTTGGGCGGTGTCCTGGTAAGGCAAGTGTTGCAGTGTATCTTGAAGTGGAAAGGCGATGTAAGATCTAAGGCCATTGTTGGTTGGCCGAATTTTGTGAGAAATGTTGGTTGGTTGTAGGTAAGTAAATTCCTTTTGAAGTCAGCTAGTGGTGCGTGGAACTGCAGGCGGAGCCAAGGTTGGGGTTTTGTGACGGGGTTATCAGGTGATGGGTGAGTATTCCGGGTGAGCTGTTGAAGTTATGATAGCGGTGGATGTGAAGGAGTGCCAGCATTGTGTTGGGAAGTTTAAGTAAGCAGTTGATGCTTAAGGATTCTTGCTTGGTGTGGTAACCTTTGGAAGAGGTTGAGCAGTTGTGCAAGGAGTTTTAGAGGAAGTGAAGGTTGTGGGTTACATGGTGGCTGAATTGGTTTGGTTGGCGTCACTATGTGTGCGAGTTTTGGGAATTATGAGTTAAGGCGGTGTATGCTGCAAAAAGGTTGGAGGTTCTTCAGGTTGTTGTTGGGTCTATGTGCAGTTCAGAAGAATGAAAGGATAGGGTGTGGATAGTATCTGAGTGCTTTGGGAATTTTTGAACAGTATGTGGTGTGTGGGGTTCGGTGGAGTTTTGCCTGGAGAGTGTTCAGTGGTGGTTGAGGCTTTTTGTGTGCCTTGTGTGTTGATCTGGGAAGGTTATTGTTCTCATTTCGCCAGTTGAAATTTCGAGGACGAAATTTCCTAAGAGGGGGAGAGTTGTAACGCCCCGGTTTTGGGCTTAGAAGTTTTGGGCTTGGACCGGTTCGGTCAGAGTGCGGCTCGAATATAAAAAGGTGAAATTAGGAAAGCCTAGTTCGGGTTGCATTAAAAATATGGAAAAATGTTCTAAAATCCTCTTTTAATATATATAAGTAAACTTTGAAATCAATTTTACAAAATGAGGTTTGGAAGGGTGACATTTTGGCTAGTGACCAAAATGTAATTTTTGAAAACTGCGTGACTGTTTTAAAAAGGATTGAAACTTTGAATCTTTAAGGAGCTATTTACCCAATGGGAGTTTCTCCAGATTTTTCTTAAATATTAATGATTTAATTAAAGGCTTTTAAATTAAACAAAAGTGGAGGGAAGATATTTTTAGTCATAACTAACTTTTCTCTCAAATCTTCCATTTTCATTTTCTCTCATTTTCTCTCAAACCAAACATCTTTCTCCAGAGCTTTTTCCCCTGATTTTTGTCACCTAAATATCTCTTTTCAATTCTCTTTTGATTGCTAATCATCTCTTCATCAAAACCTCACCATTTGCTAATTGGATTTTCAAGATCTTGGTTCCAAAAAGGGAGAAACTCAAGTTTGGAGGTAAGAACGTCCTTCTCCTCTAAACTCTCAGTTCTTTACTGAAATTCCTAAGTTCTCAATCCTTAATTTGTGTTTTATAAAAGGTTTTATAGATGTGATCTTGATTTTGGCTTTAAAATGCAAGATTTGCTTGTTTTTGGTGAAATTTCGTATGATCTGTTTGGGCAGTGTTTTGAGGTGTCAATTTGATGTTAAATGAATGTTAAATTGATGAGTAATTGAGGTTTGATCAATGCAATCCCGAATAGGTTGAATTTCCTAAGTTTTGCTTGAGTTTTTTGTTGTTTTTGGAGTGTTTTTGATGATCTGTTGTTGCTGGAGGTATAAGGACGTGATTGGGATCATTTTGGATGTTAATTGATGTTTATAAATGGTTAGAGGTGATGGATCTTGGCTGGGTTAAGTTTTGGAAGTGTTTGGAGGTGATTTCGGTTGTGTTTGGTAGCCGAAATGTTGGATTTGCTAAGAGCAGCGAGTTTAGTTGTGTTGTTGGTGTTTTTAGTGCATAATGATGCATTAATCCTCTGTTGTTGTGTGCTTGAAACAGGGGAGATTTATCCGTGAGCTTTAGAGGTGGTGTGGAAGGTTTCGGATGCTTGGAAGGCTTGTTGGCTAGCCTTGTTTTGTGTATCGGTGAGTGAAGTTGGGTTTTCAGCTTTTAAACCAGAGTTTGATGGTTTTGGGAGCTTAGTATAAGTCTAAACAACTTAGCTAAGCTCAAGAGTAAGTAAATGGGATTTCTCACTTGGTTTGTGTATGAATTGGTTTTTTTAAAGCACTTGTGATGGTTGGATGCAATGCATGTGAATTGCATGTTTAAATTCTGTTTTGAAAGCATATTTTAGCATGGTTTAATGCTGGTTTTGAAAGTCATGAGTGAAGGATGCTCAAGGTAAGAGATCCTTGGTTTTGTACTTTGGAATTGTGGAATTTATGCATAGTGTTGCATGTTGTTTAATGGCTTTGTGGAATGCTTCAAAAACAGTGGATTGATGATGGTAAATGGTGGTTTATGCATTTTGGTTATGCTTGTAAATCATTGGATTAATGTGGTAAGATGGTTATATTGGCAAGTGATGTAAGTGGTTCTTGGTTACTTAAATCGGATATAGTTAGCCGGCTATAGAATTGGGTGCACCGTGAATAAAGTTGCCTTGGATGTGGAGTGGTTAAGAGTGAACCGGTAACTCCATCCAAGTATCCTAACGAGATGGTTAAGGTCATAATGGTGATTGAAATCCCATTCGAGGACCTTGGGTAAGCAAAGGTAATAATGGTGGTTAAAATTCCATTTGAGGACCTTGTGCTTGTTAAGATCACAATGGTGGTGTAAAGTCCATGTGTGGATCTTGTGTAGGGTGTCCCGGATCTCGTTAGTGATGTTATACAACTACCAATCGGTGATGCTAAGGTTATATGGTGGTTAAAATTCCATATATGGGAACCTTGTGCATGTTAAGGTTATATGGTGGTTAAAATTCCATGTATGGGAACCTTGTGAATGTTAAGGTTATATGGTGGTTAAAATTCCATATATGGGAACCTTGTGAGTGTTAAGGTTATATGGTGGTTAAAAGTCCATATAAGGGAACCTTGTAAATGTTAAGGTCATATGGTGGTTAAAATTCCATAAGAGGACCTTGTGTGTTGTAAGGTCAAATGGTGGTTAAAATTCCATTTGGGGACCTTGGATTGGTAGTGTGTATGAAGCGTGGGGACAACGCTTGTGATCCGCGTATCCGATTGGATGTTGAGTTGAAAAGTGGATTTGGTTTATCACTTGGAAGCCAATGTAATGTTCTTGATTATAATGAAGCATGAGATGCTTGAAATGATGCATGGTTGCATGAGAAGTGTGTAATGACCTATGAATGCATGTTTACTTGTTAGCTTGAACAAGTGTTGATTATCTATTGAGGATGATGCATGTGTGCATGAAATCTTCTTAATGCATTGAAGTCTTGCTAAGACTTGTTTTTAAAGGCATGTGATGCAAATTTTGATGATGTGGTTCATATGTTGTAATTGTTTAATGCACATGTTAGATTGAAAGAGTAAATGGTTTTAAAAGGTTTCTTGCCTAAAGATGGTTTACATGTATGAGAAAGGTATGATGTGAAGTGGAAGTGATTCCCAAGGTTTTGGATTTAACTTTGCATATGACGTTCATGCATGGGATGGTTAAATTGATGGTATTGCAAGTTTATGTTTTGAAAAGGGTTTACTTGGCTTCCTAAGCTAAGGGTTGGTCTTTATGTTTGAAAGATGCATGATGATAAGCATGTTGTTGAAAGGGGTTTTCAAACATTGCTTTGGTTTATCAAATCGAGTTTGCTTTTAAAAGTGGTTTTATGACTCGCTGCATTGATGGTGTTTTGGTTTTGAGCATTCCTCACTAAGCATTATGTGCTTACGCTCCTTTTTGTCCATCAATGCAGATCTTTGAAGTTGGAACAGCGAGAAGCAAGGTATTCAAGGAAAGCTCCACTTGAGATGTATGTATCGGTTAATAGTTATAGATAATAAAGGCAATGGGGGGAGAATCTCTTATGTTGATGTTAATGAGTTTGTGTACGTTGGACAAGTTTGGTTTTATGTTGTTGATAATGTTGGAACATGTATTTGGTCTTTATGAGTTGGTTTAATCAATTGATGCTTGAATGGTTTGCTAAGTAGGAAGCATACCTTTAGATTTGGGGCTTTTCATATTTGATGCCATGTTGATGTTTGGTTGATTCAATTATGTTCCTTATATGTTGAATGTCTTGCTGGTAAAGTTTGGTTGCATTTGGAGCATGATTGGTTGGTCAATTGCATGTTTAAGCAAGCCATATTCTGCAATCTGGGCATGCCGTATCGTAACGGGAGCTACCGTTTCGGAACGGGGGCCCTGTATTAGCCCAGGCGTTCGAAACGGAAGGTACCGTTCCGAAACGAAAATGCCTCTGCCAGGCCTCGTTTCGGAACACGTTGCGGAACGGTCCCGCGTTTCGAAACGGGTTCTTCTCGTTTCGGAACACCTGACCGTTGGAGGCTGACATGGGCGGTTATATGTTTTGAAATGTTTGCATCTTGGTCCTGAAACATGTTTATGCAATTGTGTGAGTTAGAGAAGTCCGTTTGAGCTGGAATTTGACAGAGAAGCATGAAAGATGATTAATTTCAAGTTGGTAACTTTAAACTGGGTTAAGTCCTTAAAGTTTTCAGAATTTACATTTTGGTCCCTAAAGTTGTAATTTGTGCAATTGAGTCCCTAAATGATAATTGATTGTCATGATCTTTCAGTATGTTGATCTTGTGAACATAATTAGGATTAACGTGCATCTAGACAAGAGTAAAAGAAAAAAAAGGGTCGTTAATCAAGGTTGACTTTCGGGTTGACTTTGGTTTTCCCCGTGTGATCTTCTTAATTCGGGTTGACCGTCTAGGCCGGGTTAAGGGGGTTACACCCAAGTTATACCCTAACTATGTTCTCTAGTTCTTTTCCAATTTTTAGACTCCCAAAGATATAAGTTTTCTGCTACGAAGGGTGTCAGCTCATCAGACCTACCGTCCTTAACTCTAGATGAGCAGGGAGCAAACCTCTCACCCCGGAGCTAGTAGGCAGAGTCATCCCGTGATAACTTTCATTCACTCATATGCTATATCAAGGCTTTATTTTCCTCCTCTCATTTTCACACATTTTTTTAAACACTGAAAAAGCCATAGCAAAGCGGAGTGTCCTTCTACAGATACGTCGTAGCATTTATTCATTTGTTTTAGCATAGGTTCGTCTAGCTTTTCTTTTAAGTTTTCTAGAGTTTACATATCATAGTTTACTAGGGTTCTTCCCGGAAAAAAATTCAAACAAACTTACATATAGAAAGAGAGCAGATGTGTAACAATTTTTTTAACAACTAGATCCTAAAGTCAATTCTACATATCTCAACTAGTTGTGTTTTTTCTACTTTAATTCAGGACTTAGCTATTTCGTCGTCATACATCATAAATATGTTCATAGGCTGTCTCTAGACTAAACAGAATGCCATAGTAAAAAATTTTGTTATATCCCATAATGCATATTGTCACAGACCAACTTCCCACGACCGAGCAAGCCGCACCCATCGGTGCTTGCCTTAGCGCACCACGTCCTTCACCCGACTGAGGGACCCAAGTATTAGCAAACACCACACAACAAGGGGCCATGCACATGCCCTATGTGGTTTCCACACCCAAGAGAGTCGAGCTGGGGCACTTCCAGCACACCATGGAAACAAGTCAAACACCCCACGTGCTGCCCATGAGAGTAGGACCCGAGGGGGCACGCTGCAAGCACCCTCCATGACGCCCAAGCCATGGAGCCCGAGCCCGCACTCGACGTGCACAATAAGGAGGCCGAGTCTGTACTCAACGTGCACACCAAGGGGCCTAAGGGAAGCCCATCCGAGTTGCCCACACCCCTACGACCCGATTTAGCACCAAGCATGCTACCAAGGGGGTTTTGGACACAAGAATCAGGCCATGCCAAGCCCAATTCGCCCAAGAGACCAAGACCCTTGTTGAGTTGTCATCCTTTGACCAACACACATGGAAAGATATCATCCATGGAGCCATATTCAAGGAAAATCTTCCTTGCCAACAAATATGTGATGTCATTGCTCTTGGATTGAATCACCCTTAGGCGTTAGATCGAGAGGGCCAAGGCTATAAATAGAGCCTTCCTCACCCCTTGTAAATTCATCTTCCATTCTTTGTAAATCATTCTTGAGTAAAGAGTTTATAGAATTTCTCTTCATCTTGTCTTGTTTCTTTGCCTAGCCATCATCATCACCTTTCCAAAGCTTTCACCCACTAGTTTAAGCCTTAAGTGCTTAACTTTCGAGAAGGCTGACTTAGTCGTCATCTAAGATCGACGCCTAAGGTCACACAGACTAGCTAGTCAAAACCTAGCCCCGTGACAAGTGGTATCATAGCCATTTTCCGCATCCGTACTAGTTAAGAGGTGGCGCAAGGAAGAAAGATCGTTGCAACAAAGATGAGCGTGGAATCACAAAGCGTCTCATTTGAAAGCGAGGTGAGGAAATCACAATTGTGTGATCTTTTTATTATTAAGTCGTGGTTTTGTTATCTTTGCAGAGACACCCATGATGCCCAAGGCTGCCCAAGGGAGAGGCCGCTAAAGTGTTGGATTTGTAGAGATCCACATCGAACGAGTGAGTGCCCAGAGAGGAGCAGCTTTTCCGCCCACAAGAGGAGAGTTGGGATACAGTTAGAGTGCATCTGATGCAATGGGCCACACATGTGTTACGATTGCCCTCACCGAACCAAGTAGTCCAAGGTACAGGACGAGCCCGACGCGCCCGAGGCTTTGAAGCTTGATTTGAGCTGCAAAGAGCTATTAATGGGTCTAGTAGATGCATTCGAGGAGCAAGGCTTGCCCGATGAGACCGAGGCCACAAAGCTTGTTTCCTTGTTCGATAAACCGCTAGTGAGTATGGTGGTTGAGGCGTCAAACTTCGAGAGTGAAGTCTTGATGTGCGAAAGGTTGCCAAGGGGCAACAAGTCCACAAAGCCATGGGAGAAGCCCGATTACGGGGAGTATTCAAGTGACGATGACGAGCCAAAAAGTGACGTGCTTTCTTCCAACCATGGAGACGATGGTGCAAATGAGATCGAGCATGGGTCATTTTCAGGCTCACTTGAAGCCGAGAGCGACTATGAGGAAGAGGAACCTATGTTTGTAGACATGGTGTTTTCCGACGTAAAGCTAAGTGCACTAGTGGATCCAAGTGCATCTTCAGTGCTCATATCCGAGCAAGTTGTCGAGTGGTTAAACCTTTAGGTTGAGAAGGTAAAAGAACGAGTTGAGACAATCAATTTCAAAGACGAGCCAATTGCGGGAATCACAAAGGATGTGTACCATCAAATTGGCGATTGGCGAGGTACAACAAACATCAAGGTATCATCTTGTGATTTTCTTGATCAATATGAAATTGTTATTGGATTATCATGTTTGGAACAAATTGATGCACTTGCCTTGTCAGAAGTCGAGGAAGGGTGTGTTGCAGATCCACACCAACAAGACGTTGAGTCGTTGAGCCACGATGAGGGAGACAAGGCCGAGGCATCACCAAACATTCACGAAGAAGTGCGTGAGTTCGAGACATCCAATGATGACGAGGCCATGGTAGAGTCAATGGGAGTCCCCGAGGCAATAGGATAAGTCCTTGATGAGTCCGAGGATGAGGCATTCGAAGTCCATACCTTCGCAAGTGCCAACACCATCAAAGGAATTCTCTTAGAGAAGGGAGTTCCGGTTGCTCGAGAGAGTCGAGTGCTCAACGAGTCTGAGAAGAGGAACTCAGATCTTGAGAAAGAAGTGATTGTCGTAGTGCACTTCATACACACATGGAGACATCATTTACTTGGGTCAAGGTTTGCCGTCTTTACAGAGAATATTTTGAATAATTATTTTCTAACCCAAGAAAATTTGTCTCGTAAGCAGGTTCATTGGAAAAGAATTCTTGCAAAATTTACTTCACTTGGAAGTGCAACCCAAGGTTGTCGAATGACGTAGCCAATGCCTTAAGCCGAGGTTATAAGGTGGGGCATGCTAGTCGTCGGCCAATGAGTGATGTGGACAATGAGAACAAAGACGAGAAGCCTTTGGAGTTGCCAAAGACTTTGCCACCAAGGAGCACGGTGGTTCGTGAGATCGAGTTCCCAACCAAGTTTGGCGAAGTGGATCAAGTTCCCAAGGAAGAAGGGCTACCAATTTTCTACGAAGAGTTGCAAGTCGAGTTTGACGAGTGGTCAAAGTCCATGGACGAGTGGCATGAGCCCATGGAACCAAACCAAAGCACCATCATGAAAGTGATGCCCAAGCACATTGACGAGTGGCCAAGCCATGCCAACAACACTTGCCTTGTGTATTGACAAGGCAAAGCGGATCGAGCCGACAAGGACCTTGAGTCCGAGGTAAGTTATTCTTTATATGAAGAATCCATTCTAACCCATGGTAATTTGGATGTTTTTAGGATGCCTACAAGATTGAACGAGGATCCAAATCAAGACATGGGGTGAGCAGCTATCCTAGTCAAGCTGTGCGACAAGGATAATGAGAAATCGAGTGATGAGGTGGTTGGAACAAGCCGAGAGCCTCCAACATTCATTCAAGCCGAGGGACAAGTGTTAGAGAGCACCGAAGTGGGGCCATTCCACGACCAAGCCATCATCACTTGCCTTGAGTATCGACCAGGCATAGTGAAGCCACCCGACGAGGACATAGTGTCTGGGGTAAGTGAGCCAAATTCTTATGAAAATATGAGTCTAACTTGTCATATTTCCATCCACAGGTTTCTTGTGAGATCGAGTAAGGGACTGATCCAAGCCAAGGAGCAAATAGGCGAGAAGGCCTACGAGATCAAGTTGCCATCAAGAGAGCAAGCAGACCTTGCCATCATCCCTAAGCCGTTGGACGAGGATGCTGATGGCCGAAAGTGGAGTAAGCCGAGCCAAGCACTAAGCAAGGCGAACGTGTCCTTTGACGAGGAGGCACTACCCATCGAGACGAACTGATAGCCAAGGCACGAAGGCCTTGCACTTTGCACGAGAGTTCCCTTAGCCAAACGGGAACATGACGAGGAGCCGAGGCCGTTCGAGGACGAGACGACCGAGACTCATCATCGCCTATCGACAAGGGCGTCGATAGATTTAGTGTGGGAGAATGTCAAAGACCAACTTCCCATGAACGAGCAAGTCGCACCCATAGGTGCTTGCCTTAGCGCACCACGTCCTTCACCCGACCGAGGGACTCGAGTAGTGGCCAACACCACACACGAAGGGGCCATGCACAACACCCTATATGGTGTCCGCATCCAAGAGAGCCGAGCGGGGGCACTTCCAGCGCACCATGGGGCCAAGTCAAGCACCCCACGTGTTGCCCATGAGAGTAGGACCTGAGGGGGCACGCTACACGCACCTGAGGGGGCCTTGACAAGCACCCTTCATGCAGCCCAAGCCATGGAGCCTGAGCATGCACCCAACGTGCACGCCAAGGTGGTCGAGTTTGCACCTAACGTGCACACCGAGGGTCCTAGAGGAAGCCCATCCGAGTTTCCCACACCCCTAGGGCCCGATTTAGCACCAAGCATACTACCAAGGGGGTTTTGGATACAAGAATCGGGCCATGCCAAGCCCAATCCGCCCAAGAGACCAAGACCCTTGTTGAGTTGTCATCCTTTGACAAACACACATGGAAAGATATCATCCATGGAGCCATATTCAAGGAAAATCTTCCTTGCCAACAAATATGTGATGTCATAGCTTTGTAATTGAGGCAACTTTGTTTATTTGAGAGTGTTGCCATGTTTAGGAGGATAAGATTCATCCATAGCCCTTGGATTGAATCACCATTAGCCGTTAGATCGAGAGGGCCAATGCTATAAATAGAGCCTTCCTCACCCCTAGTAAATTCATCTTCCATTCTTTGTAAATCATTCTTGAGTAAGGAGTTTAGAGAATTTCTCTTCATCTTGTCTTGTTTCTTTGCCTAGCCATCATCATCACCTTTCCAAAGCTTCCGCACACTTGTTTAAGCCTTAAGTGCTTAACTTTCGAGAAGGCTGACTTAGTCGTCATCTGAGATCGACGCCTAAGGCCGCACGGACTAGATAGTCAAAACCTAGCCCCGTGATAATATGATGAGGCAAAATATTAACTATGAACACTAACACCCCCAAATTTGAGAAATGCAGTGTTCGCAATGCATAAACTAATCTACTCTATATGCTATGAAAAATAAAAAATTGAAAAGAAAAAGGTTAGTACCTCCTGGGTGCAGAGGCTAGGTGGTGCTGCTGGTTTTGTCCATCGACGTCTCAGAGGAGTAGTGGTGTAGGTCCGCCACATCATCCACACTCTCAGATGAGACTGATTGAGAGCTCGACGAGGGTCTGACACGTCCAGTTGTGTGCTTGGTGTGAGTTTTCAATCTGGATGCTGTAGCAACCTCTGATTGTGCTGGAGTCAGCTCAGTTGCGTGTGCTGTAGCAGCTTCCTTCTGAGGGGTTTCCTCAGGGTCATTTGGTACATGCTCTGGTTTTGGGAGTGGATTTTCTAGTCTTGAAGGTTTAGGATTGGTTGCTTTTCTGATGAGTTTTCTCTTCTTGGCAGGAGAGGTTCCTGAGTCGGTTTCTTCGACAGCAGGCTGATCAAAGGGAGTTTCTTGTTCTAACTGGGCAGTTGGAGTTGTTGGTTCTTTCTTTCGCGGGGTCTTTCTCTATGCAGCAGGTGGGACGAAGATTGGTTGGCAAGCACGATCCGTATCATGGATCAGATGGGTTGTATGATGTGTGAAAGCTGGGGTGTGTTGTTTCTCTTCTCTAGGGTGATGCGTATAGTTGGTGGATGACTACCGCTGCTGGAATGGAACCCAGTGAAGTGGATTGGGAGTTTTTTAAGGGTGCCTTTAAGAGAAAGTATCTAGGTGTGAGATACTTGGATGAAAAGAAACGTGAGTTCATGTCTCTAGTTTAGGGAACCCTTTCTGTGGCTGAGTATGAAGTCCAGTTCGTACGTCTGAGCTTATATGCCCTTGAGCTGATACCTAGTCAGAGGCACCGTTGTGATCGCTTTCGGTACGGACTGGTACAGGAAGTCAAGACATACATGTTGGCTGCGGATTACACTAATTTCGATGTGCTTGTGTTTCGAGCCAAAGACATTGAACAGAACTTGGGTTTGGCATCCTGAGGAGTTGGTTTTAGCTCTGGAAAGAGAGCAGCTGAGTCCAGTTCCGAAGGTGGACGGAACAAGAGGGGACGAGATAAGAGATATCAACCTGCTAGGCGAGGTAATGCTGGGCATGGTGCACCGGCTCAAGGAGATCGGATGACAGCAGAATAGAACACGTGTTGGACGTGTGGATCTCGGGGTCATCTGAGGCGAGATTGTCCTCGAGCGGCTAGGAAGGTTCAGGCTCATGTGATGGTAACAGGGAATTCGTGCTAGAATTGTGGTTCAGCAGATCATATGAGACGAGTGTCCTTTGTTGGCTGGTGGAGGACAAGGACGTGCACTTGCACCTCAGAGAGGCTATGGGCACGGCCAAGGGAATTTTCAGACGAGAGACGAGGGCCAATGAGGAATTGCTCATGTGGTGGCAGTTTGGCCTATGGGAGGCGGTCCTACGAGGGTCTATGCTCAGCGCGAGGAGCGCAATGATACTGATGTTATCGCAAGTACCTTTGCTCTTCAGTCTTTATCACTGCTGGCTTTGATTGATTCCGGATCTACGCATTCGTATATCTTGAGTGAGCATGTGCATTTGCTTGATATACCTGTTGAGTTGCTCGAAGAAGGAATGCAAATGACTAATTCTTTTGGTGAGACTGTAGTCACTAAGAAGTTGTATAGAAGATGCCCTTTATCTTTTCAAGGTCATGTTTTTCTTGTGGATTTGATGGAGTTACCCTTCTACGGTTTTGATGTGATCCTTGGTATGGATTGGTTGACTGAGCATAGGGCGGTTGTTGATTTTCATGTCAAGCGGGTCATCTTAAAGCTTGTAGGTGATTATGAAGTAGTGGTAGTAGGGGAGAATGTGAAATTCTTGTCGAATGTGATTTCGACTTTGGAAGCAAGTCGTATGCTGAGGATGGGCTGTAAGGATTATCTTGCCTATGTAATGAATCCTTGCACGAAGGATGTGCGTGTGCAAGACATCAGAACCGTTTGCGATTTTCCGGGTGTCTTTCCGAAAGAATTGTATGGGTTGCAACCAATCAGGGAAGTTGAGTTTGGTATCGAGTTGTATGAGAATACGACTCTGTTGTCCATTGCTCCTTATCACATGGCACCTAAAGAGCTGAAGGAGTTGAAAACGCAACTGCAGAAGTTGTTGGATCGAGGGTTCATCTGGCCGAGTGTGTCACCTTGGGGTGCACCGGTCTTGTTTGTAAAGAAGAAAGATGGGACAATGCGGATGTGCATAGATTATCGGCAACTGAACAAGTTGACGATCAAGAACAAGTATCCCTTGCCTAGGATTGATGATCTCTTTGATCAGTTTCGAGGAGCATCGATGTTTTCTAAAATAGACTTGAGGTCAGGATATTATCAGCTGAAGGTGAAGGATGTAGATGTACCTAAGACAACTTTTCGGACAAGGTACATGCATTACGAGTTCTTAGTTATGCCGTTCGGTTTGACCAACGCACCTGCTGCTTTCATGGACATGATGAATCGTGTGTTCCATGAGTTCTTGGACCAGTTTGTGGTGGTGTTCATCGATGATATCCTTGTGTATTCGCATACCGAGGAGGATCATGATAGACATTTGAGAATCGTTTTGCAAGGGTTTTTGGAGAACCAGTTGTATGCCAAGCTAAGTAAGTGTGAGTTCTGGCTTAAGGAGGTGGTCTTCCTTGGGCATGTCGTATCAGCTGAGGGTATTCGCGTTGATCCGCACAAAGTAGAGGCTATGATGAGTTGGAAGGTGCCTAAGTCAGTGACAGAGGTACAAACTTTCCTTGGTTTAGCCAGGTATTATTGTAGGTTTGTCGAGGGTTTCTCGAAGATTGTTGCACCTTTGACCAAGTTGTTGCAGAAGAATGTTCACTTTGAGTGGACAGATGCGAGGCAGCAAGCTTTTGAAAAGCTGGAGGAAGCTTTGACGCAACCTTATGTCTTGATTCAACCTGAGCCTGGTAAGGAGTTTGTGGTCTATAGTGAAGTGTCCATTGTTGGTTTGGGCTGCGTGTGGATGCTGGAAGGTAAGGAGGTAGCCTATGAATCTAGACAGTTGAAGGTGCATGAGCGTAACTACCCTACTTATGATCTTGAGCTTGCGGCTGTTGTGTTTGCTTTGAAGATCTGGAAGCATTACCTGTACGGCGAGAAGTGTGTCGTGTTCACGGATCATAAGAGCTTGAAGTATCTCATGTCTCAGAAGGAGTTAAATCTTAGGCAACGTCACTGGGTGGAATTCCTTAAGGATTATGATCTGACGATCGAGTATCACCCGGGCAAGGCCAATGTTGTGGTCGATGCTTTCAGCAGGAAAGTGGCCGTTGAGTTGAGGGCGATGTTTGCTCTCTTGAGCATATCGGGTGATGGTGGTCTTATCGCTGAATTGCAAGTGAAACCATCTCTAGTTCAGTTAGTCAAGGATAAGCAGTTGCTTGATGATTCTCTTGTTCCACAAGTTCAGGCCATTGCGGAGGGTACACCATCGGATTTCAGTTTTAATGATGACGGTGTTCTGTGCTTTGGAAGTCGTATAGTGGTGCCAGATGATGTTGAGTTGAGGCACACTATTCTGACTGAAGCTCATAGTAGCCCTTTTGCTATACATCATGGTAGTACGAAGATGTATCGTGATTTGATGGATGAGTACTACTGGGTGGGTTGAAAAAGGATGTGGCTGAGTTCGTTAGTAAGTGCATGGTGTGTCAGCGAGTGAAAGTTGAACATCAGGTTCCTTCTGGGTTGTTGCAACCTTTGAGAAACCCAGAATGGATGTGGGAGAGAATGACCAGGGATTTTGTATCTGGGTTGCCGTTGTTCCCATCAAAGAAGAATTTAGTTTGGGTTATTGTTGATCAGCTTGTGAAGTGTGCACATTTCTTGACGGTGCATACTATGTATACCCTGGATAAGTTGGCTGAGCTGTACATTGTTGAGATTGTGCGGTTGCACGGTGTACCAAAGTCCATAGTGTCGGATAGGGATCCGGGGTTTACAGCGTGATTTTGGGAATGTTTGCATCAAGCCTTGGGTACATGGCTGAATTTCAGTACTTCCTATCATCCTCAGACAGATGGACAGTCGGAACGTGCTTGAAGTGCTGCGTAATAGATTTTTAGGGTTCTTGGGAGAAGAACTTGCCATTGGTTGAGTTTTCGTATAACAATAGTTATCAGGCAAGTATTCAAATGGCTTCATATGAGGCTTGTATGGGAGAAGATGTAGAACCCCTCTTTGTTGGGCTGAAGCTGGGAAAAATTTGATTTCGATGTCAGCTATGTTAAAGGGAACCACTGCGAAGGTGAAGCTCATTTGTGAGCGTTTGAAGGCCGCATCGGATCGGTGAAAGTCTTACGCAGAGCTGAAGCGTAAGGAGATTGAGTTCGCGGTTGGTGAACGTGTGTTCTTGAAGGTATCACCTTGGAAAAAGGTGATGAGATTTGGGCGTAAGGGTAAGCTTAGCCCAATGTTTATTGGACCTTACAAGGTTGTGCAGCGTATTGGTCCTATGGCGTATCGGTTGAGATTGCCTTCGGAGCTGGAAAAGATACATGATGTGTTTTATGTCTCGATGTTGCGGAGGTACAGATCGTATCCTTCGCATGTGATGCCTGTTGAGGAGATAGAGTTGAATCTAGATCTGTCTTATGATGAAGAACCAGTGAGGATTCTAGATGTGAGCAGCAAAGTTCTATGTGGCAAGACGATAGAGCTTGTGAAGGTGTTGTGGCGAAACCGAGGAGTTGAGGAGGCCACGTGGGAAAGCAAGGTGGATATGCTGAAGTAGTTTCCGCACTTTTTTCCTCAGGTAAAATTTCAAGGATGAAATTTCCTAAATGGGGGAGAGTTGTAACACCATGGTTTTAGGCGTAGATGTTTTAGACATTGGATCGGACCGATTGGGAACGGTTCAAATCGTGTTTGGTGATTTAAGGAAATCAAGGATCGGGATAGGATAAAAATATGGTAAAATTGCTAAAATCCTCTAAAATTATGTTTAAGAGGTTGGTCAAATCAATTTTTTGAAAAAGAGTTTCGGAAGAGGTACATTTTCGGTAGTGACCAAAATGTAAAGTTTCAAAACTGTGGAAAATGTGATTTTAAAAGAGGAGCCAAAATCTTAGAATCTTTAGGGAGCTTTATGGAAATTTAGCCTTTCCTTAATATGACATGTGTTTTAAAAGTGGATTTTAAAGTGATTTAATAAAAGGATTCTTATTAAATTAAAATTAATAAATTTGAATAATGAGATTTTACTTGACGTAACTACCTCTCTCTTCTAATTTTCAGCCAAACACAATTCTAACTCATTTTCTCCATAATTCTTTTCTCCCAAACACTCTCTCATTATTTTCTAAACAAATTTCAAGAGTTCTTTCAAGTTCTTCAAGATTTTTGCTAAGGAAAACTTGTCATTCATTAAGGAAAGCAAGGATTGGAGGTAAATCTCTTTATAAACCTTCAATCTAGGTTCTTTATTGAAATTCCCAAGATCTTTGGCTTCTAATTAATGTCTTTAGTTGAGTTTTCATTATAGTATTGATTTGTGATTGAAATCCTGCAAAAATATGATGAAACTCTTGATTTCCGGACTTGATTTGTTAAGCTTTATTTTGGATTGGTTTTAATTAAGTTTTGAGGTGGTTAATATGTTGAAAAGAGGTTTTGTTGATATAGATCCCGAAATCCTTGAGATCATTAGATCCTTGAGTTTCTTGATAGTTCTAATTGGGTTTTTGAGGTGAAATGTTGGAGTAATGCTTGCTGGAGGTATAAGGAAGGGTTTAGTTTGATTTAAGATGTGTTTTGATGTTTATAATTGATTGGAAGTGATGTATGTTGGCTGGGCTTGGTTTAGGAAGCAATCGATTGAGTTTTCAGTTGTTTCGGATGGGTAAATTGGTGTAGTTTGGGTGAGCAACGAGTTTGTGATTAGTTGCTGGTGTTGAAATGTATTTTAATGCATTTAGATATCTGTTTTGATGATGTGAAAACAGGGATCTTGATCCGAGAGCAAACAAGACGTATTTGGAGGCTCCAGAAGAGTAATTTTCGTGTCGGTGAGCAAGACTTCGCGTATCGGTGAGTGGTAATGGATTTTCCAGCTTTGTAACGCTTTGAGTGCGGTCTTGGGAGCTTAGTGTAAGTTTGAAACACTTAGCTAAGCTCAAGAGTAAGTGATTCGAAAGTCTCTCTCGGAATGTGCTATGTTTTTGTTGGTAATGCACTTGATGTAAATGTGATTTTATTTACTGTTTTAAAGCATGTTTTGAGCTTTGATAATGCTGGTAATTAATGCCATGTTGTTAAGGATGCATTTGGTAGATGATCCTTGTATTTGAGAAAATGTATGTATTTGAGATTAAGCATGGTTATGCTTGTAAACATGGTATGGTGTTGATGCTTGTAAAACAGTGGAATATTGATGTTAAATGATTATATTGGCAAGTGATGTGGTTTTTGGTTACATTAATTGGATATATTTAGCCGACTATAGGGTTGTGATTGTACCGTATACTCCATCCAAGTACCCTAATGATTGAGGTTAAGATTACAACGGTGGATGTTAATGTCGTGTGTGGGTCTTGTGTTATGTGTCTCGTTCACTCGTTAGTGGTATTATACAACTACCGATAAGTGGTGTGGAGGGGTTGTGATTGTACCGTTATACTCCACCACTGGTGTCACAACGATGGAGGGTTGCTCTCGTGTGTGAGCCTTGAGTATTCTGGTAGTGTGTATGAAGCATGTGGGACAACGCTTGTAATCCGCGTACCCGATTGTGTCTTTTGTGTTGATTTAAGCATGAGATGCTTGAGGTTTATGCTAGAATGCATGTGATGCTTGCTTTAAGCATGAGCAAAATATTATTTGTTGTTATTATAATGATGTTAAAAGCATGTGGTTTGAAAAGTGCATTGATGCTTAGAAGAGCATGTTTAAGGAAGGAATGAGTTTGCAAATGATGATGCAATGGTTTTATGAAATGCATTGATGAATGTTGTTTTAGTGATCCTCACTAAGCTTTATGCTTACGCTCATTTGTTTCATCAGTGCAAAGAATTGAGCATTCAAGGCAACCCGATAGCAAGTGGAATCCAAGCTTTTGATTAAACAAAGTATATAGTTTCACCTTGGTGTAATGAGAGGCAATGGGAGAGATTTTTACTCTTGTTAGTATTTGGTGATGTTAAACACCTTAATCATGTTTGATTTGCTTATTTTGGTTTGTAAATGGCATTTGAGGATTGATTTGTGCTTGAATGTGGTTTTTAGCTTTTGTGTGGTTTTGAGGACTAGGAAGCATGCCTATAGTTCTAATGCTTGCATGAATGATGCTATGTTTTAGCTTATGCTCCATTTTACTGGTCCTTGATGCTTATACAAGTTGTATGTGTAATGTGGCATGTATAGGCCGGGCTAAGGGGGTTACAACTGTCTTGCCTCATTTATTTATTTTTGTTTTTCTTGCCATTTGAGTAATCTGATACCTTCCTTTGTTCTGTGATTTGCCGGTGTTGGCCCTATTAAGAGAGGGCAATGACGACGTGAAGATGTCAGACGCATGGTTGAGGTGGTTGCAAAAGGGTCAGGCGCTTCAGCCTCGCATGCGCACATGAGGAGCTCGAATGGTCGTGCGTGGATCGCACGCACGCGAAGAATCTTTGCGGTCGTTTGATGCCTCTCGGATGTGGCAGGCATGGGTAGCGCGGCACGAAACTGAAAAGGGGCCTCTAGGGTTTCTTGCTGAGGGCTTATCTAGTCCATTGAGCACATCTCGATCAGACGGTTGACATTTGTGGCGGCTACAATGAAAGATTATATTGTGTTAGAGTTTTAGATGTAATGGGCTTGCTGGGTTGATATTCTTTAAATAAACGGGCTTCGTATTTATTTTAGATTTTTAAATGGACTTTTGAATTGTCATTCATTTAATCCAAATGCAATTGGACTTGTTATTTATCATGGTCTTATTTAAACAACAACAACAACAACAACAACAACAACAATAACAACAACAACAATAATAATAATATAAACTACTATGATAATAATACAATAGTGTAGAATAATAACATTGATAATAGAAATAATAATAATGATAATACAAAAGCAATATCCAGATAATAATAATATTAATACACAATAATAATAAAGATAATACTAATAGTAATATAAGGAGAATAACATATTAGTAATGTTTAGGTTTTTTTTCAAATAGACAATAACAATATGATAATTAATAGTGATAGTAATAATAATGGTAGTAATATTTATATATATATACATATATATATATTTCTTTTCTTTTCTTTTCTTTTTTAATTTAATTTAATTTTTTTCTTTTTTTCTTTTTCTCTTTTTGATTTTTTTCTTTTTTGATTTTTTTAGCCCAATACAAGCCCAAAACGCAAACAAAGATTAGTTTAAGTATCGGGACAAAATTAGTGATTACACCACCACACACCTTTCGCCGAAAATTCCGACCCACAAACTGTTAAGGAAGTGTTGGAAGACCTATACTTTGAAGACACCACCTTGGACACATCAAACAAAGCAGTGGAGCGTGCACGACTCAAGCCAGAGGATAAGCTTTGGATCCATTTTGTCAAGAATAGGCTCATGCCAACTTCTCACGCGACAACGGTGAAAATTCCAAGGCTCTTCCTCCTTCATTCTATTCTAAATGGTTGGTCCATTAACGTAGGGAAAATTATTGTGGATGAGGTATATGCATGTTTGAAGAGGAAATCTAGTCCGCTCATCTTTCCAAACCTCATCACGGCCCTATGTCGAGAGAGAGGAGTATTCGAGGACCCCATTGATGTAGCGAAGAACTCAGGGAAAGGTCATATTACACCTGAAATGGTCCCCTCTATCAAAGAATTCAATGAAGATGCTCTAGTAGAGACACTGGTTGGAGGAGCGAAAACATTTGCTGCAGCAAGAATTGCTGCATTGGTTGCCTCCACCAATCGTCTCCGAGAGGACATGGAAAAGATGCGAGAGGACCAGACTACTTTCTATGGGTATGTCAAGGAGAGAGATACTTTCATGAACAACTATTTCAAAGCAATCCTACCGAATATCAATATCGACTTCCCAGCCTTTCCAAAATCTCTAAAGCCACACGCGAAGGAACCTCCTCCCACTACCTAGAAGACACCAGTCTCCAACAAGAGCCCTACTCAGACCCAACCTTCCTCACAAAACCAGGACACCAATGCTACAACAAGCCCACTGCTTAAGAAGAGAAAGAAAACAGCAAAACCTACCAAAGCTGCCCCAGCAAAGGAGCCGTCCATTGAGCCCGTCAACCCTGTGACAGTTGAATCAGAAGATGACGAGCACATACACTCTATCCCAGCACAATCACCTGCAAAAACCCCAAGAACTGCCCCCGCTACGAGGACGAGAAGCAAACGCACTGCCGGCAGAGTTTGGAGCACACCAGCTGAGGAGAACGAATCCGACACAAGCTCCACCAATCAAGGAACTCATGCTGAGCCAGAACATACCCCTCCACTGGAGCAGAACGAGGCTAAGCCTCCTATCGCCTCATTCAAGTCCTCCAGCATCAAGAACAAAGCCACGAAGACCGCAACCACCAAGAAGTGAGCTACTTCTACATCATGCATTGCATTTAGATTAATTGCATTCCATTTTATTTTGCTGCATTGAGGACGCTGCACTCTTTAAGTTTGGGGTGTTAGTGCCCTTTAGTTAGTCATTTGCATCATTTCATTAATAGGTAGAAACAAAAATTATGCTATGGCATTTTGGTTAGCTCTATGATAGTTGTATGAATAAATTAATGATGCCAGATGATGAACATTTTTATGGCTATGGATTAACATGTTTGACTATTCAGATTGGTAGAATTAACTCTAGGGTTTGATGCTTGATCTTTGTTTTGTTACATGATTGTATGCTCCTTAGGTTTAAGATTGTTAGAGAAATTGTTTTTAGAACTTATGCTTATCCTTGTGAAATTGAACTTTAATGATCTTATATATAGAAAAATGAAGCAGTAAAGGCTTAGTTAATCTCCCTTGTGCTTAATAGAATATATCAAACTGTGAATAAATGCTACGGCATATTTTAGAGGGACACTCCGCTTTGTGTTGCATTGCCTGGAAATCAAGCTTAAATAAATGTCAGCAACATCAAATGAGTGAATGAAAGTTGTCACGGGATGACTCTACCTACTAGCTCGGGGATGAGAAGTATGCTCCCTACTCATCTAGAGTGAGGGATGGTAGATTTGATGAGCTGACACCCCTCTAAAAAAACCAGTTCACTTATGGGAGTAATTTTTTTTTGCTAAAATAGTTCAAACACTTGGATGAACTTGAGTTCTATTTAGAAATTTTTCTAGCTCTGTTAAGCTTAAGTTGCATGAAATTACGCACACACTAACAAAGGATCTTACCCTAGGGAATCATTCTGAAAATCTCAATTATGCCTTAAGTATTAAAGTCTTTCTTTTCTGAGGGCCGAAATTTTGCCATAGCATCTACCGTGAGCTAAATTTTTGCCATAGCATTTTCTTTATTTCTCTTTATTGATTGCTTGAGGACAAGCAATAGCTTAAGTTTGGGGGTGTGATAACTTGCCAAAATGCTTATATTTTACACCTTTTTACTTAAGTATTTGTTTGTTCTCAAGGTCATTCCATAGCATATAGTTGCATACATCTTTGCTTCTTAGTGGTTTGGCTTAATTTCACGAGATTAGATGTTGCTTGAGGGTATGTGTTGGTGTTGTGGTGTGCAGATTGAAGCTGGTGTGAAGCAAGGCAAGGAAGAAAAATGCTACAGCATGTTGGACAGAAATTTTGGGCGCAGAAAAAGACAAAGTAACGCACACACGCTGAGAGCCCACATGTGCGAGCCCCTTTTTTGTCTGATTGTACCCCACATGCATTGGGAATATTCCCAGGACGTCAAAGAATATTAGGGCACAAAACCCTAGAAGCCCCTACTATATAAAGGACATGAGACCCTCATTAAAGGGAGAGCGTGAAAAGGTGACAAAAAGGCTAGCGAGAGAAAGCAAAGGCAGCTCTTTTCTTTTCTTCTTCCTCCACTTGGTGTCCTCCATCGTTGAAGCTCCAAGGGTTTGACCTTGCTGACCTTGAGAGAGGCAGCAAGCCTAGGGCGGTTCATGGCGTTGCATTCCATCACGGATCGAGAGTTTCTTCTTCCCTTTCTATTGCTTTAGCATTTCTTTTATATCTGGAAAATGGGTTGTACGAACGAAGATACTTTGGATGTTATTTTCCCAGCCATGAACTGGTTTTAGGTGGCTTGGGTTGTTTGGATGATCTATGTTATAGTTTCTTTAATGCATGTTTATTTATCTCTTACTTCTATCTATTCTTTGTTTATGTTGTTAAATGCTTAGGGTTGTAAGAGACTTCGAGAGTTGGCCTTTCCTTAGGTGTGAGTTGAGGTTAGTGGTCGAGAGAGCTATCTTTGACCTTCATAGACAATGGAGTTGGATGCTAAGAGGCACAACTCTAATCCACCTTAGAGATAAGTGATGGGTTTCAACGGCTAAAAAGGATAGAACTTTATGGGTTGGGGGAGTGATAGAGTTTACGCTGAGAGGTATTGTTGTAACATTTCCTACTCCCAGTTTCCTTGCTAGAGATAGTTGAGGAGCAACCTTAGTTAATCTTGTCGAGCATAGAGTAAGTTAGAGAGGTAAACCCTAGTTGAGAACTTAGACATCGGTTAACAATGTAACCCAGCCAGTCATTCCCAAGTGAGTTTCGCATACGTAAGAGGACCTATTAAGTCTGTTGATTTCAACATGCTATCTTTTATCTTTATTTGCTACAACATTTATCGCTTTGTCTTGATTTGCCACATCATTCTCTATTTACATTTCGTGACACTTGTGTGCTTAAACTCACCTCGACACACCTCCAATCCCTATGGAGACGATACTCACTTATCACTGTATTACTTGTTCGACGTATATACTTGCACCATATTTGCGTATCATTTATAGTACACCACACGCGCAAACAATTGGACCGAACAGTGCACGCATAGTCGTATAGATAAACACTTGTACATGATTTTAACGTAAAAAATTCAGCCAAAAAAACATCTGGAGGCGGCGTAAAACACGTCTAAACACGGTTATCCCCCTAAACACTCCTATGGGAGTTCTCTTGGTAGGGTTTTCAACGCATGTTTCGGAGCGTTTTTTGAATGTTGGACCAAACGACAGATGTGTAGTCGTATAGGTAAACACATTTACTTGATGTTAACATAAAAAATTTAGCCGAAAAAACATCCGAAGGCGGTGTAAATCGTGCCTAAACACAGATGTCCCCCTAAACACCCCTGTGGGAGTTCTCTTCGTAGGGTTTTCAATGCATGTTTCGAAGAGGTTTTTTAATGTTGGACCGAACGACAGACGTGTAGTCATATAGATAAACAATTGTACTTGATGTTAATGTAAAAAAAAATCAGCCGAAAAAACATCCAGAGGCGTCATAAAACGCGCCTAAACATGGCTATCCCCCTAAACACATATATGGGTGTTCTCTTGGTAGGGTTTTCAACGAACGTTTTGGAGTGGTTTTTGAATGTTGGACTGAACGACAGAAGTATAGTCGTAGAGATAAACACTTGTACTTTATGTTAACGTAACAAATTTGACCGAAAAAACATATGGAGGTGGCGTAAAACGCACCTAAACACCCTAATGGGAGTTCACTTGGTAGGGTTTCTAACGCATGTTTCAGAGCGGTCTTTGAATGATGGACCGAACGACGGACGTGTAGTCGTATAGATAAACACTTGTACTTGATGTTAACATAAAAAAAAATTGAAAAACACGATCCAGAGGCTGCGTAAAACGCGCCTAAAGACCCCCATGGGAGTTCTCTACATATAGTAGGCAACGAGTAAAAAATTTAATATTGTTATAATACATACAAAATTTTATAAATGTAATAAACTTGTATTACATACAAATTTCAATGCAATAAAATGAGTATGAAGAGGTATGTGTTTTACAAAGTCTTTGCTAACATACCCCCACCTAAACACAGAAAATAGAGAGATACAAAGGGTGCTACATAGAGTTACTCAACATGGAATATGCAACTGTCACTGATTCCGCACAATTGGTGGTTTGGGCTGCTCTATGTAAGAAACTAGCTGGCAGTTTACACCATGATATCCCACTTCTTGGTTAATGTTGTAATGAAAACTTTGCTCGTGCAACTAGGCGCCATTAATACATAAAATGACCCCGATTTTGAATGCATTTTCAAATACGTAAAGTATAAATTTTTTGAAATAGAGGTTTTAAACAATCGAACATCATATTACCAGTTATTTATAGTTGGGTATTCTAACATAAACTCACTTTGTATGTAAGTCGAGTTACACCCATCGTGTCTCCGTATATTATACCAGTTGAGAAGCAAATTGTGACATGACAAGCAAAACTCGCCCTCTGTGAAAGGGGAGTTATGCTGAACTCATCATCTGGGCACGCGAGATTGGCTCATCATGTCACAATTTGCTGCTCGTAATTGAAATAACAATGCATGTTTACATTTCCAACACAAACATAACTTACGAGGATTACGTTAAGGGAATTCGCCGTATATACATGGCGAGTTCATAAACTCATTAGGTTTTTACCTGCTTATCTATTTATCATTTTACACAACTCTCAAACAAACTCTCAAATATCTGCAACAAACTCTCAAATTTTCTCAATCTCATACAAACATCGATTTACAATGGCACCAACACCAATCTCAGCAATCGTATACTACGATGGAAACTATATGAGAGACAATACCGCGGAAAACTTTGAGTCCAAATTTTTTTTCGTATTAAATTCATTGGCACCATTCCTTTCGAAGAGCTAGTAAAGAAGATCAAACAGATAGTACCTGTCGGTCGTAAGAGACCACAACAAGCTCTCTATTAGAGGTTCCAAACATCCTTGCTTCCAGACCACAACAAGCTCTCTATGAGAATTGACAATGAAGATGATGTTGAAGCAATGGTCGACACACATACAGGGTACGGCGAGAAAATTTGCTACTTGTATGTAGATTTAATGGAGATGCAGCAGGTGACAATGAAAACTGAGTCGCAACTCAGGCGACAACATATGATTTTAACACTTTGATGGGGGGAATACAATCTCGGCGTTCCTGGTTATACCCATGTCTTTAATGATGAACTTGCATGTTCAATAGTATGACAGTCGTCCACCAATTTCTTCGACCTAAACGTCGAACAACCATCAATGCAGCATTCCACCTTTAACCTATACGTTAATGGGCATCAACTGAGACTTGGTGGATCAAGATTTTCAAGGGGGCGACACTCTTGCGTTGTTATCTTCGATCTGAATGAGCGAACATATGCTCCTCCTAATTTTTTTCCCCGAGTCTACAACTACGAATTTTGCACTTACCCATACATCTATGGATGGTGATGAAGGCTATACATTCCCAGAAGAATCGAATCAAGAGTGTGGCCTTGATGGTGCTGACGTTGGGTTATTCGTGGAGCCTGAAGATGTTGTTGTCGATTCTACCTCTAAAACTGAAAATGACACTGATAATAATGACGGTGCTCTTGGAAACTTCTATGAAAATCAATTAGGACATGTTGCAAGCAGTAGTGTCCTAACACCGTACGAGCCTCCGTCACACATGCTCGACATTGACTTGGCGGCAATGGACGTGCAAGAGTTCCCTGACGTGCCTGATGTGGGTCTTGACTGTTCTTACTTTGCAATACAAAAAGACCACTTGTGGGAAGGGAGACAATTCAGAACAAGTGACAAAGAAAAAGTTGTTCTTAAAAACTACAACATATGTTACGATGTGCACTCCAGGGTGATGTACTAGACGTTAAAGAAATACGTATGTAAATGTAGATAGAAATCGGTAGATGGATGCAACTGGAAGGTGAGGGTCAACAAGATGAAAAGAAAAGACAACATTTGGGAGATCACAGTCTAAAACGGCCCTCACACTTGTTGTTCAGGCAAGCCCCAAAGTCATTGTTTCTGCGCTGCAGGCGCATGTTAATACAATATACGATTAAACACCATCATACAAAAAAACTTTAAGGGGGAGGAACAAGGCAATCATAAATTTGCATGGGAAATAGGACGCTTCTTACAATGAGCTCCCATCTTGGATAAACATCATGAAGAAATACAATCACGGAACAATTGTAGATTTGGAAACCTGATGTGCGCACATTTATGCCACCCAAAAAATGCAACTTCAAGCTTTCAGGGAAGTTTGCTTTTTCCTTTGTTACATACTGATGTGTAACATTTCTTATACTTATATTATTTATATTAGTGTGTTTACTATGTATATAGTATGTTTGGTGTGTTTTGAATAAGTTTGATATAACTTATGGTGTGTTTATATTTGTTTGTGTGTTAAAAAATAATTGTGCACTTGTTTACGATTTGTATTATTGTTTCCATTAAGTTTACAATGCTTTGATGGACGTTTGTTGCCTTTTGACATAGATACGTAGGAGGACACTAGCTCAAGTGAGTATATGCATCTCCACTCCAGCTCAAGTGAGCATATGCAGCTCAAATCCAGCTCAGGGGAGTGCAACCAGCTCATTTTCAGCTCATCACACTTTCAGCTAGTTCGTTTCAGCTCAGCTCATTTCCAGTCAGCTCAACTTTAGCTCCACTAGCTCAACTTCAGCTGACAAGTCCAGAAGTAGCTGAAAAGCGTCTTGCATATCAGGGAGTGTGCTAGTGCACATGTGGCAGCCTAGGTGGCATCCGGTCATCTCCAGCACCCACGTGGTAGCTTGACACATGTGTGTGAATGTGCAGCCGAATCAGCCCGTTTTCTCCTTCATTATGTGCCATTTGCAAGAAAGGATAAGCCCGAGTGGTTATGTTTGAATTTCAAACATAAAAATCACATGTTAAATGTGATTTTCATGTGTTTTGGGCGCCTAAACTTGTGGCTGCCAATTGAGTCCGCCCGAAAGGAGTTATTTTCACTCAAATTCAATTTTTAAACTCCTTTTAATATCAGCCACACAACTTAAACGAATTTGGCAGCCCTTGTACCTATATATATATGTGTTTAAACAATGTAATTTGGTTAGACATTTTGGAAATAAATTTTTTGAGAGAGTTTCTCTTGTTCGGTTCTTTTTAGAACTATCTTTTGACATTTCAAACTGAGTTTTGTTGTGTCAAATTTTACTTGATACTTCGGGTTCCTAGATCGCTCTCTAGTGGGTCCAAGTCCTCCAACGAGAAGCATATTCGATTCGGGTTTGCTCAGTAGATTGTGCAGGTTTTTTCGAGCTTTCCGTCTTTGACGTTAGACAGATTTGATTCGAGTTCGTTCAACAGATTGTTCGAGTTCTTTCGAGTTTAACGTTGCCAAACTTTCGCTTATTTTCCAGCAACGTTTCTGTCATATTTTGGTCTCCGTAACAGCCATGAAATCCCATTGAAGCCTTCATCTTGTTCGAGTCCAAATCTGTCCAGAAATTCCTACACCTTTATTCTGTCTTTTTTTTGTTTGTCTTTTTTTTGTTTCTTTTTTATTTTAACTATCTAAAACGTACATTCTTCTGTTTTGTTGCAGAGAAATGTTTGCTACGATCCTAGATCCGTTTACGAACAAGGAGCGTTGTTTCTGAAGCAACGTACCCCCTGTATTAAAACCGAACAATACTACATGAACGATCGCGTGGTTCCTGATGTTTTCCAATTCAAACGAGTTTTTTGGACATTTTTGTAGTGTATGAATGCTTTCAAGAACAACAAGCCCGTCGTTCAAATCGATGGCACATTCTTGTATGGAAGATACAAGTATGTTTTTCTATTAGCCATTTTTCAAGACGGCAATCACAAGACAATATCCATAGCGTTCGCACTCATGCCCAGAGAAGATTCTAAATCTTGCAGGTTTTTCCTCAAGAAGCTACGTCATTACATTATAAAAAGGGATCAAGTTTGCTTGATCACAGCTCGATGAGGTGGGATCAAGTTTGCTTGATCTCAGCTCGATGAGGTGGGATCAAGTTTTCTTGATCTCAACTCCATGAGGTGGGATCAAGTCAGTGATCCAATCTTTGGGCAGAAAGTTTCAATCTCCAAACGTTGAACGCCATTACTGCATACGACACATTGTCGCAAACTACCATGGCCGATATAAGAAGGACTATGAACGCAGGTTCATTATACGCATGGGTACATTGTAAGATTTGTTGTATTTATCACTACTTTCCCTATATCTCATTTGTACACTCTATCATGGCTTAGGGTACGAACTAGTTCAACACAAATTTGAAAAAAATGCTTGAAGAGTTGCGGGGGAGGAATGATCTGGGCTATAAGTACATTGCAAAAATTCTCAAAGAAAAATTAACCAACGCATACAATGGCGGTTTCAGATATTGCCACATGACAACCAACTTGGTCGAGGCAATCATTTCTTCCTTGAAGGGGGTTTAAAATTTGCCAGTGACCACCATCTCCAAAGCTATGTACTTTTGTTTGGGCAAGATGTTCGCAACCTTGGGCAAAGAAGCTATTGTTATGCTACAAAAGGGCCTCACATCCCACCTGAGGATACGAGACAAAATTTAGAAAATCCTTGTTCAATCCAATGGGTTGCATGTGCTACCAATGTCGCGTAACGAAAATGTTTTCCGTGTCTTAGAGATACCACGACCAATGCAGGGTTTTAACCCAACATCGTACAAGGTGGATCTCCAAAACATGTTGTGCGACTGTGGCAAATTCCAAGCACTTAAGACTCTGTACGAGCATGTCATCGTTGCATGCTCCCTTGCCAGGATTGATTACAAGGAATACATGGATCTTGTATATTGACTTCATTCAGTATTTAAGGTCTAAGAAATGGAATTCCCACCAATCAGCAGAGAAACTTAATGGAATGTTGAGTAGACATGGACCACAATTTTACCTGACCCAACTCTGCGAAGGGAAAAAGCAGGACGTCCTAGATTCACAAGGATTCAAAATGGTATGGACGACATGTGTCACCGCGACCGCGAGCCTACCGGACAACCTATACTCTACGGGAATTGTAGACTTCTAGGTCATAGAATGCCAAAGTGTCCATCTCGGACATAAATTTGTTGTTTTATTTTTATTAAGTTGTCTTGTTTTAACATGAATATTAGTATGGAACTTCACTAGACTTCATTTCGATCTAACTTTTCGCCACTACATAGTTCACCTAAAGAGTTATAATTTTGAAATCAAATAATTCATTTCAACTTCTACGTTTTTTTTGTATTGTACCCGGCGAGTTCAATCATTTTAAACAACGGCATGCTTAGCCCAAAACGACGTTAAGTCAGAGAGAGCTCGTCGTGTCCCTACGGTGAGTTCCGTTTAGGATTAGGTTAATCTCGTGATTAATGATTAAATTAGATATCAATATAAATTAAAACTCGCCATAAGTGCGAGACGAGTTTAAATAAAATATATATATTTTGGGAACTCGTCCTGGTGGTGCGGTGAGTTCACTGTAAGGGTGCTAGTTCGGGCAATTTAAGATTTCGGATCCTATTTTGGTCATAATAGGATCCAAAGATCCTAGAAATGTCTTAAGCCAGAATAAAGTTATTCTTAATAAAGTTCTTCAAAACGTCTTGTCATACAAGTTTAACATTTTAATATTTCAGATTTTTTGATCCAACAAAATTTTATATAGAATATTTCAGATAATGAAAAATAAAGTTTTGGAATTTTTTTAAAGAAGTATAAGAAATTGGATTTTATAAAATATAAAAAATTACAACAAATACATCACACTCAAATAGATCAATTTGAAGAAAGAAAATTAAAACATGTAACTCAAAATGGTGTTGATGAGGGAGTTGAGGTAGAGAGACGTCAGTGGCTACATGCATTGTGGAGAGCTATGCGACATAAGGAGGCGATGTGGAAACAAAAATCGCGAGCGACATGGCTTCGATTGGGTGATCGAAATACGGCATTCTTTCATCGATCCGCTAAATTGCGAGCAGCAAGGAATTTTATTTCGGGTTTTTTTATTAATGACAAGTGGATCACTACACCATTTCAGATGCGCCGACATGTGGTGCAAGCGTTCACGAAACATTTTTGTAGTGATACAAGGGAGTGTGTATGGCATTTCGAGGGGGAGTTCCGACAGTTATCCTTGATTTCTAGGGAGAAGTTGGTCGAGGTATTCTCCTTGGAGGAAATTCATGGATTAGTGAGGGAATGTGATGGTTCGAAAGCGCCGGGTCCAGACGGTTTTACTTTGGATTTCTATAAGAAAGGGTGGGAGGTGGTCAGCGGCGATGTGCTACGATTTTTCGAAAGCTTCCATACTAGTGGTCGGTTACCAAAAGATGCAAATTGCACGTTCATTGTCCTATTACCTAAAGTATCATCTTTTAAGACACTAGGTGAATATAGACCTATATGTTTGGTGAATTCGGTGTATAAAATATTAGCAAAATGTCTAGCGAATCGATTGCAGTTGGTCTTGGGTGATTTGATAAGTGATACGCAGTCAGCTTTTATAAAGGGTCGTCAATTAGTGGATGGGGTACTTCTGGCTGTTGAGGTTGTGCATTCCTTGCGTCAGAGGGGAGCTAGTGGTTTTTTATTGAAACTCGATTTCGCAAAGGCATACGACTGTGTTAGTTGGCGTTTTTTGGATGAGGTACTAGGTAAAATGGGTTTCTGTGACTTATGGCGAAAGTGGATTAGTGAATGTATCAGCTCTGCCAGGTTATCGGTGCTACTCAACGGTAATGCTACAAAAGAATTCCGAATGGGTAGAGGTTTGTGACAAGGCTGTCCGCTATCGCCATTACTTTTTGTGGTTGTCGCGGAAGCGATGCACTTGATGTTACGAAGGGCTGAATTGGGTGGATTGATCCGTGGGGTGGAAGTGGCGTCAGGAATATGTTTGACACATCTGCAGTTCGCTGACGACACATTGTTATTTTTTGAGGGATCTTTAGCAATCGCGCAAAGTTTAAAACGGATTCTGCATTGTTTTCAAGTATGTTTGGGTTTGTCGATAAACTTCGGTAAAAGCTCATTATATTCGATTGGTATAGGAGATGACTTGAGTGCTAGTGTGGCCGAGGTGATGGGGTGTAGAAGAGCTGATTTCCCGTTCGTATATTTGGGCTTTCCGATAGGAGCGAATCCGAGATTGATAGCTACTTGGGAGCCAATAATTGCAAATTTTAGGCGCAAGCTAGCAGGATGGAAACGATCATCTTTGTCCTTTGTTGCTCGTGTTGTTTTGGTGAACTCGGTACTTTCCTCTCTACCTATATTTTATATGGGGTTATTTGTTGCTCCAAAGGGGGTGATTGACAGGATAGATAGGATACGAAGGGCTTTCCTATGGGGAGGTGTTGGATTGGAACGACGTATGAGTAGAGTAGGGTGGGAGGTGGTATGTCGGCCAAAACAGTTTGGGGGTTTGCGAGTTGCAGATCTTCGGGTAAAGAATATGGCTTTGCTATCTAAATAGGTTTGGAGATATGCGCGCGATAAAGATTCTCTATGGCGTAGTTTGATAGTAGCGAAGTATGGTGAACATACGCAGTGGTGGCGATTTAACACAGAGAAGCGGTCGTCGATGTCGATTGTATGGAGGCAAATTGTTGCAAATTCATGCGCATCACAAGTAGAAAAACACATGGGCATGACCGGTTTTCTGTGGAAACTTGGTAATGGGAGATCAATACATTTTTGGTTCGATCCGTGGGCTGAACAGTTGGCTTTAAAGGATGTGTTCCCGCATCTTTTCTCGTTAGCGATGGACAAATTAGCGAGGGTAAGTGACTACATGATGGGCAGCAGTTTCTCGCTCCAGCATTGGGTTGGTTTCTTTCGGAGACAATTGAGGGATTTCGAGCTTGGGCAGTTGCGGGAATTGCTTAAGTTGGTGTCTAATTTTAGTGTATGGGAAGGCAAGATGGACACGTTGATTTGGAGGCCGAATGATCATGGAAATTTTTCGGTTCAGACCTTGTCGAAGCTGCTTATGTTCGATAAGGTCGGGGATATGGATTTAGGCGAATGCTTTGCATGGAAAGTGCTGGTACCACCGAAGTTTATGGCCTTCTTGTGGCTCACATGGATACGGCGATTACCCACGGCTGATTTCTTGCGTGCTCGTGGGATTCCATTACCGGATGATCAAGGACGCTGTCCTTGGTGTACGACGGAAGAGGAGAGCATCGCTCACATTTTGTACGAATGTTCTTTTGCGCGATCAGCTTGGGTATGGATGTGACATTGGTGGGGAATCGACACAACTTTCCCGGTTAGTTTTGATGCATTTTTTGTGATTGATTTCCATTGTGTTTTTACGGGTTGCATGAAAATGTGGTGGATAGCGAGTGTTGTTACATTATTGTGGTCGTTATGGTTAGCGAGAAATGAATATATCTTCCGTGGGAAACGTTGGAATTTAGCTGAATTATGTTTCTTGGTAAAATTGAGATCATACTACTGTATAAAAGCTGATAGGCGAGGTGAGATGTTCCCGGAATCCATATGGTGGACATGTCCTACTCAGTTTTAGGTTAGTGCGCAACCAAAACGAGTGAGGGTGGGACGGTGCTGGTAGCCTCCTTTAAGGGGCGTGTTAAAATTCAACACTGATGGATCGGCCCGTGGTAAGCCGGGTCTGGCGGGGTTTGGCGGCGTAATGAGAGATGAAGATAGCCGTATCTTGGGTTTGTTCTCATGACCTTTAGGTGTGATGGAATCGAACGAAGCGGAAGTGCGAGCGATAGCTTTTGCCTTGGGTATGATACAGGAGAGGGAATGGCGGAAGGGATGTGTTATCATAGAGTCGGACTCTCAAGTGGCGTTGAGTTGGGTTACTCAATCCGCGAAACGTCCTTGGCGGTTGTGGGAGGTTTTCTTGGCGATAGATCAGGCTTGTCAAGTCGCGTATGACATTCAATTCTGTTATGTGCCGAGGGAGGCGAATGGCTTCACGGATGTCTTAGCGAAAGAGGGTGTGGACAGAATTTCGACCTTTGTGGCATGTATATGAGTTGGTGTTTTGTTCTTTTTGTTCTTATTGTATTCGACGGATCGCATCGTACTCTTTTCCTCCATTAGGTTTAGGGAGGTTTTTAACGAGGCGTGTGATCCGTCAAGCTGTATGTTTTTAATTTATTAATAAAATCATACAGTTGCCGATCAAAAAAAAAGGAGTGAAGGAAAAAGATTAAATCACCTCTTGAATACGTCCTTCATCTTCTATAGAAAACCCAACGATTATCATAAAAATATTTTTATCTCCTTCAAATTGACGCTATATTGATGAATGAATGGATATCGAGAAAATCAATCTTGCATATGACTCTGTTATCGAGTATGATTGCATCCATAAATTATCACAAAATGAGATATAACCATATTAGACCGTCAAACTTCCCTAAACATTTCATGATCAGAGAGTGCATCATGATGACTACTACATGAATGCCACAATACCTTAAAGGTAGACAAAAACTATGCTATAATACAAACAAAAATCAAGCTACAAAGGCAAACGAATAAACAGAACAAGATATGCGGAAACTGAATATAAAACAGAATTTTTTTATTTGAGACTAAAAAAAAGAAATAAATAAAAAAGCTAGACGGTGACACTAAGGTCACCGTCAAAATCACTAAGATCGTTGTCAAAGACAGCACTGTTGGAGAAAAATCAAGTAAAGACTTTGGAGAAAAACTTAACAACCTTACAATTTGATAGTATATGATAGTATATGTTCTACACACATCGATTCAAGCTCAAATTTCACTCGAAACATAATCAATTCAAACCCAAACTACTACCAGCCATACCCAACGAGTTTACCATAAAAAATCTACCTTTTAGCATCCCTAAACATCAATCCAAAACTATCAAACCTGCTGTTGTCATTTAGACCCAAAACCCAACCAAAAACTCAAGTTTTTCAACTCCCAAAACCACCCACAATACCCATTTCGGGTTTTCTATAAAAACCCACAATTTTTATGTTATTTTAGTGATAAAACAAAGTTAAAAACAGTCTCAACTCAGCCATAGACAACCCAAACGAAAAACCCAAAAATCTCCTTTCATTTCAAACCAAACTTTAAAAATCAAAACAAGTTTAACTCATGCATTTTGCAAAAATCTTTACATTTACGACTCAAGGAAGATGAAAGTAAGTTGAGGAGCCATTTACCTTGAAGAAATCACTTGGTTTGGATCTTGAAACCAATGAAATAGTAAATAGGGTTTAGGGAAGGTTTTTGAACGTGAAAAGGGATTTTTAGAAGATGATGGGTTTTGAGAAAACCCTTTTTTATTCCTTTTTACTAAAAGTTCCTATTTTGCCCTTTAATCTTTTAAAACACTTTAAGTGTGTCAAAAATAATTTGTCTCCAATTTAATTTTAACCCAATTCGGTTTAACTAATCTTATATCTCCCGGCCCTAAACCCGGGCGTTACAGCGTGACACGAGAGTAAACGTAATTATTGGTGCCAAAATATGTAGTAGGGGTTTGAAGATCAATTTAAAATTTTAAAGAATTATAGATATAAACGAAAATTTTAAAAATTTTGAGAGGAACTTTAATTAAAATATTTAAAATATTAAAATATAATATATTTTTTAAAAATTGAGGGATCCTAATGAAAATCTTAGAAAAGAATGATTTAGGGACAGACAATAAAATTTTTAAATAATTATACTTTAATCTTAAATTATTAAATTACCATATGAACTACATTTGTTTTTTTTTTACATACTTAGGGATGTCAATTGGGCGGGTTTTGCGGGGATTCGCCCCATTTCACATTCAATTGCTCAGAGATGGTTACAAATTTCGCGGGTTGTGGAGTGGGGATGGACATAAAAATTAGATTCTTTGTGAGGGGTGGGGAAGACGTGAATATGCCTTTGTACCCGCCCCACCCGCCTCGCATCATCGCCTTCCGCCCCGCATCATCCCCACCTGCCCCAACAGATCTTATAATAAGTTATTAAAAATATTATTAAAAATATAATATCAGCATGGATCATAGTCAAATTTAAGGTAATTTATATTGACTTGTCTTGGGATATTATTAAAAAGTTCGATATATATAATTGAGATTGTTCAGATCAAATATATAAATATTTTTTTAAAATATCAGTTTGAATCAGAGTTAAGTTTAAGATAATTTATATTGACTTGTCTTAGAATATTTATGAAAAAGATATATATATATATATATATATATATATATATATACATATATCATATATATGTTTATTGGTTTCTTTTTTACTGTTTCCTAACGTTGAACATTCTTTCTAATGTTTGTTTTCTTCTCTTTAGTCCTCACCATAAGTATTTTATTTTCCTTATATTGTATGTTGTTCTTATTTTTTAAAAGGTTGTTTTTTCATTGATATTTTCTTTTTTAGTTCTTTCTATATTGTTTATTTGTTACAACAATTGAAATGTTATTTTACATTTTATTTGTGTTATTTTCTTGTCCTTTACAATAAACCCTAGTATCTTTTTAGTCCAAACTTTTGTGTTTTACAAAATTTAATTTCGTATATTATTATTTTTAAGAAATGGTGACCTTTGAAATAATGTCACATATGTGACGGGAGTCTGAATGACAAATATTTTATACTTTTTTATAATAAATTTTATTTATATTTATATAACTAATATTTATAAATATATCATATAAATGGATCATGGGGCAGATAAATAAGGGATTAGGTGGGTCTGAGGACCCACATGGATGATGGGGTAGGGATGATTTTAGTCTTGCGGGTTGCGGGGCAGAGATGGTTTTAAATTTCGTATTCGAAGCGAGATGTGGAGTGGGGATGAAGATAAAAATTCTTGATGGAGATGGGTGTGAAAAGAGTAACCTTCGCACCCTTGACGCCCAATTGACATCCCTAACATACTCAACTTACAAGTTGAGAGGTGCTCATTAAATATACGTGTCCAAATCTTATTCAATACAATCTGTTGGGATTTGTGGTGCTCGATTCCTTCAACCGTTCTTGCTCGCCAAGTGGTGGTGAAATAGAATTTTGGGTGAAAGAGGTGTGGAAGCTAAAAAGAATAAAGACAAGATGATTTATAATGGGTCCACCTTTTAACCAAGGTCTACCTTAGCTTCCCACTAAGGATTTCCAATCAATCCACTATTGATTCGTCCCTTTTTCTAGGCTTAGGAGGAAACCCTTACAAGCCAATCAAGCTTTCTACCCAAAGCCTTGATCAAACCCTCTTTACAAAGAGATAAAAATAAGCAAACTCAAATCCCTCTAATAGGTATTATTTTGCACAATTAAGCTCTCACCCAATCCTTAAACACTTGAGAAAATATAACAATTTTGGCTCACTAGTGTTTGTCTATACAAGGAATTGACAATTAAAGCACTAAGACATACTTGTGATTATATGATTTTTGACAAATGAAGCATTAGCCTTCTTTTAATGCTTGGAGGTCCCTTTTATACTCCTTAATGAGTTTGTAGTCGTTACTAGCCGTTGCGGTTGAATTGGAGGCGTTGGAGACTTTATTTCCCACCATAAATGCAGTTCTATTGCCTACTGTATCGGTACAAGTGGAGATGTATCGGTATGCCCTTCTCCAAAACTAGCTGTTGGGCTCTTTGTCAGCCTGTAACACCCGGGTTCGGGGCCGGGTGAAAATATTAATTAAATAATGGTTCGGGTTTCGGTTCCTAATTTTAATAATAAAATAATATATAGGGTCTCGGGTTTTAAAAACGAATAAGTTAAGTTAGACCATTTTCAAAGCAAGCCCAACTAGCCATTGGTGTCTTCTATTGTGATTTCCATAATTCATTAAGGGTACTTTGGTCTTTAGCTCCCCAATTTTAAACAAACATAGAAAATGCCTTTGACTCATCTTCTTCCTCTCACCATTTCTTTTTTTGACGACAAAAGGAGCCCCTTCCCCTTGATACTATTCCATTTCATACCTTGTTTATTGTTGGAGCTTTTGTAAAGGTAAAGTCATTTTTGACATGCTCTTATCATCCTCTACGAGTACATACCTTTATTTTCTATAAAACTCATGTTTTTTGTATTTTGGGTGTTTTGAGATTTTGATTAAAAATGTCATTTTTAACATCTTTAACTTAGGTTTTTGATTTATTAATGTTACATGGGTTGTTTTCAATCTAAAAGGTCCAATGAGTATGATTTTTACAAGGTTTTGGGGTGTTTCTAGAAATAGGGGTTTTTGGGAGGTTTTAAGTTGAGTAATGGGGGTGTTTTATGTGGAAATGTGATGGTTGATGGTTATGCTATATGTAAGGATTGTTTTTAAGGCCTTTGGGAGCAATTTAGGTGTTGGAATCATTGGTTTTAGGTGGTACTTAGGGGCTGCTCGGGAATATGGAACTTTGGGGTTTTGTTTTAGTTGAAATCATGTGTATTATGCTTGGCTTGTGTTCCGGATTGACTACCTTGAAATGTGGACTGACTTGAGATTGTTTTGGTTGTGTTGGGATGATTAGAAATGGGAAATTTGGTTGGTGAAGCTTCAGGGACGAATCCGGAGGTTTCGGAGTCTTGAGCTTGGTTTTCGGTCTTCACTTGGGTAACAACGGTGAGTAGATTTGTTAATCTTTGAATAGTCCACGACATGGAACTTTTGGGGTTTGGGAAGAACCTTGAGGGTTCACCTAAACCCGAGTGTAAGCCTTTCTACTCCTATGTTTGTTGTGATAGGATGAATGGTTATGTGATACGTTTACCATGTGCATTTTAAGTTGTTAATGTGTAGTCGAGTTAAAGTTGTACCTCACGTGATAGTGGTCTAAACTACGGTGATGTGTAGTCCCACCGGTAGTGACTAGTAGGAAAGTACTTTGATGTGTAGTCCCATTGGAAATCTACTAGTCGAAACGGTGATGTGTAGTCCCACCGTGTGTGTATGTTGGCTGTGCTTGTGCAAACCATGTATTGTTGTTGAGATAGTCACTTCGTGCATCCATTGTTTTGCTTGCATATGAAAAGTGTTTTGGAAAACTGCAGGTTGTGGATTTGTAGAGCTTCTCTCACTAAGCTAGTTAGCTTATGCTCTCTTTTGTTTCCATCATGTAGATCGTTAGAGTTCGGGAGGCAAGCGGGCAAGGGAGGAGCTTTTGGAGTTCTCAAGCTAGTTCAAGTATGGTTTGCGTTTTGTAATAATGCCTAGACGATGGGGTATAGAGTTGTAGGAGTTGGTGTCAAACTCCTTAGGTGATTTGTGTTAATTAAGCATGTTGAATTATGGACGTGTTATGCTTTTGTTTCATGGATTGAGGATCATGGTTAACTTGTTGCTTGATTTGTGTGCCTATAGGTGTATGTTATTGGTCTATGTATGCTCTATGTTTGATTGGCTTGTTTATGGGACCTTATAATTTCTAAGTTTGCTCTTTTTGTGGAATTGCATGAAAGCTTCGATCCTTAGGGCTTTTGGTTAGATTCAATGCCCCACATGCTTGTTTTGGTTGTGCACCAATGTATATATGCTTGAATGAGTTTAGGGGAGTCCCAAAATGCACATAGAGTTGAGTCTTGTTTGTTTTTGCTGGTTTTTGGAGACTTGCAGAGCAGGGCGTACCGGTACACCTAAGGGCCGTATCGATACGGTCTTGCCTGCAAAGTTCATTTTAGGCTGGGCGTATCGATACAGGGTTCGTATCGATATGCTTTTTGCTCTCTAGAATCCAGTTGTGGCTGGGCGTATCGATACGGTTTTTGCTCACTGGAATTCTAAGATTTTGCGATGTTTTTGGCGTATCGGTACGGTGTTGGGGCGTATCGATACAAGTTTATCTCGTTGACCACGAGATGTTGACCGAGAGGGGCGTATCGATACGCTCAAGGGCTTTATCGATACGGTCTCCTCTGCATTAACTGATCGTGTTGACCTGGTCAAGGTGTATCAATACCCTTGACTGGTGTATCGATACGGCCTGTCCTGAAAGCTTAAAAGAACTGCTTGAAGTGTTGTTGTTGGTCGAATGTATTTCTTTATTGATATCTCCCCTGTTTTGAATCACTTAGGAATTAATATGCCTTTAGACAGGATTAAAATGAAAGAAAATTTTTAGGGTTACTAACCGAGGGGAAGCCTTAACGGGTTTCTCTTCGGTTTTCCCCGTGTGGCCCACTCGGACCGGTCATCCAGCCAGACCGGGACGAGGGGGTTACATTTGTTGGTATCAGAGCCTGAGGTTTCCGAGACCTCGGGCAGGTAAGTGAGGTGAGTTAAGGTATTATGGGTGTTTTGCCATGTATGTCTAAATTTTGTTGCTAGCACGGTGTATGATTACATGTTGTGATGACTCTATTGATGCTTGAGAATAGGTCCAAAGTCCCCATTGTTAGGCGTTGTTGTAAAAATTAAAAGAGAAATTGTTTTGGTTTGACGAGCTTGAGAACTGGAGTCCCTGCCCTTTTTCTAACCTAACGTTTCCTTTGTTGTTGTGTGTTTCCTATTTTAGATTATTATAATTGCTATGGTGAGACCGAGGGGACGGCCTAGAGCGGGTGACCAGGCACCCGAGAATGTGCCTCCTGCTCTTCATGCTCCCGATGGTAATGGGGAAAACGTTGGAGGCGACGCTAATGGGCCTACGACTGAGGCTAATGTGGGGGGTAATGGGGCTCAAGCGGGCCAAGGTCAGGCGGGTCCAGATGTGGCTCATTTGATTCAGACCATAGCCGGAGCTTTTCAGACAGCTTTGGCCGGTGTGCAAGCTGCACCACCACCTCAAGGTCCGGGGACATGATTACCCCTAGAGAGGCTTCGTAACTTAGGGGCAGTTGAGTTTCGGGGATTGTCTCCGGAAGGTTTAGAAGGATGGCTCGAGAGTACTACTCGCATCTTGGGTCAGATGGAGTGTTCGGATGCCCGTAAGTTGGGATGCATCGTCTCTTTGCTTCAGGGAGACGCTTATACTTGGTGGACCACTATTATTTCCGGTATGGCCGAGGCGGATGTCACATAGGAGTTCTTCAGAAATGCCTTCAAGCGGAAGTACCTTGGAGTTCGGTACTTGGATGAAAAGAAAAGAGAGTTCATGGCTTTGATTCAAGGTAATAGGACCGTGTCTGAGTATGAGGTCCAGTTTGTGAGGTTGAGCCAGTACGCACCAGAATTGGTCCCAGATGAGAAGGAGCGATGTGAGCGTTTCCGATATGGGTTGACTACAGATGTGAAGACCTACATGCTAGCCTCCGACTACACTGAGTTCGATGTCTTGGTCTCTAGGGCCAAGGATATATAGCAGAACCTAGGCTCTAGAGCACGTGCTGGTGGGTCTGACTCCGGAAAGAGGCATGCCAACTGGGATAGAGATCATGCCAAGAGGCATAGAGATAGGAGGTATCAGCCGGATACGAGACCTAGGGGTGGTAACAATGGTCAGGGCCGTCAGGGCCAGGGAGCTGTTGGGCACATTTCGGAATGCACTAGGTGCGGGAGACGCCACCCAGGTGAGTGTATGGGTATGTTTGGGGCATGTTGGAATTGTAGCTCCCGAGACCATTTGAGGCGTGATTGTCCACACCCAGTTAGGGGCGGACCGACTGCAGCTAGGGGCTTTAAGCATTAGAGAGGCTGTGGGCGCGGTCGTGGGAACTTTCAGCCAAGGAATGAGGGTCAGAGGAATTTGGCTCATGTAGTAGCAGTCCAGCCCGAGGGAGGAGGACCGGATAGGGTGTACGCTCAGCGAGAGGCTAGGAATGACACGGATGTCATTGCAGTTGATTTCACATTACAGTCTTTTTGTTTGCTTTCTTTGATAGATTCGAGGTCAACACATTCATATATTTTGGGTGAACACGCAAGGTCATTAGGGTTACCATGTGAACGGTTAGAGATAGGTGTAAATATCACTAGCTCTTTTGGTGATACAGTGGTAGTTAGGAAAGTGTATAGAAGGTGTCCTTTGATGGTTCAGGGCCATATATTTCTTGTTAATATGATGGAGTTACCCTTCTATGGCTTTGACGTGATTTTGGGCATGGATTGGCTCGTAGAGCATAGGGCTAGGGTTGACTTTGAGACCAAGAGAGTCTTCTTGAGACTTACCGATGACTTTGAGGTTGTGGTAGTTGGGAGAATGTCAAGTTCTTGACCAATGTGGTTTCGGCTTTGTAAGCTTAGAGGTTGTTGAGTTCAGGGTGTCAGGCTTACTTGGCTTACGTAATGAATCCGAATATGAGTGAGGTGAGGCCTCAGGACATCAGAACAGTGTGTGACTTTCCGAGTGTTTTTCCGGAAGAGCTATCGGGCTTGCCTCCAGACAGAGCAGTTGAGTTTGCTATTGAGACGTATTCTGATTCTGCACCGGTGTCGATTGCTCCGTATAGAATGGCACCTAAAGAGTTGAAAGAGTTGAAGACACAACTTCAGGAATTGACTGATAGAGGCTTCATTAAGCCTAGTGTATCCCCGTGGGGTGCTCCGGTCTTGTTTGTGAAAAAGGACGGTAGCATGAGGATGTGTATAGATTATAGAAAGTTGAATAAGGTAACTGTGAAGAACAAATATCCTTTGCCTAGGATAGACGACTTGCTAGACCAGTTGAGAGGTGCTTCTGTGTTTTCAAAGATTGACTTGAGGTCTGGATACTATCAGTTGAAGGTAAAGGATGTGGATATACCGAAGACAGCCTTTCGTACACGTTATGGGCATTATGAGTTTTTGGTGATGCCTTTTGGGTTGACTAACGCTCTAGCCGCCTTCATGGATATGATGTACCGAGTGTTTCATGAGTTCTTGGACAGGTTTGTGGTAGTGTTTATTGATGACGTCCTAGTGTACTCTAGGACCGAAGAGGAGCACGATGAGCATTTGCGGTTAGTACTTCAGACCCTACTTGAGAATCAGTTGTATGCCAAGCTAAGCAAGTGTGAGTTTTGGATTAGGGAGGTGGTATTCCTAGGTCACGTGATCTCGGCTAGTGGGATTAGTGTAGATCCCAAGAAGATAGAAGCTATAGTGAATTGGAAACAACCGAAATCAATGACAGAAATCCGTAGTTTCCTAGGTTTAGCGGGATACTATAGAAGGTTTGTTGAGGGGTTCTCGAGAATAGCGGCTCCGTTGACCAAGTTGCTACAGAAGAATGTTCCGTATGAATGGTCAGATGCGAGACAAGAAGCGTTCAAGAAATTGAAAAAAGCTTTGACGGAAGCTCCTATTTTGATTCAGCTTGAGCCGGGGAGAGAGTTTGTGATTTACAGTGATGCGTCCTACGTAGGGCTAGGCTGTGTGCTTATGCAAGAAGGTATGGTAGTAGCATATGCTTCACGACAGTTGAAGGTCCATGAGAAGAATTATCCCACACATGACATAGAGTTGGCTGCAGTGGTGTTCGCGTTAAGGATTTGGAGACACCATCTTTATGGTGAGAAGTGCACCGTGTACACCGACCACAAGAGTTTGAAATACTTGATGTCTCAGAGGGAGTTGAACCTCAGGCAACGTAGGTGGTTAGAACTCCTTAAGGATTATGACCTCACCATAGAGTACCATGTAGGTAAGGCAAACATGGTGGCCGATGCTTTGAGTAGAAAAATGGTCGTTGAGTTACGAGCAATGTTTGCAAGGTTGAATGTGTCTACGGATGGTGGGTTGATAGCCGAGCTTCAGGTTAAGCCTTCATTGGTTTAATTTAATGAGAAGCAGTTGCGAGATGAGTCCTTGGCACCTCACGTGCAAGACATAGCCAAAGATAGGCCTACCGAGTATTATTTTGGGGAGAATGGGATCCTATGTTTCAAGGATAGAGTAGTGGTTCTGGAGGATGTCGAGTTGAGGCGTACGATCTTGAATGAGGCTCATAGTAGTCCTTTTGTTATGCATCCGGGTAGCACGAAGATGTATCGAGGATTGAAAGAAGAGTATTATTGGGTCGGTTTGAAAAAGGACGTAGCCGAGTTTGTAAGTAGATGTGTGGTTTGTCAGAGAGTCAAGGCCGAGCACCAGTTTCCCTCAGGATTGTTACAGCCGTTGAAAATTCCAGAATGGAAGTGGGAGCGTATTACTATGGACTTTGTGTCAGGGCTACCGTTAACTCCTTCGAAGAAGAATTCAGTGTGGGTGATTGTGGATAGATTTACTAAGTGTGCCCACTTCATACCGGTTCATACTACCTATACATTAGACAAGTTGGCCGATTTGTATATCCGTGAGATAGTGAGACTACATGGGGTACCGAAGTCGATTGTGTCAGACCGAGATCCGAGATTTACCTCTAGATTTTGGGAGTGTTTGCATCGAGCCTTGGGTACTTGGTTGAACTTCAGTACTTCGTATCATCCGCAGTCAGATGGACAGTTAGAGAGAGTGATTCAGATATTAGAGGATATGTTGAGGTGTTGTATCATTGATTTTCAGGGGTCTTGGGAGAAACACCGACCGTTAGTGGAGTTCGCGTATAACAACAGCTTTCAGTCGAGTATTCAGATGGCTCCTTATGAGGCCTTGTATGGTAGGAAGTGTAGGACCCTGATTTGTTGGGCCGAGGCCGGACAGAAACTTGTGTCGATGCCCGAATCGCTTAAGGGAACCACCGAGAAGGTGAAGTTGATATGTGATCGCTTGAAAGCAGCTTCAGATCGACAGAAGTCCTATACCGACTTAAAGAGGAAGGAAGTAGAGTACTCCGTTGGGTATAAAGTATTTTCTGAAAGTCTCACCTTGGAAGAAAGTGATGAGGTTTGGGAGGAAGGGCAAGTTAAGCCCAAGATTCATAGGACCTTATGAGATAGTTGAGAGAATTGGCCCCGTTGCATATAGATTGAGGCTTCCGACTGAGTTAGAGAAGATTCATGATGTGTTTCATGTGAAGATGAAACTAAGTTGAGGAGCCATTTACCTTGAAGAAATCACTTGATTTGGAGCTTGAAACCAATGGAATAGTAAATAGGGTTTAGGGAAGGTTTTTGAACGTGAAAAGAGATTTTGAGAACATGATGGCTTTTGAGAAAACCCCTTTTTATTCTTTTTTACTAAAAGTTCCTATTTTACCCTTTAATCTTTTAAAACACTTTAAGTGTGTCAAAAATAGTTTGTCTCCAATTTAATTTTAAACCGACTCGGTTTAACTAATCTGATATCTCTCGGCCCTAAACTCGGGCGTTATAGCATGACACGAGAGTAAACGTAATTATTGGTGCCAAAATATGTAGTAAGGGTTTGAAGGTCAATTTAAAATTTTAAAGAATTATAGATATAAACGAAAATTTTAAAAATTCTGAGAGGAACTTTAATTAAAATATTTAAAATATTAAAATATAATATATTTTTTTAAAAATTGAGGGATCCTGATGAAAATCTTAGAAAAGAATGATTTAGGGACAGACAATAAAATCTTTAAATAATTATACTTTAATCTTAAATTATTAAATTACCATATGAACTACATTTGTTTTTTTTACATACTTAGGGATGTCAATTGGGCGGGTTTTGCGGGGATTCGCCCCATTTCACATTCAATTGGGCAGAGATGGTTACAAATTTCGCGGGTTGTGGAATGGGGATGGACATAAAAATTAGATTCGTTGTGAGGGGTGGGGAAGACGTGAATATGCCTTTGTACCCGCCCCACCCGCCTCGCATCATCCCCACCTGCACCAACAGATCTTATAATAAGTTATTATATATTATTAAAAATATAATTTCAGCATGGATCATAGTCAAATTTAAGGTAATTTATATTGACTTGTCTTGGGATATTATTAAAAAGTTCAATATATATAATTGAGATTGTTCAGATCAAATATATAAATATTTTTTTAAAATATCAGTTTGAATCAGAGTTAAGTTTAAGATAATTTATATTGACTTGTCTTAGAATATTTATGAAAAAGATATATATATATATATATATATATATATATATATATATACATATATCATATATATGTTTATTGGTTTCTTTTTTACTGCTGCCTAACGTTGAACATTCTTTCTAATGTTTGTTTTCTTCTCCTTAGTCCTCACCATAAGTATTTTATTTTCCTAATATTGTATGTTGTTCTTATTTTTTAAAAGGTTGTTTTTTCATTGTTATTTTCTTTTTTAGTTCTTTCTATATTGTTTATTTGTTACAACAATTGAAATGTTATTTTACATTTTATTTGTGTTATTTTCTTGTCCTTTACAATAAACTCTAGTATCTTTTTAGTCCAAACTTTTGTATTTTACAAAATTTAATTTCGTATATTATTATTTTTAAGAAATGATGACATTTGAAATAATGTCACATATGTGACGGGAGTCTAAATGACAAATATTTTATTCTTTTTTATAATAAATTTTATTTATATTTATATAACTAATATTTATAAATATATCATATAAATGGATCATGGGGCAGATAAATAAGGGATTAGGTGGGTCTGAGGACCCACGTGGATGATGGGGTAGGGATGATTTTAGTCTTGCGGGTTGCGGGGCAGAGATGGTTTTAAATTTTGTATTCGCAGCGAGATGTGGAGCGGCGATGAAGATAAAAATTCTTGATGGAGATGGGTGTGAAAAGAGTAACCTTCGCACCCTTCCCGCCCAATTGACATCCCTAACATACTCAACTTACAAGTTGAGAGGCGCTCATTAAATATACGTGTCCAAATCTTATTCAATACAATCTGTTGGGATTTGTGGTGCTCGATTCCTTCAACCGTTCTTGCTCGCCAAGTGGTGGAGAAATAGAATTTTGGGTGAAAGAGGTGTGGAAGCTAAAAAGAATAAAGACAAGATGATTTGTAATGGTTCAGCCTTCTAACCAAGGTCTACCTTAGCTTCCCACTAAGGATTTTCAATCAATCCACTATTGATTCGTCCCCTTTTCTAAGCTTAGGAGGAAACCCTTACAAGCCAATCAAGCTTTCTACCCAAAGCCTTGATCAAACCCTCTTTATAAAGAGATAAAAATAAGCAAACTCAAATCCCTCTAATAGGTATTTGTTTGCACAATTAAGCTCTAACCCAATCCTAAAACACTTGAGAAAATATAACAATTTTGGCTCACTAATGTTTGTCTATACAAGGAATTGACAATTAAAGCACTAAGACATACTTGTGATCATATGGTGTTTGAAAAATGAAGCATTAGCCTTCTTTTGATGCTTGGAGGTCCCTTTTGTACTCCTTAATGAGTTTGTAGTCGTTACTAGCCGTTGCGGTTGAATTGGAGGCGTTGGAGACTTTATTTCCCACCAGAAATGCAGTTCTATTGCCTACTGTATCGGTACACGTGGAGGTGTATCGGTATGCCCTTCTCCAAAACTAGTTGTTGGGCTCTTTGTCAGCCTGTAACACCCGGGTTCGGGGGCCGAGTGAAAATATTAATTAAATAATGGTTTGGGTTTCGGTTCCTAATTTTAATAATAAAATAATATGTAGGGTCTCGGGTTTTAAAAACGAATAAGTTAAGTTGGACCATTTTCAAAGCAAGTCCAACTAGCCATGGGTGTCTTCTATTATGATTTCCTTAATTCATTAAGTGTTCTTTGGTCTTTAGCTCCCCAATTTTAAACAAACATAGAAAATGCCTTTGGCTCATCTTCTTCCTCTCACCATTTCTTTTTTTGACGACAAAAGGAGCCCCTCTCCCCTTGATACTATTCCATTTCATACCTTGTTTAATGTTGGAGCTTTTGCAAAGGTAAAGTCGTTTTTGACTTGCTCTCATCATCCTCTACGAGTACATGCCTTTATTTTCTATAAAACTCATGATTTTTGTATTTTGGGTGTTTTGAGATTTTGATTAAAATTGTCATTTTTAACATCTTTAACTTAGGTTTTTGATTTATTAATGTTACATGAGTTGTTTTCAATCTAAAAGGTCCAATGAGTATGATTTTTAAAAGGTTTTGGGGTGTTTCCCGAAATGGGGTTTTGGGGAGGTTTTTGGGAGGTTTTAAGTTGAGTTATGGGGGTGTTTTATGTGGAAATGCGATGGTTGATGGTTAGGCTATATGTAAGGATTGTTTTGAAGGCCTTTGGGAGCAATTTAGGTGTTGGAATCATTGGTTTTAAGTGGTACTTAGGGGCTGCTCGGGAATATGGAACTTTGGGGTTTTGTTTTAGTTGAAATCATGTGTATTATGCTTGGCTTGTGTTCCATATTGACTACCTTGAAATGTGGACTGACTTGAGATTGTTTGGGTTGTGTTGGGATGATTAGAAACGGGAAATTTTGTTGGTGAAGCTTCAGGGACGAATCCGGAGGTTTCGGAGTCTTGAGCTTGGTTTTCGGTCTTCACTTGGGTAACAACGGTGAGTAGATTTGTTAATCTTTGAATTGTGCACGACATGGAACTTTTAGGGTTTGGGTGGGACCTTGAGGGTTCACCTAAACCCGAGTGTAAGCCTCTCTACTCCTATGTTTGTTGTGATAGGATGAATGGTTATGTGATACGTTTACCATGTGCATTTTAAGTTGTTAATGTGTAGTCGAGTTGAAGTTGTGCCTCACGTGATGGTGGTCTAAACTACGGTGATGTGTAGTCCCACCGGTAGTGACTAGTAGGAAAGTACTTTGGTGTGTAGTCCCATTGGAAATCTACTAGTCGAAACGGTGATGTGTAGTCCCACCGTGTGTGTATGTGTGTTGTGCTTGTGCAAACCATGTATTGTTGTTGAGATAGTCACTTCGTGCATCCATTGTTTTGCTTGCATATGAAAAGTGTTTTGGAAAGCTGCATGTTGTGGATTTGTAGAGCTTCTCTCACTAAGCTAGTTAGCTTATGCTCTCTTTTGTTTCCAACATGCAGATCGTTAGTGTTCGGGAGGCAAGCGGGCAAGGGAGGAGCTTTTGGAGTTCTCAAGCTAGTTCAAGTATGGTTTGCGTTTTGTAATAATGCCTAGACGATGGGGTATAGAGTTGTAGGAGTTGGTGTCAAACTCCTTAGGTGATTTGTGTTAATTAAGAATGTTGAATTATGGACGTGTTATGCTTTTGTTTCATGGATTGAGGATCATGCTTAACTTGTTGCTTGATTTTGTGTGCCTATAGGTGTATGTTATTGGTCTATGTATGCTCTATGTTTGATTGGCTTGTCTATGGGACCTTATAATTGCTAAGTATGCTCTTTTTGTGGAATTGCATGAAAGCTTCGATCCCTAGGTCTTTTGGTTAGATTCAATGCCCCACATGCTTGTTTTGGTTGGGCACCAATGTATATATGCTTGAATGAGTTTAGGGGAGTCCCAAAATGCATATAGAGTTGAGTCTTGTATGTTTTTGCTAGTTTTTGGAGACTTGCAGAGCAGGGCGTACCGGTACGCCTAAGGGTCGTATCGATACGGTCTTGCCTGCAAAGTTCATTTTAGGCTGGGCGTATCGATACACAGGCTCATATTGATACGATTTTTGCTCTCTAGAATCCAGTTGTGGCTGGGCGTATCGATACATGGGGGTGTATCGATACGGTTTTTGCTCACTGGAATTCTAAGATTTTGGGGAGTTTTTGGCATATCGGTATGGTGTTGGGGCGTATCGGTACGGGTTTATCTCGTTGACCACGAGATGTTGACCGAGAGGGGCGTATCGATATGCTCAAGGGCTGTATCGATACGGTCTCCTCTGCATTAACTGATCGTGTTGACCTGGTCAGGGCGTATCGATGCCCTTGACTGGTGTATCGATACGGCCTGCCTTGAAAGCTTAAAAAGAACTGCTTGAAGTGTGGTTGTGGATCGAATGTATTTCTTTATTGATGTCTCCCCTGTTGTGAATCACTTAGGAATTAATATGCCTTTAGACAAGATTAAAATGAAAGAAAATTTTTAGGGTTGCTAACTGAGGGGAAGCCTTAACGGGTTTCGCTTCGGTTGTCCCCGTGTGGCCCACTCGGACCGGTCATCCGGCCAGACCGGGACGAGGGGGTTACACAGCCTAAGCGTATCGATACGCTTGAGGGCGTATCGGTACAATATGTCATTTAAAAGACCGTAGGGAAATAGCTGTTGGGGTTGTTAAAATAGGGATCGATACACTTAAGGGGCATATCGAAATGATCCCTTTCTGTATCGATACGGTCTCACCCGTATCGGTACGGGTTTTGGCAGAATCAAAACTTGGGCAAAAGCTTATCGATACAGGGTATACCGTATCGGTACGGGCTCGCTGAAAAGTCAAGTTTCGCTACTTTAAAGCATTAGAAACTTTGCCAAAAACCTTTTAAAATGCCTCAAACTTATTTTCAAGTTGTTTGGACTTAAAGACATATTTTAAATTCTTTTCATATTTGTCCAAAACATTTTTCAATTATTATATCAAAACATTAGTTCTACAATCTCCCCATTTTTATATAATAAAACCAACTTGAAAATTTGTTTGGGATTTCTTCCCCTTTGTGAAATAAATTTGGAATAATAGAATTAAGATTTGAAATCTCAATTAAAGCTCCCCCTTATTCATTTGAAAATTCAATTTTTCAAATCATTTCTCGCCCTTTTTGTTATATCAAAAAGAATTTAAACACTTTTAAGATCAAAATAACAATAGAGGTTTTTAAAAAAATGACAAAATTAAGAATTTCATTTTTAAAAACGGCTCCCCCTTACTCAAAGCATCATCAAAAGATGTTAGTCATAACATATGATAATCTAGTTGAAATAAGTAAAAATAAATCAAATAAAAGCAAGAACAACTAAATTTTACCACACTTGAACTCAAGGGAGGATGCGAAGCCTTTCTTCATCAAGTGTTCTTCCTTGTGTGTATGGAGCTCCCCCTCAAATTTTGACTTTCTTGAACACTCTCCATCACACCTATCATAAGACAATCAAGTAATTTTTGGTATCCAAATTGCTTTGGATCCATAGATGTTAGTAGCACAAAATTTAGTCCTCTTAGGAATCCATTTTTTAATTTCATCCATTTTAGTTGAAGTACTTAGTCCTTTTGGGACCCAAGTACTTCTAAAAACTTTACCATTTACAAGTTTAGGGGCACTAGATTGTCTTACATAAAAATTTGATTTCCCAACATTATTTTTCGTTTCAAGCTCTTTGGAAATCAAATCCTTTTCTTCTTGAACTTTATAAAGCAAATTTTGTAAATCAAAACATTTTTGTTCAAACTCTTCGAGTTTTGCTTCAAGTTCAAGTTTGGTTTTAGAAATCAAATCATTTTGAATTTTCAACTTTGAAATCACTTTCTTGTTTTTCAAAATGTGATTTTTAAACTCTAAAACCAAATTGTCACAGGCATCTTGTAATTCATCAAAAGAATATGAACATGAAGTAGATGAATTAGAAGTTACGCTTGAATCTTCTTCGATGGCCATAAGGCAAAGGTTGGCTTGTTCATCATCGGTGGAGTCCTCATCACTCCAAGTAGCCACATATGCCTTCTTCTTATAGCTTGAAGTGCTTGCCCTCTTCTTCTTCATAGATTCTCGTTCAAGCTCTTTTAAAGCTTTCTTCATGAAAGGGGAACACTTCTTGAAGAGATGAACTATCTCTTCTTCATCATCCTCTTCTTCACTTGAATCTACATGATGACATGTGGAGGATTTGAGAGCAATGACATTTGTGTCGATGCCAAGCCCTTTGAGCTTCTTCTCCCCCATAGCTCTAATCTCTTCCTTCTTCTTCTCTTCTTTGTTTTTCTTCATAATTTGGTGAGTGAGAAGTGACCCCATGAGTTCATCAAGCTTCAAAGTCTTTGAGATTTTTGGCTTCGATGATGGCGATCCTTTTTGAGTCCCATGACTCGGGAATGGATTAGATGAGCTTTCAGACAAGCTTCTCTTCCGGGATGGCTTCTCCATAACCTTTGAGTCCATTGGTGACGGTGGAGAACCTATCGAACATCTTCTCAATGTTCTCTACCGGATCCATCTTGAAGTTTTCATACGCTAGGTTGAGGAGCCCGATCTTGGTCTCCTTTACTTCGTTTGTCCTCTCGTATGTAACTTCGAGCTTGTCCCAAACTTCCTTGGCACTCTCACAAGAAGACATCTTCTCATAGATGTTGGGGCCAAATGCACAAAAAAGGATGTGCAAGGCTTTGCAATTAAGCTTCATCTTCTTGCGATCTTCGGCACTCCAATCCGCCTTGCTTTGTTGAGGCACGAACGAACCATCTTCTACTATGTCCCAAAGCTTATAGTCCTTTGACTTTATGAAGAACTTCATCCTTGTCTTCCAATGGGCATAGTGTGTTCCGTCGAACAAGGGCGGTTTGTCGATGGATTGCGCCATTGAGCCAGTTGTTTGAAAAGTTGATCGAGCTTGCTAAATCTTCTCAATAGGATGTTAATCCTCTTCAATTGAGCCAAGCTCTGATACCAATTGTTGGGTTTCGTGGTGCTCGATTCTTTTAAGCGTTCTTGTTCGCCAAGTTGTAGAGAAGTGGAATTTTGGTTCAACCTTCTAACCAAGGTCTACATCCACTACCTTAGCTTCCCACTAAGGATTTACAATCAATCCACTATTGATTCGTCCCCTTTTCTATGCTTAGGAGGAAACTCTTACAAACCGATCAAGCTTTCTACCCAAAGCCTTGATCAAACTCTCTTTACAAAGAGATAAAAATAAGAAAACTCAAATCCCTCTAATAGGTATTTGTTTGCACAATTAAGCTCTCACCTAATCCTAAAACACTTGAGCAAATATAACAATTTTGGCTCACTAGTGTTTGTTTATACAAGGAATGGACAATTAAAGCACTAAGACATATTTGTGATCATATGATGTTTGACAAATGAAGCATTAGCCTTCTCTTGATGCTTGGAGGTCCCTTTTATACTCCTTAATGAGTTTGCAGCCGTTACTAGTCGTTGGGGTTGAATTGGAGCCGTTGGAGACTTTATTTCCCACCATAAATGCAGTTATGCAGCCTACCGTATCGGTACACATGAAGGCGTATCGGTACGCGCTTCTTCAGAACTAGCAGTTGGGCTCTTTGTCAGCCTAAGAGTATCGATACGCTTGAGGGCGTATCGGTACAATATGTCATTTAAAAGACTGTTGGGAAATAGTTGTTGGGGTTGTTAAAACAAGAACAATACAGTTAAGGGGCGTATCGAAACGATTCTTTTCTGTATCGATACGGTCTCACCCGTATCGGGACGGGTTTTGGCAGAATCAAAACTTGGGCAAAAGCGTATCGATACGGGGTATACCGTATCGGTACGGGCTTGTTGAAAAGTCAAGTTTGGCTATTTTAAAGCATTAGAAACTTTGTCAAAAACCTTTTAAAATGCCTCTAACTTATTTTCAAGTTGTTTGGACTTGAAGACATGTTTTAAATTCTTTTCAATTTTATCCAAAATATTTTTCAATTATTATATCAAAATATTAGTTCTACACATTCCCACTTCAATATTTAAAATCTCGAGGGAAAAATATGATATATCACTGACTCATTTTAATAGTTTAACTGATTTCAACTCGGTTAGATATAAAAATATGGTTCAATAAGCCCCTACATTTTTGTAAAAAAATAAAATAAATTCAATTCATGATTTTTTTTCCACTCAATTAAGTCCTCAAACTCAAGAAAAAAATTAATTTGGCCATTTGACTAATGTTGACCGTTAACTTTAATAGTTTTTTTGACACATTTCGCAATAGGAAAATGTTACTTGGCATTTCTAGGAATTTTTAAATTTTAAATTTAAAAAAATATATAAAAATCAGAAAATTTCTTATTTTTTTTAAAAAAATCTAGAAAACTGTAAAATTACTTTTAAAAAATAAAAAATATTTTTAAATGTCGAAATTCATTTAAAAATAATATGCAATAAATTTTAAAATATTTTAAAATTCTGGATTTTTTTAAAATTATTAATTTCAAATTTTGGAAAATTCTAAAATTATTTTTTTAATATTTTAATCTTTTGAACAATTAGTATTTATTATATTTAAAAAGTTTCGAAATGAAAAAATGATTTTAAAATTTAATAATAAATAATATTTTTTAAAATATTTTAAAATTCTGCAAAATTCTGGAATTTTTTATGATTAGTAATTTCGAAATTCTGGAAAATTATCAAATTATTTTTAATATTTTAAAATATTTTAATCTTTTGAACAATTATTATTTATTAGTTTTAAATAAATTTCAATTTTTTATATATATTTAAAATAATTTCAGAATTTTTAATTAATTTAGATTTTTTAGATTTTTATATATTTTTAAAAAAATATAATTTAAAAATTTCTAGAAATGCCAAGTGGCCTTATCCTGTTGCAACATGTGTCAACTTTTTTTTTGAAAATTCCGTCAAAGTTAACGGTCAAAGTTGGTCAAAGGCCAAATTGATTTTTTTCTTGAGTTTGAGGGCTTAATTGGGTGTAAAAAAGTTTAGGGGCTAAATTATTTTTTTACAAAAGTTTAGGGGCTTATTGAACCCTTAAGCCAAAAATATATTGATTTTTTATCAGCAAAGTATGGTTTTATTAATGTGTAATCATACAAGCCCTCATTACCATAAGTCTCATTAAAAACCTCCCTACACCTAAATAGAGAAAAACAAATACTCATTGTAATGAAACAAGGTGAAATAAAACGAATGAAACGCCAAACATGATACAAACAACATACAATAACCCCAAAACATTCACCCAAGCCATTTCAAGTGCCAAAGAAAATCACATTCATCAGCCAAACATACCAACCCCAAACCAAAGTGTCAATAGACCACCTCAAACCAAGAGGTACGTTGTAGACCTCACTTTACTAGAGCATCCGTGATAGAATTAGCTTCACTTGGCACATTATTAAAACAAAGATGAGGAAACCTCATTAATTTGGTGGAAACATTGCCAAAGATGCCAAGGACGGCGCTCACGATGTAAAACCCACGTCATCGCGACCATAGAATTAGATTCAATCATTACTGGAACATTACGCCACTGCGACTCAACGAGAAAAACTAAAGCAGCACGGAAAGCATGTAATTCTGCCTCATTGGACTCAATTACACCCAAAGGCCCCGAGAATGAGGCGAGCACTCTACCCATCGAATCACGCAAAACACCACCACAACCCGTCGGTCTCATTTTACCTTTCGTTGAACCATCCACATTAAACTTAAAGACATCTCGTATGTAAGGTTCACAACAAGTACTCAAACGCACAACTCTTCTTAGAGTCATCGGTACCGCACTCCATGAACATAACAACTATTGAGCCTCAACAATATCCACTAACCATTTAGACGCTTTCATCCAATACATAGAACGAAGTTTAACAAGAATAATAAATCATCAATCTATAGCTTCTTTCTTATTGAAAATGAATTCATTTCTCCCAAGCCAAGAAGTCCATAACTGTAACACCCCAATTATGGGCTTGGAAGTTTAGGGTCTGAACCGGACCGATTTAAATTACGGTTCGAATATAAAAGGTGGTTTTTAGGGAAAGCTTAGTTCGGAATGCATTAAAAATATGGAAAAATATCTAAAAATCCTCTTTTATTATATATAAGAGAGTGGTGAAATGAATTTTACAAAATGGGGTTTGGAAATATGACATTTCAAGTTAGTGACTAAAATGTAATTTTTGAAAAGTTCATGACTGTTTTAAAAGGATTGAAACTTTGAATCTTTAAGGAGCTAATTTACCCAAGGGAGGATTTCTCCAGATTTTTCTAGATTTTTAAAGACTCATTTAATGTTTAATTAATAAAAAGAAAAGAGGGAAAAATATATTTTTAGTTTCATAACTAACTTTTACCAAAATTTTCCTATTTCATTTTCTCTCAAAATTCTCTCAGCCAAACACATTTCCACAACAACTTTTCCTTTGATTTTCACACCTAAAGTTGAGATTTCAATTCCTAAATGATTCCTAATCATTTCTACACCAAATCCTCATCATTTGCTTATTGAATTTTTAAGAATTTTGGCTCTAAACAAGGAGAAATTCACATTTAGAGGTATGAACGTCCTTCTCCTCTAAATACTCAGTTCTTTACTGAAATTCCCAAGTCCTCAATCCTTAAATTAAGTTTTATTAAAGGTTTTAATGTTGTGATCTTGATTTTGGCTTAAAATGCAAGATTTGGATTTAATTTTGAAGAAATTCGTATTGGATGATCGGGCTCTGTTTTGAGATGTCTTTTTGATGTATTTTGGATATCTAAATGATGTGTGATTGAGGTTTAATCAATGCAATCCCGAATAGGTTGATTTTCCTAAGTTTTTACTTGTGAAAATGGTGGTTTTTGGGGTGATCTTGGTGTTTTGTTAATGTTGGAGGTATAAGGACGAGTTTGAGTTTATTTTGGATGTTAATTGATGTTTAATAATGGTTAGAAGTGATGGATCTTGGCTGGGTTAAGTCTTGGAAGTGTTTGGAGGTGATTTCGGTTGTGTTTGGTAGCCGAAATGTTGGATTTGCAAAGAGCAACGAGTTTAGGTGTGTTGCTGGTGTTTTTAATGCATGATGATGCATTAATCCTCTGTTGTTATGTGCTTGAAACAGGGGAGAATGATCCGTGAGCAATAGAGGTGGCGTTGAAGGTTTCGGGTGCTTGGAAGGCTTGTTGGCTAGCCTAGTTTTGTGTATCGGTGAGTGAAGTTGGGGTTTTCAGCTTTAAAACCAATGTTTGAAGGTTTTGGGGAGCTTAGTTTAAGTCTAAACAACTTAGCTAAGCTCAAGAGTAAGTAAATGGAATTTCTCTCTTGGTTTGTGTTATGAATTGGTTTTTAAAGCACTTGTGATTGTTGGATGCAATGCATGTGATTTGTATGTTTAAATTCTGTTTTAAAAGCATATTTTAAGCATGGTTTAATGCTGGTTTCGAAAGTCATGTGTGAAGGATGCTCAAGGTAAGAGATCCTTGGTTTTGTACATTGGAATTGTGGAATTGATGCATAGTGTTGCATGTTGTTTAATGGCTTGTTTAATGCTTCAAAACAGTGAAGTGATGATGGTAATTGGTGGTTTTGGCATTTTGGTTATGCTTGTAAAAACAATGGATTAATGTGGTAAAATGGTTATATTGGCAAGTGATATAAGTGGTTCTTGGTTACTTTAATCGGATATAGTTAGCCGGCTATAGGATTGGGTGCACCGTGAATTGAGTCGCCTTGGATGTCGAGGGGGTTGCAATTGTACCGTAAACTCCATCCAAGAATCCTAGTGATTGAGGAAATTGGTGTCACCACGATGGAGGATGGCTCTCGTGGGTGGGCTTGGTTAAGTGCCACCACGATGGAGGATGGCTCTCGTGGGTGAACCTTGTTAAAAGTCACCACGATGGAGGGTGGCTCTCGTAGGTGGACTTTGTTAAGCGTCACAACGGTGGAGGGTTGCTCCCGTGTGTGAGCTTGGTTAAGGTGATTACAATGGTTGTGGTAGCTTCCATGTGTAAGCCTTGTGATGTGTCCCAACTCTCGCTAGTGTTTTATACAACTTCCGATGAGTGATGTTGAGGGGTTGTGATTGTACCGTTAAACTCCATCACGGGTGTTGAGGGGTTGTGATTGTACCGGTAAACTCCACCTTGTGTTGTTCGGAAGTGTGTATGGAGCGTGTGGGACAACGCTTGTAATCCGCGTATCCGATTGTGTCTTGTGTTATGATGGTTTGTGAATTATCAATTGGAAGCCAATATAATGTTCTTGAATGTAATGAAGCATGAGATGCTTGAAATGATGCATGGTTGCATGGGAAGTGTGTGATGTTCTAAGAATACATGTATAACTTGTTAACTTGTACAAGTGTTTATCTTATATTAAGAATGGTGCATATGTGCATGGGAATCTCTTTAGTGCACTGAAGTCTTGCGAAGGCTTGTTTTAAAAGGCATGTAATGCAAATGTTGATTTTGTGGTTCATGTATTGCATTTGTTTAATGCATGAGATAGATTGAAGGAGTAAGTGGTTTTTAAAGGTTTCTTGCTTTGAGATGATTTTCAAGAATGAGAAAAGTATAATGAGAAGTGGAAGTGTTTTCCAAGGAATTTGTATTTAACTTTGCATATGATGTTCATGCATGGAAAGGTTAAATTGATGGTTTTGCAAGGGTGTGCTTTGAAGTGAGTTACTTAGCTTTTCTAAGCTAAGAGTTGGTTTTCATGTTTGAGTAATGCATGATTTAAAGCATGTTGTTTAAAAAAGGGTTTTCAAACACTGCTTTGGTTTATCGAAATGTGTTTACTTTTTAAAGAGGTTTTATGACTCGCTGCATTGATGGTGTTTTGGTTTTGAGCATTCCTCACTAAGCATTATGTGCTTACGCTCCTTTTTGTCCATCAATGTAGATATTTGAAGTTGGGACAGCAAGAAGCAAGGGATTCAAGGAGAGCTCCACTTGAGATGTATGTCTCGGTTAATAGCTATAGATAATAAAGGCAATGGGGGGGAGTCTTTTATGTTTACGTTTAATGAGATTGTGTATGTTGGACAAGTTTGGTTTATGATTTGAACTACGTGGTTTAACGCTTGCAACGTTTGAATCTTCTTATTCATAGGTCGTTATGCTATGCTTCTTGTTTTAAAAGCATGTTTAAGTGTTGGATGTGTGGAAGGAGTTGGTGCACCTAGGAGTTGTTTTGTATCTAGAGTTTAATGCAATTTGGTAGTTATGATGCTTGGCATGTTGTTGCTTTGTTGAGGATTGATTTGGAGCATGTTCGATGTGGTTTAGATGTGTTAAAACAGGCCTATCTGCTGTTTCTGGGCAGGGTGTTTCGAAACACCCTTGCCTGTTTCGAAACAGGTGCTTGATTTGGCCTGGGTGTTTCGAAACGGGTAGAGGTGTTTCGAAACACTTTGGCTACTGCCAAGCCCCGTTTCTGAATGGGCTAACCCCGTTTCGAAACACTTGACCGTTGGGCACTGATTTGAATGGTTTTGAGGTTTGCAAGCTTTACGTTTTAGTCCTGATTTTTGTTTATGCAATTGATTGAGTTTGAGATGTCCGTTTGAGATGAAATTTGATAGAGAAGCATGAAACATGACTAATTTCATAATGGTAACTTAAAAATTGGTAAAGTCCTCTTAATTTTTTAGAATTTACAAATTGGTCCCTAAATTCGTATTTTGTGCAATTGGGTCCTTTATTGTTTTCCGATTGCTGTGATTTTTGAGTATGCTTATCTCAAGAGTATGCCTAGGTTTAATGTGCATCTAGACAAGTTTAAAAAGAAAAAAAAGGGTCGTTAATCAAGGTTGACTTTGGTTTTCCCCGTGTAATCTTCGTAGTCCGGGTCAACCGTCTAGGCCGGGCTAAGGGGGTTACATTTGGTGGTATCAGAGCTGAGTTGCGAATTCTTGGGGAAATGGTAAATTGTTGTAATAAGTGTTTAATGTTTATTTTGATGTGTGGTTGAAAGTCGGTTGAAATGTGTGTCTGTGAGCGAATTGTTGATGTTTTTGTCATGCTTTTTGATTGTGAATCTTCATTGAGCTAATGTGGATTTGTGCTGATGATATGCTGGTGATGTAAGCTGCTTTTATGAATGATGAAAGTGTAATGGGTATGATATGTTGATGTTATGTTGTTGCGAGTGAATGTTGTTTGATGAGAGCATGATCGAAGTATGTTGATTGATATGCTCGATGTTGTGATATCCATGTTTTTATTGACTGTTATGTCATGTAAAAGGGGAGAATTCGGGATACCCATTGCCTTATTATTATAGCTATTGTGTTATGTTGGAATTGGAGTCTTGAATCCTTGCTTGAAGCTGGCCTGATCGTGTTGTTTGTTTTGTTATGATAGCTTGTTGTTAATAGCATGGTGAAATCGATGAGAGAATGGCAGTTAGGTGAGATGATTGCTGCTTTAGAGTAGGTTGTTAAGGCGTGGAATTCACCTTTTAGTGGAGGTGTTTCGTCTCAGTCTTCTGTGCCTGGAGTTGAGGTAGTGAGGCAGGAGGAAGAAGCTGGTTCTGTGATGAAGAGTTCATCACCTATTGTTCAAGAGGTGTTGGGAACATCTTAGGCTGTGGCGAAAGTGAGGCATGTAGACGTGCCGACTGTGGGACGTGCGAGTTTGTCGAAACATCGTTTACATGATTTGGGAGCTGTGGAGTATCATGGTTCGACACCTGAGACGTTCGAGGCCTGATTGGCCAGTGTAATTCTGATTTTGGATCAGGAAGGTTGTGACTACGCTTGTAAGCTGGGAAGTGTTGTCTCATTGATGTTGGAGGACGCCTGTGCCTGGTGGACATTTGTGGCGGTGGCATCGCATATCCATGATATAGATTGGGACTTCTTTGTGTCTGCCTTTTATGAAAGGTACCTTGGAGAGAAATTCCCAAGGGTTAAGCAACGTGAGGGTGTGGTTTCAGTTTATGAAGGTGAGAAAAGTTTAAGCAAGAGAGCTGTGGGTACTGACCTCCGGAGCAGTCAGCGTAAGAGGCTACGTGATAGAAGGTTTTGCTTGAATCGAAGTCTGGGTGGTGGTGCAGACGTAGGTCAAGTGCGGTATGATCAGGGAGTGGTAGCTCGGTTGCTGAAGTGTGACCATTGTGGAAGGTGTCATGTTGGAGGTTGTTGGGGCGTGAGAGTTTGTTGGAACTTTGGTTCTAAGGAGCATGTGAAGCGAAATTTTCCTCAAGTGGTGAGATCAGCTTTAGTGGTAGCAAAAGGGTCTCTGAAGGGTCGTGGGCACGTCCGAGACAAGGTTCGAAGGTGGCAGGAAGGGCAGAAAGGTGTGAGGAGCTTGGGGAATGAAACCTGTTGGAATTGTGGGTCTGTTGGGCATTTGAGACGAAATTGTTTGAAGTTGGCTCGAGGTAGTCAGGGTTCTTTACCGCAGGGAGATGGTGTTGACCTTAATGTGTTAGCTGATGCTGCAGCGGTACGGCTGGAGAATGATGGTTCTGCGAGGAAGAGAGCTCGTCTGTTGAAGCTCCGGGGCTTTGAAGTGTTTACAGGTAACCTTGTTAAGTAACCTTTGCCCTAGTTATCTTAGTTGGGTTTCGGTTGGTATTTCCTTGCGTAGTGGGTATGGTCTCGTTGCTAGCATGTTTGGGGTAGTAGTTGGTGTTGTTTTGAAAACAACTTTAGTGTGAAGAGGGTATTAGTGGGTATTTTGTGGTTAATGGGTTATTGGAATGGTAGGGTTGGACAAGTTGGAAGTGAGATAGGAGGTTGTTCTTAGGCGGATCCTGAGGATGTTATTGGTGGGTGTGAACCGACATACATGCACAGTTAAAATCATTTGTTATATGCTATATTATATATGTTGGTACATGCATACATGCGACATGACATTAGAGGTTTTGCATACATGTACACAGGAATTGATAGGGCATATTGGTGACCATGCATACGTACGTTCACACTTGCTGATAGCTAATTGGGTCCGTTAGTGTTGGGATAGTGGTGCTGGGATAATGTTAGAAGTAATGGAGGGTATTAAGCGACCTGTCAGTAATAGTGAGTGCGATATAGCATGTTGGCAGAAGGAAAGTGTTTTAGCACTTAAAGCGTTTAGTGGTGTGGTGGTGAGGAGATTATCGGTTGAAATTAGAATCGGTCAGAGTGGTTGTGAATAGCTAGTAGAAGTGGTAGTTTCTTGGTGTTAAGTGATGTTGCAGGATGTGTTTCCAGAGTGCTGAGGTAACTTGGCATTGATGTTGTAATATAAGGGTTGTTTTGTAGGTGATGGTTCGTAGCAACCATCGAAGAGTTGAGAAGAGGTTGTGTTGTGGGTTGTAGAAAAGGGTTAGCCTGGGAGAATAGAAGTTTCGTAATCTAAATATGTATGTATAGAATGGGCGGTGTCCTGGTAAGGCTAGTGTTGTAGTCAAAGCTTGAAGTGGAAAGGCAATGTAAGTTCAAGGGCCATTGTTGGTTGGACGGGTTCTTGTGAGAAGTGGTTGGCTAGTTGTGTATAAGTAAATTCCTTCTGAAGTCAGCTGGTGGTGTGTGGAACGGCTGGCGGAGTCAAGGTTGGGGTTTTGTGACGTGATTTTAGGATGTTAGGTGAGTAGTCCTGGTGAGTCGTTATGGTGATGATAGCGGCGGATGTGAAGGAATGTCAGCATTACGTTGAGAAGTTTGAGTAAGCAATTGATGCTTAAGAATTCTTGCTTGATGTGGTAACCTTTGGAAGAGGTTGAGCAATTGTGAAAGGGGTTTTAGAAGCAGTGAAGGTTGTGGGTCACATGGTGGCTGAACTGGATTGGTTGGTGTCACCGTGTGTACGAGTTTTGGGAGTTATGAGTTAAGGTGTTGTATGCTGTAAAAGTTTGGAGGTTCTTCAGGTTGTTGTTGGGGCTATGTGCAGTCCGGAAGTGTGAAAGGTTAAGATGTGGTTAACATCTGAGTGTTCTGGAATTCGTGAACAGTATGTGGTGGTGTTGGGTTTGGTGGAGTTTTGTGTGGAAAGTGTTCAGTGGTGGTTAAGTCTCATGTGTTTCCTTGTGGGTTGATTTGAGAAGTTTGGTTGTGCTCTTTTCGCCGGTTGAAATTTCGAGGACGAAATTTCCTAAGAGGGGGAGAGTTGTAACACCCCAATTTTGGGCTTGGAAGTTTAGGGTCTGAACCGGACCGGTTTAAATTACGGTTCGAATATAAAAGGTGGTTTTTAGGGAAAGCCTAGTTCGGGATGCATTAAAAATATGGAAAAATATCTAAAAATCCTCTTTTATTATATATAAGAGAGTGGTGATATCAATTTTACAAAATGGGGTTTGGAAATATGACATTTCAAGTTAGTGACTAAAATGTAATTTTTGAAAAGTTCGTGACTGTTTTAAAAGGATTGAAACTTTGAATCTTTAAGGAGCTAATTTACCCAAGGGAGGATTTCTCTAGATTTTTCTAGATTTTTAAAGACTCATTTAATGTTTAATTAATAAAAAGAAAATAGGGAGAAAGATATTTTTAGTTTCATAACTAACTTTTACCAAAATTTTCCTATTTCATTTTCTCTCAAAATTTCCTCAGCCAAACACATTTCCACAGCAACTTTTCCTTTGATTTTCACACCTAAAGTTGAGATTTCAATTCCTAAATGATTCCTAATCATTTCTACACCAAATCCTCATCATTTGCTTATTGAATTTTCAAGAATTTTGGCTCTAAACAAGGAGAAATCCACATTTAGAGGTATGAACGTCCTTCTCCTCTAAATACTTAGTTCTTTACTGAAATTCCCAAGTCCTCAATCCTTAAATTAAGTTTTATTAAAGGTTTTAATGTTGTGATCTTGATTTTGGCTTAAAATGCAAGATTTGGATTTAATTTTGAAGAAATTCGTATTGGATGATTGGGCTCTGTTTTGAGATGTCTTTTTGATGTATTTTTTATGTCTAAATGATGTGTGATTGAGGTTTAATCAATGTAATCCCGAATAGGTTGATTTTCCTAAGTTTTTACTTGTGAAAATGGTGGTTTTGGGGTGATCTTTGTGTTTTGTTAATGCTGGAGGTATAAGGACGAGTTTGAGTTTATTTTGGATGTTAATTGATGTTTAATAATGGTTAGAAGAGATGGATCTTGGCTGAGTTAAGTCTTGGAAGTGTTTGGAGGTGATTTCGGTTGTGTTTGGTAGCCGAAATGTTGGATTTGCAAAGAGCAGCGAGTTTAGGTGTGTTGCTGGTGTTTTTAATGCATGATGATGCATTAATCCTCTGTTGTTATGTGCTTGAAACAGGGGAGAATGATCCGTGAGCAATAGAGGTGGCGTTGAAGGTTTCGGGTGCTTGGAAGGCTTGTTGGCTAGCCTAGTTTTGTGTATCGGTGAGTGAAGTTGGGGTTTTCAGCTTTAAAACCAATGTTTGAAGGTTTTGGGGAGCTTAGTTTAAGTCTAAACAACTTAGCTAAGCTCAAGAGTAAGTAAATGGAATTTCTCTCTTGGTTTGTGTTATGAATTGGTTTTTAAAGCACTTGTTATTGTTGGATGCAATGCATGTGATTTGCATGTTTAAATTCTGTTTTGAAAGCATATTTTAAGCATGGTTTAATGCTGGTTTCGAAAGTCATGTGTGAAGGATGCTCAAGGTAAGAGATCCTTGGTTTTGTACATTGGAATTGTGGAATTGATGCATATTGTTGCATGTTGTTTAATGGCTTGTTTAATGCTTCAAAACAGTGAAGTGATGATGGTAATTGGTGGTTTTGGCATTTTGGTTATGCTTGTAAAAACAATGGATTAATGTGGTAAAATGGTTATATTGGCAAGTGATGTAAGTGGTTCTTGGTTACTTTAATCGGATATAGTTAGCCGGCTATAGGATTGGGTGCACCGTGAATTGAGTCGCCTTGGATGTCGAGGGGGTTGCAATTGTACCGTAAACTCCATCCAAGAATCCTAGTGATTGAGGAAATTGGTGTCACCACGATTAAGGATGGCTCTCGTGGGTGGGCTTGGTTAAGTGCCACCATGATGGAGGATGGCTCTCGTGGGTGAACCTTGTTAAAAGTCACCACGATGGAGGGTGGCTCTCGTGGGTGGACTTTGTTAAGCGTCACAACGGTGGAGGGTTGCTCCCGTGTGTGAGCTTGGTTAAGGTGATTACAATGGTTGTGGTAGCTTCCATGTGTAAGCCTTGTGATGTGTCCCGGCTCTCACTAGTTTATTATACAACTTCCGATGAGTGATGTTGAGGGGTTGTGATTGTACCGTTAAACTCCATCACGGGTGTTGAGGGGTTGTGATTGTACCGGTAAACTCCACCTTGTGTTGTTCGGAAGTGTGTATGGAGCGTGTGGGACAACGCTTGTATTCCGCGTATCCGATTGTGTCTTGTGTTATGATGGTTTGTGAATTATCACTTGGAAGCCAATATAATGTTCTTGAATGTAATGAAGCATGAGATGCTTGAAATGATGCATGGTTGCATGGGAAGTGTGTGATGTTCTAAGAATGCATGTATAACTTTTTAACTTGTACAAGTGTTTATCTTATATTAAGAATGGTGCATATGTGCATGGGAATCTCTTTACTGCATTGAAGTCTTGCGAAGGCTTGTTTTAAAAGGCATGTAATGCAAATGTTGATTTTGTGGTTCATGTATTGCATTTGTTTAATGCATGAGATAGATTGAAGGAGTAAGTGGTTTTTAAAGGTTTCTTGCTTTGAGATGATTTTCAAGAATGAGAAAAGTATAATGAGAAGTGGAAGTGTTTTCCAAGGAATTTGTATTTAACTTTGCATATGATGTTCATGCATGGAAAGGTTAAATTGATGGTTTTGCAAGGGTGTGCTTTGAAGTGAGTTACTTAGCTTTTCTAAGCTAAGGGTTGGTTTTCATGTTTGAGCAATGCATGATTTAAAGCATGTTGTTTAAAAAGGGGTTTTCAAACACTGCTTTGGTTTATCGAAATGTGTTTACTTTTTAAAGAGGTTTTATGACTCGCTGCATTGATGGTGTTTTGGTTTTGAGCATTCCTCACTAAGTATTATGTGCTTACGCTCCTTTTTGTCCATCAATGCAGATATTTGAAGTTGGGACAACAAGAAGCAAGGGATTCAAGGAGAGCTCCACTTGAGATGTATGTCTCGGTAAATAGCTATAGATAATAAAGGCAATGGGGGGGAGAGTCTTTTATGTTGATGTTTAATGAGATTGTGTATGTTGGACAAGTTTGGTTTATGATTTGAACTACGTGGTTTAACGCTTGCAACGTTTGAATCTTCTTATTCATAAGTCGTTATTGTATGCTTCTTGTTTTAGAAGCATGTTTAAGTGTTGGATGTGTGGAAGGAGTTGGTGCACCTAGGAGTTGTTTTGTATCTAGATTTTAATGCAATTTGGTAGTTATGATGCTTGGCATGTTGTTGCTTTATTGAGGATTGATTTGGAGCATGTTCGATGGGGTTTAGATGTGTTAAAACATGCCTATCTGCTGTTTCTGGGCAGGGTGTTTCGAAACACCCTTGCCTGTTTCGAAACAGGTGCTTGATTTGGCCTGGGTGTTTCGAAACGGGTAGAGGTGTTTCAAAACACTTTGGCTACTGCCAAGCCCCGTTTCTGAACGGGCTAACCCCGTTTCAAAACACTTGACCGTTGGGCACTGATTTGAATGGTTTTGAGGTTTGCAAGCTTTACGTTTTAGTCCTGATTTTTGTTTATGCAATTGATTGAGTTTGAGATGTCCGTTTGAGATGAAATTTGACAGAGAAGCATGAAACATGACTAATTTCATAATGGTAACTTAAAAATTGGTAAAGTCATCTTAATTTTCAGAATTTACAAATTGGTCCCTAAATTCGTATTTTGTGCAATTGGGTCCCTTATTGTTTTCCGATTGCTGTGATAATTGAGTATGCTTATCTCAATAGTATGCCTAGGTTTAATGTGCATCTAGACAAGTTTAAAAAGAAAAAAAAAGGTCGTTAATCAAGGTTGACTTTCGGGTTGACTTTTGTTTTCCCCGTGTAATCTTCGTAGTCCGGGTCAACCATCTAGGCCGGGCTAAGGGGGTTACAATAACACAATTATATTGATGCTAATAAAAAATGGGTAAACTACATAAATGGCCACCATACTATTAGAAAAGTCGCGATTTGACCACCTTACTTTTTTTCGAAGCAATTAAACCACCATACTATTAAATTTGATGCAATTTGATCACTAGCCGTTAGAGGTTAACAGAAGGGTGACGTGGCAGTTAAAAAAATTAAGGGTATAATTACACATTTAGTCCTCGTTACTTATACACTCTATTAATTTAATCCTAATTTTAATTTAATAAAATAAATTAATTATATTTAATTATTTGGTGACACGTGTCACCACCTTATTGGAGGACTTTAATTATTTTTATTTAATAAAATAAAAATCAAAGACAAAGAGATGCCATTGAGGAGACTCAAACCTAGGTCTTTGGAGAGTAAGTGAGGCTTGCTCACCACTGGGCCAAGCATGTTTTTGAGATATATGATACAACCATTAATATATGACTTATATGGTTGCTCATCTCATACTCGAAACTCCATCGTCTCCATGGAAAAAATCAGTTTTCATCTCAGTTGGTAAGGGGTTGCCTCCAGTTTCTTCGTCCAAGTCAATCATGTTGATTGGCCTTGCTTTCAAGAGAAAATGGCAAAACGAGCGTAAAGCTAAATGAAAACCTTATGATAAGCCCAACATCGTGATCGATGCCAATGTTCAGGTATGCTGGGAGAAATTCGCAAAGTACTTTAAAGTGGAGTTGAAAGAAGTGAAACTTAGAGAAGGCTACTATGTTATGGACCCTGTTAAACCAGTGGAAATGGTCGATGAAAACACCATCTGTGTAGCTGCAATCTTGGGTTCCACTCTCAATGGTGAATTTGAAGATGTCAAGCTCCTAAACGATCTCTTAACCGAAAAAAACAAAGAAACTGGGTAAACATCTCTATTTTTTTTGCCAACAACAAGATAAACTTCATTATGATCTGAATATTTTTATTGTGATTTGGTTTATTTTTTTGCAGATGGGATACCCCGATTCATGTGGATGCAACTAGTGGTGGATTTATTGCACCATTTTTTGTACCCAAAACAAGAATGGGACTTTAGGCTTCCCTTTGTGAAGAGTATTAATGTGAGTGGGCATAAGTATGGTCTTGTTTATGCTGGTATTGGTTAGGTTATCTGGAGAAGCAAGGAAGATTTGCCTGAAGAACTCATCTTTCATATTAACTATCTTTGAGTTGATATGAAGGAAACCGGGGGCAACCCCTTACCAACTGAGTTGGAAGTTGATGTTTCACATTCTGCAATGGAGCCCATGGAGACAATGGAATTGTGAGTAGGGGATGAACACCAATACAAGTCATATATTAATGGTTGTATCACATATCACAAAAACATGTTTGGCCCAGTGGTAAGCAAGCCTCACTTACTCTCCAAAGACTCTGGTTCGAGTGTCCACAATGGCGGAGTCTTTGATTTTTCTCTCCCCCAATCAGGTGACACGTGTCACCAAATAATTACATATAATTAATTTATTTTATTAAATTAAAATTAGGATTAAATTAATAGAGTGTATAAGTAACGAGGACCAAATGTATAATTATACCCTTAATTTTTTAACTGCCACATCATCCTTCCGTTAACCTCTAACGACTGGTGGTCAAATTGCATCTAATTTAATAGTATGATGGTTTAATTGCTTCGAAAAAAGTAAGGTGGTCAAATCGCGACTTTTCTTATAGTATGGTAGTCATTTATATAGTTTACCCTAAAAATATTTGAATAAACTATCTATGTGGTAACCCATTTATTTTTGTATTTTTATTTTAGTCAGCCAACAGGATTTTTTGATAAAATAATATCTAATATTATATATGTTTCTATTTTAGTATTTCAAGATTAAAAATTAATGACAAAACTAACGTGACATTTAAAAGAAATTTATTTTCTCTCTACTGATAACGTAAGGTAAGATGAAATAAATGGGTACTATTTTACTAAAAAAACAATTGAATGATTAAAACAGATACACAAAATAAATAGGATATTAAATAAAAAGTTGACCAAAAAATATTAATTAATTTGAGTCGGTTGGATATAAATTATTGTACGACAAACAATGTAAGATGAAATAGTCATTACTGTTTACTGACACAATTTTTAAGTGTTAAAAAGATTATCTGACTTAGATAAAGATTGTGAGTGATGGTATAATAGACATACACTAAAATAAATACTTTCAGAAAATGATTGTGTCCATGTTTGATTGTAAGGGGATAGTTGATAGTGGATTACATTAGCTGATAGTTGATAGTTAATTGTATTAGTTGATTTGATTATCAGATTGTATTAGTTAATTATGTAAAAGTGTTTGACAAAATTAACTGATATCTTATAGTTGTTTGATTATTTAAACAAGCAAAATGACATATAAGGACATGATTATATTCGATACTTGTTAGAATAGTTTATTAGTTATCAATATTTTGTATATTAATTAGATTATGAAAAATATTTTTTAATATAACATTACTAAGCATATTTGAAGGTTTTATATATTAATTTATTATTTATAAATTATTTTTAATACAATTTAATTAATTATTAAATTTAAATGTAAATATAATTGTGTGAGAATAAAAAGAAAAAACAAAATATATTAGTTTACAAATGTCACACTTTCTTGTAAAATTTCTTACAATTTTAGAGTTCATTTACCAAGTCAATTAGACCATTCAATATTTAGTGACCAAACTATGTACATTGCAGACTTCAATTAGATACATGTTAACTAACCTAACTAACATCGTATCGAAACACCCTTAAGCCGTTTCGATACGGTTGCACGATGGTCAACCCAGGTTGACTTGATTTTCAGACTGTATCGACACAAGTGAGACCAGTATCAATACGAGTTGACTTCACTAACTTTGACTTGACTATGGTTTGACTCGTTTCGATACAGGATAGACCCATATCGGTACAAGGGTTCATAGAGGCAAAACGTTTCGATACGACCATCAACCCGTACCAAAATAGGAGATCTAAGAGGCAAAATGTTTCAATACGGTTATCAAATTCGTACATAAAAGCTCTATTACATGGTCAAAATATGTTTTACCGCATCGATACGGGCCTTAACAAAACTTCACATGCAACAAAACTTCACATGCAACTTTTCAATGACTCAAACTACCAGCATGCCAAATTTCATGTTCATACGAATACGATTACCCAGTTTTAACCTTTAGGATCATATCCTGCAATTTTAGCTACTTTAAACTTCAACAAAAAGACTATTTTGAGCTATAGTCCTTAACATGATACAAGCATAACACATACATAACAAAATGGGCTCAAATGACTAGTTCAACTACTTTGCCACCTTCCTTGGAGTTCATAGGATCAAAATACATTACCTAAGGCTTGTAGTGACTTATCATGCCTGGCCAATCCGATCTTCACACAAACGGCCTCTCAACCTGAAAATGCATGATATGAAACATGTTAGGCATGCATTGCCTAGTGAGGTAGTAAAATATAATGCAAAAACTTAACAATTGATGCATATACATGACCCCATGCTTATTTAACATTAATGTCATGCTTTAATATTCAATGCTAAACATATATGATTTCTTGTTTATCCCTTGGATTGAATCATGGTAGTGGATACGCGAATTCCTACACCTCGCCAAATCATGTATGGTCCATATCCTCTGCCTCGCCAAATGACCAATATCAATACACATCCCTCCGCCTCGCGAATCAATGTAGGTCGTAGCCCTAGGACCGTAGTCCACCCGTACTCTGAGCTCATGAATTCTATGGCATGCCAATTGTATCCATCATATATTCACATGCAAGGTTCTTTATCAATAGCTATATTCAATGATTCATATACTTGTTAATTCAAAAATCATATCCATAATCTCATAATTCCTATTCATAGTTCTCATGCTTACTTAATGATAAACCAATGCTTGTTCAATGATCAATAATAATAATCTTGCCTTAAACCCTAACCTATGTCTAGGCTATAGTTCACATTCCGCTTGTTTTCAATAATAATAAACTTGACGTGTTAGTTTAGGGTTCAGATCCCGTATGTCACCTTTATGCATGGTGCGAGCAGTTAAAATATAGTGTTATGATCTTGTTCATTTTAATTACGGATTTACCTTCAGACGATTCGAATTAATCTAAATATCCGAGGAATATCCAATAAGCTAGGATATTTCAACCCGAATACGCGAATTAATAAGTATCTATTTTTTATAGTTAATATTAATTATCATGCAAATTTAAACATTAAGAGTCACATAGATGACAATTAAAATGCATGTCACAAAATGCAAATTCAAATGACATTTAAACAACTAGGCATGCCACATAAAAAGAACATGTTACATATATAACAAAGCTACATTATATGCATAAAATTAAATGAGCTAGACATAAAAACATATGACTACATATTAATAAATAAATACACATGCCACTTAACAAATATTAACAAAAATGCAAAAAAACATATATTCGATATAAATTGAAAAGGCCAAAAAATGAATAACAAAACATATATTCGATATAAATAGGTAACATGCACGAATAAAAAAACAACATAATAAAATGCAAATAATAAAAAAAGCGAATTGGCAGGGATCAAAACTATAATAAAACTGTTTAAAAAAACTGGTTGAAATGCCAAATAGGACTCGATTTAAAAGATACGGAAACCTAAAGGGACTAAAAGGGTAAATATCCCATTCGGAAACCAATTGAAACCAAATTTGGGACGAGATTGAAAAGATTTGAAAAACAACGTGGACTGCGAGAAGGGTTTTGAAAAGCGAAAGCCTTGCCCACGTAAATATGCCGACACGGAGGGGTTTAGGACAAAAATAAACCTATTTTAAAAGATAAAACCACTATAAAATCAAGTTTTAAACAAAAATCAGCCCTTTTATCTCCCGTTAACCCTAAAACACATCGAACGGTTCTCCTATCCTCTCTGCTTTCCCGGTGCCGTCAGGGTTCCGGTCGCCGTTGCCGGCACCGTAACCCTAAAAAACCTTTTTCTCTTTTTTAAACCTTTCAAAACCAAAAAAAACCTCTGTTTACAAGATCAAAAACCCCCCACAAACCTTTCTGTTTTTTGTTTTTTTTTCAAAATACCGAACTCAAAAAACTTTAACCCTTTTATCGATGTTTGCCTCTTACCGACTCACCGTGTGTGGTCTTAGAAGGGACCGGATTGCTTGTCACCGGTGAGATAGGCAACAAAAGGGAGGAAGAAGAAGAGACACGAAGGTAAATGAAAACCCTAACTCGTTTTTGTTTTTTTATTTTATTTTAAGATTCAAAACGAAAAAAACAAAGATGATATACCTCTGGTAAAATTCTTTCTGCTTGTATTGATTGAAGCTTACGATTACAAAAACTCTATCCGAAAAAACCTTCTCATTACATTGTGATTTCGGATTTTTATAGCCTTTGAAATTCGGAATTTTCGGGTTACATAAATTAAAAAAAACCCATTGGTTCTACTGATTTTTGTTTGTTCTCATCTCTGCATTTGCGGTTTGTTGACTCTGATTTTCTGAATTTCTGTTGCATTTTTGGCTCCATGCATCTTCTGACGTTTGTTTGTTTTTGGTGTGCATGTGACGGCTGAGGAGGGGACCAGAGAGGCTCAGCTTGACGGATCGACATCGTGGAGCGATCCTGACCGTTGAGGAAACTGGTGAGGTTCGTGTGGACTAAACGTGCGCGTCTGAAGACTGGAACGTCGCACGTAGATCACACGCGCCTGGAGGACTCGTTCCTTCCCATCTAATCTGTCCTTGATCCAATGGTGGAGATTGTGCGGCGCTAGGACAAGAAAAATGGGATCTAGGGCTTCTCGTATCAGGGGCCATTTGGACCGTTCGATCAGATGCCCTTGATCCGACAGTCCAGATGCAGCTGCGCAATAACATAAGAGAGGCATTAGGGTTCTAATGTAATTAGGGCTTGGGCCAAACGAGCCTTACTTGTAAATGGACCTTATTATTAAATAAACTTGGGCTTTGTTCTTATTAATATATATTGGACTTATATATGTTAGTTTTTTTTTTTGTTTTCAAATTTTCAGATCTAATAATAATAATAATAATAATAATAATAATAATAATAATAATAATAATAATAATAATAATAATAATAATAATAATATATGGGATAGTAACCGTAGGTAGTGGTGATAGATAATAATAATAGATGGAATAATAGTAGATAATAGTAAAGTATATGGTAATAACACAATGGATAATAATGTATGATAGTAATTATGATAATATTGGTGGATAATATGCAACATGAATAATAATGTAATAGATAATACTAGTATACGATGATAGTATAAATAATAGCAAACAATGATAATAGATGCTCTAATAGTAATAATATATATACATATTGTTTTTTCTTTTTTCTTTTTCTTTTTTATTTATTAATTATTCGATATACGTCTTAACAAAGCCCATTAAAGATTAAAAATAAAATGGGGGTGACACCCCGAAAAAATAGGTGATTATAGTTGGCCCCATTTACTTATACTTGTGGAACAAGAATTAAGCAAAGCCCATAAGCACCAATTTTGTCCGACTTCCCTGTTTGGATTCCGAGACACCATGCACTTGAACTACTGGCAGTTCGGAAGTTGTTACGGGAAAATATAACGGTCGCGGAGGCTTGAAGCTGTTCTTTCTCTTTTAAACACTCTTCGATCTTTCGAGGCTCGAATAAAAACTCCACTCTCAAAATGCCCGAACGAATAGGTGGATACCATTCTCCAAAAGCCCGAACGGATAGGCGGGTTCCATTCTCCAAAAGCCCGAACGGATAGGCGGGTTCCATTCTCCAAAAGCCCGAACGGATAGGCGAGTTCCATTCTCCAAAATTCCGAATAGATAGGCGGGTTCCATTCTCCAAAAACCCGAATAGATAGGCGAGTTCCATTCTCCAAAAGCCCGAACGGATAGACGGGTTCCATTCTCCAAAAGCTCGAATAGATACGTGGGTTCCTTTCTCCAAAAGCCCGAACGGATAGGCGGGTCCCATTCTCGAAAAGCCCGAACGGATAGGCAGGTTCTATTCTCCAAAAGCCCGAACAGATAGGCGGGTTCCATCCTCCAAAAGTCCAAACGGATAGGCGGGTTCTATTCCCCAAAAGCCCTAATAGATAGGCGAGTTCCTTTCTCCAAAAGCCCGAACAGATAGGCGGGTTCCATTCTCCAAAAGCCCGAACAGATAGGCATGTTCCATTCTCCAAATGCCCGAATGGATAGGCGGGTTCCATTCTTCAAAAGCCGGAACGGATAGGCGGGTTCCATTCTCAAAAAGCCCGAACATATAGGCGGGTTCCATTCTCCAAAAGCCCGAACGGATAGGCGGGTTCCATTCTCCAAACGTCAGAACGGATAGGCGGGTTATATTCTCCTCATGCTCGAACGGATAGGCGGGTTCCATTCTCTAATAACCCGAACGCATAGGTGGGTTCCCTTCTACTAGGAAAAGCTTTAATATATCTGTCAAAAAATAGGGAAAATGATATGATGATGTGAGTTAGCATGCTCTTAATCCTAGGTATGCTTAACTACAAATGATGCATGAATTATGACATCAAAATTGCTCAGACGCTTCCACTCTCCGAATTGGTCGATCTTGACCTTTTTATTTTTCTTCTTAGTCTCTTTTGGCTTTCTCATCTCTTCCAAATCTCAATCTTTGGGTCTCTCCCCGAAAGACGACTGTTGATTTCCACTGGTCAGAAAAGACACAACACTTCTCGTAGTGGTCGTTCTCAAAACATTGCCCCTTATTCAAACCAGGTCCTCAACTTCTCTTCGCCTTTACTCAACGCGACGACTTTTCTCTTCTCTCAACAATAGGGGAAGAACATGCTCCCATGCCCTTGAACTTTTATCCTAAGTTCATCAAGGTCCATTTTTCATCTTCTGAAGCAATCGAAGTATTTTGACAAGAATTCGCTTCGAGTCCCAGAACTGTAGTTTGTAGAAACTTACTACTATCCTCACCATGGCCACTGGTGAGCTACCATTTGCATTCATGGCATTGCATTCTAATACTTTATCCCCGAAACAATGGGAAATTAATTTGTGTTCACAAAAGATTTAGATTGCATCTTCTAATTTCAAAATGAGATTCGTTTTCAAAAACTAGACTTTATTTTCAAATTATGGATACATCAAGCCATATTAAATACCCCGAATATCAAGTGCACGAACGACACTATTATGGCTTACCAAGGATTGCCTCAAGCATCATGTGTCTAGGAGACATCGAAAACTAAGCTGATGTCTAAAAATGTGACATACTCTCCGAGCTATTTCAGCTTTTTAATCAATTAGACTTACCTTCTATAGGCATTGCCTTTATCATTACCACTTCATCTCAATTCTTTATGATTTTGAGGAAGTGAACTCATCACATTCCTTTGGCTCGAAATAAATGATGGAGCAAACAACAAAACCTCGAGCTACTCGGCATTGTCATGATTTGAAAATATTACCATCACTCATGTAGCTAAAGTGAATGGCGCATAACAAACTTATTGGTCTTTTGCTACAGCAAAGTGCCCCAAAAATTCCACACTCGTATTCATAGATGCCTATTACCAGGCTTCGAACATTGGAGTGCTTTTGTTACGCTTTTATTATTCTCTCTTTCGTCTCTTCTTTTTCTTTTTCTCTCTCTTTTTCTTCTTTTTCTCTTTCTCTCTTTCCTTTTTTCTCTTTTTCCCTTTCCTTTTTCTCTTTCTTTTTTTTTTCTCATTTTTAGCGCGAAAAATTTCTGGTTATTCTCTTGAAGGCCCTAATTTTATGTGTGCTTAATGGATGACCAAATTAACTTGGAGTGTATGCCATATATTCATCATCTTCAAAGCTTTCGATTTCCACTAGACAAAGGCGGCTCGAAGTCAATATTTGAGGTCAAGGTCAATGTCCCTTGTGCAATTGATATACGGGGACTCAATAGACAAATATATATACACAAAATGAAAAGGCAACAAAAACACAATGCATCCTTTCATTGAATATTTAAAAAAACAATCTTAGGCCCTTACCAAAAGGTCTTTGCTACTTTCGGGTAAATGGTAGCAAAGTTGATTCCATACATTACTTCAGGAAAAAGTTTAAAATGCAATGAAATGAAAACAAACAAACTTGGATGCATAAAACTCTTGACTACTGCTAGGCTGGCCATCCATCCCACCCCTTAAGCTTCTTCGAGGAACTCAACCTCCTTATTGTCCATCAATTCTTGAACAAACTACTTAAATTCTGGACGAATCTGAATCTCGTGCCCCACAGTCTGATGGTACTCACAAAAGGATTCATGGCCATCATATGCCCCATTTTGACCCTTCTTAAGTCGGCTTCTAACTTAGCAAAACTCTCCTTCATTTACTTCCTTTGATGGCGAGTAAAGTGTGGACGCAAAATCTTCGATAGTCACGAATACTGCCATGACCCCGAGCAATTAATCTCATGACTTAACGATGTAATGCATGAAATGTGTATGCATAACTAAAACAAACGATTGAAGGCAGCAAATTAAAAAACACAAAATCGAATGCAAGGAAATGTTGATTCGACGAACATCCTCATTAAACAACTTTCCATAACGGAGATCAAGCCTTGTTACAACGAGGCAAGAAAATAAACTCATAGGGTACGATTTTCTAATAATTTTTTCTCGTCCCCTCTTTCTAAATTAACGCGCTCCGAGAGCTTCGTTGCTATGGACTCTTTTCTCCCATTGTGAAAGTTTTCAACTTTAGATTGTTCTCGAATCAACACTTTGTATGAAAATGCGATGAATATGCAAAAAATAAGCAAAAGAAGACAAGAAGGCAACTGGGTCAGTATCAACAATAATGAATACTTGAATACAATAAGCGAAAGGAAACACATCAAAGCAGATTAGAATGCAAGACCTAATAGCATGAATTCTAATTCTACAGTTATTCGCATGGCTCTAATTGGGGTGGGCTTCTTAGATTCTCACACATGTGGTTCGGTTCTAACAAGGGTACCCGAACCTATCTCATCACCTACTAAGGTAACAAGAACCCCAATTCTGGCCCATTACAAGCTTGCGAATTGGTTTCGGTTCGAGGGAAAGCACGACCTAGTGACGTGGAGGGCTGCTCACATGTCAAAGGCGCGGATTCCGGAAGTGATTACCGACCCGTGGAGGGAGACTCACGTGGGCATGGACGTTTCACTCCCACTTAAGGGAAGAAGCTCGGGTATAGAACTTAATGCTCATAATGCAACACATGCCGATGTTTCCTTTAAAATTAAATGAAAAATTAATTCAAGACCACCAATTATCGAAGCTCGTGTAATTAAAGTCTTATTTTCAAGGAAGAACCACCTCTCTAAAGTCAAATTAAATTTCAGAAATTTCTATTAATTTAAAAGCAACAAGTGTTTTTCGGCTTAACTCTCTTTTGTTTAAAAAACAAAATTTGTCCCCAGCGGAGTCGCCACGCTGTGATAAGGTTTTTATTCGAGTCCCCATTTTTTTGAAAACATTTAATTAAAAGGGGATTTAAAAAAAAATAATTCGAGCTTAAAAAATCTTAATAAATCTTCTCTCGGTTGGAGTCGCCACCGGCCACTGAGGTAGGTCGGACACTGTAAAAACAAAACCAGAGATTCGTTTGAAAGGGTTCGGGAGTTGCTTACGTGTGGGGAAGGGTTAGCACCCCCATCGCGCCCGAAAATCGGTACCAAAACAATTGTTGCTTTAATTTGATGGAAATTATTCGAAATTTAAAACGACTTTAATTAGGGGTTCTTAATTGAAAATTGGACTTTAATTTTGCGAGCTTTTTCAAATTAGTGGTTTCGAATTAATTCGTCGTTTAATTATAAAGGATGACGGTACACCCGATCAAAGACTAAACCGACATCATATAAAACTGACTGTCGTGTTAGTTTAGGGTTCGGATCTCGTACGTCACCTTTAATTACGGATTTACCTTCAGACGATTCGAATTAATCCGAATATCCGAGGAATATCCAATAAGCTAGGGTATTTCGACCCGAATACGCGAATTAATAAGTATTTCCTTTTTATAGTTAATATTAATTATCATGCAAATTTAAACATTAAGAGTCACATGGATGACAATTAAAATGCATGTTACAAAATGCAAATTCAAATGACACTTAAACAACTAGGCATGCCACATATAAAGAACATGTTACATATATGACAAAGCTACATTATATGCATAAAATTAAATGAGCTAGACATAAAAACATATGACTACATATTAATAAATAAATACACATGCCACTTAACAAATATGAACAAAAATGCAAAAAAAAAACATATATTCGATATAAATAAATACATTCTATGGGGTGGTGTGTCGGCCGCGATAGTTTGGCGGTTTGGGAGTGGTAGACTTGAATAAGAGAAATTTGGCTCTCTTGGCAAAATGGTTGTGGCGATTTACGTTGGATGATGGATCGTTGTGGAAGGATATTCTGATTGCGAAATATGGGGCAGATGTATTACATAGGAGGATGACGTTAGGCCAAAAGCGAGCTATGTCGACTGTATGGCGGCAAATTGTGGAGATACAACGTGATGTTAGTATAAATCGATTTATGGGGCTGCCTAATTTCTTATGGTTGATTGGAAATGGGAAGAAGGTTCTTTTTTGGCGCGATAGATGGTGTTTGGAGGTACCGTTATGTGAGGTATTTCCACGCCTATATCGGATTGCGATGAATAAATGGGCGTTGGTTTATGATTACTCACATGACCACTCACTGGGGCATGCGAATTGGGATGGATTTTTTTCACGACAGTTGCGCGCGTTTGAGGCGGCACAACTGTGTGAGTTGCGAAGTGTGGTGGGAGCGCTGCAACTTGTTGAGGAGGTGGTGGACAAATGGGTTTGGAAACACACCCCGACTGGAACGTTCTCGGTGCCAAAGTTGTCAAGCTTAATGGCGACTTTTGGTTTGGAAGGGGAAGCCGAATGGGATAGTGTAGGAATTTGGTTGTTGTTAACGCCGTTGAAGGTACAGTGCTTTGTGTGGTTTGTACTCCTTGAACGATTACCCACTTTATACTTGTTGCGGGACCGTGGGATGCAATTAGAGGTGCGTGATTTCTCTTGTCGATGGTGTGGGGAGGGGGAGGATGAGGCGAATCATATTTTGTTTCAATGCCCGTGGATGTGGCATGTGTGGTCATTGTTTTTTGCTTGGTGGAAGGTGGAGGTGGTTCGGCCGGCGTCGGTAGTGGAATTTGTGCATATGGTCCTTGATGGTTTTTTTCGAGGGATGGTTAGACAATGGTTGATGTCGAGCTGTGCAGCGGCATTGTGGTCGATGTGGCTCGCACGCAACGACTTGTTGTTCAATGGTAAGAGGGTTTCGCTGTCGGATTTATTCTTTACAATTAAATTGCGAGCATTCTCTTGGGTGAATGTGCTGGACCACAATGCGATGCTTGTGGAATCGGTGTGGTGGGATTGTCCTTGGTGGTGTGAGATTAGGGGACATGTCAACGGCCCTCGGGTGGGAGTGATATGGGTTCCGCCATTGGTTAATATGGTCAAGCTTAATGTCGATGGTTCGGCTAGAGGAAAACCGGGACTAGCGGGCTGTGGTGGGGTTTTACGCGATGCAGTGGGTAAGGTGTTGGCGATGTTCGCAGATCCTTTGGGGATACTTGATTCGAACGAGGCTGAACTTCATGCGATATGCTATGCTCTTGAGGCATTTGGTGGATCGCAATTGCGTGCATGGTCTTGCGTAATTGAATCTGATTCTTTAGTAGCTCTTTCTTGGGTTTTAAATATTGAGAATAGACCATGGAAATATAATTGGCTGTTTCGTAGGATTGATAGTGCATGTCGTGAGTTGCGTTGCACGTTTCAACATGCGAATCGTGAAGCTAATGGTATTGCGGATAGGCTAGCTAAGGGGGGTGTCGATTGGCGGGATTGGTTGCGTTTGGGATTCTAGTCGACTGCCGGGGGGGCAGTACGTGTGGACCGGCACTTGTGCAGGGGGGTCGACTGTAAGGCTCCTGCGCCTGGGAGTGGGGGCGGTGCAGCCGGTGGGGGTGCGTGTGAGTGAAGCAGGGTGCGGGGGCTGTAATCGAGAGGGTAGGTGTGTTGTTTGATTTTTCTTTTATTTTCGAGGGAGGGGTGAACATTACCTGTTTTCGAGTTTGGTTCCGTGTTCAACTTGGGTACTCTTTTCCTCCATTTAGGCGTAGGGAGGTTTTTAATGAGGTCCGAGTTTGGACATTTTTGTATGATTTTTTCTTCAATAAAATCATACGATTGAGCAAAAAAATTGAAAAGGCCAAAACATGAATAACAAAATATATATTCGATATAAATAGTTAACATGCACGAATAAAAAAACAACATAATAAAATGCTAATAATAAAAAGAGCGAACTGGCAGGGATCGAAACTGTAATAAAACCGTTTAAAAAAACTAATTGAAATGCCAAATAGGACTCGATTTAAAAGATACGGAAACCTACAGGGAATAAAAGGGTAAATATCCCATTCGGAAACCGATTGAAACCAAATTTGGGACGAGATTGAAAAGATTTAAAAAACAACGTGGACTGCGAAAAGGGTTTTGAAAAGCGGAAGCCTTGCCCGCGTAAATATGCCGACGCAGAGGGGTTTAGGACAAAAATAAACATATTTTAAAAGATAAAACCACTATAAAACCAGGTTTTAAACAAAAATCAGCCCTTTTATCCCCCGTTAACCCTAAAACACACCGAACGGTTCTCCTATCCTCTCTACTTTCCTGACGCCGTCAAGGTTCCGGTCACCGTTGCCGGCGCCGTAACCCTAAAAAACCTTTTTCTCTTTTTTTAAACCTTTCGAAACCAAAAAACCTCTGTTTACAAGATCAAAAACCCCCCACAAACCTTTCTGTTTTTTGTTTTTTTCAAAACACCGAACTTAAAAAACTTTAACCCTTTTATCGATGTTTGCCTCTCACCGTGTGTGGTCTTAGAAGGTACCAGATTGCTTGTCATCGGTGAGATAGGCAACAGAAGGGAGGAAGAAGAAGAGACATGAAGGTAAATGAAAACCCTAACTCGTTTCTGTTTTTTTTTTATTTTATTTTAAGATTCGAAACGAAAAAGAACAAAGACGATATACCTCTGGTAAAATTCTTTCAGCTTGTATTGATTGAAGCTTACGATTACAAAAACTCTCTCCGAAAAATCTTCTCATTACATTGCGATTTCGGATTTTTATAGCCTCTGAAATTTCGAATTTTCGGGTTATATAAATTAAAATAAAAACCCTATTGGTTCTGCTGATTTGTGTTTGTTTTCATCTCTGCATTTGCGGTTTGTTGCTTCTGATTTTCTGTTGAATTTTTTGGATCCATGCATCTTCTGACGTTCGTTTATTTTTGGTATGCATGTGACGGCTGAGGAGGGGACCAGAGAGGCACAGCTTGACGGATCGCCGTCGTGGAGCGATCATGACCGTGGAGGACACTGGTGGGGTTCGTGTGGACTAAACGTGCGCGTCTGGAGACTGAAACGTCGCGCGTAGATCACACGCGGCTGGAGAACTTGTTCCTGGCCATCTGATCTGTCCTTGATCCAATGGTGGAGATTGTGCGGCGCTAGGGCAAGACAAATGAGATCTAGGGCTTCTCGTATCAGGGGCCATCTGGACCGTTCGATCAGATGCCCTTGATCCGACGGTCCAGATGCGACTGCGCAATAACATAAGAGAGGCATTAGGGTTCTAATGTAATTAGGGCTTGGGCCAAACGAGCCTTACTAGTAAATGGACCTTATTATTAAATAAACTTGGGCTTTGTTCTTATTAATATATATTGAACTTATATATGTTAGTTTTTTTTTTGGTTTTCACATTTTCAGATCTAATAATAATAATAATAATAATAATAATAATAATAATAATAATAAAAAGATAATAATAATAATATATGGGATAATAACCGTAGGTAGTGGTGATAGATAATAATAATAGATCGAATAATAGTAGATAATAATAAAGTATATGGTAATAACACAATGGATAATAATGTATGATAGTAATTATGATAATATGGGTGGATAATATGCAACATGAATAATAATGTAATAGATACTACTAGTATACGATTATAGTATAAATAATAGTAAATAGTGATAATAGATGCTCTAATAGTAATAATATATATACATATTGTTTTTTCTTTTTTCTTTTTCTTTTTTATTTATTAATTATTTGATATACGTCTTAACAAAGCCAATTAAAGATTAAAAATTAAATGGGGTGACACCCCGAAAAAATAGGTGATTACAGCTGGCCCCATTTGCTTATACTTGTGGAACAAGAATAAAGCAAAAGCCATAAGCACCAATTTTGCCTGACTTCCCTGTTTGGATTCCGAGACACCATGCACTTGAACTACTGGCAGTTCGAAAGTCGTTATGAGAAAATATAACGGTCGCGGATGCTTGAAGCTGTTCTTTCTTTTTTCAACACTCTTTCACCCTTCGAGGTTTGAATAAAAACTCCACTCTCAAAATGCCCGAACGAATAGACGGGTTCCATTCTCCAAAAGCTCGAATAGATAGGCGGGTTCCTTTCTCCAAAAGCCCGAACAGATAGGCGGGTTCCATTCTCCAAAAGCCCGAACCGATAGGCGGGTTCTATTCCCCAAAAGCCCTAACAGATAGGCGGGTTCCATTCTCCAAAAGCCCGAACGGATAGGCGGGTTCTATTCCCCAAAAGCCCTAACATATAGGTGGGTTCCATTCTCCAAAAGCCCAAACGGATAGGCGGGTTGCATTCTCCAAAAGCCCGAACGGATAGGCAGGTTCCATTCTCCAAATGCCCGAACAGATAGGCGGGTTCCATTCTCCAAAAGCCCGAACGGATAGGCGGGTTCCATTCTCCAAAAGCCCGAACGAATAGGCGGGTTCCATTCTCCAAAAGCCCGAACGAATAGGCAGGTTCCATTCTCCAAATGCCCGAACGGATAGGCGGGTTCCATTCTCCAAAAGCCCGAACAGATAGGCGGGTTCCATTCTCCAAAAGCTCGAAAAGATAGGCGGGTTCCATTCTCCAAAAAGCCCGAACGGATAGGCGGGTTCCATTCTCCAAAAACCCGAACGCATATGCGGGTTCCCTTCTACTAGGAAAAGCTTTAATATATCTGTCAAAAATAGGGAAAATGATATGATGATGTGAGTTAGCATGCTCTTAATCCTGGGTATGCTTAACTACAAATGATGCATGAATTATGACTTCAAAATTGCTCGGACGCTTCCACTCTTCGAATTGGTCGATCTTGACCTTTTTATATTTCTTCTTAGTCTCTTTTGGCTTTTTCATATCTTTCAAATCTCAATCTTTGGGTTTCTCCCCGAAAGACGACTGCTGACTTCCACTGGTTAGAAAAGACACAACACTTCTCGTAGTGGTCGTTCTCAATACATTGCCCCCTATTCAAACCAGGTCCTCAACTTATTTTCGTCTTTACGCAACGCGACGAATTTTCTCTTCTCTCAACAATAGGGGAAGAACATGCTCCCAGGCCCTTGAACTTTTCTCCTAAGTTCATCAAGGTCCATTTTTCATCTTCTGAAGCAATCGAAGCATTTTGACAAGAATTTGCTTTGAGTCCCTGAACTGTAGTTTGTAGAAACTTACTACTATCCTCACCATGGCCACTGGTGATCTACCATTTGCATTCATGGCATTGCATTCTAATACTTTATCCCCGAAACAATGGGAAATTAATTTGTGTTCACAAAAGATTTAGATTGCATCTTCTAATTTCAAAATGAGATGCGTTTTCAAAAACTAGACTTTCTTTTCAAATTATGGATACATCAAGCCATATTAAATACCCCGAATATCAATTGCACGAACCACACTTTTATGGCTTACCAAGGATTGCCTCAAGCATCATGTGTCTAGGAGACCTCGAAAACTGAGCTGATGTCTGAAAATGTGACATACTCTCCGAGCTATTTCAGTTTTTTAATCAAATAGACTTACCTTTTATAGGCTTTGCCTTTATCATTACCAATTCGTCTCAATTCTTTATGATTTTGAGGAAGTCAACTCATCACATTGCTTTGGCTCGAAATAAATGATGGAGCAAACAACAAAACCCCGAGCTACTCGGCATTGTCATGATTTGAAAATATTACCATCACTCATGTAGCTAAAGTGAATGGCGCATAGCAACCTTATTGGTCTTTTGCTACAGCGAAGTGCCCCAAAAATTACACACTCGTATTCGAAGATGCCTATTACCAGGCTTCGAACATTGGAGTGCTTTTGTTACGCTTTTATTATTATCTCTTTTGTCTTTTCTTTTTCTTTTTCTCTCTCTCTTTCCTTTTTTTCTTTTTTCCCTTTCCTTTTTCTTTTTCTTTTTTTTTTCTCATTTTTAGCGCGAAAAATTTCCGGTTATTCTCTTGAAGGTCCTAATTCTATGTGTACTTAATGGATGACCAAATTAACTTAGAGTGTATGCCATATATTCATCATCTTCAAAGCTTTCGATTTCCACTAGACAAAGGCGGCTCGAAGTCAATCTTTGGGGTCAAGGTCAATGTCCCTTGTGCAATTGATATACGGGGACTCAATAGACAAATATATACACATAAAATGACAAGGCAACTGAAACACAATGCATCCTTTCATTGAATATTTAAAAAAACAATCTTAGGCCCTTACAAAAAGGTCTTTGCTAATTTCGGGTAAATGGTAGCAAAGTTGATTCCATACATTACTTCAGGAAAAAGCTTAAAATGCAATGAAATGAAAACAAACAAACTTGGATGCATAAAACTCTTGACTACTGCTAGGCTGGCCATCCATCCCACCCCTTAAGCTTCTTCGAGGAACTCAACCTCCTTATTGTCCATCAATTCATGAACCAACTACTTAAATTCTGGACGAATCTGAATCTCGTGCCCCACAGTCTGATTGTACTCACAAAAGGATTCATGGCCATCATATTCCCCATTTGGACCCTTCTTAAGTCGGCTTCTAACTTAGCAGAACTCTCCTCCATTTACTTCCTTTGATGGCGAGTAAAGTGTGGACGAAGAATCTTCGATAGTCACGAATACTGCCATGACCCCGAGCAATTAATCTCATGACTTAATGATGTAATGCATGAAATGTGTATGCATAACTAAAACAAACGATTGAAGGCAACAAATTAAAAAACACAAAATCGAATGCAAGGAAATGTTGATTCGACGAACATCCTCATTAAACAACTTTCCATAACGGAGATCAAGCCTTGTTACAACGAGGCAAGAAAATAAACTCATAGGGTACGATTTTTTAATAAATTTTTCTCGTCCCCTCTTTCTAAATTAACGCGCTCCAGGAGCTTCGTTGCTATGGACTCTTTTCTCCCATTGTGAAAGTTTTCAACTTTAGATTGTTCTCGAATCAACACTTTGTATGAAAATGCGATGAATATGCAAAAAATAAGCAAAACAGGACAAGAAGGCAACTGGGTCAGTATCAACAATAATGCAGAATTGAATACAATAAGCGAAAGGAAACACATCAAAACGGATTAACAATGCAAGACCTAATATCATGAATTCTAATTCTACAGTTATCCGCATGGCTCTAATTGGGGTGGGCTTCTTAGATTCTCACACATGTGGTTCGGTTCTAACAAGGGTACCCAAACCTATCTCATCACCTACTAAGGTAACAAGAACCCCAATTCTGGCCCATTACAAGCTTGCAAATTTGTTTCGGTTCAAGGGAAAGCATGACCTAGTGACCTGGAGGGCTGCTCACATGTCAAAGGCGTGGATTCCGGAAGTGAATTACCGACCAGTGGAGGGAGACTCACGTGGGCATGGACGTTTTACTCCCACTTAAATGACGAAGCTCGAGTATAGAACTTAATGCTCGTAATGAAACACATGCCGATGTTTCCTTTAAAATTAAATGAAAAATTAATTCAAGACCACCAATTATCGAAGCTCGTGTAATTAAAGTCTTATTTTCAAGGAAGAACCACCTCACTAAAGTAAAATTAAATTTCAGAAATTTCTATTAATTTAAAAGCAACAAGTGTTTTTCGGCTTAACTCTCTTTTGTTTAAAAAACAAAATTTGTCCTCAGCGGAGTTGCCACGCTGTGATAAGGTTTTTTTCGAGTCCCCGCTTTTTTGAAAACATTTAATTAAAAGGGGATTTAAAAAAAATAATTCGAGCTTAAAAAAATCTTAAAAAATCTTTTCTCAGTTGGAGTCCCCACCGACCACTGAGGTAGGCCGGACACTGTAAAAACAAAACCAGAGATTTGTTTGAAAGGGTTCGGGAGTTGCTTACGTGTGGGGAAGGGTTAGAACCCCCATCACGCCTGAGAATCGGTACCAAAACAATTGTTGCTTACTGGTTTCAAATTCGGTGGTACGTGTGCTCACTATCAACCTAGTGAACCTGGTTTCAAATCCCATTGGGGCCAGGATATATAAATAAAGTCCTCCAATAATATGGTGACACATGTCATAACCTAATTAAATAATAAAAAGAGATGGACGGCGCAAAGGGGTCTGGCCGCCGGCAGTCTTGGACCGTGTATGTGGGGAGGATATCGGAATCGTTGCATTGGAAGGGGCTATGGTAGGTTTTCGATAGGCATGGTGTGGTGCTCGACGTATTAATCCCTCGGAATAGGGCAAAGGATGGAGGGAGATTTGGTTTTGTCAGGATGGCAAGCCGAGTTGACGCCGATCGGGCAATTGAACGACTGCATAATAAGTGGATATATGGTTCTCGTCTGGTGGTGACCATGGCGAGGTTTGCAGATCGTGGATTGTCCTGGAATCATAGACGTAGGGGGTAGGAGATCCTTAGCGAAAGCTTGACGGTAGAGAAAAGGGGCAATCAGAAATCCAAAGTGTGAACTCTAAGAGGAAGCATGTAAAGGCAAAGGTGATTCAGGGGTATGTCGACGAAGAGAAATTGGCAGTGTTACAAAACTGTATGGTGGGATGGTGCAATCAGCAATGGAGCCTCAAGGAACTAGCAACATAGATGAGTCTTCCTAGCTATCAAGGTTTGTCTATTTTGCAAATCGCTGGACCGGCGATTTTATTGATGTTTAAAGATGCGAGAACTCGGGAGGAGGTCATGGGGAACACGACTTTCAGTGACTGTTTTTCCAAAATAGAAAGTTGGGCTTCGGGGATGATATTACCTGCACGACGAACATGGATTTCTGTGAGAGGAATCCCAATCAATGCTTGGTCGCATGAGTGTTTCGAAAACATTGCGAAGACTTGGGGATCAATAGTTCGGATGGCGGATAACACGGCATCGCCGAGATCGTTTGAGTGTTGATGGTTATTGATCGAAACGGATATGATGGAATTTATAGATACAAGTGTTTTGCTGGAGGTTGAGGGGACGTTGCACCATCTTTATGTGAAAGAGGTGACCATTTTCGGGCCACTAATTGACTGTGAATGTACAACGGCCACCGATGCTGAAAGTAGTGAGTCGCCGGACTTTAGTTCGTCTAAATGTGTGCCGGAATTGAGATTGGGCGATGAGCGACAGATTGAGGAATTCGTGGACATGGGAATAATGATAAAGCAGGATTGGAATTGTAATCGTCTTTGGAATGGTACTTATCGAGAGGACCATGAAACGGAGAATGTCGCGCCTGATGTCGCGCCTGAGTGCATAAGGTCGACACAGGTTCATCTAGGGGAGGCGATGGTTGACAGAGTCGTGGTGCCGGCTGGTGGCTCACTGTCACAAGCAGCTGATGCCGGGGTGAAGAGTCCTAGTGGGGTGGATTACCAAAGAATTGAAAATTCAATTTAAGATGATAAGTTGTTACAACAACTTCAAGTGGATGAAGGAAATATCCACAGCCAAATCCAAGGGGATAGTGAGGGTGATACGATTGGCTTTCAACGTCAGCAGGGTGAGGTGGAGGCCGGATAAAACAATTTGGACGAGCTGGTAAACATACCTGTTGCGGCAACCGTAGAAGAGCAGACAGATTTGGTTAACATCCCCGTTGAGGAACTTGACGGTGACCAGGTTGTGCGACATATTTCCGAGGGCGATAAAGTTATCCCGATATGGATAAACGGGGTTTTTAGAAAGACGAAATCGGTGAATGCGTTGTCGGGGGTTGCAAGGTATCCGAAGCAAGGGAGAGGGAGACCGAAGAAGAGTGTTGGGCGTGAAACTACTACTATAGTAGCCGACGCTTCATTAACAGACTCGGACCTAAATCATAGGCAGCAAAATATTTACCGCGAGGCTGCAGCTACAGCGGCTTTGGGGAATCTGGTGGGGGTGACATCGATAGGCCGCGAGGAGGAGATTCTTAAAGACTTGTCACGGGTGCTGCAGGACGGCATCCGCACTTTGTAGCCATGCGCATTTTGAGCTAGAACGTCAGGGGGTTGGGTTCTATGGTGAAGAGGAGAAGGGTGGGTGATGTTATACGGAGGCAACGAGTTGATATGGTGTTGTTGCAGGAATCAAAGTTGGAGGAGCTGGTGCCGTCGGTTGTTGCTAGTTTGTGGTTGAGTGATGGTTTCGAGTATTCATTTTCGCCATCCGTGGGAGCATCGGGTGGGCTGCTAGTGATTTGGGAAGGTGCACGTTTTGTGCTGGAGTAAGTGGAAGTGGATCGACATTTTGTTGTCATTCAAGGGCGATGGAAACCTGAGGATATTGTATGTTGCATCATGGCCGTTTATGCTCCTTGCGACGTGACGGAGCAAGAATGTCTGTGGCATAGAATGATGACTGTGATCGGGGGTTTTCCGGGACCATGGTGCGTAGCGGGAGATTTTAACTTGGTGCTTCGTCCGTCGGAAAGAGCAGGGTGTATCTCGGCATCAAGAGGTATGAGTTCATTTGTTTCTTTTGTGAATTCAGTGAGTTTAATTGATTTACCGTTACGGGGAAAGAAATTCACATGGTTTGGTAGGGACAGTCGTAAGAGTCGCATTGATAGGTTTCTTGTATCGTCGCTTTTGTTGGATTGCTTTACACATATTGAACAGTTGTCGCTACCTAGAGGAATTTCAGACCATGCTCCAATTCTTATGTTGTGTGATGATAAAGATTGGGGCCCGAGGCCTTTTCGTTTTATTAATTGTTGGCTGGAAGAGAGGTGTAATGTCTATTGCATGGCAGAGGAGTGGTGTCGTTTGACAGGTTTGGGTTTTGGAAACTCTAATATCTCGGTTAAGCTTCGGCATTTGAAGCTCTTTCTCTGGTGCGTTTCACTTTTTAGTCAACATGTCGTACTCTTTTCCTCCGTTAGGCTTAGGGAGGTTTTTGATGAGGCGAATGTGTGACTCGCGTTGTATATTTTTCCTTTAATAATATACATCGCTTTGCCGATAAAAAAACAATTGTTGCTTTAATTTGATGGAAATTATTCGAAATTTAAAACGACTTTAATTAGGGGTTCTTAATTGAAAATTGGACTTTAATTGTGCGAGGTTTTTCAAATTAGTGGTTTTGAATTAATTCGTCGTTTAATTAAAAAGGATGACGGTACACCGGACCAAAGACTAAACCGACATCATATAAGACTAATTGTCGTGTTAGTTTAGGGTTCGGATCTCGTGCGTCACCTTTATACATGATGCGAGGAGTTAAATATGCTGTTATGATCTTGTTCATTTTAATTATGGATTTACCTTTAGACGATTCGAATTAATCCGAATATCCGAGGAATATCCAATAAGCTAGGGTATTTCGACCCGAATACGCAAATTAATAAGTATCTCCTTTTTATAGTTAATATTAATTATCATGCAAATTTAAACATTAAGAGTAACATGGATGACAATTAAAATGCATGTCACAAAATACAAATTCAAATGACATTTAAACAACTAGGCATGCCACATAAAAAGAACATGTTATATATATGACAAAGCTACATTATATGCATACAATTAAATGAGCTAGACATAAAAACATATAACTAATATTAATAAATAAATACACATGCCATACTTAACAAATATGAACAAAAATGCAAAAAACATATATTCCATATAAATTGAAAAGGCCAAAACATGAATAACAAAACATATATTCGATATAAATAGGTAACATGCATGAATAAAAAACAACATAATAAAATGCTAATAATAAAAAAGCGAACTGGCAAGGATCGAAACTGTAATAAACTCGTTTAAAAAAACTGATTGAAATGCCAAATAGGACTCAATTTAAAAGCACAGAAACCTACAGGGACTAAAATGGTAAATATCCTGTTCAAAAACCGATTGAAACCAAATTTGGGATGAGATTGAAAAGATTTGAAAAACAATGGGGACTGGGGGAAAGGGTTTCGAAAAGCGGAAGCCCTGCCCGCGTAAATATGTCGACGCGAAGGGGTTTATGACAGAAATAAACCCATTTTAAAAGATAAAACCACTATAAAACCAAGTTTTTAAAAAATCAGCCCTTTTATCCTCCGTTAACCCTAAAACACACCGAACGGTTCTCCTATCCTCTATGCTTTAAACCTTTTCTCTTTTTTTTTTAAACCATTCAAAACCAAAAAAAACTTGGTTTGCGAGATCAAACCCCCCCCCCCCCCCCAAAAAAAACCATTCTGTTTTTTTTCAAAAGACCGAACCCAAAAAAGTTTAACCCTTTTACCGACGTTTGCCTGTCACTAGCTCATCGTGCGTGGACCCAGAAGGGACCAGATGGTTTGTCACCGGCGAGGTAGGCAACAGTCGGGAGGAAGAAGAAGTGACACGAAGGTAAATGAAAACCTTCTCATTACAGTGCGATTTCGGCTTTTTATAGCCTATGAAATTCTGAATTTTCGGGTTACATAAATTAAAATAAAAACCCTATTGGTTCTGCTGATTATTGTTTGTATTCATCTCTGCATTTGCGGTTTGTTGCCTCTGATTTTTTGAATTTCTGTTGCGTTTTTTGGCTCCATGCATGTTCTAACGTTTGTCTGATTTTGGGGTGCATGTGACGAGTGAGGAGGGGACCAGATAGGCACGGCTTGACGAATCGACGTCGTGGAGCGATCCTGACCGTCGGGGAAACTAGACGGGCTCGGGTGGACTACACGCGCGCGTCTAGAGACTGGAACGTCGCGCGTAGATCACACACACATGGAGGACTCGTTCCTAGCCATCTGATCTGTCCTTGATCCAATGGTGGAAATTGTGCGGCGCTAGGGTAAGAAAAATGGGATCTAGGGCTTCTCGTATCAGAGTCATATGGATCGTTCGATCAGATGCCCTTGATCCGACGGTCCAGATGCAGCTGCACAATAACATAAGAGAGGCATTAGGGTTCTGATGTAATTAGGGCTTGGACCACACGGGCCTTACTTGTAAATAGACCTTATTATTAAATAAACTTGTGCTTTGTTCTTATTAATATATATTGGGCTTATATATGTTAGATTTTTTTTTGGTTTTCAGATTTTCAGATCTATTAATAATAATATTAAGATAATAATAATATATGAGATAATAACCGTAGGTAGTGGCGATAGATAATAATAATAGATAGAATAATAGTAGATAATAGTAAAGTATATGGTAATAACACAATGGATAATAATGTATGATAGTAATTATGATAATATTGGTGGATAATATGCAACAAGAATAATAATGTAATAGATACTACTAGGATACGATGATAGTATAAATAATAGCAAATAGTGATAATATATGCTCTAATAGTAATAATATATATATACATATTGTTTTTCCTTTCTTCTTTCTTCTTTTTTATTTATTAATTATTCGATATACGTCTTAACAATGCCCATTAAAGATTAAAAATAAAATAGGGTGACACCCAAAAAAATATAGGTGATTACAGAATTTGATTCAATATCAACCCAAACTTAAGCCAAGTATTACTCTAGGTAAAACATGACAAATATGAGCACTTGGTTCAATGGTTTGCCACTTAAAGGAGAAAGGAGGGCTGAGGTAGTGGGTTCAAACCCCACCAACCTCATCCTCTTCCAACATTTATTTTCCATTCATTATTTTTTAAGGGTGAAATTCAGAGTGTTACAAAAAGCGTTACACAAGAGCAAACATAATTATCGGTGCCAAAATATGTAGTAAGGGTTTGAGGGTCAATTTAAATTTTTAAAGAATTAATGATATAAACAAAAATTTTAAATTTTTTTGAAAGGAAATTGAATTAGAAATATCTAAAATATTAAAATTTAATATATTTTTTAAAAAATTGAGGGATCCTAATGAAAATCTTAGAAAAGAATGATTTAAGGATCGACAATAAAATCTTTAAATAATTATACTTTAATCTTAAATTATTAAATTACCATATGGGCTATATTTGTTTTTTTTAACATACTTAGGGATGTCAGTGGGGCGGGTTTTGCGGGGATTTGCCCCACTTCGCATTCAATTGGGATTAGATGGTTACAAATTTCGCGGGTTGTGGGGGTGGGGATGAACATAAAAATTAGATTCGTTGTGAGGGGTGGGGAAGGTGTGAATATGCCTTTGTACCCGCCCCACCCGCCCCACATCATCCTCATTGACCCTCCCTAACAGATCTTGTAATAAGTTATTATAAATATTATTAAAAATATAATATCAGCATGGATCATGCTCAAATCTAAGGTAATTCATATTGACTTGTCTTGAGATATTATTAAAAAGTTCAAAATATATAATTGAGATTGATCAGATCAAATATATAAAAATGTTTTAAAAATATCAGTGTGAATCAGAGTTAAGTTTAAGATAATTTATATTGACTTGTCTTAGAATATTTATGAAATATATATACATATATCATATATATGTTTATTGGTTTCTTCTTTAATGTTACCTAACGTTGAACATTCTTTCTAGTGTTTGTTTTCTTCTCCTTAGTCCTCGCCATAAGTATTTTATTTTCCTAATATTGTATGTTACTTATTCTTATTTTTTAAAAGGTTGTTTTTTCATTGTTATTCTTTTTTAGTTCTTCCTATATTGTTTATTTGTTACAACAATTGAAATATTATTTTACATTTTATTTGTGTTATTTTCTTGTCCTTTACAATAGACTTTATTATCTTTTTAGTCCAAACTTCTTTGTTGTACAAAATTTAATTTCGTATATTATTATTTTTAAGAAATGATGACATTTGAAATAATGTCACATATGTGGCGAGAGTCTGAATGACAAATATTTCATACCTTTTTATAATAAATTTTATTTATATTTATATAACAAATATTTAGAAATATATAATATAAATGGATCATGGGGCAGGTAAAGAAGGGATTAGGTGAGTTTGAGGACCGAGGAGCATGATGGGGTAGGGATGGCTTTAGTCTTGCGGGTTGCAGGGCAGAGATGGTTTTAAATTTTGTATTCGCAGCAGGACGTGGGGCGAGGATGAAGATAAAAAGTCTTGATGGAGATGGGTGTGAGAAGAGTAACCTTCGCACCCTCCCCGCCCAATTGACATCCCTAACATACTCAACTTACTAGTTGAGATGGAGGGGAGATTATGGAAGCGCCTAAATCGTGAACAAGGAGTTGGAGAGGAGATTCGTTCAAAACAACAATCAGCCGTCGCCGATATACATGATTCGCAACGGGTATGGACCTTGTACGTAGGCGGGATTTCAGAGTCGATTCACTGGAAGGGTTTATGGCAAGTATTTGATCGTCATGGGATTGTCAGAGAGGTGTTTATACCGAAGAAGAGGGCTAGAGATGGGACACGATTTGGATTCGTTCGGATGGCATCGAAGACGGATACGGATAGGGTGATCGAATGGATTCATGGAAAATGGATTTATGGCGCAAGGATGCGAGTGGCTTTGGCATGGAATGGCATTAACAATTTAAATAAGGATATGAAGAGAAAGGAAACACAGCCGTTGAAGGGGATTGCGGCGGATTCAACAAATGATTCACATAAATCTTCGACGCAGGGTGGAAGTGATAGCGGAACAAAACGACGGGTAATTGGGGGTGTGTTAGATGAGGATAAATGGGCGATCCTTCAATGGTGCGCGATTGGGTGGAGCACTAGGCTATGGAATTTAAAAACTTTAGCGGAATGATTGGAGGTGGAGAAAAACGATGGTTTTTCGATTATGAGGCTTTCGGGGTCCATGATTCTGTTGATGTGCACATCGGCGAAAATCCGCGAACAGGTGATGAAGATTGATTGCATAAAGGAGTGTTTCACAAAAGTTGAAGTGTGGTCACCGTCAACTACAGAAGAGTCCCGCCGAGTTTGGTTGTCCGTGGTGGGATTGCTGATTCATCTATAGAACAAGAAAACGTTCATGAATATTGCTAATTTATGGGTGTCAATGATATGTATTGATGATGACACGGAAACCCCTACATCTTTCGATTGCGTACGTATGTTGGTGGAAACAACAATGGTGGATCACATTGAGGAGAGTATTACCGTCAAGTTGGCGGCTGAGGAATATTTGGTCCGTGTGTTTGAGACAGATGGGCAAGGACCAATTATCGAATGTGGCTGCTATGAGGGCAACAATTCTCAATCTGCAGCTCCGCAGGAGGGAAGCAGTGATAGTCTTAGGGATGATGTGTGATATAGGATGGAGGAGGCGTACAAGGGACCAGAGGAGAATCCCGATCCGACTGGGGTGAGTGTATCGGTTGAGCACCAAAATACGATGGACGTGGAGAAGGAGGACCTAAGTCCAAGGGTGGTCGAGGGGTCTGAGATGGAAAAGGAAGCGGTGGTGCTGGCGCAACAACTGATTCTGCCGATCATTTCCGATAGCCTGGAGGGAGAGAAGGAGTGTCAGAGTAGGACTCTGGTGGAGAGTCTTACAATAGCAGGGTTAGTAAATTCAAACTCAAATTCAGTGGATAATGTGGGGACAACAGCTCTATGTGTTGCTAGTGTTAATTCAAAAGCGATTACTCTGGAAAAAACGATTTCACAAGCAGGAACGACGGTGCAAGGATTGGGACAAACAAAGCTGATACGTGTGGGGAATTCATTTTGTAAGGTTCGACGTGTGGTGGGAGGAGAGGTTACTGGTACTGCAGGTAATTCACAAATTGGCCTTGGCCGGGCGACGGGGAAAAAAGGGACAGTAGCGGACATACTTAAGAAAGGAAGAGACTCTTGTCAGGATTCAAGCGTGCAGCAGAACATTGCAACCGAGGCTGAGGCGACATTAAAATTAGGGGCATTGATTGGGGTGGAATCAACTGGGCGGGAAGAGGACATTATCAAAGACACGAAGGTAAATGAAAATCCTAACTCATTTCTATTTTTTATTTTATTTTAAGATTCGAAACGAAAAAGAACAAAGACGATATACCTCTGGTAAAATTCTTTCTGCTTGTATTGATTGAAGCTTACGATTACAAAAACTCTCTCCGAAAAAACCTTCTCATTACATTGCGATTTCAGATTTTTATAGCCTCTGAAATTCTGAATTTTCGGGTTACATAAATTAAAATAAAAACCCTATTGGTTCTGCTGATTTTTGTTTGTTCTCATCTCTGCATTTGCGGTTTGTTGCCTCTGATTTTCTGTTGCATTTTTTGGCTCCATGCATCTTCTGACGTTCGTTTGTTTTTGGTGTTCATGTGACGTCTGAGGAGAGGACCAGAGAGGCTCAGCTTGACGGATCGACGTTGTGGAGCGATCCTGACCGTTGAGGAAACTGGTAGGGTTCGTGTGGACTAAACGTATGTCTGGAGACTAGAACGTCGCGCGTAGATCGCACGCGCCTGGAGAACTCGTTCCTGGCCATCTGATCTGTCCTTGATCCAATGGTGGAGATTGTGCGGCGCTAGGGAAAGAAAAATGGGATCTTGGGCTTCTCGTATCAGGGGCCATTTGCACCGTTCGATTAGATGCCCTTGATCCGACGGTCAAGATGCAGCTGCGTAATAACATAAGAGAGGCATTAGGGTTCTGATGTAATTAGGGCTTGGACCACACGAACCTTACTTGTAAATGGACCTTATTATTAAATAAACTTGGGCTTTGTTCTTATTAATATATATTGGGCTTATATATGTTAGATTTTTTTTGGTTTACAGATTTTCAGATCTATTAATAATAATAATAACAATAATAAGATAATAATAATATATGGGAAAATAACTGTAGGTAGTGGCGATAGATAATAATAATAGATCGAATAATAGTAGATAATAGTAAAGTATATGGTAATAACACAATGGATCATAATGTATGATAGTAATTATGATAATATTGGTGGATAATATGCAACAAGAATAATAATGTAATAGATACTACTAGTATACGATGATAGTATAAATAATAGCAAAAAGTTATAATATATGCTCTAATAGTAATAATATATATATGGATTAATATCCTATACACTGGCGGTGGAAACTGAAAGTTTCCACAAGCGCCTTAGTTTTAGGGTATAGGGTGTTAGTTTATGGTATATGGCTTAGGGGTTTAAGTGTAGGGGTTTAGAATTTAGGGATAGTTGTTTCAATTTAAAGTTTAGGGTTATAATTTAGGGTTTATAGGTTAGGGTTTAGTTTTTAGTGTAATATAGTGAGGATTTAGGTTTTAACCTATAAACCCTAAATTATAACCCTAAACTTTAAATTGAAACAACTATCCCTAAATTCTAAACCCCTACACCTAAACCCCTAAACCCTATACCCTAAACTAACACCCTATACCCTAAAACTAAGGCGCTTGTGGAAACTTTCAGTTTCCACCGCCTGTGTATAGGATATTTATCCTATATATATACATATATACATATTGTTTTTTCTTTCTTCTTTTTTATTTATTAATTATTCGCTATACGTCTTAACAAAGCCCATTAAAGATTAAAAATAAAATAGGGTGACACCCCAGACAAAATAGGTGATTACAGAATTTGATTCAATATCAACCCAAACTTAAGCCAAGTATTACTCTAGGTAAAACATGACAAATATGAGCACTTGGTTCAATGGTTCGCCACCTAAACGAGAAAGGAGGGCTGAGGTAGTGGGTTCAAACCCCACCAACCTTATTCTCTTCTAACATTTATTTTCCATTCATTATTTTTTAAGGGTGAAATTCAGAGTGTTACAAAAAGCGTGACACAAGAGCAAACGTAATTATCGTGCCAAAATATGTAGTAAGGGTTTGAGGGTCAATTTAAATTTTTTTTGAAAGGAAATTGAATTAGAAATATCTAAAATATTAAAATTTAATATATATTTTTTTTAAAATTGAGGGTTCCTAATGAAAATCTTAGAAAAGAATGATTTAAGGATCGACAATAAAATCTTTAAATAATTATACTTTAATCTTAAATTATTAAATTACCATATGGGCTACATTTGTTTTTTTTACATACTTAGGGATGTCAGTGGGGCGGGTTTTGCGGGGATTCGCCGCACTTCGCATTCAATTGGGATGAGATGGTTACAAATTTCGCGGGTTGTGGGGGTGGGGATGAACATAAAAATTAGATTCGTTGTGAGGGGTGGGGAAGGTGTGAATATGCCTTTGTACCTGCCCCACATCATCCTCATTGACCCGCCCCAACAGATCTTTTAATAAGTTATTATAAATATTATTAAAAATATAATATCAGCATGGATCATGGTCAAATTTAAGGTAATTCATATTGACTTGTCTTGAGATATTATTAAAAAGTTCAATATATATAATTGAGATTGATCAGATCAAATATATAAATATTTTTTTTAAAAATATCAGTGTGAATCAGAGTTAAGTTTAAGATAATTTATATTGACTTGTCTTAGAATATTTATGAAATATATATGCATATATCATATATATGTTTATTGGTTTCTTCTTTACTGTTACCTAACGTTGAACGTTCTTTCTAGTGTTTGTTTTCTTCTCCTTAGTCCTCGCCATAAGTATTTTATTTTCCTAATCTTGTATGTTACTTATTCTTATTTTTAAAAGGTTGTTTTTTCATTGTTATTCTTTTTTAGTTCTTCCTATATTGTTATTTCTTACAACAATTGAAATATTATTTTACAGTTTATTTGTGTTATTTTCTTGTCCTTTACAATAGACTTTAGTATCTTTTTAGTCCAAACTTTTTTTTGTACAAAATTTAATTTCGTATATTATTATTTTTAAGAAATGATGACATTTGAAATAATGTCACATATGTGGCGGGAGTCTGAATGACAAATATTTCATACATTCTTATAATAAATTTTATTTATATTTTTATAACAAATATTTAGAAATATATCATATAAATGGATCATGGGGCGGGTAAAGAAGGGATTAGGTGAGTTTGAGGACTGACGAGCATGATGGGGTAGGGATGGTTTTAGTCTTGCGGGTTGTGGGGCAGAGATAGTTTTAAATTTTGTATTCGCAGCAGGACGTGGGGCGAGGATGAAGATAAAAATTCTTGATGGAGATGGGTGTGAGAAGAGTAACCTTCGCACCCTCCCCGCCCAATTGACATCCATAACATACTCAACTTACTAGTTGAGATGGAGGGGAGATTATGGAAGTGCCTAAATCGTGAACAAGGCGTTGGAGAGGAGATTCGTTCAAAACAGCAATCAGCTGTCGCCGATATACAGGATTCGCAACGGGTATGGACCTTGTACGTAGGCAGGATTTCAGAGTCGATTCATTGGAAGGGTTTATGGAAAGTATTTGATCGTCATGGGATTGTCAGAGAGGTGTTTATACCGAAGAAGAGGGCTAGAGATGGGACACGATTTGGATTCGTTCGGATGGCATCGAAGACGGATGCAGATAGGGTGATCAAACGAATTCATGGAAAATGAATTTATGGCGCAAGGATGCGAGTGTCTTTGGCATGGAATGGCATTAACAATTTAAAGAAGGATATGAAGAGAAAGGAAACACAGCCATTGAAGGGGATTGCGGCGGATTCAACAAATGATTCACATAAACCTTCGACGCAGGGTGGAAGTGATAGCGGAACAAAACGACGGGTAATTGGGGGTGTGTTAGATGAGGATAAATAGGTGATCCTTCAATGGTGCGCGATTGGGTGGAGTACGAGGCCATGGAATTTAAAAACTTTAGCGGAACGATTGGAGGTGGAGAAAAACGATTGTTTTTCGATTATGAGGCTTTCGGGGTCCATGATTCTGTTGATGTGCACATCGGCGAAAATCCGCGAACAGGTGATGAAGATGGATTGCATAAAGGAGTGTTTCACAAAAGTTGAAGTGTGGTCACCGTCAACAACAGCAGAGTCCCGCCGAGTTTGGTTGTCCATGGTGGGATTGCTGATTCATCTATGACACAAGAAAACGTTCATGAATATTGCTAATTTATGGGGGTCAATGATATGTATTGAGGATGACACGGAAACCCCTACATCTTTCGATTGCGGACGTATGCTGGTGGAAACAACAATGGTGGATCGCATTGAGGAGAGTATTACCGTCAAATTGGCGGCTGAGGAATATTTGGTCCGTGTGTTTGAGACAGATGGGCAAGGACCAATTTTTGAATGTGGATGCTATGAGGGCAACAATTCTCAATCTGCAGCTCCGCAGGAGGGAAGCAGTGATAGTCTTAGGGATGATTTGTGATATAGGATGGAGGAGGCGTACAAGGGACCAGAGGAGAATCTCGATCCGACTGGGGTGAGTGCATCGGTTGAGCACCAAAATACGATGGACGTCGAGAAGGAAGACGTAAGTCCGAGGGTGGCCGAGGGGTCTGAGATGGAAAAGGAAGCGGTGGTGCCGGCGCAACAACTGATTATGCCGATCAGTTCCGATAGCCTGGAGGGAGAGGAGTGTCAGAGTAGGACTCTGGTGGAGAGTCCTGCAATAGCAGGGTTAGTAAATTCAAACTCAAATTCAGTGGATAATGTGGGGACAACAACTCTATGTGTTGCTAGTGTTAATTTCAAAAGCGATTACTCTAGAAAAAACAATTTCACAAGCATGAACGACGGTGCAAGGATTGACACAAACAGAGCTGATACGTGTGGGGAATTCATTTTGTAAGGTTCGACGTGTGGTGGGAGGAGAGGTTACTGGTACTGCGGGTAATTCACAAATTGGCCTTGGCCGGGCGACGGGGAAAAGGGGACAGTAGCGGACATACTTAAGAAGGGAAGAGACTCTTGTGAGGATTCAAGCGTGCATCAGAACATTGCAACCGAGGCTGAAGCGACATTAAAATTAGGGGCATTGATTGGGGTGAAATCAACTGGGTAGGAAGAGCACATTATCAAAGACATATCTCAGGTTATTACCGGTGAGTGTCGTGGTTTTTGACTAATGAAGCTGTTAACATGGAACGTAAGGGGTTTGGGCGGGATTGCGAAAAGGCATTGTGTTCATGAGGTGATTAGGAAGAATCAATGTGACATGGTGTTATTACAGGAGACAAAATTGGATGAGATTCTGTCGTTGTTGGGGGGCAAATTTGTGGTACTCGGATAGCTTCGAAATGGTGTCCTCACCATCGATTGGGGCATCCGGCGGCATTATAGTCATATGGGAAGGTACTAAATTTACTTTGGTGTCAATACAGATTGATTGTTATTATGTTTTAATTCAAGGGAAATGGAATGTCGAAGAATTGGTTTGTGGTATCGTGGCGATTTATGCTCCAAGCGATGTAGCCGATCAAACTTTGTTATGGGATAAATTGTTGGCTAGCATGTGTACATTTCAGGGACCATGGTGTGTTGCAGGGGACTTTAACGCCATTCTGAAAGATTCGAATATGATTTGGGTATCGGATAGAGAGGCTGAAATGGAAGCTTTCACAAATTTCGTCAACAATGCAGGCTTGATGGATTTGCCATTGATAGGTAAACGATTCACATGGTTTGGCCCTGGTAATAGGTGTAGCCGTATAGATCGGTTTTTGATTTCATCGAACTGGTTAGATGCTTTCAGTAATGTACAGCAGGTAGCCTTGTCGAGGGGGGTATCCGATCATACTCCACTGGTTTTAGCTTGTGATGATTGCGATTGGGGACCAAGGCCATTTCGATTTTTCAATTGCTGGTTAGAGGGAAAAGCGAATGTGTTGGACATGGCAAGTGAATGGTGTCGGTTAACTAGTGTAGGATTGGGAAAGGAAAATATCGTGGTAAAATTGCGGCATCTAAAGTTGTTCTTGAAATGATGGAATAAAGATACATTTGGAGATGTCAATTTGATTATTGAGAAAATGCAACAGAAGATTGACAATGCGGATGATGAGCTGATAGAGAAAGATGGGGATGGGGAGGTGGAGAGTGAGCGTCGCAAGTGGATGCAGGCATTATGGCGGGTGATGCGTAATAAAGAGGTGATGTGGCGTCAAAAAGCTCGGGCAACTTGGTTGAGGTTAGGTGACCGGAACACAGCCTTTTTCCACAGAACGGCTAAATTACAGACATCTAGGAATTTTATCCCGGGATTATTGATTGATGGGAAATGGAATACATCGCCAACGAGATTACGCTCATTTGTAGTTAATGCGTTCACTGCCCATTTTGCTTGTGATACTCGGGTGGGTAGATGGGAGTTTGATGGAGAGTTTAACGAGTGCAAGCAGATGCAAGTTCAATGTTGGTGGCACATTTCACGATTGAGGAAATTAAACGCATATTATGGGATTGCGACGGATCAATGGCACCGGGTCCGGATGGTTTTACACCTGAATTTTACAAGAAGAGTTGGGAGGAGGTGAAGGATGATGTACTGAATTTCTTTACTCAATTCCATGATCGAGGGAGATTGCCGAAGGGTGCGAATTGCGCGTTTAATGTGCTATTACCAAAGGTGGCGGCACCACAATTGCTAGGTGAGTATCGTCCTATTTTCTTGGTAAATTTGACGTACAAATTATTGGCTAAGTGCTTGGAGAACCGTTTGCAAGCAGTGCTGAATTCTCTCATCAGCGACACTTAGTCAGCTTTTGTTAAAGGCCGTCAGCTTGTCGATGGCGTGTTGTTAGCGATGGAGGTGATACATTCTCTTCGACAAAGTGGGGCTAGTGGTTTTATTTTAAAGTTAGATTTTGCTAAGGCGTATGATTGTGTGAGCTAGACTTTTCTAGATTCCGTGCTAGTTAGGATGAGTTTTTGTGCAGTGTGGCGACAATGGATAAAGGAGTGTATTAGTTCTGCTCGGTTGTCAGTATTGCTGAATGGAAGCGTGACAAAAGAGTTCAGGATGGGCCGTGGTTTGAGACAAGGTTGTCCACTATCACCGTTGCTATTTGTGATAGTGGCTGAGGCACTACATTTGATGCTGATTAGAGCGGAAGCTGGAGGTCTGATTCGAGGAGTGGAGGTGGTATCGAACATACGGCTGACGCATTTACAGTTTTTTGATGACACAATCTTGTTCTTTGATGCTAGTATTGAGTTTGCTCGGAATTTAAAGAGGATATTGCACTGTTTTCAAGTGTGTTCTGGGTTGCAAATTAATTTTGCTAAAAGTTCCTTGTGTGCGATTGGAGTGGAGGGTGAGCTTAGTGCATCAGTGGCTAGTGTGTTGGGCTGCCGTTTGGGGGCACTACCTTTTGTATATCTTGGTTTCCCGTTGGGGTCTGATCCGAGACGGATATCAGTATGGGATCCAGTTATCGCTAACTTCAGACGCAAGTTAGCAGGATGGAAGCGTAGTTCTTTGTCGTTTGCAGCTAGAGTGACACTAGTTAACTCGATCCTTTCACCATTGCCTATCTTTTACTTGGGCCTATTTGTAGCACCAAAGGGAGTAATTGAGCGGCTGGATCGAATCCGTAGAGCTTTTCTTTGGGGTGGTGTCTGTCTCGAGCGACGGATGAGCAGGGTGGGATGGGAAACGGTGTGTTGACCACGACATTTAGGGGGTTTGGGGGTGGCGGATCTCAGGGTGAAGAATATGGCGCTGCTGTCCAAATGGGTATGGCGATATGCCCGGGATCGGGACTCGCTTTGGCGTCGTTTAATTACGGCCAAATATGGTGAAAACACTCAATGGTGGAGGTTCAATACAGAACACTTGTACGCCATGTCTATTGTATGGCATCAAATTGTGGCTAATGCTTGCTATCCGAGTGTAGAACCACACGTGGGGGGGGGGTGAATTTCCAATGGAAAATCGGAAATGGACAGCTTGTTCTATTTTGGTTTGATTTATGGGTTACACAACAGCCTCTAAAGGAGGTATTCCCACGATTGTTTGCTTTGGCTTTGAACAAATTGGCATGGGTACATGATTATGCAGTGGATAGTCGTTTTAATCATGGAGAATGGGAGGGATTTTTTAGGAGACGATTATGGATATTCGAGCAAGAGCATTTGCGAGCATTGTGCGAGTTGGTGGGTGGTGTTTGCATAAGGGAAGCTTGTATTGATACGCTGATTTGGATCCCAGATGAACATGGTGAGTTTTCGGTTCAGGCTATGTCTAAGGCGCTATTGTTGGATAGGCTAGGGGATAGCGATTTTGGGGGCTGTTTCGCGTGGAGAGTACTTGTCCCACCCAAGGTACAAGCATTCTTATGGTTCATTTGGTTGAAACGTTTGTCGATAGTGGATTTTTTGCGCATAAGAGGGGTGCCTTTATCGGAGGGACAAGTTCTATGTCCGTGGTGTGTAATGGTGGAGGAATCGATTGCTCATTTATTTTATGACTGCCCTTGTATACAGCAGATTTGGGATTGGCTGCGCGGTTGTTGGGACATTGCGTTACCTTTACCGGCGAGTTTCACGGAATTTTTTGTGGTAAATTTTCATAGTTCATTTTATGGTTGTCAATTGAAGTGGTGGGTGGCTAGTGTGAGTGCAATGTTATTGTCCTTATGGCTAGACCGAAATGAGATCATTTTTCGGGGTAAGCGTTCGACATTGGCGGAAGTTTGTTTCCTTGTCAAACTTCGCTCTTTTTATTGGATAAAGGTCGATGCCGCGAGTGAGGTTATGACTGAATCAGTGTGGTGGTCGTGCCCATCTACATGTGTCGTTAGTCCACGACCAAGAAAGGTGCGTGCTGGAATTTCGTGGCAGCCGCCTATAGCGGGGACATTGAAGTTCAATGTGGATGGATCGGCGAGGGGTAAGCCCGGGCCAGCGGGTATTGGGGGTGTATCGCGCGATGCGGACAGTCGCATTTTGGGGATTTTTTCCGGACCAGTCGGGAGTTTGGACTCCAATGAGGCGGAGGTGAGAGCTATTGAGTTGGCAGTAAGGTTTATGGCGGAAGGGACTTGGTGTGATCAGTGTGTGGTGATTGAGTCCGATTCTCAAGTAGCGTTGAGTTGGGTTACATGTTCGGCGAAACGTCCATGGCGGTTATGGGAGTCGTTTGTGACAATTGATCAAGCATTTCAAATCATTTCATAGATACATTTTCAGTACGTGCCGCGGGAGGCGAATGGCTTCGCAGATGTTTTAGCTAAGGAAGGGGTGGATAGGTGTTCATTATTTCTAGCTTGTATGTAGGTGTTATTGCATATTTTGACGGGCCATTACGTACTCTTTTCCTCCATTAGGTTAGGGAGGTTTTTAATGAGGCGTATGGTTGCGTCGCGTTGTATGATTTTTTCTTCATGAATAATATTCATACAGTTGCTGATCAAAAAAAAAACTTACTAGTTGAGAGGCGCTCATTAAATATACGTGTCCAAATCTTATTCAATACAATCCCACTACAATACTTAAAATCTCAAGGGAAAATATGATATTGTTATGAATATTTATCTATGTGGATGTCTATCATGATAAGAACTTTATCAAAGAGATTTGATTTACTTTATTATTAAGAGTATTATCTTCATTAATTAGAGTTTAATGTATTATGTACTTCTCATTCCTATAAATAGATGATTTGATGAAGGCATTGCATACAAGTGTATATTTGAGAATAATACAAATCTCCCTCTTCTCTCATCTCTTTATTCTATTACTCTTGTTTATTGTTCTACATTATTTTATTCACAACACGTTATCAGCACGATCTCGCTCGATTCATGGTTCTTGTTGGTGATTTCATAAAAGGATTTCAATTTTGATAATGTCGACTGCATCCGCTACATATTCAAGTTAGCTTGAAAAGTCTGGTATGATTAGTTTATTTATATATATTGATATAGTGGTTGGTTGATTATTTTTAATTTAAAATCTATATATTTGGATCTATTCTTTAGATATTATTTGGTTCTAATAATCCATAAAGGTTGGTCTAATTGTTTATGTTTTCGTTGCTAATTATTTTTCAACTTAAAAAGGTTATAAATACTTACATTAAACTCGTTGTTTCTTTACAAAATTACAGTGACTTTTTTTATTTTTGGTGGGCAAGAGTTAAGGTTACACGTATGTAAATTGAAATGAAAATTAGCGGTCATGGTCATTGTTATATTTACATTATATATATAATTAGAAACCAATATGTATTTATGTTATTATTTTTATGAAAGTTGATTTTTTTTCTTTAACCATGTTTTGAGTTTTAAGTGATATGTTTCATTGGCTTTAAAAAAAACATGGCTTGAATCAAGAAAAAAAATCAAAAGAGGTACGTTTCTTCAATATGTTTATATTGAGATCAATTTTTATTTACGTTATTCTATTGATGAAAGTTAATATTTTTAACCGTGTTTTTGAGTTTGTGCATGAAATAATTACCTTGAAAGAGACATGACATTATGAGAAGTTGTCTTGGTCATTTGCTACCTCTCCATTATCCTCGAGAGGAAAACCAATATCGGTAAATTTTAATTTTATTTTTATTCTTTAAAATACGATTTTAAAGTGCAATAAATAGTGATGATTTTGAATCTAGAAAGAAGATTGTTATAAAGTCTATATTTGCTCAAAAGCAATCATTCTACAGTGTCAAAAAAAATCGACCATAGACTTCTCCCAAGTTCAACTTACAAAAATTCGTATTGATCCAAAAGGTTTTATGGGAAGCATTCGCTGAAGTGAATGCAAACATGGTAAATCACTATTCAATTGGTAACATAACTTCGATATAATCCATGTATATTGGTTGGACATCCTGTTCTGCGAGTCTATTGGTCTCAAAGGAGGTTTTTAAAGGACCTTGTGGACTGGTTTAACAATGTCACGTACGAGGATTAAATCTTTGTTCTCTGTGATAAGGATATGTGAAAAATGTTTCAAAGGCACACTGGCTCTACTCCATTCCCTGAAGTGAATGTGAGATTATATTATGGAAAAAATAAAAGCCACATTAAAAGTTGTGGCTGTGATTGAAACCATGAATGTAGAATGGAAAATATGGTCATTTTATGGATATTTTTACCCACCGGTTGTGAGGTTATAAGGATGACAAGAGTGATAAAGACCATTTCAATGAAGTAAAATCCTTCTTATTTCCAATGCGTTGTTATAAACCATTGGTCTCGTACTTGTCGTATGTTCAATAATCAACAATCATTATATGATAAAGGAAATAAAATATAAGCAAATTTTGTTTGTGAAAAATGAAGATACTGGTCCAACTTTATTTGGACATTGTTGGTCCAACTCATTTGGACGTTGTTGATTTTCGTATAACCCTCGAAGAGAATAAATCACATTCTAATTACTCTCATAACTTTGAAGAGAATTATTTATCTTTTTAATTTGCTTTATGTTTATTTACTTTACACACATTAATTATTTACCTTTTATATTTATATTTATATTTATATTTATATTTATATTTATATTTATATTTATATTTATATTTATATTTATATTTATATTTATATTTATATTTATATTTATATTTATATTTATATTTATATTTATATTTATATTTATATATTATGATATTTATTTATTTTATTTAACATGATTACTTGTCAAATAAAATCTATGGTGATGATTTATACTCAACATAAGCATAAGATATATTTTCCCATTTAAATGCAAGGGAATAATGTGAGTACTATATCTCAAAGTACTGAAAATATTGATGCTTTAGAAGAGCAATAAATTCATGAGAGAAAGCACATTATGAAAAGTGCAGAATTGCGAATATTACAATAATTACCGCTAATGGTAATAATATCATCACCACTGGAAGTGGAAATTTTAAGAGAGCAATATGAGTTCGCAAAATATCCCTTTGGGAATTATAGATAACATATGTTATCAATTGGTATTTGAAATAAGCCAATGTGGATATAAATTATGGTAGCCAAAAAGTCAGCTGAAAGCTCTAAAATAGCTATATATTGCTACCAAAAGATAATTTCAATTGAAAGCTCAGAAAGAGCTAAATATATTCCTATAAAAAGATGATTTCAATAAAGCTCAAAAAGAGCTAAATATATTCATAATCAAAGGAACAATTTTAATGGTCGTACTAGACATGTACGGGTGACATTGAATTACATGTTATGGTAAACAAGAAGTTTACAAATTCAGAGATATATACACATATATGTAACCCCCTCGACATGGCCTAGTTGCGAGACCGCATCAAACGGGTTATACGGGGAAAACTGAAGCGAAACTCGTTAAGGCTCCACTCCGATTAGCAACCCTAGAAAATATCTTTTAAAGTTATCTTATCTAGATGCATTAATTATATCCTATGTGAGGGGACACACAACGGAAAACACACATGGATACAAAACAAGCAAAACAGACAATTAAGATAACCCTTTTTAACTTTTACAATAGGTCGTATCGATACGCTAAAGGACCGTACCGATATGCCTATACTTGGTCAAAACCCCAAGTCAAACCTAGGGAAACCGTATCGATACCCTCAAGGCTGGTATCGATACGCCCTTAACGGTCAACTTCCCTTGATCAACTACGAAGACCGTACTGATACACCCGAGACTCGTACCGATACGCCAAAATCTCGTCAATTTCTCGGATTTCCAGAGAGCATTTTGGGTATCGATACACCCTCGCGTACCGGTACGCCTTGCCAAAAACAAGGGACGGTATCGATACCTCCCTTGATCGTATCGATACGCCCTACCCTGTAAAACTAATTTTAGCTGCTAAAAGCACAAGGACCCCAACACTAGAGGCATTTAACAAACGTTTAAGCAACATACAAGCACACAAATGACTCAAGGCATCCATAGATAAACATATGAAGAAATTTAAACACTTAACGATGCAACAACCAACAAGACAAGATTCTTAGAGAAAACAAGCATACATAACATTCACCAACATAGCCAAAAGCTAAACAAAAGCATAAATCATCAAGGTAAAAGGCATTACAAGCCAAACACAACCTAGCAAACTTGTCTAAAGCAAGAGACATGCCAACAACACCTCAAAACATAAAGGTACCATCCCATTGCTTAATACTAGTTATTGAAGTCTAAACTCATACTTGAGCAAACCAAACTCCCTTGGATTCTCCCTTGTTCCCCGAGCTGCTCCAAAAGTATAAGGGCATGTATTGTTGGAAAAGAGAGCGTAAGCGTTTAAGCTTAGTGAGCGGTGCTCAAAACGGTAGCTACAACAATGTAGTTTTAAAACATTAGTTTGCTTGAAAACCAAAACCATTTCCAAATCATTTTCACATGCTTGAACACATAACAACATGCATTTACCTTTATGTGCATTTATCGAATGCAACCACAAGCCATAGGCTCACCACATGCTCATTCTCATAACGCAAGAAAAGTAACCACAATGCATAAGCATAAAAGAAGAAATCAACAACATGCTTAACATGAGAATTAAAGCATCATGGGTATATTAACATTCATCCTTTTTACTTGGATATGCGGATAGTTTCTCAAACCCACTAGACACTTCCGGTGGAATCTCACATCACCGTACTCACATGTCTAGTAAAACATAACTTCCGGTGTAATCTCACATCACCATACTCCTCCTTAGTGGAATCTTACATCACTAAGGCCACACACAACTTTTACCTTGAGTGCAGTCTAATCCTATTGATCGATCAATTATATCCGGTAACAACTCAACACGTTTCAATATACTCATTCACAACCACAAGCATTACCGATGCTTGAACCACTTACCATGTCCAAACTTCCATGCAAAGCATGTACTCACAATGCAAGTATAAACACAAGTCATGAGTCTCAACGTGTATAACAATGCAAACTAACACATTATCAACATAACATGTTCACTTAGCATCAAGAATCATAAAACACAGATTAATTGCATAAAACCTTTAAAACTTACTCTTGAGCTTGGATTGGCCTTTCATGCTTAATTCAAACTCCTAAAACATTTCCTTAACCACGTTAAGGCTTTTAAAATTGATCCACTCACCATCCAACACACAAACAATGTCTAAGATGTCGAATCAAGCCTCCGAACTACCCAAATTTTTGTCCACAAAGCCTAAATCTGATTCCTTTGTTTTAAGCAACACAAAACTGAACATTAGAACACTAATACACTCACAAAAACAACAAAAACTCAGAACTCAACAATCTTGCAACAACACACATCAATTCAAGCCCCAAATTTCACACGATATATATCAATTTCAGTCCCAAACTACTTGAAGCCACACCCAACGAATTTACCATCAAAAATCTATCTTTTAATATCCCTAAACATCAACCCAAAGCTATCAAACCTTCAGCTTTCATTTAGACCCAAAACCCATCAAAAAACTCAAGATTTTCATCTCCCAAAACACCCAGAATACCCATTTCGGGTTTCCCATAACAACCCACCATAATAAGTTAAAAACACACTCAAACTCAGCCATAGTCAACCCAAACGAAAAACCCATAAACTCACTTCTATTTCCAACAAAACTTTAAAAATAAAAACATGTTTAAACCTTAGGTTTTGCAAAAATCGAAACATTTATGACTCAAGGAAGATAAAACCAAGTTAAGGAATCATTTACCTTGAAGAAAATCACTTGGATTGAGAGCTTATGACAATGAAATAGTGAAATTGGGGATTAGGAGGGGTTTTAACATGAAAAGGGGTGTTTTGATGAAGATTATAGCATTTTTTTTCAAAAACCCTTTCTTATTCCTTTTATTAAAAATTCTCATTTTGCCCTTTAATAAAAAACCAAGGTTATCCATTTAAGAATAGCTTCAAAATTAACTGTTGAGTGCATAAATGTTCTACATTTTAACACTCATTTACCCATATTATTGAAGCACTCAAGCATGTTTAGTTGTGTATTATGATAGATTTTACATAAACATCACAAATGGATAATATTGCATGGATGCTGCTGATTTTGGTTTCTTCTTGTAGGTACCTGCCGCGACAATAATCCAAGGCAGTAGAGAATCAGAAGTTAACTACAGAGCTGGAGCAAAGGAGCGAAGGAGACTGTCATTTACAACACAGTCCTCGCGTCTGTCGTGACAGAAGAGGCGACAGTGAAGACCATGGTGAGGGAAATTACGAAGTGGAGTTCGATCGATAGAGCATTTAAAGCCTAAATTTTGTGGACCACTCGCATAACTTTCGGAGCCCAGAAGCACAAGGAAGGCCTTGCCCTAAGTTTGAGGAAAAAGTCAAAGCAAGAAGATAAGGCGAATTAAAAGACATCTGCTTAGAGATTTAGTCTTTAACAGAGTTCTACTTTAATTCAAAATTCTATTCTTGGCCATTAAGAAAACTCAAGACCAAGGCCTATATATATGCTTGTAATTCGACAAGGCAAATGATATCTAGGTCCTAGCCGTCTTCCCCCAAAACACTAGTTGTTTCTCTCCTCCACCATGTTCTAAACTTCCCCTAGGGCAAAGGGTTGATCTTGTAACGTAGTTTGTAAGGGTTGTACTGTTTCTTAGGATTTTTTCTGTTTAATTCAATAAAATCTTCAAGTTTATTTACTCTAGTTTCAACATTTCATAAGAGTTTCGGGAGAGCGTTGTGAGGTTATCTATTTACTTAATATCGGGAGAGTTAAGTATTCGAAAGGAGTAAATACGAGTTTTCCAGTTTATGGTTAAACCATCTTGGCCTAGGGATAGGTACAAGATTAAGCAGCTAATGAAGAATTCACAAACATCGGTGTTCATCCTTCGATTCACGACGAGAGGTATCATCAAAGACTTGTTCATCGACAAAACTTGGACCTAGAGATAGGACGAGTCATAACAAGGATTCTTGGTGAACTTGAAGTACATATTTGTTGATCGCTGCTGCAACAACAACAGACCTCTATCGCGATAGGTGCTACCGCGACAGGCTCGACGACAGCCGCAACAGAGTCAAGCAATATAAGTCACACAACCACCTCTCTGACAAGAGTCTTAGTTCTCATGGGTATGTCCATATGGCCATGGACATCGCCTGATTCTACAAGAGTTTGAAAGAACTATGCCCAATAGTCTCATTGAAGCAGCCCTACTTCACTCTCACATAGGTGACTTATATTGCTTGACTCATAAAAGCACACAATGGTCATTAAAAGCATTGCTTAGCCTAAACCACTTTGATCACTGTTTACATCATAAGAGTGGACTTGAGGATAAAAGCCCCTACAATAACCGCATAGGTCTATGCAATTAGGTTGTCCCTTTAAACCTAGATCTTGGGGATCTCTAGTCAACTAGGTAGGGTTTTCCTTCACATAGCACCTTAAATTTACATGGGCTTTAGTCTCATTCCTTTCGGTTTTTTAACTTGATCTCGATTTAACCCTATGGTTAGTGGATCCGCAATGTTATCCTTTGATTTCAAAAAATCAATAAGGATTACTTCATTTGAGATCAGTTGTCTAACGGTATTATGTTGACGACACATATGTCTCGACTTACCCATTATACACAAAGATCTGTGCTCTACCAATTGTGGGCATTGACTTTGGTCGTTCAGGAATATCCTTCATGAAATTTCTAAAGCCATTCGACTTCTTTTCTAGACTTGTCTAGAACTACAACTCAAATATTATTATGGATTTGATTATAATCATTTTCTTAAGGATTTTCATGACATGGTTCTTCCTCCCAAAGTGAAGACATATCCACTGTGCCTTTGATATCTTGAATATCAGATATTCAATCGCATCGGAGTATCCTTCTAAATAGTAGGATCTCTGGAATAATGCAATTCATAATCTCGAGTATATCTAAGATATCTCAATACCCTCACAATTGCTTTCCAGTGATTTTCAGTTGAATTGCTTGTGAATCTACTTGAACTGCTCACAGTAGAAACAATATTTGTTCTATTGAATCTACTTGGTCAACACTTTGGTATTTGTTCTTGGACAAAAGTTGGCATGTATTTATTGGAGTTCTGACTATGCCGGAAACATCCTTGCCAAACTTCTCTTGTTCGCGTAGTGTGACTATGTCAATATGAGACCTTCAAGTGACTGTTTGATTTGGATGCCCAAAATCAAATATGTTAATCTCATATTTTTCATGTCAATCTTGAATTTGACAAGTCTTTGGTACGTTTACCATTTTATTGTTGCTTCCAACAATGAATATGTTATTAACATACAAACATAGAATAATATATCCAATGTTAGTAGTTTTGACATACACACATTTGTCACACTCATTATTCGAACTTATCATATCTTTACTTTGGTGTTTGTTTAAGTCTATACAAGGACTTCACCAATCTACATACTTTTCTATCTTGACATGAAACTACATAACCCTCAGGTTGTTTCATGTATATTTCTTTATCAAGATCTCCATTTAGAAAAGCTCTTTTAACATCTATTCGATGTACGTCAAGATTTCGCAAAGCGGCAATTGTAAGTATCACACTTATGAAGGTTATCCTTGATACATGAGAGTATGTATCGAAATAGTCAAGGCATTCGGTAACCTTTTATTACCAATCTGGCATTATTCTTATCAATTGTTCCATCTACTTTCATTTTCCATTTGAAAATCCATTCAAAACTTAGTGGTTTAATTCACGGAGGAAGATCCACTACTTCCCCATGTATGGTTTTGCATGATAGAATCAATTTCACTCTTAATGGCATCCTTCCATAAGATGCCTTCAGATGAATGTATAACATCATTATACGTTTGAGATTCAACCTCTAGCATAAAGTTTAGAAAACTGATCCAAAGATTTTTCTACCCTTGCTCGTTTACTTTTTTGTGGCTCTATTTCAAGCTCAAATCCTTGTTGATCATTTGAGTCATCTTTATCGATAATCTTCGAAGTTCGTTTCATTGAACTTTTACCAACTTCCCTAGCTTTACAAGGGAATACATTTTCAAAGAATAGACATCATTTGCTTACATTATCGTATGCTTGTGAATCTCAGGGTTCTTCGATTCATACACAAGAAATCGATATACATTGATATGTTCTATATAGCCAATGAAAATACAATCCACCATTTTTAGGGATCTATTCTCAGTTGCTTTAGTAATGAGATCATTACCTTTGCAAGACACCCCCACATTCTCAAGTAGTTGTAGGAAGGTTTAATTACCTTCCATAACTTATATGGTGTTTAGTCTTTTTAATTATGGGGAATCTTGTTTAAAAGGTAATTAGCTTATAGAACAACTTCCCCCACATGTTAGGCACATTATAGTACCAACGTTACTCATATAGAGCTTCTCCCCATCTTAAACCTTTAATTAAGTTTGGGATTCAGCATCATGCTCATAGAGAACAATTTTCACTATAGCTTCATCTTTACATTATTTTTGTGCTATCATCAATGAAGGTAATAAACATATTCCTTCAACCAATATGTTACCATATCAATTGTTATGGCAATAACATTGCCCTCGTTTGGAAGTCTATAGTTCGAAGACTTGTTCCCATCTTATGGCAATTGAAGCATATTTTTCATGAAATTTTGCTTCTTGAACACACCGTCTAATTTACAGTTTGAAGTCGTTTTTTGACTTCCACTACGTTTTCCGTGATAATATTTGTCTTAGCAATATTTACCTTAGTAACATTTGAAGGTGGTAACAATATTTACCTTATCCTCTCTAATAATAGGAGGATCATCTTTTAGATATTTAACCAGGTTTATCATGGTCAATTATGCAACATCTTTTGTTGCCATGTATGAAATTATTTCCAATAAATTTCACTGATTTTTCCATTGTGTCACGTAGACACAATCCAAAACCAAGCATTATGAATCTGTTAAACGTTAGGAATTTAGTCAAAGACTAAAATCAGAAACAGAAACATAATTTCTAACTTTTGTTAGACGACGGAGATTTAGTAAACTAAACCCCAAATAAAAGTTCACACGGTATGAATAGAAAGAACAATAATAAACAATGCACCAGGTAGGTAATTTATGAAAGAGAGGTGGTGCACTAGGCACACATAAATACCAAGTCTCTCAAAGAATCAATCCTAGACATGCATTTTTAAATTTTCTTTCAATCACCGTTTATGGATTCTATTCTTGAAATCATTCCAAGCATGGATGATCAATCGAAATCACTACCTTTGATTCACAACAATTTGGAATCTTCCATTTATGGTCCAACGACCCTCTCGATTCTTTAGCCATTTTAAACAATGTGCACTTCATAGCATGCATCAGAATAGGCTTTAAGAATTTAATTTTAACATAGAGAACCAAATTCTTTTATGCTTTGATTCGAGACCTTAGTCGGAATTTAGTAACCAATGTTATTTCCAAAATAAATTCATCGATTTATTTCTGAAATAGAATTATACTTGATTCTTTAAGAAATAATAACTTTAAGTTATTTCTCTTTCCAAAATAAATTCACCAATTTATTTCAAGGTTGAATCATTCTAGATTCTCACGAAATTAAATCCAACGGTTTATTTCCCTTAACAAGTTAGAATCAACACATGATTCTAGCACATAAATAAATTTAATGATTTATTTCCTTTTACAAAAATTGAAATATATAAGATTCTTACGGAAATAAATTCAATGATTTATTTTTCTTAACAAGTTAGAATCAACGCATGATTCTAGTACATAAATAAATTTAATGATTTATTTCCTTTTACACAAATTTAATCATATTTGATTCTTACGGAAATAAATTCAATGATTTATTTTTCTTAACAAGTTAAAATCAACGCATGATTCTAGCATAGAAAAATAAATTTAATGATTTATTTCCGTTTACAAAAATTGAATCATACTTGATTCTCACGGAAATAAATTCAATGATTTATTTTCCTTGCAACGTTAGAATCATACAAGATTCTTTTGAAAATAAATTCAATGATTTATTTTCTTTTCTAAAATTAGAATCTACACAAGATTCTAATTTAGTAGTTTATTTCCATTATATCTTCTGTTAAACAACAAAGATATAAATCCAACTTAATTTTGTTCAACCAAAAGAAATCAAAAGGAATTAATCATTTTATTTTAATTCCATTTCTTGTTTGGAAGATTAAGTAAACCCGTTAAAACGACATGAATTAAATTCCTGAAACGAATTATTTACGAGATCTTTTTTTTTCCAAAACAAAACATGACTTCATCTGGATATCATATTTCTCTCTACAAAACTTCTTAAAAGAAATTGTTAGTACAAAATAAAATCCACATAATTTCCAAAAATACAAAGAATCACAATTAAAACAAAAAATGTGACAAAGTATAATTTATATACAAGCCATATTTAAATGCCCACATTATAGGGTAACACTAAGGCGAGGCTTGCTGTTGGGTCATGTGTGCTGGGTAGGGGCTCGAGCACCGGGTCACAGGCAGTGTGGAACTGCTGCTGGGGAGTGTGTGTGCTGGGGTGGGGATTGAGCATTGCGCTTTAGGCATGTCGGGTTGGGGATTTTCAGTGACGTTTTACCTGTGTTTTTGCGAGAGGAGTTTGTAATTCAAGTGTCCACTTCGGGTACTCTTTTCCTCCATTTAGGTGTAGGGAGGTTTTTAATGAGGCTCGGAGGGATACGTTGTATGATTTTAAATCTCAATAAAAATCATATGTATTGAGCAAAAAATAAGGTAACCCTATCATAATAATATTACTAAATTTAAAACCTTATCTTAACAATACATGCAAACATGTATTTAAAGTTTTTATTTCCATTCCAAGAAAGGTTGGCATATAAGGTTATAAAATTATCATATTTTCATATTAAATGCCATATTTATTATTTAATATTAATGTCAAAAATGTTTAAGGAATATTTCATTATTACCTTAACAGTGTCATAAAAAAGTTTAATTATGACATAAAACATACCATATTAAAAGTAAAAAATTTAATATGGAATATTACCTTAATAATATCATAATTTATGGTTTTAAAAGTGTCATATTTACAAGAAAACTTATTAAGGAATATTTAAATTACCTTACTTATCGAATATCCAAATGTTCTATCTCAAGAAAACCGCTTGCATCGTGTTGAATCCGTGGTGTTGGTGATCCCAACGTTTCTTGTCTTTGGGCATTCACTGCTATGAAAATCGTTGAGATGTCTTTGAGCATTTACAGGCACCAAAAGCTTTGAAGATAAGAAAAAAATGGTCAAATACCAAATATGAAATAATTGGCCACTTTAGTTTAAAGCCATATAAAGGTTATGAAAAAAACACGCATGTAAATCACAAATAACAACATTAGACTTCCCTTTTTCTATGCGTGAAAATTTTCTCATCGTGTGAATCATTGCTTTAGATACAATAATCTGTTCGTCTTGGATTAAAACTGATAATCTATCTTAAGATTGTTAGAAACTAAGCATTAATCCAATAATAAATAATAAGATAAAATGATATTATTTAAACGAACAGTACAAAATTAAGAACAATACAACAATATATAAATCAAACCGATTTGGAACCAAAAGAAACGTGTTGAGGCCTGCACGAACGCAGTTTCCTTAAGACATATTTTTGGCCACTCCTATGGTGCTCGAGTTCATTGGTCGTCTGTCTCCTAGGATACAACAACATAAGATCAGCCACAGTTGCACTACTCTGGAGATCACGAACCGACCCTTACCTTCGCCTATCACTAAAAACCACTTGTAAATTCCACAGAGTAAAACAATAAAAATTTGATGTGGTTTTTGTTGGTTGTAAACCTAGAAGCTTTACTCCGTATTTATAGGATTGTCATGAGGGTATAAGTGGAAATTTTGACCTAATGGTTCATTTAATATTGAGAATCAATTGATTCTCTTATAAAACAATTTCCAAAATTATTTTTTTTGCTCAATCGTATGATTTTATTAATGAACAAATCATACATAACGTCCAAACTCGGGCCACATTAAAAACCTCCCTACACCTAGATAGAGGAAAAGAGTGCCCAAGTTGGACACGAGAAACCAACCCCGAGATCATACAACTCACACACCCCCCGCACACAATAAAACCACGCTCGAGCAATCCATCGAAACCGTCTCCCCACACTACCCGCACCCCCGATCGTCCTTCTACAGGCCCACGCACAGCCATCCCCGTCGCTCGACACCCCCTTAGCCAACTTGTCCGCAATGCCGTTAGCTTCGCGGTGCACATGCTGAAACGTACAACTCACCCCTCCCCGTGCAACATCAATTCGCCTAAACAACCAATAGTATTTCCACAGTCTACTCTCTACATTCAGAACCCAAGATAACGCCACCAAAGAGTCGGATACAATTATGCAAGACCAACTACTCCATTTCGACCCTCCAAACGCCTCGAGCGCATAACATATCGCATGCACTTCAGCCTCATTCGAGTCAAGCACCCCCAGCGGTCCCAAAAACAGCGCCAACACCTATCCCGTTGCATTACGTAACACTCCACCACAACCCGCTGGCCCCGGTTTGCCCCTCGCCGACCCGTCCACATTAAACTTTACCATATTCTCCAACGGTGGCAGCCACGTTACCCCCACACGAGGTCCCTTTGCACGGACCATCCCCTCACACCACCAAGGACAATCCCACCACACCGATTCCACAAGCATAGCGTTATATTCCAACGCATTCACCAAAGAAAATGATCGCAATTGATCAGAAAAAATAATTCAGAAGGTGACACCCTCTTACCATTGAACATCAAATCGTTGCGCGCTAGCCACATCGACCACAAAACTGCAGCACATCCTGATAACCACCATTTCCGGACCACCCCCCAGAAAAAACTATCCAAAAAATATGCACAAACCCCACTAAACACTCCGGTCGAACCACCTCCACCTGCCACCAAGCGAAAAACATCGACTACACCCACCACATCCACATGCATCTAAAAAGGATATGATCCGCCTCATCCTCTCCTTCCCCACACCAACGACATGAGAAATCCTGCACATCTAACTGCATACCTTGTTCCCGCAGCAAACATAAAGTGGGTAAACGTTCGAGGAGCACAAACCACACAAAACACTGCACCATCGGCGGCGTAAGCAACGACCAAATCCCCGCACCCTCCCATTCCGCTTCCCTCTCTAAACCAAATGATGCCATTAAGCTCGACAACCTTGCCACCGAAAAATATCCCGTCGAAGTATGTTTCCACACCCACTTATCCTCCACCTCCTCTACTAGAACCGACGCCCCCAATTTCCAAATTTATTATCTGAATTAAAGGTAACTTCCAATATTTACCCTTTTAATTCCAAGATAAAATTTGGCAAATTTATGCTTTTATTTGAGGAAAATTCATTTCAAATTTTGGTCAAAATATCTGCAATCCCACGAAGGACCAGACCGGTTCAGACATTTGCGTTACCCACGTCATGCACGTCTGCACATTTATTGGCGACATTAGGAGGTAACGAGGGAGTTGTACGGAGATTGACGACAATTTGGTTGGATAGAGAAGAGAAGATATGATTGATATATTTTCGATATTAGCCATTGCTACGTGCTTTGAGCTAAGTATCGCTGGGACCTATATGGTCAAACACGAACCAATGTTAATCACAAGAAATTGTGATCCAAGGCGAATTGTTAAAAGACATGAATTATATGGAATATAATGAGATTTCTAAGAAAAATGTGGAATCTATGAATTGATAATTGGCTCTTAATGAGCATAAGGCATGATTAGCTATTGGGGAACAAATGTTTTACGATTTTCAAAAGATAAAATAAGTGCTTTTCCGTTTGTACAAGGCAACAATCATCGAATTGAACTTTAGATAATAGATCGATAGTTAAATGAATCACCAAAGCTGTATTGATTATTGAACAAGTGTCGAGAACACTTCGATGTAATGGTGCGATCTTTGTTAAGATCAGTATTTGTAATAAGGCTTGTTAAGCTATAAAAGACTATAGATCTTATAAAAGACAGTTAAGTCAAATATAACAATTGCAAAATTATGATTGAGTCTTCTTATGTGTGTCATTATAAATTATGTTACATGCTTTGTTGGTACTATTGTTTACTGCCTCACTTAGGCTATATAAGCCCAATGCATCTCATAATAATACATTGCAAGTAAATTAAAGTTTGTGTATTAATTCGAGATTAAGGATTCCATGTTGTGGCTCAAGATTCAAGTAGAATTGGATCTTTCTTAATCAAACTCCTAGGATGGTGGCATACTACATTGTATAAGCATAGTTAAAATTTACACTGATATTAATTGATTATAGGACTTGTTTTGTAACGAGGGCCTATTATGCTTTTAATCTGCTTATTGGTTAAATTTGATTAACTAGATAAGTAATTGAATAGTTCCTTGATCGTTAAATATAGTTAATGGTATATACATGTATGCGAAAGATTCTTGTGGATTAAAGAAATGTTAGATGGGATAATTATATGAATTATTAGTAATTAATCAACCTAAATTGCTTAAGTTTGGTTATACTTTGGATATTGTAATAGGTTTGTCGATTTTCTTAATAATAATAAGGTACTTATAATTGATTAGCACATCTTTGAATAAATGATATATTTGGATAATTTGATGGTACATAAATAAATTGAATTGGTTATTATAACTTATCAGTCTAAAGATTGTTAATCAATAGTTTCTCTATCTTGAATGATTATAGTCGTAAATCAATGTCTAAAAATGATTAAATGCGTGTATGTTATTGTGGCAATCATTTTGAGCCCGACTTTTTGGAAAATTTTAAAAACACGGAGTCAATACCAATCGTTTTGAAAAAGTGTGATTGGATCACTTTAAAGCGGGGTTATTTTAATAAAACATTTCATTTTATTAAAACAACAATTTTGGTCTATGAAAATCAGAAAACAAGTTCGGGTTCGGTTACGCGTGGAGAAGGGTTAGCACCCCACGACGCACAAAAAATTGGTACCTAATTGATTTCAAAAACGTTTTCAAAACTGGAATTTTCAAGTTCATGAAGGTTCGATTTCATTTGTCCGTTTAATGAATATAAATATATTTTAACGGCCTTATCGCCCGGGAAATGAACTTTAATCACCGCTAACACTTCTAGCGCTAACTCGTCATTCTCGTTTGATAGGACACCACATTAATTAAATTCCACTTTTGGCGGACGTAGTTGGGTGCATTGTATTGCGCTTGTGATTTATGTGTTGTGCTTTAAAGAATTTTAAGAAAATAATACTATGTTTTACGACTATGATTTTTCTGCACTTTAGAGACACACTAAGCTCTTTAGCTTACTTCCCCATATTTTTCTCTTACAGATATCTTTGGACTCTAGGCAACTTGGTACTTGGAGGATCTCAATTTTATTTGGTTATTTTATTATTCAGTACGAAACTATTTTAGTTTAATCAGATTTCTATTTATTATTTTGGGACATTGATGTAATTTTAGACTATTTATACTTTGACATTATTTTTAGCATTCATCTACTGTTATTTTAATTTAGAGATTTAATATAATTATTAGAATATCTATTGTGATATTTATATTTATATTTATTATTAAATTAATTTTATTTTACTTTAATTTAAAGTATATCTTTAAAAATTAGTTTTCTTGAGGGTAAAAATTTCAATTATAACTTCCTAAATTCGGTCTTTTCTCCTAGGTCGGGTTTAGGGGGTTATATTTAGTGGTATTAAGAGAAATTTATTTTTTGGAGTTTTCAAACAAACAAAGAATTTTATTTGTTTTTTTTTTTTGCTCAAAGAATTTTATTTGTTGAAGATTTTATTTATTCTATGTTGAAGTTTATTAATCCTAAGAAGGTCTAAGTTTCTTATTCCTATTTAAGTATTTGAATTTTATTAAGTGTATTTTTTTTTTGTGAAGAGAGTTTTCCAACAATCAAGTCTCTAATCTAAACTTGAAGGACCTATTCCCAAAGGTTCAAACTAACACTAAAGCTAAACAAGACAAGAAAATTCGACTTAAGAATTTCTAATGGTTTGGATCAACTTTATTTTGGAGAAGATTTCCAACATTTTAAAACTTATTTAGTTTTGTATTAAAGATTTTTATATTTTTATTCGAAAATGTTTCTTAGTTTCTAAACTTTTAATATTTTTTGGTGTATTTTGAAAAGTTTTTTTCTTTAAATGTTTTAAAACCCTTTATTGAAATGTTTGTTTGTTTACTGCTTTTTCTTCTAAGTCTTTCTTTAAAAAAATATTTTTTTATCAGCAAACTGTATGATTTTATTCAATAGGAAGAAAAACATACAGGGCGACAAGCCATACGCCTCGTTAAAAACCTCCCTAGTGGAGGAAAATAGTACGATATGACCTGTCAAAAACAAAACAAAACACCCCCCAAAACTATCATAAACAAGCCACGAACAATGAAACACGATCCACGCCCTCCTTGGCCAATACATCGGCGAAGCCATTAGCCTCCCTAGGCACATAACAAAACTGTAACTCATATGAAGACTGACACGCTTGATCAATCGCCGTAAACACGTCCCAAAACCGCCATGGCCTTTTTGCCGATCGTGTAGCCCAACTCAAAGCCACCTGTGAATCCGACTCAATTATCACACAATGATGTAGCCAACTCCTATCCACCACCAAACTCAAGGCGAACGCTATAGCCCGAATTTCAGCTTCATTAGAGTCCATCACCCCCAATGGCCCCGAGAACAGCCCCAAAATCTGTCTCTCCCCGTCCCGCATCACGCCCCCAAAGCCCCCAGGCCCCGGCTTACCCCTCGCAGCACCATCAACATTGAATTTCAAGACCCACATAACTGGTGGCTGCCAAAACACCCCACGCCTCACCTTCTTCGCTGTCGAGCTAATCGCAAGAGCGGACGGACATGTCCACCACACGGATTCCGACATTAACTCTCCCTCCGCACCCACTTTAATCCAATAAAACGATCTCAGTTTCACCAAGAAGCATAGTTCTTCCATCGACATACATTTACCTCGAAACACAAGCTCATTTCTAGCCAACCATAGTGGCCATAACAAGGCACTAACACTTGCCACCCACCATCGTTTCATGCTACCAGAAAAGGGCAATGCAAAAAATATTTAAAGGAGTATTTCATTTTTATTTTTTACTTGCAGAAAAAAAGGTCTATTATTTTTGGAACTTTGAAAAGCCATATATGTTTTTTATATTTATTTTTAAAACTTTATTTTAATGAAATATCTATTTCTTAAAAAAAACTAATTTTTTAATTATTTCTAATTTCTCTTTTTAAAGATTTTATTATTATTTTTGGATAAGTTAAAGATTTTATTATTTAGGTGACCTTTTTAGGAGTTTTCAAATTTTATTAAAAACTGAAGAAAATTTTTTTTCTTAGAAAATCATTTTTAAAGAAACAACCCAATTTTAAAACTTCATTTTCAACAACACAATTATTTATATTTTTAGAATGAGATGAATTAAAAAACTTTTATATTCAATAACACAATCTTTTGGGTTTTTTTATTAAAAATGAATCAAAATTTTATTTTCAATAACACGATCTCCTAGTTTTTTTAGAACAAGAATGAATCAATACATTACTTTCAACGACATGATCTTTTAGTTTTTTAAGAATGAGATGGATTAAGCAAAATTGAAAAACATGAACAAACAAAATCGAAAATCATAACACAAACAGAAAAATTACCGAACACAAATTTTGATCTCCAACTCCAAATTGCAACCTAAAAAAACATGAACAAACAAAAATATGACCAGGAAAATAAAATTAAAATCAAAGAAAAGAAAAGAAAAGAAAAGAAAAGAAAAATTACTGGAAGTGAAGAAACCATGAGCTATCTCCACTTGAACCGATTCCAATTGCCACAAAAAAAATACGAACCAAAGCTGCTCCAAACTCAAACTAACTCAAACAGTTTCTAGAAATTTCCAGAGATTTTTTTGGTGATTTTCGGATCAACTTTCAAGTCTTTTTCTTGGTGAATTGGTGAAGAACACATGTGGGGGAATGGGATTTATACTAGAGCTAGGCCTTGCAATTCAAGAAAAAATCGAGACTCAATCCCAAAATTAAAGCCATAATCGGACTAGGGGCTTGATCCTCGGTTGAAACCCCAAAAAATTATCTGATTTGGTTTAGATTTGAAGACAAATTTCATCCTAGATTCGAGCCTAGGGTTTTGACTCTTCCCCATTTTATTTTGCAGATATCGATGGCAGCATGGGATGACTACGGACGGCATTGGTGCCATTGGAATGGCGGCGGCGAGACGGACCGTCCGGCGGCTTCAGCAGCGACAGCCGTGGTACAGCGGCAGCTGCAACCCAAGGGTTTTGGAGGTGATGTCTCGCACGCGGCAGGCGTGTGACAACCCTTTTTTTACAGCTTTTTTCTCTTTTTTCTGCTTTGATCAGGGTCATTCGATTGAAATACCCCAGATTAGACGACTCCGATTTAACCTGATTATTGGACACAAAAAAGGTTATTTGGGTTTTTTTGGGTATTTATTTGGCTTCTAAATTAATCAAAAATGGGCTATATATTATTTAATGTATTTAAAAAAATCTATTTTTTGTTGTTGTTGAAGATGAGCTTTATTATTAGTGGTCACTTTATGGGCTCTTTTATTTTATCCTTTGGGCTTTAATAATAATAATAATAATAATAATAATAATAATAATAATAATAATAATAATAATAATAATAATAATAATAATAATAAATTAGGTAAAATCTAGTGTCAACAACTACCCCTTTTGCTTAGCTCTGTGAAGCAGGGATAGAGCAAAGACCAAAAAGCACTAATTTTTACCGATTTGCTAATTCGTTCCATTCTCCTAATGCTCAAACGGAGAGGCAGGTTCTATTTGTCATGTGCCTGAATAGATAGGCAAGGTTCTCTTCTCCAAATGCCTGAATGGATGAGCAGAGTTCTATTCTCCAAGTGCTCAAATAGATGAGCATGGTTTTATTCTCCAAGCGCTCGAATAGATGAGCAGGGTTCTAGTCTCTAAGTGCCCGAATAGATGAGCTGGGTTCTATTCTCCAAACCCCCTAATAGATGAGCAAATTTTGAAAAAAAGGTTTCATCCTCATTACGTTTGGATGAATAAGCGAGTTCTGAAAAAAAGGTTCCATTCTCCTAATGCTTAAATGGATAAGAAGGTTCTAAAAAATGGTTTCATACTTCTTATGCTTGGATGAATAAGCAGGTTCTGAAAAAAGGGTTCCATCTTCCTCATGCTCGGATAGATAAGCGAGATCCATTCTCCAAACGCCCGAACGAATAGGTGGGTTCTGAAAAAAGGTTCTATCCTCTTAATGCTTGGATAGATAAGCAGGTTGAAAAGGGGTTCCATCTTCCCCATGCTCGGATGAATAAGCAGGTTCCATTATCCTCAAACCTAAAAAGATAGGCGGATACCATTCTCCTTACGCTCGAATGGATAAGCGAGTTCTATTCTTCTTATGCCTGAATAGATAGGCGGATACCATTCTCCTTACGCTCGAATGGATAAACGAGTTCTTTTCTCTTATGCCTGAATAGATATGTAGATTTCATTCTCCATATGCCCGAACGGATAGGCGGGTTCTATTCTCCTTATGCTCGAATAGATAAACAAGTTCAATTCTCCACACACCCGAACGAATAGGCGTGTACTATTCTCCTCATGCTTGAATAGATAAGCGACTTCTTTTGCTGAAAAGTCCTGTATGTACTTGTAAAATGCGATATTCAATGCAATTATGTTGTGCATGCCCTAGGGATGCCTAAAACATGGATGCATGTCAATTTCTTTTTCTTTTTAAATTCTTTTTCTTAGAATTAATTTTTCCTTTGGTTTTTGAATCAACATGTTTGCTCGCTCAATCCAGATAGCCAGATATGCTTTTTCATTGTATTTCTTCGCTTCTTGGAAATCATCTGATCTTGCATATTTGTTCACTCAATCTAGTGATCTTGTACTCCTGGTTGGAAGGACAGACTTCTTCAAATGTCTCAGCTTCGTCATTCTCATTCTTTATACCTCTTTGCTTCATAGAAAACATCTGATCTTTGTAGGCAAATGTCTTAAGATGTACTCATTGTAGTTGATATATCAATATCGAGTGAAAGGTCTCCTTGAATGGTCTTGAAAGCTTTAAGTCTTCATATGCCCCTTAAAATACATTTAAGCACCTACATCGCTTCTTGTGAATTCTCAAATTCCCGCCCGTTCAGGACATATTGAAGCTTATTACCACTTTGAATGTTTTTGATGTTGGTGATTTAATCTCTTCTTCTCATGCCTATGAAAATCAGTGTAACACCCTATGTTTATAAAAAAAATTTGTTGAACAAGCAAGGCTGGTGGGGTTTGAACCCACGACCTCACCCCTCCCATAATCCCCTTTGCTTAAACCATTAAGCCAATGGCGCATTTTTGTTAAGGGTCACATTGTTTTACTTTTAGGGTTAAGTTGGATGACCCTTTGAATAAGTGGTAACAACCTGTTTGACTCTTCACATATCTTTTTTTCCCTTCCCAACCACGCTCTCTCCCTCCCCTTAGCAACCATCTCTAGTAATCGGCCGCTATGCTTACCGCCGCGCCGTGGCTTATATCGCTCTACCCAAAAGAATCCCCACCTTTGTCCGACCAGAACCCCTCTCCCTATTCGTCATTTGATGCAACTGTCTGGCGTGGGGATCGTTTTGAAGATCTGACGAGAAAAGAAAGCACCGCTCCTCTGTTTTTAGCATTTTTCGACCACTTCTATCATCTGTGTGTAACACAGCCGCTGGATCTGCACTCTTTGTGTCGAGGCAAACACAACCGTGGTCCTCGGTCACTTGTTCGTCTCCGTTTAGGGACTCGTCGGAGCACTGGATTTTCCAGCCACCTTGTTTTGTTTTGGGTAAGATCCTGGTCAGATTCTGGCAATTTCTGGTTATGTGTAGTCTGGATTGAAGTGTTTAAATGGAGATCTATAATTTCAGGTGAAAATCGTCAAATTTCGGGCCACTGGCGACCAGATTACCCTGGGGTGAGTGAACCGGTTCCATTACAGTCTTAGGGTTCGAACTGGTCTGAACCGGTCCAACTCGGTCTGAGTCTAACCCAAGTCTGACCTGACCCATACTCGACCCGACCCGTGTCCGACTCGAACCCGACGCCCAACACGTCTGCTGAGTCAACCACTGAGTCGACTCAGCTCGAGTCAACACAGTGAGTCAGTCGAGTCAACTCAGTTGACCTCTTTTCGTTGACCTGTTGACGTCAGCGTTGACTCTGACCCTGTTGACCTGCTGACATCAGCGTTGACTTTGACCAAAAGTCAAAATATTCTGAAAAGCCCTATTTTGTGTTTTTTGACGTCTTGAGTCGGATTTTGAAGCTCGTTTTGTAAAATTCCAACCTGAAAGCGTCTGAATCTGACCTTGAACCCGAAGTTGTGTATGTATTTAATTATTCAGTTAAGAACTTTGTGAATAAGGTCTGATCTTGGAGTTTGTGTTTTTGAAGGTGTTCAAAGTTCCTTGTATCTGAGATGTTGAAGGACGTCGAATTTGGGTTCGAGTGCGATCGAATGAAGTATCATAAATCGATCGGTGTCGCTCGGAGTTGAGGTAATACATTACTACCTCTTGTATGCTTTATGAACATGTTGGTATTTGTTAATGCATGCATAAAAATGATGATGAGTACTGTTAATTCTGCTCAAGTCAAACCGAACATGAAAATAAGTATGATAATCTAGATAAGTCTACAATGCTCGAATGAGAAGATTAATAAATTAGAAGGATCTGGAGTTCAATAAGTAACTAATGAGCCAACTAATCTCCAATTTCGATCATTAGTGTCAAATGATTAAATGTGAAAAATATTTAGATTTGAAATTATAAAAAATGCCTTAAGGTATGAGAATGACTAAAATACCCTTGGAATTTGAAGCGATATAGTAATCTACACTAGATATGGTAAAACAACTTGATTTATCTAAAAACCTCGACTTACTTGGAAAGTATGGTAAGACGAATTTAAACCTTCGAGACTAAAAAGTGTTAGGTTTCCTTGATTTTTTGAATGAATCTCCGAATATAGATTTATGGGAAACGACCAAAAGTATTGGAAATACTATTATGGTTAAATTAATCGGAAGGATCGTATTGACCAAAAAGGCTGAAGTATCCTCAGACACCGACGCCCAACACGTCTGCTGAGTCAACCACTGAGTCGACTCAGCTCGAGTCAACACAGTGAGTCAGTCGAGTCAACTCAGTTGACCTCTTTTCGTTGACCTGTTGACGTCAGCGTTGACTCTGACCCTGTTGACCTGCTGACGTCAGCGTTGACTTTGACCAAAAGTCAAAATATTCTGAAAAGCCCTATTTTGTGTTTTTTGACATCTTGAGTAGGATTTTGAAGCTCGTTTTGTAAAATTCCAACCTGAAAGCGTCTGAATCTGACCTCGAACCCGAAGTTGTGTATGTATTTAATTATTCAGTTAAGAACTTTGTGAATAAGGTCTGATCTTGGAGTTTGTGTTTTTGAAGGTGTTCAAAGTTCCTTGTATCTGAGATGTTGAAGGACGTCGAATTTGGGTTCGAGTGCGATCGAATGAAGTATCATAAATCGATCGGTGTCGCTCGGAGTTGAGGTAATACATTACTACCTCTTGTATGCTTTATGAACATGTTGGTATTTGTTAATGCATGCATAAAAATGATGATGAGTACTGTTAATTCTGCTCAAGTCAAACCGAACATGAAAATAAGTATGATAATCTAGATAAGTCTACAATGCTCGAATGAGAAGATTAATAAATTAGAAGGATCTGGAGTTCAATAAGTAACTAATGAGCCAACTAATCTCCAATTTCGATCATTAGTGTCAAATGATTAAATGTGAAAAATATTTAGATTTGAAATTATAAAAAATGCCTTAAGGTATGAGAATGACTAAAATACCCTTGGAATTTGAAGCGATATAGTAATCTACACTAGATATGGTAAAACAACTTGATTTATCTAAAAACCTCGACTTACTTGGAAAGTATGGTAAGACGAATTTAAACCTTCGAGACTAAAAAGTGTTAGGTTTCCTTGATTTTTTGAATGAATCTCCGAATATAGATTTATGGGAAACGACCAAAAGTATTGGAAATACTATTATGGTTAAATTAATCGGAAGGATCGTATTGACCAAAAAGGCTGAAGTATCCTCAGACACCGACGCCCAACACGTCTGCTGAGTCAACCACTGAGTCGACTCAGCTCGAGTCAACACAGTGAGTCAGTCGAGTCAACTCAGTTGACCTCTTTTCGTTGACCTGTTGACGTCAGCGTTGACTCTGACCCTGTTGACCTGCTGACGTCAGCGTTGACTTTGACCAAAAGTCAAAATATTCTGAAAAGCCCTATTTTGTGTTTTTTGACATCTTGAGTAGGATTTTGAAGCTCGTTTTGTAAAATTCCAACCTGAAAGCGTCTGAATCTGACCTCGAACCCGAAGTTGTGTATGTATTTAATTATTCAGTTAAGAACTTTGTGAATAAGGTCTGATCTTGGAGTTTGTGTTTTTGAAGGTGTTCAAAGTTCCTTGTATCTGAGATGTTGAAGGACGTCGAATTTGGGTTCGAGTGCGATCGAATGAAGTATCATAAATCGATCGGTGTCGCTCGGAGTTGAGGTAATACATTACTACCTCTTGTATGCTTTATGAACATGTTGGTATTTGTTAATGCATGCATAAAAATGATGATGAGTACTGTTAATTCTGCTCAAGTCAAACCGAACATGAAAATAAGTATGATAATCTAGATAAGTCTACAATGCTCGAATGAGAAGATTAATAAATTAGAAGGATCTGGAGTTCAATAAGTAACTAATGAGCCAACTAATCTCCAATTTCGATCATTAGTGTCAAATGATTAAATGTGAAAAATATTTAGATTTGAAATTATAAAAAATGCCTTAAGGTATGAGAATGACTAAAATACCCTTGGAATTTGAAGCGATATAGTAATCTACACTAGATATGGTAAAACAACTTGATTTATCTAAAAACCTCGACTTACTTGGAAAGTATGGTAAGACGAATTTAAACCTTCGAGACTAAAAAGTGTTAGGTTTCCTTGATTTTTTGAATGAATCTCCGAATATAGATTTATGGGAAACGACCAAAAGTATTGGAAATACTATTATGGTTAAATTAATCGGAAGGATCGTATTGACCAAAAAGGCTAAAGTATCCTCAGACACCGACGCCCAACACGTCTGCTGAGTCAACCACTGAGTCGACTCAGCTCGAGTCAACACAGTGAGTCAGTCGAGTCAACTCAGTTGACCTCTTTTCGTTGACCTGTTGACGTCAGCGTTGACTCTGACCCTGTTGACCTGCTGACGTCAGCGTTGACTTTGACCAAAAGTCAAAATATTCTGAAAAGCCCTATTTTGTGTTTTTTGACATCTTGAGTCGGATTTTGAAGCTCGTTTTGTAAAATTCCAACCTGAAAGCGTCTGAATCTGACCTCGAACCCGAAGTTGTGTATGTATTTAATTATTCAGTTAAGAACTTTGTGAATAAGGTCTGATCTTGGAGTTTGTGTTTTTGAAGGTGTTCAAAGTTCCTTGTATCTGAGATGTTGAAGGACGTCGAATTTGGGTTCGAGTGCGATCGAATGAAGTATCATAAATCGATCGGTGTCGCTCGGAGTTGAGGTAATACATTACTACCTCTTGTATGCTTTATGAACATGTTGGTATTTGTTAATGCATGCATAAAAATGATGATGAGTACTGTTAATTCTGCTCAAGTCAAACCGAACATGAAAATAAGTATGATAATCTAGATAAGTCTACAATGCTCGAATGAGAAGATTAATAAATTAGAAGGATCTGGAGTTCAATAAGTAACTAATGAGCCAACTAATCTCCAATTTCGATCATTAGTGTCAAATGATTAAATGTGAAAAATATTTAGATTTGAAATTATAAAAAATGCCTTAAGGTATGAGAATGACTAAAATACCCTTGGAATTTGAAGCGATATAGTAATCTACACTAGATATGGTAAAACAACTTGATTTATCTAAAAACCTCGACTTACTTGGAAAGTATGGTAAGACGAATTTAAACCTTCGAGACTAAAAAGTGTTAGGTTTCCTTGATTTTTTGAATGAATCTCCGAATATAGATTTATGGGAAACGACCAAAAGTATTGGAAATACTATTATGGTTAAATTAATCGGAAGGATCGTATTGACCAAAAAGGCTAAAGTATCCTCAGACACCGACGCCCAACACGTCTGCTGAGTCAACCACTGAGTCGACTCAGCTCGAGTCAACACAGTGAGTCAGTCGAGTCAACTCAGTTGACCTCTTTTCGTTGACCTGTTGACGTCAGCGTTGACTCTGACCCTGTTGACCTGCTGACGTCAGCGTTGACTTTGACCAAAAGTCAAAATATTCTGAAAAGCCCTATTTTGTGTTTTTTGACATCTTGAGTCGGATTTTGAAGCTCGTTTTGTAAAATTCCAACCTGAAAGCGTCTGAATCTGACCTCGAACCCGAAGTTGTGTATGTATTTAATTATTCAGTTAAGAACTTTGTGAATAAGGTCTGATCTTGGAGTTTGTGTTTTTGAAGGTGTTCAAAGTTCCTTGTATCTGAGATGTTGAAGGACGTCGAATTTGGGTTCGAGTGCGATCGAATGAAGTATCATAAATCGATCGGTGTCGCTCGGAGTTGAGGTAATACATTACTACCTCTTGTATGCTTTATGAACATGTTGGTATTTGTTAATGCATGCATAAAAATGATGATGAGTACTGTTAATTCTGCTCAAGTCAAACCGAACATGAAAATAAGTATGATAATCTAGATAAGTCTACAATGCTCGAATGAGAAGATTAATAAATTAGAAGGATCTGGAGTTCAATAAGTAACTAATGAGCCAACTAATCTCCAATTTCGATCATTAGTGTCAAATGATTAAATGTGAAAAATATTTAGATTTGAAATTATAAAAAATGCCTTAAGGTATGAGAATGACTAAAATACCCTTGGAATTTGAAGCGATATAGTAATCTACACTAGATATGGTAAAACAACTTGATTTATCTAAAAACCTCGACTTACTTGGAAAGTATGGTAAGACGAATTTAAACCTTCGAGACTAAAAAGTGTTAGGTTTCCTTGATTTTTTGAATGAATCTCCGAATATAGATTTATGGGAAACGACCAAAAGTATTGGAAATACTATTATGGTTAAATTAATCGGAAGGATCGTATTGACCAAAAAGGCTGAAGTATCCTCAGACACCGAGGTTGGCAAATTAACTGGAACAATGGATAAACCTTTGAGTTATGAAATTGAATGAAGTGGTTGGAGGTACCGAAATTTACGTGAATGGCTGAAACACCCACGAGTACTTAAATGATTGAAATATTATATATGTTTCATTTGACAAGAATGATGGATATACCGAGTTTCAAAATGACTGAAATACCCCCTTGACTGGAATAAATTAAATGCTTTTGATAAAATTCTGGAAATGCCAATAAAGATGAAAATGACTAAAATGCCCCTAAGGGTTGAAGCATGACTCACACACGTCAATCACTCATGTATTAATATAAGGTTGGAAGTTTTCTCGCATAGAATATAAGTTCGACTAATCCAAGGCAAGTCCTATGGTGAAATATGAAAGCAACCGTTCAGATATACGATACAGTTGGATGTATTTGAAGGGTTGGTTAGTACTACAAGGTTGAGATATGCTAGTTCAAATGGTTTGGAGGCTCGAAAAATGTTTGGAAATCTTTAATATTGTAAATCGTCATTTTATTGTTTTAGGATAAATTAGAAAATTACCCCTGATAGTTAAATGATCAAAATGCCCTTGTTAGCCAAAGTAATCAAAATAGTCTTGAATGTATACAATATCGTAAAAGATCTTGACATAGAAATCTCTGAATGCCTGGTTGAAAACCGCGACTGTTCATGCCCCGTTGGTATAATTACCAACACGCCCATGTATGATAAAATGACCATAATGCCCTGGTAGGCCTAAATGACTAAAGTACTCATGATATATCTGAACTCTTTAAGATTTTGATGTATCAATTCTTGAATACACGATAGGAATCGTTTTACGAACCCTTTCTAATAGAGATCTCGTTCTTGAAATTCGTCCAAATTGTCTAAAGTTCAATGTGTCCCCTTATGTAAATACCGAGTATCTTTAAGAAATAAATTGTTCTATCTAGTGTGTTCCATGTGTGCTATATTCTATTGAATGGATTGTATAGTGATTACATATTAGTAAACAACCTAACGATTTAATCATGAACAATGCTATGTTTAATGAATATTTCAATTGTTATTGAGATTGCATCACTACGTTAGAAAATGAGATGAAATGACTAACTGGATATATGATGACATTCTTTGTCTACCTAATGTATGTCTGCTCAATCTGTATACTTGGTATGTGGTTGCTCGATCTGTGATGGTATTGCCTGGCTGTCTGATGAATTTGATAGCATGATCTGTTAGCTTGACCTATGATGGTACAATCTGTTTGCATGATGAATGATTAAAATGTCTGCTCTGCTCAATGGTATGCCCATATATCTGTCAAAAGCATGAACCTTCTGTTTCTGATACTCTAAATAGAATATGTTTGTCACATGTATTATGTTACTCGTGTCTGGAATCTGAACACCAATTACTATCTGGGTATACTGTTGGGTTACGTTATGAAGTTTCTGCAGGTGCAGCCCTGATCTAGCTGGTAAATCCTTATGGACTCAAGGTCTCCTCTTGGGTAGGTTTTGATGCTTTAGCACGGGTAAATCCTTATGGACCTAAGGCAGCCGCTTAGGTGGCACCTATGCCCATCGGGCCTAGGGTAAGTCCTTATGGATGCAGTTCTGGGGGACTGCATTTGGTGTAAGGTTGGAGGGTAGTCACTAGTAAACTCTTGCATGCACTCGAGCATTTGTATTGAACTGTTATGTGTTCTAATGATATGATTGGTATGTTTTTATGCATGTTTGATCTGCACTTATTGGAACACACTAGACACTAAACTATTTGTCCCATCTTCATAATCTATCAGCTTGTATAATTCATGTTTGTTACTCAACGTTTGAATAAAGAACAAGTACCATTATTCTTAAGTATATCGTTATCCTGAAATAGTGGAAAGGAATTGAAGACTATTATTACATGGAACATCACAAAAATGTTATGCTTACCATATATCTGCATGAGCTTATAACATCTTTTGCTAGCTTATAACATCTTTTGGTAGTTTTGTATTACTGAGCTTCTCCAAGCTCACATTGTTTTTACCATCGCACGTTAAAAGAATATATCATGGCATAACGTGTGACATCAGTGTTCGGAGTTCTCTCGGCATTGCTTTTGGAGTACGGTGTTGTATAGTTAGTGGGCATGTATGTCATGTATTGTTTTATGATAGAGTCTGTAAAGCACTTTCTGAAATTTCTGTTATGTGTTTAAATGATTTCCTGAAATGGTATTTTAAACTGAAGTTGATTTTACAATTTAATCAGTGTTTTGAGGAAATAAAAATGTTTTTATGCGTATTTTTATTGTGGGTCACTCTTATGACCCTAATGTGACTTCCTACGATCCGTTGTAACACATAGGCGGGTCTAGGGGGTTACAATTATGGATTTTGAACCCTTGTTCGAAATAACTTGCCTCAATCTGATGGCACAGTCTGCCCACTAGGCATGGATCTATCCCTTTTTATGCTTTAGGGATCTTTACATCTTATGTGTAGATCTATCTTGACAACACAATCCATTTAAAACTCTTCAACACATGTGTTTCTTCTTCTTTTTACCTTCTTATGTAAGACGATGCCCCTGTTCAAATAGATGTTCAATTGTTTCCTGAAATGATTGAAACTATCGTTCCATGTTTCCTACGGTTGGGATCAATACCAAGAAATCCTTTGTTTTTTTAATAAATTTATGTCATCCTACTTGCAAGATGCAAGAAAAGGCTAGAAATGAGAATTTAAAGGAAGAAGTTATGGCATATGCAAGGAAAGGCTAGAAATAATAGTTTTAAAGGAAGAAGTCATGTCATACGCAAGAAAAGGCTAAAAATGGGGATTTTAATAAAATAATCATGACAAACATAGAAAAGAGGAAAGTCAGTTGCCCCAAAATTCATTGTATGAATGATTCATGAATCCATCAACCGGATAGTGCCCCACTTTTAGGTGGCTCTCTTTAACTCACCCACTCCCCAAATTTTAAATTTCCCACTTTTTCTAATCTCAATCAGACATTAGAAGTTTTAAGGTCCCTAAAGAAAGGTTAACTCAATAAAGTGGAATGTGTTATGAAGACAAACTCCTATTCTCAAATATTTATGTACGATCCAAATGGTCTTTTAAGGCTTTGTAATGTAGGCTAGGCTCATGTTACCAAGAAAAGGATATATAGGCTCAAATACATGTTTTAAGGCTAATTAAACCCTGGATCAACTTTTGTTGATGAAATCTTTGTTCTTTTTACCTTGGATCGCTCTAGACTGCCCATTTTGAGTTTTCACCCTAGAGTTCATTTCCTTTCATGGCACATGTCTCATTTGGAGGATTCTTTTCAAGTTTTCCTTTGTATTTCTTCTTTCATTTTTTTCTTTTCTTTATTTATTTTTCTTTCCCTCATTTTCTTATTTTTTCCTCCTCCTCTTTCTTTTCCTTTTCTCTTCTTTTTTGTGTCATTTTCATTTTCAATTTAGGACATTCAACTTGATCTGACATGTTTTTTCCTTTATTTGCAAACAACTTTTCATTTTCTATGCCCCTAGTGTGGGGAGTGATCCTTGGTTGGGGTTCAATCACAAGAAAAATAATATCAGGCTCAAAGGGGGATAACAATGGATTTTTCATTTTCTTATTCGTGAAGGGAAATGATGGAATTCCAAACGTCATTTCACACACAAACATCATCGCAGAGAAGTAGTCTTCAGTTGGTATATGAGATCTCACTATTAAACCTACAAACACTTTATTGCCCCTCTATCTTGGGATTAGATTCAAGAATCATGCATACAATCAATTATAGGGGCTCTGCGAAGAAATTATACTTTGGAAGAAAAAATAAATGGAAATGAAAAGAAGATAAAAAAAGAGATGTTTGCCATTTGTGGAAATAAAAGAATGCATCTTCAAGACAATTAGAATGACATAGAAGCCCTTACAAAAGATCCCTAATGCTCGTGGGCAAAAGCAAAAGGGTTGATTCTAAGTATGATCCCAATACCGTCTAGGAAGATCATTTACTATCTGAGCATTATTCTAGGAAGGCATTGGTGAATTGCAGCCAAGCTCAACCCTTTCACTTCGCAAAGAGATTCTACAGGGGTTCATCACGTTCTTCCTTGAGCCTCCCACTTTTGATGGCTATTCTCAATTTGTCTTCTATGGCCATTGCTCTGGATTGAGAACGAGTACCGTACGTGTAGGATGTTTTTGCTATTTTGGAGATTCTTATTTTATATGTAGTGATCACAACATAAATGCAAGAAAAAACTAAAAAAATGCAAATGCATGAATGCAAATGTATAAATGTAGGCGAGGGGCCGTCAATTCCATTAAGATATTGCTCTAGAAGTAGCTTCAATTCAATGTTAAAGGTCCTACAAATACGTCTCAGTCTGAGCATCTAGTTCCTCTTCGACTAGTCTTTGAAGCCTTAGTCCTACCTTTTCGGTCTGACATGGGGTGAAGAAATGTAGCTTCTTGACGCCACATGATTAGCTATGTCTTCAATTTTGGATGTGAGGCTTCTATCGAACTCGTCTCGCTTCTAAGTCCTTTTGACGTTGCTCCTAAGCTGAGTAGACCAATGACCATCTTCAAAATTTTCCTTTCGTGATAGCTGCTTGATCGGACCGTCAAAGCGATCCCATAGCACTTGCGACTTATGGTATTATGCTTGGCGCCGATGTGGGCATACTTTACTCTACAAATTCTCATTGTTTGCTGGTTGACCTCAGTCCGCGAGCGTGCATCCACGTTGTCTTCCTCTTTTAGGTACGTTCCATCTATGGAAGAAGCTTTTTCTAATTGAGCAACACGCTTTAGAATCGATCCCTTCTAAATATGTGATGTATGCAACAAAAAAATAAGCCCAAACAAAACACACACATAAAAATGTTAGTTCTTTTTAATAAAAAAAATAGAAATAAAACATAAAAGGTCCAAAATAATTTCATGGTACGAATAATTCTGGGCAGCACATTCCAACACTCTAGGACATGTCTCCACGGATTATCCATACGAAATAATTTTGACCAGACCTAAAGCCTAAGGTTTTTCCACATGGCTCTACTAGGGTGGGATCTAGATTCTCAAACTTGGTTTGGTTCTAAAAGGGTTCCCGAGTTGTCCTTGATGTCCCCTTCTAAGGGTAGCAAAGCCCCTGGTTCTCACCCATTATAGGCTTGAAACGAACCAAGTTCAACTCAGGAGGACTCAACACTTACGCCTTCTCAAAGAATCGACATTCTTACGAAGGCAAAGGTCATGAGCAATGCGTGTCCCCCCCCCCCCACTTAAACGAACGGGACAAAGCTCGGGTAAAGAGCTTTTTGCAACAATTTTAGAATGTATAAAATAGAATTATATTCATTAAACGGACAAATAAATTGAACCTATTGTGAACTTTTAAATTCCATTAATTTTTAAGAAAACCATTTTGAAATCAATTTGTGGCCTGGCCCTCTTTTGTTTAAAAAAAACAAAACTTCCCTAGCGGAGTCGCCAAGCTGTCGCAACCCTTTCGAGCCCAACTTGTTGGAAAAATTTAAAAACACGAAATCACCACCAATCTTTTTGGATAAGTGTGATTGGATCACTTTAAAGCGGGGTTATTTTAATAAAACATTTCATTTTATTAAAACAATAGTTTTTGCCCGTGAAAACCAAAAAATAGGTTCGGGGTTGGTTACGCGTGGGGAAGGGTTAACACCCCCACGACGCCCCAAAATTGTTACCTAATTGATTTCAAAAACGTTTTCAAAACTGGAATTTGCAAGTTCATGAATGTTCGATTTCATTTGTCCATTTAATGAATATAAATCTATTTTAACGACCTTATCACCCGGGAAATGAACTTTAATCACCGACAACACTTCTAGAGCTAACCCGTCATTCACATTTGATTAGACACCGCATTCATTAAAGTCTCCTTTTAAAACAAACAGAGAATTTTATATGTTGAAGGTTTTATTTATTCTAAGTTGAAGCTTATTAATCCTAAGAAGGTCTAAGTTTTTTATTCCTATTTAAAGATTTGAATTTTATTAAGTGTATTTTTTTGTGAAGAGAGTTTTCCAACAATCAAGTCTCTAATCTAATCTTGAAGGACCTATTCCCAAAGGTTTAACCTAACACTAATGGCAAACAAGACAAGAAAATTCAACTTAAAAATTTCTAATGGTTTGGATCAACTTTATTTTGGAGAAGATCTTTTGTTTTGTAGTTTAAAGATTTTTATTTATTTTTTATTCTTTTTATTCGAAAATGTTTCTTAGTTTCTAAACTTTTAATATTTTTTGGTGTATTTTGAAAAGTTTTTTTCTTTAAATGTTTTAAAACCCTTTATTGAAATGATTGTTTTTTACTGCTTTTTCTTCTAAGTCTTTATTTAACAAAATATTTAAATGAGTATTTCATTTTTATTTTTTATTTGCAAAAAAGGTTTATTCTTTTTGGAACTTTGAAGAGCTCTATAATGTTGTGAATAAAATAAAGAAGAACAAGAAGAACAAAGAGATGAGAGAAAGAGGGAGATTTGTATTATTCTCAAATATAGACTTGTATACAATGCCTTCAATGAATCATCTATTTATAGGCATAAGAAGTACATAATACATTAAACTCTAATTCATAGAGATAATATTCCTAATAATAAATAAATCAAACTCCTTTGATAAAGTTCTAATCATGATAGACATCCACATAGATAAATATTCATAACACTCCCCCTTGGATGTCTATGAAGATAATGTGCCTCGTTAAAACCTTACTAAGATAAAAACCCAGTGGGAAAAAAATTCTTTTGTTAAGGAAAAAGAGTACACACATCTTTGATACGCATAACATGTTGCCTCATTAAAAACCTTACCAGGAAAACTCATTGGGACAAAATCTCGGTTAAGGGAAAAAGAGTGCAACGCGTATTTACTCCCCCTAATGCAAGCATCGCAAAAGATCTTTGAATCTTTATATTTTAATCTTGAATATCATTTTTCTAAAGATCGTGAGGGATGAAACTTTGGAGTAATATGTTACATGATGTATCCACTTTCAAACTGAGATATACATCTTGCGTTATCTTCACACAAGATAGCTTTTATCATATATTGTAAAAGTAAATCCACACATCTTTTGGATATGTTGGGTCAATAGTCTTAGCCAAACACATTTTTGGCTTGCCTCGTGCATAACAATTATTTCTACGACATTTGAGGAGGCATTAACGAATGTTTGAAGATCTAAATGTAATGATCTTTGTATATTCATAGATATTTATTGACCAACTAATATATAGTGCTTCAAGACCAAGGAAAGATATAATTATCTTTATTCACATCCAACAATCTTACAACTATTGGGATACTCAATAGATATGCTCTATTCATATTGAATCTTCTTTAAGATTCTTTCAGCTTATGTCTATTCATAGACAAAAGAAATATATAAAAATGCTCGATCTTCAGGTGGAGATAAACTTGATGTCAAGATTCAAGTACTTGTATTGAAAGTACTTCATGAGTTTCCAATTTGAAGCTCTTTAGGAGTTCTAAAATTATCATAATGGATCTTGATCCAAACTCCTTTATAAAATACATAAGGAAATCTGATCATTCTTATAGTATTATCTCAATTAGTATTCACTAAGGCGATTATACCAAATGCGCCAAAATATTCATTAGACATGTCTAAATAAATTTCCTCAGAAATTTCCAAATGCTTATAGCATTTTAGATCATTCAAGGATAAATATGGATCCACAAATAATTAGACGCATGTAAAATTTTCAAAACTACCAAAGTAATTGCATCCACCATGAAGTAATTAAAACTTTTCATAAATCATAGTTCAAGTCATATTTACGACTACTTATTTGTGCATCACTTGCATTACACCTTTAGGTGTTTGGACTGCTGGTCCAAATACTTCTATTTTAGAAGTTCAAAGCGTCTTTCAACATTGGCCAATTTAATATCTATACTTCTTGATAGATTTTATACAAGATCCTCGATTTCTTTCTTTACTTCTATAGAAGTATTTCATGTAAAATTGTTTGTAAAATCGTTGTCGACAACTTTCCAATTTTCTGGTTCCATTCTCGTAATGACATAACTCATCGAGATCTCTTCAAGATTTCAATCTTTATTTCAAGTACCTGAAACTCTTATAGAGTTTTATTATTTGTTATGTCTTGGGTCTCTTCAGGAGCACCCGCTTCCAATATATGATCATCTCATATTACTTTCTATTTACGAGAATTTTTGTAACACCCCAATTTTGGGCTTAGAAGTTTTGGGTTTGAACCGGACCGGTCGGATTTTCGGTTCGAATATAAAAGGTGGGTTTAGGGAAAGCCTAGTTCGGGATGCATTAAAAATAAGGAAAAATATCTAAAAATCCTCTTTTATTATATATAAGAGAGTCGTGAAATCAATTTTACAAAATAAGGTTTGGAAATATGACATTTTGAGTTAGTGACTAAAATGTAATTTTTGAAAAGTTCGTGGCTGTTTTAAAAGGATTGAAACTTTGAATCTTTAAGGAGCTAATTTACCCAAGGGAGGATTTCTCCAGATTTTTCTTGATTTTTAAAGACTCATTTAAAGTTTAATTAACAAAAAGGAAAGAGGGAAAAAGATATTTTTAGTTTCAGAACTAACTTTTACCAAAATTTTCCTATTTCATTTTCTCTCAAAATTCCCTCAGCCAAACACATTTCCACAGCAACTTTCCTTTTGATTTTCACACCTAAAGAAGAGTTTTCAATCCCCAAATGATTCCTAATCATTTCTACATCAAATCCTCACCATTTGCTTAATAAATTTTCAAGGATTTTGGCTCTAAACAAGGAGAAATCGACATTTAGAGCTATGAACGTCCTTCTCCTCTAAATACTCAGTTCTTTACTGAAATTCCCAAGTTCTCAATCCTTAAATTAAGTTTTATTAAAGGTTTTAATGTTGTGATCTTGATTTTGGCTTAAAATGCAAGATTTGGATTTAATTTTGAAGAAATTCGTATTGGATGATTGGGCTCTATTTTGAGATGTCTTTTTGATGTATTTTGGATGTCTAAATGATGTGTAATTGAGGTTTAATCAATGCAATTCCGAATAGGTTGATTTTCCTAAGTTTTTACTTGTGAAAATGGTGGTTTTGGGGTGACCTTGGTGTTTTGTTAATGCTGGAGGTATAAGGACGAGTTTGGGTTTATTTTGGATGTTAATTAATGTTTAAAAATGGTTAGATGTGATGGATCTTGGCTGGGTTAAGTTTTGGAAGTGTTTGGATGTGATTTCGGTTGTGTTTGGTAGCCGAAATGTTGGGTTTATGAAGAGCAGCGAGTTTAGGTGTATTGCTGGTGTTTTTAATGCATAATGATGCATTAATCCTCCGTTGTTATGTGCTTGAAACATGGGAGAATGATCCGTGAGCAATAGAGGTGGCGTTGATGGTTTTGGATGCTTGGAAGGCTTGTTGGCTAGCCTAGTTTTGTGTATCGGTGTGTGAAGTTGGGGTTTTCAGCTTTAAAACCAATGTTAGATGGTTTTGGGAGCTTAGTTTAAGTCTAAGCAACTTAGCTAAGCTCAAGAGTAAGTAAATGGAATTTCTCTCTTGGTTTGTGTTATGAATTGGTTTTTAATGCACTTGTGATGGTTGGATGCAACATATGTGATTTGCATGTTTAAATTCTGTTTTGAAAGCATATTTTAGCATGGTTTAATGCTGGTTTTGGAAGTCATGTGTTGAAGGATGCTCAAGGTAAGAGATCCTTGGTTTTGTACATTGGAATTGTGGAATTGATGCATAGTGTTGCATGTTGTTTAATGGCTTTGTTTAATGCTTCAAAACAGTGAAGTGATGATGGTAATTGATGGTATTGGTAAGTGATGTAAGTGGTTGTTGGTTACTTTAATCGGATATAGTTAGCCGACTATAGGATTGGGTGCACCGTGAATTGAGTCACCTTGGATGTCGAGGGGGTTGTAATTGTACCGTAAACTCCATCCGAGAATCCTAGCGATTGAGGAAATTGGTGTCACCACGATGGAGGATGGCTCTCGTGGGTGGGCTTTGTTAAGTGCCACCACGATGGAGGATGGCTCTCGTGGGTGGGCTTGGTTAAGTGCCACCACGATGGAGGATGGCTCTCGTGGGTGAACCTTGTTAAATGTCACCACGATGGAGGATGGCTCTCGTGGGTGGACTTTTTTAAGCGTCACAACGGTGGAGGGTTGCTCCCGTGTGTGAGCTTGGTTAAGGTGATTGCAATGGTTGTGGTAGCTCCATGTGTAAGCCTTGTGATGTGTCCCAGCTCTCGCTAGTGTGTTATACAACTTCCGATGAGTGATGTTGAGGGGTTGTGATTGTACCGTTAAACTCCATCACGGGTGTTGAGGGGGTTGAGATTGTACCGGTAAACTCCACCTTGTGTTGTTCGGTTGTGTGTATGAAGCGTGCGGGACAACGCTTGTAATCCGCGTATCCGATTGTGTTTTGTGTTTTGATGGTTTGTGAATTATCACTTGGAAGCCAATATAATGTTCTTGGATGTAAGGAAGCATGAGATGCTTGAAATGATGCAAGGTTGCATGGGAAGTGTGTGATGTTCTAAGAATGCATGTATTACTTGTTAACTTGTACAAGTGTTTATCTTATATTGAGAATGGTGCATATGTGCATGGGAATCTCTTTAGTGCATTGAATTCTTGTGAGGACTTGTTTTAAAAGGCTTGTAGTGCAATGTTGTTTTTGGTAGTTCATGTGTTTTGCATTTATTGAATGCATGAGATAGTTAGAAGGAAGCAATGGTTTTGAAAGGTTTTGCTTTGAAATGACCATCAAGCATATGGAAAGTATGTTGTGAAGTGGAAGTGTTTTCCAAGGAATTTGAGTTTAACCTTGCATGTGGTGTTTATGCATGGAAAGGTTTAAATAATGGTTTTTGCAAGAATGTGTTTTTGGGTAAATTGTTTAGCTTTTCTAAGCTAAAGGTTGGTTTTCATGTTGAGCAAGACATGGTTTAAAGCATGATGTTTCAAAAGAGGTTTTTCAACCAATGCTTTGATTTATTGATTTACAACTACTTTTAGAAGGGGTTTTATGATTCGTTGCATTGATGGTGTTTTGGTTTTGAGCATTCCTCACTAAGCATTATGTGTTTACGCTCCTTTTTGTCCATCAATGCAGATAATTGAAGTTGGGACAGCAAGAAGCAGGGGATTCAAGGAGAGCTCCACTTGAGAAGTATGTCTCGGTTAATAGCTATAGATAATAAAGGCAATGGGGGAGAGTCTTTTATATTGATGTGTAATGAGATTGTGTATGTTGGACAAGTTTGGTTTATGATTTGAACTATGTGGTTTAACGCTTGCAGCGTTTGAATCTTCTTATTCATAAGTCGTTATGCTATGCTTCTTGTTTTAAAAGCATGATTAAGTGTTGGATGTGTTGAAAGAGTTGGTGCACCTAGGGGTTGTTTTGTATCTAGATTTTAATGCAATTTGGTAGTTATGATGCTTGGAATGTTTTTGACTTGTTGAGGTTTGATTTAGAGTATGTTCGATGGTGTTTAGACGAGTTAAAACATGCTCTTCTGCTGTTTCTGGGCAGGGTGTTTCGAAACACCCTTGCCTGTTTCGAAACATGTGCGTGATTTGGCCTGGGTGTTTCGAAACGGGTAGAGGTGTTTCGAAACACTTTGGCTACTGCCAAGCCCCATTTCTGAACGGTCTATCCCCGTTTCGAAACACTTGACCGTTGGGCACTGATTTGAATGGTTTTGAGGTTTGCAAGCTTTACGTTTTAGTCCTGGTTTTTGTATGTGCAATTGCTTGAGTTCGAGATGTCCGTTTAAGGTGAAATTTGGCAGAGAGGCATGAAACATGACTAATTTCATAATGGTAACTTAAAAATGGGTAAAGTTCTCTTAATTTCCAGAATTTACAAATTGGTCCCTAAATTCGTATGTTGTGCAATTGAGTCCCTTATTGTTTTCCGATTGCTGTGATTTTTGAGTATGCTTATCTCAAGAGTATGGCTTGGATTAATGTGCATCTAGACAAGTTTAAATAGAAAAAAGGGTCGTTAATCAAGGTTGACTTTTGGGTTGACTTTGGTTTTCCCCGTGTAATCTTCGTAGTTCGGGTCAACCATCTAGGCCGGGCTAAGGGGGTTACATTTGGTGGTATCAGAGCTGAGTTGCGAATGCTTGGGGAAATGGTAAATTGCTGTAATAAGTGTTTGATGTTCATTCTGATGTGTGGTTGAAAGTCGGTTGAAATGTGTGTCTTTGAGCGAATTGTTGATGTTTTTGTCATGCTTTTTGGTTATGTATCTTCATTGAGCTAATGTGAAATTGTACTGATGATATGCTGGTGTTGTGAGCTGATTTTATGAATGATGAAAGTGTGATGGGTATGTTATGTTGATGTTAAGCTGTTACGGGTGAATGCTGTTTGATGAGAGCATGATCGAAGTATGTTGATTGATATGCTTGATGTTGTGATAACCATGTTTTTTATTGATTGTTATGTCGTGTAAAAGGGGAGAATTTGGGATACCCATTGCCTTATTATTATAGTTATTGTGTTATGTTGGAGTTGGAGTCTTGAATCCTTGCTTGAAGCTGGCCTGATGGTTTTGTTTGTTTTGTTTGATTGCTTGTTGTTGTTAGCGCGATGTAATCGATGAGAGAATGGCAGTTGGGTGAGTTGGTTGCTGCTTTAGAGTAGGTTGTTAAGTCTTGGAATTCACCTTTTGGTGGAGGTGTTTCGTTTCAGCCTACAGAGCCTGGAGTTGAGGTAGTAGGGCAGGAGGAGAAAGTTGGTTCTGTGATGAAGAGTTCATCACCTATAGTTCAAGAGGTGTCGGGAACATCTCAGGCCGTGGTGAAAGTGAGGCCTGGGGATGTGTCAACTGTGGGACCTGCGAGTTTGTCAAAACAGCGTTTATATGATTTGGGAGCTGTGGAGTATCGTGGTTCGACACCTGAGGCGTTCGAAGCTTGGTTAGCCAGTGTAATTCTGATTTTGGATCAAGAAGTGTGTGACCATGCTTGTAAGCTGGGAAGTGTGGTCTCATTGATGTTGGAGGACGCCTGTCCTTGGTGAACGTCTGTAGCGGTGGCAACGCATATCAACGATATAGATTCAGACTTCTTTGTGTCTGCCTTTTATGAAAGGTACCTTGGAGGGAAATTCCCAAGGGTTAAGCAATATGGGGGTGTGGCTTCAGATTATGAAGGTGAGAAAAGTTTAAGCAAGAGAGTTGTGGGTACTGACCTCGGGAGCGGTCAGCGGAAGAGGCTACGTTATAGAAGGTTTTGCTTGAATCGAAGTCTGGGTGGTGGTGCAGATGTGGGTCAAGTGCAGTATGACCAAGGAGTGCTAGCTCAGTTGCCGAAGTGTGACCGTTGTGGAAGGGGTCATGTTGGAGGTTTTTGGGGCGCGGGAGCTTGTTGGAATTGTGGTTCTAAGGAGCATGTGAAGCGAAGTTGTCCTCATGGGATGAGTTTGGCTTCAGTGGGTGCAAAAGGGTCTCAAAAAGGGTCGTGGGCGCGGCCAAGATAAAGTTCGAAGGTGGCAGGAAGGGCGGAAAGGTGTGAGGAGCTTGGGGAAAGAATCTTGTTGGAATTGTGGGTCTGTTGGGCATTTGAGACGAAATTGTTTGAAGTTGGCTCGGGGTAGTCAGGGTTCTTTACCGCAGGGAGATGGTGATGACCTTAAGGTGTTGGCTGATGCTGCGGTGGTGCGGCTACAGAATGATGGTTCTGTGAAGAAGAGAGTTTGTCTGTTGAAGCCCCGAGGCAATAAGATGTTTACAGGTAACCTTGTTAAGTAACCTTTACCCTAGTTATCTTAGTTTGGTTTCGGTTTGGTTTTCCCTTGCGTAGTCGGTATGGTCTCATAGCTAGCAAGTTTGGGGTAGTGGTTGGTGTTGTTTTGAAAACAACTTTAGTGTGAAGAGGGCATTAGTTGATATTTTGTGGTTAATGGGTTGTTAGAATGGAAGGGTTGGACAAGTTGGAAGTGAGATAGGAGGTTGTTCTTAGGCGGATCCTGAGGATGTTATTGGTGGGTGTGAACCGACATACATGCACAGTTAAAACCATTGTTATATACTATATTATATATATACGTGTTGGTCCGTGCATACATGTGACATGACATTAGAGGTTTTTGTATACATGTACACAGGCATTGATAGGGCATATTGGTGACCATGCATACGTACGTTCACACTTGCTAATAGCTAGTTGGGTCCGTTAGTGTTGAGATATGGTTAGGTTGGATGATGGGTTTTAAAAGTTGTTTTGGTGCTAGGAGAATGTTAGAAGTAATGGAGGGTATTAAGCGAGCTGTCAGTACTAGTGAGTGCGATATAGCATGTTGGCAAAAGGAAAGTGTTTTGGCACTTAAAGAGTTTAGTGGTGTGGTGGTGAGGAGATTACCGGTTGGAGTTAGAATCAGTCAAAGTGGTTGTGAATAGCTAGTAGAAGTGGTAGTTTCTTGGTGTTAAGTGATGTTGCAGGTTAGTGGATGTGTGTCCAGAGTGCCGAGGTAACTTGGCATTGATGTTGTAATAGAAGTTTTGTAATCTTAATATATATGTATAGAATGGGCGGTGTCCTGGTAAGGCTAGTGTTGTAGTCAAAGCTTGAAGTGGAAAGGCAATGTAAGTTCAAGGGCCATTGTTGGTTGGACGGGTTCTTGTGAGAAGTGGTTGGCTAGTCGTGTATAAGTAAACCCCTTCTGAAGTCAGCTAGTGGTATGTGGAACGGCTGGCAGAGTCAAGGTTGGGGTTTTGTGGCGTGATTTTCGGATGTTAGGTGAGTAGTCCTGGTGAGTCGTTATGGTGATGATAGCGGCGGATGTGAAGGAATGTCAGCAATACGTTGAGAAGTTGAGTAAGCAGTTGATGCTTAAGAATTTTTGCTTGATGTGGTAACCTTTGGATGAGGTTGAGCAGTTTTCCAAGGGGTTTTAGAAGCAGTGAAGGTTGTGGTTCACATGGTGGCTGAACTGGATGGGTTGGTGTCACCGTGTGTACGAGTTTTGGGAGTTATGAGTTAAGGTGGTGTATGCTGTAAAAGTTTGGAGGTTCTTCAGGTTGTTGTTGGGGTTGTACGCAGTTCGGAAGTGTGAAAGGTTAAGCTGTGGTTAACATCTGAGTGTTCTGGAAATTGAGAACAGTATGTGGTGGTGTTGGGTTTGGTTGTAGCGTAAGTTGATTTGTGGAGGAGTTGGTTTGGTGGAGTTTTGTGTGGAGAGAGTTCAGTGGTGGTTAAGTCTCCTGTGTTGCCTTGTGGGTTGCTTTGAGAAGTTTGGTTGTGCTCTTTTCGCCGGTTGAAATTTCGAGGACGAAATTTCCTAAGAGGGGGAGAGTTGTAACACCCCAATTTTAGAAGTTTTGGGTTTGAACCGGACCGGTTGGATTTTCGGTTCGAATATAAAAGGTGGTTTTAGGGAAAGCCTAGTTCGGGATGTATTAAAAATAAGGAAAATATCTAAAAATCCTCTTCTATTATATATAAGAGAGTGGTGAAATCAATTTTACAAAATGAGGTTTGGAAATATGACATTTTGAGTTAGTGACTAAAATGTAATTTTTGAAAAGTTCGTGACTGTTTTAAAAGGATTGAAACTTTGAATCTTTAAGGAGCTAATTTACCCAAGGGAGGATTTCTCCAGATTTTTCTTGATTTTTAAAGACTAATTTAATGTTTAATTAATAAAAAGGAAAGAGGGAAAAATATATTTTTAGTTTCATAACTAACTTTTACCAAAATTTTCCCATTTCATTTTCTCTCAAAATTCCCTCAGCCAAACACATTTCCACAGCAACTTTCCTTTTGATTTTCACACCTAAAGAAGAGTTTTCAATCCCCAAATGATTCCTAATCATTTCTACATCAAATCCTCACCATTTGCTTAATGAATTTTCAAGGATTTTGGCTCTAAACAAGGAGAAATCCACATTTAGAGGTATGAACGTCCTTCTCCTCTAAATACTTAGTTCTTTACTGAAATTCCCAAGTTCTCAATCCTTAAATTAAGTTTTGTTAAAGGTTTTAATGTTGTGATCTTGATTTTGGCTTCAAATGCAAGATTTGGATTTAATTTTGAAGAAATTCGTATTGGATGATTGGGCTCTGTTTTGAGATGTATTTTTGATGTATTTTGGATGTCTAAAAGATGTGTAATTGAGGTCTAATCAATGCAATTCCGAATAGGTTGATTTTCCTAATTTTTTACTTGTGAAAATGGTGGTTTTTGGGGTGATCTTGGTGTTTTGTTAATGCTGGAGGTATAAGGACGAGTTTGGGTTTATTTTGGATGTTAATTGATGTTTAAAAATGGTTAGAAGTGATGGATCTTGGCTGGGTTAAGTTTTGGAAGTGTTTGGATGTGATTTCGGTTGTGTTTGGTAGCCGAAATGTTGGGTTTATGAAGAGAAGCGAGTTTAGGTGTATTGCTGGTGTTTTTAATGCATAATGATGCATTAATCCTCTGTTGTTATGTGCTTGAAACAGAAGAGAATGATCCGTGAGCAATAGAGGTGGCGTTGATGGTTTCGGATGCTTGGAAGGCTTGTTGGCTAGCCTAGTTTTTTGTATCGGTGAGTGGAGTTGGGGTTTTCAGCTTTAAAACCAGTGTTAGAAGGTTTTGGGAGCTTAGTTTAAGTCTAAGCAACATAGCTAAGCTCAAGAGTAAGTAAATGGAATTTCTCTCTTGGTTTGTGTTATGAATTGGTTTTTAATGCACTTGTGATGGTTGGATGCAACATATGTGATTTGCATGTTTAAATTCTGTTTTGAAAGCATATTTTAGCATGGTTTAATGCTGGTTTTGGAAGTCATGTGTTGAAGGATGCTCAAGGTAAGAGATCCATGGTTTTGTACATTGGAATTGTGGAATTGATGCATAGTGTTGCATGTTGTTTAATGGCTTTGTTTAATGCTTCAAAACAGTGAAGTGATGATGGTAATTGATGGTATTGGTAAGTGATGTAAGTGGTTGTTGGTTACTTTAATCGGATATAGTTAGCCGGCTATAGGATTGGGTGCACCGTGAATTGAGTCGCCTTGGATGTCGAGGGCGTTGTAATCGTACCGTAAACTCCATCCGAGAATCCTAGCGATTGAGGAAATTGGTGTCACCACGATGGAGGATGGCTCTCGTGGGTGGGCTTTGTTAAGGGCCACCACGATGGAGGATGGCTCTCGTGGGTGGGCTTGGTTAAGTGCCACCACGATGGAGGATTGCTCTCGTGGGTGAACCTTGTTAAATGTCACCACGATGGAGGATGGCTCTCGTGGGTGGACTTTGTTAAGCGTCACAACGGTGGAGGGTTGCTCCCATGTGTGAGCTTGGTTAAGGTGATTACAATGGTTGTGGTAGCTCCATGTGTAAGCCTTGTGATGTGTCCCGGCTCTCGCTACTGTGTTATACAACTTCCGATGAGTGATGTTGAGGGGTTGTGATTGTACCGTTAAACTCTATCACGGGTGTTGAGGGGGTTGAGATTGTACCGGTAAACTCCACCTTGTGTTGTTCGGTTGTGTGTATGAAGCTTGTGGGACAACGCTTGTAATCCGCGTATCCGATTGTGTTTTGTGTTGTGATGGTTTGTGAATTATCACTTGGAAGCCAATATAATGTTCTTGGATGTAATGAAGCATGAGATGCTTGAAATGATGCAAGGTTGCATGGGAAGTGTGTGATGTTCTAAGAATGCATGTATTACTTGTTAACTTGTACAAGTGTTTATCTTATATTGAGAATGGTGCATATGTGCATGGGAATCTCTTTAGTGCATTGAAGTCTTGTGAGGACTTGTTTTAAAAGGCATGTAGTGCAATGTTGTTTTTGGTAGTTCATGTGTTTTGCATTTATTGAATGCATGAGATAGTTAGAAGGAAGCAATGGTTTTGAAAGGTTTTTCTTTGAAATGGCCATCAAGCATATGGAAAGTATGTTGTGAAGTGGAAGTGTTTTCCAAGGATTTTGAGTTTAACCTTGCATGTGGTGTTTATGCATGGAAATGTTTAAATAATGTTTTTTGCAAGAATGTGTTTTGGGGTAAATTGTTTAGCTTTTCTAAGCTAAAGTTTGGTTTTCATGTTGAGCAAGACATGGTTTAAAGCATGATGTTTCAAAAGAGGTTTTTCAACCAATGCTTTGATTTATTGATTTACAACTACTTTTAGAAGGGGTTTTATGATTCGCTGCATTGATGGTGTTTTGGTTTTGAGCATTCCTCACTAAGCATTATGTGCTTACGCTCTTTTTTGTCCATCAATGCAGATAATTGAAGTTGGGACAACAAGAAGCAAGGGATTCAAGAAGAGCTCCACTTGAGAAGTATGTCTCGGTTAATAGCTATAGATAATAAAGACAATGGGGGGAGAGTCTTTTATATTGATGTGTAATGAGATTGTGTATGTTGGACAAGTTTGGTTTATGATTTGAACTATGTGGTTTAACGCTTGCAACGTTTGAATCTTCTTATTCATAAGTCGTTATGCTATGCTTCTTGTTTTAAAAGCATGATTAAGTGGTGGATGTGTTGAAAGAGTTGTTGCACATAGGGGTTGTTTTGTATCTAGATTTTAATGCAATTTGGTAGTTATGATGCTTGGCATGTTGTTGACTTGTTGAGGTTTGATTTAGAATATGTTCGATGGTGTTTAGACGAGTTAAAACATGCTCTTCTGCTGTTTCTGGGCAGGGTGTTTCGAAACACCCTTGCCTGTTTCGAAACAGGTGCTTGATTTGGCCTGGGTGTTTCGAAACGGGTAGAGGTGTTTCGAAACACTTTGGCTACTACCAAGCCACATTTCTGAACGGTCTATCCCCGTTTCGAAACACTTGACCGTTGGGCACTGATTTGAATGGTTTTGAGGTTTGCAAGCTTTACGTTTTAGTCCTGGTTTTTGTATGTGCAATTGCTTGAGTTCGAGATGTCCGTTTAAGGTGAAATTTGGCAGAGAGGCATGAAACATGACTAATTCCATAATGGTAACTTAAAAATTGGTAAAGTCCTCTTAATTTCTAGAATTTACAAATTGGTCCCTAAATTCGTATGTTGTGCAATTGAGTCCCTTATTGTTTTCCGATTGCTGTGATTTTTGAGTATGCTTATCTCAAGAGTATGCCTTGGATTAATGTGCATCTAGACAAGTTTCAAAAAAAAAAAGGGTCGTTAATCAAGGTTGACTTTCTAGTTTACTTTAGTTTTCCCCGTGTAATCTTCGTAGTTCGGGTCAACCGTCTAGGCCGGGCTAAGGGGGTTACAATTTTGATCATTGGAACCATTTCAACTATCATGCTTCAGGCATGATTTACATTCTCTCGCTCTAACATGTAATTTAAACTTAGAGCATTTCAGCTGGTATGTGAGACTTAATTACTCTCATTGGGTCAGTAAATATGTCTGGCATTTGACATGTAATAACATGAATTATCTTATGAACTTCTAGTTCATATACGAGGATCTAGATAATGATAATTCATTTTCCTCTATCCAGCTGATTATTATCTCCCCCTGATGTTGAGAAAAATCATGTCATAAATGATTCTCCAATTAATGTTTAAGAATTTAAACATAAAAGGAGACTCGTACTCAATATTCTCAACCCTTTTTATTTACCCATTTTGTGCGTTGTGGTGGAGCAATTCATATCGCACATTCAAAAATCATAAAATGGGAAATGTATGGTTTCTGACCAAAAACCAATCATAACGGGGAGTTTATTATAACTCGTTGGCTTGATGCGTATAAGTGTTGCTATATGGAAACACCATATAAATAATAACTCTTTTTTTCTCATAGTTTAGCTATTAAATAGGAGACATCCAATTAAAATTTTGCTAAACTATATTTTTCATAATCAATAGGCTTTGTAATAACTGATATAGCCTAAAATATAAACCCACTAGCTTTTCAAGATGAATAGTCTAACTGTATAATCTGAATTTTTTTAAAATCAATCTCACAAACTTCTGGTTGTAAGTCGATAAAACAATGTAGATGCATCTACTAAAATCATATAAAACTTTCCACATTTGTGGATATATGGGCCCATATTTCGTTCAGATATTCAAGACATGTAGTCTTAACTTCAGTACAAGAACTTTAAGTTCTAATTCTTTTGGTAAGTGGGATCATCTATATCCTTTGAGAACAAACAACACAAGAACTTCATGTTCTTTTAGTAAGTGGAATTTAATCAATTTCTTTAAGCAACACAAGAACTTCACGTTCTTTAATAAGTGGAATTTAATCCATTCATTTGAGAATAAGCACCACAAGAACTACAAGTTCTTTTAATACATGTACATATAAATCTCAATAATTTCTGCACCATTATTGATCAGGATGGTCTAACCGATCATGCCAACTATATATATGTGTGTATATATCTCTGAATTTGTAAACTTCTTGTTTACCATAACATGTAATTCAATCTTACTCGTACATGTCTAGTACGACCATCAAAATTGTTCCTTTAAATAGGAATATATTTAGCTCTTTCGGAGCTTCCAATTGAAATTACCTTTTGGTAGCAATATATAGCTCTCCTAGAGCTTTCAACTGACTTTTTGGCTACCATAACTTATATCCATATTGGCTTATTTCAAATGTCAATTGATAACATATGTTATCTATAATTTCCAAGGGGATATTTTGCGAACTCATATTGCTCTCTTTATGACTTTGACGAGTATAACGCACTGTGAATATGGAACAAAGTTCCATTGGACAATAACATATTTGCTCAACCAGAGCCTTTTGTGATATTAGTACTTCTGGATATAGTACTCACATTATTCCCTTGCATTTTAATCGAGAAATGCATAATTGTGCACCTTTCAAAATGTGCTTTGTTTCATTTACTTCAGGTAATGAAAATATGTACTTTGTATCATTCACTTCGAGGAATGAAAAATATAAAATATAGCACATCATATCAAGTCGATTATCTATCAGAGATAAACTTTCAAGTCCTCTTCCGAAGTATTGATATTTTAGTACTTTGAGAAATACTACTCATATTTCCCCTTGCATTTAAATGGGAAAAATATTTCTTATGCTTAAGTACAATATGAGTACTTGCATTATCTGCTAGGCATAAATAGCCACAATTCTAGGCATAAATAGCCACAATTCATTGTATATTTTATTCCGGAAGTAATCACATTCTTCAAATAATAAATTAACATAAAGCGTAAATAAATAATATGTGAAATAAATAAACATAAAGCAAACTAACATAAATAAATAATAAATAAAACGAATTAACATAAAAAATAAAATTAAAAAAAAATAATCAATTATTCCTGTTAGAGGTTATAAGGGAAATAAAATAAATGGTAAATTATTCCCTTCAAGGGTTTTGAGAAAATTAACAATATCCAATTGAGTTGGACCAATAACGCCATAATTATTTTCGCCATAAACAAATTTTGTTTATATTTTATTTCATTTATCATTCATGATTATGGATAAAGTCCATAATACTTTGGCGTTTGACAAGTACGAAACCAATGGTTTATAACATCACATTGGTAAAAGGAATTCACTTCCTTATAATGATCTTTATCACTCTTGTCATCCTTATAACTTCGCTACCAGCGGGTAAAAGTATTCTTAAAACGACTATATTTTTCATGTGTATATTCATAGCCTCGACCACGACCACAACTTTTAATGTGATTTTTTATTCCTTCCATAATATAATCTCACATTCACTTCAGGGAATGGAGTAGAGCTAGTGGGCATTTGAAACCTTTTTCACATATCCTTATCACAGAGAACAAAGATTTAATCCTCGTACGCGGCATTGTTAAACCTGTCCACAAGGTCCTTTAAAAACCTCCTTTGAGACCAGTAGCCTCGCAGAACGGGATGTCCAGCCAATATACTTGGATTATATCGAAATTATGTCTCTAATTGAATAATGATTTACCATGTTTGCATTCACTTCAGGGAATGAAACAGTTCCAATAATCGCATGGAATAAACATCATGCTTGCATTCACTTCAGGGAATGCCCCATCATTGATAATCGCATGGAATAAACATCATGCTTGCATTCACTTCAGGGAATGCCCCATCATTGATAATCACATGGAATGAACATCATGCTTTGCATTCACTTCAGGGAATGCCTCCCATAAAACTTTTTGGATCAAGATGAATTTTCGTAACTTGAAATTGGGAGAAGTCTATGGTCGAGTTTTTCGACAAAGAAGAAAAAAATTGCTTTCGAGCAAATATAGACTTTATAACAATCTTTTTATAGATTGAAATTCAACATGATTTATTGCACATCAAAATCATAATTTAAAGAATAAAATAAAATCAGAATTTACCGATATTAGTTTTCCTCTCGAGGAAAATGGAGACGTAGCAAATGACCAAAACAGCTTCTCATAATGTCGTGTCTCTTTCCAAGTCATTTAAATACATGTAAAACTCAATATATGGTTAAAATATCAAAATCATCAAATAAAATATTATAAACACATATTGATCTTAATACAAAGTTAAACCATTGTGTCAAAAATAAACATATATGAAACCATAATAATAAGATCTATATGTATGGGCTGAAATGAATATATTAGAAATTAGAGGATCTATGTCATAATTCTCTCTTTAAAAAAAACTAAACCAACAGAGGTGTTTCATTAATGTATTAAAACTATAATAAATTATTTTACATATCTTTGTTACTAAAAAAACCCTTAAACCTAGAGTACGTATTTTAATGAATTTATATGAAAGACTATCATAGTTCTACGTACATAACTTTGTTATTCATGATTACAAAGTATAGTCAGTAAATCGAACATGCTTTACATGCACCGTCATCAAACTTCATGAATTTACAAATATACAAACACAAATAATAATAATTAAATATGAAAAGCATAAGCAGTTGAGTACCAAAAATGAAAACCCACAAATACTTTCGCTCAACAAACCTTAATCGATTCCATCGTTCCCTGCTTTAAAAGCCGAGGAGGCAGGTAAGGAAAACAGCGCGACATTATCGACTTTTTCTGCTAATTAACTCTTTTAGGAACAAGAGAAAACACACGTAATTTACACCAAACGCAACCTCTTCGTCTCTGTCGATTCGTCTTTTGGTTTGTGAGAAGCCACAAATTTATCTCTTTCCAATGTTCGAATAAAATCAAAAATACTTCCAAAATTTTCAAAAATTAAAACAAAGTTAAAATATAAAGAGAAAGACAATCGGTAACTAAAAAAATAAGGAGAAAAAAAAAACTTATCTTTGATTTATTCTATAATCGAATTTTTCCCGGTAACTTCTTTTGAATTATAACGATGAAGACCTTAGTTGATTAGAGTCTCGTGCTGATAACGTGTTGTGAATAAAATAAAGAAGAACAAGAATAAGAACAAGAAGAACAAAGAGATGATAGAAAGAGGGAGATTTGTATTATTCTCAAATATAGACTTGTATACAATGCCTTCAATGAATCATCTATTTATAGGCATAAGAAGTACATAATACATTAAACTCTAATTCATAGAGATAATATTCCTAATAATAAATAAATCAAACTCCTTTGATAAAGTTCTAATCATGATAGACATCCACATAGATAAATATTCATAACATATAAGTTTTTTTATATTTTTTGAAACTTTATTTTTAATGAAATATCTCTCTCTTCAAAAAAAAAAACTTGCTTTTTAATTATTTCTAATTTTTCTTTTTAAAGATTTTATTATTTAGGTGACCTTTTAAGGAGTTTTCAAATTTTATTAAAAAATGAAGAAAGTTTTTTCTTAGGAAATCAATTTTTAAAGAAACAACCCATTTTTTAAAACTTTATTTTTACCAACTCAATTATTTAATATTTTTAGAATGAGACAGATTAAAAAACTTTTATTTTCAATAACACAATCTTTTGTTTTTTTTATTAAAAATGAATCAAAATTTTATTTTCAATAACACGATCTCTTAGGTTTTTTAGAACAAGAATGAATCAAAATATTACTTTCAACAACATGATCTTTTGGATTTTTTTAAGAATAAGATGGATTAAGCAAAATTGAAAAATATGAACAAACAAAATTGAAAATCAAAACACAAACAGAAAAAATTACCGAACACAAATTTCGATCTCCAACTCAAAATTGCAACATAAAAAAAATGAACAAACAAAAATTTAACCAGGAAAATAAAATTAAATGCAAAGAAAAGAAAAGAAAAATTATCGAATGTGAAGAAACCACGAGCTATCTCCACTCGAACCGATTCCAATTGCCATCAAAAAATTCGAACCAAAGCTACTCCAAACTCAAACTAACTTCAACAATTTTTCAGAAATTTTTAAAGATTTTTTTGATGATTTTCGGATCAACTTTCAACTCTTTTTCTTGGTGAATTGGTGAAGAACAGAATGGGGAATGAGGGGCATTTATACTAAAGCTAGGGCTTGTAATTCAAGGAAAAATCGGGATTCATTGAAGCCATAATTCGAATAGAGGCTTGATCCTTGGTTGAAACCCCCCAAAATCATCCATTTTGGTTCAGATTTGAAGACGAATTTCATCCTAGGGTTTTGAATCATCCCCACTTTATTTTGCAGATATCGGCGGCAGCGTGCGATGACTTCGGATGACATCTATGCCATTGGAACAGCGAATGTGAGACGGACCATCTGGCGGCTTCAGCGGCGAAAGCCGTGGTGCAGCGGCAGCAGCAACTAGGGGTTTTGGAGAGGTTGTCTCGCGTGCGTGATGCACACACTCCAGGTGCGTGGCAGCGCGTGGAAACCCTTTTTTACATCTTTTTTTCTTTTTTTCTGCTTTGATCAGGGCCTTTCAATTAAAATACCCCAGATTAGACGATTCTAATTTAACCTCCTTATTGGACACAAAAAAAGTTATTTGGGCTCTTTTGGGTGTTTTTTGGCTTCTAAATTAATTAAAAATGGGTTATATATTATATAATAGGTTTATAAAAAAAAATTTATTTTTTGTTGTTGAAGATGGGCTTTATTATTTGTGGTCACTTTATGGGCTCTTTTATTTTATCCTTTGGGCTTTAACTATAATAATAATAATAATAATAATAATAATAATAATAATAAATGAGGTGAAAAAACTAACATCAGCAAATATGTTCTATCTGTAAATGGATAAACAGTGAATGGCGTTGGGGAAGAGAGCAAATGGCATTGATGCCAAATCTCAAAGGGATTTAAGTCGAGGAAGGGTTTGGTCCCTTTTTGTCTACAACCTTCCGATCAATTACATTGGAAGGGTATCTGGCAGGTTTTCGACCGCCATGGAGTGGTGGTGGATGTCTTTATCCCCACGAAACGTTCGAAAGATGGAGCTCGATTTGGTTTCGTACGGATGGAATCAAGAAAGGACGCGAAAAGGGTTATTGAGCGATTCAACGAGTTTTGGCTTTATGGATCGAAAATTCGGGTATCTATGGCTAGGGATGGTGGCCACGATTACTGGCATCGTAAGGGGGCGAAGGGGAATTCCGCCCAGGATAGTGAAGGCGGTAAGGGTGGCCTACGATCGCAGGAGCATGAGCCGCGCCCTGATCGGATGGAGGGAATCGGAAATTCGTTTCAGACGGAACATAGAGGTTCTCACAAACAGGTTTGGGGAATTATCGACAAGGAGAAATGGCAGGTCCTGCAATCTTGTGCAGTGGGATTTTGTCGAAAACCTTGCAAAATTGCGGAATTGGCCAAGGAATTCCAATGTGCGGACCTCAAGGGATTCTCGGTGATGCGAATTGCGGGGTCTTTAATCCTATTGATGTTCGACAATTGCCTACTACGAGAATCGATGATCAAGTCGGGTAAATTGGAGCAATGGCTGGAGAATGTTATAGAATGGTCGCCTTTGATTGTTATCCCGAATCGACGAACGTGGCTATCAATCAGCGGGTTGCCAATTCACTTATGGTCGGATGAGACATTCCATAATATTGCAAATTTTGGGGGAGAGCTGGTGCGTATAGATTCGGAGACAATTTCCCCATCGTCATTCGAACGAGCTAGAATCTTGATTGAGACGGATTGGATTTATCGGATAAATGAGATGGTCGAAATCAAGGAGGGGGAATCGACTTTTTCAATATGTGTTTCTGAACTTGAGGAGGTCTTAGGCACGAAGCGAGATTGTAGTAGTGAATTGGGGTCGTGCTCGGAAGAGAGGGAGAGTCTTAGGGATGAAGATGTCGAGTGGAAATCAAATTCGATGTTTGCACGGGATGATGAATCCGACACCACAATAGTGCCTAACTCGATCGAAAGGGAGGAGTATCAAGATGGGACGACTACAGGTTTAAGGATGGACAAGAATTTCATTGATCGCATTTGGGAGGATAATCGTAGGGAGGATGATCGGGTGCGATCGACGGAGAGTTGGAGGGAAGAGGAACAATTGGTGATGGTGAATAGAGAGTTAGAGTATTCTATGCCTTGCGATGCAAGTTTGCGAATGGATGAGATTGAGAAGGGGAATGTGCATCGGGAAGAGTTGTCTCCACCATCGCCCGTGCAAGGTAACGATATTGTGGAGGAATCATTAGGGATGGTGAATCGCGATGTGGGGGAACAACCGGGAAGTGATGATAGATGTAGCTTGGACGACATTGCGTTAGGGGGGGTGTGCAGCGGTGAACCAGCACTGGATACGGTCGAGCGGAGTGCTGATTGTGCACCGGACCATGAGAGCGTTGGGCCTCGGGGAGTGGTCAGCAGGGCTTCTATGGCAAGCCTTATTGAATTAAATGGGGAACTGAGGAGAGTTCGTCTTCTATCACAACTCAACCCAGTAAGTTCAACGGTGATTGACACAACGACAGTGAACAAAATTTCAAAACGAGGCCGTGGCCGTCCGAGGAAGAATAAGAAGGAAGGGAAGCAGGCCCCGATAGAGATTGCTAACGGGTCACTGTCCGATTCGGATTTTGTTTGTCGTAAGCAGGCGATACTTCGCGAGGCTACGAAAACGGTGCGGGTGGGAAATCTGATTGGGGCAGTGACAGCAGGTAGGGAAGAAGAAGTTATACAAGACATTGCGCGCTTATTGGAGGCACGGGGGGAATTGAAATAGCGGCGAATGAGGCTGTTGTCGTGGAATGTGCGGGGTCTTGGGGCAGCGGCAAAATGACGGTCAATTGGGTGAGTATTACGACAACAGCGGTGTGGAGTGGCTCTCTTCCAGGAGACAAAGATGGAGAACATTACGGAAAGGTTAGTTAGTCAATTGTGGTTTTCAGATAATTTTAATTTTTTGTTTGCTCCCTCTGAGGGCCGGTCAGGAGGGGTTTTAGCGATTTGGTATCCTGCAGACTTTTATGTGTCGGTATCGGAGGTACGTAGAAATTTAGTTGTGCTTGTGGGAAGTTGGGTAAGGGAAGATTGGGCATGTGGGATCGTTGGGGCTTATGCGCCTTGTGGGACGGCGGAGCAGGCGGTTTTTTGGGAGGGGATTGTAAAGGTCGTGCGATCAAGGCCGATCGAATGGTGTGTGGGGGTGACTTTAACGTAGTGAAGTGTCATGAGGAGAGGAGAGGATGTGGTCATGGGTACACGGGTGTGGATGCATTTTGTGCGTTTATTGAGCAGATAGCTTTGATTGATGTCCCGGTAAATGGGACACAATTCACGTGGTTCGGCCCAGGAGGAAAGTGCAGTCGGCTTGACAGGTTTTTGGTCTCAGACGGGTGGCTGCAGCGTTTTGAATCGTTAGTTGTTCTACATCTTCCGAAGGAATTGTCAGATCACTCGCTTATTGTATTGGTTAGTGAAGTGGAGGATAGTGGTCCGAAACCTTTCCGATCTGTTAATGCGTGGTTGAATTCTCTTCCGCTTTTGGAGAAGGAATGGAAGCGTTTGTCAACAGGGGTGGAGCCTTTGTCGATTCGGATGAATTTCAAGGGACTAAAACATGTTTTAAAGGGCTGGAACCGGGCACAGTTTGGCAACATTGATAAGGTATATGGTGAACTATCGAATCAGATTGAGAGCTTTGATGCTCGGATGGGTGAAGGTGTTTTGTCCAGGGAGGAGGAAGTGGAATACCGCGAATTGAATTCTAAATTATGGAAGGTGGCTAGCTTACGAGAATCACTATTGCGACAAAAGTCGAGGGCACTATGGCTAGCCGAGGGTGACCGTAATACGTCGTTCTTTCACAAAGCAGCGAAAGTTAGACAAGCTCAGAATGCTATACGAGGAATTCAATTCGGAGAGGAATGGGTTACAAAACCACGAAAATTAAAAAGTCTAGTGAGGAGGGCTTTTACCCAACACTTTGGGAACCGATCGGGAGGTAGGGAATTAGTGCCGGATGTGTCATTTAATTGTTTATCGAATGAGCAGCGTAGTGCTTTGGAGAGGAATTTTTCTGAGGAAGAAGTCAACGCAGCATTATGGTGTAGTGAGGGGGCTAAAGCACCGGGTCCGGATGGTTTCCCATTTGAGTTTTTCCGGAAGGGATGGGATTTTGTTTGTTGTGATTTAATGCAATTCATGGAGGAGTTTCATGCAACGGGTAGGCTACCGAGGGGATCCAATTCGACCTTCGTTGTGTTAATAGCGAAGAAGGAGCATCCACGTATGTTGGGGGACTACCGACCGATTTGCTTATTGAACTTCGTGTACAAAATCTTGGCGAAATGCTTAGCTCGTCGGTTACAAGAGGTATTGCCGCATCTTATTAGTGATGTTCAGGCTGCGTTTATTAATGGGCGTCAGATACTAGATGGTATTCTTTTAGCTAATGAAGTGATACACTCTATGAAGAAATCACTTGGTCGGGTTAGAAGTTATGTTCTGAAGCTTGACTTTGCTAAGGCCTATGATTGTATCGATTGGGGCTGCTTGAAGCTTGTTCTGGTAAGGATGTGATTTGGGGGAAAATGGTGTCGCTGGATTACTGAGTGTGTGGAAACGGCAAGACTATCAGTTCTTATTAACGGTAGCCCGACTGAGGAATTTCCAATGAGGCGGGGGCTGCGACAAGGCGATCCAATTTCGCCTCTTCTTTTTGTAATTGTGGCAAAAGTTCTACATATTTTTTTGGTAAACGCGGAACAGGTGGGTTTAATTGCTGGTGTTCGGGTGGGGGGGGACATATCGGTGTCGCACCTCCAATTTGCGGATGATACAGTGCTGTTCATCCAGTGTGATATTGAGATGGCTCGAAACCTGAAACGGGTGATCACTTGTTTCGAACTTACTACGGGTCTACAAATCAATTATGATAAGTCTTGTATCATTGGTGTTGGCTTAGAGGATTCGTTACTTGATAATGTGGGAAGTATTATGGGTTGTCCGAGGGGGAGTTGCCGTTGAAGTACTTGGGAATTCCTATAGGTGTATGTCCGAGAGGAATGGAAATTTGGGATCCGCTGATTCAACGGTTTCGAAAGCGGCTGGCGGGGTGGAAGAGAGACTCGCTTTCTTTCGCTGGGCGATTAGTGTTGGTTAACTCGGTTCTCTCGGCTTTACCTGTGTATTACATGGGTGTATTCTTGGTTCCGAAGTGGATTATCTTGAAAATTGACCGCATCCGACAGAATATCTTATGGGGGGAAAGGAGGAGCGTGCTAAATTAAGTCGGGTTAGTTGGGAAGTTGCATGTCGGCCGAAGTGTCTGGGAGGGTTGGGAGTGGTTAATTTGCACGTCCGAAATTTGGCATTATTGGCTAAGTGGGCATGGAAATACACCGAAGCGAAAGGTTCTCTTTGAAGAGGGATTGTGGACGCCGAATATGGGACGGAGGTGCTACAATGGCGGATTCACCATAGAAGCAAGAGGGCCATGTCGTCCATGTGGAAACAGATTGTCGATGTACAGCAAAATGAGTATGTGGCACGGTATGTGAATGTAACACAATTCTTTTGGATAGTCGGGAATGGTGAGTGTGTGTTGTTCTGGCATGACTGTTGGTGTATTTCCGAACCTCTGAAGTTTGCTTTTCCGCGTTTATATGGATTGGCAGTGGATAAGTTAGTGCGAATCTGTGATGCGTTGGGGCGGCCTTTGGAAGAGTGGGGCAGGTGCTTTCGTAGGGACTTGCGAGCCTTTGAGTGGGGTATGTTGCGGGATTTGCTGGCTTGTATGCAGGGTTACTCGCTGCGATATGGGGTGGCTGATCATCTCTTTTGGGTCCATGAGCCAACGAGTGGGTTTTCAGTAAGGGCGTTGAACAAATTGATGTCGTCATTTGGCATTTCGGATATGTCCGAGGTGAGTTGGCCTTGGCGATTACCGGTGATGCCGAAGTTACAGTGCTTCATATGGTTTGTCTTGCTTGATTGTTTGCCAACGCTACAGATGTTGGCAGCTCGCGGATTGCCGCTGGGTGAACATCACTGTTATGCCGTAGTTGTCGGGGGGGGTGAGGATGTGATTGATCACATCCTTTGGCAATGTGAGATGGCTTGGCGAGTTTGGGACTGTTATTTCACATGGTGGGGGGTGACGGTGGCGCGTCCGAGGCAGGTGAGGGAATTTATCAACGTGTGCTTCCACAGCTTCTTCACAGGTGATTTGCGATTTTGGTGGCTGATCGGTTGTACTAGTGTGCTTTGGTCTCTTTGGCTAGCTCGCAATGAGCTGATGTTTCAAGACAAGCGTCTTTCGCATCTGGGAATATTTTTCTTAGTCCAGCTACGGTCGTTCTATTGGACGCGGATACGGTATGACCAAGCGGACATAAGTGAAGCGGCATGGTGGAAATGTCCATTGCTTTGTCTGAGCGGATAAAAGGTGGGGTCGTCGTTAAGACGTGAAGTGGTATGGTCGCCCCCTTGGAGAGGGGTGTGGAAGTTCAATGTGGATGGGGCAGCTCGGGGTAAACCGGGGTTGGCGGGATGTGGGGGAGTGTTACGGGATTGGGAGAGCCGGATTATGGGATTGTTTTTTGGGGTGATTGGGGTGGCGAACTCGAATGAGGCCGAGGTTCATGCGATTGCGTTTGCTCTGATGATGTTGCGGGAGATGTCATGGGAGGGGATTCAATATGTGATTATTGAATCAGACTCGATGGAGGCGATCACGTGGATTCAGGGTGTGGAACGCAGACCATGTCGTTTGTGGCATTGGTTTTTTCAGATTGACGATGTGTGCGAGGCTTTGCCCAGAGTGTGTTTCTTGCATGTGCTTCGGGAGGGTAACCAATTGGCGGATACCCTTGCAAAGGGTGGTGTCGATAGGGTGTCTTGGTTATGGGTACGGGCTTGTTGATTGTTTCGTGTTTTTTTGACGCAACTGATGGCCCTCTTTTCCCCCATTTAGGATTTGGGGTTTTTTTAACGAGGCTATTGGTTGTGTTTTGTATGATTTTTTTGTTAATAAAATCATGCTTGACGTTCAAAAAAATTAGGTGAAAATATAGTGTCAACAGTAACAATCAAGATAAAACTTATTTTGGATAAGAACGAAAAGCGTGTAACGTCTAATGTGTGAACATGTATGACTGTTCATGCTCGGGAGTTCAGGTTAAGATTAAGCCTGTTAGAGATCTAAAAAGTTTTAGAATTTCTATGTTTTCTAGTTATCTCGGGTTAAGAAGTGTTCTGAAATTGTGCTTTTTGCTTGTAGTAACATACTCGATTCGGTTTTATTCTAAGCTGGGTTCAGGATGTTACATAAGCCTGTTCTCTTCTCCTTCTGCTTGAATAGATAAGCAGGTTTAGTTCTCCAAATGCCCGAATGGATTAGCGGGTTCTATTCTCCTTATGCTTGAATAGATAAGCAAGCTCCATTCTCCAAATGCCCAAACGGATAGGCGAATTCTATTCTTCTTATGCTTGAATTGATAAGTGGCTTCCTGTACTGGAAAAATCTTCGTATACATGTGAAAATGCGATACACAAGTGCAATTATGATGTACATGCCCTAGGAATGTCTAAACATGAATGCATGACAAATTTTAGTTTATTTTTAATCTGTTTCCACTATTTCCACCTCCATTGTCAGTTTTTGTACCTCTTTGCTTCATTGAAAACATTTGATCTTTGCTTACTTCATCTAGTAATCTTGTACTCATGGTCGGAAGAGTAGACTTCTTCAACTGTTTCTACTTCATCATGCTCATTCTTTGTACCTCTTTGCTTCATTGAAAACATTCGATCTTTGCATACAAACGTCCCAAAATCTTATATCATTGTAGTTGATACATCAATATTCAAGGACAAGCCTCATTGAGTGCTTTTGGAGCGTGAATGAGGATCCTTATATCTCTGGATGCCACTTCAAATGTTTGTAAAATTATTCTCATTATCATGGAAGGAAGACTGGCAATCAGGAAGGCGCCCCTATTTCACGACATGTTGCTTTAAAGATATCAAGAAATTTTAAAGCTCCTTGAAAGTTCTCAGATTCTTGCCTACAAAGAATATTTTGAATTGCTTGCATGAGAATCTTTGCAGAAAAACTTATTTTCACTTTGAATGTCTTTGATGTTAGCGCTTCACGCCCTAAGTTCTAAACTTAACCATGAAATGCCTTATAGTCCCTGTACTTTTTAAAACTTTTTTCAAAGTAATGCTCAAAATCTTTTGCATGTTTTAATGATGTCAAACTTATTGATTTTCATTTCAATGCATAATGCTTCATGAAAATGAGAAATGGGTGAAGAAAAGGTCAATGTGACAAATATTTTATTAATATTGTGGCAAACAAAAGAAAGTTTACAAGAATGGAAAGGAAAACAAGTATTCAAATATCAACAGTCCAAACTTCTCCACTCAAAACGCGGAAAGATGTTTTGAATGCCACCTTTACCGAGAAGACTTTGAGAATGAAGACAAAGCATAAATATATGAAGACTTCCTGATGTCGAGTTCCAAAAATCAATTTGTAACATGCCTAATTTGCAAATTATTTGAGCCGCCCTTTGAGGGTTTTCAACTCAGATCCTCCCTTGGTTTCAATACGCCATTTACGGGTTTTCATTTTGAACCGTCATTTTCTTTTCTTTTCTTTTCTTTCTTTTTCCTTTTCTCTTTTCTTTTTCTTCCTTTTATTTCTTCTTCAAGCATAACACTTCTTGACTGAATCCGAGTTTATCGGGCTTTGAAGTTCATCTCCATCCATTTCAGCCAAAATTAGTGCTCCACTCGAGAAAACTTTCTTTACAATATATGGTCCCTCCCAATTTTGGTGCCCATTTTCCTTGGGAATCACTTTGGATTGGTAGCTTCTTTTTTAACACCAAATCACCCTCATGGAACTCTCTTGGTCGAACTTTCTTCTCATGATCCCTTATCATCCTTCTTTGGTACAGTTGCCCATGGAACAATGCCTTCAACCTCTTCTCATCAATTAAATCCAGCTGGTCGTATCTTGCCTGAACCCATTCCGCTTTCCTCCAATTTTGCTTCCATTAAGACACAAAGCGATAGTATCTCCACCTCAATTGGCAATACTGCTTCTACTCCGTACACCAATGAAAATGGTGTTGCCCAGGTAGATGTACGTACTGCAGTTCAGTATGCATATAAGGCAAACTGTAGCTTATCATACCAGTCTTTATATGTATCAACCATTTTTGTGACTATCTTCTTAATGCTCTTATTTGTAGCCTCCACTGCCCCATTCATCTTTGAGCGATATATCACTGAATTATGATCTTTGACATTGAAATGCTCACAAACCCCAACTACCATCTTGTTATTCAGATTGGAAGCATTATTAGTAATGATACTTTCAGGCAAACCATACCGTCAAATGATTTCCTTATTCAAGAATGTACAGACCGTAGACATAGTAACGTTTGCATAAGAGGCTGCCTCAACCCACTTTGTGAAATAGTCGATGGCTACTAGAATAAATCGATGTCCATTTGACACCTTTTGATGGATCTGGCCGATGACATCAATACCTCACATGGAAAACGGCCAGGGAGATGACATGACGTGGAGTGACTGAGGAGGTGTATGAACTTTATCAGCATAAATCTGGCACTTGTTGCATTTACGAGAATAATTGATGCAATCATCTTCCATAGTTTACCAATAATATCCAAAGCGCATGATTCTTCTAGCCATGGTGAAACCACTAGGGTGAGCTCCACAAACTCTTTCATGAACATCTTCTAGGATCAATTATGGTTTTTTTGCGTCCACATATCTCAAAAGCACCTGATCTCAGCTCCTTCTGTACAAAATTTATTCATCAAGAACATTCCATGATGCCAATTTCCTTATCATTTTCTTTTCATTCTCTATAGCTTGCAATGGGTATTGCTAAAATTTTACGTACTGCAAGATGTCGTGGTACCATGGCAAGCCATCTGCTTCCTTTTCCATGTCATAACAATGAGCTCGAGAGTCTAACATTTGCAGTTTGATGGGCATCATTTTTAAACCTTCACTTGCCTTGAACATAGCTGCTAGGGTGGCTAAGGCATCAACCATCTAGTTGTCTTCCCTGGGAAGATATTTGAAGATGATCACATCAAATTCTTTAGTAAGTTCGAGAACCAACTTGTGGCATTCTACCAACTTTGCATCTTTCGTTTCCTATTCCCCTCGTATTTGGTAAATAACCAACCTTGAATCTCCAAATACCTTCAAGTTACGCATTTTCCTTTCAATGGCCTCCCTTAGACATGTTATACAAGTATCGTTATGTACCAAGTTATTAGAGGAGGATGCTGAGTAGTCGTTTACACATAAGGACCTTAAATGCCAAGCATCGATTGGCAGAGAAGAACATTTGATGCCAGGCCAAAAAGATGTTGTGTAACCCCCTAAACCCGACCTATGAGAATAGACCGAATTTAGGAAGTTACGTTTGAAAACTTTTCCCTCAAGAAATCCAATTTTGAAAATTATACTTTAACTTAAAATAAAATAACATTGATTTAATAAATATCTGATAAGAAATAAAAATAAAAATATCATAATAAATATTAGAATGTTTATATAAAATTTTTGAAATAAAATCATAGTAAAAGAATTTTAGAAAAAATAATCTCAAAACATATTTATTCTCAAAAGTATGAAATTACATCAATATCCCAATATAAACAAAATAATAATCTGAATAATTAAAAATTATTTCGTACTGAATAATAAAATAACCGAATAAAATGTGAGATCCTCCAAGTACCACGTCGCCTAAAACTCAAAGATATCTGTAAGACAAAACTATGGGGGAGTAAGCTAAAGAGCTTAGTGTGTCTCTAAAGTGCAAGAAAATTATAGTCGTAAAAACATAGAAATATTTTCTTAAAATCCTTGAAAACAAGATACAATATCACAAGCGCAATGCAGTGCACCCAACTACAACCGCCAAGAGGTAAGTTCCCCAGAATTCCTCACTACAACCGCCAATCCGAAGTGGAATTCAGCCCGAAGGGTGAAACCACTGAACTTCCCCGATCAGATCCCAACCCATGCTCATACAATGATATGATGATTAAAAATCAAATTTCATAAACAAAGTTCCATGAATCCAATATTCCGTAAACATACTTCATAAATCATAGTCCATAAGTCCATAAATCATAGTTCCATAAATCTGATGTTTCATAAATCATACTTAAAACGCATTATGAAAACATATGCATGTGATGCCAACCATACAAACAATAATGCATCAACACAGAGAAAACATGTAGCACAGTAAGAAAACACACCTCGGAGTGATCAGAAATATTAGTTCAACGGTATTGATGGAAGAGGCGATAAACCGTAAGGCTTGAAAATAGGAGAAACGATGAACGGCTAATCAAAGGGTGAAACTAATTTACCGTGACCTAGAGATGGAATAAATGGAGGCCCCACGTTTTGCTTTGCTCTTCCAAGGAAGCAATTGCATATGTGATTTGGGCAGATGACGATAAAGTAAAATTGGGGTTAGGAACTTAGGTTATTAGGGGTTTTGGGTGGTCTTACAAATTATGTAATATATATATAAAAGAAAAGTATAATAATAAAAGAGTTATAATATGAAAAGAATTGGATCTGGTAAAGACCATTGTTACGTCAGTGTTTAAAGGTAATATGAATTTAATTTAAAATTAAAGGTATATATATATATATATATATATTAAACAATTAAAAAAATGGAAGAAAGAAACGAAGTTAAATTAAAATTCAATTTGATAAAGGATTATTTATAGAGGTAGTCCTTAAACTTTCAAAAAATTCATATTGACTTCCACGTTTGATAAAAATTCTTATTTAGTCCATCATAGAAAATTAGGGTTTTAAAAATTAGTGATTTTGAAATTATGTTTCTAAATTAGGGTTTTTCGAATCTAGGGTTTACAATTTGGGCATAATTTTTGGGGTGTTACAACTCTCCCACCCTTAAAAGAAATTTTGTCCTCAAAATTTCCAGACTAACGACATACTTTAAAAAGAATGTTTTGATATCAATTTTAAAAAGATATTTTAGATCAGGTCACAAATGACAACACAGGGCTTTCAGGTAGGCTTTGATCTCAATTTCATAAGAACGAGTATGATCACGATCAATCGTTAATCTAGAGATCCTACAAGGTGACATGGTAATGTATCTACAAAAGGGACAATCCTAGAATTAGAGTTGGTACTTGGAGTTTCTATTCAAAACATATTTTTAATTCTTTTAAAAAATAAATTTATCAAAAATTCTCATTTTGCCCCAAAACATTTAATATGCATGCAAAAATCATTTTCGGCTTAAAATTTTATGTGAGCCACACAGTCCGAGGGTTGAACTTAGCTCTGATACCACTAAATGTAACCCCCTAAACTCGGCCAAAGAGAAAATACCAAATTTAGGAAGTTACAGTTGAAAACTTTTCCCTCAAGAAATCCAATTTTGAAAATTATACTTTAACTTAAAATAAAATAACATTGATTTAATAAATATCTGATAAGAAATAAAAATAAAAATATCATAATAAATATTAGAATGTTTATATAAAATTTCTGAAATAAAATCATAGTAAAAGAATTTTAGAAAAAATAATCTCAAAACATATTTATTCTCAAAAGTATGAAATTACATCAATATCCCAATATAAACAAAATAATAATCTGAATAATTAAAAATTATTTCGTACTGAATAATAAAATAACCGAATAAAATGTGAGATCCTCCAAGTACCACGTCGCCTAAAACTCAAAGATATCTGTAAGACAAAACTATGGGGGAGTAAGCTAAAGAGCTTAGTGTGTCTCTAAAGTGCAAGAAAATTATAGTCGTAAAAACATAGAAATATTTTCTTAAAATCCTTTGAAAACAAGATACAATATCACAAGCGCAATGCAGTGCACCCAACTACAACCGCCAAGAGGAAAGTTCCCCAGAACTCCTCACTACAACCGCCAATCCGAAGTGGAATTCAGCCCGAAGGGTGAAACCACTGAACTTCCCCGATCAGATCCCAACTCATGCTCATACAATGATATGATGATTAAAAATCAAATTTCATAAACAAAGTTCCATGAATCCAATATTCCGTAAACATACTTCATAAATCATAGTCCATAAGTCCATAAATCATAGTTCCATAAATCTGATGTTTCATAAATCATACTTAAAACGCATTATGAAAACATATGCATGTGATGCCAACCATACAAACAATAATGCATCAACACAGAGAAAACATGTAGCACAGTAAGAAAACACACCTCGGAGTGATCAGAAATATTAGTTCAACGGTATTGATGGAAGAGGCGATAAACCGTAAGGCTTGAAAATAGGAGAAACGATGAACGGCTAATCAAAGGGTGAAACTAATTTACCGTGACCTAGAGATGGAATAAATGGAGGCCCCACGTTTTGCTTTGCTCTTCCAAGGAAGCAATTGCATATGTGATTTGGGCAGATGACGATAAATTAAAATTGGGGTTAGGAACTTAGGTTATTAGGGATTTTGGGTTGTCTTACAAATTATGTAATATATATATATATAAGAAAAGTATAATAATAAAAGAGTTATAATATGAAAAGAATTGGATCTGGTAAAGACCATTGTTACGTCAGTGTTTAAAGGTAATATGAATTTAATTTAAAATTAAAGGATTATATATATATATATATATATATATATATATTAAACAATTAAAAAAAATGGAAGAAAGAAACCAAGTTAAATTAAAATTCAATTTGATAAAGGATTATTTATAGAGGTAGTCCTTAAACTTTCAAAAAATTCATATTGACTTCCACGTTTGATAAAAATTCTTATTTAGTCCATCATAGAAAATTAGGGTTTTAAAAATTAGTGATTTTGAAATTATGTTTCTAAATTAGGGATTTTTCGAATCTAGGGTTTACAATTTGGGCATAATTTTTGTGGTGTTACAACTCTCCCACCCTTAAAAGAAATTTTGTCCTCAAAATTTCCAGACTAACGACATACTTTAAAAAGAAAGTTTTGATATCAATTTTAAAAAGATATTTTAGATCAGGTCACAAATGACAACACAGGGCTTTCAGATAGGCTTTGATCTCAATTTCATAAGAACGAGTATGATCACGATCAATCGTTAATCTAGAGATCCTACAAGGTGACATGGTAATGTATCTACAAAAGGGACAATCCTAGAATTAGAGTTGGTACTTGGAGTTTCTATTCAAAACATATTTTTAATTCTTTAAAATAATAAATTTATCAAAAATTCTCATTTTGCCCCAAAACATTTAATATGCATGCAAAAATCATTTTCGGCTTAAAATTTTATGTGAGTCACACAGTCCGAGGGTTGAACTTAGCTCTGATACCACTAAATGTAACCCTCTAAACTCGGCCAAAGAGAAAATACCAAATTTAGGAAGTTACAGTTGAAAACCTTTCCCTCAAGAAATCCAATTTTAAAAATTATACTTTAACTTAAAATAAAATAACATTGATTTAATAAATATCTGATAAGAAATAAAAATAAAAATATCATAATAAATATTAGAATGTTTATATAAAATTTCTGAAATAAAATCATAATAAAAGAATTTTAGAAAAAATAATCTCAAAACATATTTATTCTCAAAAGTATGAAATTACATCAATATCCCAATATAAACAAAATAATAATCTGAATAATTAAAAATTATTTCGTACTGAATAATAAAATAACCGAATAAAATGTGAGATCCTCCAAGTACCACGTCGCCTAAAACTCAAAGATATCTGTAAGACAAAACTATGGGGGAGTAAGCTAAAGAGCTTAGTGTGTCTCTAAAGTGCAAGAAAATTATAGTCGTAAAAACATAGAAATATTTTCTTAAAATCCTTTGAAAACATGATACAATATCACAAGCGCAATGCAGTGCACCCAACTACAACCGCCAAGAGGAAAGTTCCCCAGAACTCCTCACTACAACCGCCAATCCGAAGTGGAATTCAGCCCGAAGGGTGAAACCACTGAACTTCCCCGATCAGATCCCAACCCATGCTCATACAATGATATGATGATTAAAAATCAAATTTCATAGACAAAGTTCCATGAATCCAATATTCCGTAAACATACTTCATAAATCATAGTCCATAAGTCCATAAATCATAGTTCCATAAATCTAATGTTTCATAAATCATACATAAAACGCATTATGAAAACATATGCATGTGATGCCAACCATACAAACAATAATGCATCAACACAGAGAAAACATGTAGCAAAGTAAGAAAACACACCTCGGAGTGATCAGAAATATTAGTTCAACGGTATTGATGGAAGAGGCGATAAACCGTAAGGCTTGAAAATAGGAGAAACGATGAACGACTAATCAAAGGGTGAAACTAATTTACCGTGACCTAGAGATGGAATAAATGGAGGCCCCACGTTTTGCTTTGCTCTTCCAAGGAAGCAATTGCATATGTGATTTGGGCAGATGACGATAAAGAAAAATTAGGGTTAGGAACTTAGGTTATTAGGGGTTTTGGGTGGTCTTACAAATTATGTAATATATATATATAAAAGAAAAGTATAATAATAAAAGAGTTATAATATGAAAAGAATTGGATCTGGTAAAGACCATTGTTACGTCAGTGTTTAAAGGTAATATGAATTTAATTTAAAATTAAAGGATTATATATATATATATATATATATATATTAAACAATTAAAAAAATGGAAGAAAGAAACGAAGTTAAATTAAAATTCAATTTGATAAAGGATTATTTATAGAGGTAGTCCTTAAACTTTCAAAAAATTCATATTGACTTCCACGTTTGATAAAAATTCTTATTTAGTCCACCATAGAAAATTAGGGATTTAAAAATTAGTGATTTTGAAATTATGTTTCTAAATTAGGGATTTTTCGAATCTAGGGTTTACAATTTGGTCATAAATTTTTGGGGTGTTACATGTTGACCTCAAAAAATAGTACCAGATCAGGCTGCGAGAAAATATGGATTGGATCAATCTTTGAAAAATAAGCGGACAAGCAGTGCTAAGTGCGGTTGGCAGTAGTACTATGCCGAGCTGCGATGCAAGAAGAGCAATGGCATGATGACGTCATCCCTAATCTGATCAGCCTTATGATTCAAACGCTGGATAAGATGACGCTGGAAAGATGATCACATCCCTTATTCCCGCACGTTCAAATTCAAATAGAAGCTAATCCTAGGCTATCCATGGGGACCTATTTAAACCCGATCAAAAGTAAAATTGGGGTGCGTGAACGAGGAAGGAGAGTGATCGGAGATAAGGTTAAACATTCGACCAAGAGCCTGGCTGTGAATAGTTGCATCGAGAGACCCTTTTCTAGCCCATCCTCTTTGTTGTCATTTTATTTTTATTTAGTTGTAATGATGATGAATGTTAAAAATGATTATGGTTTTTTGGTTGATACCCTCACCATGAATTGATTTCATAGTTGGTGAGGGGTGTTTGCGTTGAATGTTATGGTTTATGTTTAACTTTTAATAAACCCAACTATCTCGGCAGTGTTTTTTCTATCTGGCATGATTATTTTCAGTGTACTGTCAAGCGAGAGTTGGCACTCCCTTTTTAAGTACTATGCCAAGCGGTTACTGCCATAGTTTACCTATTGCAACACAATATCATAACTGACTTGGGTGGAAACGATCAAATGCTAGATACTGAGGAGAGATGCTTCCAGAGAAGATGTTCAAGTAGATTAACTTACTTCGAAAGTGAAATCTACCCCTCGGGAGTAAAGATTGGGACTTAATCGGATTAACTTGTGAAAAACTTCATTATAGAGATATAAGGGTTTTGCATAATAAATTTAGGGTATTTCCATTGAGAGAGGTAATGTTACCATTTTGAATCTGCTCGGCAAACAATGCCAAGACAAGATTTATTAAAGGCTCGCATGTTTAGCGTGAAAGCCAGATACTCATTGCCAACACTCATCATTTGCCAAGCCACACTCTTTGCCAATGTTTTCTTTGTTTCACATTTCATCACTTTTATTATCCTTTCATTTTCAAACCAATTTCTGAACAAACAATATTTTTCTCAAAGACAAGTAAACCTGCAAAGCAATGGAATTCCTAATGCAATCCTTGTGTGATCGACACTCAGCTTAACCGTTGTATTACTTGCAGACCGTGTATACTTGCACGCAATAGATTTTCTTGGCACTATATTAACACTTTTCCAATATATTTTACGCCATATTTTCAACAAAAAATCATTCACGCCGAGAGTCTACAAGTTTTTGGTGTCGTTGCCTAGAATTGCAACAAATTTGATTGTTTTTAAATTTTTTCTTGTTTCGTTTTAATTTTGTTTTTACAGTGCATGACCAAGAATCATACTGAGAGGGAAACTTGTCCATTAGACCCTGAGATTGAAAGCACTCTACATAGATTAAAAAAGAGAAATCGAGAGATGAATCACGGAAATCAAGGAAACACAAGAGCAAATGGTATTAACAACAATCAGAATCCATCAGAGAATAATAACCATGTCGCTCCTCATGCCAAAGAAGAGAGACCCATTCGAGAGCAATCACCACATGACATCACAAGCTTACTGCCAGGAGTTATTGGCAATGAGGTAAATGCATCAAATTTAGAATTCAAACTTGTAATAATTTTAACTCTTTTAAATGTAGGACAGTTTGATGGAGCACTGATGTAGAGCATTAGGGTGTTCTCTAAATATGAGCGCAAGTGCACACTCTTGTCAAGATGAAATGTAAAAGATATTGTCTCCCACGAGGATTGGACAGATAACTCGAAGATATATTCTTGCACACAAAATATTAAATGCACAATTAAATTTCAGTTTGTAAAAGAAAAAAATAAATAAACACAAGTAAATAATAGAAAAGATCAGAGTGATAGAATGGGTCAAGTTATGCTGCTCAGTAGTGTGAAACTGTGTTGAATAGGTCAATTTGTATTACGCGGCAGACTTTGTTGCCTCGGCGGAAGATGGTAGATTGATGCTTCGACGCTTTCACTGCCTCGGTAGTGGAACATAGGAGTCACTCGGTGGCAAACTCGGCAGACCTTCAAGGCCTATCAGAACGCTACGATAATGATTAAGCTTATGTCTAAGTCAGAATACTATTCATGCATGCTGTAGATAATACTCGTAGGCATGAAACTTGCAATGAACAACAGCTTTTGGTCGTCCTCTTTTAGCTGGCTTAAACCCTAACCTATGTCTAGGCTGGATTGATCAACACCTGGTATTGATGCGATCGTGCTTACTTTTTTCGTGAGTTTGACTCTCTCGATGCAAAACAAATGGATTTCTCATAATCAATCTTTGGAACTCAATTGAAAACAATGAAGAACATGAAATAAGAAAACCTTGAATTTATTGCAAAAACAAACTTAAACCTAAACAACCGTTCTCACAACTACTTTACAACATAACCCAAACCCAAGAGAATTTAGAACATAGTGGCGGCAAGAAAACACAAGAGAAACCTAAGCTATGCCGACTATGAGTTGTGATCTCCCTCAAATATAAAGTAAGATCGGGTATATATAGGGCATTGGCCTAGGTTAAGTCCTTCTTGGAGTAGAATTCTTCCTCATGATAAAGCAGCTTTTGCATTGAATGCATCCTTTAAATTCTGACTTCTTTGACTTGAAATTGGACTCCTTGTGCCACAAGTAAGCTTAAGCCGCCTTGGATAATTTCCCGTTGGGCGGCTTTGTCCGCTGTTTCCAGCATCAGTAAATTGCGTGAATGGGCTCAGTGGACTCAGGAAATTATGTTCTTCCAATTGCACTCCAATTCACCAATTCCTCAAGTTGAAGCCCTAGGCGGCAGGTATGGCGGCGGCAACTACTCGGTAGCATCCTTCACTGTGTTGAGCTGCTTCAATACAGCTTCTTGGCTTGCTACCTCAACATCAACTCCTCAACTCCTCTCCCCTTCTGACAGCTTGTAGCACCTGAAACTAAAAATAAACTAAAACAATATCTTTTCTCAAAGATATTCAACAAAAATAAGGCAAAGCAAATAATACTGTAAACAATGCATTCATGCACTAAATGTGCCTAAAATGCACTTAAGAACAAAAATAATATGAGATGGAATGCCTGTAAAATATAGGACTTATGAGCACTTTACACACCCCCAAACTCGAACTATTGCTTGCCCTCAAGCAATGCAATCCTAAATATACTTGCCCTTGCATTAATTAGAAAGAAAAACATGTTTTAAACTTGATTTAGCACCTCAAGGTTGTGGCACTTATCATGGGGTTAGTGAAAGGGAAATAACATGAATTACCTAAGAATTAGACTATAATGCCAGTGTAGTGTGTGCATAGATTGTGGCTAAGCTGAATATGAAAAATATTCTAAGTAAACAAAGATGATGTCAAGGTAGTATAAGGTTGTTGTCGAGGCTACACAGTTAAGTACATTTTTATAATCATGGCAGTAAGGGCTTCAGCTTATCACAACTACTCTTTAGGTCTGAAATTACGATAGGAGCAAACTACAAAACCCCGAACCCCTTGAGTAGAGTCAACCCGTAAAGACTTTCATTCACTCATGCTAATTTGTCCGTCACTTCAAAAAGTTTCAGATACATGGATTTTGATAGCAGCGGAGTGTCCTTGGCACATGATTCTTCCTAGATCCAGTTTCAGGCACCTCTAGGAAAAAATCATAAATATTTTTTCTTTCCTACCGTGGCAGTGCTTTTCTTTTTCTGTTTGTTGCCTGCCAAGGTAGCTTCCTACAACCATGTTAGAATTTTAAAAATAATTCAAGCAGGCCATGTTCATCATAAATTCAATTAAATTCAACAAGTAACATTAGTGTTTGTAATTTTTGGAATTTATAGAAAAAATCTAAGTTTACTCCATGCTTTCCCCAAAAATAAGTTCTTTTTCTTATGGTGAGAAAGATTTAAAGTCAGCTATCCTATCATGGGCACAAGTTCTAACAAAAATTTTCTTTTAAATAATTTTTAAGGCAAGTACAAATGCAACCTACATGATCTGAATATGGCTAAACAATACGAGTGCTAATCCCCCCCAAACTCGAGATGGGCATTGCCCTCAATGCACAAAATAAAATACAATAAAAATAAAAGACAAGATAAATAATTAAAATAGAAAAACAAGAAATAAAAAGAAAGAAAAGAAAAAACGCTAGAAGTTGATGGATGGTTGAGAAGAGGCTGGAGTTCCTGCGACAGAGGAGGAAGATGAAGACTGGATCACCAGGCGGCGACTGGCAGAGGTCCAAGCGGCAGGCTTGGCTGGTGATATCTTTGCTGTCCGCGGCGGCTGGACTCTCTTGGGAGTGAGGCGAGGAGCTTCACTGTGGTCCAGTTCAGATTCTGATTCCTCATCCTCCGGCTCGGCCGAGATTATGTGTCGCTTCCTTTACTTGCTTGGTTCTGCCATAGGTGCTGTTGATGGATCTGCTAAGACGGGGAGGTGTCTACCACCGTTACCGCTGTGATCTCTGGAGAGAGTTGTTGTTGATGCCTCTCTAGAGTGTCTGCCACCGTGTGGGAGGAAGACATGGTAGAGTAGGACGGGTATCACGCTGGAGAAGGCATCTGGCGGCGGACGGCGATGTGGTGGGCTACTGCATCTTGTGGTATAGTATCTATGGGTTTAGCTAGGCGGCCAAGTCTTCTAGGAATGTGGGCAGTGAGGGATCGTCGTTGGGAAATTTATGCAGCAAATAAGCCACAAAGGTCTCTTGAACTTCCCACATACTTCATTAAGGTCAGCTGCTCGATTCTCTTATTGCTGGCGATCAGTGTGTGGACCAGCTGGAGGACTTTAGAGTTTTGGACAGCCTCAGTACAACCGTTTGCTACAGGGGAAATGGTGTTGTCAGCCGACGACTGAGAGGGAGTGATCAGTTCTATCTGAGGCCCCTGCATCATCTGGAGCCTAACCTTCCTTATCCAGCCCTCCCTTGGTGGTGTCAGCATGTCTTTGGAGTCAGAGGAGACGTTGAAGTTCGCACAAAGCCCGATGATGAGGGAGGGGAAGTAGAGTCTGCCCTTGGACTTTCGATAGCAGCTGTAGATTTCCTTGAATATTATGTCTCCCACGTTGATCGACCTATTGTTCATGATGGAGTGGATCAGGGCTAGACGGGGTCGGTCGACAGTCATGTTGTGGGAGGTGGGCAGCAGGCATGGCTTTATAAACATATTTTACAACATTGCCTCTGGAAGTAGACGGCGGTGCTGGACGGACCCGCTGTGTTTCCCCGCCAGCCACGGGGTGTTAGGTTCATAGAGCATGTCCTTCAACTTGTCGTAGTCGGCTGTTGTCAGTGTCTGCCTCTACTCCTCATGGGGGGTTATCTTCCATTTCCAGCCTATAGAACCTGTGGATGGCAGCGGTGTTGAGTTTTACTGCCTCCCATCTGACAAAAATGAACGGAACTTCTGGGCTGGGTTGGTGGGTGTAGAACTCTCAGATGAGGGTGTTGTTGGCCACCTCGGGCTGCTTTGCGAAGATCTCCCATCCCTGGCCATGCATCTTCTCAAAGAGGGCGTGCTCGAGACCTAAGTCTCTCATTTGCTGCGAGTAGTGACACCCTTGCTCCTCTTAAACTACCCTGTTGGCGAATTGTGTGATGTGCCTCGTTTGGTCTAATTTGGAGAAGAATCTCTAGAAGGCGGATTGGGATTGTGATGTTGCCATAATAGTGAGACAGTTGTAATCTTGAAAATGACTGAAAAAAATAGAAAATCTTAAGAAAGCATGTGGACGCAGAAGAGGTTAAATTAGGAGATGAAGTGAAGAAAATGAATGAAATAGTGAACTATATATAGGAGTTGCGAAGCTGCTGTGGCGGAATTAAATTCCCAACGAGCAGATATTCGTAGCGCGTGTTACAAGATTAAATGCCCGTTACGCTATAGCAATCGATAGCTAGGAATTAGAGGTATTCTAGCCATTACACTTTGTTTTTTTCGGGGGGCTGCCTTCAGCTGTCTCAACGGCATGGTGGGCGGGCTCCTTGTTGGGCTTTCTTCTTGGTCTGGCTTTATTTATTCCTAAATATAAAATAGAAGTAATTAACTAAATAAAGAAAACTAAAATAAAAATAATTAACCCTGAAAATAAAAATGTGAAAAATAAATTGCAATAAATTAAAATCTAAACCTAAAACATAAAAATAAAAAGAAAGATATTAAAAATAAATTAAGTTATGTTGGGAGTGCATTGAGGTGCATATCCCAAACATAACCACTTCCTGAGCCGGTTGTGTTTAGCTTTTTGTCCATGTGGGTCATATTGCTCCTTAGGGTTCTTGTTGCTTTGATTTCTGCCTTGGCAGCTACTGCCTCTGACCTTGGAGGCATGTGTGTCTTGGCATACTTCTTTTTCTTTGGCCGGTTTCATGGACTGTAAAACATGTATGTTTATATTTTGATTAATGTTCGTCCCATGGCTAAGAACGGTCGCCCAAGAATGATGGGAACATTCTCGTCTGCTTTACAATACAAGATAAGAAAATCAACTGGAAAAAATGAAGTTGCCCACTCGTACAAGGATGTCTTCAACTTTTCCTTTCGGTTGCACCAAGGAATGGTTAGCTAATTGGAGCATGATGGAAGTTGTTTTTGCTATTCCAATTCCTAATTTGTTGAAGAAAGCTTTAGGCATCAAATTAATGCTTGCTCCTAGGTCACATAGAGCTCGCATGTCATTGTTGCTACCTATCTTGCATGGAATGATAAAGTTGCCTGGATATGTCCTCTTGAGTGTCACCTTTTTATGCATCATTGCCATGAACTCTTCAGTGACAACTACCGTCTCGAATTCCCCAATTCTCCTTCTCTTGGAAACCATATCCTTCAGATACTTCGCGTAATTTGGCATGTTTTGTATTGCTCCTACGAGGGGATGTTGATGTGCACCTGCTTTAGAATATCTAGAAATTTCTTTAACTGGTGCTCTTGCTTTTTCTGTTTAAGCCTTTGGGGGAAGGGCGGCGGCAGACGAATGTCCTGAATGTGTTCCTTGAAAGGAAATTTGATTTGTGGGTGGTTCAAGATCATCTATCTTAGGGCTGTCGTCATCTGCTTGGGCATTAGTTTGTTTTGATGCCTCAATAGGTAGTTCATGTTCTGCTACGGTAGGTAGCTCTAACTACTTTTCCTTTGGCTGCTCAATTCTAGGCTAATCTAATTGTTTCCTACTTCTTGTAGTTATTGCTTTGCACTGCTCATAAGTGGGTTTTACTATGACCTCTGTGTTATTGGATGATACACCCATTATCATGTTGCTTATGATTTCAATGAACTGCCCGAACTGGGTCTCCGGGTTCTTTATTGTTACCTCCTGATTGTTCATCCGCATCTCAGTCCTGTCCATAAAAGACTCAGTTTTGTTAATAAATTTATTAGTACGAACAATAAAATCACTAGTGTGAGACATAAAAGTATGTAAAGTAGATTCAAGTGAACTATTGTCCGTATTCTGTTGTTCTGAGGTGACTATCGTGACAGGTTCTGCTGATATCCTCTTGGGTGCTGGGTTAGATCTGCAGCCGTGTTTGGGTTACTCCAAGAGAAATTTTGATGCTTTTTCCAGCCTAGGTTATATGTGTTGGTGTTGGGTCTGTTGTTCCTCTCACAAGTTCCCATGAAGTTGGAGGATGCACTGCATTCAGAAGAATCGTGGTTGCCCCCACACTCATCACAAAAGGGCTCCACAACCTTGGCCTCTTATATTTCTCTTTGGTCATATTCATTGCCAGCTGTGTCATCTTATCCAGGCAGGCATTGACAGATTCAGTGGTTTCTACTTTATTCACAACTGTTGGTCGCCTTATGCTGTCGTGGCGGGCTGTAGGAAACTTTTAGTCATTCTTTGCAATTCTCTTCAGAATCTGTAGTGCCTCCACGAGTGGTCTATCCAGGATGATTCGATTGGCTGAGGCATCGAGCATCATTTATGTTGGTTGATTTACTCCATTGTAGAACATCGACACTTGAGTCCAAGATGGGAAACCTTGAAGCGGGCAGTTGTTTAGCATCTGTTGGTATCTCTCCCAAGCTTCGTACATTGGTTCGTCATCTCCTTGGCAGAAGGATGTAATCTCGTTTCTTAATATGCCGGTTACGTTTGAAGGACTGAAACGATCTAGGAAGTCTTTGCACAATTCCGTCCAAATGTTGAATGATCATGTCGGTTGGTTGTTCAGTCACTGTTTTGCCCTATCCCTCAGTGAATAGGGAAATAATCTCAGCTTAAGCACATCTTGATGGAGTCCATGTATCTTGAAAGCTCTGCAAATGTCAAGAAATCCCTTCAAGTGATGTCGAGCATCTTCTGTGGTAGTTCCACCAAATTTCCCCAAATGTGTTTATCATATTGAACATCACGGGCTTCAACTCAAAGTGATATGCTTCAATATTAGGTTTTGCCACAGTTGGATCAAATCGTTTGAAATCGTGCTCCAAGTAATCCCTGGTGGTGCGCAGATATTGTTGCTGCTTGGCCGGAATTGGGGGTTGCTGCCTAGGTGTGAATCTTGAAGCCCATCCCTGTCGTTTCGAGCATTATTGGCAGGGTTGTCATCTTGGCCGTTATGTATTGTTGCTTCCGCTTTTCCTTCCTGCTTATCTTTTCCAAGGGCTTCTCTTGCTTCTTTCTTTAGTTCATTTGCTCTTCGTTTAATCTCGTCTATGAAAACGATTTCGGTCGATGTGTTGGATCTGGTAATGCACTAGACAAGAAAAATGTGAAATTCTTTTTTTCGAATAAAAGGGGAAAAAATAATAAATAAAATTAAATGCAAAAAAATAAAGGTGCAGAAAATAAAGACGAATTTACTATTGACAATCCCCGGTAACGACGCCAAAAAATTGTAGAGCGTTAGGGTGTTCTTTAAATATGAGCGCAAGTGTACACTCTTGTCAAGTTGTAATATAAAAGATATCGTCTCCCACGAGGATTAGATAGCTAACTCGAAGATATATTCTTGCAAACAAAATATTAAATGCACAATTTAATTTTAGTTTCTAAAAGAAAAATAAATAAACACAAGTAAATAATTGAAAAGATCAGAGTGATAGAATGGGTCAGGTTATGATGGTCAGTAGTGTTAAACTGCGTTGAATAGGACAAGTTGTATTGTGCTTCCAGACTTTGCTGCCTCAGCGGAAGATGGCAGATTGATGCTTTGACGCTTTCACTGCCTCGACAGTGGAACGGAGGAGTGGCTCAGCTGCAAACTCGGCAGACCTTCAAGGCTTAGAAGAACGCTTCGATAATGATTTAGCTTATGTTTAAGTCAGAATATTGTTGATGCCCACGACAGATAATACCTCTCGGCGTGAATCTTGCAATGAACAGCAACTTTTGGTCGTCCTCTTTCAGCTACCTTAAACACTAACCTATGTCTAGGCTGGATTGACCAACACTTGGTATTGATGAGATTTACTTCTTTCGTGAGTTTGACTCTCTCGATGCCAAACAAATGGATTGCTCACAATCAATCTTTCGAACTCAATTGAAAATAATGAAGAACATGAAATTAGCAAACCTTGAATTTATTGCAAAAACAAACTTAAACCTAAACAACTGTTCTCACAACTACTTTACAACATAACCCAAAGCCTAGAGAATTTAGAACATATTGATGGCAAGAAAACACAAGAGAAACCTAAACTATGCCGACTATGAGTTGTGATCTCCCTCAAATACAAAGTAAGATCGGGTATATATAGGGCATTGGCCTAGGTTAAGTCCGCCTTTGAGTAGAAGTCTTCCTATTGATAAAGTACCTTTTGCATTGAATGCATCCTTTAAATTCTCACTTCTTTGACTTGAAATTGGACTTATTGTGTCACAAGTAAGATTAAGCCGCCTTGGATAATTTCCCCTTTGGCGGTTCTGTTTGTTGTTTCCAGCATCAGTAAATTGCGTTGATGGGCTTATTGGACTCAGGAAATTATGTTCTTCCAATCGCACTCCAATTCACCAATTCCCCAAGTTGCTGCCCTGGGCGATAGGTATGGCGGTGGCATCTACTCGGCAGCATCTCTCACTGTGTTGAGCTGCTTCAGTACAGCTCCTTGGCTTGCTGCCTCAACATCAGCTCCTCTCTTCTTCTAATAGCTTCAAGCACCTGAAACTAAAACTAAACTAAAACAATATCTTTTCTCAAAGATATTAAACAAAAACAAGGCAAAACAAAGAATACTGTAAACAATGCATGGATGCACCTAAATATGTCTAAAATGCACTTAAGAATAACGATAATATGAGATGGATTGCATAAAAAATGTATGACTTATGAGCACTTTACAACTGACTGGAGATCCAAGAAAGCATTTAAAGCAATTCATGGAGATATGCCAATTATTTCAGCAGCTAGGAGTACATGCGTGAAGTTGAAACTATTTACTTTTTCACTAAGAGACGGAGTGAAGACATGACTCAATTCTTTGCCACCTTGCTCAATTACATCATGAGTAGATCAATGCCAAAAGTTTCTAACACAATTTCAGCTGCCAACGCTCGCTGCCAGGCTGCATGGTGAGATCATTACAATCAGGAAGGCCGAGGAAAAAACACTATATAATGCATGGGAAAGATTCAAAGACTTCTTGAGAAGGTGTCATATGCTTGGGTTGAACGCACAGACAAGGACTGTTGTCGATGCTTCAGCAGATGGATCATTGTTGACAAAAATTATACAGAAGCTGTTGGCATCCTTGAAAGGATAACCATAAATGATTTTGAATATCCTGTTGCTAGACTTGGGACTGGAACCAAAACCGTGGGAAACTACAGTTGGATGAGCTAACGTCCATCCATGTCGAGATTTCCAACTTCACTAGCATAGTGAGAACTTTACAAAAAAGCAACGAGTCCCAAGCAGTTAAAGCATTGGAGCCATTTTGCACTATATGTAGAGAGAACCACCACGTGGATGAATGCCCTGCCAATCATGAGTCGGTAAATTTCATTGGTGATTCTGGACGTTATTATAATTCTAAGTCCAACACTTATAATGTAGGTTGGAGGCAGCACCCTAACTTAGCTTGGGGAAATCAAGGAGGAAACGAGTACAACACACAACGCCAGAATGCCCAGAGGCAAAACTAGAATGCCATGCCAACATTGTCAAAATGCTATTTCGCAGAGAGATCAAAATAATTTCCAGCAAGGGAAAAGACTCAATCAAGGAGGCAATCTTACAGACTACACAGAGCAGAAGGATGGCACGGTTCATAGTGTAACACCCCTACCCGGCCTGGTCAGAGACCGGGTCGGAGAATGCTACCGATGAACAAATCAAAGAATCTTGCAATAACATTTCATTTCATATCAATCAATAATTATTAACCAACTTTTAAACTGTACCGAATAACCAACCCAGTTCAGTTTATTCTATAGGAACAAGATTCATTCATTTAGGACTATTTTAAAACAATTGGAAGTATCAAGGACTAATTTATAAAACATGATAAATTTTAGGGTCTTTCCAGACAACAAGTATACTAAAAGGGAATTTGATACAAAATAAACATGCTTGTAAAATTTCTTACAATTTTAGAGTTCATTTACAAAGTCAATTAGACCATTCAATATTTAGTGACCAAACTATGTACATTGCAGACTTCAATTAGATACATGTTAACTAACCTAACTAACATCGTATCGAAACACCCTTAAGTCGTTTCGATACGGTTACACGATGGTCGACCCAGGTTGACTTGATTTTCAGACTGTATCGACACAAGTGAGACCAGTATCAATACGAGTTGACTTCACCAACTTTGACTTGACTATGGTTTGACTCGTTTCGATACTGGATAGACCCATATCGGTACAAGGGTTCACAGAGGCAAAACGTTTCGATATGGCCATCAACTCGTACCAAAACAGGAGATCTAAGAGTCAAAATGTTTCGATACGGTCATCAAATTTGTACCGAAACGCTCTATTACATGGTCAAAATATGCTTTACCGCATCGATACGGGCCTTAACAAAACTTCACATGCAACAAAACTTCACATGCAACTTTTCAATGACTCAATCTACCAGCATGCCAAATTTCATGTTCATACGAATACGATTACCCAGTTTTAACCTTTAGGATCATATCGTGCAATTTTAGCTACTTTAAACTTCAACAAAAAGACTATTTTGAGCTATAGGCCTTAACATGATACAAGCATAACACATACATAACAAAATGGGCTCAAATGACTAGTTCAACTACTTTGCCAGCTTTCTTGGAGTTCATAGGATCAAAATACATTACTTCAGGCTTGTAGTGACTTGTCCTGCCCGGCCAATCCGATCTTCACACAAACGACCTCTCAACCTGAACATGCATGATATGAAACATGTTAGGCATGCATTGCCTAGTGAGGTAGTAAAATATAATGCAAAAACTTAACAAGTGATGCATATACATGACCACATGCTTATTTAACATTAATGTCATGCTTTAATATTCAATGCTAGACATATACGATTTCTTGTTTATCCCTTGGATTGAATCATGGTAGTGGATACGCGAATTCCTACGCCTCGCCAAATCATGTATGGTCCATATCCTCTGTCTCGCCAAATGACCAATATCAATACACATCCCTCCGCCTCGCCAATCAATGTAGGCCGTAGCCCTAGGTTCGTAATCCACCCATACTCTTAGCTCATGAATTCTATGGCATGCCAATTGTATCCATCATATATTCACATCCAAGGTTCTTTATCAATAGCTATATTCATATACTAGTTAATTCAAAAATCATATCCATAATCTCATAATTCTTATTCATAGTTCTCATGCTTACTTAATGATAAATCAATGCTTGTCCAATGATCAATAATAATAATCTTGCCTTAAACCCTAACCTATGTCTAGGCTATAGTTCGCATCCCGCTTGTTTTCAATTATAATAATCTTGCCTTAAATCATATCCAATTGCATGGTGCGAGCAGTTAAAATATAATGTTATGATCTTGTTCATTTTAATTACGGATTTACCTTCAGACGATTCGAATTAATCCGAATAACCGAGGAATATCCAATAAGCTAGGATATTTTGACCGGAATACGCGAATTAATAAGTATCTCCTTTTTATAGTTAATATTAACTATTATGCAAATTTAAACATTAAGAGTCACATAGATGACAATTAAAATGCATGTCACAAAATGCAAATTCAAATGACATTTAAACAACTAGGAATGCCACATAAAAAGAACATGTTACATATATAACAAAGCTACATTATATGCATGAAATTAAATGAGCTAGACATAAAAACATATGACTACATATTAATAAATAAATACACATGCCACTTAACAAATATGAACAAAAATGCAAAAAAAAACATATATTCGATATAAATTGAAAAGGCCAAAACATGAATAACAAAACATATATTCGATATAAATAGGTAACATGCACGAATAAAAAAACAACATAATAAAATGCTAATAATAAAAAAAGCAAACTGGAAGGGATCGAAACTGTAATAAAACCGTTTAAAAAAACTGATTGAAATGCCAAATAGGACTCGATTTAAAAGATATGGAAACCTACAGGGACTAAAAGGGTAAATATCCCATTCAGAAACCGATTGAAACCAAATTTGGGACGAGATTGAAAAGATTTGAAAAACAACGTGGACTGCGAGAAGGGTTTTGAAAAGCGGAAGCCTTGCCCGCGTAAATATGCCGACGCGGAGGGGTTTAGGACAAAAATAAACCTATTTTAAAAGATAAAACCACTATAAAACCAAGTTTTAAACAAAAATCAGCCCTTTTATCTCCCGTTAACCCTAAAACACACCGAACGGTTCTCATATCCTCTCTGCTTTCCCGGCGCCGTCAGGGTTCCGGTCGCCGTTGCCGGCGCCGTAACCCTAAAAAACCTTTTTCTCTTTTTTTAAACCTTTCGAAACCAAAAAAAACCTCTGTTTACAAGATCAAAAACCCCCCACAAACCTTTCTGGTTTTTGTTTTTTTTTCAAAAGACCGAACTTAAAAAACTTTAACCCTTTTATCGATGTTTGCCTCTCACCGGCTCACCATGTGTGGTCTTAGAAGGGACTGTATTGCTTGTCACCGGTGAGATAGGCAACAAAAGGGAGGAGGAAGAAGAGACATGAAGGAAAATGAAAACCCTAACTCGTTTCTGTTTTTTTATTTTATTTTAAGATTCGAAACAAAAAAGAACAAAGACGATATACCTTTGATAAAATTCTTTCTGCTTGTATTGATTGAAGCTTACGATTACAAAAACTCTCTCCGAAAAAACCTTCTCATTACATTGCGATTTCGGATTTTTATAGCCTCTGAAATTCTGAATTTTCGGGTTACATAAATTAAAATAAAAACCTTATTGGTTCTGCTGATTTTTGTTTGTTTTCATCTCTGCATTTGCGGTTTGTTGCCTCTGATTTTCTGAATTTCTGTTGCATTTTTTGGCTCCATGCATCTTCTGACGTTCGTTTGTTTTTTGTGTGCATGTGAAGGTTGAGGAGGGGACCAGAGAGGCACAGCTTGACGGATCGACGTCGTGGAGCGATCCTGACCATTGAGGAAACTGGTGGGGTTTGTGTGGACAAAACGTGCGCGTCTAGAGACTGGAACGTCGCGCGTAGATCACACGCGCCTGGAGGACTCGTTCCTGGCCATCTGATCTGTCCTTGATCCAATGGTGGAGATTGTGCGACGCTAGGGCAAGAAAAATAGGATCTAGGGCTTCTCGTATCAGGGGCGATCTGGATCGTTCGATCAGATGCCCTTGATCTGACGGTCCAGATGTGGCTGCGCAATAACATAAGAGAGGCATTAGGGTTCTATTGTAATTAGGGCTTGGGCCAAACGAGCCTTACATGTAAATGGACCTTATTATTAAATAAACTTGGGCTTTGTTCTTATTAATATATATTGGACTTATATATGTTAGTTTTATTTTGGTTTTTAGATTTTCAGATCTATTAATAATAATAATAATAATAATAATAATAATAATAATAATAATAATAATAATAAGATAATAATAATATATGGGATAATAACCGTATGTAGTGGTGATAGATAATAAGAATAGATCGAATAATAGTAGATAATAGTAAAGTATATGGTAATAACACAATGGATAATAATGTATGATAGTAATTATGATAATATTGGTGGATAATATGCAACATGAATAATAATGTAACAGATACTACTAGTATACGATGATAGTATAAATAATAGCAAATAGTGATAATAGAGGCTCTAATAGTAATAATATATATATATATATATGCATAATTTTTTTTCTTTTTTCTTTTTCTTTTTTATTTATTAATTATTCGATATGCGTCTTAACAAAGCCCATTAAAGATTAAAAAAAAAATGGGGTGACACCCCGAAAAAATAGGTGATTACAGCTGGCCTTATTTGCATATACTTGTGGAACAAGAATAAAGCAAAGGCCATAAGCAACAATTTTGTCCGACTTCCCTGTTTGGATTCTGAGACACCATGCACTTGAACTACTAGCAGTTCGGAAGTCGTTACGGGAAAATATAACGGTCGCGGAGGCTTGAAGCTGTTCTTTCTCTTTTAAACATTCTTCGACCCTTCTAGGTTTGAATAAAAACTCCACTCTCAAAATGCCCAAACGATTAGGTGGATACCATTCTCCAAAAGCCCGAACGGATAGGCGGGTTCCATTCTCCAAAAGCCTGAACGGATAGGCGAGTTTCATTCTCCAAAATCCCGAATAGATAGGCGGGTTTCATTCTCCAAAAGCCCAAATAGATAGGCGAGTTACATTCTCCAAAAGCCCGAACGGATAGACGGGTTCCATTCTCCAAAAGCTCGAATAGATAGGCGGGTTCCTTTCTCCAAAATCCCGAACGGATTGGCGGGTTCCATTCTCCAAAAGCTCGAACGGATAGGCAGGTTCCATTCTCCAAATGCCCGAACGGATAGGCGGGTTCCATTCTCCAAAAGCCCGAATGGATAGGCGGGTTCCATTCTCCAAAAGACCAAACGGATAGGCGGGTTCCTTTCTTCAAAAGCCGGAAGGGATAGGCGGGTTCTATTCTCCTCATGCCCGAATGGATAGGCGGGTTCCATTCTCCAAAAACCCGAACGCATAGGCGGGTTCCCTTCTACTAGGAAAAGCTTTAATATATCTGTCAAAAAATAGGGAAAATGATATGATGATGTGAGTTAGCATGCTCTTAATCCTAGGTATGCTTAACTACAAATGATGCATGAATTATGACATCAAAATTGCTCGGACGCTTCCACTTTCCGAATTGGTCGATCTTGACCTTTTTATTTTTCTTCTTAGTCTCTTTTGGCTTTCTCATCTCTTCCAAATCTCAATCTTTGGGTCTCTCCCCGAAAGACGACTGCTGACTTCCACTGGTCAGAAAAGACACAACACTTCTCGTAGTGGTCGTTCTCAAAACATTTCCCCCTATTCAAACCAGGTCCTCAACTTCTCTTCGTCTTTACTCAACGCGACGACTTTTCTCTTCTCTCAATAATAGGGGAAGAACATGCTCCCGGGCCCTTGAACTTTTCTCCTAAGTTCATCAAGGTCCATTTTTCATCTTCTGAAGCAATCGAAGCATTTTGACAAGAATTCGCTTCGAGTCCCTGAACTATAGTTTGTAGAACCTTACTACTATCCTCACCATGGCCACTGGTGAGCTACCATTTGCATTCATGGCATTGCATTCTAATACTTTATCCCCGAAACAATGGGAAATTAATTTGTGTTCACAAAAGATTTAGATTGCATCTTCTAATTTCAAAATGAGATGCGTTTTCAAAAACTAGACTTTCTTTTCAAATTATGGATACATCAAGCCATATTAAATACCCCGAATATCAAGTGCACGAACGACACTATTATGGCTTACCAAGGATTGCCTCAAGCATCATGTGTCTAGAGACCTCGAAAATTGAGCTGATGTTTGAAAATGTGACATACTCTCCGAGATATTTCAGCTTTTTAATCAATTAGACTTACCTTCTATAGGCTTTGCCTTTATCATTACCACTTCGTCTCAATTCTTTATGATTTTGAGGAAGTCAACTCATCACATTCCTTTGGCTCGAAATAAATGATGGAGCAAACAACAAAACCCTGAGCTACTCGGCATTGTCATGATTTGAAAATATTACCATCACTCATGTATCTAAAGTGAATGGCGCATAGCAACCTTATTGGTCTTTTGCTACAGCGAAGTGCCCCAAAAAATCCACACTCGTATTCGAAGATGCCTATTACCAGGCTTCGAACATTGGAGTGCTTTTGTTACACTTTTATTATTCTCTCTTTTGTATTTTCCTTTTCTTTTTCTCTCTCTCTTTTTTTTTTCTTTTTCTCTCTCTCTCTTTCCTTTTTCTCTTTTTTCCCTTTCCTTTTTCTCTTTCTTTTTTTTCTCATTTTTAGCGCGAAAAATTTCCGGTTATTCTCTTGAAGGCCCTAATTCTATGTGTACTTAATGGATGACCAAATTAACTTGGAGTGTATGCCATATATTCACCATCTTCAAAGCTTTCGATTTCCACTAGACAAAGGTGGCTCGCAGTCAATCTTTGGGGTCAAGGTCAATGTCCCTTGTGCAATTGATATACGGGGACTCAATAAAAAAATATATACACACAAAATGAAAAGGCAACTGAAACACAATGCATCCTTTCATTGAATATTTAAAAAAACAATCTTAGGCCCTTACAAAAAGGTCTTTGCTACTTTCGGGTAAATGGTAGCAAAGTTGATTCCATACATTACTTTAGGAAAAAGCTTAAAATGCAATGAAATGAAAACAAACAAACTTGGATGCATAAAACTCTTGACTACTGCTAGGCTGGCCATCCATCCCACCCCTTAAGCTTCTTCGAGGAACTCAACCTCCTTATTGTCCATCAATTCTTGAACCAACTACTTAAATTCTGGACGAATCTGAATCTCGTGCCCCACGGTCTAATGGTACTCACAAAAGGATTCATGGCCATCATATGCCTCATTTGGACCCTTCTTAAGTCAGCTTCTAACTTAGCAAAACTTTCCTCCATTTACTTCCTTTGATGGCGAGTAAAGTGTGGACGCAGAATCTTCGATAGTCACGAATACTGCCATGACCTCGAGCAATTAATCTCATGACTTAATGATGTAATGCATGAAATGTGTATGCATAACTAAAAAACGATTGAAGGCAACAAATTAAAAAACACACAATCGGATGCAAGGAAATGTTGATTTGACGAACATCCTCGTTAAACAACTTTCCATAACGGAGATCAAGCCTTGTTACAATGAGGCAAGAAAATAAACTCATAGGGTACGATTTTTTAATAAAATTTTCCCGTCCCCTCTTTCTAAAATAACGCACTCCGGGAGCTTCGTTGATATGGACTCTTTTCTCCCATTGTGAAAGTTTTCAACTTTAGATTGTTCTCGAATCAACACTTTGTATGAAAATGCGATGAATATGCAAAAAATAAGCAAAACAAGACAAGAACGCAACTGGGTCAGTAATCAACAATAATGAATACTTGAATACAATAAGCGAAAGGAAACACATCAAAGCAGATTAACAATGCAAGACCTAATATCATGAATTCTAATTCTACAGTTATCCGCATGGCTCTAATTGGGGCGGGCTTCTTAGATTCTCACACATGTGGTTCGGTTCTAACAAGGGTACCTGAACCTATCTCATCACCTACTAAGGTAACAAGAACCCCAATTCTGGCCCATTACAAGCTGCGAATTGGTTTCGGTTCGAGGGAAAGCACGGCCTAGTGACGTGGAGGGCTGCTCACATGTCAAAGGCGTGGATTCCGGAAGTGAATTACCGACCCGTGGAGAGAGACTCACGTGGGCATGGACGTTTCACTCCCACTTAAGGGACGAAGCTCGGGTATAGAACTTAATGCTCGTAATGCAACACATGTCGGTGTTTCCTTTAAAATTAAATGAAAAATTAATTCAAGACCACCAATTATCGAAGCTCGTGTAATTAAAGTCTTATTTTCAAGGAAGAACCACCTCGCTAAAGTCAAATTAAATTTCAGGAATTTCTATTAATTTAAAAGCAACAAGTGTTTTTCGGCTTAACTCTCTTTTGTTTAAAAAACAAAATTTGTCCCCAGCGGAGTCGCAACGCTGTGATAAGGTTTTTTTTCGAGTCCCCGCTTTTTTGAAAACATTTAATTAAAAGGGGATTTTTAAAAAAATAATTCGAGCTTAAAAAAATCTTAAAAAATCTTTTCTCGGTTGGAGTCGCCACCGGCCACTGAGGTAGGCCGGACACTGTACAAACAAAACCAGAGATTCGTTTGAAAGGGTTCGGGAGTTGCTTACGTGTGGGGAAGGGTTAGCACCCCCATCACGCCCGAAAATCGGTACCAAAACAATTGTTGCTTTAATTTGATGGAAATTATTCGAAATTTAAAAAGACTTTAATTAGGGGTTCTTAATTAAAAATTGGACTTTAATTGTGCGAGCTTTTTCAAATTAGTGGTTTCGAATTAATTCGTCGTTTAATTAAAAAGGATGATGGTACATCATACCAAAGACTAAACCGACATCATATAAGACTGACTGTCGTGTTAGTTTAGGGTTCGGATCTCGTACGTCACCTTTATGCATGATGCGAGCAGTTAAATATGGTGTTATGATCTTGTTCATTTTAATTACGGATTTACCTTCAGATGATTCGAATTAATCCGAATATCCGAGGAATATCCAATAAGCTAGGGTATTTAGACCCGAATACGCGAATTAATAAGTATCTCCTTTTTATAGTTAATATTAATTATCATGCAAATTTAAACATTAAGAGTCACATAGATGACAATTAAAATGCATGTCACAAAATGCAAATTCAAATGACATTTAAACAACTAGGCATGCCACATAAAAAGAACATGTTACATATATGACAAAGCTACATTATATGCATAAAATTAAATGAGCTAGACATAAAAACATATGACTACATATTAATAAATAAATACACATGCCATACTTAACAAATATAAACAAAAATGCAAAAAAACATATATTCGATATAAATTGAAAAGGCCAAAAACATGAATAACAAAACATATATTCGATATAAATAGGTAACATGCACGAATAAAAAAACAACATAATAAAATGCTAATAATAAAAAAGCGAACTGGCAGGGATCGAAACTGTAATAAACTCGTTTAAAAAAACTAATTGAAATGCCAAATAGGACTCGATTTAAAAGTACAGAAACCTACGGGGACTAAAAGGGTAAATATCCCGTTCAGAAACCGATTGAAACCAAATTTGGGACGAGATTGAAAAGATTTGAAAAACAACGGAGACTGCGGGAAAGGGTTTCAAAAAGCGGAAGCCCTGCCCGCGTAAATATGTCGACACGAAGGGGTTTATGACAGAAATAAACCCATTTTAAAAGATAAAACCACTATAAAACCAAGTTTTTAAAAAACCAGCCCTTTTATCCTCCGTTAACCCTAAAACACACCGAACGGTTCTCCTACCCTCTCCGCTTTAAACCTTTTTCTCTTTTTTAAAACCTTTCGAAACTAAAAAAAACACTGTTTGCGTGATCAAAACCCCCCAAAAACCTTTTTACTTTTTTTTCAAAAGACCGAACCCAAAAAAGTTTAACCCTTTTACCGACGTTTGCCTGTCACTAGCTCATCGTGCGTGGTCCCAGAAGGGACCGGATGGTTTGTCACCGGCGAGATAGGGAACAGTCAGGAGGAAGAAGAAGAGACACGAAGGTAAATGAAAACCCTAACTCGTTTTTTGTTTTTTTATTTTATTTTAAGACTCGAAACGAAAAAGAACAAAGTCGATATACCTCTGGTAAAATTCTTTCTGCTTGTATTGATTGAAGCTTAAGATTACAAAAACTCTCTCCGAAAAAACCTTCTCATTACAGTGCGATTTCGGCTTTTTATAGCCTATGAAATTCTGAATTTTCGGGTTACATAAATTAAAATAAAAACCCTATTGGTTCTGCTGATTTTTGTTTGTATTCATCTCTGCATTTGTGGTTTTTTGCCTCTGATTTTCTGAATTTCTGTTGCGTTTTTTGGCTCCATGCATCTTCTAACATTTGTCTGTTTTTGGGGTGCATGTGATGACTGAGGAGGGGACCAGAGAGGCACGACTTGACGAATCGACGTCGTGGAGCGATCCTGACCGTCGGGGAAACTAGAGGGGCTTGGGTGGACTACACGCGTGCGTCTGGAGACTGGAACGTCGCGCGTAGATCACACGCGCCTGGAGGACTCGTTCCTAGCCATCCGATTTGTCCTCGATCCAATGGTGGAGATTCTGCGGCGCTAGGGCAAGAAAAATGGGATCTAGGGCTTCTCGTATCAGGGGCCATCTGGACTGTTCGATCAGATGCCCTTGATCCGACGGTCCAGATGCGACTGCACAATAACATAAGAGAGGCATTAGGGTTCTGATGTAATTAGGGCTTGGACCAAACGGGCCTTACTTGTAAATGGACCTTATTATTAAATAAACATGGGCTTTGTTCTTATTAATATATATTGGGCTTATATATGTTAGATTTTTTTTGATTTTCAGATTTTCAGATCTATTAATAATAATAATAAGATAATAATAATATATGGGATAATATCCGTAGGTAGTGGCGATAGATAATAATAATAGATCGAATAATAGTAGATAATAGTAAAGTATATGGTAATAACACAATGGATAATAATGTATGATAGTAATTATGTTAATATTGGTGGATAATATGCAACAAGAATAATAATGTAATAGATACTACTAGTATACGATGATAGTATAAATAATAGCAAATAGTGATAATATATGCTCTAATAGTAATAATATATATATATATATACATATTGTTTTTTCTTTCTTCTTTTTCTTTTTTCTTTTTTAATTATTCGATATACGTCTTAACAAAGCCCATTAAAGATTAAAAATAAAATAGGGTGACACCCCAGACAAAATAGGTGATTACAGAATTTGATTCAATATCAACCCAAACTTAAGCCAAGTATTACTCTAGGTAAAACATGACAAACATGAGCACTTGGTTCAATGGTTCCCCACCTAAAGGAGAAAGGAGGGTTGAGGTAGTGGGTTCAAACCCCACCAACCTTATTCTCTTCCAACATTTATTTTCCATTCATTATTTTTTAAAGGTGAAATTCAGAGTGTTACAAAAAGCGTGACACAAGAGCAAACATAATTATCGGTGCCAAAATATGTAATAAGGGTTTGAGGGTCAATTTAATTTTTTAAAGAATTAAAGATATAAACAAAAATTTTAAATTTTTTTGAAAGGAAATTGAATTAGAAATATCTAAAATATTAAAATTTAATATATATTTTTTAAAAATTGAGGGATCCTAATGAAAATCTTAGAAAAGAATGATTTAAGGATCGACAATAAAATCTGTAAATAATTATACTTTAATCTTAAATTATTAAATTACCATATGGGCTACATTTTTTTACATACTTTGGGATGTCAGTGGGGCGGGTTTTTGCGGGGATTCGCCCCACATCGCATTCAATTGGGATGAGATGGTTACAAATTTCGCGGGTTGTGGGGGTGGGGATGAACATAAAAATTAGATTCGTTGTGAGGGGTGGGGAAGGTGTGAATATGCCTTTGTACCCGCCCCACATCATCCCCACTGACCCGCCCCAACAGATCTTGTAATAAGTTATTATAAATATTATTAAAAATAAAATATCAGCATGGATCATAGTCAAATTTAAGGTAATTCATATTGACTTGTCTTGAGATATTATTAAAAAGTTCAATATATATAATTGAGATTGATCAGATCAAATATATAAATATTTTTTTTAAAATACCAGTGTGAATCAGAGTTAAGTTTAAGATAATTTATATTGACTTGTCTTAGAATATTTATGAAATATATATACATATATCATATATATGTTTATTGGTTTCTTCTTTACTGTTACCTAACGTTGAACATTCTTTCTAGTGTTTGTTTTCTTCTCCTTAGTCCTCGCCATAAGTATTTTATTTCCTAATATTGTATGTTACTTATTCTTATTTTTTAAAAGGTTGTTTTTTCATTGTTATTCTTTTTTTAGTTCTTCCTATATTGTTTATTTGTTACAACAATTGAAATATTATTTTACATTTTATTTGTGTTATTTTCTTGTTCTTTACAATAGACTTTAGTATCTTTTTAGTCCAAACTTTTGTGTTGTACAAAATTTAATTCCGTATATTATTATTTTTAAGAAATGATGACATTTGAAATAATGTCACATATGTGGCGGGAGTCTGAATGACAAATATTTCATACCTTTTTATAATAAATTTTATTTATATTTATATAACAAATATTTAGAAATATATCATATAAATGGATCATGGGGCGGGTAAAGAAGGGATTAGGTGAGTTTGAGGACCGACGAGCATGATGGGGTAGGGATGGTTTTAGTCTTGCGGGTTGCGGGGCAGAGATGGTTTTAAATTTTGTATTCGCAGCAAGACGTGGGGCGAGGATGAAGATAAAAATTCTTGATGGAGATGGGTGTGAGAAGAGTACCTTCGCACCCTCCCCGCTCAATTGACATCCCTAACATAGTCAACTTACTAGTTGAGAGGCGCTCATTAAATATACGTGTCCAAATCTTATTCAATACATTCCCACTACAATATTTAAAATCTCAAGGGAAAATATGATATTGTTATGAATATTTATCTATGTGGATGTCTATCATGATAAGAACTTTATCAAAGAGATTTGATTTACTTTATTATTAAGTGTATTATCTTCATTAATTAGAGTTTAATGTATTATGTACTTCTTATGCCTATAAATAGATGATTTGATGAAGGCATTGCATAAAAGTGTATATTCGAGAATAATACAAATCTCCCTCTTCTCTCATCTCTTTATTCTTTTACTCTTGTTCATTGTTCTACATTATTTTATTCACAACACGTTATCAGTACGATCTCGCTCGATTCATGGTTCTTGTTGGTGATTTCATAAAAAGGATTTCAATTTTGATAATGTCGACTGCATCCGCTACATATTCAAGTTAGCTTGAAAAGTCTGGTATGATTCATTTATTTATATATATCGATATAGTGGTTGGTTGATTATTTTTAATTTAAAATCTATATATTTGGATGTATTCTTTAGATATTATTTGGTTCTAATAATCCATAATGGTTGGTCTAATTGTTTATGTTTTCATTGCTAATTATTTTTCAACTTAAAAAGGTTATAAATACTTACATTATACTCGTTGTTTCTTTACAAAATTACAGTGACTCTTTTTTATTTTTGGTGGGCAAGAGTTAAGGTTACACGTATGTAAATTGAAATGAAAATTAGCGGTCATGGTCATTGTTATATTTACATTATATATATATATATAATTAGAAACCAATATGTATTTATGTTATTATTTTTATGAAAGTTGATTTTTTTTTTCTTTAAACATGTTTTGAGTTTTACGTGATATGTTTCATTGGCTTTAAAAAAACATGGCTTGAATCAAGAAAAAAAATCAAAAGAGGTACGTTTCTTCAATATGTTTATATTGAGATCAATTTTTATTTACGTTATTTTATTGATGAAAGTTAATAATTTTAACCGTGTTTTTGAGTTTGTGCATGAAATAATTACCTTTTATATTTATATTTATATTTATATTTATATTTATATTTATATTTATATTTATATTTATATTTATATTTATATTTATATTTATATTTATATTTATATTTATATTTATATTTATATTTATATTTATATTTATATTTATATTTATATTTATATTTATATTTATATTTATATTTATATATTATGATATTTATTTATTTTGTTTAACATGATTACTTGTCAAATAAAATTTATGGTGATGATTTATACTCAATATAAGCATAAGATATATTTTCCCATTTAAATGCAATGGAATAATGTGAGTACTATATCTCAAAGTACTGAAAATATTGATGCTTTAGAAGAGCAATAAATTCTTGAGAGAAAGCACATTGTGAAAAGTGCAGAATTGCGAATATTACAATAATTACCGCTAATGGTAATAATATCATCACCACTAGAAGTGGAAATTTTAAGAGAGCAATATGAGTTCGCAAAATATCCCTTTGGGAATTATAGATAACATATGTTATCAATTGGTATTTGAAATAAGCCAATGTGGATATAAATTATGGTAACCAAAAAGTCAGCTGAAAGCTCTAAAATAGCTATATATTGCTACCAAAAGATAATTTCAATTGAAGGCTCAGAAAGAGCTAAATATATTCCTATCAAAAGATGATTTCAATAAAGCTCAGAAAGAGTTAAATATATTCATAATCAAAGGAACAATTTTGATGGTCGTACTAGACATGTACGAGTGAGATTGAATTACATGTTATGGTAAACAAGAAGTTTACAAATTCAGAGATATATACACATATATGTAACGCCCTCGACATGGCCTAGCTGCGAGACCGCATCGAACGGGTTATATGGGGAAAACCGAAGCGAAACCCGTTAAGGCTCCACTCCGATTAGCAACCCTAGAAAATTTCTTTTAAAGTTATCTTATCTAAATGCATTAATTATATCCTATGTGAGGGGACACGCAACGGAAAACACAAATGGATACAAAACAAGCAAAACAGACAATTAAGATAACCCTTTTTAACTTTTACAACAGGTCAAATCGATACGCTAAAGGACCGTACCGATATGCATATACTTGGTCAACACCCCAAGTCAAACCTAGGGAAACCATATCGATACCCTCAAGGCTGGTATCGATACGCCCTTAACGGCCAACTTCCCTTGGTCAACTACGAAGACCGTACCGATACACCCGAGACTCGTACCGATACGCCAAAATCTCGTCAATTTCTCGGATTTCCAGAGAGCATTTTGGGTATCGATACACCCCCGCGTACCGGTACGCCTTGCCCAAAGCAATGGACGGTATCGATACCTCCCATGATCGTATCGATACGCCCTACCCTGTAAAACTAATTTTAGCTGCTAAAAGCACAAGGAACCCAACACTAGAGGAATTTAACAAACGTTTAAGCAACATACAAGAACACAAATGACTCAAGGTATCCATAGATAAACATATAAAGAAATTTAAACACTTAACGATGCAACAACCAACAAGACAAGATTCTTAGAGAAAACAAGCATACATAACATTCACCAACATAGCCAAAAGCTAAACAAAAGCATAAATCATCAAGGTAAAAGGCATTACAAGTCAAACACAACCTAGCAAACTTGTCTAAAGCAAGAGACATGCCAACAACACCTCAAAACATAAAGGTACTATCCCATTGCTTAATACTAGTTATTGAAGTCTAAACTCATACTTGAGCAAACCAAACTCCCTTGGATTCTCCCTTGTTCCCCGAGCTGCTCCAAAAGTCTAAGGGCATGTATTGTTGGAAAAGAGAGCGTAAGCGTTTAAGCTTAGTGAGCGGTGCTCAAAACGGTAGCTACAACAATGTAGTTTTAAAATATTAGTTTGCTTGAAAATCAAAACCATTTCCAAATCATTTCCACATGCTTGAACACATAACAACATGCATTTACCTTTATGTGCATTTATCGAATGCAACCACAAGTCATAGGCTCACCACATGCTCATTCTCATAATGCAAGAAAAGTAACCACAATGCATAAGCATAAAAGAAGAAATCAACATGCTTAACATGAGAATTAAAGAATCATGGGTATATTAACATTCAACGTTTATACTTGGATATGCGGATAGTTTCTCAAACCCACTAGACACTTCCGGTGGAATCTCACAACACCAAACTCCTCCTTAGTGGAATCTAACATCACTAAGGTCACGCACAACTTTTACCTCGAGTGCACTCTAATCCTATTGATCGATCAATTATATCCTGTAACAACTCAACACGTGTCAATAGACTCATTCACAACCACAAGCATTACCGATGCTTGAACCACATACCATGTCCAAACTTCCATGCAAAGCATGTACTCACAATGCAAGTATAAACACAAGTCATAAGTCTCAACATGTATAACAATGCAAACTAACACATTATCAACATGTCATGTTCACTTAGCATCAAGAATCATAAAACACAGATTAATTGCATAAAACCTTTAAAACTTACTCTTGAGTTTGGATTGGCCTTTCAAGCTCAATCCAAACTCCTAAAACATTTCCTTAACCACGTTAAGGCTTTTAAAATTGATCCACTCACCATCCAACACACAAACAATGTCTAAGATGTTGAATCAAGCCTCCGAACTACCCGGATTTCTGTCCACAAAGCCTAAATCTGATTCATTTCTTTTAAGCAACCCAAAATTGAACATTAGAACACTAATACACTCACAAAAACAACAAAAACTCGGAACTCAACAATCTTGCAACAACACACATCGATTCAAGCCCCAAATTTCACACGATACATATCAATTTCAGTCCCAAACTACTTGCAGCCACACCCAACGAATTTACCATCAAAAATCTATCTTTTAATTTCCCTAAACATCAACCCAAAGCTATCAAACCTTCAGCTTTGATTTAGACCCCAAACCCATCAAAAAACTCAAGATTTTCAACTCTCAAAACACCAGAATACCCATTTCGGGTTTCCCATAACAACCCACCATAATAAGTTAAAAACACACTCAAACTCAGCCATAGTCAACCCAAACGAAAAACCCCTAAACTCCCTTCTATTTCCAACAAAACTTTAAAAATAAAAACATGTTTAAACCTTAGGTTTTGCAAAAATCTTAACATTTATGACTCAAGGAAGATAAAACCAAGTTAAGGAATCATTTACCTTGAAGAAAATCACTTGGATTGAGAGCTTAGGGCAATGAAATAGTGAAATTGGGGATTAGGAGGGGTTTTAACATGAAAAGGGGTGTTTTGATGAAGATTATAGCATTTTTTTTCAAAAACCCTTTCTTATTCCTTTTATTAAAAATTCTCATTTTGCCCTTTAATAAAAAACTAAGGTTATCCATTTAAGAATAGCTTCAAAATTAACTGTTGAGTGCATAAATGTTCTACATTTTAACACTCATTTACCCATATTATTGAAGCACTCAAGCATGTTTAGTTGCATTTTATGATAGATTTTACATAAACATCACAAATGGATAATATTGCATGGATGCTGCTGATTTTGGTTTATTCTTGTAGGTACCTGCCGCGACAGTAATCCAAGGCAGTAGAGAATCATAAGTTAACTACAGAGCTGGAGCAAAGGAGCGAAGTAGACTGTCATTTAGAACATCGTCCTTGCATCTGTCGTGACAAAAGAGGCGAGAGTGAAGACCATGGTGGGGGAAATTGTGAAGTGGAGTTCGGTCGATAGAGCATTTAAAGCCTAAATTTTGTGGACCACTCGCATAACTTTCGGAGCCCAGAAGCACAAGGAAGGCCTTGCCCTAAGTTTGAGGAAAAAGTCAAAGCAAGAAGATAGGGCGAATTAAAAGACATCTACTTAGAGATTTAGTCTTTAACAGAGTTCTACTTTAATTCAAACTTCTATTCTTGGCCATTAAGAAAACTCAAGACCAAGGCCTATATATATGCTTATAATTCGACAAGGCAAATGATATCTAGCTCCTAGCCGTCCTCCCCCAAAACACTAGTCGTTTCTCTCCTCCACCATGTTCTAAACTTCCCCTAGGGCAAAGGGTAGATCTTGTAACGTAGTTTGTAAGGGTTGTACTGTTTCTTAGGATTTATTCTATTTAATTCAATAAAATCTTCAAGTTTATTTACTTTGGTTTCAACATCTCATAAGAGTTTCGGGAGAGCATTGTGAGGTTATCTATTTACTTAATATCGGGAGAGTTAAGTATTCGAAAGGAGAAAATACGAGTTTTCCAGTTTATGGTTAAACCATCTTGGCCTAGGGATAGGTACAAGATTAAGCAGCTAAGGACGAATTCACAAACATCGGTGTTCATCCTTCGATTCACGCCGAGAGGTATCATCAAAGACGTGTTCATCGACAAAACTTGGAGCTAGAGATAGGACGAGTCATAACAAGGATTCTTGGTGAACTTGAAGTACAGATTTGTTGATCGCTGCTGCAACAACAACAGACCTTTACCGCGACAGGTGCTGCCGTGACAGGCTCGACGATAGCCGCAACAGAAAGCCTTTGAACAGTGCAATACCTGCACTACTGAGCAATTCAATACCATCCTATTTTATCAAACTAAATTCCTCTTTTATTTTAGTTTATTCTCAAGATCACTCAAAACATTTTTTAAAATTATTTCTTTTCATGTGCAAATATTCAAGGATAAAAGTATTTCAAGTCCCTGTGGAGACGATATTCGATACTTAGTATCACTTTATTACTTGCGACGTGTACACTTGCACCTACTTGCTATGTGTACACTTGCACCTACTTGTGGTAGACTCTTTTACACGCAACAAGTTTTTGGCGTCGTTGCCAGGGACTGGCAACATACCTTTACCTTCAATTACTGCACTTTTTGATTTTATTTCTTTTTTGTTGTTAGTTGTTTTATTTTTCCCGTGCGTTTCACAAGGTTTTTCTATTGCTTATGCGTAGATCGAGACGTGGGAAAGAACCTGAGTACAAATTAGACCCAAAAATCGACCGAACATACCAATTCAGGAACCAAGCCCGAATCTTGATAGAAAGAAACAACTATCTCGAGGAAAGACTCGAAGCCATGGTGAACGAAAGACAACACAACGGGGTAGATAACAACAACAACAACAACAACATCAACAACCTCAGGGTTGATGACGATCCTCCTATTGATGCCTAAAACAATCAGCAGCAGCCTGCTGCCCCATTAGCACGACAGACATGCCGAGAGTTTATGGACAATGATCATATTGAACTGGAAACTACGATGCCAGATGTGGAAGCTGAACACTTCGAACTAAAACCTGTGATTTTCAGCATGATAAACTCTACCAGACAATTTGGCGGCTCTGCTACAGAGGATGCGCGTGAACATCTAAAAACCTTCCAGGAGATATGTGGATCATTCAGACAACCAGGAATAAGCCCGGAAGTACTGAGACTCCGGCTATTTCCCCATTCTTTGAGAGATAGAGCGAAAATCTGGTGGAATAAGTTAACGCCGAGTTCAATAAGAACTTGGGCAGATCTTTGTCGTGAATTTCTATCTCGTTTTAATCCTTCTCTTTATCTGAAAGATTGCGTAACGAGATTGCTACTTTTCAACAGGAAGATGACGAACCAATGTATGAGGCGTGGGTCCGATTTACAGCCCTCTTACAAAACAGCCCAATGCATGGATTCCTCGTATGAAATCAGGTTGTCAAATTCTATAATGCTGCCAATGCAAACACTCGGATGAGGATAAACTCATCAGCAAACGACTTGTTACTAGACAAGGAACCAGAAGATGCAATGCTGGTGTTGAAAAATTTAGCAAAGAACGATGAACAGTTCCGCATAGCTTGAAGAGGAGGGAGACGAAGAGTATATGTCAAGGAATATGAATCTGACAACTCGGTAAAAACTCAAATTGCATACATCATCAAGGTAGTGTGAAACTTACAGTGGAAACCACAGTAATTATGAGTGTCCCTTGCACTTGGAAGAGGGAATGTATGTTGGAAATTATAACAAGAACAGAAGTTATGATTCCAATAACTACAACCCAAATTGGAGGAAGGACCCCAATTTTTCCTAGAGTAACCCAAACAATGCATTGAATCCTCCAGTCCAGAATAACCAGAACCAAGGAGGTCCCAGAATCTTGTCACAGCAGCAACCACAACAGCAGCCACAAAAGCAACCGGCAACCACAATAAGCATACTGGAACAGACCCTAGCAACCTTCATGTCTCAAACAGGAGCATATATGGCCAACATGGATCACTTTGTCTAGAAAATTGAATCCTTCATGGATAAGATAGAGATGAAAATGACAAACCATGAGGCAACCTTAAAATCTCTAGAGACACAGATGGGTCAAGTTTCGCAGTTTATCAACCCAATGCAGAATGGAGGATTCCCTAGTGATACTGAGGTCACTAGAAAACCCACACATGAGCAGTGCAAAGCAATTACAATGAGAAGTGGGAAATAGCTACAAGGGCTGATAAGGAATCGACCCTACAGATACCTGTCGAGATCACTGCCTCGATAGAAGGAAAGAAACATGTTGTCGTCACCCCTGCCACGACAGTAGAAGAAGTTGAGGAGGCAACAGAAGAAGTTGAAGATTGTAAGCCTCCTCAAATCCGATTCCCATGTGAAGGACGCTTTGAAGATTTCCGTCCTCCACTCCTTTTTTTCCACAGCGGTTGAAAAAACAGAAATAGGAGTACTAGCTTAAGAAAATCTATGATGTTTTTAAGCAAGTACACATCAACATTCCGCTGTTGGAAGCCATTAAGCAGATGCCTGGTTATGCAAAGTTCCTTGAAGATTCAATGTCCAGGAGATCCAGAATTGGGGAGTTTGAAACTATGATGATGACAGAAGGATGCATGGCAATACTACATAAGCGTTCACCCCCAAAGAAGAGGATCATGGGAGTTTCATCTTACCATGCATAATTGGTGATAAGTTTGTGGGTAAGGCACTTTGTGATCTTGGTGCTAGTATTAATCTAATGCCCAAATCTGTATTTCAGAAGCTAGGTATTGGACAAGCAAGACCCACAACAGTCATGCTACAACTGGCAGACCGCTCTTACGTATAGCCGGAAGGAAAGATTGAAGATATTTTGGTAAGAGTGAATAAGTTTATATTTCCTGCTGACTTTCTTGTTTTAGAATGTGAAACAGATGAAAACGCACCGATCATCCTAGGAAGAACAGTGATCGATGTAGAGAAGGGAGAACTGACTATGAGAGTCAATGACCAGCAAATAAAGCTCAATGCTCTCTGAGCCATTAAACAAGCTGATGTAGATGAAGAATGAAAGGCAATATCAGAAGTAATCATAGACCAACCCTGCATCAGATCATGATGTCACGACAGACAATTTGGACACTGCCACTGCAGTCACCTAGATGACTGCCACGACATCGTTGACGACAACGACTCCTCAAAAATAATACACCTAATTCTGAAGGTCCTGAGGAGATAAATTGGATAGGTACACATCCAAGTAATTTCTTTGAACCTTTGACCTATCCCTCGAATGAACATGTGATTCAAAAGCCTTCCATTGACCAACCACCTGTCGTAGATCTTAAACCCCTGCCAGGGAAACTAAAATATGTTTTATTTGGTCTCAATGATACATTTCCTCGTAATCATCTCTTTTAAGTTGATGCAGGAACATGAACAACAGCTGATCATGATGCTAAAACAGCATAAGAAGGCGATCGAATGGACCATTGCCGACATCCAAGGCATCAGTCTGACAATTTGTATGGATAAAATCCTCTTGAAGGATGACCATAAACCGACAATTGATGCTCAGAGAAGACTAAACGAAGCTATGCGAGAGGTGCTACGAAAAGATATCATCAAGTGGCTTGATGCTGGAATTATCTATGCCATCTCCGATAGCAAATGGGTGAGCCCGGTGCAATGCGTACCTAAGAAGGGATGCATAACAGTGGTGACCAACAAGGATAACGAGCTAATCCCAACCAGGATTGTGACCGGTTGGAGGGTTTGTATGGACTACCGGAAGCTTAATAAAGCTACCCGAAAGGACCACTTCGCCTTACCCTTTATTGATCAAATGTTAGATAGATTAAAGAGGAAACCTTATTATTGTTTCCGTAATGGTTACTCAGGTTACAATCAAATTGCAATTGCACCGGAGGATCAGGAGAAAACAACCTTCACATGCCCATACGAAACATACGCCTTTCGAAGAATGTCATTTGGACTATGCAGTGCACCAACAACGTTCCAACGGTGTATGATGACAATATTCTCGGATATGATGGAATATTTCTGTTGAGTGTGTAAAAGTTCTATTATTTACCCCCTATTTAACCCATATTTCTGCTGCATTCAAGCATAATTCATTGCAAGGCACAGTTTCTACTGAAAATTGGATGCTTTTGCAGGTTGTTGCTATAGCAGATGGAGAGGCAGGCGCTGGGCAGTGAAGCAAAAGAGCTGGAACTGGACGAGCAGTCAAGGAGGACGATGCTGCCATGGTTGCCGCCGTGACAGCAGAGGACGACAGCAGTTTTGAGGAGAAGAAGCAAAGTGGACCTCGACAGATAGAGAAGATTAAGCCCGTCTGTCGTGGAAAACCAGTATATTTTTCCAAGCCCAAAGTTCAAGGAGAGAAAATCCCAAGAAAGAAGGAGGACGATTTAAATTTAGATTGTCTGAAGATTTAGTCTTTATTAGAGTTGTACTTTAATTTAAATTTGTATTCTTGCTATTTTAGAAAACTTGGACGCAAAGCCTATATAAGGGCATATATTTCGACCTAGGGAGGATATAACCTATCTCTAGCCTTCTTCCCAAAACCCTAGCCGTTTTCTTCCTCTCATCATGTTCTAAATTGCCCTTAGGGCCACGGGTTGTTTTGTAAAGTAGTTGCAAGGGTTGATGTTGTTTTAGGAATTTTTAGTTCAATAAAATAAACTTCAAGTTGTCTTATTCTGGTTATTAACATCTTGCAAGAGTATCGGGAGAGCATTGCGAGGTTATCTATTTACTTAATATCGGGAGAGTTAAGTATACGAAAGGAATAAGTGCGAGTTCTCTAGTTTATAGTTGAACTATCTCGGACCTAGGGATAGGACGAGGTTAAGTGGCTAATGAAGAATTCAACAACATCGGTGTTCATCCTTCGATTCACGCCGGGAGGTATCATCAAAGACGTGTTCATCGACAGACTTGGACCTAGGGATAGGCCAAGGCACAGCAGGGATTCTTGCCAAACTTCAAGTACGGAGTTGTGTGTTCGCTGTCGCGACAAGCAACAGACTGCCGCCGCGACAGGTGCTGTCGCGACGGGGACGACGACAGAACTGATTCTCCTAGACTTAGCAATACCTGCACTACTGAGCAATTCAATACCAGCCCATTCTCTCTATCTTGATTACTTTACTTCTATTTTCCAGCATTCTTTATTATTTTCATGACAAAACTCTTAAATCATTCTTTTTACTCTCGTGCAGTAATTCTAGGTGAAGCTATTAGCCCAGTCCTTGTGGAGACGATATCCGATACTTCCGTATCACTTTACTACTTGCGTCGTGTACACTTGCACTACAATTGCGATAGACACTTTTACACGCAACAAGTTTTTGGCGCCGTTGCCGGTGATCGAACAACATAACTCTACCTTATCTTTTACTGCACTTTTCTTTTTCTTTTTATTTTTATTTTTCTTTTTCTGTTTTTATTTGGTTTGTTCAACTTTTGCTTTTCACAAGGTTTCTTGTTTATGCGCAGATCGAGACGAGGAGAAGAACCTGAGTATCCATTAGATCCTGAAATCGAACGTTCTTTCAATCTTAGGAATCGACTTCGTCACGTATTAGCCAGGAACGAGTACCTTGAGGAACAGTTAGAGACGATGCTAAACCAAGGGAACCCCCACGGTGATGATCTTGCCAGAGATGGAGAGATTATCCCTCCTGTCGGCGACCCGTCTGCCGCTGCCGCACGACGGTCCTATCGAGACTATATGCTGAATGATCATGTAGAACTAGAAACCACGCTGCCGGATATAGATGTTGACAACTTCGATCTGAAACATGTTATGTTTAGCATGATCAACAATGCCGGTCAATTTAGTGGTGCTGCTACAGATGATGCAAGGGACATCTAAAAACGTTCCAAGAAATCTGTGGTTCGTTTAGACTACCATGAGTCAATCCGGAGATACTGAGGCTTCGGTTATTTCCCCATTCATTGAGGGATAGAGCAAAGACTTGGTGGAATAAACTTATGTCGGGTTCAATTAGAACTTGGGCAGATTTGTCTCCTGAATTTTTTTCTCGTTTTAATCCTTCGCACTTATCTGAGCGATTACGTAATAAAATTACTACTTTTCAACAGGAAGATGACGAGCCGATGCACGAGGCCTGGGACAGATTTACCACTCTTCTACGGAACTGCCCAATGCATGGATTCCCCGTCTGGAACCAGGTAACCAAGTTTTACAATGTTGCCAATTTACAAACACGTATTCGAATTGATTCAGCAACAAACAGATTATTACTGGACAAAGACCCAGATGAGGCAATGCAAGTATTGAAAAATCTGACTAAAAATGAGGAGCAGTTTCTGACAGCAAGAAGAGGGGGTAAACGAGTCTTAGCTGTTAAAGATTATGAGGCCGACAGTACGATGAAATCACAGGTGGCATACCTCACTAAGGCAATGAAAAAGCTTCTGAACGATGATTCACAGCCGGTATTTGCTGTCGAAGAGGTATTTGAAATTTGTGAAGGAAATCATAGTTCGGATGAATGTCCTATACAGTTAGAAGAGGGAAAGTATGTTGGAAACTACAATAAGCAGAATTATAATTCCAACAACTACAATCCCAACTGGAGAAAGGATCCCAAGTTCTCTTGGAGTAATCCTAATAATGCCCTGAATCCTCAAGCACACAATAATCAGAACCAAGGAGGACCTAGATTGCTGACTCGAAGGCAACTACAGCCGCAATAGCAGCAACAACAGCCACCAGCTGCCACAAACAGTATACTGGAACAGACTCTGGCTACGTTTATGTCTCAGACGGGAACTTACATTGAGAACATGAATCAATTTGTCAAGAAGACGGAGACATTCATGGATAAAACAGAGATGCGGGTGACAAATCATGAAGCTACTCTGAAATCTTTGGAGACACAGATGGGTCAGGTTTTCCAGCATATCAACCCAAGGCAGACTGGCGGATTTCCTAGCAATACTGAAAATGCTAGGCAGCCCACACATGAGCAATGTAAAGCTATTACTACTTGGAGTGGGAAGAAACTACCAGGGCCAGAGAAGGAAGCTGAAACAGTGAAGAAACCAGCCTTGGAATCACCTGCCAAGGAAGCTGCCCTGACAGGTAACAAACAACCTGCTGCCGATGAGCCCGTCACGATAGCAGAAGGGACAGAGGAGAAAGATGATGAACCCAAACCTCCACAGATTCGTATGTACTGGGAAGGATGTATTGCTGATTATCATCCTCCACCTCCTTTTCCTCAACGGTTACAGAAATTGAAGTAAGAATCACAGTTTAAAAAGATTTATGATATTTTTGAGTACGTTCACATCAACATTCCACTGTTAGATGCCGTTAAGGAGATGCCCAGTTATGCCAAATTTCTCAAGGATGCCATGTCAAAGAAATCTAGACTTGGGGAATTTGAAACGGTTAAGATGACAGAAGGATGCATGAGTATTCTGCACAAGCATTCACCCCAGAAAAAGAAGGATCCGGGGAGCTTCATCATACCTTGTGTAATCGGAGATAAATATGTGGGTAAGGCACTTTGTGATCTTGGTGCTAGTATAAACTTAATGCCAAAATCTGTTTTTCAGAAATTAGGTATTGGAAAAGCTCGGCCCACAACAGTAATTTTGCAGCTGGCAGACCGCTCTTACGTTCATCCGGAAGGAAAAATCGAAGATATTCTGGTAAGAGTGGATATGTTTATTTTTCCTGCTGACTTTCTTGTTTTAGATTGTGAAGCAGATGACAACTCACCAATCATCCTGGGGCGACCCTTCTTAGCCACGAGAAGATCACTGATTAATGTGGAAAAAGGAGAACTCACCATGAGAGTGAACGATCAAGAAATAAAGTTGATTGTTCTCCAAGCTATGAAGCATGCTGATGCAGAAGAAGAATGCAAGGTTATCACTGAAGTTACCCTTGACCAACCCTGTATCAGGTCGGGCTATCACGACATCAACATTGGTCACTACCTCGGCAGCCACTTACAAGACTGTCACGACAGCACCGACGACAGCAACTCCTCAGAATCTGATACATCTGATACTGAAGATCAGAAGGAGGTAAATTGGATAGGCAATCGTCCAGGTAAGTTATTCGAGCCTTTAAATTATACCTCGGATAACCATACAATTCGAAAGCCATCAACTGTTGAACCCCCTGTTTTAGATCTTAAGCCCTTGCCAGGGCAGCTAAAATATGCTTTTCTTGGTTTAAATGATACGTTGCCCGTAATCATCTCTTTCAAGTTGATGCAGGAACAGGAACATCAGTTAATAGGGATGCTGCAGCAGCACAAAAAGGCTATTGGATGGACGATAGCTGATATTCAAGGCATTAGTCCGACATTATGTATGCATAAAATCCTTCTCGAGGATGATCATAAGCCGACTATAGATGCTCAAAGGCGGCTGAACCATGCAATGAAAGAGGTGGTGCGCAAAGAGATAATCAAGTGGCTTGATGTTGGTATAATCTACGCCATCTCGGACAGCAAATGGGTGAGCCCGGTGCAATGTGTTCCCAAGAAATGAGGAATGACTGTGGTAACCAACGAAAACAATGAGTTAATCCCAACCAGGACTGTGACCGGTTGGAGGGTTTGTATGGACTATCGGAAGCTTAACAAAGCTACCCGAAAGGACCACTTTCCTTTACCCTTTATTGATCAAATGCTTGATAGACTAGCGGGTAAACGTTACTATTTTTTTCTTGAGGGCTATTCAGGTTACAATCAAATAGCTATCGCACCGAAAGTTCAAGAAAAGACGACATTCACATGCCCCTGTGGAACATACGCTTTTAGGAGAATGTCATTTGGACTATGCAATGCACTAGCCACCTTCCAAAGGTGCATCATGGCCATATTCTCCGACATGGTGGAGGACTTCCTAGAGATTTTTATGGATGACTTTTCAGTCTTTGGAGACGACTTTGAAAGCTTCCTAGGCAACCTACAAAAGGTTCTCGAAAGATGTGAAAAAGCAAACATAGTATTGAACTAGGAAAAATGTCACTTCATGGTGGATGAAGGGATAGTCCTTGGCCATAAGATTAGCTGTCGTGGCATAAAAGTCGACAGAGCTAAGATAGAAGTGATCGAAAAGATGCCGCCGCCCACCACAGTCAAGGGAATCAGAAGTTTCTTAGGACATGCTGGTTTTTATCGAAGGCTCATTGCGAACTTTTCAAAAATCACCAAGCCCCTATGCCATCTTCTGGAGCAGAACCGACCCTTTGACTTTAACGATGAATGTACTTAAGCATTCAAAGTTCTGAAGGAAAAGTTGATAATAGCCCCAATAGTACAGCCACCAGACTGGACATAGCCATTTGAGATTATGTGTGATGCTAGTGACTATGCTGTCGGGGCAGCACTTGGGCAGCGAAGAGACAAATTATTTCATGTCATATATTATGCCAGTAAAACACTGAACGACGCCCAAGTGAACTACACCACCACAGAAAAGGAGTTATTAGCTGTGGTATTCTCCATTGACAAGTTTCGTTCTTATATACTTGGAACGAAGGTCATAGTGCAATCAGACCACTCTGCATTGAAGTATCTGTTCGCGAAAAAGGATGCAAAGCCTCGATTGATACGTTGGATCCTGCTATTGCAAGAATTCGACATTGAAATCAAGGAAAAAAAGGGGACAGAAAATCAAGTGGCAAATCACTTGTCAAGGTTGGAAAAAGGGAAGAGTCTACCGACAGATGAGACAAACATATTGGAGACCTTCCCAGATGAGCAGCTCTTTGCTGTCGTAGTCACTGCCGCGACAGCCATGGCGGCAGGTAAGTCTTCTGAACTCCCCTGGTATGCTGATTTCGTTAATTTTTTTGTTAGCGGAATAATTCCTCCTGGCCTTAATTATAAAGCCAGGAAGAGGTTCCAAAATGATTTCAAACATTATTATTGGGACGAACCTCTTCTTTTCAAAATCTGTGCAGATCAGGTTATAAGGAGATGCGTACCACACGAGGAGCAAGAAGACATACTTCATCATTGCCATGCTTCACAGTATGGAGGACACCTAGGAGGCAAGAAAACTCCTGCCAAGGTGCTGCAGTCAGGGTTTTATTGGCCGTTACTATATAAAGATGCTCAAATCTTCTACAAGAGTTGTGACAAGTGCCAACGGACAGGAAACATCTCAAGGAGACACGAGATGTCGCTGCAGAACATTCTTGAAGTCGAGATCTTCGACGTTTGGGGATTGATTTTATGGGACAATTCCCATCTTAATGTGGGAATCTATACATCCTCCTGGCAGTAGATTATGTATCTAAGTGGGTTGAAGCTATCGCCACTCAAAAGAATGATGCCAGGACAGTTCAAAGGTGTTTACACAAAAACATCTTTTCTAGATTTGGCATCCCTAAGGCGATCATCAGTGATGAAGGGAGACACTTCGACAACAGGGTTATTACTGTTGCCTTGAAAAAGTATGGTGTCAAGCATCGGATCGCAACAACATATAACCCACAGACCAATGGACAAGCTGAAATATCCAATAGGAGAGTTAAGAACATTCTTGAGAAGATGGTCAAGCCAACTAGGAAAGATTGGTCTTTACTCCTTAATGATGCATTATGGGATTATATGACAGCTTTCAAAACTCCATTGGGAATGTCTCCTTACCGATTGATTTATGGGAAAACATGTCATCTACCTGTCGAGATAGAGCACATAGCATACTGGGCAATCACGGCAGTGAATGTGGACTTGAACAAGGTAGAGAAGAAAAGGCTATTGGATCTGAACGAAATTGAAGAAATCCGGACAATGGCCTATGACAATGCACGCATCTACAAGGATAAAACTATGAAGTGCCATGGCAAGAAGTTGCTACCACGACAGTTCTTCCCAAGGCAAGAAGTGCCATGGCCTATGATAATGTTTTTATTTTTCTGTTTTTAGGAAATAAAGGAGTTAAGAAGAATAGGAGACGTGAACTCAGCCCACCATCAATCCACCAGCCCAACAAAGCCCAAATTTTGGAGCATGTCGTTACAGCTGCCGCGATAGACGCGGAAAATACAGGCTGTCAACACGCTGTCGCGACAGACACGGAAACGCGTCACAAACGCGTAGCAGACACGGAAACACGTGACAGACGCGTTAGACACGCTACCGCGTAACAGCTGTCCCTGTTATTCGTGCATGCCATTACAGCTCCAACGGGCAGCAAATCCTTCTCTATATAAACCCTGTTTCATTTTTCATTTTCACTCACTTCTACTCTTCTTACTTGATTCCTCTAGATTTTATTTGCTTTCATTTTCATTTTCACAAGTCTTGCAACAATGTCTTCCAGAAACACCCGTAGGAATGCTGCTTCCAGCTCCACCCCGACAGAAACCACCCCACGCTCATTTCAGATCAGAGATATGTGGGAAGAAAGGGAATTCATTTACACTTAGAAGGAGGGAAACTTGGGCCTAAAGCCGTTCATTGCTCGAAAAATTCGAGCTCTACAGTGGCAGATCTTCGCCGAACAACCTAAGGAGATGAACGTCTCTTTAGTGCGTGATTTCTATGCTGCCATCAACAGCAGGACGGCGACAGCAGTGATCGTACGAGGAAGGGAAGTGTCGTTCGAAGCTGAATACATTAACACACTGTACGGATTCTACGTCGGCAGCAACAACAACGCCCACCAACAGTTCCTCAACACCCTAGACCCTGCTGCCTATGATGATGTAATGGCAGAGCTGACTGATGAAGGAACACAGTGGAACACCAGCCGCAAGAACCCAAGGACGGTAAAGAGGACTCAACTCCTGCCGGAAGCCAAGTTATGGAACGCGTTTATCAAAAAGTGCATCATGCCATCGTCACACAATACCAATGTTGATCAGCCAAGGTTAGCCTTAATTCACTCTATTTTCCATGAAAGGCCCATTAATGTGGGCAGCTATATCCGTGAGAGCATTCTGGAATGCGCACACCGGCCGACGGGACCGCTCTACCTCCCATACCTCATCACACCCCTCTGCCGCGGCCATGGCGTACCTGAAGTTACCACTGATCTTAGAGTCCAAGGGGAGGGATGGACGGACAAGAACATACTCAGCCTGATGGAGCTGACTGCTGCCACCCCTCTGTCATCATTTGATCCAGCTGCCACGACAGCAGACACGACAGAGCAGCCAAAGACTGAACCTGCTGCCATAGAAGCCAGGCAGCAACCAGCAGCAGCAGCCCCCATTGACTCCTCCTCCCAGATTCTTGCTGCTATCCAGAAGATGGAGGAACGGCAGCTCGGTTTGATGAGCTTCATTAGGGATTTTACTGCATCTACGGAACATTTTATCCAAAACTCTTTAAATTTCTCTGATGTCATATTTCCCACCTTCCCTGCACATTATTTTGTTGTACCAACCCCTACCCACACCCCAACACCTGCTGCCACACCACGGACACCCTCTGTTGCGTCAACACCATCACCTCCCTCGACAGCCGCTGGCAGCAACCGTGCGGAGACTTCTGCCCGTGGAACGAAACGCAAAATGCCCTCAAAAGAGCTTGACGCCTTCATTGCCGGTTTTTCTTCCTCCTCTGTTTGGGCCGCAAGCGACAATGAACTCGCTGTTAAGAGGAATCTCTCAAAGGAGTTTACACCAGTGAAAAGGCAGAAGCGAATGGCAGACAAAAATAATATGAAAAGAGCCAGCAGCAGTGGTGGAGATAGCAGCAGCAGCTCAAAAGTCCAGGTTGTGGGGAAACCCCCTCATATCTCCCCAACCAGGATTCAACCACCAAGGGAGGCCAAAACAAAGAACACATCTGCTTCCCCCATCCGCCAGCCAGCTCCGAAGGCCCGTGCCCGCCGCCAGATCCGAGTCAGCAGCAGCAGTGACGACAGCGATTAAAATTTGAGTTTCTTAACTTATTTTGCTGTCTGCTTATATATTTTGTGATGTACTGCTTTTATTTTTTTATACTTTTCATTTGCATTGAGGGCAATGCAACCCTCGAGTTTGGGGGTGGCATCCCTCCATTAATGGAGTCTAATTTAGTTTTAAAATTGTGTCTTTTACTTAGTTATTTTCTTTAAAAAATGAAAATATGAAAATTTTGGCTTAAGTATGCGAACTGAACTTACCTGCCGTGACAGCTCTGTCGTGGCAGTACCTTTAAGATAGTTTTAGGAGCAGTTTAGAGCCTTTCAATAGTTCTGAAAACCTAAACACTATTTGTGATTGTTATACTGCCTAGAACTCTTCTAGTTAACTAGAGTAGGAAGCTTAGCACTTGAATAGCCCCTAGAGGTGCCTAACACTAGCTCTAGGAAAGAAGTTTAGCAAAAGAGACTCAACAGCCCTAGAGGTGCCCGAAACTGGCTATAGGAAGTTAGCTAGAGGTGCCCAAAACTGGCTCTAGTGAAACTTTAGCTTAAAAAATCGAGTCAAAAAAAAATCAAAGGATCATAAGAAATGCCTTCAAAAAGATAAACTTTGGCATCAAAATTCAAGTTAAGGGCTAAAATATTCTAGTGAAACTAAGAGAGTCTTGGCATATAACTGTTCACAAGCATGCACACACTGCACGAGGACTATAGTGAGACTCCGGACAAATCCTAAGTTATCCGACGGGGTGCTGCCGTCACAGAGAACGAATGGAGGGTAAGGGAAAGTTCGCTGTTTTAAGCCAAAACAAAAATATTTCATTTTTTTAGGTCTGAATTGCTTGAGGGCAAGCAAAAACTTGAGTTTGGGGTTGTGTTGAGTGTGTAAAAGTTCTATTATTTACCCCCTATTTAACCCATATTTCTGCTGCATTCAAGCATAATTCATTGCATTTAGGTTAGTTTACAGTTAGACATCACAAATATATTAAAAAGCACAGTTTCTACTGAAATTGGTTGCTTTTGCAGGTTGTTGTTGTAGCAGATGGAGAGGCAGGCGCTGGGCAGTGAAGCAGAAGAGCTGGAACTGGACGAGCAGTCAAGGAGGACGATGCTGCCATGGTTGCCGTCGTGACAGCAGAGGACGACCGCAGTTTTGAAGAGAAGAAGCAAAGTTGACCTCGACAGATAGAGAAAATTAAGCCCGTCTGTCGTGGAAAACCATTATATTTTTCCAAGCCCTAGAACATAAGGAATGCCAAACCCAAAGTTCAAGGAGAGAAAATCCCAAGCAAGAAGGAGGACGATTTAAAGTTAGATTCTCTGAAGATTTAGTCTTTATTAGAGTTGTACTTTAATTTAAATTTGTATTCTTGCTATTTTAGAAAACTTGGACCCAAAGCCTATATAAGGGCATATATTTCGACCTAGGGAGGATATAACCTATCTCTAGCCTTCTTCCCAAAACCCTAGCCGTTTTCATCCTCTCATCGTGTTCTAAATTCCCCTTAGGGCCACGGGTTGTTTTGTAAAGTAGTTGCAAGGGTTGCTTTTGTTTTAGGAATTTTCAGTTCAATAAAATAAACTTCAAGTTCTCTAATTCTGGTTATTAACATCTTGCAAGAGTATCGGGAGAGCATTGTGAGGTTATCTATTTACTTAATATCGAGAGAGTTAAGTATACGAAAGGAATAAGTGTGAGTTCTCTAGTTTATAGTTGAACTATCTCGGACCTAGGGATAGGACGAGGTTAAGTGGCTAAAGAAGAATTCAACAACATCGATGTTCATCCTTTGATTCACGCCAGGAGGTATCATCAAAGACGTGTTCATCGACAGACTTGGACCTAGGGATAGGCCAAGGCACAGCAGGGATTCTTGCCAAACTTGAAGTACGGAGTTGTGTGTTCGTTGCCGCGACAAGAAACAGACTGCCGCCGCGACAGGTGCTGCCGCGACGGGGACGACGACAGAACTGATTCTCCTAGACTTAGGAATACATGCACTACTGAGCAATTCAATACCAGCCCATTCTCTCTATCTTGATTACTTTACTTATATTTTCCAGCATTCTTTATTATTTTCATGACAAAACTCTTAAATCATTCTTTTTACTCTCGTGCAGTAATTCTAGGTGAAGCTATTATCTCAGTCCCTGTGGAGACAATATTCGATACTTCCGTATCACTTTACTACTTGCGTCGTGTACACTTGCACTACAATTGCGATAGACACTTTTACACGCAACAATTTCCTGGAGATATCCATGGATGACTTTTCCGTCTTTGGAGACAGTTTCAATGATTGCCTAGGCAATTTGAAGAAGGTGCTTGAAAGATGTGAGGAGGCCAACCTTGTATTGAACTGGGAAAAATGCCACTTTTTGGTGGATGAGGGCATAGTGCTGGGACACAAGGTCTCCTGCTGCGACATAGAATTGGACAGAGCAAAAATAGAAGTTATTGAAAAACTGCCGCCACCCACAACAGTCAAGGGCATTAGAAGTTTCTTAGGACGCGCAGGGTTTTATCGTAGATTCATTGCAAATTTTTATAAAATCACTAAACCCATGTGTCTTCTGTTGGAACAGAATAGGGCCTTTGATTTCAATACTGAATGTACTAAAGTATTCAGGACACTGAAGGAGAAGCTGGTAACATCCACAATAGTGCAGCCACCGGACTGGAGTTTACCATTAGAGATCATGTGTGACGCCAATGACTATGCTGTCGAGGCAGCACTAGGGCAGCGGAAGGAGAAACTCTTCCATGTTGTATACTATGCCAGCAAGACCTTAAATGATGCCAAGATAAACTACACCACAACAGAGAAGGAGTTGCTTGTGGTGGTGTTCGCTTTTGACAAGTTCCGACTATACATACTTGGAACAAAAGTGGTGGTCCATACGAATCATTTAGCACTGAAATATCTGTTTACCAAGAAGGGTTCAAAACCACGATTGATACGTTGGATTCTACTATTGCAAGAATTCGATATAGACATCAAGGACAAGAAGGGAACAGAAAACTAAGTAGCAGATCACTTGTCAAGACTGGAGATGGGAAAGGACCAAGCTAAAGACAAGATCAACATATAGGAGACCTTCCCAGACGAGTAGTTATTCACTGCCACCAGCACTACCGCGACAGTCATGGCGGCAGGTAAGCTTCCTGAAATCCCTTGGTATGCTGACATAGTAAATTACATTGTGAGTGGTTTATTACCTCCTGAACTTAATTACCAAGCAAAGAAGAGGTTCCAAAATGATGCAAAACATTATTATTGGGACGAACCTCTTCTATTTAAGCACTGTGCAGATCAGATCATCAAGAGATGCATACCACAGGAATAACATGAAGAAGTAATCCACAACTGCCATGTTGCTCCGTATGGAGGACACTTTGGAGGAAACAAAACTGCTGCCAAAGTTCTGCAATCCGGTTTCTTTGGGCTTACACTGTTCAAGGATGCACAAGCCTTTTACAAGCATTGTGACAAATGTCAAAGGACTGGAAATATCTCTAGAAGTCATGATATGCCCCTACAAAACATTCTCGAAGTAGAAATTTTCGATGTTTGGGGAGTCGACTTCATGGGACCATTCCCAGCCTCTTGTGGGAACTTGTACATATTGTTGGCAGTACACTACGTGTCCAAGTGGGTAAAGGCTATCGCCACACAAAAGAATGATGCCAAGACCTTGCAAAGATTTCTCCACAAAAATATCTTCCCAAGTTTTGGCTTCCCAAAGGCGATCATTAGTGATGAGGGTAGGCACTTTGACAACAAGGTAATTGCTAGTGCATTGAAGAAGTATGGAGTTAAGCACAAGATCGCAACAACATATCACCCCCAAACCAATGGGCAGACTGAAATCTCAAACAGAGAAGTGAAGAACATCCTGGAAAAAATTGTTAAACCAACTAGAAAAGACTGGTCTCTTCATCTGAATGATGCATTATGGGCCTACAAAACTGCATTTAAGACACCATTAGGAATGTCGCCCTACTGCCTCATCTACGAAAAAACCTACCACCTACATGTCGAGATAGAACATAAAGCATATTGGGCTATCAAGACAGTTAACATGGACTGGGACAAAGCAGGGCAAAAAAGGCTGCTGGACTTGAATAAAATTGAAGAAATTCGAGCCATGACCTATGACAACGCCAGAATTTACAAGGACAAAACAAAGAAGTGACACGACAGAAAACCGCTGCTACGACAATTTAGCCCAGGGCAAAAGGTGTTGTTATTCAACTCTAGGTTGAAGCTTTTTCTAGGAAAGCTAAAGTCTAGATGGTCTGGACCCTTCCAAGTAGTCCAGGTTTTCCTCATGGTGCCATCACAATCAGATCAATTAAGTACGAGCACCAATTCAAAGTCAATGGACAAAGGCTAAAGCACTATCAGGGGACTGACGCCCCAAAAAGAGCATTAAGTAGTTACTTTAGGAGATGCCCCTCAAGGCATCCCTAATTTAACTTAGTTTTATTTTATTTTATTTTATTTATTTAAATTTTTATTATTTTAGGAAATTAGAATTTAATATTTTGTTATTTTAGTTTTCAGGTAAATAATGGAAGCAGAGTAAAGAGAAAGAGAGAACAAGCCCACCACACTCACAAAAGCCCAATAAGCCTAATGGTAACAAGGTTGTCGTGACAGCCGGTCACCAGCTGTCGCGACAGACGCGTAAAAACAGCCTGTCACCATGTTGTCACGACAGACACAAACGCGTAATAGACGCACAATAGACACAAAAATGTGTAACAGACGCATCGGAAAACCACGTGACAGCTGGTTCTATTTTTCATGCCACCCATTACGGCTTCAACAGGAAGAACCCCGTTCTATATAAACACCCAACACCATTTCATTTTTCACCTCATTCTCTTTTCTCTAATTTGTTTCCAAGCATTTTAGCTTTTCAATTATTTTCTTTCATTTCTACAGTTCCTTACAATGACAACAAGATCGACCAGAAGAAGTGCGGCCTCCTCATCTGTCGCGACAGTCTCTACTCCCAGCCACAGTAGAATCCACAGGAGGTTCTCCTCGGCAGACTTAGAGAAAAGATACTATGATTCTTTTCAAAAACGGGAGATGTGGGAGGAAAGAGGATTCACCTACACGAAGAAAACAAGAGATCTAGGGCTTGAAGGGTTCATATCCAAACGGATTATGGCATTAGAGTGGCAGATGTTCGCAGCACAACCAGAGGAGATGAACGTTACACTAGTACGCGAGTTTTATACTGCCGTCACATCCAAGGATGCCAAGACAGTAACTATTAGGGGTAAGCAAATCTCTCTCGAGCGAGCCTACATCAATACACTATATAGCATATATGTGGGAAGAAAGGAGGATGCACACATCAGGTTTATCAGCAATCTGTTGTCGGCAGACTATGACGACATCATGGCGGACCTGACTAAAGACGGTGCCAATTGGAATGATGATCCAAAACATAGGTGGACGGTGCGAAGAACCCAACTCACACCTGCCGCAAAGCTCTGGAACCACTTTGTAAAGAAGCGTCTCATGCCGACATCGCAGAACACAATAGTGGACCGACAGACACTTGCCCTCGTACACTCCCTCATTAACGAGTGTCAAATCAACGTAGGTAAATACATCCTCAACGACATCCATGAGTGTGCACTAAGAGGAATGGGTCCCCTCTTCTTCCCTTACCTCATCACATCCCTCTGCCGAGCCAACAATGTGCCCGAAATTGATGAAGACGTGAAGATCCAGGGCAAGAGGGGAACGCAACAGATCATCTACAGCCTGATGGAACCGAAGGCAGCCACCCCAATGGCTTATCTTGATCCCACAGCTGCGACAGAACCAACGACAGAACCAGATTCCACAGAACCTATCGCGGCAGAGCCCGAGCCGACAAAACCTGCACAACCAGAAGCCACCTCCTCCAACAAGATAATTCAACTGCTGAAGAAGATGGAGGCACGATAGCAGGGATTCATGGAGTACATGAGGGACTTCACCACTACCACGGTAAACTTTATAAAAGTTGAGTTAAACTATTCAAACTTACAATTTCCCTCTTTTCCAGAAACTCTTCTTGCCACCCCTACACTTGCTTCCATCCCTAAGATGCCCACACCGATAGCTGCCTCCACTTCACCCTCTGCCACGGCCGGAGACGGCAACAGACGAGCTGCCACCCCTTGAGGAACCACTACCAGATAAAGATCCCAAATATTTCGATGGTTTCTCCTCCTCATAAGTATGGTAGGATGACTCTGACTTTGAACCCTCTGTCGTCTGGGAGATAGCCAAGGACTTCCCTCCAATGAAGAAGAAACGGCTTGACATCGATGTTGAGGCACCCTGACGCGACAAATCAGACAACAACAACAGAAGTAGCAACGACAGTGAACTCGAGGGATTATGTTTTTGCATGCATTTGAATTTATTTCGAATGTTTTTATGAAATATTTAGTTCATGTTTTAATGTTCGAGTTTCATCAATATTTAAGAAATTTTACGTTAATTATTATTAATTAATTCAATTTGTATTTTAAAATATTTCTAAACCTAAGACTTATAACTTGAGGGGAAAGTTTTCAAATCTAACTTCCTAGATTCGACCCATTTCTTCTAGGCCAGTTTTAGGGGGTTACATTTAGTGGTATCAAAGCACGGTTCAACACTCGGATTGTAAGGCTCACAAAAGTTTTTTTCGAAATGTTTTCGACTTTTGCATGCATCTGAAATATTTTGGGATAAATGAGAATTTTCTGAAAATTTTACTACGGTATTAAGTGGTTTTGAATTGTTTTAAATCCGAGACTCCAGTACTGATTCTAACTCTAGGTTATTACTTTTTGTAGATAGTTCACTATGCCACCGCGTAAAAGTCCTAATTTATCGTTTTTTCGTGGACAGTGTCGTACCGCTGCTTCAGGCAGTGATCATCCGTCTTCTTTTGGGCAAACGAAAATCAGAATGAGATTTCCGGTAATGAGATAGATCCGTTGGGAGGACATCATATAGGAAATGATGAATCACTCGATGTTGAGGATACTAAGACAGTTCATCCAGACAGTGTTACGGTTCACCGTGAGTTGCTCTGTTATCTTCTTCAGTCAGAGGGTTCGAGGAAACCCATTTCTACAGAATTCATAGCTGCTGGGATGAAATTGTTTGAGGGTAAAACCGGTACACATCTAGCTAATGTAGAGTATTGGCTAAAGAAATTACAACGGCTATTTGTTAAGATGGATTATCCAATTAATCATAAATTGCGAGCCGTTTTATCTTTGTTAAAGGGTGAAGCTCAGAATTGGTGGGAGTTAGTGGTTGATATTGTTCTATCTAGTCAGATCACATGGGAGTTTTTCTGAAAGGCTTTTCAGGATCGATATGTGGGAGCTGAGTTCCTAGGAAAGTGTCGCTATGAGTTTATGAATTTGAAACAGAAACAACATGTCTGTGAATGATTATGAGATAGAATTTTGAAGGTTGGACAAGTATGCTCTTGGGTTAGTTCCGACTGAGGAAGATAAGTGTGACTGGTTTTTGAAGGGACTTCGACTTCCAATTCAGAGAGATGTTTCAACACATCATGATAAAGTATTCAGCAGCATGGTTAGCCGGGCTAAAACTACAGAGATTATTCTAGCATTAATGTAAAATGAGGAACTTTAGAATTCTGATCAAGTCGGAAAGCAACCGAACACATCTGTACAACCGAGTTTTGTTAACTCGTCTGGAAAGAGGCGTAGAGATGAGTCTGTTCCTTATAGTTATCGTAATGTGAGACCTGCAGTACCGACAATTCCGTCTGGCTGTGTGGGTAGTTCAAAATTTCGTCGGCCTATTTATGTTTGTGGTTATTGCAATAAGAAGCATAATGGAGAGTGCAGATTGATGAACAAAGCGTGTTTTAGATGTGGATCTCATGATCATTACTTGAAGAGTTGTCCACGTTCAGCAACTTGTTCATCTGTACAGATTCAGAGACATGCATCAGTTCGGGCACCTCCCCGAGGTAGAGGGCAATTTACGTCAGTTGCTTTTGGTACTTCTAGTAGAGGTAGACTTTCCCATAGTGTTGGTTCAGCTAGATCTGAAATTAGACATCTAGTTTCGATACATTCGACTGGAGTTCACGTTGGACATGATGATATGCATGATGACAGGGCATGTACATTTTAATATGTTTCAGTTCTATGTTTCAGTAATTTCGGTTACGATATATCATGAATTCATAATGGGAAAGTTTATGTGTGTTTTAGTTGGTTTTGAGATCTGTTGTTAAATCTGAAAATTTCGAGGACAAAATTTCTTTTAAGGGAGGGAGAGTTGTAACACCCCAAAAATTACCCTAATTTGGAAACTCTAATTTTAAAATCCCTAATTCAGAAACCCTAACATTTGGGCATTTGGGAATCGAGCCCTAATTGTAAATTGGGGGTTATATTGAGATAAATCAGAATTTTTATGACTTATTTGTATAAATCGGAAAATATGAGAACCTTTTTGTGACACGGGTAAATCTTTGGACCCTTCTTTTGCGATTTACCCCTCATTTAGGGTATTTGACTTTTGTTTTAACGCTAAATCACCCATCCATCTCCCATTATTGTTTCTGTCAGCCGCACTCCCATCTTCCTCACTCTCCCGTTAAGCATATCCCTCACCTTTCCCGAGTCTGGCCAAGCTCCGATCAAAGGCTCATCGGCCACCGTTCGTCAAACCGAGACCACCCCCTGTTTCCTTTTGTCGTCTGATCAAATCCCAATCTTTGGCCTTCCCCACTTTGTTGTCGTTTGCTTAAAAACGGTAGTAAACCGTTTGGTCGTCCCCTTGTTCTCATCCATCGTTGCTCGCGTCGCCGCGTCTCCTCCGTACCCCGTTGCTGTCTATTTTGAATCGAGGGAAAACCATTTAGTTTCCCTGCTCCGTTTGTTCCTCCGCCGTTTGTGATGCCATCCTCCTCCGTTCGTGTATGTAAGAAAAGTCATCAGAAACCTTTCGTATAACTTGTGTTTGTGCGTCGTCGTCTCTCCTCCTTCGTCAGTTTTCAATTTCAGTTTTGTTTATTTCACGTGGTTAGTTATTTTGGTTTTAGATTTCTGTTTGTGTTAACCGAAATTGACACTTTGGGCTGTTGTTTTTGTTGTTGGAGTAAACTGCCTTTGTTTGGTCGCCGCCGTGTGCCGCCGTAAGACCTCCCTCATTTATGCCGCACTGCCAAGGGTTTAGCAAACCCTACTTTTTTGTTACAATAGTTGTAAAGGAGGTTGGTTGTGTGTGTGTGTGTTTGTTATCTGGTAAGCCACAATCGAGTGGTATGGTGTAGAACGTGTATTTTCACGTGACCAGTATCGATACGGTTGTACCCGTACCGATACCATTTTGCCTCAGTTTGGCCACTGTCAAAACCCGTATCGATACAAGGGTTTAGTGTATCGATACGAAGTGGGGTCGTTTCGATACGCCACGTCAGCGTACCGATCCCATTTCAACTACCCCAACGGCTATCTCCCAACGGCCATTTAAATATCAAGCCGTATCGATACCATTCCACGTGTATCGATACCCCTATGCTGGCAAGAGCCCAACGGCTATTTCCTCAAGAAGGTCGTATCGATACCGTTCCACGTGTATCGATACTGATTGCTGCAGAACAGCATTTATGAAGGGAAATAAAGTCCTCAACGGCTCCAATTCATCCCCAACGGCTAGTAACGGCTACAAACTCAATTGGGAGTATAAAAGGGACCTCCAAGCATTAAGAGAAGGCTAATGCTCATATTGTCAAACATCAAATGATCAAGAAATTGTCTTAGTGCTTAATTTGTCATTTCTTGTATAGACAAACACTAGTGAGCCAAAATTGTCAAATTTGCTCAAGTGTTTTAGGTTTTGGGTGAGTGCTTCATAGTGCAAACAAACACCTATTAGAGGGTTTAAGTTTGCTTTCTTTATCTCTTTGTAAAAGAGGGTTTTGATCAAGGCTTTGGGTAGAAGCTTGATCGGTTGTAAGGGTTTCCTCCTAATCCTAGAAAAGGGGACGAATCAATAGTGGATTGATTGTGAAATCCTTAGTGGGGAGCTAAGGTAGTGGATGTAGACCTTGGTTAGAAGGTTGAACCACTATATATCCTTGTGTCACTTTTCTTTCTAGCTTCCACAACCCTTCCACCCAAAATTTCACCTCTCCACCACTTGGTGAGCAACTTTGGTTTATCGAATCGAGCTCCACACAACTCAACAATTGGTATCAGAGCTTGGCTCAATCGAAGAGGATTAACATCCTATTGAGAAGATCCGGCAAGCTCGATCACTATTTCATCAACCGGCTCAAATGGCACAATCAATCGACAAACCGCCTTTCTTTGACGGAGACCACTATGCCCATTGGAAGACAAAGATGAAATTCTTCTTGAAGTCAAGAGATTACAAGCTATAGGATATAGTTGAAGATGGTCCGTTCGTGCCTCAAAGAAGTAAAGCGGAGTGGAGTGCCGACGATCGCAAGAAGATGGAGCTAAATTGCAAAGCCTTGCACATTCTATTTTGTGCATTTGGTCCATCCATCTATGAGAAGATGTCTTCTTGTGAGAGTGCCAAGGAGGTATGGGACAAGCTTGAAGTCACATACGAGGGGACAAATGAAGTCAAGGAGACCAAGATTGGGCTCCTAACCTTGGAGTATGAGAACTTCAAAATGGATCCGGAAGAGAACATCGAGAAGATGTTTGATAGGTTCTCCACCATCACCAACGGTCTTAAAGGTTTTGGAGAAGCCATCCCGGAAGAAAAGCTTGTTTGAAAGCTCATCTACTCACTTCCCGAGTCTTGGGACTCAAAGAGGACCGCCATCATCGAAGCCAAAAATTTAAAGACTTTGAAGCTTGATGAACTCATGGGGTCACTCCTTACTCATCAAATCATGAAGAAGAACAAAGAGGGTGAGAAGAAGAGGGAAGAAATTAGAGCTATGGGAGAGAAGAAAATCAAAGGGCTTGGCATCAATGCAAGTACCATGGCTCTCAAATCCTCCACTTGCCATCATGTCTACTCAAGTGAAGAGGAGGATGAAGATGAAGAGATAGTTCATCTCTTCAAGAAGTGTGCCCCGTTCATGAAGAAAGCCTTGAGAGAGCTTGAACGAGAACCTAAAAGAAAGGAGAGGGCAAGCACTTCAAGCCATAAGAAGAAGGCATATGTGGCTACTTGGAGTGATGAAGACTCCACCGACGATGATCAAGCCAACCTTTGCCTTATGGCCATCGAAGAAGATTCAAGGGTAACTTCTAATTCATCTACTTCATGTTCTTATTCTTTTGATGAATTACAAGATGCCTACGATGAATTGGTTTTAGATTTTAAAAGCCACATTTTAAAAAACAATAAATTGATTTCAAAGTTAAAAATTCAAAATGATTTGCTTTCTAAAACCAAACTTGAACTTGAAGCAAAACTTGAAGAGTTTGAATTAAAATGTCTTGATTTACAAAAATTGCTTCAAAATGTTCAAGAAGAAAAAAATTTGATTTCCAAAGAGCTTGAAAAGATAAACAATTTGGGAAAATCAAATTTTTATGTTAGACAATCTAGTGCCCCTAGATTTATTAAAGGAAAATGTTTTAGAAGTGTTTGGGTCCCAAAAGGACTAACCACTCCAATTAAAAGGGATGACATTGAAAAATGGATTCCTTAGGGGGCTAAAATTTGTGCTACTAATGTCCATGGATCCAAAGCAATTTGGATACCAAAAATTACTTGATTGTCTATTGTAGGTGTGATGGAGATGTTCAACAAGTCAAACATTGAGGGGGAGCTCCATACACACAAGGAAGAACACTTGAAGAAGGAAGGCTTCACATCCTCCCTTGGATTCAAGTGTTGGTAAAATTTCTAGTTGTTTTGAATTAATTTGTCTTATTTTTAGTTTATTCAACTAGATGATCATATATGATGGACTAACATTTTTGATGATGCTTTGAGTAAGGGGGAGCCATTTTAAAACCAAAATTCTTATTTTCATCAAAATTTTTACCTCTATTGTTATTTTGAACTTAATGTTTAAATTCTTTTTGATATAACAAAAAGGGGGAGAAATGGTATGGTTTGAAAAATTGAATTTTCAAATGAATAAGGGGGAGCTTTAATTGATTTCATACATTTAATCTCTTATTCACATTTTTAAAAAAGTTTAAGGGGGAGAATCCCAAACAATTTTTCAAGTTAGTTTTATTATATCAAAAAGGGGGAGATTGTAGAACTAATGTTTTGATATAATAATTGAAAAATGTTTTGGACTAATTTGAAAAGAAATTAAAACTTGTTTTTAAGTCCAAACAACTTGAAATTATGTTTGAGATATTTTAAAAGGTTTTTGGCAAAGTTTTTTCATGTTTTAAACAGTCAAACGTGTATTTTCACGTGACTGTTGAGTGTGTAAAAGTTCTATTATTTACACCCTTTTTAACCCATATTTCTGCTGCATTCAAGCATCATTGCATTGCATTTAGGTTAGTTTATAGCAAAACATCACAAATATATTAAAGGCACGGATTCTACTAAAAGATGGCTTATTTTGCAGGTTGCTGCCATAGTTAACGGAGAAGGCGGGCGTAGGGCAGATAAGCAGAAGTGCTGAACTGGACAAGCAGACGAAGAGGACGATGCTGCCATGGAGCTGCCGTGACAGCAAAGGACGACAGCAAGTTAGTGGAGGAAAAGCAAAGTGGACCTCGATAGATAGAGAAAATTATGCTCGTCTGTCGTGTGAAAACCATACATTTTTCCAAGCCCCGGATCAAAAGATATGTCAAGCCAAAGCTCAAGGAAAGGAAATCCCAAGAAACAAGGAAGGCGGCTGAAAAGTAGGATACTTGGAGATTAAGTCTTTATTAGAATCTTACTTTTAATTAAAGTTGTAATCCTTGTTACCTTAGAATACTTGAGCCCAAAGCTTATATAAGGGCATAGATTTTAACCTAGGAGACATCTTCCCCATAACCGACAACTAAAACCCCTCCGCCGTTTATCCGCCGTCGACATGTTCTAAATTCCCCCTAGGGCCACGGGTTGTTTTGTAAAGTAGTTGCAAGGGTTGCTTTGTTTTAGGATTTTCCAAGTTCAATAAAATAAACTTCTAGTTCTCTTATTTTGGTTATTAATATCTTGCAAGAGCATCGGGAGAGCATTGTGAGGTTATCCATTTACTTAGCATCGGGAGAGTTAAGCATATGAAAGAAATAAGAGCAAGTTCTCTAGTTTATAGTTGAACTATCTTGTGCCTAGGGATAGGGCAAGGTTAAGTGGCTAAGGAAGAATTCATAAACATCGGTGTTCATCCTTCGATTCACGCCGGGAGGTATCATCAAAGACGTGATCATCGACAGACTTGGACCTAGGGATAGGCCAAGGCAGATCTGGGATTCTTGCCAAACTTGAAGTACGGAGTTGGTGTGTTTGCTGCCGCGACGACCAACGGACAGGTGCTGCCGCGATAGGCGCAACGATAGAACAGGAGTTCCTAAGCATCGCAATACCTGCACTACTGAGCAATTCAATACCAACCCATTCTCTCTATCTTGATATTCCAACTCTTTTATTTACGTTTTTCTTTATTATTCTCGTGACAATTCTCTCAAATATTTTCTTTACTTCCGTGTAGTGAACTAAGGTGAAGCTATAGCCCAATCCCTATGGAGACGATATTCGATACTTCGTATCACTTACTACTTGCGTCGTGTACACTTGCACTACAATTGCGGTAGACTCTTTTACACGCAACAAGTTTTTGGCGCCGTTGCCGGGGATTGGCAACATAACTACACCTTTCTTTTATTGCACTTTTTGTTTTTGTTTTTCTTTTTCTATTTTTCGTTAGTACTTTCAACTCTTGCTTTTCACGAGGTTTTTTTGTTTATGCGCATATCTAAAAGAGGTGAAGATCCTGAGTATAAATTAGATCTGGAAATCGAACGTTCCTTCAATCTCAAGAAACAACTTCGCCACCTTTTAGCCAGGAACGAGTACCTTGAGGAATAGCTAGAGCAGATGGCCCGTAATCCGCCCGCTGGTGGAGGTATACCGCCTGTCGGCGACCCGCCTGCAGCAGATGGACGACGGTCCTGTCGTGACTACATGCTGAACGATCATGTAGAACTGGAGACCACGCTGTCGGATATTGAAGTTGATAACTTCGAGCTTAAACCTGTCATGTTCAGTATGATCAACAATGTCGGGCAGTTTAGTGGTGCTGTGACATAAGATGCTAGGGAGCATCTCAAAACGTTCCAGGAAATCTGCGGTTCATTTAGACTACTAGGAGTTCGTCCAGAGATACTGAGGCTTCGGTTATTCCCCCATTCATTGAGGGACAGAGCTAAAACTTGGTGGAATAAACTTACGCTGGGTTCAATCGTAACTTGTGCAGATTTATCTCGTAAATTCTTATCTCGTTTTAATCCTTCGCATTTATCTGAGCGATTACGTAATGAAATTGCTACTTTTCAACAGGAAGATGACGAGCCAATGCACGAGGCCTGGGACAGATTTACTACTCTTCTTCGGAACTGCCCAATGCATGGATTCCCTGTCTGGAATCAGGTAACTAAGTTCTATAATGCTGCCAACTTACAAACTCGCATTCGAATTGATTCTGCAGCGAATGGACTATTATTGGATAAAGATCCGGACGAGGCTTTGCAAGTTTTGAAAATTTTGGCCAAGAATGAGGAGCAGTTTCCGACTGCAAGAAGAGGGGGTAAACGGGTACTTGTTGTCAACGACTATGAGGCCGACAGCACTATGAAATCACAGGTAGCATTCCTTACTAAAGCAATGAAAAGGTTATTGAATGATGATGGATTACAAGGATTTGCTGTTGAGGAAGTTTGTACCATCTGTGAGGGAAATCATAGTCGGGATGAGTGCCCAATACAAATAGAAGAGGGAAAATATGTTGGAAATTACAAGCCGAACTACAATTCCAACAATTATAATCCCAATTGGAGGAAGGATCCCAAATTTTCCTGGAATAATCCTAATAATGCCCTAAATCCGCAAGCACATAATCAGAATCAGGGAGGACCTAGATTGCTAACGCGACAGCAACTGCCGCCGCAACTACCGCCGCAGCAGCAATAGCAGCCACCGCCTGCCACGAGCAGTATATTGGAACAGACTCTGGCCACCTTTATGTCTCAAACCGGTACGTATATGGAGAATATGAATCAGTTTGTCAAGAAGACAGAAACCTTTATGGATAAAACCGAGATGAGGATGACAAATCATGAAGCTACCTTGAAATCTCTAGAGACACAAATGGGTCAGGTTTCTCAACATATTAAGCCGAGGCAGAATGGAGGATTCCCTAGCAATACTGAAAATGCTAGACCGCCCACACATGAGCAATGTAAGGCGATTACTACTAGGAGTGGGAAGAAACTACCAGGGCCGGAAAAAGAAACTGAAACAGAAAAGGAACCTGCCTTGGATCAACCTGCCGAGGAAGCTGCCCCGACAGGTGATAAACAGACTGATGCCGATGAACCTGTCACGACAGTAGAAGCGACAGAGGAGAAAAACGATGATATTCGTCCTCAGATTCGCATGCAGTGTGAAGGACGTATTGCTGATTATCGTCCTCCACCACCTTTTCCTCAACGGATACAGCAAGCTAAGCATGAATCTCAACTTAAAAAGATTTATGATATCTTTAAGCAAGTTCATATTAATATTCCGCTGTTAGATGCCGTTAGGGAGATGCCCGGTTATGCTAAATTTCTCAAGGATGTTATGTCGAAAAAATCTAAACTTGGGGAATTTGAAACGGTAAAGATGACAGAAGGTTGCATGAGTATTCTTCATCGGCAGCCACCCCAGAAAAAGAAGGATCCGAGGAGCTTCATCATACCTTGTGTAATCGGCAATAAATTTGTGGGTAAGGCACTTTGTGATCTTGGTGCTAGTGTTAATTTAATGCCAAAGTCTGTTTTTCAGAAATTAGGTATTGGAAAAGCGCGGCCCACGATAGTAACTCTGCAGCTGGCAGACCGCTCTTACGTTCACCCAGAGGGAAAAATTGAAGACATTCTGGTAAGAGTGGATAAGTTTATTTTTCCTGCTGACTTTCTTGTTTTAGATTGTGAGGCAGACGAAAACGCACCAGTCATCCTTGGGCTACCCTTCTTAGCCACGGGAAGATCACTGATTGATGTAGAGAAAGGAGAACTCACCATGCGAGTGAACGATCAAGAGATTAAGTTGAATGTTCTCCAAGCAATGAAACATGCTGATGTGGACGAGGAATGCAAGGCTATCATTGATGTTACCCTTGTTCAACCCTGCATCAGGTCGGGCTGTCACTATATTAGATTTGGTCACTACCGCTGCAGCCATCTACAGGACTGTCACGACAGCAACGACGACAGCACCGACGACAGCAACTCCTCTGAATCCGATACATCTGATACTGAAGGTCAGGAGGAGGTAAACTTGTTAGGCAATCGTCCAGGTAAGTTATTCGAACCTTTGAATTATACTTTGGATAACCATTTAATCCAAAAGCCATCTACTGTTGAGCCACCTGCCTTAGAACTTAAGCCCCTGCCAGGGCAGTTAAAATATGCTTTTCTAGGTTCAAATGACACACTGCCCGTAATCATCTCTTCTAAGCTGCCGCAGGAACAGGAACGGCAGCTAATCGACATGCTAAGGCAGCACAAAAAGGCGATTGGATGGACGATTGCTGATATACAAGGCATTAGTCCGGCGTTATGCATGCACAAAATCCTTCTAGAGAAAGATCATAAGCCGACTATTGATGCCCAAAGGCGGCTAAACCATGCGATGAAAGAGGTAGTGCGTAAAGAGATAATTAAATGGTTAGATGCTGGTATTATTTACGCCATCTCCGACAGCAAATGGGTGAGCCCGGTGCAATGCGTTCCCAAGAAAGGAGGAATGACCGTGATAACCAACGAGAACAATAAGTTAATCCCAACCAGGACTTTGACCGGTTGGAGGGTTTGTATGGACTATCGGAAGCTTAACAAAGCTACCCGAAAAGACCATTTTTCTTTACCCTTTATTGATCAAATGCTTGATAGATTAGCGGGTAAACCTTACTATTGTTTTCTTGATGGTTATTCAGGTTACAATCAAATTGCTATTGCACTGGAGGATCAAGAAAAGACGACTTTTACATGCCCCTACAGAACGTATGCTTTTAGGAGGATGCCGTTTGGACTATGTAATGCACCTGCCACCTTCCAAAGGTGCATGATGGCCATATTCTCCGACATGGTAGAGGACTTCCTTGAGATTTTCATGGATGATTTTTCCGTCTTTGGAGACAATTTTGAGAGCTGCCTCGGCAATCTACAAAAGGTACTTGAAAGATGTGAAAAAGCTAATCTTGTTTTGAATTGGGAAAAATGCCACTTTATTGTGGACGAGGGGATAGTCCTTGGCCATAAGATTAGCTGTCGTGGGATAGAAGTCGACAGGGCTAAGATTGAAGTAATTGAGAAGTTGCCGCCGCCAACTACAGTCAAGGGCATTAGAAGTTTTTTAGGGCATGTTGGTTTTTATCGGAGATTCATTGCAAATTTCTCAAAAATTACCAAGCCCCTATGCCATCTTTTAGAGCAGAACCGACCCTTTGACTTTAATGATGAATGTACTGAAGCATTCAAGGTTCTGAAGGAAAAACTAGTAACATCCCCCATAGTACAGCCACCAGACTGGACACAGCCATTCGAGATTATGTGTGATGCTAGTGACTATGCTGTCGGGGCAGCACTTGGGCAGCGCAGAGATAAATTGTTTCATGTCATATACTATGCCATCAAGACATTAAATGACGCCCAAGTGAACTACACCACCACAGAAAAGGAGCTATTAGATGTGGTGTTCTCCATCGACAAGTTTCGTTCTTACATACTTGGGACGAATGTAATAGTGCACACAGACCATTCTGCCCTTAAGTATATGTTCGCGAAAAAGGACGCAAAGCCTAGATTGATATGGTGGATCCTGCTATTGCAAGAATTCGACCTTGAGATCAAGGACAAAAAGGGGACAGAAAATCAAGTGGCAGACCACTTGTCACGATTGGAGAAGGGACAGAGTCTGTCAATCGATGAGACAAACATACTGGAGACCTTCCCAGATGAGCAGCTCTTTGCTGCCGCAATCGCTGCCGCGACAGCCATGGCGGCAGGTAAGTCTTCTGAACTTCCCTGGTATGCTGATTTCGTTAATTTTATAGTTAGCGGAATACTTCCTTCGGATCTTAATTATCAAGCCAGGAAGAGGTTCCAAAATGATGTTAAGCATTATTATTGGGACGAATCTCTTCTTTTCAAATTATGTGCAGATCAGGTTATAAGGAGGTGTGTACCACAAGAAGAACAATAAGACATTCTCCATCACTGCCATGCTTCACAATATGGAGGTCACTTAGGAGGCAACAAAACTGCTGCCAAGGTGCTGCAGTCAGGGTTCTACTGGCCGACACTATATAAAGATGCACAGGACTTTTACAAGAACTGTGACAGGTGCCAGCGGACAGGTAACATCTCGAGGAGAAACGAGATGCCACTGCAGAACATTCTAGAAGTCAAGATCTTCGACGTGTGGGGGATTGATTTTATGGGACCTTTTCCATCTTCATGTGGAAATCTATACATCCTCCTAGCAGTGGATTATGTCTCTAAGTGGGTTGAAGTCATCGCCACTCAAAAGAATGATGCCAAGACAGTCCAAAAGTTTTTGCACAAAAACATTTTTTCTAGATTTGGCATCCCTAAGGCGATTATCAGTGATGAAGGAAGACATTTTGACAATAGGGTTATTGCTGCCGCCTTGAAGAAATATGGTGTCAAGCACAGGATCACGATAGCATACCACCCACAGACAAATGGACTAGCTGAGATATCCAATAGGGAAGTTAAGAACATTCTTGAAAAGATGGTTAAGCCAACTAGGAAAGATTGGTCTTTACTCCTTAACGATACATTATGGGCATATAGGACATCTTTTAAGACTCCGTTGGGCATGTCTCCATACCGACTGATTTACGGAAAAACCTATCACTTGCCTGTCGAGATCGAGCACAAAGCATATTGGGCAATCAAGGCAGTGAATATGGACTTGGACAAGGCATGCCAGAAAAGGCTATTAGATCTGAACGAGATTGAAGAATTACGGACAATGGCCTACGACAATGCGAGAATTTACAAGGAGAAGACTAAGAAGTGGCATGACAGGAAGTTGCTGCCACGACAGTTCTGCCCAGGGCAGCTTGTGTTGTTATTCAACTCTAGACTGAAACTCTTCCCAGGAAAGCTAAAGTCTAGATGGTCTGGCCCGTTCCAAGTGGTACAAGTTTTTCCCCATGGTGCCATCACTATCCGATCATTAAAAGACGGGCACCAATTCAAAGTCAATGGACAGCGCCTCAAGCACTATCAGGGGACTGAAGCTCCAGGAATACAGGAAGTGGTTACTTTAGGAGATGCCCCACAAGGCATCCCTAATTTAACCTAAATTTTATTTTTATTTATTTTTATTAATTATTAATTATTAGGAAATTAGGTTTATTTTATTCGAGTAATGTTTTTATATTTTCAGTTTTTAGGAAATAAAGGAGTCAAGAAGAAAAGGAGAAGTGACCCAAGCCCACCATCCATCCATCGGCCCAACAGAGCCCATTTATTGAAGCATGTCGTTCCAGCTGCCGCCGCAGACACGGATAAGACAGGCTGTCAACAGACTGACACAGCAGACGCAGAAGCGTGTGATAGACGCGTAACAGACGCATAAATGCGTGTCAGACGCGTCAGACACGCCAAATCTCATTAGTCGCCCCGTTATTCACGCCTGCCGTTACAGCATTAAACGGCCAGCAACTCGACCGCTATAAAACCCCGTTTTCATTTTCATTTTCCTCACTTATGCTTATTCTTACTTGCTTTCTCCTCTCGTTTTATTTGTTTTCTTTACTTTCACAACCCTTGTAACTAAAATGTCTTCCAGACGTACCCGTCGCAGTGCTGCTTCAACCTCTTCAGTAGCAGCACATACACCGCAGTCGTTCGCAACCAAAGAATTATGGGAGGAAAGAGGATTCATCTACGTCCGCAAGGCAGCAAACCTGGGGCTCCGACCATTCATCGCGAAGGCGATAAGGGCTCAGCTATGGGAGCAGTTCGCAACACAACCTGCAGAACTAAATGAAACATTGGTGAGGGAGTTTTATGCTGCCATCGACAGCAGGACAGCAACATCCGTAACTGTTCGCGGGGTAGAGGTACCATTCACAGCCGATAGTATCAACCATATGTATGGCCTCTATTTTGGTCCCAACGACGATGCCCATCAGCAATTTTTGGACACCCTCGACTCTGCCGCCTACGGAGCTGTCATGGCAGAGGTGACAAAGGAAGGAACGGAGTGGAACACGAGCAAAAAGAACCCCAACTCTGTCAAAAGGGGGCAGCAGCTCCCAGAAGCCAAGCTATGGAACGCTTTCATCAAAAAACGTATCCTGTTGTCCTCCCATCACACGACGGTGGACCAGTAGAGGCTCGCCCTCATTCATTCGATCATGAACGACCGGCCTATCAACGTGGGCCGCTATATGAGGGAAATTGTCTTGGACTGCACATTTCGATCAACCTCCCGCCTTTGCCTACCAATCATGATCACTTCTCTTTGCCGCTGCGCTGCTGCCCCAGAGGCCACCACCGACAAACTGGTCCAAGGCAGAGGCTGGACCGACAACAACATTACCAGCCTCATGGAGCTGATAGTCGCTACCCCCCTCTCCTCCTTCAACCCGGCTGCCTCCCCAGCAGAATCATCTGAGGAGCCTGCCCCTGAACATGCCGCCGCCACCGCCCAGACAGACCAATCTACCCAAATCCTTGCTGCAATACAACAGGTGGAAGACAGACAGATGGGGCTGATGACATTCATCCGGGATTTCACCAACTCAACGGTAAATTTCATTACTAATACTTTACATTATCCTGATGTTGTTTTCCCCACTTTCCCTGCCCACTATTTCCACATCTCTTCCCTTGTCCACACACCTACACCACCTGCCTCCCCACATGCACACTCTGCTGCTTCCACCCCATCACCTGCCCTGACGGCAGCTGGCAGTCCTCCGGCCGACACTTCCGCCCGAGGCACGAAGCGACCAGCCTCAGATGACAGCGAGGCAGGAATTTGGAGAAGGAGTTCACGCCTGTCAAGAGGCAGAAACACGTGGCAGACAGAAAACTAATGCCCAAAACCAGCACCACCACCAGCAGCACTTGGGATAGTGGCAGCAGCTCCGACATCCAGGTCGTCGAGCAACCTGCCCAGCCTGCCCCACAGCCCAGACGCCGCCACCAGATCCGTGTCAGCAGCAGCAGTGAAGACAGCGATTAAAATCTAAGTCTTTTATTTTCTTTTTATTGCTGCCTGCTTATTATATATTTTGTGATGTACCTGTCTTCATTTTATCTGTCATTTGCATTGAGGGCAATGCAACCCTCGAGTTTGGGGGTGGCAACCCTCCATTTTAATGGAGTCTTAGCACATCTTTAATTAACTGTTGTGTCTTTCATTTAATTTCTCTTAAAAAAAGATTAAACTGTTGGCTTAAAACTGTGAAGTAAACTTACCTGTCATGACAGCTCTGTCGTGGCAGCATCTTTAGGACAGTTTAAAGAGAAGTTTAGAGCCTTTCTATAGTTCTAAAAAAATTAAACATCATTGTGACTGTTATATTGCTTAGATTTCTTTTAGCCAAACTAGAATAGGATGCTTAGTACTTGAATAGCCCCTAGAGGTGCCTAACACTGGCTCTAGGAAAGAAGTTTGGCAAAAGAGACTCAAAAACCTAGAGGTGCCCGAAACCGGCTCTATTGTAGAAATGTTTTAGAAGTGTTTGGGTCCCAAAAGGACTAACCACTCCAATTAAAAGGGATGACATTGAAAAATGGATTCCTAAGGGGTCTAAAATTTATGCTACTAATGTCCATGGATCCAAAGCAATTTGGATACCAAAAATTACTTGATTGTCTAATGTAGGTGTGATGGAGATGTTCAACAAGTCAAACATTGAGGGGGAGCTCCATACACACAAGGAAGAACACTTGAAGAAGGAAGGCTTCACATCCTCCCTTGGATTCAAGTGTTGGTAAAATTTCTAGTTGTTTTGAATTAATTTGTCTTATTTTTAGTTTATTCAACTAGATGATCATATATGATGGACTAACATTTTTGATGATGCTTTGAGTAAGGGGGAGCCATTTTAAAACCAAAATTCTTATTTTCATCAAAATTTTTACCTCTATTGTTATTTTGAACTTAATGTTTAAATTCTTTTTGATATAACAAAAAGGGGGAGAAATGGTATGGTTTGAAAAATTGAATTTTCAAATGAATAAGGGGGAGCTTTAATTGATTTCATACATTTAATCTATTATTCACATTTTTAAAAAAGTTTAAGGGGGAGAATCCCAAACAATTTTTCAAGTTAGTTTTATTATATCAAAAAGGGGGAGATTGTAGAACTAATGTTTTGATATAATAATTGAAAAATGTTTTGGACTAATTTGAAAAGAAATTAAAACTTGTTTTTAAGTCCAAACAACTTGAAATTATGTTTGAGATATTTTAAAAGGTTTTTGGCAAAGTTTTTTCATGTTTTAAACAGCCAAACGTGTATTTTCATGTGACTGTTGAGTGTGTAAAAGTTCTATTATTTACACCCTTTTTAACCCATATTTCTGCTGCATTCAAGCATCATTGCATTGCATTTAGGTTAGTTTACAGCAGAACATCACAAATATATTAAAGGCACGGATTCTACTAAAAGATGGCTTATTTTGCAGGTTGCTGCCATAGTTAACGGAGAAGGCGAGCGCAGGGCAGATAAGCAGAAGTGCTGAACTGGACAAGTAGACAAAGAGGACGATACTGCCATGGAGCTGCCGTGACAGCAGAGGACGACAGCAAGTTAGTGGAGGAAAAGCAAAGTGGACCTCGATAGATAGAGAAAATTATGCTCGTCTGTCGTGTGAAAACCATACATTTTTCCAAGCCCCGGATCAAAAGAAATGTCAAGCCAAAGCTCAAGGAAAGGAAATCCCAAGAAACAAGGAAGGCGGCTGAAAAGTAGGATACTTGAAGATTAAGTCTTTATTAGAATCTTAATTTTAATTAAAGTTGTAATCCTTGTTACCTTAGAATACTTGAGCCCAAAGCTTATATAAGGGCATAGATTTTAACCTAGGAGACATCTTCCCCATAATCGACAACTAAAACCCCTCCGCCGTTTACCCGCCGTCGACATGTTCTAAATTCCCCCTAGGGCCACGAGTTGTTTTGTAAAGTAGTTGCAAGGGTTGCTTTGTTTTAGGATTTTCCAAGTTCAATAAAATAAACTTCTAGTTCTCTTATTTTGGTTATTAATATCTTGCAAAAGCATCGGGAGAGCATTGTGAGGTTATCCATTTACTTAGCATCGGGAGAGTTAAGTATACGAAAGAAATAAGAGCAAGTTCTCTAGTTTATAGTTGAACTATCTTGTGCCTAGGGATAGGGCAAGGTTAAGTGGCTAAGGAAGAATTCATACACATCGGTGTTCATCCTTCGATTCACGCCGGGAGGTATCATCAAAGACGTGATCATCGACAAACTTGGACCTAGGGATAGGCCAAGGCAGATCTGGGATTCTTGCCAAACTTGAAGTACGGAGTTGGTGTGCTTGCTGCCGCGACGACCAACGGACAGCTGCCGCGACAGGTGCTGCCGCGACAGGCGCAACGATAGAACTGGAGTTCCTAAGCATCGCAATACCTGCACTACTGAGCAATTCAGTACAAGCCCATTCTCTCTATCTTGATATTCCAACTCTTTTATTTACGTTTTTCTTTATTATTCTCGTGACAATTCTCTCAAATATTTTCTTTACTTCCGTACAGTGAACTAAGGTGAAGTTATAGCCCAATCCCTATGGAGACGATATCCGATACTTCGTATCACTTACTACTTGCGTCGTGTACACTTGCACTACAATTGCGATAGACTCTTTTACACGCAACAGTGACCAGTATCGATACGGTTGTACCCGTACCGATACCATTTTGCCTCAGTTTGGCCACTGTCAAAACCCGTATCGATACAAGGGTTTAGTGTATCGATACGGAGTGGGGTCGTTTTGATACGCCACGTCAGCGTACCGATCCCATTTCAACTACCCCAACGGCTATCTCCCAACGGCCATTTAAATATCAAGCCGTATCAATACCATTCCACGTGTATCGATACCCCTATGCTGGCAAGAGCCCAACGGCTATTTCCTCAAGAAGGCCGTATCGATACCGTTCTACGTGTATCGATACTGATTGCTGCAGAACAGCATTTATGAAGGAAAATAAAGTCCTCAACGGCTCCAATTCATCCCCAACGGCTAGTAACGGCTACAAACTCAATTGGGAGTATAAAAGGGATGTAACGCCCCAATTTTGGGCTTAGGAGTTTTGGGATTCGGACCGGTTCGGTCGGAGTGCGGTTCGAATATATAAAAGTGAATTTAGGAAAGCCTAATTCGGGTTGCATTAAAAATATGGAAAAATGTCTTAAAATCCTCTTTTATTATATATAAGAGAATGGTGAAATCAATTTTACAAAATGAGGTTTGGAAGTGTGACATTTTGGTTAGTGACCAAAATGTAATTTTCGAAAACTGTGAGACTGTTTTAAAAAGGATTGAAACTTTGAATCTTTAAGGAGCTATTTACCCAATGGGAGTTTCTCCAGATTTTTCTAAATATTAAATGATTTATTATTGGTTTTAAAATAAAAGAAAAGTGGAGGGAAGATATTTTGGCCATAACTAACTTTTCTCTCAAATCTTCCATTTTCATTTTCTCTCAAACCAAACACATTTCACCAGAGCTTTTCCCTCTGATTTTGTCACCTAAATAACTCATTTCAATCCTCTTTTGATCTTCAATCATCTCTTCAACAAAACCTTTGCATTTGCTAAGTGGATTTTCAAGAATTTGGTTCCAAAAAGGGAGAAAACTCAAGTTTGGAGGTAAGAACGTCCTTCTCCTCTAAACTCTCAGTTCTTTACTGAAATTCCTAAGTTCTCAATCCATAATTTGTGTTTTATAAAAGGTTTAAAGGTTGTGTTCTTGATCTTGGCTTTTAAATGCAAGATTTGGTTGATTTTTGGTTAAAATTCGTGTGATCTGTTTGGGCAGTGTTTTGAGGTATCTTTTTGATGTTAAATGAATGTTAAATTGATGAGAAGTTGAGGTTTAATTAATGCAATCCCGGATAGGTTGATTTTCCTAAGTTTAGCTTGAGTTCTTGGTTGTTTTTGGAGTGATCTTGATGATCTGTTATAGCTGGAGGTATAAGGATGATGTTAGATCCTTTTTGGATGTTAATTGAGTTGTAAAGATGATTTGATTTGATGGATCATGGCTGGGTAGTGTTGTGGAGTTGTTTGGATGCATTTCCGGTTGTGTTTGGTGGCCAAAAATGGAGTGTGGATGAGAGCAGCGGGTTTAGGTGCTTTCATTGAAGCTATTAATGCATGATGATGCATTAATCCTCTGCTTTGATGTGTTTAAAACAGGGGAGTCATCATTGGATCCTAGTGGTGGTGATCCGGAAGCTTGATTGGTGTTTCGGCAAGTGGCGAAACGGAATCGGTGAGTGGATTTTGGTTTTCAGCTTTGAAACCAGTGTTTTGAAGGTTTGGGAGCTTAGTTTAAGTCTAAGCAACTTAGCTAAGCTCAAGAGTAAGTTTTCGGAAAAACTCTCTTGATGATGAACCATGGATTGGTTGTATGCAATGTGGTTTGTTTGCATGTTTTAAATCCTGTTTTGAAAGCATATTTAGTATGTTTATTTGCTGAGATTATAAGCCATGTGTTGAAGGATGCTCAAGGTAAGAGATCCTTGTTTTTGAACATTGTTAAATGTGGTTTGATGCTTAAAGATGCATGATGTTTATGGCTTTGTTAAATGCTTTAAAATAGTGGAATATTGTGGTTAATGATGCATATTGGCAAGTGATGGTTAAGGTCACAAAGGTGGTTAAAAGTCCTTGTGTGAGCCTTGTTTATTTAAGAACAACATGGTGGTTAAAAGTCCATGGTTGGTTCTTGGTTAAGATCACCAAGGTGGTTAAAATTCCTTGTGTGAGGCTTGTTTATTTAAGAACAACATGGTGTTTAAAAGTCCATGGTTGGTTCTTGGTTAAGGTTACAAAGGTGGTTAAAATTCCTTGTGTAAGCCTTGTTTACTTAAGAACTCCAATGTGTTTAAAAGTCCTTGGGAGATTCTTGTTAAGGACACAAAGGTGTTTAAAAGTCCTTGTGTGGTCCTTGTCATGGTGTTTCAAAGTCCATGGATAATTCTTGTTAAGGACACAATGGTGTTTAAAAGTCCATGTGTGGTCCTTGGAAATTATAAGATTACAATGGTGTTTAAAAGTCCATGTGTGGATCTTATGTTGATGTATCACTTGTTGCCAATATGACATGTAATGAATTTGAAGCATGAATTGCTTGTTTAAAATGCTTTAGTGCATGTGCAAATGATGATTGATTTAAGGTTTATAAAGGTGTTTTATAAATGCATTATTGTGTGGTTTTAAATGAGCATTCCTCACTAAGCTTTTGCTTACGCTCTCTTTTTCTTAAACCAATAATGCAGAGCATTGAAGTGCATTTTGGGGCAGCAAGGAAGCCAAGAATCCAAGTGAAGGTTTTAAGCTCATGTATGGTGAATATTTTCTCAAAACTATTAGCTTTTGGGTATTTGGCAATGGGGGACCTATGTTGTTGTTTTGGGAGATGTTTTGGACTCCCTAAGTTGGATTTATGATGTTAATAATGCTGGAACTTGTAATTGGCCTTTGTGATATGGTTTTGGTATATTGATGCTTGAATGGTTTTCTAAGTAGGATGCATGCCTATAGAATTGGGGATTTTCATAATTGATGCCATGTTGATGTTTCGTTGATGCAATTATGTTCCTTGTTTGTTGAATGAACTGCTTGTAAAATTTGGTGGCATTTGGAGCATGTTTGATGGGTCTATTGTGTGTTTAACCAGCAACTTTTCTGCAATCTGGGCAGCCTGTTTCGGAACAGGAGCTACCGTATCGGAACGGGGGCCTGAAATGGCCTGGGCGTTCCGAAACGAAAGGAACTGTTCCGGAACGGTTTGGCCTCTTCCAGGCCCTGTTTCGGTACCAGTTTCGGAACGGTTCCGCGTTTCGGAACGGGTCTTCCCTGTTCCGAAACACTCGACCGTTGGGCACTGAAATTGTTGGTTATATGTTTTGAAATGTTTGCATTTTAGTCCTAAAGCTTGTTATTGCAATGAAATGGGTTTGAGATGTCTGTTTGAGCTGAAATTTGACAGAGAAGCATGAAATATGATTAATTATATATTGGTCACTTTAATTTGAGTTAAGTCCTTGTAATTCTCAGAATTTACAGTTTGGTCCCTAAAGTTGTAATTTGTCTTATTGGGTCCTTGAATGTTCTCTGATGGTTATGATCTTTGAGTATGCTGATTGTATGATCATATCTAGGGATAATATGCATTTAGACAAGACTAAAAAGAAAAAAAAAGGGTCGTTAATCAAGGTTGACTTTCGGGTTGACTTTGGTTTTCCCCGTGTAAACTTCTTAATTCGGTTCAACCGTCTGGGTCGGGTTAAGGGGTTTACATTTGGTGGTATCAGAGCCAGGTTCTCGAGTAATTGGGAATGAGTATGTGCATGATTAAAGTATGTATGCTTTGAATGCTTGTTGAGTGAAAGCATGTGGTGTGAATTGTAAATATGTTGCAATTGAGGTGTATGATGTGGTGAAGCATGTTGTGGGTACCCATTGCCAAATCAAAGCTAATGTAATGATATTGTTTTTAAGTTAAAATGAGCTTGATTACTTGGATTGCTTACCTTGCTGAGCCTGACTTTGTTTTATTGTATTGTGATTGCATTGTTAAAGTATGGCACCTCGTAGAGAGTTGAGGAGTAATGTGCGAGCTACGGCTCAAAATGAGAATGAGAATGAAGAGAATGTTGAAAGTGCGGTGGATTTACCTCCTCCACCTGGTGGTGGTGGTGCTGGGGGTGAAGGAGCTGGAGCTGCAGCTGGTGCTGGGGTCGCTGGACCTGAGGCTGGTCAGGGGCAAGCTATTCCTGACATGACGGTGTTGATTCAAGCTATTGCTGGAGCTTTTCAAGCAGCAGTAGCTGGAGCTCAAGGAGCTGTGCATCAGGGAGATGCTGGAGTTAGATTACCCTTGGAACGTTTGCGCAGTCTAGGAGGGACTGAGTTCAGAGGGTTGTCTGCTGAAGGTTCGGAGTCTTGGTTAGAGGGTACCAAGAGAATCTTGGGTTAGATGAGTTGCACTGATGTGCAAAAGCTGGGCTGTGTAGTATCATTGCTACAAGATGATGCTTATACGTGGTGGACAACCACTATCGCTGGGATGGCGGAAGCTGACGTAACTTGGACGTTCTTTCAGAATGCGTTCAAGAGAAGGTATCTAGGTGTGAGGTACCTAGATGAAAAGAAGAGGGAATTCATCTCTCTTACCCAGGGGAGCATGTCTGTGGCTGAGTATGAGGTCCAGTTTGTCCGACTTAGTCAGTACGCACCTGAGCTTGTCCCGGATGAGCGGGAGAGGTGTGAAGATTTCGTTATGGTTTGGTAACGGATGTAAAGATGTATGTGCTGGCTACCGAGTATGATGATTTTGATGTGCTGGTGGGCCGAGCAAAGGATATTGAGATGAACTTGGGTTTATCTTCTAGAAGTGCTGGTTCTAGTGCTGGTAAGCGAGCTGCTGAGTATAGTTCCGGTGGTGGACGGAACAAGAGGGGACGTGATCAGAAGTATCAGTCCTCAGCTAAGGGAGGTGGTGGTGCGCCTGCTCGGGGAGGCAATGCTAGAGTTGATCCGAGTGCATGTTGGACATGTGGTTCGCGTGGCCATATGAAACGTGATTGTCCTCGAGCTGTGAGGGAGGTGCAAGCTACGGTTGTGGCAGCTGGTAATGCGTGCTGGAACTGTGGATCTACGGATCACATGAGAAGAGAGTGTCCTGTGTTGGCTGGTGGCCAAGTGCGTGCTCCTGTTGTTGCTGCACCACAGAGAGGTCGTGGGCGCGGCCGTGGTAACTTTCAGCGAAGAGAGGAAGGTGGTCGGGGTGTGGCCCATGTTGTGGCTATTCAGCCTGAGGGTGGCGGCCAAGCCAGGGTGTATGCTCAGCGGGAGGGAAGGAATGACGCGGATGTGATCGCAGGTACTTTTACTTTGCAATCCTTGTCATTACTTTCCTTGATTGATTCTGGATCTACGCACTCATACATTTTGCGTGAGCATGCTGAATTGCTTGGTTTGCATGTTGAGTCTTTGGATGTTGGTGTGCGCGTCACTAGTTCTTTTGGTGAGACTGTTGTGACTCGAAAGCTTTATAGAAGATGTCCTTTGGTTGTTCAAGATCATGTTTTTCCTGTTGATCTTATGGAGTTGCCTTTCTATGGTTTTGATGTAATCCTTGGTATGGATTGGCTTGCTGAGCATCGAGCTGTTGTGGATTGTGAGAATAAGCGAGTTTCGTTGAAGCTTGCGGATAATTATGAGGTGGTTGTGGTTGGTGAGAATGTGAAGTTTCTTGCCAATGTGGTGTCTACATTGGAGGCGAGCCGGATGCTGAGGCAAGGTTGTGAAGCTTACCTAGCTTTTGTGATGAATCCTAGCTCTAAGGAGTTGCGTGTGCAAGATATCAGGATTGTGCGAGAGTTTCCTGGTGTGTTTCCTGAGGAGTTGCCTGGATTGCCTCCTAATCGCGAGGTGGAGTTTGGGATTGAGCTGTATGAGAATACAACTCCTATGTCCATTACCCCTTATAGAATGGCACCCAAAGAGTTGAAGGAGCTGAAGACGCGGTTGCAAGAGTTGCTTGACCGTGGGTTCATTCGGCCGAGTGTGTCACCCTGGGGTGCACCGGTCTTGTTTGTGAAGAAGAAGGATGGCACTATGAGAATGTGCATTGATTATCGTCAGCTGAACAAGTTGACTATCAAGAATCGGTATCCTTTGCCGAGAATTGATGATCTCTTTGATCAATTTCGAGGAGCAGTTGTGTTCTCTAAGATTGACTTGAGGTCAGGGTATTACCAGTTGAAGGTAAAGGATGTGGATGTGCCTAAGACAGCTTTCAGGACAAGGTATGGGCATTATGAGTTTCTTGTGATGCCGTTTGGTTTGACAAATGCTCCTGCAGCTTTCATGGACATGATGAATCGGGTATTTCATGAATACCTGGACAAGTTTGTTGTGGTGTTCATTGATGATATCCTCGTGTACTCGCGTACTGAGGAGGAGCATGAAGAGCATTTGAGGATTGTGTTGCAAGCTTTGTTGGAGAATTAGCTTTATGCCAAGCTGAGCAAGTGTGAGTTCTGGTTAAGTGAAGTGGTGTTTCTTGGGCATGTGGTTTCTGCGGAAGGGATTCGTGTTGATCCTCAGAAGATTGAGGCGGTGATGAACTGGAAGGTTCCTAAGTCTGTTCATGAGGTTCGTAGTTTCCTTGGTTTGGCGGGATACTACCGGAGGTTTGTGGATGGATTCTCTAAGATTGATGTACCTTTGACAAAGTTGTTGCAGAAGGATGTTAAGTATGAGTGGACGGAAGCGAGACAGCAGGCCTTTGAGAAGCTTAAGGCAGCATTGACGCAAGCTCCTATCTTGGTTCAACCTGAATCAGGGAAAGAGTTTGTGGTGTATAGCGATGCGTCATATGTTGGTTTGGGATGTGTGTTGATGCAAGAGGGTAAGGTGGTGGCTTATGCATCGCGGCAGTTGAAGGTGCATGAGCGCAATTATCCTACGCATGACATTGAGTTGGCTGCGGTGGTTTTTGCTTTAAAGATCTGGAGACATTACCTGTATGGTGAGAAGTGTACTGTGTACACGGATCATAAGAGTTTGAAGTATCTGATGTCTCAGAAGGAGTTGAATCTTAGGCAGCGACGTTGGGTGGAGTTGCTCAAGGATTATGATTTGACGATTGAGTATCACCCTGGAAAAGCTAATGTTGTGGCGGATGCCTTGAGTAGGAAGGTAGCTGTTGAGCTGAGGGCGATGTTTGCTAGTTTGAGTATTTCGCGTGATGGTGGTCTTGTGGCTGAGTTGCAAGTGAAACCATCTTTGGTTCAGTTGATCAAGGAAAAGCAATTGTTGGATGATTCCTTGGTGCCGCATGTTTAGGATATCGCGGAGGGTAGGCCTTCGGATTTCTGTTTTAATGATGATGGAGTGCTGTGTTTTGGGAGTCGGATAGTAGTGCCCAATGATGTTGAAATAAGGCGTGCTATTCTGACTGAAGGTCATAGTATTCCTTTTGCTATGCACCCAGGTAGTACTAAGATGTATCGAGATCTTCGTGATGAGTACTATTGGGTGGGTTTGAAGAAGGATGTTGCAGAGTTTGTGAGCAAGTGCATGGTGTGTCAGCGAGTTAAAGCTGAGCATCAGGTTCCTTCAGGGTTGTTGCAACCGTTGAGAATCCCTGAATGGAAGTGGGGAAGGATTACCATGGATTTTGTATTTGGTTTACCTTTGTCACCATCGAAGAAGAATTCGGTGTGGGTGATTGTGGATCGCCTGATGAAGTGTGCGCATTTCTTGCCTGTGCATACTACGTATTCTTTGGATAAGCTTGCGGAGCTGTACATTGCTGAGATTGTGCGGCTGCATGGTGTGCCTAAGTTTATTGTGTCGGATAGGGATCCAAGGTTTACATCGCGTTTTTGGCAGTGTTTGCATCAAGCTTTGGGTACACGGTTGAATTTCAGTACGTCTTATCATCCTCAGTCGGATGGTCAGTCCGAGCGTGTTATCCAGATTTTGGAGGATATGTTGAGGTGCTGCGTGATTGAGTTCCAGGGCTCTTTGGAGAAGCATTTGCCTTTAGTGGAGTTTGCCTATAACAATAGCTATCAGGCAAGTATTCAAATGGCACCTTATGAAGCTTTGTACGGGAGGAAGTGTAGGACTCCTCTTTGTTGGGCTGAAACGGGTCAGAAATTGGTTTCGATGCCAGCTTTGTTGAAGGGAACTACCGAGAAGGTGAAGCTCATTTGTGAGCGTTTGAAGGCAGCTTCTGATCGGCAAAAGTCTTACGCGGATTTGAAGCGTAAGGAGATTGAGTATGCGGTAGGTGACCGTGTGTTTTTGAAGGTTTTGCCTTGGAAAAAGGTGATGAGGTTTGGCCGTAAGGGTAAGTTGAGCCCTAGGTACATTGGACCATACGAGGTGATTGAGCGTGTGGGTCCTGTTGCGTACAAGTTGAGGTTACCTCAAGAGTTGGAGAAGATTCATGATGTGTTTCATGTTTCTATGCTTCGGAAGTATAGATCGGATCCTTCGCATGTGATGCCTGTGGAAGAAGTGGAATTGAATCCGGATTTGACCTATGATGAGGAACTGGTGAGGATTCTGGATTCAGATAGCAAGGTTCTTCGTGGCAAGACCATTGAGTTGGTAAAGGTGTTGTGGAAGCATCGTGGTGTTGAGGAAGCCACGTGGGAACGGAAGGATGACATGCTGAAGCAGTTTCCTTACCTCTTTCCTTTAGGTAAATTTCGAGGACGAAATTTCTTAAGGGGGGGAGAGTTGTAACGCCCCAATTTTGGGCTTAGGAGTTTTGGGATTCGGACCAGTTCGGTCGGAGTGCGGTTCGAATATATAAAAGTGAATTTAGGAAAGCCTAATTCGGGTTGCATTAAAAATATGGAAAAATGTCTTAAAATCCTCTTTTATTATATATAAGAGAATGGTGAAATCAATTTTACAAAATGAGGTTTGGAAGTGTGACATTTTGGTTAGTGACCAAAATGTAATTTTCGAAAACTGTGAGACTGTTTTAAAAAGGATTGAAACTTTGAATCTTTAAGTAGCTATTTACCCAATGGGAGTTTCTCCAGATTTTTCTAAATATTAAATGATTTGTTATTGGTTTTAAAATAAAAGAAAAGTGGAGGGAAGATATTTTGGCCATAACTAACTTTTCTCTCAAATCTTCCATTTTCATTTTCTCTCAAACCAAACACATTTCTCCAGAGCTTTTCCCTCTGATTTTGTCACCTAAATAACTCATTTCAATCCTCTTTTGATCTTCAATCATCTCTTCAACAAAACCTTTCCATTCGCTAAGTGGATTTTCAAGAATTTGGTTCCAAAAAGGGAGAAAACTCAAGTTTGGAGGTAAGAACGTCCTTCTCCTCTAAACTCTCAGTTCTTTACTGAAATTCCTAAGTTCTCAATCCTTAATTTGTGTTTTATAAAAGGTTTAAAGGTTGTGTTCTTGATCTTGGCTTTTAAATGCAAGATTTGGTTGATTTTTGGTTAAAATTCGTGTGATCTGTTTGGGCAGTGTTTTGAGGTGTCTTTTTGATGTTAAATGAATGTTAAATTGATGAGAAGTTGAGGTTTAATTAATGCAATCCCGGATAGGTTGATTTTCCTAAGTTTAGCTTGAGTTCTTGGTTGTTTTTGGAGTGATCTTGATGATCTGTTATAGCTGGAGGTATAAGGATGATGTTAGATCCTTTTTGGATGTTAATTGAGTTGTAAAGATGATTTGATTTGATGGATCATGGCTGGGTAGTGTTGTGGAGTTGTTTGGATGCATTTTCGGGTGTGTTTGGTGGCCGAAAATGGAGTGTGGATGAGAGCAGCGGGTTTAGGTGCTTTCATTGAAGCTATTAATGCGTGAGGATGCATTAATCCTCTGCTTTTGATGTGTTTAAAACAGGGGAGTCATCTTTGGATCCTAGTGGTGGTGATCCGGAAGCTTGATTGGTGTTTCGGCAAGTGGCGAAACGGAATCGGTGAGTGGATTTTGGTTTTCAGCTTTGAAACCAGTGTTTTGAAGGTTTGGGAGCTTAGTTTAAGTCTAAGCAACTTAGCTAAGCTCAAGAGTAAGTTTTCGGAAAAACTCTCTTGATGATGAACCATGGATTGGTTGTATGCAATGTGGTTTGTTTGCATGTTTTAAATCCTGTTTTGAAAGCATATTTAGCATGTTTATTTGCTGAGATTATAAGCCATGTGTTGAAGGATGCTCAAGGTAAGAGATCCTTGTTTTTGAACATTGTTAAATGTGGTTTGATGCTTAAAGATGCATGATGTTTATGGCTTTGTTAAATGCTTTAAAACAGTGGAATATTGTGGTTAATGATGCATATTGGCAAGTGATGGTTAAGGTCACAAAGGTGGTTAAAAGTCCTTGTGTGAGCCTTGTTTATTTAAGAACAACACGGTGGTTAAAAGTCCATGGTTGGTTCTTGGTTAAGATCACCAAGGTGGTTAAAATTCCTTGTGTGAGGCTTGTTTATTTAAGAACAACATGGTGTTTAAAAGTCCATGGTTGGTTCTTGGTTAAGGTTACAAAGGTGGTTAAAATTCCTTGTGTAAGCCTTGTTTACTTAAGAACTCCAAGGTGTTTAAAAGTCCTTGGGAGATTCTTGTTAAGGACACAAAGGTGTTTAAAAGTCCTTGTGTGGTCCTTGTCATGGTGTTTAAAAGTCCATGGATGATTCTTGTTAAGGACACAATGGTGTTTAAAAGTCCATGTGTGGTCCTTGGAAATTATAAGATCACAATGGTGTTTAAAAGTCCATGTGTGGATCTTATGTTTATGTATCACTTGTTGCCAATATGACATGTAATGAATTTGAAGCATGAATTGCTTGTTTAAAATGCTTTAGTGCATGTGCAAATGATGATTGATTTAAGGTTTATAAAGGTGTTTTATAAATGCATTATTGTGTGGTTTTAAATGAGCATTCCTCACTAAGCTTTTGCTTACGCTCTCTTTTTCTTAAACTAATAATGCAGAGCATTGATGTGGATTTTGGGGCAGCAAGGAAGCCAAGAATCCAAGTGAAGGTTTTAAGCTCATGTATGGTGAATATTTTCTCAAAACTATTAGCTTTTGGGTATTTGGCAATGGGGGACCTATGTTGTTGTTTTGGGAGATGTTTTGGACTCCCTAAGTTGGATTTATGATGTTAATAATGCTGGAACTTGTAATTGGCCTTTGTGATATGGTTTTGGTATATTGATGCTTGAATGGTTTTCTAAGTAGGATGCATGCCTATAGAATTGGGGATTTTCATAATTGATGCCATGTTGATGTTTGGTTGATGCAATTATGTTCCTTGTTTGTTGAATGACATGCTGGTAAAATTTGGTGGCATTTGGAGCATGTTTGATGGGTCTATTGTGTGTTTAACCAGCAACTTTTCTGCAATCTGGGCAGCCTGTTTCGGAACAGGAGCTACCGTATCGGAACGGGGGCCTGAAATGGCCTGGGCGTTCCGAAACGGAAGGAACTGTTCCGAAACGGTTTGACCTCTGCCAGGCCCTGTTTCGGTACCAGTTTCGGAACGGTCCCGCGTTTCGGAACGGGTCTTCCCTGTTCCGAAACACTCAACCGTTGGGCACTGAAATTGTTTGTTATATGTTTTGAAATGTTTGCATTTTAGTCCTAAAGCTTGTTATTGCAATGAAATGGGTTTGAGATGTCCGTTTGAGCTGAAATTTGACAGAGAAGCATGAAATATGATTAATTATATATTGGTAACTTTAATTTGAGTTAAGTCCTTGTAATTCTCAGAATTTACAGTTTGGTCCCTAAAGTTGTAATTTGTCTAATTGGGTCCCTGAATGTTCTCTGATGGTTATGATCTTTGAGTATGCTGATTGTATGATCATATCTAGGGATAATATGCATTTAGACAAGACTAAAAAGAAAAAAAAGGGTCATTAATCAAGGTTGACTTTCGGGTTGACTTTGGTTTTCCCCGTGTAAACTTCTTAATTCGGTTCAACCGTCTGGGCCGGGTTAAGGGGGTTACAAGGGACCTCCAAGCATCAAGAGAAGGCTAATGCTCATATTTTCAAACATCAAATGATCAAGAAATTGTCTTAGTGCTTAATTTGTCATTTCTTGTATAGACAAACACTAGTGAGCCAAAATTGTCAAATTTGCTCAAGTGTTTTAGGTTTTGGGTGAGTGCTTCATAGTGCAAACAAACACCTATTAGAGGGTTTAAGTTTGCTTTCTTTATCTCTTTGTAAAAGAGGGTTTTGATCAAGGCTTTGGGTAGAAGCTTGATCGGTTGTAAGGGTTTCCTCCTAATCCTAGAAAAGGGGACGAATCAATAGTGGATTCATTGTGAAATCCTTAGTGGGGAGCTAAGGTAGTGGATGTAGACCTTGGTTAGAAGGTTGAACCACTATATATCCTTGTGTCACTTTTCTTTCTAGCTTCCACAACCCTTCCACCCAAAATTTCACCTCTCCACCACTTGGTGAGCAACTTTGGTTGATCGAATCGAGCTCCACACAACTCAACATATGGTTCCTTAAGCCCAAATTCGTGTGATAGCAGCCCAATAGAGAACTTGTTTGGTGAGCCCAAGCAGTTTCTGTGAGCCCAATTAATATCTGTGAATCTAATCAGACTAAGTGAATCAAGTCAGTAAACCAAAATCAAACCAATCTGAGTAAACTGAACCGATTTGGTTGGCCTGTTTTGATCGAACTGTTTAACAGATGATCGGATTGGACATTGACTGTTTGACCGTGTGGAATCAGCTTTGACCGCTTGACTAGACCTGTTGACCAGATCTGAACTGTTAACCCGTTTGACAATCGCTTTGACCTTTGACATTGGAAGTTTGACCAGTTTGACTTTTGACTAAGTTTGACCGTTGACCAGTTTTACCAAAGTTGACTGTTGACCAAGTTGACCTTTGAACCACTTTGATTTTTGACTGTTGACTTTGACCAGTTGACTTTGACTTTTTGTCGTAGTTGACTTTGATCGTTGACCTCGAGTTGACTTTTTCGAACATCCTTACTTTTAACCTTTCTAGATGTCCTAAGTTCGTATCTGCTGCCCGTTTTGTCAAATTAGATCCCGAAAGCTCCGTTTTTTAATTTTGAGTCATTGTTATTAGAATTTGATAAGTTATGGTTTTAGAATATGATACGGAATATTCTCGTGTTCAGGTGCCGACTTTGAGACCGTTGGGTTACCTCTAGTTGTTTAGACCAATCGTGCACGTTCTTCGAGATCTTCACGTGAGTATATCTTCTGTTCGATTTTTAGTGTTTTAGTTGGTGGTTAGTTATAGCAATAAATGATAATATAGAATTCATACCTCGTAGGGCTTGATTCAGTGAAATCCGAGCGTAAGGCTCGCCCTTCTCGAGATTAGGGCTTCTATGGCTAAGGTGTGTTTTTAGGGGTGTTTTCAGTAAATTTTTATTCTTGCTTGATTTAATATTTGATTAATTATGGTTAAAGACTATTTGAAACATCATGCATAGCATAATGAAATGTGTTTTAAATCAAGCATATGATTTTCGGAAAATATAGTACTCGTAAGAGTTCATATTTATGATTTTACAAATCATATCATGTGTTATTTGTTCGGAATTTTGTTCAAAAAAAGTGAGAGAAATCTCCACTTTAGCGAGGGCAACCTCCACTCTGTATGATATCAGATATTAGGGCATTGCATCATGCATCGGACATCATAACATTTATGATTTTGATTTATTGGATACACTCTATTTTCGGAAATGAATTTATCAGAAAATGAAATATTGTTTTGATTTTGTGTTATTACTAAAGGACACAGTAAGCTTTTTTAGCTTACACCCCTTGGTTTTTACTTTCAGATACTCATACTTATTAGGCGACTCGGTACTTGGAGCATCTCGCATTTTACTCGGATATTTTCATAATTCAATATGAACTCTCTTTGATTATTTCAAGCTATTGTTTAGCAAAATTTAGAATAATTTGTAATTTCGGACATTGAGAATTTTATTTTGGGATTATGTTTTTGCATGCATTTGAATTTATTTCGGATGCTTTTATGAAATATTTAGTACATGTTTTAATGTTTGAGTTTCATAAATATTTAAGAAATTTAATGTTAATTATTATTAATTAATTCAATTTGTATTTTAAAATATTTCTAAACCTAAGACTTTTAACTTGAGGGGAAAGTTTTCAAATCTAACTTCCTATATTCGGCTCATTTCGTCTGGGCCGGGTTTAGGGGGTTACAACCACGACAATTTAACTCATTCTTTCATCATTGAAAATCGACAAACAACATCTCAATCAAACTTCAAACACGAAATCTCCGTTAGAATGACGTCGAAAGGACAATGAACAATGTAGAAATCGTGTGATAAGAAGAGGAACTTCATTTCGACGACAACGTCGTGACGACGGCAATATCAATGGCTGGTTTGTGATTTGGGTTAAGATTTTTTAAATTTGGAGATTTGTTTTGTAAATTTTGGTAAGACAAGAGTTCTTTTTAATTTCAGTTTTTTCTAAATAAAAAATTAATTAAAAGAAAATATAAATTAAAACCTTTATTTATTAATTAGACCCTAAGCCTCAAAGTCAAAATGATTATCAAATTAATAATTTATGGTTCAATGGAATCATATGCTAAATATAAAAACGAAATACATACAAGCAGAATTGATATTACCAAGGATGTAAACATTTTTTGAATGGTTATTGGCTATTGCTGATATCAAGACTTGTTATAAAAGCAATATTATTAAGGATGAGTATATCACGTGCGACGAACATTGATGAACACCACTAACGATGAACATCGATGAACACTATTAATTTTTTTAAAAATTTTAAAAATTTAAAGGACTAAAATTATAATTAAAATTATCTCTTAAAAATAAAAATCAAATTTAATAGTTACTTTATAATATTTTTTAATAGGTTAGAATCAAATATACCATATTCTCCTAAACCCTAACAAAATTAATCTCTCAAAAAAATAAAAACCAGTTTATAATTGTTTAATAGATTAAAATCAAATATACCCAAGTGTTGTATCATTCTTCCTGGATTATATTTTAACCAAATGCGAAGGTTTAACCAAATATACAAGTAGAGGCTGCATATTTTATCAGCTAAAAAGACCCTTGAAATATTAACATCCAATACAAACAGGCAAACCGCCCTCGAAATTGTCCTTGATGATCATAGCATTACGTTTACAGAGAGAAGATCCAATTTTATTCATTTTTTGGTGACAAATATAATCCATGAAGAATGATACAACACTTGGTTAAACCTTCGCATTGGGTGAAAAAAAGTTATAAAGTAACTATTAAATTTAATTTTTATTTTTTAAGAGATAATTTTAATTATAATTTTAGTCCTTTAGATTTTTAAAATTTTAAAAAAAAATTAATGGTGTTCATCGATGTTCATCGTTAGTGGTGTTCATCAATGTTCGTCGCCTGTTGTAGAATTTTCCTATTATTAATATGGATACCTTATAAAATAAAACTTTCAACTTTATTATTTTAAGAGTTGAGTGCACCACAAGTTCCTAAAATATGAATCTCATTTTAAATTGATCTTTAAATTTTTTTAACGTTTTAATTTCATCCTGAAATTATGACTCTCATTTTAAATTGGCACCAAACTTTTGAACGTTTCAATTTCATCCCTAAACTATCTCTCATTCTAAATTGATCCCTCGAACTTCTGAACATTCTAATTTAATCTACAAATTATCAGTACATGCTAATCAAAACCCATGCCAATAAAATTGTTTTAAAAAGTGTTAATTGTCACGTAAACATTGATTTGTATTATGTAATAATATGATGTGTCATAAACGATAATTTGGTGATGAAATTGGAATGTTCAAAACGGCAGGGACCAATTTAAAAATAAGGGTCATAATTTGGGGATAAAGTAGAATATTCACAAGCATGGGGACCAATTTAGAATGAGAATCATAGTTTTGGGGTGAAATTAGAATATTTAAAAGTTTAGAGTAACGAATTTGTTTTTAATATATTATGTATCTATTATTATTTTATAATTATATGTTTTTCAAATAGTCCTAAGGTGATTACAAGGTAGTATTTGTTTACAATCACTTTGACAAAGCACACACACTTTGCAGACAAAGCGATTTGAACCCGAGTCTTTTAAGATTCTTTATAATTATATTATCATATAATACTTTTCAAAAAATGATTGTATATCATCGATTAGCTATGTCTCAAAGTCAATGATAATCAAAATAATGATTATGGCTTAAGGAAATCATATGCTAAAAATGTAATACATAGTTGCAGAATTGACAGATATCAAAGTTATAAACTTATTTGAGTGGTTATTGTTGATATTAAGCAAAGACTTGTTATTAAACAATATCATTAATATATAAAAAATTCTAGGTCAAAATTAAATTTTATTACTAAAACTTCAAAACGAAATAGCATTCAAGGGACAAAAACCTCTTAATATAAAATATTATAACAATGCATAACTTATAAACTAAAGCTTTCAACTTTTGGAGCATCAAAAATATTCCAACTTTATTATTAAACTTTTGGAGCATCAAAAATATTCCAACTTTATTATTTTTAAAATGTGCATATAATAACTATATCTCAAAATATTTTTTTATAACATAACTATTAGTATTTATTTATATCAAAAGATAGGAGATTAGATTTTAACAACATATCAATAAATCATTGATTATGGCATGTGATCTTGCCATATCATAACATAACATAATTTATCATCCACGTTATTTCACCATTAACAACTAACGACATTATGTCATAATTGAACCTAAAATTAAAATTTAGTGCTAAAATTAAACAAACCAAAAATTCAGTGACTTAAACGGTACAACGCCAATAGTTCAATAGTTTCTGGTGTAATTTTCCTTTATTTTCATTATACCGTAACTGTCCATATTGTCCCCCTTTTATTTATGTCCAATTTGAAAACTCCGGTATTAATCTATCTAATAAATTTTATGTCGGAGCTCTTAGATTTTTATTGGACATATTAATTAATAATTGGACTCGTTTTAATAAATAACATAATATTTACTTTTAAAGGAACGAAATTTGTTGAAATAATTATAACATCTACTCTTACCGAACTAAATTTGAAGACCGGTCGATTATAAAAACATAATATTGTAAGAAAATTTTAACCTCAGTACATATTACAATCTATTCGGTCGTAGGAAGTCCCCATACCTAAATAGAAAAAGACAATCTATAAGAAATTGATCCATAACAAGGATTCAAACCATTACATTCATATCACTTGAATCAATAAGAAATTGTTTAAGTAATAGATAAAGTTCACTTTGAGAATTTACTACAACACAAAAAAATAGATAGAGAAAGAAGAGGATCCAGTACAACATCTTATGAACACATGAAAACCGTTAAGTTCGAAGATTAAATGATACTACAACTTGTCGATACACATTTTATGTTCCTACCTGAAGATAAATACAAATGTGGTGTAGTCTGTTTCGATTCCAATTACCTCATTGCAATAACCTGCAGAATGAACACAAATGCACCAAAAATCAGGAACCAAAGTTCGCCATTAAATCAACTTTCTAACATTAACTCATTAAACCATATAAAACAACGTATTTAGGGATAGAGACCAATCAAAACAATATTCGAATATATAGTAAATAAAAATGTATGAAAGAAGAAATACAAGAATACCAAACAAATAGATCAATTGGAATATGTCTTAATAACAACATTTGACAATATAAAAGGTTGTCAACATTCAACAGAATTATGTATGCATGTATTGTTCACTCTATAAAAAAGCACTTATTATAACTACTTATTGATGTAAAAGAAGCAAAATGGACACACAGTCCAAGGGCATTTCATTATTAAGGAATGTTTAAATTTTGGTTTGAGTGTGAAAGAGCATGCAGCGCTGGGAACTACATGTTAGTTTGATATGTATAAATAAACATTCTAGTTACTGTGAAGGAACAAGAAGAATATAACATTAAACTCCAGAACCCCCAATGTACCATTAAACTCTGGAACATAGGCCAAAGAAGAATAACCAGGCTCATCATATGAGCTTTTTATTACAGGAAATAATTTTTGGCCATTTGTGCAACCATTCCGTCTTAAAAGGCCATAGCAGGCATCCTCAACATCTATCTATCTCCACTTAAGTATATAACATGAGGGTGGCAAATAGATTTCATAGCATGAAATGGAGAAAAACTGAAAAAATATGGAATTTAAAAGCTTACACAATCATGTAAGAAAATAAATCCTATATGACCAAAGATAAGTTACAAACCTGCATAATTATGGATGCAATGATCTGAGGGGTGATACCAAGCTGAAGAAAGGACAGTTTAAGCTCCGAAGAAAAATCACCCAGATCATCTACCAAAAGCAAAATAAAAGCCCACAAATTTGTTATAGACAAAAATTAATTAACAATACTGACTATAAATGAAGATAAAACTCCATATAGCTTAAAAGGGATGAAAAAGGGTGCAAGATTTTCTTCTAGATTACTCAACTTACCAACAGACCCAGAGACGAAGCTAAGATAATCTTGAAGAACAGCTAATTACAAGAAGAACAGCTGTCACAAATAACCTCCGCCGAATCTCACTCTTAAAGAATGATTTCGCAGCATTATTCAGGACAGAACTCAACCGTACAAAGTTTAGAAACCTGTTTTTAAAATATTTTGGTCTAACGTGTGATGCCTCAATGTTATTAACAACAGCCCCGTCATCTGAAGTTGAAGGAACAACTTCCAAATGGAACATAATTAAAACAAACATAAAGAATACGTATTTAGAAGCCAAGAGTTAAAAGCATTTTCCTCTTAACAAATTAAATTCATAGTTAAAACATCGTCAACGAAGAAATAGCTCCAATTAACCAAAACCGCATTTCTCAAAAAGAATACATAAACATATTATAAGCATGTTAACTAAGTTCTTTCCAACTAAATCCTGAATATAAATAATCTGTAAATGGAATCACCTAAAAATCATGCACATATACTGAAACAGCCAATTGACAGAAACTATCAAAAATCGAAACGGTGCTTAACACTTCTTTGTTAATGTTCACTGCTTTTACATCTAGATTTTTCTAAAGAACCAAACAGGGGAAGACTAACCTGGAATTTTACGAGGTTTTGTTGATAAGAGGCTAGGGTTTAAGCGATGAGAGCCGAAAAGCGTTGCTTCCATTGTCCACCGGGAGTGGGAGGAAAAACAAAAATAACCGTATTTTCGAGTAACTTCAAATGTTTAGTTACTAGAAATCCGTAATGATTACAACACAATCATATATTAATTTGATCAGAAAAAAAAAAAAGAGAGATATCAAGAAGCTTTTACATTTGGTTTCATGCGTTTCTTAGAAGCTTCATTTGTTCCAATTTCCATCTTATCCTTAAAACCGAATCTCTCTCTTCATGAAAATCAAAGAGAAAAGTAAACATTGATTGCAAAAATGTTCGTCGCCGAAGATGTTACCTTCATTGCAGATCGTTGCTGCCAAAGTACCCCAGGGACAACTGGAACGACCGGCGGCGAGATAAGTGGCCGAAATAATATATTGAGATCCTCGAACGTTCGGCGAAGACACGGCCTAAGGGACAACTGGAAGGACCGCCGGCGATGAGAGAAAAACAAAGATTTAAGAAATTTGTATTTGGAGATCGTGTATGTCTGTTTGAGGAAGAGTAATAGGCAAAAGAAAAATATCGTTGTGTTTGTTAATCCAAACGCTATTAGGCATATGCAGTGCAGACCCGATGATAGGCTTGACTGCATTACCTTCGTTTTGAAGGGTAATGCCAGAGAATGGTGGGAAACCGTTGAGATGGGATTGCACCATGCACTATCCTCTTATGAGTACTTCTTGAAAGAGTTCAAGAGAAAGTACTTTGGAGAGGCTTAGATGGACGTGTTGATGGATGCGTTCTCTCATTTGGAACAAGGGAATTGTACAATGTTTGAATATGAGCAAGAATTCTTGCGGCTGATTATATTTGTTCTCGAGTTAGTTGCAATTGAGAAGTTGAGATCTAAGAGGTTCTATCGAGGGTTGAAACTCGAGCTACAAATGTATGTGACTGTTGACCCACACAAGACGTTTGCGTAGTTAGCCACTAGTGCCAGATCCCTTGAGAAGGTGGGGAGCCTGATTCAGGGACATGCTAGAGGGTCTCAAGCTTAGTACAAGACCTATGAGACTGGGGGTTCGTCTAAAAGTTTAGGCAAGAGATCTAGAGATTCTAGGAGGAACAACAAAAATCATTTACAGAGGTTAAATCAGAAGGTTACCGCAAAGGGCATTCGACTTCGTCGTTTATGATGGATTGGTTGTTAAGCATTACCATGCAATTAGTTAGTTTTGGATTAGTTTAGAGTCAGTTAGTTTGTTGGATTGTTGAGTTTAGAACCTCAAGCCTATATAACAAATATAAATAGGCTTAAGAAAGTACCGATTGTATTTTTCATTCTTTTATTAATGAAAATTCCCCTTTCTTCAATATTCTCTCGTGTTCAACTTTAAAACATCGTTCATCTCCTTTACTCACAAACCACCACCGTCAGTCACATCTTCGGCCACCATGGCCCTCTTTTAACATGGTATCATTCGCCGTCGTTCCTAGTGCTTTTCTACTTCGTTTTTGCCTTTCAAATCTAAATTCATTTCCGCTGCATTCTTTGAGTTATCTGATTTCAGATCTTGAAATCCTCCATCACGTTTTCTGCTAAGTTCTTCAACCATTCTCCGATTTCAAATCTTGAAATCGTTTCTGTTACTCAAATCGTCGATGATCCTGCGGTCGTTCTTCTCTCTCTATTTTTGTTTTTCCTTCTTTGTTCAGTTTTTAGATCTGATTCTTCAAATCTATTGTTGCTTCTTATTGCAATTGTCTTCTTATTTTGTTTAAAAGTCATTTCGACTCCTTAGAGGTGATCTTGACACTGCTTCCTCAATCGGCAATCGGTTTCTTCAATGGCGAGTTTCATTTGTGTAGTGATATGAAGATTTTCTCTGTATTTTATTAATATTCATGAAAGAGTTGGTTTTACAGAGTTGTTGCATAGAAAATATATAGCTAACAAAACCCTAGTTTTTGTAACAACCATGCTGAGTCATGGCTTTACAGCTCACGTAACAGCTTGGCTGTGTAACAACCTCCTCCTTGGCGCCCTCATTCTGCCAGCTGTTGGTTGGTTCAACATTCACCCGGTTGTCTGAGTTCTTCAGAGTTGTGTGAGAGAGAACATGAAGCTTGTGGCGTAAGATACTGAAACGTTCAAGAGGCAGTGGTTTGGTAAGAATGTCAGCAAGTTTCTTCTGAGCTGGAATATAATTCACTTGGATTGCGCCGGTAGCAACACGTTCGCGTACAAAGTGAAGACTCAATTCAACATGTTTCGCCTTGGTGTGAAGAACTGGGTTCGCAGCCATGGCCACTGCGCTCGTGTTATCGCACCAGATGGTAGGGAGAGTAGAGGGTGATACGCCCATTTCAGTTAGAACTCCATTGACCCAGACTGCTTCAGAGGTAGCTTCAGCGAGGCTTCTGTACTCTGCTTCGGCAGTGGAACGAGAGACAGCTCGCTGTTTTTTGGAGCTCCAGGTGACAAGATGTCCATTGTGGAAGACGCAGTGGCCGGACATGGAGCGACGGTCATCTTGGTCACCTGCCCAGTCAGCGTCAGAGAAGACTGTGATATTAGAGGAAGCTGAGGTAGTTGTAGCAAACCATAGGCCAAAATCCAATGTGCCACAGAGATATCGAAGGATTCTTTTGACTGCACTCCAGTGAACGGACGTTGGGTCTTGCATGAACTGAGCCGCTTTAGTGACGGCAAAGGAGATGTCTGGGCGGGTGTGGCAGACGTAGAGAAGTGCACCCATAATGTTGCGATAAGTCTGAGGATCGGGAAGTTTCTCACCATCAAATCGACTGAGTTTTGGAGAGGTAGCCATTGGAGTAGAAGTGGGTCGAGAATTGATCATGTTGGTACGAAGCAAAATCTCAGTGATGAATGTCTTTTGGGACAAAAGCAAACCATCAGGGCTACGATGAGCAGTTATGCCCAAGAAGAACTGTAAAGGTCCAAGGTCCTTGAGAGAAAAGGTGGAGTCAAGGGCTGTGATAACCTGTTGAATGTGAGCTTCTGAGGTCCCAGTGATAAGGATGTCGTCGACATAAACAACCAGGTAAGTAGTGATGTTGTCGCAGCAATGAAGAAATAGAGATGGATCAGCCCGAGATGAAGTGAACTGGAGTGTGGAAAGAAAGTCACTGAGTTTCTTGAACCAGCTTCTTGGTGCTTGGCGACGGCCATAGAGGGCTTTCTTTAGTTTGCAAACAAGCATGTCCCCAGTCGGAGAGTGATGTTCGAATCCTGGAGGCTGAAGCATGTACACTTCCTCGCGTAGGTCGCCTTTGAGAAAGGCGTTGTTCGCATCGACTTGCCGGATTGGCCAATTGCGCGTGACAGCGATGGAGAGTAAGATGTTAATGGTGGAGAAGCGGATCACAGGACTGAAGGTGTCCAAGAAGTCGGAGCCAGGAATCTGTGAGGAGCCTTTGGCTACGAGTCGGGCCTTGTGTCTGTCCACAGAGCCATCGGAGTTGTACTTTAACCGGAAGATCCATTTGCAACCTATAGGCTTGCGATGAACTGGAAGGGGAACAATGTCCCATGTGTTGTTGTTCACTAGAGCATTGTATTCAAGCGTGACAGCAGCATGCCAGTTGGTGTCCTGGAGAGCTTCTTGAATAGAGGAAGGAATATCATTGTGGTGGAGTTGTAGAACCTTGGGTTTGAAGATGCCATCCTTGGCTCTGGTGATCATTTGATGGGTGTTGCCAATAGTGGGAGAAGGATGAGTGGAAGAGGTTGGTAAGGCAGGTAGGTCAGGGGCCATGGGAGTTGGTGGTGGTGTCTCGGAGATAGGTGAGGTGGTTGTGTGCTCATGATTGGTTTGTGGTGAAGTGGGAGCAGACACGGGAGAGGCATTGAGGGGTGTATGTGAAGGAGAAGTAGTAGGTGGTATAGGTGATGAGGATGTTGTAGGTAAGGGAGAGGTGTTGGTTGGTGTAGGGGTTGGAGTGGGACTGGGGTCTTCAGGTATTACATGTAGTGGAGCAGATGGACATGTATGTTTAGTGGAGTTAGGAGTGGGAGAGGCTATGGCAAATGGGAATGTTGCTTCATCAAAAACCACGTTTCGAGATATGTAGATCCGACCATCTTTAGCAAGGCACTGATAACCTTGGTGCTTGGGTGAGTAGCCGAGAAAGACACATGGTTGGGACCTATACTCAAACTTGTGTTTGTTGAACGGGCGGAGGTGAGGGAAGCACTGACAACCAAAGACACGAAGCACTGTGTAGTCAGGTGGCTTGCCATAAAGCTTTTGAAACGGAGATATGTTCCCAAGTGTGGATGTAGGCATACGATTAATGAGATAAACAGCACTGAGAATGGCATATGCCCAAAACTTGAAGGGAACCGAGGCCTGAGCAAGTAAGGTGAGTGCTGTTTCAACAACATGGCGATGCTTTCTTTCAACAAGGCCGTTCTGTTGGGATGTGTATGGACAGGTAATGCGATGGTGTATACCAAGAGCAGACAGCTTGGAAGCAAGTGGAAGAAATTCTCCCCCTCCATCAGTTTGTAATGCCACGAGTTTAGAATTGAATTGATTAGTTACCAAGGCATAAAATAACTCAAAAGCAGCTGTAACTTCAGACTTATTGTGAAGAAGATAAAGCCGGCAAAAGCGAGTATGCTTGTCAACAAAGGAGACATAGTATCTATATCCATTAGAAAGGTTGGGGGCAGGACCGCATACATTGACTTCCACTAATTCAAAAGGAAACTTATAGACAGTAGAGGAAAGAGCAAACGGTTGAACATGGCTTTTGCCTAGTTGACATGGTGCACACACCATGGACTTAGGAGAAGCAATGGTCTTATTGAGAGCTGTGCTGATCACACGAGCTGTGGGATGACCCATACGTCTGTGCCAAAGCAGGAATTCAGAATCAACATCAGTGGAGAGGACGGTAGCATATGAAGTTGATGGAAACTCAAAGCTGTAGAGACCTCCAGTTTGTTTCCCAGTCAGTAGAACTGAGCCTGTGTGCTCATCCTTCACATAACAAGAGGAGGCATGAAACTCAATATAGACAGAATTGTCTTTAGTAAATCTGGTTACAGAAACTAAATTCTTTGTGATTTGAGGCACATGAAGTAACTGATTCAATAAAAGAGGACGAGAGGTAGAGTCAATTGAAGCATCACCAGTATGAGCAATAGTCAGTGGTGAACCATCACCAATGTGAACCTTACCCTGTGTATGTGTCTCGAAGCTGAAGATTAGCCAGGTTGTTGGTGACATGGTGAGTGGCACCAGAATCAGGGAACCATGGGCCTCCAGACATCATGAGTGTGTTGACTTGAGCATCAGCAGGGGGAGGGTCAACGGCAGTGTCATCACCAGTAGAGGGAACAAACGGGTCATAGGAAGCTTCAGTGGAATGTTGATGACAGCAACAAACATTTGCATGAGCTGAGGATTGAGTCGAGGTAGGAGGGGTGGAGGCACGCTTGAAATCCTTGTTGAACCTATGCCAACAGCGGTCAACTAGGTGGCCCAACTTGCCACAGAGCTGACACTGAACCCTTGGACGACCCTTAAACCTGGGAGTAGTAGAAGCATTCTGTCGAGCAGTGAGAGTGTCACAAGAAGCAGGTTCAGATAAAGATGTTGATGATAATTTGGCTACGTTGACAACAATCGAAAATCTAGAGGAATCCATGAGACGAGATTCAGCATCAGTCAGGATCGAGATAACACTTGCCAGGGAAAACGACTCTTTGCTGGCAGTGATAGCAGCGACAGAGGGTTCATACTCCATAGGAAGACCATTGATGATGGTGGCTATGTGCTCAAGCTCAGATACTGGATTTCCACAAGAGGCTAGAAGATCACAGATGGTTTTCACCTGAATAACGTACTCGGACATGGTGAGAGTGCCCTTTTTGAGGGAGCGTAATCTGCAGTGAAGATGCATGAGTTTGGTGGTGGAAAGTGTCGAGTTGGCTTCAGTGATGGCAGACCAGATGGAGGAAGAGGTTTCTGACCCAACGAGCTTTGGAAGTGTGGTAGCACTGACGGTGGAGTACAACCAAGAGGCGAGAGAACTATCCTGTTTGAAGTGCCGGAGATAAGCTGGATTAGGGATCCGTTCGCCATTAGTTCCGGCAATCGTTTTCTCCGGAGTAGGGTAAGACGAATCAAGATACTGCTCCAGTCCCAAGCCACGAACAGTTAAGAGAACTTGCTGTTTCCATAGCAAGTAGTTCGTATCGTCGAGCAGGACATTCACGCGTCGGTTGGAGAAGATCTGGGTCAGGGTATCGGAGGAATCAGAGTCCGCCATGGAAGGAGCAAGGAGAGAAAGGGAGAAAGGCTAAACGCAGAGTCAAAGGCCTGATACCATGTTGTGATATGAAGATTTTCTCTGTAGTTTATTAATATTCATGAAAGAGTTGGTTTTACAGAGTTGTTGCATAGAAAATATATAGCTAACAAAACCCTAGTTTTTGTAACAACCATGCTGAGTCATGGCTTTACAGCTCACGTAACAGCTTGGCTGTGTAACAACCTCCTCCTTGGCGCCCTCATTCTGCCAGCTGTTGGTTGGTTCAACAATTTGCACCGTCGATTGTTTCACATGTTGATGATGCATGTGCGATCTGTAAATCTTCTTCGATCTGGTGAGATCTTTGCAATTTTGATTCATTGAATAATTTTACTTGTATCTCTGCTTCGCGTCCAATATAGTCTGCCATAATCTGAGTTGCTCAGCTTCGATTTGGTTCATCTCTGCTACTTCGATTTTGTGCGATTATAACTGATTTTCTGAGTTTTCTCTCGGCATATTTTTTGATTCGCTTAATGTTCTGAAATTTGTGGATTGCTATTATCTTCTGTTTCTGGTGCTAATGTGGGAGTCTTCTGAGATTATTGTAGAAATTGGTTTCTCCTGGTGTGATATAGTGATATTTGTCGGTCTGATGTCAAGCTTTTGTCATTGATAAGATGTGAGCACACGTGCTATTGATGTATGATTTGAAGAAATGGTGATGTCCTCTTATGCTACTTATAGCGTAGTTGATGCTTCTTACTATGAAACACTACTCCTACTACTTGATAGGGAATTCAAGAGTTTTGTGAATATTGTTTTCTGAATTGAGGACTCTAGCATATTGGTTGAGTTTCTATTGAATAATCTGATGATGTGTTGGGATGTTTGGGTTCTGTGGTAACGGTTGCAAATGTGATAGATTACTGAAGCTAAGTTCTGAGTTAAACATCTTCGATATTGTTGGTTATTAGGTTATAAGCATCTCAATTGGTGTAATCTAATATTGTTGCTTAAAGTTCACAACCTCAACAGGTGATTTGTTTTTGCTTGTTGTTACTGATGCTTGGTGTTGTTGGTTCCGTTGTTGAAGATTTGTGTAACGGCTAGTTGACCAAAAATGGCTAGCTGCCAACGGCTCCGAGATTAACGGGCAAAAAATCTCATAACGTGCGCAAGATAATCGGACCGTTGGGCATTTAATGCCGCCACGGCATCTCTCGGCAACTCCTATTTCAACTCCTCTCACTCCATTCATTTACTTTACTTTCACCTCCTCGGTATCCTCTTTTAGATCCCACTGCTCTCTCATTGTTTTCTTTCTACTTTCAGTTACATAGAACCGTTTCACATGGCATCCACATCACAACCCAAGCCCACCTACAAGAGATTTTCACATGGCAACCCAAGCCACATGCCCATTACCCCTGCCCGAGGCAGCCATTTGTCTATGTCCGCGGAGAGCCTGTCAAGCTGAATGATGCCGTCATCAACAGATACTACGGCCTTGATATGTATGACAATCCTCACGAGGAGTGGAGGCAGTCACTGACGGATGCCGACTATGAGAAAATCAAGGCCAAACTCTACAAGCCCAACACGCCGTGGTTGGCATGCAAACATGTGGGATCTGTCCAGCGCCACCACCTGCTGCCCGAGGCAATGTTGTGGAATACCTTTGTGAAGAGGCGCCTGCTGCCCACCTCCCACAACTCAATCGTTGACCGGCCTCGCCTCGCCCTAATTCACAACATTCTGATGAACCGACCGATAAATGTTGGGGAGATAATATGCACGGAGATCCACAATTGCTTCAAAAAGAAGAAAGGCAGGTTGTACTTCCCATCCCTCATCACGAGCCTCTACACCAACTTCGGTGTCTCGGCAAAGCCCAAAGATGAGCTAACAACTACCAAAGAAGGCTGGACTAGAAAAGTCTGTATACAGATGATGCAGGACACGGAGAAAGAGCCAACAACGCCCATCCAGCCTTCCGACACTCCAGCCACCCCCGGCAGTACTAAAGCTGCACCTGAAAATGAAGCCCTCACACTGCTACACACCCTTCTAGACAACACAAAGCGCATTGAGCAGCAGCATCTGATCTTCATGAAATTCGTGGGGGAGGTCCAACAAGCTCTTGTGGCTTATCTCCTGCAAAAATTCCCTGGTGAAGGACCCATCCTGCCGCCATACCCTGTAGAGCTTGCAGCAACGGCACAAGCATAAGGAACGCCACCTACCGCCGCTAACCGCCAAACCGACCACCAAGTGCCCTCTCCGACGCACTCTCCAACCTACTCAGCCACAACCTCATCCAACATAGTGGCAGACTCCCACGAGAGGCACCAACAACACCATGCACCTGCAGACACAACAAGGACAGTGGCAGACACATCCTCATCAGAGGAGATTGAGCAGCAGCCGTCGGAGCCTGAAACAGCAACCATCCCATTGGCGTTTATCCCTCCAACATCACCCACGGAGGAAGGAACTAGGAAGAGGTAGCGACACATCATCGCCGCCGAGCCTGTGGACTTCGAGACGGAGTAAGAAGAGAGCGACGCACCTCCTGCCGAAACTCAATAAGAGCCACATCATACGCCGAAGAGAGTCCAGCCGCCGCGGAAAGCAAAACATCACCTGCTAAGACCGCCACCAAGACATCCGTCAGCCGCCGCTTCGTCATCCACACCTCTTCCTTCTCCTCAGCAGAAAAGACTCAAGGCCCCTCTCAACCCTCAACCAACTTTTAGTTTTTTCTTTTCCTTTTCTTTATTTTATTTTATTTCTTTTTCTGTTTTCTTTTTATCTCTTGTATTTATTTTCTTTCATTTTGTGCATTGAGAGTGATGCCCATCTAGAGTTTGGGGGGGGGGATAGCTCTCGCATTATTTGTCTAGGCATACTTAGTTGCATTTAGGTTACATTGTACTTGCCTTAGTAATAATCAGAAAAGAAAAAAATTATTATGACTTGTGCATATGATAGGATAGCCGACTAATTTATTTTCGCATCTAATGGAAATTGAACTTAATCTTGGGAAAAGTATGAAATATGACTTAGAATTTTTTTTCTTTTGCCCAAAAATGTCAAACACCTCTGTTACTTGTTGAATGTGTTAGAATATTTGATGAACATTGCCTGCTTTGTTTTTAGAATTCTTTGCAAAGTTCTAACAATGGTTGTAGGTAGCTGCCGAGGCAGGCAACAGAGACAGAAAAATCAAAGCACTACCACGACAGAGAAAAACAAGGAAAATATGGTTTTTACCCTAGAGGTGCCCGCAACAGGCTCTAGGAATAATCATGTGCGAGGACACTCTGATGCTATCAAAGTCAATGAAACTGAAAGCCTTGATGTGACAGAAAAATTAGCATGAGTGAATAAAAGTCTTCACAGGATGACTCTACTCCAAGGGTTCGGGGTTTTGTAGTTTGCTCTTGTCTTAACTTCAGACCTAGAAGAGTAGTTGTGATAAGCTCAAGCCCTCAGTTCCATGATTAAATTAATGTGCTCAACTATGCTGCCTCGTCATCAACCTTTAAATCGTAACATCATCTTTGTTTATTTATTTATTCTACATATTCAGCTTGTATAAAGACATGTACACACCACACTGGCATGAGAGATTTAATTCTGAGTTTATTTTCTTGCTTTATTTTCCCTTCACTAATTTAATATAGATGCCACGACCTTGAAGCATAAAATCAAGTTGAATACAAGTTTATCTTTCTGATTATTATTAGAGCAAGTATGTTAGGTTGCATTGCTTGAGGACAAGAAATAGTTCGAGTTTGGGGGTGTGTAAAGTGTCCACAAGTCCTATATTTCATGAACATTCCACCTCTTATTATTATTGTTTTGGAGCTCACTGTAGGCATAGTTAGGTTCATGCATTTCATTTTACAGTATTCCTTCGCTTTACCTTGTTTTTATAGATTATCTTTTATTTGGTAAAGAAGAGATACCGTGTTAGTGTATTTTTGTTTTTAGGTACAAAAGACTAAAAGAGGAGCTGAGGATGCAATGATGAGACAGTGAACCAAGGGGTTGTATTGATACAGTTCCAGCTGAAGATAGTTGTTGCCGAGTAATGTTGCTGCCGAACTTGCTGCCCACGACAGCCAACTATGGAGTTGGAGAACCGGAGTGCGGTTTGTAGAGATAAAAATCTTAAGTCTATCGCCACCATCCACTCAATTTTCCGACGTCTATAGCAGCGGACAGAGCCGCCGAAAAGAGATCTCAAGGTTACTTGCGGGCAAAGGCAAACAAGATAAAGTACACATTCAACACAAAGAAGTCAGAGTTTAAAGTCACATTAAATGTGGAAAGCTACTTTTGAGGACTTCTACTTTAAGGAGGGCTTAACCTAGCCATTCGTCTATAAATACTCATTGTACTCCTAGTTCAAATTTCTTAGGTTTTATATAGACTTAGCTAGAGTGTTCTTTGCCGCCGCCATGTTCTAAAATTATCTTGGGTTAAGGGTTATGATGTAAATTAGCTGTGAGATGGTTGTATTAGGTTTTTCAAAGTGGTTTTAATAAAATATTCTAAGTTTACTTAATTAATGATCTTCACTTCTTCAGTTAGTTCCAAAAGTCCAGTTGAAGAAATCCATTTGTCGGCCACGAAAGTGTAAGGTTCACAAAATAATTAAGTACAGTCTCATCATGTCGAGGTGTTGACTAATTCGGCCTAGACATAAGTTCGAGTTTAAACGGCTAAAAGGAGCAACCAAACGTCGATAGCCTATGTTAAGTTTACGCTGAGATTGCTAGGTATTGCCTACATCACGTGGTGATAGAATCCTTGCCTAGACATAGGAAGTGTAACACCCCAATTTTGGGCTTAGAAGTTTAGGGTCTGAACCAGACCGATCTGAGAAACGGTTCGAATATAAAAGTGAGTTTTAGGGAACACCTAGTTCGGGATGCTTTAAAAATATAGAAAAATATCTAAAAATCCTCATTTAATTATTATAAGTGAATGGTGAAATCAATTTTACAAAATAAGGATTAGAAATACTACATTTCGATATAGTGACCAAATCGCAGTTTTTGCAAAGTTTAGTAGTGACTGTTTTGTAAAGGATTGGAACTTTGAATCTTTAAGGAGCTAATTTACCAAAAATGTTTTCATCAGATTTTTCCTTAATTTGGGTGATTTAATTAAATAAAATAAAGGAGATAAACAACCTTTGACTTTCATAACCACTTTTCTCTAATTTTCTCTCATTTCATTTTCTCTCAAAATCCTATCAACCAAACACTTTTTCTCCAGCAAAATTCACTTTGATTTCCACTTCATTTGATGAGATTTCCATCACTCATTGATTCCTAATCAATCATTCATCAAATCTACTTGATTTCTACATTGAATTTTCATGAAAACTTGCCCAAATCAAGGAGAAATCATCTTTTAGAGGTAAGATTGTTCTTCTCCTCTAAATACTCAGTTCTTTACTGAAATTCCCAAGTTGTCAATCCTTTATTTAAGGTTTATGAATGGTTTTAATGTTGGAAACAAGATTTTGGCTTAAAACTCAAGATTTTGGAAGAGATCTTCAAGATTTTCGTGGTAATTGATTGAGCTCTGTTTTGAGATGGTTTTGTAATGAATTTTGGATGTTAAATGATGTTAGAAATGAGGTTTTATCAATCTAATCCCGAATAGGTTGTTTTTCCTAAGTTTTTGCTTGTGAAAATGGTGGTTTTTGGGGTGATTTTGGTGTTCTATTATAGCTGGAGGTATAAGGACGGGTTTGGGTTGTTTTTGATGTTAATTGATGTTTAGAAATGTTTAGAAGTGATGGATCTTGGCTGGGTTAAGTTTTGGATGAGTTTGGAGGTGATTTCGGTTGTGTTTGGTAGCCGAAATGTTGGGTTTAGGTAGATCAGCGAGTTTAGGAGTGTTGGCTGAAGATTTCAATGCATGATGATGCATTAATCCTCTGCTTTTATGTGTCTAAAACAGGGGAGACATCTTCGGACACTTTTGGAGTTGATCCGGAAGCTTAATTGGTGTTTCGGCAAGCAAGCGAAACGAAACCGGTGAGTGCGATTGGTTTAGAAGTCCATGAGGACAAAAAAATACAAGGTTTGGGGATTTAGGAGAGGTTTGAAACACCTTCCTAAATCCGGAAGTAAGTATGGTTTGAATTGCTCTCTAGAATATGTTGATTGCCCCTAAAATGCTTTTACATGCTCATGATTTTAGATTGATAAATTCTTACTGTTTTTATGCATGAAATGTAGCAAGAGATGATGCTTGTAATGATTTCATAAAGTAACATGTTGCATAAATGAGATTTTAGCTTTTATGTTGAAGTATGGCAAATGTTATGGTTTTGAAAAGAGATGAGAATTGTTGAGTTTAATGCATGAAAAACAGGAGGTGAGATGTTGATTTGACATAATATATTGGCATAGATGTTGAGATACTTACCGGTTATAATTGATCGATCAATAGGATGGGAGTGCACTATAAACTAAAAATTTGTATGTGCTCTTTGGTTAAGCCAAAGGGAGATATTCCGATGATGGGCATTCCATCGGGTAGGACTTGGGAAAATACCCAAGCTTGGTGGCGATGAGAGATTCCGCCATGTGAATACGGTGATGAGTGATTCCACCGGAAGCTATGTTGCTAGACGAGTGAGTACGGTGATGAGAGATGCCACCGGAAGTGTCTGGTGAGATGTCTGCATATCCGAGTAATAAATAGATGTGAAATGCCAATATAATATATGTTATGGTTTTTGATTCACATGTACCTATGATGCAATGATTTATGCTATGAGAAATGCATATGTGGTTTGTTTACGAAATGCTTTAGAGTGCAAGCATGAGTTTGGCTTTGCCATGAGTTTTGCATTGGATTAGATGCATGAGATAGCATGATGGTACATGTGGTTTCAATGAGAAATTGCTTTGAAAGGTTTCCAAGCATGAGATAGAAATGAGCATGTGGTTTAAAAGCTTTTGATGAAAGCGTTTTCAAAATATGCATTATTGTGTTGGTTTTCCTTAGAGCATGCCTCATTAAGCATTTGTGCTTACGTATGTTGACTTGTTCATCCAAGGAAGTCCAAGCTCACGTATGGTGAAGTTTTCATACACTTTAGTTTTGATAGATTGGTAATGGGAAACCAAGTTTTGTATTTGGGAGATGTGTTAAACTCCCTAAGGTTGTGGCATGTATGCTTTTGCTGGTTTGAATTGTAAATTGCCTTGTTTGCTTGTTTTGAGGTTGGATTGCTTATTTGTGTTTTGATATTAGGAAGCATGCCTCTAGACTAATGAGATTTCATTTTTGATGCTATGATTGTGTTTGAGTGTTCCAAATATGTACCTTATATGTATGTTGACTTGTTGGTATGATTAGAGAGTCCTTGGGATGTGTTAGATTAGGTTTTTGAGTGAAAAACTAGTTTTTGCTGCAGTTTCTGGGCAAACCGTATCGAAACACCCTCTAGTGTTTCGAAACGGGGGCATGTAATGGCCTTTGTGTTTCGAAACGATGGAGGTTGTTTCGAAACGATTTAGCTACTAGAATGCCATGTTTTAGAACTGGTCTCGGAAAACACCCGTATACTTAAATGGTCAACGCCATTTCGATCCAGCGTTTCGATACGATAGGTGGGTGTTTCGAAACGGATGACCGTTGGACACAGATTTGAATTGTTTTGATGTTTGCATGCTTTACATATTAGTCCTAAATGTTGAGATTGCAATTGTTTGAGCTTGAGATGTCCAATGAAGATGAAATTTGGCAGAGAAGAATGTAACATGACTAATTTCATATTGGTAACCTTAAAATCAATGAATACCTTCTATTTTATAGAAATTACATTTTGGTCCCTAAACCTGTGTAAAGTGCAATTGAGTCCTTATATGTTATCCGATCGCTGTGCCTTTCTCATTCGTATTTTGTGAGTACTCACTTAGGGTTAACATGTATCTAGACAAGACTAAAAAGAAAAAAAAGGGTTGTGAATCAAGGTTGACTTTCGGGTTGACTTTGGTTTTCCTAGTGTAATATTCATAGTTCGGGTCAATCATCTAGGCTGGGCTAAGGGGGTTACAATTGGTGGTATCAGAGCTTGGTTCTCGTATAATTGGGGTTTGTTATGTGGATGATGTATGTGTAATTGCATGATGTGCCTTTTGGGTGAAAGAATGTTGTGTGAATAGTGATGATTGATTCAATTGTGATGTGTTGTGATGTTATGCTATGTTGGGAGTGTGATAGGGGATCCCATTTCCATATCAAAACTAATGAAGAGGAATTGTTTTCGAAAATGAGCTTGTGTACTTGGATTACTTACCTTATTGTGCCTAATTGTGTTTATTGCATTTTTGTCAGTGCCTTGTTTTTTCTATATAATGGGGCCACGTAGAGAGCTAAGAATCAATACTAGATCGACCGTTGCTAATGAGAATGAGGAGAATGTCGAGAAGTTACCTCCTCCTCCCCCTGGTGGTGGACCACCCGGTGGTGGTGGTGCTGGAGCTGGTAATGATGGTGCTGGTGCTGGGGTCGCTGGACCTGAAGGTGCGCAGGGGCAAGCTGCTCCTGACATGACCATGTTGATTCAGGCTATTGCTGGAGCTTTCCAGGCAGCAATAGCTGGAGCTCATGGAGCTGCACATCAGGAAGATGCCAATGTGAGGTTGCCTTTGGAACGTCTTCGCAGTCTGGGAGGGACTGAGTTCAGAGGTTTATCTCCGGAAGGATCTGTGTCTTGGTTGGAGAGCACCAAGCGGATTTTGGGTCAAATGAACTACAATAATGTGCAGAAGCTGGGTTGTGTTGTATCACTGCTAAATGGTGATGCTTATGCGTGGTGGACGACCACTATTTTTGGGAGGGAGGACGATGAGGTGACTTGGACGTTCTTCTTGAATGCGTTCAAGCGGAAGTATCTGGGTGTGCGTTACCTATATGAGAAGAAAAGAGAGTTTATGTCTCTTATGCAAGGTAGCATGTCAGTAGCCGAGTATGAAATTCAGTTTGTCCGCCTCAGTCTTCAGCGCAAAGATGATGGTGGCAGGAATGTAGCACATGTTGTGGCCGTTCAACCTGAGGGTGGTGGTCAGGCTCGAGTGTATGCCCATCGTGAGGGTAGGAATGATACGGATGTGATCGCATGTACTTTTACTTTCCAATCCTTATCATTACTTTCTTTGATTGATTCTGGATCTACACACTCATACATATTGCGTGAACATGCTCGAATGCTTGGTTTACCTATTGAGTCTTTGGATGTTGGCATGCGTGTGACTAGTCCCTTTAGTGAAACGGTTGTGACGCGAAAGTTGTATAGGAGATGTCCCTTGAAAGTGCAAAACCATGTTTTTGTTGTTGATCTCATGGAATTTCCATTCTATGGCTTTGATGTAATCCTTGGTATGGATTGGCTTGTTGAGCATCGAGCTGTAGTGGATTTTGAAAGCAAGCGAGTTTCGTTGAAACTTGCGGATGATTATGAAGTTATAGTTGTGGGCGAGAATGTGAAATTTCTTGCTAATGTGGTGTCTATATTAGAAGCAAGTCGAATGCTGAGGCAAGGTTGCGAGGCTTACATATCCTTTGTGATGAATCCAAGTTCAAAGGAGTTGCGCGTTCAGGATATCAGAACTGTACGTGAGTTCCTTGGAGTGTTTCCGGTGGAGTTACCTGGATTGCCGCCTAGTCGAGAGGTGGAGTTTGGGATTGAGCTGTATGAAAACACAACACCGGTGTCCATTGCTCCCTATCGCATGGCACCTAAGGAGTTGAAGACTCAACTTCAGGAGTTGCTTGACCGTGGTTTCATTCGGCCAAGTGTGTCGCCTTGGGGTGCACCAGTCTTGTTTGTGAAGAAGAAAGATGGTACTATGAGAATATGCATCGATTATCGTCATCTGAACAAGTTGACTGCCAAGAATAGGTATCCTTTGCCAAGGATTGATGATCTTTTTGATCAATTTCAGGGAGCAGCTGTGTTTTCCAAGATTGAATTAAGGTCAGGGTTCTATCAGCTTAAGGTGAAAGATGTGGATGTACCGAAAACAGCTTTTAGAACAAGGTATGGGCATTATGAGTTCCTTGTAATGTCGTTTGGCTTGACGAATGCTCCTGTTGCATTCATGGACATGATGAATAGAGTGTTCCATGAATACTTGGACAAGTTTGTGGTGGTGTTCATTGACAATATCCTTGTGTACTCTCGTACTGAGGAGGAGCATGAAGGTCATTTGAGGGTTGTCTTGCAAGCGCTTATGGAAAATCAGCTTTATGCTAAGCTGAGCAAGTGTGAGTTTTGGCTAAAGGAAGTTGTGTTCCTTGGTCATGTGGTTTCGGCTGAGGGGATTCGTGTTGATCCTCAGAAGGTTGAGGAAATGGTGAATTGGAAGCCTCATAAGTTCGTTCATGAAGTCCGTAGTTTCCTTAGGTTGGCAAGATATTACCGGAGGTTAGTTGATGGGTTTTCAAAGATTGCTGCCCCTTTGACGAAGTTGTTGCAAAAAGATGTTAAGTATGAGTGGACGGAAGCGAGACAACAAGATTTTAAGAAGCTTAAGGCAGCTTTGACGCAAGCTCCTATCTTGGTTCAACCTGAATCAGGGTAAGAGTTTGTGGTGTATAGTGACGGATCCTACGTTGGTTTGGGGTGTGTGCTAATGCAAAAGGGTAAGGTGGTGGCTTATGGATCGCGACAGTTTAAGGTGCATGAGCGCAATTATCCTACGCATGATATTGAGTTAGCTGCGGTGGTTTTTGCTTTGAAGATCTGGAGACATTACCTTTATGGTGAGAAGTGTACTGTGTACACGGATCACAAGAGTTTGAAGTAATTGATGTCTCAGAAAGAGTTGAATCTTAGGCAACGACATTGGATGGAGTTGCTTAAAGATTACGATTTAACGATCGAGTATCATCCGGGTAAAGCTAATGTTGTGGCGGATGCCTTGAGCAGGAAGGTGGCCGTAGAGTTAAGGGCTATGTTTGCTAGCTTGAGCATTTCGCGAGATGGGGGTCTTGTGGCTGAATTGCAAGTGAAACCATCTCTGGTTCAGTTGATAAAGGATAAGCAGTTGTTGGATGATTCTTTGGTGCCACGTGTTCAGGATATTGCTGAGGATAGACCATCGGATTTTTGTTTTAATGATGATGGAGTTTTATGTTTCGGAAGACGGATAGTGGTGCCGAATGATGTGGAGTTGAGGCATACTATTCTGTCCGAAGCTCATAGTAGTCCTTTTGCTATGCACCCTGGTAGTACAAAGATGTATCGTGATCTGAAGGATGAGTACTATAGGGTGGGTTTGAAGAAAGATGTTGCGGAATATGTGGGTAAGTGCATGGTTTTTCAGCGGGTTAAGGCTGAGCATCAGTTTCCTTCAGGGTTGTTGCAATCGTTGAGGATTCCTGAATGAAAGTGGGAAAGAATCACCATGGACTTTGTGTCTGGTTTACCTTTGTCGCCATCGAAGAAGAATTCAGTGTGGGTGATTGTGGATTGCCTTATGAAGTGTGCACATTTCTTACCTGTGCATACTACGTATACCTTGGATAAACTTGCAGAGTTGTACATTGCTAAGATTGTGCGTCTATATGGTGTACCAAAATCTATAGTGTCGGATAGAGATCTGAGGTTTATATCGCGATTTTGGGAATGTTTGCATCAAGCTTTGGGTACGCGGCTTAATTTCAGTACTTCTTATCATCCACAGTCAGATGGACAGTCTGAGCGTGTTATCCAAGTGCTTGAGGATATGTTGAGGTGCTGCGTGATTGAGTTTCAAGGCCTTTGGGAGAAGCATTTGCCTTTGGTGGAGTTTGCTTATAATAATAGCTATCAGGCAAGTATTCAAATGGCACCTTATGAGGCCTTGTACGGGAGGAAGTGCAAAACTCCGCTATGCTGGGCTGAAACAGGTCAGAAGTTGGTCTCGATGCCGGCTTTGTTGAAAGGAACCACCGAGAAGGTAAGCTCATTTGTGAGCGGTTGAAGACAGCTTCTGATCGGCAGAAGTCTTACGCGGATTTGAAGCGTAAGGAGATTGAGTTTGCGGTGGGTGACCATGTGTTTTTGAAGGTTTCGCTTTCGAAGAAGGTGATGTGATTTGGCCAGAAGGGTAAGTTGAGCCCTAGGTATATTGGGCCATATGAGGTGATAGAACATGTGGGTCCTGTTGCGTATAAGCTGAGGTTACCGCAAGAGTTAGAAAAGATAGATGATGTATTTCATGTCTCTATGCTTCGGAAGTATAGATCGGATCATTCGCATGTTCTGCGTGTGGAGGAAGTTGAGTTGAATCCATATTTGACCTATGATGAGGAACCGATTGAGATTATGGATTCGGACAGTAATGTTCTTCGAGGTAAGACCATTGAGTTGGTTAAGGTGTTGTGGAGGCATCGTGGTGTTGAGGAAGCCACGTGGGAAAGAAAAGATGACATGAAGAAGCAATTTCCTTATGTTTTTCCTCCAGGTAAATTTCGAGGACGAAATTTCTTAAGAGGGGGAGAGTTGTAACACCCCAATTTTGGGCTTAGAAGTTTAGGGTCTGAACCGGACCGATCTGAGAAACGGTTCAAATATAAAAGGGAGTTTTAGGGAACACCTAGTTCGGGATGCTTTAAAAATATAGAAAAATATCTAAAAATCTTTATTTAATATTTATAAGTGAATGGTGAAATCAATTTTACAAAATAAGGATTGGAAATACTACATTTTGATGTTGTGACCAAATCGCAGTTTTTGCAAAGTTTAGTAGTGACTGTTTTGTAAAGAATTGGAACTTTGAATCTTTAAGGAGCTAATTTACCAAAAATGTTTTCATCAGATTTTTCCTTAGTTTGGGTGATTTAATTAAATAAAATAAAGGAGATAAACTACCTTTGACTTTCAGAACCACTTTTCTCTAATTTTTCTCATTTCATTCTCTCAAAATCCTATCAACCAAACACTTTTTCTCCAGCAAAATTCACTTTGATTTCCACTTCATTTGATGAGATTTCCATCACTCATTGATTCCTAATCAATCTTTCATCAAATCTACTTGATTTCTACATTGAATTTTCATGGAAACTTGCCCAAATCAAGGAGAAATCATCTTTTAGAGGTAAGATTGTTCATCTCCTCTAAATACTCAGTTCTTTACTGAAATTCCCAAGTTGTCAATCCTTTACTTAAGGTTTATGAATGGTTTTAATGTTGGAAACAAGATTTTGGCTTAAAACTCAAGATTTAGGAAGAGATCTTGAAGATTTTCGTGGTAATTGATTGGGCTCTGTTTTGAGATGGTTTTCTAATGTATTTTGGATGTTAAATGGTGTTAGAAATGAGGTTTTATCAATCTAATCCCGAGTAGGTTGTTTTTCCTAAGTTTTTGCTTGTGAAAATGGTGGTTTTGGGGTGATTTTGGTGTTATGTTATAGCTGGAGGTATAAGAACGGGTTTAGGGTTGTTTTTTATGTTAATTGATGTTTAGAAATGTTTAGAAGTGATGGATCTTGGCTGGGATAAGTTTTCGAAGAGTTTGGAGGTGATTTCGGTTGTGTTTGGTAGCCGAAATGTTGGGTTTAGGTAGAGAAGCGAGTTTAGGAGTGTTGGCTGAAGATTTCAATGCATGATGATGCATTAATCCTCTGCTTTTATATGTCTAAAACAGGGGAGACATCTTCGGACACTTTTGGAGTTGATCCGGAAGCTTAATTGGCGTTTCGGCAAGCAAGCGAAACGAAATCAGTGAATGCGATTGGTTTAGAAGTCCATGAGGACAAAAAAATACAAGGTTTGGGGATTTAGGAGAGGTTTAAAACACCTTCCTAAATCCGGAAGTAAGAATGGTTTGAATTGCTCTCTAGAATGTGGTGATTGCCCCTAAAATGCTTTTACATGCTCATGATATTAGATTGATAAATTCCTACTGTTTTTATGCATGAAATGTAGCATGAGATGATGCTTGTAATGATTTCATAAAGTAACATGTTGCATAAATGAGATGTTATGGTTTCATAAAGTAACATGAATTGCTCTCTAGTATGGCAAATGTTATGGTTTTGAAAAGAGATGAGAATTGTTGAGTTTAATGCATGAAAAACAGTAGGTGAGATGTTGATTTGACATAATATATTGGCATAGATGTTGAGATACTTACCGGATATAATTGATCGATCAATAGGATGAGAGTGCACTATAAACTAAAAATTTGTATGTGCTCTTTGGTTAATCCAAAGGGATATATTCCGATGATGGGCATTGCATCGGGTAGGACTTGGGAAAATACCCAAGCTTGGTGGCGATGAGAGATTCCGCCATGTGAGTACGGTGATGAGTGATTCCACCGGAAGCTATGTTGCTAGACGAGTGAGTACGGTGATGAGAGATGCCACCGGAAGTGTCTAGTGAGATGTCTGTATAACCGAGTAATAACTAGATGTGAAATGCCAATATAATATATGTTATGGTTTTTGATTCACATGTACCAATGATGCAATGATTTATGCTATGAGAAATGCATATGTGGTTTGTTTATGAAATGCTTTAGAGTGCAAGCATGAGTTTGGCTTTGCCATGAGTTTTGCATTGGATTAGATGCATGAGATAGCATGATGGTACATGTGGTTTCAACGAGAAATTGCTTTGAAAGGTTTCCAAGCATGAGTTAGAAATGAGCATGTGGTTTAAAAGCTTTTGATGAAAGCGTTTTCAAAATGTGCATTAATGTGTTGGTTTTCCTTAGAGCATGCCTCACTAAGCATTTGTGCTTACGCTCTCTCTCTTTTACCAATAATGCAGATAATTGAGGTGTTTCGGGCATCAAGGAAGCTATGTTCGTCCAAAGAAGTCCAAGCTCACGTATGGTGAAGTTTTCATACACTTTAGTTTTGATAGATTGGCAATGGGAAACCAAGTTTTGTATTTGGGAGATGTATTAAACTCCCTAAGGTTGTGGCATGTATGCTTTGGCTGGTTTGAATTGTAAATGGCCTTGATTGCTTATTTTGAGGTTGTATTGCTTATTTGTGTTTTGATATTAGGAAGCATGCCTCTAGACTAATGAGATTTCATTTTTGATGCTATGATTGTGTTTGAGTGTTCCAAATATGTACCTTATATGTATGTTGACTTGTTGGTATGATTAGAGAGTCCTTGGGATGTGTTAGATTAGGTTTTTGAGTGAAAAACCAGTTTTTGCTGCATTTTCTGGGCAAACCGTATCGAAACACCCTCTAGTGTTTCGAAACGGGGGCCTGTAATGCCCTTCGTGTTTCGAAACGATGGAGGTTGTTTCGAATCGATTTGGCTACTGGAATGCCATGTTTCAGAACTGGTCTCGGAACACACTTGCGTACCGAAACGGCCAACGCCGTTTCGATCCAGCGTTTTGATACGGTAGGTGGGTGTTTCGAAATGGATGATTGTTGGACACAGATTTGAATTGTTTTGATGTTTGCATGCTTTACATATTAGTCCTAAATGTTGAGATTGTAATTGCTTGAGCTTGAGATGTCCAATTAAGATGAAATTTGGCAGAGAAGCATGTAACATGACTAATTTCATATTGGTAACCTTAAAATCAATGAAGACCTTCTATTTTACAGAAATTACATTTTGGTCCGTTAACCTGTGTAAAGTGCAATTGAGTCCCTATATGTTATCCGATCCCTGTGCCTTTCTCAATCGTATTTTGTGAGTACTCACTTAGGGTTAACATGTATCTAGACAAGACTAAAAAGGGAAAAAAGGTTGTGAATCAAGGTTGACTTTCGGGTTGACTTTGGTTTTCCCCATTTAATCTTCATAGTTCGGGTCAATCGTCTAGGCCGGGCTAAGGGGGTTACAGGAATGATCACTTAAGAATTGCTCTGCCGAACTTTGAGTATCTGCTAGACTTTACGCCAAGACTTATTTCCATTCCACATGCTGAGACAGTGAAAGTTGCAGGGGTAGGGACCCGTTGCGGCCGCATGACAGGGTCGTAGCTGTCGTCCGCCATTACCCGCCGAGGCAGTATATCGTGGCAGCACAAAACAACTTAGTCTTTACAACGCAATTTCACACTAAGTGGTAGCATAACCATGCCCGCTTTATCAACATGAATAACCTCTTTTATCATTTGTGTTTTATTTTATTTTTCTCTTCATCTCAACAATTGACTTAGTTGTGTTTTTACTTTACCTTGTGTAGGAACTGCAAATCGAACCAAGCTGACCAATCCTTGTGGGATTCAACATCTTTTATACTATAACTTGGCAGGAGTGTCCACGGGTTCTATATTTTGTACGCATTCATGCCCTTATTATTGCTATTCTTAAGCTCATTTAGGTGCATTGCATGCATAATAACAATATTTTCTCTTTTACCATGCTTTTATTGAATATTTTATGTTTGATTAAGAAAAGATAATTTTTTAGTTTAGTTTTTATTTGCAGGCGTTGTAGCTGTGTAGAGGAGGAGAGGAAAGAAGAGGATAGGAAAGATGGGAACTAAAGGAGCTGTACTGAAGTTGTTCCAGATGCCGCCAAGGACGCCGCCATTGCAGCATTGTCACCAAGTGTCGCCCAAGCAGGAGTTACACCGACTTAATAAATATGGGTCGCGGTTGAAAGAGGGCAATTTCCTGAGCCTAATGAGCCCAGTCTTGCAATTTTCTGAAGCATGTAACGGCCTATAGAGCTGATCCAAGATTGATAAGTAAGAGTACTTATCCTTACTTGCGGGAGAAGGCAACGCCCAAAGAGTCCATATTCAAGTAAAAAAGGAGTCAACATTTAGTGTAAAGCTACTTTAAGGACTTCTACTTCAAGGAGGACTCAAACTTAGGCCATGAGCCCTATATATACCCAATGTATGTAAGGGTATAGGGGCATGCGGATGCATAGGCGTATGCTTATGCTTAGACACAGAGATAGATAGATGTATAGCGGAGAGGTAGCTAGATAGATGGGAGGTGTTGGAGGTCGCGACCCAACTCTCCTAGGGTTTAGGTTTTTGTATGTAAAGTAGTTGCGAGAAACGATTGTAATAGTTTAAGTGTATTTTCAATAAAGTATTCTCAAGTTTGCTTAATTCATGTTCTTCACTTCTTCAATTACTTTCAAAAGTCCAGTTGAGGAAATCCATTTGTCGGGCACGAAAGTGTAAGACTCACGAAAGGATTAAGCACGGTCTCATCATGTCGAGGTGTTGACTAATTCGATTTAAACATAAGTTAGGATTTCAACGGCTAAAACGAGAAACCAAATGTCGAACAATCCGTAACCTGGCTCTGATACCATATGATACAGGGGTGTTGTTGAAGAAAACAACATTCCTCGTTCATTCGCGGATCTAGGATAATAGCAAGTATTTCTCTGCAATAGAAACAATCATGATTTTGAAGTTAGATATTTTAAATAGTAAAAAAAATGAAAGAAAAAAAATTCAGAAATTGGGAAAGAAGAAAGTTGCAGAAATTTTAGGATAATTTGAACGACGAAGATGAAATTCTTCAAGCATTCAACAACGGTAGCAACGTTCTTGGAAATTGACACGATGAACTCGAAAGAACCTGCATAATCTGTTATGCAAACCCGAATCGAATCTGTTCTTCGTAGTCGGAAAAGAAGAACAAACTCCAAGGAAGAACTCGAACAATCTGTTGAACGAACCCGAATCTTATCTTGAATTTGCTCGAATACGGACTTGGACCCTTCAATTATCGAACAATTGAGAACCCGAAGTATCAAAAAGATAGTTCTAAAAAGAACCGAACAAGAGAAACTCTCTCAAAAATTTTATTTCCAAAATATCTTCCCTGTTACAAATGAAGTTCGGCCTATATATAATACAAAGGTGGTTAGCCGGTTGTACAATTTGTGGCTGTTAAATGAAGCCATTTGAAATTACAAATTAAAAATAAATAAACTACCTATAGGTGGCGAAACATTCCTGGCCGTGCAATTCAAATTGAAGTGTGCCCAATTAATTAGCACATGGTAAATGTGCATGGGAATTTGAAATTAAAATTCCATTAAGGTTTCTGGCCATGTGTTTGATTTTGTGCGCCAAGAATTCTTCAGCCGGCTGCTTCATTGTGCGCCTATTTGTTTTGAGGCACATGTAAAATGTGCAACCATTTTGAAATTCAAAATGGAAACGGTATACTCTTATCCAATGTTGCCCGCACCTTGTGAGTAGAATGAAAACAAAATTTGCTCAGCTGTTGTGTTTTGAATAATAAAGCAAATTGCCGCACATGGTAAAATATATAGAGAAAATTGTTGTCTGCTGTGCTTCCACGTGTTATGCATGGTGCTTAATAAAAAGGGGAAAACTCCACGTGCTGCCTTATTTCTTGAAAATAAAAACAAAGGCTGGATGTTCTCTAATTGATCTTTGCACCATGTCGTGTTGCATGGAACATGCAAACGATTTACGCACGGTACACGTTCACACGACACATGGCACTGTTAATTCGTCTCACACCTGTTGTACTGGCTGCCACACACTTGCAGGACACTTGAGCTAGTGTCCTCCTACGTACCTACGTCAAAAGGAAACAAACTTCCATCAAAGTATTGTAAATTTAATGGAAACAATAATACATGTCGTAAACACTTGCAACTTTATTTATTAACTCACAAACAAATATAGACACGTCATAAGTTATATCAAACTAAGTTAAAACACACCAAACATACTATATGTATAGTAAACACACTAATATAAATATTATAGCATAAAAAAATGTTACACATCAGTATGTAACAAGTGAAAAAGCAAACGTCCCTGAAATTTTGAAGTTGCATCATTGGGTGGCATAATCGTGCTCACATCATCCCCCCCTTCTTTAATGCGATTTTTCCCCAAATCGACCCTCATTACAAAAGGGAACAATTTCGACTTTCGCTTGGCAGAGAACTTCTTCAGTCGTCTTGCTCGACACATATGCCATCGTCTCGAACCAAGTTCTTTTACAAAGAACACAAATGGAAATGCCTTCTTTCTTGTACCTCTCCGAATAATGCACAACATAAAGTCAGACAATGCTCGTCGTGCATCCTTAAACCTGAAAAAATGACATACAAAGGCAACTCCAAAGAACAACAAGAATCTCGATGATCATCCAGAATCACAACACAAGGTTGCTCGCAATCCAATGTACAACCAAAGACATCAACATATAAAAATGAAAAATCAATAGTACAATGGAAAGGAATGCCAAACCGTGGTAAAGAAGGTTGCTGAATTTCTGAAAAGGACATAAATGCACTAGAAATACCAACAGTAGCAACCTTGGGAACTTCACATGGCAACACATTATTAACCTGCAAGTTAGGAGAAGAAATAGAAGAAAATGTCGAATCAGATAATACCTGTGAATTTGCTTCCTTCTTTTCGCATTCATTCTTCTCTTTGTTGGTCTTCCAAGCTGCAGTACTCGCTTTCAAACGAACTTCGTCTTCATATACTTCACTTGGAATCATAGGAGCCAAAGTTATCTCTTTGCCCTCATGAGTAAAAGAGTATCGATTGGTGTAACAATTGTGCAAAACTCTCTTATCATACTGCCACGGTCTTCCTAACAACAAATGACAAGTATTTATAGAACAAACATCACAAGTTACCTCATCCTTGTATTTACCAATGAAAAATGGTATAACAACTTGTTTGGTAACTTTGATTTCAACACCATCATTCAACCATTGTAACTTGTACGGATTGGGATGCGTGGTCGTCTTCAGTCCTAACTTGTCAACCATGAGAGTACTAGCAACGTTAGCACAACTACCACTATCAATAATCACAATACATACCTTGCCGTTCACGTTGCATCTCGTATGGAAGAGGTTGTTTCGTTGTGGTTCATCTTGTAATGGTTGATCATTCAGACTTCTCTTGTCAACAAGTGCTTCATCGGTAGCCAATGTCTGCGTATTGTCATCATTTATCTCTTCATGGACAGAATGGGAACCACCCCCATCAAGTCTATCCATTCGAGAATGTATAGGCTTTAATGCATTAGCAATCACTCGTTGCATCATGTGCTCTAAGGCTTGCATCTGGAGATTCAGTGGTTGTTGTGCACCCGAATTATCATCAGAACCTACCATGTTGAAAAACCAAAACAACAAACAAAAACACACAATGTATATATATGTTAGTGAAATAAAAAAAATGGACCTCACTGCACACTCAACAAAAATCTCACAGATCGCTCCAAGGAAAGATCACTCAACAATTGCACTCAAACGCTTGTGTTTCACTCGGGAGAATACTTGAATGGCTCTTTTTGTCTCCCCTTCTGTTCTCACACGCTCAATTGCCTTTTTCCACTCGATCTCTCGCAATCAGTTCTTTAAGGAACTAACTCGATCTTTCGGACTTGTTAACTGTGTCAAACTTACAAGATAATATAATAGGTAAACAAACAAATGGTTAAAGGACAAATAGGGACTGTTAGGTGAAATAAAAATAAAAAAGGCTAAAAAAATAATAAGAAGAAGGCTTGAAATTGGTGATGAAACAAAAGAAATAAAGGCTGATAAAAAAAATGAAGGACAACAGTTAAGGAAACAAAGAAAAAAAAGGTGGCACAAAAAGAAAGGAAATAAGACTAAAAATTAAAGAAAATATGAAAAAGATAATGTCACGGAAAAAAAAGGAACCAAAAGATGAAAAATGAAGAGTTTAGAGAACCTTACTGCGAAGACGTGCTTACAACCTTCCTATTACCGAACAAACAAGCATAGTCACTTCGGTTGATTTACGAGCACATATAAGTTACATAACAAACTCGTACAAATTCTGTTTTTTTATATTCGAATGCTGACTTTTTTTGTTTAATTCGAATGCATTTTTTTCTTTTTTTTTGACTCGAATTTGCAGAAACTTACAACGAATCCGACAACCTAGGCTCTGATACCACATAATAAGGGGCAGTCTGCCGAAACGGACTATCCTCGTTTGTTACGGATCTAGGAGTGTTGTAGGCACGTTCCTGCAATAAAAACAACAAGGAAAGAACAATAATTATACAACATATTTATGTTGAAATAGTGACTTAAAGATGAACAAAATAAAAATAATAATAATATAGAGTAATATGATAATTTTTGGTGTTTTGGAAAGAACTTCAACGATGGTGAAGAAGGCTTAAAAAACGACCGATGTTGGAAACGCTAAACTCGAAAGAACTCGAACAATCTGCTGAACGAACCCGAATCGAATCTGTCTAACGTCAAGGACGAAAAGCTCGAAAGAACCTGCACAATCTACTGAGCAAACCCGAATCGAATATGCTTCACGTCGGAGGACTTGGACCCACTAGATAGCGATCTAGGAACCCAAAGTATCAAGTAAAATTTGACACAACAAAACTCAGTTTGAAATGTCAAAAGATAGTTCTAAAAAGAACCGAACAAGAGAAACTCTCTCAAAAATTTTATTTCCAAAATATCTTCCCTGTTACAAATGAAGTTCGGCCTATATATAATAAAAAGGTGGTTAGCCGGTTGTACAATTTGTGGCTGTTAAATGAAGCCATTTGAAATTACAAATTAAAAATAAATAAACTACCTATAGGCGGTGAAACATTCCTGGCCGTGCAATTCAAATTGAAGTGTGCCCAATTAATTAGCACATGGTAAATGTGCATGGGAATTTGAAATTAAAATTCCATTAAGGTTTCTGGCCATGTGTTTGATTTTGTGCGCCAAGAATTCTTCAGTCGGCTGCTTCATTGTGCGCCTATTTGTTTTGAGGCACATGTAAAATGTGCAACCATTTTGAAATTCAAAATGGAAACGGTATACTCTTATCCAATGCTGCCCGCACCTTGTGAGTAGAATGAAAACAAAATTTGCTCAGCTGTTGTGTTTTGAATAATAAAGCAAATTGCCGCACATGGTAAAATATATAGAGAAAATTGATGTCTGCTGTGCTTCCACGTGTTATGCATGGTGCTTAATAAAAAGGGGCAAACTCCACGTGCTGCCTTATTTCTTGAAAATAAAAAAAAGGCTGATGTTCTCTAATTGATCTTTGCACCATGTCGTGTTGCATGGAACATGCAAACGATTTACGCACGGTACACGTTCACACGACACATGGCACTGTTAATTCGACTCACACATGTTGTACTAGCTGCCACACACTTGCAGGACACTTGAGCTAGTGTCCTCCTACGTACCTACGTCAAAAGGAAACAAACTTCCATCAAAGTATTGTAAATTTAATGGAAACAATAATACATGTCGTAAACACTTGCAACTTTATTTATTAACTCACAAACAAATATAGACACGTCATAAGTTATATCAAACTAAGTTAAAACACACCAAACATACTATATGTATAGTAAACACACTAATATAAATATTATAGCATAAAAAAATGTTACACATTAGTATGTAACAAGTGAAAAAGCAAACGTCCCTGAAATTTTGAAGTTGCATCATTGGGTGGCATAATCGTGCTCACATCAACGTGGTGACAGAATCCTTGCTTAGACATAGGAAGGATCACTTAAGAATTGCTCTGCCGAACTTGGAGTATCTGACAGACTTGCCGCCATGACTTATTTCCATTCCACTTGCCGAGACAACGAGAGTTGCAGGGGCAGATACCCGCTGCGGCCGCGTGACAGGGTCGCAGCTGACGTCTGCCATTAACTTACCCAATCTATCGACCTCATCTCTCTCTATCGTCCCTATCACCACTATCTTTATCTCATTTGTGTTTTTTATCTTTCCACATTCAGAAATTTAATTGTGCATTTATTAAATCCTTGTGCAGGAAACCACTCATAGTAGTTGCTCCAATCCATGTGGGAGACGTTATCTTTTATACTATAACTTAACAAGAGTGTGCACTTGCGCTCATAAATAGAGAACACTCAAACGCTCTACAAGTTTTTGGCGTCGTTGCCGGGGATTGGCAACAGCAACTGCGTTTGAATTTATGCACATCTACTTTAGTTTTTGCACATTAATTTTCTACTTATTTTATTTGAAAAAAATGCCTCTTTGTTTTCTTTGGTGTATTCAACATCCACATGAGGAGGGGAAGGACATGCCCGGACGAAAAGCTAAAAGCTGAGCCCTCGGGAAGTGGTTATGATTGGGAAAAGCGCAACCCAACATAACCTGATTTTTATTTTTTATTTTTATTTTTATGCATTAAGATTAGATTCAATTTTCAGTTATTTTTATTTAATTTTTACATTTATTTTATTTTAGGATAGGAATGAAGGCAAGAACAGGAAGGATGAAAGAATAAAGGAGAGGCCCAACCCAGCAACCTAGGACAGATAAGCATAATGGCTAGCGGCTTCATAACGGCTAGCCTCAACGTCTACATTTGCAACAGCTGTCGGAATGGATATATGCGTAACGGCTAGAATCACAAAAATTGTGCCGCAATAATTGCCGCCCGTTGGCAGCGTTCCCACCAAGGCAGCGGAGAGAAGCGATTATATAAGGCCAACTATTCTCTCCCCCGTTCTTCACTTTGCTCTCTCCTTTACTCTTAATTCTTCTTTTCAATATTTGCTTTCAAGATTTCACTTGCTTTACTTTCTTGCAATTTCTTCTTCTTTCTTTAGGAAAACACAATCGTTCTCTCAGCTATGGCCACATCAAAACAACCCGCCTCCACCTCCAAGCCTACATTCCAAAGGTTTTTAAACACTGCTGTCGCGACAACAAGCAAGTAGCACTTCACCGAGCGGCAACTCTGGGAGGAAATAGGGTTCCAATACACCAAGCCAGGATGGAATTTTGGCCTCAAACCCACCATATTCGAAAAGGTTCACAACTTGGGCTGGGACATTTTTGAACGGCAGCCATAAGGGATAAATAGCAATCAGGTGCGAGAGTTCTATGCCCACAAACCTACGTCGGGAAACCCTTTCGTCTATTTTCACGGCGAATGAGTCAAGTTCACGGCGGATACCATCAACAGATTCTACAACATAGACATCAGCGTGAATTCACATGAAGAATGGAAGTCCTACCTAACGACGGCTGACTATGAAAATATCAAGAAAGAAATCTGCCGGCCCAACACTGAGTGGCTAACCAACAAGAATAATGGTTCAGTCAACCGCTGCGATCTGCTGCCGGAGGCCGTTCTTTGGAGCAACTTTGTCCAATGCCACCTGATGCCCACCTCGCACGGATCAACAATCAACAGGCCGCGACTAGCCTTTATCCACAACATTATGAAGGGGCAGCCTATCAATGTTGGCGAAGTAATTCTAGAGGAGATCTATGCCCACGCAGACAAGCCCAATGCCAAGGGACCTCTCGTCTTCCCTGCTCTCATCACAGGCCTATGCGCTAACTTCTGAGTGCCACCGCATCCCAAGGATACAATCATTCGTGCCAAGGAAGGGTGGACAAGAAAGGCGCGCCTCCAGATGATGCAAGAGTCGGAGCCAGAAACACCGTAAATCGCCCAACTGTCGTCCCAATCTGCCACCACCCCAGCTGCAGCGGGCAGTACTGATGCTGCCCTCCCCTCTACCGTAGTCCCACTGCTACACAACCTCGTCGAAAGCTGCCAAATGATCGAGCACAAACAGGTGATCTTCACCAAATATATTGCGGAGGTGCAAGAGGCTTTTGTGGCTTACTTGCTCGACAAGTACAATGACGGTAGCCCACAGTTTCCCGCCTTTCCATCGGAGTTAGCAGCGTCCAAACCGGTACATATCACACCCAGACCAGCTGCCACTCCAGCCGCCACCGACAGCGAGGGGCCGCACATCCGCCCCAAGAGAAGGACCTCACCTACTTCCATCCAGCCGTACGAACTCACCTCCTCATCCGAGTCAGAGAAAGAGGAGGAGACTACCGCCGCCTCCCCAACAGCAAAGGAGGCTGCTGCCAAAGATGTCGATGAATCAGACATGGAGATTTCTAACTCCTTCGATGATGAACCGGCCGAGGCAGCAAGGAAGAGGAAGCGGCCAGCAACCGAGTCTCAGGGTGGAGGATCGGAACCTATGGGACCATCCAAGAAACCCACCCCCAGCCGCATCCAGCTGTCGCGTGGCACGAAGAAGAGCTCTGTCGCCTAACCTTCTACCACACGCTGCCTAGTCTTACCCACCTCATCAGAATCCTCCTCTGACGCATCAACAACAGAGGGGAAATCCCCTAGTCTACAGCACCTTTTTTCTTTTTCTTTATTTTTTTTATTTTTTTATTTTTTTATTTTTATGTTTTATTTTTTTGTTTTCACTTATATTTTGTAAGGCATTGAGGACAATGCCAACCTTGAGTTTGGAGGGAATAGTCCTCTTTGTTTTAAGTTCATTTTGTAACATATAGAAGCATATGTAAATTCCACCCAAGCACTCAATGAAGTAGAAATTTTTTAGCTTAAAACTTGTGCCTATGATAGTTAGCCAACTACCTAGATTCGCACCATACTTAAAAATTTTGACTTAACAATGGGATGAAGCATGAAAAACACTTTGAAAATTTTTCTTTTTGCCAATTATTCTTACAATACCTGTTAAATGCTGAATTTTTGCTTGATTTCTAAGTTTAACACGGCATGCTTTACTTAATAAGAATTTCCTAATTGAATACAGGTATGCCACTGCGGCAGCACAGGGCACAACACATAAATGATGAAAACCCTAGAGGTGCCCGAAACAGGCTCTAGGCAGGATGTTTAAATACCCTAGAGGTGCCCGAAACAGGCTCTAGGAAGGATCATGAGCAAGGACACTCCGCTTCTATCAAAGTCCAAGTATCTAAACCAAGTGACGGACAAATTAGCAATAGTGAATGAAAGCCTTCACGAGATAACTCTATTCAAAGGGTTCGAAGTTTCGTAGAGTGCACCTATCTTAGCTTCAGACCCAGAGAATAGTTGTGATGAGCTGAAGCCCTTAAAGCCATGATCAGAAAAAGAGAAAAATAAGTGCCTAAATGTGCTGCCAAGGCAACAACTTGTATCCTTTTTAGTAATTTAATTATTTTTAGCATTCTTTGTTAACTTAGTTATCTCAGCATGTCTAGCATGGACACAGACCTGCACACACTGCACTAGCACTAAGAAAATTAAAATTCTAAGTTATTTCATGCCATTCCCTATCACTAATATTAAATAGGTGCCACAGCCTTGAGGCAAGAAATCAAGTTAAAGGCTTGAGGACAAGCAATAGTTCGAGTTTGGGGGTGTGTAGAGTGTCCACGAGTTCTATATATTGTACGCAGTATTTCCTTTACTATTGCTATTCTTAAGCTCATTTAGGCATATTTAGGTGCATTGCATGCATAATAACAATAATTTCTCTTTTACTATGCTTTTATTGAATATTTTCTGTTTGGTTAAGAAAAGATATTATTTTACTTTAGTTTTTATTTGTAGGTGTCGTAGCTGTGTAGAGGAGGAGGGTGTAGGAGAGGATAGGAAAGCTAGGAACCAAAGGAGTTGTACTGAAGCAATTCCAGATGCCGCCAAGGACGCCGCAATAGCAGCATTGCCGCCAAGTGCCTCCCAGGCAGGTGTTACACCGACTTAGTCAATATGGGTCGCGATTGAAATAGGGCAATTCCCTTAGCCCAATGAGCCCAGTCTTGCAATTTTCTGAAGCCTGTAGCGGCTTGTAGAGATGATCCAAAATTGATAAGTAAGAGTGCTTATCCTTACTTGCGGGAGAAGGCAACGTCCAAAGAGTTCACATTCAAGTCAAAAAGGAGTCAACATTTAGTGTAAAGCAACTTTAAAGACTTCTACTTCAAGGAGGACTCAAACTTAGGCCATGAGACCTATATATACCCAATGTCTGTAACGGTATAGGGGCATGCGGATGCATAGGCGTATGCTTATGCTTAGACGCGGTGATAGATAGATGTATAGCAGAGAGGTAGCTAGATAGATTGGAGGTTTTGGAGGTCGCGGCCTAACTCTCATAGGGTTTAGGTTTTTGTATATAAAGTAGTTGTGAGAAACAGTTGTAATAGTTTAAGTGTGTTTTCAATAAAGTATTCTCAAGTTTGCTTAATTCATGTTCTTCACTTCTTCAATTAGTTCCAAATATCTAGTTGAGGAAATCCATTTGTCGGGCACGAAAGTGTAAGACTCACGAAAGGATTAAGCACGGTCTCATCGTGTCGATTTGTTGACTAATTCGACTTAGACATAAGTTAGAATTTCAGTGGCTAAAAGGAGCAACCAAACGTCGATTGTTTGCGTTAGGTTTAAGCTGAGATTGCTAGGTATTGCCTACATCACGTGGTGACAGAATCCTTGCCTAGACATAGGAAGGATCACTTAAGAATTGCTCTGCCGAACTTGGAGTATCTGCTAGACTTGCCGCCAGGACTTATTTCCATTCCACTTGCCGAGACAGCGAAGGTTGCAGGGGCAGAGACTCGCTGTGGCTGCGTGACAGGGTCGCAGCTGCTGTCCGCCATTACCCACTGAGGCAGCAATTCATGGCAGCATAAAACACACTTAGGTTTACAAAGCAGTCTACACGCTACTTAGCTACAATTACCTTACCCAATCTATCGACCTCATCTTTCCCTATCGTCCCTATCACCACCATCTTTATCTAATGTGTGTTTTTTTCTTTCCACATTCAGAAATTTAAATGTGCATTTATTAAATCCTTGTGTAGGAAACTACTCATAGTAGCTGCTCCAATTCCTGTGGGAGACGATATCTTTTATACTATAACTTGACTAGAGTGTGCACGTGCGCTCATAAATAGAGAACACCCAAACGATCTATAGTTCCGTATTTAAAGATTTGTGTCAATTATTTGAAATCAGTTTGGCTTCATTAACTATTGCTTCTACTCCAAAGTGAACATGAAACTTGAGGCTTGACATCCAAGTTGTCATGGAAGAAAATCTCTGGGGAGAGTTAAGTGTTTAACAATCTTGTTTTCCTCAACCAAACATAAGATTGTGTCATCTTGCCCAAGAGAGGCTTCAGATTGCACTCGATAGCATGTAGCTTAGCCGCCTTGCTTATGACAAAAAGAAAGTTTGAATAAGTGAGAGGAAGAGTAGTGTAGATGAAGACTAAACATGTGAAGATATGAAGAAGAAGAACAAGAATGAAAGTAAAATGAAGAATACTTTCAATTCATGTCTCACCTAAGTAAGAATGAATGAAGAATGTTATAATCTGTGAAACAGGTCACTATGCATTTGTAATTCCAGGCCTCTGTTTTTCTTATTCGAGAAAATCTATAAAAAGAAGAAAGAAGAAGGAAGAAGAAAAGTAGGGTGAATAAAGAAGTTTTTTTTTTCAGCAGCAAGAATCAACTCAGGCATCCTATTTCAGCTCACTATGATTGCATTTTTTTTAGAATCAAATTCATGAACATCAAGAAGATTTAGAGTAGGATGAATGTTAAGCATTAGCATGCAATTAATTAGTTTTAGATTAGTTTAGAGTCAGTTAGTTTGTTGGATTGTTGAGTTTAGAACCTCAAGCCTATATAACAAATGTAAATAGGTTTAAGAAAGTACCGATTGTATTTTTCATTCTTTTATTAATGAAAATTCTCCATTCTTCAATATTCTCTCGTGTTCAACTTTAAACCATCTTTCATCTCCCTTACTCACAAACCACCACCGTCAGTCACATCTCCGGCCACCATGCCCCCCTTTTCACAGAGGTTAAATCAGAGGGTTACCACAAAGGGCATTCAACTTTGTCATTTATGATGAATTGGGGAGGTTCGTGTAGATCGTTGACCCACCGTTTGTGTGATCAGTGTGGACAACACCACTCAGGGAGTGCGAAAAGTGGACTAAGACTTATTATGGGTGCCGATCTCTCGATCAATTTGTTAAGGATTGGCACCAGGCTAGCTATGGCACCCCAACCCAGTCTCAAAGGTCCCACCAGTCTGGACAGAGGGGTCGAGGGTTCGACAGAGGAAAATCGGGATCCATGTCAGGATAGAGGAGTAAAGGCACCGAGAGGTCTACTACTAGAGCCCCAATGAGACAGTATAATGTGAAGGCTAAGGATGACTACGAGGCTACATATTTGATTTAAGGTACCTTCACCATATTCTCTTTTCCTATTGTTGCATTAGTGGACTCTGGATCAACCCATTAGTGGACTCTGGATCAACCCATTTAGATGTTGGAGTTCACGTGAATAGTCCTATGGGGTTTGATGTTATGGTAGACAAGGTGTATCGTTGATGTCTAGTTGAGATTCAAGGGCATGTGTTCCAAGAAGATTTGATTGAGTTACCCTTCCAAGAGTTTAATGTAATCTTCGACATGGATTGCTTATTCAAGCTTGATGCCAGCTTGTGGTGCCAGGCAAAGAATTTGACATTTCGTGGATCTGGTAGAGAGATGTTGTTTGTGTAAGTTGAGAGGAATCATTGCCTTTCCAATGTGCCATGATGGCTCGAGATATGATGCTTTAGGTTTGTGAGGCTTTCTTAGCTCACGTGATGGATACGAGGATTCCTTGTGCCACGCTTGAAAGTCTTCAGACTATATGTGAATTCGTTGATGTTTTTCCCAATGAGTTGCCAGGGTTGCCTCCTAACTGAAAGCTAGAGTTCAGGATTGAGTTGCTACCGACCGAACTTAGAGAGTTGAAAAATCAACTTCAGGAGTTGATTGAACGAAGGTTCACTTGACTGAGTATTTCACCTTGGGGTGTTCCTGCCATGTTTGTGAAAAAGAATGATGGATTCATGAGATTGTGTATAGTCTATTGCCAACTTAACAAAGTGACAATAAAGAATCGTTATCCTCTTCCCAAGATCAACAATTTGTTTGACCAATTAAAAGGAGCTCGCGTGTTTTCGAAGATTGAATTAAGGTTGGGGTATTACCAATTGAAGGTTAAGGATGAGTATGTTCATAAAACTACCTTTCAAACTCGTTATAGCCACTACGAGTTTCTGGTTATGTTATTTGGCCTCACAAATGCCCTGACAGTTTTCATGGATTTAATGAACAAGATCTTTCAATACTTTCTAGATCAGTTTGTGGTTGTTTTCATTGAGGACATCTTGGTGTACTCTAGTTTAGAGGAAGAGCATGACTACCACCTTCACATTGTGCTTCAGACTCTATGAGAGAAGACATTGTTTGCTCAGTTCAACAAGTATGAGTTTTGGTTGCCTGAAGTGGGATTTTTGGGCCACATTGTTTAGGTAGAACGAATCTGTGTAGACCCTAAGAAGATTCAGGCCGTGTTTGAGTGGAAACAACCGAGAAATGTGTCAGATGTTCGTAGTTTCCTTGGCTTGGTAGGTTATTACCGATGCTTTGTGAAGGGTTCTTTAACATAACGGCTCTTATGACCAAATTGCTTCAAAAGGGAGTTCTGTTCGAGTGGAAAGAAAAGAGACACCAGAGTTTCAAATAGCTTAAGGCTTATATGACAGAGGCATCAGTCTTGACCCAGCCAGAATTGGGTTATGATTTTTTGGTTTTCAGCAATGCATCCTTAAATGGACTTGGTTGTGTCCTTATTCAAGAAGGAAAAGTTGTGGCTTACGCCTCAAGAAATCTCAAGGTTCATGAGCGTAAAAATCTCACCCATGACTTGGAGTTGGCAACAGTTATTTTCACCTTAAATATTTGGGGGCATTATTTATACGGCGAGAAGTGTTACATCTATACCGACCACAAGAGCTTGAAATATTTGATGACACAAAAGGAGTTGAAATTGAGATAACAACGGTGGATAGAGTTGCTCAACGATTATGAATGCGTGATTGAATATCATAATGAAAAGGCTAACGTAGTCACCGACGCGTTGAGCCGAAAATCTATGTCAGATTTGAGGACCATGTTTGCTCGTTTGAGGATGACTGATGAAGGAGGCTTCCTAGCCGAACTTCGTGTGAAACCAAATTTAGCGCAATAGATTAAGAAAACACTTTCTCTAGACGAAGATCTAGTGGCCAAGATTGAAATGGTGCAACGTGACGAGACGACCGAGTTTGAACTACAAGATAGGATCTCGTATTTCCATGACTGTTTGTGTATACCGGCCATTGACGAGTTGAGGGAAAGGATCCTTAGAGAAGCTAATACTAGACCTTTTTATATGCACCCGGGCAGCAATAAGATGTATCAAGATTTGCGACCGTTCTATTGGTGGCCAAGGATGAAATGGATGTCTTCGAGTTTGTGACTAAATGCTTGGCTTGTCAACAAGTCAGGGATGAACATCAAGTTCTTTCAGGGTTGCTAAAATAGATTCAGATTTCACAATGGAAGTGGGATCGAGTGACGATGGATTTCGTGACCGGTTTACCAATGACAAAAGGAAAACATGATGCAATTTGGGTTATAGTCGATAAATTGACCAAGGTTGCACACTTTTTATCGGTGCGAATGGATTACTCCTTGGAGAGATTGGCCAAGCTGTACATTAAGAATATAGTATGACTTCACAGTGTTCCATTATCGATCAAATTAGATAGATATTCGAGGTTTACTTCCAGGTTTTGGAAGAAGTTTCATGAGGAGTTGGGCACCAAACCGCATTTCAATACGGCTTTCCACCGGTAGACGAACAGTCAATTTGAGAGAGTTATTCAGATTCTTAAGGATATGTTTCGATGTTGTATCATTGATTTTGAGAGAACTTGGGAGGAGCATCTTCCATCGATTTTGCTTACAACAACAACTTTTGAAATGATGTATGGACGTAAATGTAAAACTCCCTTGTGTTGGATTGAGTTGTACGAGAGGTGAATTGTGGGCTCATACCTGATTAGACAAAACCAAGGAAATGGATCAGATAATCAAAGACAGATTGCAAGCGCCGCTCGACTGCCAAAAGGATTATGTGGATTCGCGTCGTAAGAATATTGACTGCGAGGTAGGTGACAAGTTATTTCTTAAAGTGTCACCGTTGAAGTAAGTCATACGCTTTGGGAGAAAATGGGAAGTTGAGCATGAGGTTCATTGGACCTTATGAAATCATTAAAAGGGTAGGGCCAATGGCTTATCATTTGGCTTTACCACCTGAATTGGAGATGATTCATAATGTATTTCTTGTTTTGATGCTTCAATGATATCGCTTCGACCCCTCACATGTTATTCCTCTTGAGGAAATCAAAGTTTTTTGCTGATTTGTCCTACGGTGATGAACCGATTAAGATCATTGACGTGGGAATCAAGGAGTTGCGCAACAAGAGCATATTGTTGGTAAAGATACTGTGGAGGAACCATGGCGTAGAGGAAGCTACTTGAGAAACCAAAGATGACATGGAGTTTCCGTATCCACAACTCTTCAGTTTAGGTAAATTTTAAGGACAAAATTTTCGTTAAGGAGGTGAGAGTTGTAACAACCTGAATTTTTGATTCAACGAGATTAGCGTTGACCCGAGCCTTGGATCTTAGTTCAAGTATATTTCAAATCTTTTGGGCCTTGAGTGTTGGCCTTTGGGCTTAGGTAATAAGCCATATTGTGAAGCTTTGGAAGATGAAGGACTTTAAGTGTGGTTCTCCCATTTTTGGGCTAAACACTTTTAAACTTTGTTCCCTCTCCTTCCAAAAGTTGCTCATAATACATCATCCTCCTTAACGCATCTTCTTCACTGAAAAACTCTCGCTTTCTTACAAGAGCTCTAAAGAAAATTCAAGGTAAAGGTCCAAAGTTTGTATTTCAATCTTGCCATCTAAGATTTGAGTTTTAGATATGTTAACCCTCACCTCACGATCTACATTTCGAGGTAAGTATGGTTAGAAATGGTGGTAAGAGGAGAAAATGAGTTTTAATTTGGGGTTTTGAGTGGTGGGTGTTTTAGGACAAATTTCATGTTGCAAATTCGTTTAAAACATGTTTCTAATCATTTTGAGAGTGTAACAAATCTGTTTTTACACTTTTTGATTAGTTAAAGAAGTTGGAGCGCCATCCAACACCCAAGGCAAAGAGAAGAAGTGAAGAGGAGTTTGTGGGAGAAGGATTTTAGGATTTGAAGCAAGGTTCATACATCGCAAACTCTAATATGCTTCATGCTTTTCATAAATGTGATTGCTTTGTATTGTTTAAGTTTTTAGGTGTTATGGGTGTTTAAACAGGTTGACTTGGATATTCTTGATTTTGGGTGTCTATGACTATTAATATGTTTAAATGGATATAAGTTTCCAATAATATACCTAATAAGTGATAGAAAGCATGAAAACAATTTGGGTGGTTCGATTGGGGAGTTTTTTTTAGAGAAATTTGTGGCCAAACATGGCGTTTCTGGGTTATGATACCATTACATCGGGTGCCCGTACCGGTACTCGAGGGTTTTAAAAAATTCTAGTAACCAGATTTGGGGCAGTATGGGATTCATTATCGATAATCGAGCCCGCGTATCGGTACGGTGGACCTTGTACCAATACGAGCAGTTTTCCTAAAATTTTAGTAGTATGATTTGGTATCGGTATGGAGTTAAGTACCGATACCCATTGTTGAGTACCGATACTCACTAGGTCATACCGGTTCCCCTATAGCCACTGCCCAATTTGATTAATTAATTGTAAATGGTTTAATGAGGTCAGAAAATGACTATATGGGTATGAAATCAAACATGTTAAATTTTAGTTTGAGGCTTTGGTTGAGCTATGACTTTGGATGCCCTTATTATATGGCCTTTCCTTGCATTGTATCGTATATGGGCCTTGTGAGCCTTTGATTGATTTTGTGATGCATTTGTATGGGATCTAAATACCCAAGAGTTGTACTCGATGGCTAGGTGTTTTCGAGTGCGAGATACTCATTATTCGATGGCTACGTGTTTTCGAATACGAGATGCCGCTACTTGATGGCTAAGTGTTTTCATGTATGCAATGACCTTAATTGATGGCTATGTGTTTTCAAGTATGTTTTTCCCTCTACTCGATGGCTAGGTGATTCTGAGTAGATTACCATTGTTATTGCCCTCTACTCATTTCTTAGTGCATGCTTACTTTTATGAACATCATGGATTATTGTACAGTAGACATGTACCATTGAGCTTTGTTAGCTCAGCTTGTGTATGTGTTGTTTTTCCATGCGTAGGCTGGCAGGTCATCTCTTGGAGGGAGCTGTAACCCCCTTAGCCCGGCCTAGACGCTTGACCCGAACTACGAAGATTACACGGGGAAAACCAAAGTCAACCCGAAAGTCAACCTTGATTAACGACTTTTTTTTCCTTTTTATCTTTTCTAGATGCACATTAAGCCTATGTGAACACTCAAGAGTCATATAAAAGAAAGGCACAGCGATCGGAAATCAATTAGGAACTCAATTGCAAGAATTACACTTTAGGGACCAAAATGTAAATTCTGGAAATTATAAGGACTTTGCAGATTTTAAGTTTACCAATGTGTAATTAGTCACTTTACATGCGTCTCTGCCAAAAATCAAATTAAAAGGACATTCCAAGCTCAAGCAATTGCATCTGCAACTTTCAGGACTAAAATGTAAAACATGAGAACTTGAAAACAATTCAAATGCACAGACCAACAGTCAACCGTACCGGAACGCTGACCTTCGTACCGAAACAACCGTATCGAAACGGTGTTGATCGTTTTGGTACTCGGCTGCGTTCCGAGACGAGTATCGGAGCAGGCCTCTCCAATAGCAAAAGTGTTCTGAAACACCTTCACTCGTACTGAAACACTATGGCCATTTCGGGCCCCTGATTCGAAACAGATAAGGGTGTTTCGATACACCCTGCCCTGCAACAGCATTAATTTCTGTTTTTTCACATCTTAACACTATCAAACATGCTCCAAAACATACCATAACATACCAGCAACTTGTTTAGACATTAGAGAATATATTTAAGAAGCTTAAGCTATAGCATGGCATTCAATCTATATGCATGCTTCCTAACCAAAAAACCAAATATAACTCTCAAACCTCGAACCAAATCAAATAAGACCATTTACAACTTCAAAAACCATAACAAACTTGCAGCAAACATAGGGAGTCTGAAATACATCACCCAAATACAACGTTGAAACCTCATTTCTAATTACCAATACTAAAGTGTGTAAAAACATCACCATACATGAGCTTTACACTTCCTTGGATGTTCTTAACCTTCTTGCTGCCCAAAATCACTTCAATTATCTGCATTGTTGGTAAAAGATAACGTAAGCACATTTGCTTAGTGAGGCAAGCTCTAAAGGAAACCAACACAACAATGCATCATTCAAAAACACTTTCTCAAAAGTCATTTTCCACAACATGCTCATTCTATCTCATGCTTGAAAACCATTTCAAAGCAAATCTCCATTTGAAAACACATGTACCTCTATTCTATCCCATGCATTTAATCTAATGCAAATCTCATGCCAAAGCAAAACACATGCTTGTGAAAACTAAATCATTTCATGTACAAATCTCATATGCATTTCTCATAGCATAAATCATCTCAACATTAGGTACATGTGAATCAAATACATTTTCATTTATTATATTTGCATTTCACATTTCACCATTACTCGGATATTCGGATTAGCTTGACTTAAGGTCAAGTCCTACCCCGGTGGAATCTCACATCACCGGACTCTCATGGCGGTATCTCTCATCGCCACAAAGCTTGGGTATTTCACCAAGTCCTACCTCGATGGTATCTCTCATCATCGGATTCTCACTTTGGATTGGGATGGCACTACCCCCATTGCCCAACTCCAAAGAGCACGTACGAATTTTTAGATTATAGTGCACTCTCACCTTATTGATCGATTAATTATATCCGGTAAGTATCTCATCTTCTATACCAATATATTATGTCAAAACATCATCTCACCTACTGTTTTTATGCAATATTTCTCAAGACTTTCTCATCTCATTTCAAAATCATATCTCATGTTTTGCATTAAATCAAGATCTCATAACTCATCAATGCATCATGCTATCTCATGAAATCTTTTCAAAGCATCATCTCATGCTACAATTCATGCATAAAACAGTAGGAGTTTGTATATCTCAAAACAAGAGCATGTAAAAGCATTTGAGGGGCAACAACCACATATTTGAGAGCAACTCTAGCCATACTTACTTCCGAACTTAGGATGGTGCTTCAAACCAATCCTAAATTCCCAAACCTTGTTTCTTTGTCCCTCAAGGACTTCTAAAATCATTCGCACTCACCGATTACGTTTCGTTTGCTCGCTGAAACGCTATCTATGCTCCCGGCACTTCCTGATCAACACCAAAAGCGTCCAAAGATGTCTCCCATGTTCATAACACATAAGAGCATAGGATTAATGCATCATCATGCATTGAAATCATCAGCCACACACCTAAACCCGCTGCTCTACTCAAAAGCCTCATTTCGGCCACCAAAAACACCGAAATCATCCCCAAACTCTTCGAAAACAAAGCCCAGCCAAGATCTATCACTTCTAAACATTTCTAAACATCAATCAACACCAAAAATCACCATTCTAGCATAACACCAAAACCACCTCAAAAACCACCATTCTAGCATGCAAAACTTAGGAATCTAAACCTATTCTGGATTTGTTTGATAAAACCTTATTTATAACATCAATTACCATAAAAAATACATTAGAAATCAACCTCAAAATAGAGCCTAACCAACAATTATGAAAATCATCAAGATCTCTCCAAGAATCTTGAGTTTTAACACAATTTCATGTTTCTAACATTAAAGCAACTCAAAAATCATTAACAAAGGATTGATAACTTGGGAATTTCAGTAAAGAACTGATCATTATAGGAGAAGGACGAAGCTTGCCTCTAATGGCTGATTTCTCCTTAATTTGAGCAAGTTTCCTTGAAAATCCAAAGTGAAAACAAGAGGATTTGATGAGGAAAAGATTATGAATCAAAAGGAGATTGAAATCTCATCAAAAGGAATGAAAATCAAAGGCTAATTGGTGGAGGAAATGTTTTTGGCTGAGTAGAAATTGAGAGAAAATGAAATGAGAGAAAACTAACGTAAGGTAGTTATGAAAAGTCAAAGATAGATTTTCTATTTAATAATCCTTATTTCCCTTAATTAAAACATTAATAAAAACACCCAAAATAAAGAGAAATCTGATTTAAAACATTTTTGTAAAATTAGCTCCTTAAAGATTCAAAGTTTCAATCCTTTACAAAACAATCATTATTTAACTTTAGAAAAAATTGTGATTTGGTCACTACACCGAAATTTAGTATTTCCAAACCTTATTTTGTAAAATTGTTTCCACCACAATCTTTCATAATATAAATGAGGATTTTTAGATATTTTTCCATAATTTTAAAGCATTCTGAACTAGGTGTTCCCTAAATCTCCTTTAAAGATTCGAACCGTTTTCGACTGGTCCGATTCAAACTCTAAAACATCTAGGCCCAAAATCAGGGCGTTACAACTCTCCCCCTCTTAAGAAATTTCGTCCTCGAAATTTACCTGGAGGAAAAAGGTAAGGAAATTGCTTCTTCATGTCTTCCTTCCTTTCCCACGTGGCTTCCTCAACACCACGATGTCTCCACAAGACTTTAACAAGCTCGATGGTCTTACCTCGGAGAACCTTACTATACGAATCAAGAACTTCAACTGGTTCCTCATCATACGTTAAGTCCGGATTCAACTCATCCTCTTCCACATGCATTACATGCGACGGATCCGATCTATACCTCCGAAGCATGGATACATGGAACACATTATGTATCTGTGAAACCAAAATTGATTTTGATAAAACATCTAAACCTATGGACCAATTTGCAAAACAATAAATTTTTAATTTCTCCTTCAAGTCTCACTATTTACAAGTATTTTAAACAAAATAATATCTCAAGACAAGTTCTTAAAATGATATATTTTTCTAAGTCTTTTCCTATGAGTTTTCAAGCCAAACTATACAAAAACGCCCAGGCGTATCGATACGGCTTTTAGCCATTGGAATTTTATTGAACATAGCGTACATATACGGTATTACCACGTATCGATACGATATTCATCTGGGCAATAATTTCAATGATACCGTACTGATACGCTTTGCAATCGTATCAATACGATAAGCTTATCTTTGCAAAATATTTGCATTTAATTTTTCGACCGTTGACTTGTCAGTTGGTTGGTATCCCAATTTTAAATGACCGTTATACAGTACCGATACGCTAGGTATACGTATCGATACGATTTTTATGAAAACCAAACTTGGGATTCCAGTGAGCAAATCCCGTATCGATACGCCCTTCTGTATCGATACGCCCCTTAAAACCGTACAGGTACACCTTCTATGCATATCGATACGCGATGTTTTCAGTCACAACGGCTCTTTCCTCTTTGATGCAGGTATTGATACGCCCCCTACTCGTACCGATACGGTAGGCTGCAGAGCTGCATTTATTGTGGGAAAATTGCTCTCAACGGCTCTATTGATGATCCCAACTACCCAAACGGCTAGAATTCAATACAAGGGTATAAAAACAAGTCTCAATTGAACAAGAAACAACTATTCAACCTACAAGCATCATCAAAGCACACAAATCAAAACTTTGCACCCTTAGAGTCAAATTCTTGTACCAAACTCTTGTGTACTCAAATTGTTATCTTTTATTGTGAGTTTGGGGAGTGTAAGATTGTAAATGGGTAAACAATTGTCCTTTGAGAGGAATTTGTAGATTTTACCAAAAACTTCTCTTTGTAAAAGTGATTGGATTAAGCTTTGGGTAGAAAGCTTAATCAATTTGTAAGGTTACCTCCTCATCCAAGAAAAGGGGAAAAATTCAAGAAGTGAAATGGTTGAAAATCCATAGTGGGAACTAAGGTAGTCGATGTAGAGTTCATTTGGAGAACATGAACCACTCTAACTTCTTGTGTCACATTTTATTTTTCCCTTTTTATCACCTACCAAAATTTTAATTGCCAATTCACCTCCTCTTGGCCATTTGCAATTGTGTGATCTACTCAACAATTGGTATCAGAGCTACACTCATTGGAATGATTACAACCCTCTTGAGTCGATTCTAGGAGAGTTTGGTCAACAACTAGTCAAGCAATGGCATCCACCACCAACTCCAACCTCTATGACTCTCAATCTACTACCAAGCCACCATTCTTCAATGGGGATAACTACCCATATGGGAAGAATAGGATGAGGCTCTTCATCAAGTCTACCGACTATATGGTGTGGGATGTGGTTGAAGAAGGTCCATTCATACCAATGAAGAGAGATGGTGAAGGAAGACTTGTCCCAAAGGTCAAAGCCGAAATGACGGAAGATGATCGAAGAAGGATGCAAGTAAATGATAAAGCTCTTCATGTCATCTTTTGTGCACTTGTTCCGGATATCTACTCCAAGGTGTCTTCGATCGAGAATGCCAAGGAAGTTTGGGACACCCTCGAGACAACATATGAGGGAACTAGCGATGTCAAGGAAACTAAAATCGGGCTTTTCAATCTAAGCAACGAAAATTTCAAAATGGATCCCGATAAGAGTGTTTCCAAGATGTTTGATCGATTCTCGTTCATTGTCAACGGATTGAAGGGTTTCGGTGAGATCATTCCCGAAGACAAGCTAGTAAGGAAATTGTTGTACTCTCTTCCGGAATCATGGGATAGCAAGATAACGGCTATTATTGAAACTCGAGATTTGAAGACTCTCTGTAACCCCCTTAACCCGGCCTAGAAGGTTGACCCGAATTAGGAAGATTACACGGGGAAAACCAAAGTCAACCCGAAAGTCAACCTTGATTAACGACCCTTTTTTTTCTTTTAAAACTTTTCTAGATGCACATTAACCCTAAATATGTTCACAAGATCAGCATACTCAAAGATCATAACAATCAGAGAACATTCAGGGACTTAATTGCATAAATTAAGGAATTAGGGACCAAATTGTAAATTTCTGAAAATTATAAGGACTTAACCCAATTATACGTTACCAATATGAAATTAATCATCTTTCATGCTTCTCTGTCAAATTTTAGCTCAAACGGACATCTCAAACTCATTCAATTGCAATAACAAGGTTCAGGACTAAAACGCAAACATTTCAAAGCATATAACCGCCAATTTCAGTGCCCAACGGTCGGGTGTTCCGAAACAGGGAGAACTTGTTCCGAAACGCGGGACCGTTCCGAAACGTGTACCGAAACGGGGCTTGGCAGTAACATTTCCGTTTCGGAACGGTTCCTCCCGTTTCGAACGCCTGGGCCATTTCAGGCCTCCGTTCCAAAACGGTAGCACCCGTTCCGATACGGCCTGCCCAGATTGCAGAAAAATTACTGGTTAATCACACAATTAACCTATCAAACATGCTCCAAAGGGAACCAAATTATACCAGCAAGTCATTACATGCATAAGGAACATAATTGCATCAACCATACTCAAACATGGCATCAATCAAGCAAATCCCCAATTCTATAGGCATGCCTCCTACTTAGAAAACCATTCAAGCATCAATATACCAAGACCACCTCACAAAGGCCAATTACATGTTCCAACATCATTAACAACATAAAACCAACTTAGGGAGTCCAAAACATCTCCCAAAACAACAACATAGGTCCCCCATTGCCAAATGCCCAAAAGCTAATAGTGTTAGAAAACATTCACCATACATGAGCTTAAAACTTCACTTGGATTCTTGGCTTCCTTGCTGCCCCAAATGCACTTCAATGCTCTGCATTATTGGTTTAAGAAAAGAGAGAGCGTAAGCAAATAGCTTAGTGAGGATTGCTCATTTAAAACAACACAATAATGCATTTATAAAACACCTTTATAAACCTTAGTTCAAATCATCATTTGTACATGCACATAAGCATTTAAAACAAGCATTTCATGCTTCAAGTTTATAACATGTCATATTGGCCACAAGTGATACAATCAACATAAGATCCACACATGGACTTTTAAACACCATTGTGATCTTACAATCCACAAGGACCACACATGGACTTTTAAACACCATTGTGTCCTTAGCACAAGAATCATCCATGGACTTTTAAACACCATGATGTTCTTACAATTCATAAGGACCACACAAGGACTTTTAACCACCTTTGTGCCCTTAACAAGAATCACCCATGGACTTTTAACCACCATGGTGTTCTTAAATACACAAGGCTCACACAAGGACTTTTAACCACCTTTGTGACCTTAACCAAGAACCAACCATGGACTTTTAACCACCATGTTGTTCTTAAAAATACACAAGATTCACAAAAGGACTTTTAACCACCTTTGTGATCTTAACCAAGAACCAACCATGGACTTTTAACCACCATGTTGTTCTTAAAACAAGAACCACCTATGGACTTTTAACCACCATAGTGTTCTTAACCATTCTCAAAACATCACTTGCCAATATACATCATTTAACCACAATATTCCACTGTTTTAAAGCATTTAACAAGCCATAATCATCATGCATCATTAAGCATCAAAACCACATTAAACAATGTTCAAAAACAAGGATCTCTTACCTTGAGCATCCTTCAACACATGGCTTATAAAATCAGCAAATAATCATGCTAAAATATGCTTTCAAAACAGAATTTAAAACATGCTAATCAACTGCATTGCAACAACCATTCCATGGTTCAACATAAGGTGAGTTTTTCCGAAAACTTACTCTTGAGCTTAGCTAAGTTGCTTAGACTTAAACTAAGCTCCCAAACCTTCAAAACATTGGTTTCAAAGCCTTAAACCAAAATCCACTCACCGATTCCGTTTCGCCACTTGCTGAAACACCAATCAAGCTTCCGGATCACCACCATAAGGATCCAAAGATGTCACCCCTGTTTTAAACACATCAAAGTAGAGGATTAATGCATCATCATGCATTAATATCTTCAATGAAAGCACCTAAACTCGCTGCTCTCATCCACACTCCATTTTCGGCTACCAAACACAACCGAAAACACATCCAAACAACTCCACAACACCACCCAGCCAAGATCCATCAATTCTAAACATTCATAAACCTCAAATAACATCCAAAAAGGATCTAACCACGTCCTTATACCTCCAGCTATAACAGATCATCAAGATCACTTCAAAAACAACCAAAAACTCAAGCTAAACTTAGGAAAATCAACCTATCCGGGATTGCATTGATTAAACCTCAATTTCTCATCAATTACACATTCATTTAACATCAAAATGGAAAGATTCAAATTTAGTTGGAGAATGTGCTGGAGAATGTGTTTGGTTTGAGAGAAAAGATGAGAGAAAAGGAAAATGGAAATTTGGAAAAGTTAGTTGGAAAATGCTAAAATATCTTTCCCTCCATTTTACTTTTATTTTAAAACCATTAATTAATCATTTAATATTTAAGAAAAATCTAGAGAAACTCCTTTTGGGTAAATAGCTCCTTAAAGATTCAAAGTTTCAACCCTTTTTAAAACAGTCACACAGTTTTCAAAAATTACATTTTGGTCACTAACCAAAATGTCACACTTCCAAACCTCAATTTGTAAAATTGGTTTCACCATTCTCTTATATATAATAAAAGAGGATTTTAAGACATTTTTCCATATTTTTAATGCAACCCGAACTAGGTTTTCCTAAGTTCACCCTTTTATATTCGAACCGCAATCCGACCGACCCGGTCCGAACCCAAAACTCCTAAGCCCAAAATTGGGGTGTTACAACTCTCCCCCCCTTAAGAAATTTCGTCCTCGAAATTTTCCTGAAGGAAAGAGGTAAGGAAACTGCTTCAACATGTCATCCTTCCGTTCCCACGTGGCTTCTTCAACACCACAATGTTTCCACAACACCTTTACCAACTCAATGGTCTTGCCACGAAGAACCTTAATATCCGAATCCAGAATCTTCACCGGTTCCTCATCATAGGTCAAATCCGGATTCAATTCCACTTCTTCCACAGGCATTACATATGAAGGATCAGATCTATACTTCCGAAGCATAGAAACATGAAACACATCATGAATCTTTTCCAACTCTTGAGGTAACCTCAACTTGTACGCAACAGGACCCACACGCTCAACCACCTCGTATGGTCCAATGTACCTAGGGCTCAACTTACCCTTCTGGCCAAACCTCATCACCTTTTTCCAAGGCGAAACCTTCAAAAACACACGGTCACCCACCGCATACTCAATCTCCTTACGCTTCAAATCCGCGTAAGACTTTTGCCGATCAGAAGCTGCCTTCAAACGCTCACAAATGAGCTTCACCTTCTCGGTGGTTCCTTTCAACAAAGCTGGCATCGAAACCAACTTTTGACCCGTTTCAGCCCAACAAAGAGGAGTCCTACACTTCCTCCCGTACAAAGCTTCATAAGGTGCTATTTGAATACTTGCCTGATAACTATTATTATAGGCAAACTCCACCAAAGGCAAATGTTTCTCCCAAGAGCCCTGAAACTCAATCACGCAGCACCTCAACATATCCTCCAAAACCTGGATAACACGCTCAGACTGTCCATCCGACTGCGGATGATAAGATGTACTGAAATTCAACCGTGTCCCCAAAGCTTGATGCAAACACTGCCAGAAACGCGATGTAAACCTCGGATCCCTATCCGACACAATCGACTTTGGCACACCATGCAGTCGCACAATCTCAGCAATGTACAGCTCCGCAAGCTTATCCAAAGAATACATAGTATGCACAGGCAAGAAATGCGCACACTTCGTCAGGCGATCCACAATCACCCACACCGAATTCTTCTTCGATGGCGACAAAGGCAAACCAGACACAAAGTCCATGGTAATCCTTTCCCACTTCCATTCAGGGATTCTCAACGGTTGCAACAACCCTGAAGGAAACTGATGCTCAGCCTTAACTCGCTGACACACCATACACTTGCTCACAAACTCAGCAACATCCTTCTTTAAACCCACCCAATAGTACTCATCACGAAGATCACAATACATCTTAGTACTACCAGGGTGCATAGCAAAAGGACTACTATGACCTTCAGTCAGAATAGCACGCCTCAACTCAGCATCATTGGGCACTACTATCCGACTCCCAAAACACAACACTCCATCATCATTAAAACAGAAATCCGAAGGCCTACCCTCCGCGATATCCTGAACATGAGGTACCAAGGAATCATCCAACAACTGCTTTTCCTTAATCAACTGAACCAAAGATGGTTTCACTTGCAACTCAGCCACAAGAACACCATCGCGCGAAACACTCAAACTGGCAAACATAGCCCTCAACTCAACAGCTACCTTCCTACTCAAGGCATCCGCTACAACATTAGCTTTTCCAGGGTGATACTCAATCGTCAAATCATAATCTTTGAGCAACTCCACCCAATGTCCCTGCCTAAGATTCAACTCCTTCTGAGACATCAGATACTTCAAACTCTTGTGATCAGTGTACACAGTACACTTCTCACCATACAGATAATGCCTCCAGATCTTCAAAGCAAAAACCACCGCAGCTAACTCAATGTCATGCGTAGGATAATTGCGCTCATGCACCTTCAACTGTCGTGATGCATAAGCCACCACCTTACCCTCTTGCATCAACACACATCCCAAACCAACATAGGACGCATCGCTATACACCACAAACTCTTTCCCTGATTCAGGTTGAACCAAGATAGGAGCTTGCGTCAAAGCTGCCTTAAGCTTCTCAAAAGCCTGCTGTCTCGCTTCCGTCCACTCATACTTAACATCCTTCTGCAACAACTTTGTCAAAGGTGCAGCAATCTTTGAAAATCCATACACAAACCTCCGTTAGTATCCCGCCAAACCAAGGAAACTACGAACCTCATGAACAGACTTAGGAACCTTCCAATTCATCACCGCCTCAATCTTCTGAGGATCAACACGAATCCCCTCAGCAGAAACCACATGACCAAGAAACACCACCTCCCTAAGCCAGAACTCACACTTGCTCAGCTTAGCATAAAGCTGATTCTCCAACAAAGCTTGCAACACAATTCTCAAATGCTCTTCATGCTCCTCCTCAGTACACGAGTACACGAGGATATCATCAATGAACACCACAACAAATTTGTCCAGGTATTCATGAAACACACGATTCATCATGTCCATGAAAGCGGCAGGAGCATTTGTCAAACCAAACGGCATCACAAGGAACTCATAATGCCCATACCTCGTCCTGAAAGCTGTCTTAGGCACATCCACATCCTTCACCTTCAACTGGTAATACCCTGACCTCAAGTCAATCTTAGAGAACACAGCTGCTCCCCGAAATTGATCAAAAAGATCATCAATTCTCGGCAATGGATACCGATTCTTGATAGTCAACTTGTTAAGCTGACGATAATCAATGCACATTCTCATAGTGCCATCCTTCTTCTTCACAAACAAGACCGGTGCACCCCAAGGTGACACACTCGGCCGAATGAACCCACGATCAAGCAACTCTTGCAATTGCGTCTTCAGCTCCTTCAACTCTTTAGGTGCCATTCTATAAGGGGTAATGGACACTGGAGTTGTGTTTTCATACAGCTCAATCCCAAACTCCACCTCACGATTAGGAGGTAACCCAGGCAACTCCTCAGGAAACACACCAGGGAAATCTCGCACAATCCTGATATCTTGCACACGCAACTCCTTAGAGCTAGGATTCATCACAAAAACTAGGTAAGCTTCACAACCTTGCCTCAGCATCCGGATCGCCTCCAATGTAGACACCACATGGGCAAGAAACTTCACATTCTCACCAACCACAACTACCTCATAATCATCCGCAAGCTTCAACGAAACTCGCTTATTCTCACAATCCACTACAGCTCGATGCTCAGCAAGCCAATCCATACCAAGGATTACATCAAAACCATAGAAAGGCAACTCCATAAGATCAACATGAAAAACATGATCTTGCACAACCAAAGGACATCTCCTATAAAGCTTTCGAGTCACAACAGTCTCACCAAAAGAACTAGTGACACGCATACCAACATCCAAAGACTCAACAGGCAAACCAAGCAATTCAGCATGCTCACGCAATATGTATGAGTGTGTAGTGTAACCCCCTTAACCCGGTCTAGACGGTTGACCCGAATTAAGAAAGTCACACGGGGAAAACCAAAGTCAACCCGAAAGTCAACCTTGATTAACGACCCTTTTTTTTTCTTTTTAATCTTATCTAGATGCACATTAACCCTAATTGTGATCACACAAACATCATACTCAAAGATCACAAACATCAGAGATCAAACAGGGACCCAATTGAACAAATTACAACTTTAGGGACCAAATTGTAAATTCTGATAAATATGAGGACTTAGTACAAATTAAAGTTACCATCTTGAAATTAGTCAGGTTCCATGCTTCCCTGTGAAATTTCAGCTCAAAAGGACTTCTCAAACTCATTTAATTGCATAAACAAGATTCAGGACCAAAACGTAAACAAAACAAAACATAAAAGATACTTTTAACCGAATTAACAGACAGGTATCGATACACCTGGTGTCGTATCGATACGCGGGGAAGTCAGTAACCAAACTCTCAACACGGTATCGATACGAGTTTCCCCGTTTCGATACGGCATTCATACGGTATCGATACTAGTTCCCTCGTTTCGATACGGCATTCATACGGCATCGATACCCTATCAATCGTACCGATACGCCTGGGCAGAAATGTGCATATTTGGCTCAGACGTATCGATACGCAAGCCCGAGTACCGATACTCCTGCCTGGAATTGATTCGAAAACAGCATCAAACATGCTTCAAACTTCAAATTAACAACACCAAACCATTTCACATAATCAACCAACATGCAAGGACCTCAATTGCATCACCAATTCAACATAAAACCATCACATAAGAAAAACCCCAATTTAAGTGGCATGCTTCCTATTTAAGCTATCCATTCAAACTCCAAACTTGCAAAACAAGCATATAAGGTTCCAAACCAAAAACCAACGATCTCAACAACATTCAACACACTTAGGGAGTCTCAGACACCTCCCAAAACATACACATAGGTCCCCCATTGCCAAATCATACAAAAGCTAAATGTTTAACAAAACCTTTCATACTTTGAGCTTCTCTTGTACTTGAATGCTTGACCTTTCTTGCTGCCCCTCAAAGACTTTAATGCTCTGCATTATTGAATTAAGAAAACGTAGAGAGCGTAAGCAAAAGCTTAGTGAGGCATGCTCATTAAAAACAATTCAATAATGCAATTTAAACCATTTATAAACCATGCTTAAATCAACCTTTGCACATGCTCAATAGTATACTTAAAACAAGCAATATCATGCTTCAATATAAACCTTAAAACAAGCATCTCATGCTTCTCAAAATACTCAACATGTCATATTGGCACAAGTGATACATTTCATTTCATAAAACAAGCTCAACAACTTTCCCAAGGACTTTTAAACACCTTGGCCCCAAGGACTTTTAAACACCTTGGCCATGGACTTTTAAACACCATGAATAAGGACCACACAAGGACTTTTAACCACCTTTGTGTCCAATGCTTGAATCACCCCAAGGACTTTTAAACACCTTGGCCCCAAGGACTTTTAAACACCTTGGCCCCATGGACTTTTAACCACCATGGAAAGGAGCACCTAAGGACTTTTAACCACCTTAGTGTCCGCAACAAGAAACATCCAAGGACTTTTAACCACCTTGATGTTCTTAAATAACAAGGCTCACTCAAGGACTTTTAACCACCTTAGTGACCTTCACTTTTACAAAACATCACTTGCCAATATACATATTTCACATCACATAATCCACTGTTTTAAAGCATTGAACCAAGCCATTTCACCATGCATTTCAAAGCATCAAATCCACATTTAAACAATGTATAAAATCAAGGAACTCCTACCTAGAGTTACCTTCACCACATGGCTTAAAACATCAGCAAATATCATGCTAAATCATGCTTACAAAACAGTAATTAAAACATGCAAATCATCATTTTGCAACACACCAAAACATGGCCACCACTTAGAGAAAAATCCGAAAACTTACACTTGAGCTTAGCAAAGTTGTTTAGACTTAAACTAAGCTCCCAAAACCTTCAAACCTTGGTTTTAAAGCTGAAAATCCATTTTCACAAATCCACTCACCAAATTCCACTTTGCTTCAAACCAAAGCACCAAATCAAGCCTCCGGATCAACAACTCTCGGATCCAAGGATGCCTCCCCTGTTTCAACACATTAAAGTAGAGGATTAATGCATCATCATGCATTAATTGCTTCATTGAAAGCATCTAACTCGCTGCTCTCACATAACCTCCACTTTCGGCCACCAAACACAACCGAAAATGCATCCAAAACACTTCCAAACAAAGCCCAGCCATAAACCAGCAAAACCTCACTCCCATTAACATCATATAACATCTAAAAACAACCTAACAACATCCTTATACCTCCAGCAACACCAGATCCACAAGATCACCACAAAAGCTACCTTAAAACACAAGCTAAACTTAGGAAACTCAACCTATCCGGGATTGCATCAATCAAAACTCATTTCCTTATCACTTTAGAGATTATTTAACATCAAAAACATCTCTCAAATCACAGATTTAACAGATCAAACGAAAATCATGTGAAATCATCAAAATCTTGCATAATTAGCCAAGATCTATAAATCAACTTAAAAGCCTTTAATTAAACATCAATTTAGGATTGGAAACTTAGGAATTTCAGTAAAGAACTTGAAGTTCAGAGGAGAAGGACGTTCTTACCTCCAAACTTGAGTTTCTCCTCTTTTTTGAATGAAAATCCTTGATGAAACTTGTAGAAATTGAAGAGGTTTTGAAGATACAATGATTAGGGATTGAATGAGAGTTGAAAGGAGGAATTTAGGTGATAAAATCAGAAACAAAACTCTGGAAATGGAGTGTTTGGGTTGAGAGAAAAGAGAGAAAGAAAATGAGAAGTTAGTTGAGAAAATAGCAAAATGAGATTTCCCTCCTTTTATGAAATCTTTAAAATCAGAATTATAACTCAAAATATCTTAGAAAAATCTGGAGAAACTCCCTTTGGGTAAATAGCTCCTTAAAGATTCAAAGTTTCAACCCTTTATAAAACAGACACCAAACTTTCAAAAATTACATTTTGGTCACTAGCCAAAATGTCACCCTTCCAAAACTCATTTTCCAAAATTGATTTCACAGTTCACTTAATTATATTAAAAGATGATTTTAGAACATTTTTCCATATTTTTAATGCAACCCGAACTAGGCTTTCCTAATTTAACCTCTTACGATTCGAACAGCACTTTGACCAACCGGTCAACGCCCAAGACTTCTAAGCCCAAAACCGGGGCGTTACATGTAGATCCAGAGTCAATCAAGGAAAGTAATGACAAGGATTGCAAAGTAAAAGTACCTGCGATCACATCCGTGTCATTCCTCCCCTCCCTCTGAGCATACACTCTCGCCTGGCCGCCACCCTCAGGCTGAACAGCTACAACATGGGCCACATTCCGAACACCTTCCTCTCTACGCTGGAAGTTACCACGGCCGCACCCACGACCTCTCTGTGGTGCAGCAACAACAGGAGCACGCACTTGGCCACCAGCCAACACAGGACACTCTCTCCTCATGTGATCCGTAGATCCACAGTTCCAGCATGAATTACCAGCCGCCACAACAGGAGCTTGCACCTCCCTCACAGCTCGAGGACAATCACGTTTCATATGGCCACGCGAACCACATGTCCAACATGCGCTCGGATCAACTCTAGCCTTGCCTCCCTGAGCAGGCACACCACCACCTCGCTTAGCTGAAGACTGATACTTCTGATGACGTCCCCTCTTGTTCCGTCCACCACCGGAACTATACTCAGCAGCTCGCTTACCAACACCAGAAACAGCACTTCTAGAAGATAAACCCAAGTTCATCTCGATGTCCTTTGCTCGGCCAACTAGCACATCAAAATCATTATACTCAGCAGCTAGCACATACATCTTTACTTCCGTCACCAAACCATAACGGAACCTTTCACACCTCTCCCGCTCGTCCGGAACAAGCTCAGGTGCGTACTGACTGAGTCGGACAAACTGAACCTCGTACTCAGCTACCGACATGCTCCCTTGGGTAAGAGACATGAATTCCCTCTTCTTTTCATCTAGGTACCTCACACCCAGATACCTTCTCTTGAACGCGTTCTGAAAGAACGTCCAAGTTACATCAGCATCCGCCATCCCAGCGATAGAGGTCATCCACCAAGTGTAAGCATCATCTTGTAGCAAGGATACTACACAGCCCAGCTTCTGCACATCAGTGCAACTCATTTGCCCCAAGATTCTCTTGGTACTCTCCAGCCAAGACTCAGAACCTTCTGCAGACAAACCCCTGAACTCAGTCCCTCCCAGACTGCGCAAGCATTCCAAAGGTAGTCTAACACCAGCATCTCCCTGATGCCCAGCTCCTTGAGCTCCAGCTACCGCTGCTCGAAAAGCTCCAGCAATGGCTTGTACCAACATTGACATATCAGGAACAGCTTGCCCCTGACCAGCTTCAGGTCCAGCGACCCCAGCACCAGCTGCAAAATCAGCTCCTTCACCCCCAGCACCACCACCACCAGGCGGAGGAGGTAAATCCACAACGTTTTCAACGTTCTCTTCATTTTCATTCTGAGCCATAGCTCGCGTATTAACTCTCAACTCTCTACGAGGTGCCATTCACTAACAATGCAATCACAATGCAATAATACAAAGTCAGGCTCAGCAAGGTAAGCAATCCAAGTACTCAAGCTCATTTCCAAATAAAAACAATATCATTTCATTAGCTTTGATTTGGCAATGGGTCCCCCTATCATGCTTCACCACAACATAATTCACAAATGTAACATATTTATAATTCACACATCATGCTTTCACTCAACAATCATACAAGGCATTCAAGCACTTAACACCCATTCATCAGTTCCCAATTACTCGAGAACTCAGCTCTGATACCACCAAATGTAACCCCCTTAACCCGGCCTAGACGGTTGACCCGAATTAGGAAGATTACACGGGGAAAACCAAAGTCAACCCGAAAGTCAACCTTGATTAACGACCCTTTTTTTTTCTTTTAAAACTTTTCTAGATGCACATTAACCCTAAATATGTTCACAAGATCAGCATACTCAAAGATCATAACAATCAGAGAACATTCAGGGACTTAATTGCATAAATTAAGGAATTAGGGACCAAATTGTAAATTTCTGAAAATTATAAGGACTTAACCCAATTATACGTTACCAATATAAAATTAATCATATTTCATGCTTCTCTGTCAAATTTCAGCTCAAACGGACATCTCAAACTCATTCAATTGCAATAACAAGGTTCAGGACTAAAACGCAAACATTTCAAAGCATATAACCGCCAATTTCAGTGCCCAACGGTTGGGTGTTCCGAAACAGGGAGAACCTGTTCCGAAACGCGGGACCGTTCCGAAACGTGTACCGAAACGGGGCTTGGCAGTAACATTTCCGTTTCGGAACGGTTCCTCCCGTTTCGAACGCCTGGGCCATTTCAGGCCCCCGTTCCGAAACGGTAGCACCCGTTCCGATACGGCCTGCCCAGATTGCAGAAAAATTACTGGTTAATCACACAATTAACCTATCAAACATGCTCCAAAGGCAACCAAATTATACCAGCAAGTCATTACATGCATAAGGAACATAATTGCATCAACCATACTCAAACATGGCATCAATCAAGCAAATCCCCAATTCTATAGGCATGCCTCCTACTTAGAAAACCATTCAAGCATCAATATACCAAGACCACCTCACAAAGGCCAATTACATGTTCCAACATCATTAACAACATAAAACCAACTTAGGGAGTCCAAAACATCTCCCAAAATAACAACATAGGTCCCCCATTGCCAAATGCCCAAAAGCTAATAGTGTTAGAAAACATTCACCATACATGAGCTTAAAACTTCACTTGGATTCTTGGCTTCCTTGCTGCCCCAAATGCACTTCAATGCTCTGCATTATTGGTTTAAGAAAAGAGAGAGCGTAAGCAAATAGCTTAGTGAGGATTGCTCATTTAAAACAACACAATAATGCATTTATAAAACACCTTTATAAACCTTAGTTCAAATCATCATTTGTACATGCACATAAGCATTTAAAACAAGCAATTCATGCTTTAAGTTTATAACATGTCATATTGGCCACAAGTGATACAATCAACATAAGATCCACACATGGACTTTTAAACACCATTGTGATCTTACAATCCACGAGGACCACACATGGATTTTTAAACACCATTGTGTCCTTAGCACAAGAATCATCCATGGACTTATAAAAACCATGATGTTCTTAGAATTCACAAGGACCACACAAGGACTTTTAACCACCTTTGTGCCCTTAACAAGAATCACCCATGGACTTTTAACCACCATGGTGTTCTTAAATACACAAGGCTCACACAAGGACTTTTAACCACCTTTGTGACCTTAACCAAGAACCAACCATGGACTTTTAACCACCATGTTGTTCTTAAAAATACACAAGATTCACACAAGGACTTTTAACCACCTTTGTGATCTTAACCAAGAACCAACCATGGACTTTTAACCACCATGTTGTTCTTAAAACAAGAACCACCTATGGACTTTTAACCACCATAGTGTTCTTAACCATTCTCAAAACATCACTTGCCAATATACATCATTTAACCACAATATTCCACTGTTTTAAAGCATTTAACAAGCCATAATCATCATGCATCATTAAGCATCAAAACCACATTAAACAATGTTCAAAAACAAGGATCTCTTACCTTGAGCATCCTTCAACACATGGCTTATAAAATCAGCAAATAATCATGCTAAAATATGCTTTCAAAACAGAATTTAAAACATGTTAATCAACCGCATTGCAACAACCATTCCATGGTTCAACATAAGGTGAGTTTTTCCGAAAACTTACTCTTGAGCTTAGCTAAGTTGCTTAGACTTAAACTAAGCTCCCAAACCTTCAAAACATTGGTTTCAAAGCCTTAAACCAAAATCCACTCACCGATTCTGTTTCGCCACTTGCCGAAACACCAATCAAGCTTCCGGATCACCACCACAAGGATCCAAAGATGTCTCCCTTGTTTTAAACACATCAAAGCAGAGGATTAATGCATCATCATGCATTAATATCTTCAATGAAAGCACCTAAACTCGCTGCTCTCATCCACACTCCATTTTCGGCTACCAAACACAACCGAAAACACATCCAAACAACTCCACAACACCACCCAGCCAAGATCCATCAATTCTAAACATTCATAAACCTCAAATAACATCCAAAAAGGATCTAACCACGTCCTTATACCTACAGCTATAACAGATCATCAAGATCACTTCAAAAACAACCAAAAACTCAAGCTAAACTTAGGAAAATCAACCTATCCGGGATTGCATTGATTAAACCTCAATTTCTCATCAATTACACATTCATTTAACATCAAAAAGACAACTCAAAACAGTGTCCAATCAGATCATACGAATTTTAACAAAAATCAACCAAATCTTGCATTTTAAAGCCAAGATCAAGAACACAATTACAAAACCTTTTATAAAACACAAATCAAGGATTGAGAACTTGGGAATTTCAGTAAAGAACTGAGAATTTAGAGGAGAAGGACGTTCATACCTCTAAACTTGAGTTTCTCCCTTTTTGGAACCAAGATTCTTGAAAAATCCAAATAGCAAATGATAAGGTTTTGTTGAAGAGATGATTAGAGATCAAAAGAGGATTGAAATCTCATATTTGGATGTCAAAATCAGAGGGAAAATGTGCTGGAGAATGTGTTTGGTTTGAGAGAAAAGATGAGAGAAAAGGAAAATGGAAATTTGGAAAAGTTAGTTGGAAAATGCTAAAATATCTTTCCCTCCCTTTTACTTTTATTTTAAAACCATTAATTAATCATTTAATATTTAAGAAAAATCTGGAGAAACTCCTTTTGGGTAAATAGCTCCTTAAAGATTCAAAGTTTCAACCCTTTTTAAAATAGTCACACAGTTTTCAAAAATTACATTTTGGTCACTAAACAAAATGTCACACTTCCAAACCTCAATTTGTAAAATTGGTTTCACCATTCTCTTATATATAATAAAAGAGGATTTTAAGACATTTTTCCATATTTTTAATGCAACCCGAACTAGGTTTTCCTAAGTTCACCCTTTTTATATTCGAACCGCAATCCAACCGACCCGGTCCGAACCCAAAACTCCTAAGCCCAAAATTGGGGTGTTACACTCTCAAGATAGATGCTCTTGTTGGATATCTACTCACCCATGAGATCATGAGAAAGGGAAGAGAAGAAGAAAAGAAGAAGGTAGAGAAGAAGGATGTTGAGAAGAAGAAGATTGGAATCACCCTTAAAGCTTCATGCCAAGAAAGCGATTCTAGTGAACATGAAGATGAGGAGATGGCCATGTTGGCCAAAAGATTCACTCGCTTCATGAAGTCTAACCGTGGGAGAAAGTTCATTAGAAAAGGAGACTTCAAGAGCAAGAGTAAAGAAGAGGAGAAGGACCAAATCATTTGCTATGAGTGCAAAAAATCTGGCCATATCCGCTACGAATGTCCTCAATTGAAGAGGAAGAGTTTGAGAAGAAGAACAAGCTCAAAACTCAAGTAGCAACTTGGAGTGACGAGGAGTCATCTGAGAAAGAGGAGGAAGTGGCCAATGTTTGTCTCATGACCATTGATGATGAACCAAAAGTAAACCCTAACTCATCTAATTTTGATTTTACCTTTGATGAACTTCAAGATGCTTACGATGAATTGCAAGAGGTTTATGATGAGTTAGTTGTAAAATATAAGAAGTCTATTTTGAGAAACAAGAAAAACATTTCCGATTTGAAAACTCAAAATGAATCTATTTCAAAAACTAACTCCGAATTGGAAAAGAAGGTTTTGTATTTAGTAAATCTTTCAAATGATCTTAAAAAGAAAAGTCTTGAACTTGAAAAACTTCTTTCCAATTTTCAAGATTATCACACAAAGGAAGTGGATAATCTCAAAACATCTTTTGCTATTGGGAAAACCATTTTAAAAAGGAAAATTCTTCTAAATCCCAATATGTAAAAAGAAAACATTTTATTCCTAAACAAAGAAATTTTATAAGAAATCTTGAGGTCAAAGGATTAGGAGTGTTTGGGTTCCTAAGGAACTCATTATTTCTAATAACATGAATGCTATTGCTTTTTGGATCCCTAAGGGAACCAAAATTTTGAGGGCTAACACATATGGACCCAAAATGATTTGGGTACCAAAAATCAAGGCCGAATTTCTTTGTTTGTAGGGGGAGCATTGCTACAAGGCCAAAGCTTCAAGCCAAAACTTAGGGTACCTTGATAGTGGATGCTCAAGACATATGACCGGTGACAAGAGTAGATTCGTGGAACTAAAGCCAAAGAGTGGTGGAGTGGTAACTTTCGGTGACAACTCCAAAGGCCACATTGAAGGAATAGGCTCCATTGGTAATCACTCCTCTATTTTCATTGAAAATGTTTTGTATGTCAACGGTCTTAAACACAACTTATTGAGCATTAGTCAATTATGTGATAAGGGTTTTAATGTTTTATTTGATAAAAGTGGTTGCAAAATTGTAAACATTAAAACAAATCAATTAATGCTCATAGGACATAGAATAGGCAATATTTACATGGTGCATTTAGATGACATCCATTCATCTCATACATGCTTAGTTGCACATGATGAACAAGACTCGTGGCTTTGGCATAGAAAATTAGGACATGCTAGCATGAGTATTTTAGAAAAATTGATTTCCCTTAATCTAGTTAGAGGTTTACCCAAACTTAAGTTCTCTAATGATAAAATTTGTGATGCATGTTCCAAGGGTAAACAACATAGAACTTCATTTAAATCCATTAATGATGTCTCTACTAGTAGATGTTTACAATTGATTCATATGGATTTTTTTGGGCCAATTAGAACAATGAGCTTGGGTGGTAAATCATATGACTTTGTACTTGTAGATGACTATTTTAGGTTTACTTGGATTCTATTCTTAAGTACAAAAGATGAGGCTTTAGAAAAATTCATAACATTTTCTAAAATAACTCAAAATGATCTTAAACTTAAAATTTCTCACATTAGAAGTGATCATGGAACCAAATTTCAAAATTTAGGTTTTGAAGAGTTTTTAAATGAAAATGGGATTAGCCATAATTTTTCCACACCTCGCACTCCTCAACAAAATGGGGTAGTTGAGAGGAAAAATCAAACTTTAGAAGAAATGGCTAGAACCATGCTTTGTGAAAATAATTTACCTAAATAGTTTTCGGTGGAAGCCACAAATACTGCTTGCTATATTATAAATTGAGTAATTATTAGGCCAAATTTGAAGAAAACACCTTATGAGATTTTAAAATCTAAGAAGCCTAACATTAGCTATTTTCATCCTTTTGGTTGCAAGTGCTTTGTCTTGAATAATGGTAAAGAAAACTTAGGTAAATTTGATGCTAAAAGTGATGAAGCTATTTTCTTAGGGTACTCTTTAAACTCTAAAGCTTATCGTGTATTTAATAAAAGAACTTTAGTAGTTAAAGAATCGATACATGTTGTTTTCGATGATAACCTCCTTCCGAGGAAAGAATCTTGTGATGATGATGATGTAGGAATTCTTGATGCCATTGATGGAGGACCAACGTCAAAGGTGGGTGAGATTCCAACTAAGGATGAAGATGCACAAGATCCACCTCTTGAAGCCTTGAAGGACTTGACTCTTGAGGAAAAGGAGGTATCTTACCTAAGGGATTTCAACTATGTCATGGGTGGTGAAATCTTGAGTGATCCATCCAAGGGGGTAACTACTAGATCCTCTCTCAAATTAATGAACTATGTTGCATTTCTTTCATGCATTGAGCCTAAAAATATCAAAGAAGCATTAAAAGACGATTTTTGGATTTTGGCCATGCAAGAGGAATTAAATCAATTTGAGTGAAGTAAAGTTTGGACATTAGTTGAAAGGCCTAGTAATCAATCTACTATAGGCACTAAATGGGTCTTTAGGAATAAACTAGATGAAAATGGTTATATAGTGAGAAACAAGGCTAGGCTTGTTCCTCAAGGCTATACCCAAGAAGAGGGAATTGATTTTGATGAAACATATGCACCCGTAGCTAGGATGGAAGCCATTAGGATGCTTTTAGCATTTGCATGTTATAATGATTTCAAGCTTTTCAAATAGATGTGAAAAGTGCTTTTCTAAATGGTTTTATAAATGAAGAAGTGTATGTTGAACAACCACCGGGTTTTGAAGATTCAAAATTTCCAAATCATGTGTTTAAACTAACTAAAGCTCTTTATGGTTTAAAACAAGCTCCTAGAGCTTGGTATGAAAGACTCAAATTTTTTAATTGAAAAGGGTTTTGAAAAAGGTAAGGTGGACACTACACTCTTCATAAAAAGATATAATAATGACATCTTAGTAGTACAAATTTATGTTGATGATATCATTTTTGGTTCTACTAATGAATGTTGTTGCAAAGAATTTTCTAAGCTAATGCAAGGTGAGTTCGAGATGAGCATGATGGGGGAGCTCTCATTCTTTTTGGGACTCCAAATCAAGCAAAGGAAAGATGGCACCTTCATAAATCAAGCTAAGTACGTGAACGATATGCTCAAAAAGTTTGTCTTGGAGAATGTAAAGCCTCAAGCCACACCTATGAGCTCTTCCATAAAGCTTGACAAAGATGAAGGAGGTAAGTGTGTTGATTCTAAGCTTTATAGTTCCGTGATAGGTTCTTTGCTTTACCTTACCACAAGTAGACCGTATATCATGTTTAGTGTTTGCTTGTGTGCTAGGTTTCAAGCTAGTCCTAGAGAATCCCACTTAGTTGCCATTAAGAGAATTTTTAGATACCTTAGAGACACTACTAACTTAGGCCTTTGGTATCCTAAAGATTCATCCTTTAGTTTTCATGCTTATTCGGATGCGAATTATGAGGATGTAAGATAGATAGGAAAAGTACTTCCAGGACATGCCAATTCTTATGTAGTATGCTCGTATCTTGGTTCTCTAAGAAACAAAATAGCGTAGCCTTATCTACCACCGAAGCGGAGTACATATTCTTAGGGACTTGTTGTGCTAAAGTCCTTTGGATGAAGCAACAACTCTTAGATTATGGTGTTGAAGTAGAAACTATACCCCTTAGGTGTGACAACACTAGTGCCATTTGTCTCACTAAGAATCCCATCCAACACTCTAGAACTAAACACATAGAAATTAGACATCATTTTATTAGAGATCATGTGTTGAAAAATGATGTTGTTTTAGAGTATGTTGATACCTTGAACCAATTAGCGGATATTTTCACAAAACCTTTGAATAAAGAACGTTTTTGGACCCTTAGGAGAGAGTCAGGTTTAACTAGCTTCTCTTGACCCTTTTTAGGTCCCAAAATGTCAAAAATTTGCTTGAAATTGGTTGTGATTCATGCTTATGTTAATTTGCCTCTTTTTGCTTCTATGCATGTTGCTAGGGGGAGTATGCATTAAGTTTAGCCATTAAAACTTGTTCATATGACATTTACACGCATTTAGGGACGTTTAAAGGCGTACCGATACGGCTAAAGCGTATCGATACGGGTTCATCACTGGGAAATCTTTGAAGCTCAATGCGTATCGATACGACCCCGCGTATTGATACGGTCAAGTCAAGGGAAGTAATCCAAGTCAAATCGTATCGTTACGGTCTCGCGTACCGATACGATTATAACGCCAAATAAAAATTAGGATAAAACGTACTGATACGCTATACAAGCGTGCCGATATGGTCTCGACGGAAAGGCTATTTAGGGCTGCTCTTACAAAATACTTCATAAATTAAAAACCCCTCTTTTTCTCTTAAAACCCTAGCCGCAACCCTCTATAAAACTCCCCTCAATCCTTCAATTTTTTCCATTAAACTTCAAAATTCGTTGAGGGTTTTTGATCTCCACATCAAAGCTAAGCTTTGTCATCAATCTTGTGCACTTACATCACCGCATTCACCCAATCTAACTATTCAAGGTATCAAACTTTTCTCTTTTCTTTTCTTTTATTTTCGTTTGATTATTTTAATTGTTTCAACTTAGTTTTTGTACAAAACATACATTTATAACATGGGTTTCAACCTTTTCTTCAAAAAATTTCAAAACTAAAAAAATTTTCATTCGAATATATTTTCTAATCGTATTTTTTTTAATCTGTTATTTTTTCTTTAACTCTTTCTCAAATATATATATATATATATATATCTTTTTTTCAAATAAAATTGTCTTTTACAATTACCTTGAATTATTATAATTTATTGGTTTGAATAAGATGTTAATTGCATACATATTCGAATCGTTTTGATGTGTTTTCAAGGCTATGGCACCGAAAAAGAGAGCAAAACGTCATCTTGCTACTTCTGATCCTATTGAGGATGAAGAGGGTAACCCTAAACCTAATCTCCCTTATATTATCCAATGTAGTTTTCCCGACCCATCTGATATGTCTCGTTATAAACTATTTCAAGGTTTCACCCTTAGGGAAGAACGCATTGTGTCTATACCGTTTTTAAACTCTGCCCGTTTCAAATTTCGATACCTCTCTTTAATTAAGCAATGGAAATTCCTTACCTTTTTAACCATTCCTCCTATTCTATATAGGAATTTGGTCATCATATTCTTTTCAAATGCTATATGTGTTCATGATGAACCTAGGGAACATGTCATTGCTATCGAGTCATTTGTTATGGGAAAAAACATTAAAATTGATCAAGAGGTTCTTTGCAAAGCTTTTGGTTTTGAAAACGTAGGAATTGATGATGAGAAGTCCTTAGGTACGGGTCCTTTAGGCTCAGTCAAAGTCTTAGATGCTCATGACCGTATTCTTCATCTTCTCATTACTTGGTTTTTGTGTCCATCGGGAGGGAAGTTTTCTATTATACGTCAAGTAGATGATTTTTGGCTTAGGTGTTTTAGGGAGGGTCACCGTCCAAATCTTTGTTAAATTATGTTTTCCGACCTTGTCTATCTAGTCCAACACCGTCACACCGAACAAGTCAAATCTTTTTACTATTCTACGGCGTTAAATTACCTCCTCCACACCCTTGAAATTGATTGTTCCTATGATTATCCCGAACCCCTTGGCCAACCCATAGATGAGCATTCTCTATCTCGTGCCCACTTTTCTTATGTTGACAATGAATGGGTTCGTGTCCCTAATGCTCCTCAACAAGATGCTCCGATTGATGCTCCTCATGCTTCTTCAAGCTCTCAACGAGCTCCGATTGAGTCCTCTTCCATGGGCACCCTCATGACATTCCTCAATGAAAAATTCACTAACATGGAAGCCAGATTTACCGCCATTGACACTCGATTCACCTCCTTGGAAGATCGCGTCAAAGGTATGGAGAATCAAATGAAAGCCATAGCTCTTCAACCAAATTCCATGGATATCTCTCTCACCGCCTTCCATGGTGCTTGGCTCAACCAAAATTGGAGGAATCAACCCACTCGAGACGATGTAGATGAAGAGGACGAGGAAGATGGTGATGATGAGGCGGACGAGTAGTTTTTGCATACCATCTCATGACATTTAGTTTAGGCACCTATGATTAGTATTTTATGCCTTTTATCTATGTTTTAGGATCTAAGTTTGGATTATTATGTTGCTTTGAAGTTTCATTTGAACTATTATGTTTGCTTTAATTTGAAGTTTGCTTTGAATTTTATAATATGATTGTTGCTATTACCCTTGTGTTTATGTTTGATCTAACAAAAAGGGGGAGAAGGATTATAGAGTCAAATCTCTTATTTTGAAAATCAATCTTAAATTAAGGGGGAGAAAGTTTTTCAAAAGTTTCAAAAACTTAAAATATTATATGTGGTTTTGTTATATCAAAAAGGGGGAGATTGTGAAACCAAAATTGATTTTGATATAACATCTAAACCTATGGACCAATTTGCAAAACAATAAATTTTTAAGTTCTCCTTAAAGTCTCACTATTGACAAGTATTCTAAACAAAATAATATCTCTAGACAAGTTCTTAAAATGATATATTTTTCTAAGTCTTTTCCTATGAGTTTTCAAGCCAAACTATACAAAAACACCCAGGCGTATCGATACCCTTAGGCGTATCGATACGGCTTTTAGCCACTGGAATTTTATTGAACATAGCGTACAGATATGGTATTACCCCGTATCGATACGATATTCATCTGGGCAACAATTTCAATGATACCGTACCGATACGCTTTGCAACCGTATCGATACGATAAGCCTATCTTTGCAAAATCTTTGCATTTAATTTTTTGACCGTTGACTTGTCAGTTGGTTGGTATCCCAATTTTAAATGACCATTATACAGTATCGATACGCTAGGTATGCGTATCGATACGATTTTTATGAAAACCAAACTTAGGATTCCAGTGAGCAAATCCCGTCTCGATATGCCCTTCCGTATTGATACGCCCCTTAAAATTGTACCAGTATGCCTTCTATGCGTATCGATACACGATGTTTTTAGTCACAACGACTCTTTCCTCTTTGATGCAGGTATCGATACGCCCCCTACTTGTACTGATACGGTAGGCTGCAGAGCTGCATTTATTGCGGGAAAAATGCTCTCAAGGGCTCTATTGATGATCCCAACTACCCAAACGACTAGAATTCAATACAAGGGTATAAAAACAAGTCTCAATTGAACAAGCAACAACTATTCAACCACCAAGCATCATCAAAGCACTCAAATCCAAATTTTGCACCCTTACAATCAAATTGTTGTACCAAACTCTTGTGTACTCAAATTGTTATCTTTTATTGTGAGTTTAGGGAGTGTAAGATTGTAATTGGATAAACAATTGTCCTTTGAGAGGAATTTGTAGAGTTTACCAAAAACTTCTCTTTGTAAAAGTGAGTGGATTAAGCTTTGGGTAGAAAGCTTAATCAATTTATAAGGTTACCTCCTCATCCAAGAAAAGGGGAAGAATTCAAGTAGTGAATTGGTTGAAAATCCTTAGTGGGAACTAAGGTAGTGGATGTAGAGTTCATTTAGAGAACTTGAACCACTCTAACTTCTTGTGTCACATTTTATTTTTCCCTTTTTATCACCTACTAAAATTTTAATTATCAATTCACCCCCTCTTGGCCATTTGCAATTGTGTGATCAACTCAACAATATCTTTGCTAACTCTTGAGGTAGTCTCATCTTGTAGGCAATAGGACCCACACGTTCTATCACCTCGTATCGTCCAATGTACCTTGGGCTCAACTTGCCCTTCCGGCCAAATCTCATCACCTTCTTCCAAGGTGAAACTTTAAAAAACACACGATCACCCACATAAAATTCTATCTCCTTACGCTTCAAATCTGCGTAAGACTTTTGCCGATCCGATGCTGCCTTCAACCGCTCACAAATGAGCTTCACCTTCTCGGTGGTTCCTTTTAACAAGGCCGGCATCGAGACCAACTTTTGTCTCGTTTCATCCCAACAAAGAGGAGTTATGCACTTCGTCTTGTATAAAGCTTCATAAGGTGCCATTTGAATACTTGTCTGGTAACTGTTATTATAAGCAAACTCCACCAAAGGCAAGTGCTTCTCCCAAGAGCCTTGAAACTCAATAACACAACACCTCAACATATCCTCAAGCACTTGGATGGCATGCTCTAACTGTCCATCCGTTTGCGGATGATAAGAAGTACTAAAATTCAGCCGCGTACCCAATGCTTGATGCAAACACTCCCAAAACCTTGCGGTGAACCTCGGATCTCTATCCGACACTATAGATTTTGGCACTCCATGCAACCGTACAATCTCAGCAATGTACAGCTCCGCAAGTTTATCCAAGGTGTACGTAGTATGCACGGGCAAGAAATGCGCACACTTCGTAAGGCGATCCACAATCACCCAAACAGAATTCTTCTTCGACGGCGATAAAGGCAAACCAGACACAAAGTCCATGGTGATCATTTCCCACTTCCATTCAGGAATCCTTAACGTCTCCAACAATCCTGAAGGACATTGATGTTCAGCCTTAACCCGCTGTCAAACCATGCATTTACTGACATACTTAGCAACATCTTTCTTCAAGCCCACCCAATAGTACTCATCCTTTAGATCACGGTACATCTTTGTACTACCAGGGTGCATAGCAAAAGGACTACTATGAGCTTCAGTCAAAATAGTGCGCCTCAACTCAACATCATTCGGCACCACTATTCGACTCTCAAAACATAAAGCACCATCATCATTGAAACATAAATCCGATGGCCTACCTTCAGCAATATCTTGAACATGTGGCACCAATGAATCATCCAACAAATGTTTGTCCTATATCAACTAAACTAGAGATGGTTTCACTTGCAATTCAGCAACAAGACCACCATCTCGCGATATGCTCAAGCTAGCAAACATCGCCCTTAACGCCACCGCCACTTTCCTGCTCAAAGCATCGGCAACAACATTGGCTTTCCCCGGATGATACTCGATCGTTAGATCATAATCCTTAAACAACTCCACCCAACGTCGTTGCCTAAGATTCAACTCTTTCTGAGACATCGGATATTTCAAACTTTTATGATCCGTGTACACAGTACACTTCTCATCATAGAGATAATGTCTCCAGATCTTTAGAGCAAAAACCACTGCTACTAACTCAATGTCATGCGTAGGATAGTTGCGCTCATGCAATTTCAACTATCGCGATGCATAAGCCACTACCTTACCCTCTTGCATTAACACACACCCCATGTAACACCCGGGTTTAGGGGTCGGGTGAAAATAATATTTTAATATTATTTTGGGTTCGGTTTTGCAATTTAAATAATAAAAAAATTTTAATGGCCTCGGGATTTCAAAATGTTTAAGGCTATTTTGGGCCTATCTCTTAAGTCCAAATCCATGGGCTTTAAGAGATGTGGGTTTGGCCATTCATTAATGGCATTTTAGTAAATAGTTGGTGTTCCAACTAAAACCCATTTTTAATTTTAATTCCTTACTATTCAAATAAACAAAAATCCCATCTTCTTCTCCAAACTTCAAAACCAACGTCAACCCCTCCCTCTTCCATGTTTTTCACTATTCCATCTCCTTTCTCCCTCATTTTGGCTCGGTTTTGAAAGGTAAACACATCCCCGTCTTGCTCTCATCTTCCTCTACTTGAAAGTACAAATAGATTTCATTTTCATCAATGTTTTAGAATTTGGGTTTTAGGAAGATTTGAATAAAAATGATATATTTATTGTTTTTAACTTAAGATTTTGATTTAATATTGTTAGATATGGTGTTTATGAACCAAATGGACCAACATATATAATTTTTGAGGTGTTTTATAAGAATTCCCGAAATTGGGTTTTTGTGGGGTTTTATGAGGGTTTTTAGTTGAGTTTTGGGTGTGTTCTATGTTTGAATTTGAGGGTTGATGTTAGGGTCATAGTTGGGGGTTGTTTTGGAAGCATTTGGAAGTGTTAAATGTGTTGAAATCATGAGTTTTGGTTGAGGTTTATGGGCTTCTCGAGTTTGGTAATTTTGGGGGTTGTTCATGGCTTGAAATGTTGAGTTTGATGTTTGAATTGTATTATGGGTTAGCTACTTTGATGTTTGGGCTGATTTGAAGTTGTTTGTATTGTGTTGAGGTTGTTTAGAGGCAAGAGCTTGTGTTGGTGAAGCCTCGGGAGTGAATCCGGAAGCTTGAAGGTGATTGCTTGCTTGGTAATTGAGCTTGGAAGTGAAGGTGAGTGGTTAATGTTTTAACTTGATTTTCAAAGGTTGGTTCAAGCATGTGGATGTGAAAATGTTTTCAAGTATCGTTTTGGTTCAAAGATGATTTTGAAAAGGGTTTAGATTGGGCTTGAAAAGTCAATTTTAAACTCAAGAGTAAGTTGATGTGAATCGCCTCTTTAATTTCCCCTATTTCCGTTTGTTTTCATTACTTGTGGTGATAAATTGTTATGCATGAAATTTCAATATTTTGGGAGGAAGCATGTTGCTTATTATTATGTCGTTGATCATGTATGATGGTATCAATGGTGTTGTTGATATGCCTTGTAAGATATGTGTAAGTTGGTGCAGGTTGTGCACGGAAATGGTGAGTAAGACCATTTGTGGTAGGTAAGATTGTGAGTAGTAAGTTGGTGCCTAGTTGTCGATTTTGTTACAACTTGTTTTGGTTTTGTGTGATATAGTGAGTACATGTCGCATGATGGTGATTGTATATCGTGTTGCATGGTTGGTGTCGAACCTCACGTGATGGTTGTCGTTGCTCCGGTGATATGTAGTCCCGCCGGTAGCGAATGGTATAAGACTCCGGTGATGTGTAGTCCCACCGGTAGTGACTAGTAGAAGAGTACTTGGATGTGTAGTCCCATTCGAAAACTACTAGTCGAAATGGTGATGTGTAGTCCCACCGTGTGTGTTTTGGTTATGCTTGTGCATACCATGTATTGTTCGTGTTGTGTCTCACTATATCATTCTCTTTTTATGGTTTTGCTTTAATATAGGATCATGTCCTTATGCATACCGTGAAGTGTGATGCCATGATAAATATCTATATTGTTGTCTTGTGGTTGGACTTGTATGTTAGTAGAAGGATTTGGTCGTTGGATGAATTGTATGTGTTGACCTTTATTTTAAAGAAAGCTTTGAACCCTGCATTGTCGTAGTTATGTTTTTGAGCTCAGCTCACTAAGCTTTATGCTTACGCTCTCCTTTTCTAACAATGCAGATCTTTAACTTGGAGTTAGCAAGGAGCAAGAAAAGGGCGTCCAAGCGTGTGGTAGTTTGCTCAAGTATGGTTTATTAAATAATGTAGTAGTTTAGCAATGGGAAATGCTACGTGTTTTAGGAGCGTGTATCTAGACTTCTTTGTGTTGGCTTTATGTTGTTAATGCCTAAGCGTTTGTTTGGGAGGCTTATAGCCATGTCTTTTGGATGCTTGTGTTGCTTGGGCTTTTGGATGTCATGCTTGGCCTGTAAAACCATGTTTAGATTGCCTTATATGAATGTTTGTATGTTTGTTTGCTAAGGCATGAAACACATATATGCTATGTATGCCTTCTTTTGAATGAATACATGAATTCCTTAGTTGAATGATGTTTGTTCATGTTGGATGCCTCGTATGTTTAGATTTTGGTTGATAGGTGTTGTATGTATGGTTGAGTGTGGCTAGGGAAGTCTCAAAATGCATTTAGAGTCGAGTCTTGTATTGTTTTGCTGAATTTTGAGGTCTTGCAGAGCAGGGCGTATCGATACGCCTGAGGACCGTATCGATACGGTTTGCCCTCCAGGACTCAGTTTTGGCTTGGTGTATCGATACACGGGGGCGTATCAGTACGCTCAAAGCTCACTGGAAATCCGAGAAATTGGCGAGGCTTTGGCGTATCGATACGGGATCTAAGCGTATCAGTACGGGTTTATCTCGTTGACCATGAGATGTTGACCGAGAAGGGCGTATCGATACGCTCAAGGGCTGTATCGATACGGTCTTGTGTTGACTAAAGGATGTTGACCTTGGTCAAGGCGTATCGATACCCTCTGTAGGTGTATCGATACGGCCTGCTTAAAAAGGAAAATTGGACTGTTTAATTGCATGTCTCGTGGGTTTTGTATCTGTATTTGTTCGCTGCGTGTCCTATCACATAGGATTTAATAAAGTCATCTAGAAAAGATAAAGAAAAAAATTAGGGTTGCTAACCAAAGGGGGGCCTTAACGGGTTTCGCTTCGGTTTTCCCCGTGTAGCCTACTCGGACCGATAAGCTATCCTGACCGGGACGAGGGGGTTACACCCCAAACCAACATAGGATGTGTCACTATACACCACAAACTCTTTCCCTGATTCGAGTTGAACCAAAATAGGTGCTTGCGTCAAAGCTGCTTTTAGCTTCTCAAAAGCTTGCTATCTCGTTTCCGTCCACTCATACTTAACATCCTTCTGTAACAACTTCGTCAAAGGGGCAACAATCTTAGAAAATCCATCCACAAATCTCCGGTAGTAACCTACCAACCCAAGGAAACTGCGAACTTCATGAACGGACCTATGAGGCTTCCAATTCATCACCGCCTTAATCTTCTGAGGATCAACTCGAATCCCTTCAGCCGAAACCACATGGCAAAGAAAAACAACTTCCTTTAGCCAGAACTCACATTTGCTCAGCTTACCATAAAGCTGATTTTCCAACAACGCTTGCAAAACGGTCCTTAAATGACCCTCATGCTCCTCCTCAGTACAAGAGTACACGAGGATATCATCGATGAACACCACAACCAACTTATCCAAGAATTCATGGAACACCCTATTAATCATGTCCATGAAAGCAGCAGGAGAATTCGTCAATCCAAATGGCATCACTAGAAATTCATATTGGCCATATCTCGTTCGAAAGGTTGTTTTCGGTACATCCACATCTTTCACCTTTAACTGATAGTATCCTGACCTCAATCTATCTTTGAAAATAGAGCCGCTCCTCAAAACTGATCAAAAAGATCATCAATCCTCGGCAAAGGATACTTGTTTTTTATGGTCAACTTATTGAGCTGATGATAATCAATGCACATCCTCATCGTGCCATCCTTCTTTTTAACAAACAAGACCGGTGCACCCCAAGGTGACACACTAGGCCAAATAAAGCCTCGGTCAAGCAACTCTTGAAGTTGCGTCTTCAACTCCTTCAACACTTTGGGTGCCATGCAATAAAGAGCAATGGACATCGGAGTTGTGTTCTCATAATAATAAATTCCAAATTCAACCTCCCGAATAGGCGGCAAACCAGGTAATTCCTCCGGAAACACTCTAGGAAATTCACACGCGGTCCTTATATCTTGTACGCGAACCTCCTTTGTACTAGGATTCATAACAAAGGCTAGATAAGCCTCACATCCTTGACGTAACATCCAGCTCGCTTCAAGCATAGACACCACATTAGATAGGAACTTCACATTTTCTCCCACCACCACAACCTCATAGTCATCCGCAAGTTTTAGCGAAACTCGCTTGTTTTCAAAATCCACAACGGCTCTATGCTCAACAAGCCAATCCATGCCAAGAATTTTGTCAAAACCATAGAATGGTAATTCTATAAGATCAACAAGAAACACATGATCTTGCACCAATAAGGGGCATCTCTTATACAATCTTCTTGTTACAACCGTCTCGCCAAAGGAAGTAGTCACACGCATACCCACATCCATTGACTCAATGGGCAAACCAAGCATTTGAGCATGTTCACACAATATGTACGAGTGTGTAGATCCAAAATCAATCAAAGAAAGTAATGACAAGGATTGCAAAGTAAAGGTACCTGCGATCACGTATGTGTCATTCCTTCCCTCTCGATGGGCATACACTTGAGCCTGGCCACCATCCTCAGGTTGAACAGCCACTACATGTGCCACATTCCTTCCACCCTCATCTTTGTGCTAGAAATTACCACGACTGCGCCCACGACCTCTCTGTGGCTCAGCTGCTCTCACCGGAGCCTGACCTTCTCTCAACGGTTAAGGAAAATCTTTCTTCATATGCCCTCGGTTACCACAATTCCAGCACATACCAAGATTATCCCAGCACTCACTAGTATGCCTCCTACCAAACCGGTTACACTCAAGAGTCCTCAAGAAAGCATTATGTCCTTGCTGACCTCTTCCAGGGTTACCACCCCCGCGTTTAGCATCACCATGTGGCCTTCTATCCTTATGCCTATTATAGCGATCTCTACCAAGATCGTGCTCTGCAGCTCGCTTCCCCGAGCTAGATCCTCCTGCTTGACTCGCCAAACCCAGATTCAGCTCAATGTCCTTGGCTCTAGTGACCAAGACATCAAAATTAGTATAATCGGCTGCGAGCATATAAGTCTTTACATCCGCCACAAAGCCGTAACATAATCGTTCACATCTTTCTCGCTCGCTAGGAATCAATTTAGGTGCATATTGGCTAAGGTATACAAATTGCCCTCATATTCTGCCACTGTCATGATCCCTTGTACAAGAGACATGAATTCCCTCTTTTTCTCATCAAGGTAGCGAACTCCTAAAAATTTCCGCTTGAATGCATTCAAGAAGAATGTCCAAGTCACATCATCATCATCCATCCCCGATATCGTGGTTGTCCACCATGTATATGCATCACCATGTAGCAGGGACACAATGCATCCCAACTTCTGAACATTGTTGCAGTTCAGCTGTCTAAGTATCCTCTTGGTACTCTCCAACCAAGACTCGGAACCTTCCGGGGTCAACCCTCTAAACTCAGTCCCTCCCAGACTGCGGAGTCGCTCTAACGACAACCTTACATTAGCACCATCCTGAGGTGCAGCTCCATGAGCTCCAGCTACTGCTGCCTGGAAAGCCCCAACAATAGCTTGTATCAAAACAGACATATCAGGAGCAGCTTGCCCCTGAACTCCCTTGGGTCCAGCAACCCCAGCACCAACTCCAACATTACCAACCCCAGCTCCACCACCACCAGGTGGTCCACCAGGGGAGGAGGAGGTAAATCCTCAGCATTCTCTACATTCGCGTTCTCATCCGAAGCACGAGTATTGATTATAAGCTCTCTACGTGGCCCCATAATAAAACAATGCAACTGACAAAATACAATAAATTCAATTAGGCTTAATAAGGTAAGTAATCCAAGTACTCAAGCTCATTTTTGAAAACAATTCTTCTCCTTAGTAATGATATGGCAATGGGATCCCCAACTATACTTCAAACGCAGCATAGCATCACAATTCCATCTCAACAGAACCATACATCAATAATCATACATCATACTTTCACCAAAAAGTAACAAACATTCATAAACACACATTAATGACCACTTACCAAGCCCCAAAAATTCGCAAACCTGGCTTTGATACCAACAAATGTAACCCCCTTAGCCCGGCTTAGATGCTTAACCTGAACTACGAAGATTACATGGGGAAAACCAAAGTCAACCCGAAAGTCAACCTTGATTAACGACCCTTTTTTCCGTTTCATCTTTTCTAGATGCACATTAAGACTATGTGAACACTTAAGAGTCATATAAAAGAAAGGCACAGCGATCGGAAATTAATTAGGAACTCAATTGCAAGAATTACACTTTAGGGACCAAAATGTAAATTCTGTAAATTATAATGACTTTGCAGATTTTAAGTTTACCAATGTGTAATTAGTCACTTTACATGCGTCTCTACCAAAAATCAAATTAAAAGGACATTCGAAGCTCAAGCAATTGCATCCACAACTTCCATGACTAAAAATTAAAACCTGAGAACTTGAAAACAATTCAAATGCACAGACCAACGGTCAACCATACCGTAAGGCTGACCTTCGTACCGAAACTATACCTCAAACATATCATAGCATCTGTAACGCCCCGGTTTTGGGCTTAGAAGTTTTGGGCGTTGACCGGTTCGGTCAAAGTGCTGTTCGAATATAAAAGGTGAAATTAGGAAAAGCCTAGTTCGGGTTGCATTAAAAATATGGAAAAATGTTCTAAAATCCTCTTTTAATATATATAAGTGAAATGTGAAATCAATTTTACAAAATGAGGTTTGGAAGGGTGACATTTTGGCTAGTGACCAAAATGTAATTTTTGAAAGTTGCGTGACTGTTTTAGAAAGGATTGAAACTTTGAATCTTTAAGGAGCTATTTACCCAAAGGGAGTTTCTCCAGATTTTTCTAAGATATTTAATGTTTTAATTCTGATTTTTAAACATAAAGAAAGTGGAGGGAAGTTATTTCTAACTAATTTTCCTAAAATCTCATTTTCTTTTCTCTCATTTTCTCTCAACCCAAACACCTTTTCTCCAGAGATTTTCTTCTGATTTTGTCACTTAAATCTCTCTTTTCAATTCTCTTTTGATTGCTAATCATCTCATCAACAAAACCTCACCATTTGATAAGTGATTAATTCTTCAAGCTTTTTGGTTCTAAAAGAGGAGAAACTCAAGTTTGGAGGTAAGAACGTCCTTCTCCTCTAAACTATCAGTTCTTTACTGAAATTCCTAAGTTCTCAATCCTTAATTGATGTTTTATAAGTGGTTTTAAAGTTGTGTGATGGATCTTGGCTTAAAATGCAAGATTTGGTGATTTTTGATGAATTTTCGTTTGATCTGTTAAAGCTGTGATTTGAGGTGTTAATTTGATGTTAAATTAATGTTAATTTGATAAGGAATTGAGTTTTGATTAATGCAATCCCGGATAGGTTGAATTTCCTAAGTTTAGCTTGTGATTCTTGGTTGTTTTTGAGGTGATCTTGTGGATCTGATGTTGCTGGAGGTATAAGGATGTTGTTAGGTCCTTTTTAGATGTTAAATGATGTTAAAGGATGTTTAGTTTTGATGGTTTATGGCTGGGCATTGTTGAGGAGTTGTTTGGAAGCATTTTCGGTTGTGTTTGGTGGCCGAAAATGGAGTGTGGATGAGAGCAGCGAGTTTAGGTGCTTTCATTGAAGCTATTAATGCATGATGATGCATTAATCCTCTGCTTTGATGTGTTTAAAACAGGGGAGTCATCTTTGGATCCAAGTGGTGGTGATCCGGAAGCTTGATTTGTGTTTCGGCAAGAGGCGAAACGGAATCAGTGAGTGACATTGGGTTTTCGGCTTTGAAACCAATGTCTTGGGAGCTTAGTCTAAGTCTAAACAACTTTACTAAGCTCAAGTGTAAGTTTTCGGAAAAACTCTCTAGTGGTGGCCATGGTTTGGTTGTTATGCAATATGGTTTATTGCATGTTTTAAATTCTGTTTTGAAAGCATGATTTAGCATGGTTATTGCTGATTTTGTAAGCCATATGTTGAAGGAAGCTCAATGTAAGAGTTCCTTGTTTTTGAACATTGTTTAAATGTGGTTTGATGCTTAAAAATGCATGATGTTTATGGCTTGGTTAAATGCTTTAAAACAGTGGATTATTTGATAATAATGATGTATATTGGCAAGTGATGTTTTGAAAAAGGTTAAGGTCACCAAGGTGGTTAAAAGTCCTTGAGTGAGCCTTGTGGATTCTAAGAACTTCATGGTGGTTAAAAGTCCATGAGTGATTCTTGTTAAGGTCACTAAGGTGGTTAAAAGTCCTTGAGTGAGCCTTGTTACTTAAGAACATCAAGGTGGTTAAAAGTCCTTGGATGGTTCTTGTTAAGGACACAAAGGTGGTTAAAAGTCCTTGTGTGGTCCTTGCCATGGTGTTTAAAAGTCCATGGGCCAAGGTGTTTAAAAGTCCTTGGGGCCAAGGTGTTTAAAAGTCCTTGGGGTGAAACTTGTAAAGGACACAAAGGTGGTTAAAAGTCCTTGTGTGGTCCTTGTGAATTATAAGATCACAATGGTGTTTAAAAGTCCATGTGTGAGTCTTATGTTGATCTTGTTTTAAAAAGATGGAATTTATCACTTGTGGCCAATATGACATGTATTGATATGGAAGCATGTAATGCTTGTTTAAGAATGCTTGTAAACATGTATAAATGATGTTTTGAAGTATGATTTATAAAGTGTTTTATAAATGCATTATTGAATGGTTTTAAATGAGCATTCCTCACTAAGCTTTTGCTTACGCTCTCTCTCTTTTCTTAAACCAATAATGCAGAGCATTAGAGTGCTTTGAGGGCAGCAAGGAAGGCAAGCAATCAAGTGGGAACTAAGCTCAAGTACGGAAAGGTTTTCTTGTACACCTTTAGCTTTTGGCATTTGGCAATGGGGGACCTTTATGAATGTTTTGGGAGATGTTTTGAACTCCCTAAGTATGTTTAATGTTGTTGGTAATGCTGGTTTTTGTATTTGGCCATTATATGTTGATTTGGAGGTTTTATGCTTGAATGGTTTGCTTGTATAGGAAGCATGCCTTTAGATTTGGGGCTTTTCTTATATGATGTTATAATGATAATTGGTTGATGCAAACATGTCTCTTGTATGTTGTACAAGTTGCTGGTAAAGTTTGGTAGCAATCGGAGCATGATTGGTTGGTCAATTGTATGTTAAAGCAAGCAAATTTCTACATTTTGTGCAGGCTGTTTCGAAACAGTGGCTACCGTTTCGGAACGGGTGCCTTGAAGCAGCCCAGGCGTCCGAAACGGAAGACACCGTTTCGAAACGGAAAGCCCTCTGCCAGCCCTCGTTTCGGTACGCGTTGCGGAACAGCCCCGTGTTTCGAAACAGGCTCTCCCTGTTTCGGAACAGCCGACCGTTGGGGGCTGACATTGGCAGTTAAATGTTTTGGAATGTTTGCGTTTTGGTCCTGAATCTTGTTTGTGCAATTGTATGAGCTTGGAATGTCTGTTTGAGCTGAAATTTGGCAGTGAAGCATGAAATCTGATTAATTTCAAGATGGTAACTCTAATTTGGGTTAAGACCTCATAATTTACAGAATTTACAATCTGGTCCCTAAAGTTGTAATTTGTTCAATTGGGTCCCTATTTGATCTCTGATGTTTATGATCTTTGAGCATGATGTTTGAGCGATCATAACTAGGGTTAATGTGCATCTAGACAAGTTAAAAAAAAGCGTCGTTAATCAAGGTTGACTTTCGGGTTGACTTTGGTTTTCCCCGTGTGACTTTCTTAATTCGGGTCAACCGTCTAGGCCGGGTTAAGGGGGTTACAGCATCACAATTCCATCTCAACAGAACCATACATCAATAATCATACACCATAATTTCACCGAAAAGTAACAAACATTCATAAACACACATTAATGATCACTTACCAAGCCCCAAACATTCACAAACCTGGCTCTGATACCAACAAATGTAACCCCCTTAGCCCGGCTTAGATGCTTGACCTGAACTACGAAGATTACACGGGGAAAACCAAAGTCAACCCGAAAGTCAACCTTGATTAACGACCCTTTATTTCCTTTTTATATTTTCTATATGCACATAAAGCCTATGTGAACACTCAAGAGTCATATAAAAGAAAGGCACAATGATCAGAAATCAATTAGGAACTCAATTGCAAGAATTACACTTTAATGACCAAAATGTAAATTCTGGAAATTATAAGGACTTTTTAGATTTTAAGTTTACCAATGTGTAATTCGTCACTTTACATGTGTCTCTGCCAAAAATCAAATTAAAAGGACATTCCAAGCTCAAGCAATTGCATCCACAACTTTCAGGACTAAAATGTCAAACATGAGAACTTGAAAACAATTCAAATGCACAGACCAACGGTCAACCGTACCGGAACGCTGACCTTCGTACCGAAACTCCCGTATCGAAACGGTATTGACCGTTTTGGTACTAGGGTGCGTTCCGAGACCAGTATCGGAACAGGCCTCTCTAGTAGCCAAAGTGTTTCGAAACACCTTCACCCGTATCGAAACACTATGGCCATTTCGGGCCCTTGTTTCGAAACGGATAAGGGTGTTTCGATACACCATGCCTTGTAACAGCGTTAATTTCTGGTTTTTCACATTTTAACACTATCAAACATGCTCCAAAACATACCATAACATACCAGCAACTTGTTTAGACATTAGAGAACATATTTAAGAAGCTTAAGCTATAGCATGGCATCAATCACATGAACATTCAATCTATATGCATGCTTCCTAACCACAAAACCAAATATAACTCTCAAACCTTGAACCAAATCAAATAATACCATTTACAACTTCAAAAACCATAACAAACTTGCAGCAAACATAGGGAGTCCGAAATACATCTCCCAAATACAACCTTGAAACCCCATTGCCAATTACCAATACTAAAGTGTGTAAAAACATCACTGTACGTGAGCTTTACACTTCCTTGGATGTTCTTAACCTTCTTGCTGCCCAAAATCACTTCAATTATCTGCATTGTTGGTAAAAGAGAGCGTAAGCACATTTTCTTAGTGAGGCAAGCTCTAAAGAAAACCAACACAACAATGCATCATTCAAAAACACTTTCTCAAAAGTCATTTTCCACAACATGCTCATTCTATCTCATGCTTGAAAACCATTTCAAAGCAAATCTCCATTTGAAAACACATGTACCTCTATTCTATCTCATGCATTTAATCTAATGCAAATCTCATGGCAAAGCCAAACACATGCTTGTGAAAACTAAAGCATTTCATGTACAAATCTCATATGCATTTCTCATAGCATAAATCATCTCAACATTAGGTACATGTGAATCAAATACATTTTCATTTATTATATTGGCATTTCACATTTCATCATTACTCGGATATGCGGATTAGCTTAACTCAAGGTCAAGTCCTACCCCGGTCGAATCTCACATCACCGGATTCTCATGGCGGTATCTCTCATGCGGATTAGTTTATTTGTCAACGTTATTGTTATAATAAAATTTGAAACTAGTCCCGGTTAGACCGAGTCCAAGATTTCAGGAATCGATCTCGGTACTAGTAGGAACCGGTACTAGTATCGGGTACCTGGTCAAATAGTCTATTATGAATAAAATTTGAGCAGCAGGGAAAAAATTTCAACCATCAATAATAATATTAAATAACAAAGTCAGAATATTGTAGGCTTTAAAGTTGAAGTCTTAAAACGAGTTATACTCATAATATTCATACATAAAGGGAAAGAATAAACTAAATAACTCTATCTATTACAAGCAAGACAACCAGAAAGTTCGATAAGGAGAAATAAAGGAGCGCCTTCAATTTTTTCCAACCTCTTCAACGCCATTCGGTACTAGGCCAGTACCAGGTACCCAGTACTGGCCCTGGTCTCATTGGGTACCCACCGGGTGCCAGGTCTAGAAAATCAAGATCCAGTCCAAGACCAGTTGCAACAAGGACCTAAATTTTGGATCCAGTCTCGATCCCACCAGAACTAATTCCGGGTAAAAATCCACCGGGTCCGGTACCGGGACCAAGTAATCAGGTTTTTTGCCCACCCCTAGTTTTAAATACAATTATTTTCAATTTAAAAATTAAAAAAATTATATATAATTTAAATTTTAAACATTAGTATTTAGACATAATGTTAAAAAATACTCATAATGTTCGATGGATAATCACTTTAGCCCTTATTTTTTCGAAGCACTTTAATCTTCAACATTTCATTTATTATTTTAAAAACTTTTAAATTTATCATTTTTAATAGTCTAAAGGAGATTAGATACATATTTTGTTTGGTAAACAGCTTTTTGAAGCATTTTTAGAGGTTTGACCAGTCAAATCCGTTAATTTAGATTTTTTGGTAAATAGAGGATTGTAATAGTAGATTGAGGTGAAACCTCTAATTTTGAAAAGGCTCTTTTTAGGAACTTTTTGAGTTAGAGGTTTAGATAAAAGAGTTGTAAAGACTACTTTGTCCTCAATAATTATAAAAAAATCTCTAAATAACATAAATTTGATTAACTAATACAATTAAAAAATAATTTCATAAATGAGAAATTAATATACAAATTAATAAATACTTATTAATTTAATAATTAATAAAATTATATTCAAAATATAATTTCATAAATAAGAAATTAATATATACATCTAAATTTAATAATTATTAAAATTATATTAAAAAGATAATTTCACAAATAAAAAATTAATATGTACATCCTCATATGTTCGGTATTGATGTTAAAAAAATAATTTTCATAACCTAATTAATATTAATAGATACAAAATGTTAATAACTAATAAATTATTCAAACAATTATCAAATATAATCATATCCTTATATATCTTTTTGTCAAATTAGTTATACAATCAGCTAATATAATCCGCTAGTCAAATTAACTAATGCAATATGTTATCCGCTATCACCTAATGTAATCTACTATCAGCTATCCGCTAATTGCCAAACATAGTCATTCTCGTTTTTTAAAGGTAGAAGGGCCTTATTAAAAATAAGGTCATTCTTAACCCTTTGACAATGCACAGACATCTTGCAAACAAAGTGATTAAACCCGAATCTCCTATAATGAACATCATCCGCTTTTCTACTGAGATCACTTGTTGGATTCTCAACTTTACTATTTTTAAAAGTGAATATAATAACTATATCTCAAAATTTCATTTATGTATAATATAACTATTAGTATTCATTTATATCTAAAGATAGGATATTAGATTTTAATAACACATCAATAAATCATTTGAATAATTAAATTTAGACTTTGGGTAAAGGAGTAGGTATTTAATGTTAAAAATCAAAGGAAAGTTCTACAACGGGCGACGAACATTGATGAACACCACTAACGATGAACACTATTAAATTAATTAATAAAGATTTAAAATTTCAAGGACTCATCATACAATTAATAATTACTTTAAATTTTTTAATTAAATTATTTTTTATATATATTAAAATTTTATTTTTTAAATAAGCGTAAACTATATATTTACTACCTCACTTATTTCCGTATTTCTATTGAACCCTAATTATTTAAATATTATTTTAATTTGACCATATTCTTTATAAAAAAATAATTTAACCCTTAACCCTCAACCTAAAACCCTAAACTATTAAACCTTAAACCCTTAAACTCTTGAATCTATACCATAAACCATATACTCTTAAAAATAATTTTATTTAATAAAATCTATATATTTGTATGAATCTATACCCTAAACCATATACCCTAAACTATATATATATATGGTTTAGGGTATCGCACTTGAATATCAGTAACTCGAGAAAAATAGTAGGCACATCAAAAGTATCGAACATAATCCTTCACCTGGAAGCCTAGTTTAGTCGTTTTAATGGAAGAAAAAAAGTTGACTTGGAAGCAACGATACCAGGTGAGTTGGTCGAAGGCACATTGAGCAAGCAGCGAAAGAACAATTAGAGATTATGTTCGATACTTATTAAATAAAATCATTTTAAGGGTATATGATTTAGAGTATAGGTTTAAGAGTTTAAGGGTTTAAGGTTTAATAGTTTAGAGTTTTAGGTTGAGGGTTAAGGGTTAATGGTTAAATTATTTTTTATAAAGAATATGGTCAAATTGAAATAAAATTTAAATAATGAGGGTTCAATAGAAATACGAAAATAGGTGAGGTACTAAATATATAGTTTACGCTTATTAAAAAAATAAAATTTTAATATGTAAAAAATAACTTAATTGAATTTTTTAAAGTAATTATTAATTATTTGATGGGTCCTTGAAATTTTAAATCTTTATTAATTAATTTAATGGTGTTCATCGGTGTTCATCGTTAGTGGTGTTCATCAATGCTTGTCGCACGTAGTAGACTCATCCAAAATCAAATAGCAATAAGGAAAATTCTACAACGTGCGACGAACATTGATGAACACCACTAATGATGAACACCGATGAACACCATTAAATTAATTAATAAAGATTTAAAATTTCAAGGACCCATCATACCATTAATAATTATTTTAAAAAATTCAATTAAATTATTTTTTATATATATTAAAATTTTATTTTTTAATAAGGGTAAACTATATATTTAGTACCTTACCTATTTCCGTATTTCTATTGAACCCTTATTATTTATATATTATTTCAATTTGACCCTATTCTTTATAAAAATAATTTAACCCTTAACCCTCAACCTAAAACCCTAAACTATTAAACCTTAAACCCTTAAACTCTTAAACCTATACCCTAAACCATATACCATTAAAAATAATTTTACCATCATCGATTCAATTCAATGAATTGTTGAATTCTCCTAAGAAATTCAATAATCAACAATTTGAAGAAAAAAAAAGTGATGATCAAAGTCGGTACAAGTTTTTCATTATGTGATATCACAAAAATTAAAAAAAACATGGACTTGAGCTCTTTAAATATGACTTACTGTAAACGCCGGTGATACAGGTGGTTCAAAGGCTTTCAGCTTCTCGAAAATTCGATAAACGAATGCAAAAGCCAAAAACTGTAATAATTTATATTCGACATTACGCTTGATTAAAATCCAAGCTGTTTGCAAAGAAACAAAAAAAAAAGAAAATGCATTATAACATCAGAAACAATACGAATCAGAGACATTACAGGCTTGTAAGATTCGGCGGCAATTGGTACGGAATTGTATCATGAATGTTGTTGTTGCTCAAATCACTAACATAATACAAAGAAAAAGGACAATTAACTAGTTAGATGGTTAACAAAAGAGATATGATCTCGATATCCCTTGCCGAAACGAGAACAATGGAATCATCTTACAGTGTTCTCAAGGACATAAGATCATTGAGCAAATATCCCATGGATCCAGATAGTCCTAATCCAGAAATATGAACTCTCATACACGGAAACAACGGCCGAGCCTTCGCAAGTAACCCCTTTCCATGACTCTCCACATGGATCACCACTGTCACTTTTCCAATTTGTTAACTCTGAAGGACTGTTCAATGAAGTGTACAGAACCTGAAGAGCTTGAACTGCCCACAGAAAAACAAAAAGTAAAGAAAACAGCTTAATTAGAAAACCCCAGGTTCCAAATTAGTAAATCAAATACAGATTAGATTGAATTAAACCTTCCATTTACATAACTAAAACCCAGAAATTGAATATTTTTTTTGCAGCTGGATACCATAGAAGCATCACTCTTTCCCCCAAAAATGACAACACCAGAAATCAAAACAAATGGAGTAGGCATTTTCTCTCACTTTCTTCTCATATTTTCTGGAGAAACAAACACTATTAAGAGGTGGATGCTCCAGATTTTGTGTGGGGTTGACGCTTGTCATCGGAATATGATCGTTCATCGGGATTTAAAGCCTGGGAATTTGTTAGTTTCTGATTAGGGGCTTCTTAAGCTAGCCGATTTTGGCCAGGTATACTTTTGTTGAATTCTCTTGGCTTTAATTTAACTTTGGTTTTTTAATTTGCATCTTATCATATAATTAGTTGAATGTGAAGCTTTGGGAAGTGAAATGCGGTGTTCTTGGATTAAGTTTATTTCAATTGGAATGTTAACATTTGGAGCTTGCTAATAATTTCATGGCACGGGTTGCAGGTGTTGAACTTGGAATTTGTTAGTGTTCAAGTTAATAGATCAATGATCAAGTAAACTTATATAGATCAAGTTAATTTGTTAGTCTTCCGTGTGTCATTCGTCTGTTTGACTTGGTTTCCAGGCAAGGATACTCATGGAGCCTGGATTCGATGGTGATAATGATAACCAACAACTGCCGGTTGAATAAAACACAGGATATCAGGAAAACGTAACTCCACCATTAGATGTTGTCCCCGATGCTCAAAGTTTAGGGTATATGTTTAAGAGTTTAAGGGTTTAAGGTTTAATAGTTTAGGGTTTTAGGTTGAGGGTTAAATTATTTTTATAAAGAATAGGGTCAAATTGAAATAATATTTAAATAATGAGGGTTCAATTGAAATACGGAAATAGTTGAGGTACTAAATATATAGTTTACCCTTATTAAAAAATAAAATTTTAATATATATAAAAAATAATTTAATTAAATATTTTAAAGTAATTATTAATTATTTGATGGATCCTTAAAATTTTAAATCTTCATTAATTAATTTAATGGTGTTCATCGATGTTCATCATTAGTGGTGTTCATCGGTGTTCGTCGCACGTGGTAGACTCATCCTAGCAATAATTGACACATCTTTAATGTTAAAAAGTTCCTACGACTTTGGATAAAAGATTGTTATTGATGAAATAATTAATTTGAGTTGCTGGATATAATTAATTATGTTATATTAATATAAGGGTTTAATTATAAAATAAGTAGTTAAAATATATGAGCAAGCATATTTGGCCGGTTGGCCAAACTATTTATTTTTATTTTTCATTTCTCTTTGGTCATGTGTTCTAGACTCACTAAGAACGCCCATTCCTTCCTTTAAAGTCTCTCTTTTCCTCTCCTCTAAATAGAATTTGTGAAAAAAAAGTACTTAAAATATATATTTTAATAGATGTTTAAAATATTTTTTAGTTAAGATAGAAGTTCATTTTTTATTCCATTACACTTAAAGGTCGGTAATTAATTACCATAAAAAATTTATCATCCAATAGATGAATGATATGTTGTCTATTTATTATTGTTATTTAGTTTTTCTAAAAGGAATTCATAACAAAACTTTAAATATCTTAAAAATGCCCTAATATTTCTATTTTTTTTTTCATAAAACTCCAAATCATTAAATCCTTGTCATCATTTGTTGCCGCCGAGTCAACCACCATAGCATACGCTTTCATCATCGAACTTCACCACTGATTCTCTAGTCTTCTGACGCCAGAAATTAACTAATTGTAGCGGTAGCGACGTAAAGATCAGTGACGGCAGTGGATGAATTTAAAGATTTAGGTTTGGGAATGGGTTCTTTGTGAGAAATTAGAAAATTTTAGGGTTTTCTAATTTAAAAAATTTATATTTAAAAAATTAAAAAAATTATAGAAAAACAAAGTCACATGTCAAATAATGACTTGGTGTTAAATTTTTATAATGAAATGATTTTAAAATAATAACAATAAAAAACGTTAAGTATCTATTTTGACAAAATAAGCTAAACATTTCATTGTCTAAAAAATAATTTAAATACTTAATAAAGAAAAGTTTGAGCCTAAGGGCACTGTTATAAAGAGCCAACAACCCTGTATCATCCTTGAAAAGATAATATTGGACTACTTTTTGAAAGCTAAGGTAATTACAAATAGTATCTGTTTTGAATAATACTCTCAACTATTTGACAATGCAGACTCAATATCATCCTACTGCAACTGCTGGTGTTCGAACCCGTGACCTCTAAAAATAGCAATTGTTCTCTTTAATATTGAGGTAAATTGATTCGTGCATAAGATTGGATTACTTTTAAATTATAAAATAGAATCAAATTCATATGATAATTAAATATTTGTCGATTGAAGAAATGACGGTAAATTAATTTCTAAAAAATTATTAGGTAAAATGAAAAAACGTACTACAATACTAAACATAAATATCTATTATTTTTATATGAAAATGAAATGACTTATTACAAACAAAAATATCTAAGTTTTATTTTGTAAGTGAATAAAACAAAACAAAAATTCATACTTACAAAATAAAACTTATAGACTAAACGATTGACCGCATGTCGATAATGGTGACAACCGATTATATTATTAATTTTAAAAAATAAAAAATGTTAAAGATACGATTTTTTTTTTTTTGAGTTAATAATACTGATTAATGTTGGTCAAATTTTTTTTTGAACCTAATAAGTGGTTTTAGTGGAAAAGCGGATGATATTTATCCTAAGAGACCCGAGTTCAATCGATTTGTCTACAAGGTATGTGTGCATTGTCAGAGGGTTAAAAATATGTATGAACTGATACTACCTTATAATCACCCATCTGAAAAAAAAATTAATTATTTACTAATATTAAATCACAATTTCCTAGTCCCGCATACAATTCCCATTCCGTCGCTGCTGACATTAAGAAAACCCCAAAAAAAAAAAAATTATTCACAAATGAAGTTAAGTGACCAAAACGTAAAACTTACACTTGAATGGCAAAAATGCATACGGTTGAATTTTTTTTTTACCAGTACAAAAATTATTTAACCTTTCATTTAATATGTTGTGTATTCTATATAAAATCCAACAACCATTATGAAAATCCTTTTATCTCTTTCAACTGGACACTATATATGTATGAGTGAAGTTCAGAAAAATCAATCATGTTATACTATCGATGTTGCGTGTAAAAGAGTCTATCGCAATTGTAGTGCAAGTGTACACGACGCAAGTAGTAAAGTGATACGAAGTATCGGATATCGTCTCCACAGGGATTGGGCTAATGACTTCACCTTAATTCACTGCACGAAGTAAAGAAAATAATTGAGAGTTGTCACGAGAATAATAAAGTAAAAACGCAAATAAAAGAATTGAGTTATCAAGATAGAGAAAATGGGCTGGTATTGAATTGCTCGGTAGTGCAGGTATTGAATTGCTTAGGAACTCCAGTTCTGTCGTCGTGCCCGTCGCGGCAGCACCTGTCGCGGTGGCTGTCCGTTGGCTGTCGCGGCAGCAGACACACCAACTCCGTACTTCAAGTTTGGCAAGAATCCCAGATCTGCCTTGGCCTATCCCTAGGTCCAAGTCTGTCGATGAACACGTCTTTGATGATACCTCCCGGCGTGAATCGAAGATTGAATACCGATGTGTGTGAATTCTTCTTTAGCCACTTAACCTTGCCCTATCCCTAGGCACAAGATAGTTCAACTATAAACTAGAGAACTCGCTCTTATTTCTTTCGTATACTTAACTCTCCCGATGCTAAGTAAATAGATAACCTCACAATGCTCTCCCGATGCTCTTGCAAGATGTTAAAACCAAAATAAGAGAACTTGAAGTTTATTTTATTGAACTTGGAAAATCCTAAAACAAAACAACCCTTGCAACTACTTTACAAAACAACCCGTGGCCCTAGGGGATTTTTAGAACATGTCGGTGTCGGGTAAACGACAGAGGGGTTTAGGTTATCGGTTATGGGGTAAGATGAGGTATTTTTTCTAGGTTAAAACCTATGCCCTTATATAAGCTTTGGGCTCAAGTATTCTAAGTTAACAAGGATTACAACTTTAATTAAAAGTAAGATTCTAATAAAGACTTAATCTCTAAGGATTCCTACTTTGCAGTCGCCATCCTTGTTTCTAGGGAATTCCTCTCCTTGAGCTTTGGCTTGACATATCTTTTGATCCGGGGCTTGGAAAAATATTTGGCTTTAACACGACAGACGAGCAGATTTTTCTCCATCTATCGAGGTCCACTTTACTTTTCCTCTTCATTAGGCTGCTGTCACCTTGCTGTCACGACAGCTCCATGGCAGCTTCGTCCTCGTCGTCTGCTTGTCCAGTTCAGCTTTCCTATTTCTCTGCCCTGCGCCTGCCTTCTTCGTCAACTTTGGCAGCTACCTGCAAAATCAGCCATCTTTTAGTAGAATCCATGCTTTTAATCCATTTGTGATGTTTTACTGAAAACTAACCTAAATGCAATGCAATGATGCTTGAATGTAGCAGAAATATGGGTTAAAAAGGGTGTAAATAATAGAACTTTTACACACTCAACACACCCCCAAACTCAAGTTTTTGCTTGCCCTCAAGCAATTGAACCTAAAAGAAAAATGAAAGTTTTTGTGTTGGCCTTCAAACAGTGAACTGTCCCTTACCCGTCGCTCACTCTCTATGGCGGCAGCAACCTGTCGGAAAGGTTAGGATCTGTCCGGAATCTCCCTATAGCTCTCGTGCAGTGTGTGCATGCTTTGTGAACAGTTATATGCTAAGACCCTCTTAGTTTCACTAGAATATTCAACTTTTTAACTCGACTTTTTATGCCAAAGTTTATTTTCTTGAAGACACATTTTCATGCTTCTTTTTCTTCTCTTTTCAAGCTAAATTTTTCTAGAGCCAGTTTCGGGCACCTCTAGTTAGCTTCCTAGAGCCGGTTTCGGGCACCTCTAGGTTTTTGATTTTTTCTTTTGCTAAACTTCTTTCCTAGAGCCAGTGTTAGGCACCTCTAGGGGCTATTCAAGTACTAAGCATCCTATTCTAGTTTGGCTAAAAGAAATCTAAGCAATATAACAGTCACAAAGGTGTTTAAATTTTTCAGAACTATAGAAAGGCTCTAAACTTCTCCTTAAACTGTCCTAAAGATGCTGCCACGACAGAGCTGTCATGACAGGTAAGCTAACTTCACAGTTTTAAGCCAACAGTTTTATCTTTTCTGATTTTTTTAAGAGAACTTGAATAAATAAAAAACACAACAATTAATAAAAAGATGTACTTAAGACTCCATTAATGATGGAGGGTTGCCACCCCCAAACTCGAGGGTTGCATTGCCCTCAATGCAAAAGGACAAAAAAAACAAAAATATGAAGACAAGTACATCACAAAAGATATAAGCAGGCAGCAATCAAAGGAAAATAAAAACTTAAATTTTCAGTCGCTGTCCTCGCTGCTGCTATTGACACGGATCTGACGGCGGCGTCTGGGCTGTGGAGGAGGCTGGGCAGGTTCAGAGGCAGGTTGCTCCACAAGATGGACGTCGGAACTGCTGCCACTGTCCCAGGTGCTGCTGGTGGTGGTGCTAGCCTTGGGCATCAGCCTCCTGTCTGCCACGTGCTTCTGCCTCTTGACAGGCGTAAACTCTCTCTCCAACTTCCTCCTGATCAGAGGGCTGTCATCGGAGGCCGGTCTCTTTGTTCCTCTGGCAGAGGTTTCGGCCGTTGGACTGCCTGCTGCCATCAGGGCAGGTGATGGGGTGGAAGCAGTAGAGTGGGAATTTGGGGAGGCAGGTGGTGTGGGTGTGTGGACAGGGGAGGGGATGTGGAAATAATGGGCAGGAAAAGTAGGGAAATTAACATCGGGAAAATTTAAAGTGTTGGTAATAAAGTTTACCGTCGAGTTGGTGAAATCCCGGATGAAGGTCATCAATCCCATTTGTCTCTCTTCCACCCGTTGTATCGCAGCAAGGATGTGGGCAGACTGGTCTGTCGGAGCGGTGGCGGCAGCAGGTTCAGGGGCAGGCTCCTCTGATGATTCTGCTGGGGAGTCGGCTGGGTTGAAGGAAGAGATAGGTGTACCCACTACCAGCTCCATGAGGCTGTTGATGTTGTTGTCTGTCCAGCCTCTGCCCTTGATTATTTTGTCGGAGAATTCCTCGGGGACAGCAGCACAGCGGCATAAGGAAGTTATTGTGAACGGCAGGCAGAGGCGGAAGTCGGAGCGGAAGGTGCAGTCCAGGATGCTGTCCCTCATATAGCGGCCCACATTGATAGGCCGGTCGTGCATGATTGAATGAATGAGGGCGAGCCGCTGCTGGTTAACTGTCGTGTGGTGGGAAGAAGGCATGATACACTTTTTGATGAAAACGTTCCAGAGTTTGGCTTCAGGGAGGAGCTGCCCCCTTTTGACAGAGTGGGGGTTCTTTTTGCTGGTTGTCCATGTTGTTCCTTCCTCTGTCACCTCCGCCATGACAGCACCATAGGCGGCAGCATCGAGTGTGTCAAGGAATTTCTTGTGGGCATCATCATCGGGGCCAAAGTAGAGGCCAAACATGTGGTTGATGTTGTCGGCTGTGAAGGGCACTGTTACTCCTCGAACGGTGATAGATGTTGCCGTTCTGCTGTCTATGGCAGCATAGAACTCCCGGACTAATGTGTCGTTTAGTTCTGCCGGTTGTTCAGCGAAGTTTTCTCATAGTTGAGCCGTGATGGCCTTTGTGATGAACGAGCGGAGTCCCATGTTGGGTGCTTTTCGGATGTAAACGAAACCCCTTTCTTCCCATAACTCCTTTGTGGCGAAGGGCGTTGCTGCCGCTGAAGAAGAGGCTGAGGCGACACTACGGCGGGTCTGTCTAGACGACATGTTAGTTGCAAGGGTTGTGAAAAATGAAGAAAGAAAATAAAACTAGAGGAGAAAGCAAGGAAGAATAAGCAGAAGTGAGAAAAAATGAAAATGAAAACGGGGTTTTATAGCGGTCGAGGGTCTGCCCGTTTAATGCTGTAACGGTAGGCGTGAATAACGGGGCGACGGATGGGATTTAGCGTGTCTGACGCGTCTGACACGCATTTATGCGTCTGTTACGCGTCTGCCACACGCTTCTGCGTCTGCCGTGTCAGTCTGTCTTATCCGTCTACGGCGGCGGTCGAAACGACAGGCTTCAATAAATGGGCTCTGTTGGGCTGATGGATGGATGGTGGGCTTGGGTCACTTCTCCTTTTCTTCTTAACTCCTTTATTTCCTAAAAACAGAAAATATAAAAACATTATTCGAATAAAATAACCTAATTTCCTAATAAATAATAACTAATACATAATAAAAATAAAAATAAAAATTAAATTTAGGTTAAATTAGGGATGCCTTGTGGGGCATCTCCTAAAGTAACCACTTCCTGTATTCCTGGGGCTTCAGTCCCCTGATAATGCTTGAGGCGCTGTCCATTAACTTTGAATTGGTGCCCGTCTTTTAATGATCGGATAGTGATGGCACCATGGGGAAAAACTTGTACCACTTGAAACGGGCTTGACCATCTAGATTTTAACTTCCCTGGAAAGAGTTTCAACCTAGAATTAAATAACAACACAAGCTGTCCTGGGCAGAACTGTCGTGGCAGCAACTTTTTGTCATGCCACTTTTTAGTCTTTTCCTTGTAAATCCTTGCATTGTCGTAGGCCATTGTCCGTAATTCTTCACTCTCGTTCAGATCTAATAACCTTTTCTGGCCGGCCTTGTCCAAGTCCATATTCACTGCCTTGATTGCCCAATATGCTTTGTGCTCGATCTCGATAGGCAGATGACAGGTTTTCCCATAAATTAAACGATATGGAGACATGCCCAATGGAGTCTTAAAAGCTGTCCTATATGCCCATAATGCATCATTCAGAAGTAAAGACCAATCTTTCCTAGTTGGCTTAACCATCTTTTCAAGAATGTTCTTAACTTCCCTATTGGATATCTCAGCTTGCCCATTGGTCTGTGGGTGGTATGCTGTCGCGATCCTATGCTTGACACCATATTTCTTCAAAGCAGCAGCAATTACCCTATTATCAAAATGTCTCCCTTCATCACTGATAATCGCCTTAGGGATGCCAAATCTAGAAAAAATGTTTTTGTGCAAAAACTTTTGGACCGTCTTGGCATCATTCTTTTGAGTGGCGATGGCTTCAACCCACTTAGAGACATAGTCCACTGCTAGGAGGATGTATAGATTTCCACATGAAGATGGAAAAGGTCCCATAAAATCAATCCCCCACACATCGAAGATCTCGAGTTCTAGAATGTTCTGCAGTGGCATCTCGTTTCTCCTCGAGATGTTACCTGTCCGCTGGCACCTGTCACAGTTCTTGTAAAACTCCTGTGCATCTTTATAAAGTGTCGGCCAGTAGAACCCTGACTGCAGCACCTTGGCATCAGTTTTATTGCCTCCTAAGTGACCTCCATATTGTGAAGCATGACAGTGATGGAGAATGTCTTCTTGTTCTTCTTGTGGTACACACCTCCTTATAACCTGATCTGCGCACATTTTGATAAGAAGAGGTTCGTCTCAATAATAATGCTTAACATCATTTTGGAACCTCTTCCTGGCTTGATGATTAAGATCAGAAGGAAGTATTCCGCTAACTATAAAATTAACGAAATCAGCATACCAGGGAAGGTCAGAAGACTTACCTGCCGCCATGGCTGTCGCGACAGCGATTGCGGCAGCAAAGAGCTTCTCATCAGGGAAGGTCTCCAGTATGTGTGTCTCATCTATTGGTAGACTCTGTCCCTTCTCCAACCTTGACAAGTGATCTGCCACCTGATTTTCTGTCCCTTTTTTGTCCTTGATCTCAAGGTCGAACTCTTGTAATAGCAAGATCCACCATATCAATCTAGGTTTTGCATCCTTCTTTGCGAACAAATACTTTAGGGCAGAATGGTCGGTGTGTATTATTACTTTCGTCCCAAGTATGTAAGAACGAAACTTGTCGATGGAGAACACCACAGCTAACAGCTCTTTTTCTGTGGTGGTGTAGTTCACTTGGGCGTCATTTAATGTTTTGCTGGCATAGTATATGACATGAAACAACTTGTCTTTGCGCTGCCCAAGTGCTGCCCCGACAGCATAGTCACTAGCATCACACATAATCTCAAAGGGCTGTGTCCAGTCTGGTGGCTGTACTATGGGGGCTGTCACCAGTTTTTCCTTCAGAACCTTGAATGCTTCAGTACATTCTTCATTAAAGTCAAAGGGTCGGTTCTGCTCTAAGAGATGGCATAGGGGCTTGATGATTTTTGAAAAATTTGCAATGAATCTACGATAAAAACCAGCATGCCCTAAAAAACTTCTAATGCCCTTGACTGTGGTCGGCGGCGGCAGCTTCTCTATGACTTCTATTTTAGCCCTGTCGACTTCTATCCCACGACAGCTAATCTTATGGCCAAGGACTATCCCTTCGTCTACCATAAAGTGGTATTTTTCCCAATTTAGAACAAGATTAGCCTTTTCACATCTTTCAAGTACCTTTTGAAGATTGCCGAGGCAGCTCTCAAAATCGTCTCCAAAGACGGAAAAATCATCCATGAAAATCTCAAGGAAGTCCTCTACCATGTCGGAGAATATGGCCATCATGCACCTTTGGAAGGTGGCAGGTGCATTACAGAGTCCAAACGGCATCCTCTTAAACGCGTATGTTCCGTAGGGGCATGTAAAAGTCGTTTTTTCTTGATCCTCCGGTGCGATGGCAATTTGGTTATAACCTGAATAACCATCAAGAAAACAATAGTAAGGTTTACCCGCTAATCTATCAAGCATTTGATCAATAAAGGGTAAAGGAAAGTGGTCCTTTCGGGTAGCTTTATTAAGCTTCCGATAGTCCATACAAACCCTCCAACCGGTCACAGTCCTGGTTGGGATTAACTCATTGTTCTCGTTGGTTATCACGGTCATTCCTCCTTTCTTGGGAACACATTGCACCGGGCTCACCCATTTGCTCTCGGAGATGGCATAAATAATACCAGCATCTAACCATTTAATTATCTCTTTACGCACTACCTCCTTCATCGCATGGTTTAACCGCCTTTGGGCATCTATAGTCGGCTTATGATCTTCCTCGAGGAGGATTTTGTGCATGCATAACGCCGGACTAATGCCTTGAATGTCTGCTATCGTCCATCCAATCGCCTTTTTGTGCTGCCTTAGCATGTCGATTAGCTGTCGTTCCTGTTCCTGCGGCAGCTTAGCAGAGATGATTACGGGCAATGTGTCATTGGAACCAAGATAAGCATATTTAAGCTGCCCTGGCAGGGGCTTTAGTTCTAAAGCAGGTGGTTCAACAATAGATGGCTTTTGGATTACATGGTTATCCGAAGTGTAATTCAAGGGTTCGAATACCTTACCTAGACGATTACCTAACCAGTTTACCTCCTCCTGATCTTCAGTATCAGATGTATCGGATTCAGAGGAGTTTCTGTCGTCGGTGCTGTCGTCGTTGCTGTCGTGACAGTCCTCCAGGTGGCTGTCGCGGCAGTGACCAAATTTTATATCACGGCAGCCCGACCTGATGTAGGGGTGATCAAGAGTCACCTCAATGATGGCCTTGCATTCCTCGTCCACATCAGCATGTTTCATTGCTTGGAGAACATTCAACTTAATCTCTTGATCGTTCACGCGCATGGTGAGTTCTCCTTTCTCCACATCAATCAATGATCTTCCCGCGGCTAAGAAGGGTCGCCCAAGGATGACTGGTGCGTTTTCGTCTGCCTCACAATCTAAGATAAGAAAGTCAGCAGGAAAAATAAGCTTATCCACTCTTACCAGAATATCTTCAATTTTTCCTTCGGGATGAACGTAAGAGCGGTCGGCCAGCTGCAGGGTCACTGTCGTGGGCCGCGCCTTTCCAATACCTAATTTCTGAAAAAACAGACTTTGGCATTAAATTAACACTAGCACCAAGATCACAAAGTGTCTTACCCACAAATTTGTCGCCGATTGCACAAGGTATGATGAAGCTCCCCGGATCCTTCTTTTTCTGGGGTGGCTGCCGATGAAGAATACTCATGCAACCTTCTGTCATCTTTACCGTTTCAAATTCCCCAAGTTTAGATTTTTTCGACATAACATCCTTGAGAAATTTAGCATAACCGAGCATCTCCCTAACAGCATCTAACAACGAAATATTAATATGAACCTGCTTAAAAATATCATAAATCTTTTTAAGTTGAGATTCATGCTTGGCTTGTTGTATCCGTTGAGGAAAAGGTGGTGGGGGACGATAATCAGCAATACGCCCTTCCCACTGCATGCGAATTTGAGGACGGTAATCATCTTTTTTCTCCTCTGTCGCTTCTGCTGTCGTGACAGGCTCATCGGCAGCAGTCTGTTTATCACCTGTCGGGGCAGCTTCCTCGGCAGATTTATCCAAGGCAGGTTCCTTTTCTGTTTCAGCTTCTTTTTCCGGCCCTGGTAATTTCTTCCCACTCCTAGTAGTAATCGCCTTACATTGCTCATGTGGGGGTGGTCTAGCATTTTCAGTATTGCTAGGGAATCCTCCATTCTGCCTCGGCTTAATATGTTGAGAAACCTGACCTATTTGTGTCTCTAGAGATTTCAAGGTAGCTTCATGATTTGTCATCCTCATCTCGGTTTTATCCATAAAGGTTTCTGTTTTCTTGACAAACTGATTCATATTCTCCATATACGTACCGGTCTGAGACATAAATGTGGCCAGAGTTTGTTCCAATATACTACTCGTGGCAGGTGGTGGTTGTTGTTGCTGCTGCGGCGGCAGGTGTTGCGGCAGTTGCGGCGGCAGTTGCTGTCGCGTCAGCAATCTTGGTCCTCCCTGATTCTGATTATGTGCTTGCGGATTCAGGGCATTGTTAGGATTACTCCAGGAAAATTTGGGATCCTTCCTCCAATTAGGATTGTAATTGTTGGAATTATAGTTTGGCTTGTAATTTCCAACATATTTTCCCTCTTCTATTTGTATTGGGCACTCATCCCGACTATGATTTCCCTCACAGATGGTACAGACTTCCTCGACAGCAAATCCTTGTAATTCATCTTCATTCAATAACCGTTTCATTGCTTTAGTAAGGAATGCTACCTGTGATTTCATAGTGGTGTCGGCCTCATAGTCCTTGACAGCAAGTACCCGTTTACCCCCTCTTCTTGTCGTCGGAAACTGCTCCTCATTCTTGGCTAGATTTTTCAAAACTTGTAATGCCTCATCTGGATCTTTATCCAATAAAAGTCCATTTGCTGCAGAATCAATTCGAATGCGAGTTTGTAAGTTAGCAACATTATAGAACTTAGTTACCTGATTCCAGACGGGGAATCCATGCATTGGGCAGTTCCGTAGAAGAGTAGTGAATCTGTCCCAGGCCTCGTGCATCGGCTCGTCGTCTTCCTGTTGAAAAGTAGCAATTTCATTACATAATCGCTCAGATAAATGCGAAGGATTAAAACGAGATAAGAATTCACGAGATAAATCTGCCCAAGTTACGATTGAACCCGGTGTAAGTTTATTCCACCAAGTTTTAGCTCTGTCCCTCAACGAATGGGGAAATAACCGAAGCCTCAGTATCTCCGGACTAACTCCTGGTAGTCTAAACGAACCACAGATCTCCTGGAACGTCTTGAGATGCTCCCTAGCATCTTCTGTCACAGCACCACTAAACTGCCCGACATTGTTGATCATACTAAACATGATACGTTTAAGTTCGAATTTGTCAACATCAATATCCGGCAGCGTGGTCTCCAGCTCTACATGATCGTTCAGCATGTAGTCTCGACACGACCATCGTCCATCTGCCCCAGGCGGGTCACCGACAGGCGGATGATTATCGCCAAGGGGTGGTATTCGACCGCCGGCAGGTTGGTTATGGCCCATCATCTCTAGCTGTTCCTCGAGGTATTCGTTTCTGTCTAAAAGTCGGCGAAGTTGTTTCTTGAGACTGAAGGAACGTTCGATTTCCAGATCTAATGGATACTCGGGATCTTCACCTCTTTTAGATCTGCGCATAAATAAGAAAACCTCGTGAAAAGCAAGAGTTGAAAGCACAAAAGAAAAATTAAAGAAAAATTAAAACGAAAACAAAAATAAAAACGAAAAGTGCAATAAAAGAAAGGTGTAGTTATGTTGCCAATCCCCGGCAACGGCGCCAAAAACTTGTTGCGTGTAAAAGAGTCTATCGCAATTGTAATGCAAGTGTACACGACGCAAGTAGTAAAGTGATACGAAGTATCGGATATCGTCTCCACAGGGATTGGGCTAATGACTTCACCTTAATTCACTGCACGAAGTAAAGAAAATAATTGAGAGTTGTCACGAGAATAATAAAGTAAAAACGCAAATAAAAGAATTGAGTTATCAAGATAGAGAAAATGGGCTGGTATTGAATTGCTCGGTAGTGCAGGTATTGAATTGCTTAGGAACTCCAGTTCTGTCGTCGTGCCCGTCGTGGCAGCACCTGTCGCGGCGGCTGTCCGTTGGCTGTCGTGGCAGCAGACACACCAACTCCGTACTTCAAGTTTGGCAAGAATCCCAGATCTGCCTTGGCCTATCCCTAGGTCCAAGTCTGTCGATGAACACGTCTTTGATGATACCTCCCGGCGTGAATCGAAGATTGAATACCGATGTGTGTGAATTCTTCTTTAGCCACTTAACCTTGCCCTATCCCTAGGCACAAGATAGTTCAACTATAAACTAGACAACTCGCTCTTATTTCTTTCGTATACTTAACTCTCCCGATGCTAAGTAAATAGATAACCTCACAATGCTCTCCCGATGCTCTTGCAAGATGTTAAAACCAAAATAAGAGAACTTGAAGTTTATTTTATTGAACTTGGAAAATCCTAAAACAAAACAACCCTTGCAACTACTTTACAAAACAACCCGTGGCCCTAGGGGATTTTTAGAACATGTCGGTGTCGGGTAAACGACAGAGGGGTTTAGGTTATCGGTTATGGGGTAAGATGAGGTATTTTTTCTAGGTTAAAACCTATGCCCTTATATAAGCTTTGGGCTCAAGTATTCTAAGTTAACAAGGATTACAACTTTAATTAAAAGTAAGATTCTAATAAAGACTTAATCTCTAAGGATTCCTACTTTGCAGCCGGCATCCTTGTTTCTAGGGAATTCCTCTCCTTGAGCTTTGGCTTGACATATCTTTTGATCCGGGGCTTGGAAAAATATTTGGCTTTCACACGACAGACGAGCAGATTTTTCTCCATCTATCGAGGTCCACTTTACTTTTCCTCTTCATTAGGCTGCTGTCACCTTGCTGTCACGACAGCTCCATGGCAGCTTCGTCCTCGTCGTCTGCTTGTCCAGTTCAGCTTTCCTGTTTCTCTGCCCTGCGCCTGCCTTCTTCGTCAACTTTGGCAGCTACCTGCAAAATCAGCCATCTTTTAGTAGAATCCATGCTTTTAATCCATTTGTGATGTTTTACTGAAAACTAACCTAAATGCAATGCAATGATGCTTGAATGTAGCAGAAATATGGGTTAAAAAGGGTGTAAATAATAGAACTTTTACACACTCAACACTTTCCTTAGACTTTTCATGATCAGAGGGTGCATCATGTTGACCACAACATGAACATCATATTATCATAAAGATAGGTAAAAATTATGTTATAAGCGTACAAAAATCATGTTACCGAGACAGACAAACAAATAAAAATGAACCTAAAACGATGAGAATTTTTATTTGACACCATACACAAAGAAAAATAAACTAAAATAAAAGAAAATGCTAGATGACGACACTAAAAAGTAACACTAAAATGGACGCCACAGACTACACTTTTGAAGAGAAAAAGTAAAAAAAAAAGACTTTGGAGAAAAACTTAACAGATTTACAGTTTTTTTTTTTGATAATACTGAAACTGCAAAAACAAGGATTAAGCAAAATCAAGCTAACAAAACACCACTTAAATCTTCCAACAGGGCTGCTGCAACCTCAGTCGGTAGATCCTGAAAAAGCATACCACGATCGGAGCCCCTCGGCATAAGCGAGCTAAAACATCGGTACATCATTAATTCCACGACTGATATGTTTTATCACAAATTTCCAGTCACGAGAAAGAAATTGGTGAATGGAGGATAATAATAATAATAATAATAATAATAATAATAATAATAATAGTAGTAGTTGTAGTACTAGCGTGACATGTAAAAAAAGGTTAATATCTACTTTTGTTCCTCAACTATAACTAATACATTAATTTTGCTCATTTTCTTGTGTTCTAGTGGCAAAGGTTGATGTTTATCATTCATTGAGATCCGAGTTCGAGTATTAGTAATGCATGATGTGTGTGCCGTCTTTGAAAAGACTAAAAAAATTAAACAGATGCTACATCACACCAGCATATTCAAAAAAAAAAAAACTAATACATTAATTTTCTCTTTTAACAGCTTTTTTAACCTGGATTCTAATAATGGGAATATACTATATGTGATTAAATTAAAAAAAAAATACTACCATTGAATGACATCAGTATGTTAAAAAAACATAGATTTATTCCGGCTTTTTTACGATGGAATATGATACGACAGAGTGTGAGTAAGTCCCAATGTAAATGGTACCTTTTTTTTATTTTTACTGTCTAAGGAATCACAACCATGTCATAGGCAGGGAAGAAGTGGCAAACTTCGGACTCCCCCGGCTTAAGCCCCAGAAGCCGGAATCCGATGTGACCGGCACTCCACGTAGAGGTATCCATGTGACAGAGGAACGCTGCATCTACCTTATCACCGTTGTCGCCGGTAAGGGAAACCATGAACACTTTGTTGACGGAGCCCAATTGGAAATGGCAGTAGTAAACTGCATAGGGGTATGGCTCGTTATGGCATGCTATGAGCTTTCCGGTCGATACCTCTTTGGATTCAACCACAGTATAGTTCTGGAGAAGGGGAGTTGACTTTGATATCAAAGATGATCTTACCACCCCGACCTGCGAGCCTGGTCCAAAGATGCCTTGTGCGAAATCGACTAGGGATTCTACGGACGTAAAACAGCCCTGTACCTCTCCTTTTGGGGCTTCCATCTCACAGATCTTCAGTGTTTGTTCCATCGCTAAGGCTTGGTGAGAATCGGGGGAGAAGGAGAACAACTGAAGAAGCTCGGGCAGCAGATCCGATGACAAAGGGATGTGTTGGGTCTTATGTTCGGGAAGGAACTGGAAAGTGGTTGGGTCGTGTATGTAGGGAAAATAGATGGGCATCTTGTTTCCGACTTCAATATGCTTTATGGTGCCGAACACCTTGGCCCCTGGGTTCCTGAGATCATCCTCGTCCATGCCGAAGGACATGCCCATACCCATGTGGGATGATGAATGAACATCTTGTTTCTGGTCGGGGAGTCGACGGAGACCGACACTGTCGTCCTCCGTATGAGACGCTGCTACATTTCCAGGAGCAAGCTGCCAGAAAGTTTGATTAATAGATTGATTCTGGGTTTTGAACAAGTGATTTCATTACACAAACCATGAATCTGGATTATGAAGAAAGAATAATTACCGTGACAAATAGGAGGAAGAGGAAGCCGCAACAAACAAACTCAATGCCCATTCTTTCTTCAACTTTCTCCACCCTTCACCCTGGTTTTCCACGTATAAAGATGAAGATTGCTGGTTTTGGATGGCAATAATATATATATATATATATATTATATTTACATTAAAAAATAATTGATGATACAGATTGTTTCTTTGTACATTAATCATTGAGCAATGCAGACAATAATTTTATTATTAAAAAATAAATACATTATATATATATATATACATTAAAAAATAAATGTAGATAATTGTGAAAGATAATAGAAGAATAGATCCAAAGAAATACAGATTGTTTGCTTCGCAACTCTAAATTACAAGTCTTGTAATACTTTTTGTTTTATTTTTTAATGAAGGAAAGATTTTTTTTATTAATTGATGATACATGAAACTCATACATTGACTATTTCAATCATATGAAACTTTATTTTAATATTAATGTATTCAAATCAGATCAGATCTATAATAGAATAATAATTTGGGTTAGCTTGATATGAATTATTATCCGATGGAGTAAGATATTATAATTTCAAATTCACATATAAAATCTAAAGGGGGAAATGCAGGCAATAAGATGAAATAGCCATTAGTTTTTTATATAAAAGATTATTCATAGTAGGAGCCTAAGAGCTATTAGGGATATAAATGAATAGAGCGTTAGAGATATTAGGGTTATAAATGAATGGAGCGTTTTACGAACTGTTCGTGAACCATTCATACAATGTTTATTCATATATGTTTATTAAGTTAAATAAACGAGTATGAACAAATTCTTTTATATTCGTTTAATAAATGAACGAACACGAGCATATGTGAGTTCGATTGATTTATGTTCACAACTAGTTGTGTAATTTTACCATTTGTGAACATATAAACGAACATGTTCGTGAATTAACACAAAAGAAGACAAACACCTTTAAAAATAAAAAACGAATACGAACATAATATTATGAATTTAATCAAACATAAACAAAATTTTATTCATTTAAGCTTAGTTCATTTACGGCCTTAAGAGGTATTATTACAATGAGTCACCAAACCTGTGTTATCCTTGGAAACATAAGCTTGCACCACTGTAAAGGAGATAAACTTTGTTTACCCACTGGGTAGATGACCCAGCTGACATGGCATAATAAGTGGCTAAACACTTAAACTCTTTAAATTTAGTGTAGAAGTCAATAAATTAATGACCCATTCAAAATCAGCATTAAATTTTCACACTAAATTTTAAGTGATAATTATAATTGCCTCATCCATTTAAAATTCTCAATGAACAATTTTCAAATTTATCTTTTTGACCTTAAATAATAATTTTTTAATTTCTACCCTTTAAAATTTTATAATTTATATTTTATTGATGTATTATGCACGTAAAAATTTGTATAAATTAAAAATATTTAACTATTTATTGGGTGTAAAAAATCATATTTTTAAATACATCACTTAAATTAGTACTCCCTCCGTTCCATAAAAAATGTCCCTTATCGACTTTTTGAAAGTCAACATTTTTAAATTTTGACTGTTATTATATTGAATATTTTAAATAATTAAATTTTATAAAATATATATTTGAAAACTACTCGATTAGAGGTTTTTAAAAAATATTTTTTCATATTTTTATCAATTATACATTTTAAATAATTATGAGTCAAAGTTGAAAAAAATTAACCCCAAAAAAGTCAATAAGGGTTAAAAATTGTGGAACGGAGGGAGTAACATATATATCATACAAAAAGTCGTGTTATACTAAATTACGTATTCTTTTAGATTCTCAAATGTTTTTTTGGATTAATATTGACACGGTATTGATTATAGGGTAAAGTACCCAAATGGTCATTGAACTTTGTTAAAAAACAAAATGGTAACTAAACTTTCAAATGTTACAAAATGGCAATTAAATTTTATTTTTTTAACAAAATGGTAACTCAGTCGTTAAATACTTAATGTGATTGTTATGAAACTTTGTATAATAGCATATTTAGTCCTTTATATTTACACATTCAATCAATTTAGTCCTAATTCGAAAAAAAATTCAATAAATATAACTCTTGTTATTTACACATTCTTTCGCTCTGGTCGTATTTATAATTGGAAATAATATTCATTAAATTGATTCATTAGAAATAACTAGGTTGGCTATAATGAGGATGGTCGTGCTTTTGTAATCAAAATGAATCAAAGTTTTTTATTTTAAAAAATTGTTTAGCCATATCAATGTGGGTCTATGGTCTTTGTTTCATGTGTGTACATAAAAAACTATTTAGATTGCTTCTAGTGTGGGATATATATTTGGATTAATAAATTTGGGTGCTGCTTACACCAAAAATAATTACTTAGGGCTTGGACACCAAAAGAAAATGTAGTTTTGAGATCGAAACTCGTTGGGAATTCAATCTAAATTTGGGGGAGTTTCCATCCACAAGGTAACAACAGTTGCTACAAAACTCTAATTATAACCTAGAGTTACAAATTATTTCTGTAATGCCCCGTTTAGGGCCGTGAGATATCGGATTAGTTAAACCGAGACGGGTTAAATTTAAATTGAAGGAAAATTATATTTAACACGCCAAAAAAGTATTTTAAAGGAAAAAATGGCAAAAATGGAACTTTTAATAAAAAGGAATAAAAAAGGGATTTTTGAAAGCCATTGTCTTCTTCAATTTTCATTTCACGTTCAAAAGACCTCTCAAAAACCTATTCACTATTCCATTGGTTTCAAGCTCCAAACCAAGTGATTTCCTTCAAGGTAAATGACTCCTCAACTTAGTTTCATCTTCCTTGAGTCTTAAATGCTAAGATTTTTGCAAAACTCATGGATTTAACTTGTTTTGGTTTTTAAAGTTTGGTTTGAAATGAAAGGAGGTTTATGGGTTTTCGTTTCGGTTATCTATGGCTAAGTTGTGTGTGTGTTTTAACCTTGTTTTATTCCTAAAATAACATGAAAATGATGAGTTTTTATAGAAAACCCAAAATGGGTATTGTGGGTGATTTTGGGAGTTGGAAATCTTGAGTTTTTGGATGGGTTTTGAGTCTAAATGATAGTTGGAGGTTTGATAGCTTTAGGTTGATGTTTAGGGATGCTAAAAGGTAGATTTTTTATGGTAAATTCGTTGGGCTTGGCTGCAAGTAGTTTGGGACTAAAATTAATATGTTTTGGGTGAAGTTTGGGCTTGAATCGATGTGTGTTGTTGCAAGATTGTTGAGTTCTACTTTTTTGCTGTGTTTGTGAGTGTATTTGTGTTCTAATGTTCGATTTTGGGTTGCTCAAAATAGAGGGATTGGTTTCAGACTTCATGGACGGAAATTTGGGAAGTTCGGAGGCTTGATTCGACATCTTGGACATCGCTTGTGTGTTGGCTGGTGAGTGCAACGATTTTAAAAGCCTTAACGTGGTTAAGGGAATATTTTGGGAGTATGGATTGAGCTTGAAAAGCCAATCCAAGATCAATAGTAAGTTTTTAAAGGTTTTATGGAATTAATCCGTGTTTTACGATTCTTGATGCAATGTGAACATGTCATGTTGGTAACGTGTTAATGTGCATTGTTATACATGTTGAGACTTATGACTTGTGTTTATATTTGCATTGTGAGTACATGCTTTGCATGGAAGTTTGGACTTGGTAAGTGGTTCAAGCATCGATAATGCTTGTGGTTGTGATTGAGTATATTGACACGTGTTGAGTTGTTACCAGATATAATTGATCGATCAATAGGATTAGAGTGCACTCGAGGTAAAATTCGCTCGTGGCCTTAGTGATGTTAGATTCCACTAAGGAGGAGTACGGTGATGTGAGATTCCACCGAAAGATATGTTTTTACTAGATGTGAGTAGGTGATGTGAGATTCCACCGGAAGTGTCTAGTGGGTTTGATAACTGTCCGCATATCTGAGTAAAAACGATAAAAGTCAATATACCTATGATGCTTTAATTCTCATGTTAAGCATGTTGTTAATTTCTTCTATTATGCTTATGAATTGTTGATTACTTTGCTTGCGTTATGAGAATGAGCATTTGGTAATCCTATGGCTTGTGGTTGCATTCGGTAAATGCGTGTGAAGGTAAAATGCATGTTTTTATGTGTTTAAGCATGTGGAGATGATTTGGAAATGGTTTTGGTTTTCAAGCAAACTATGTTTTAAAACTGCATTGTTGTAGCTACGGTTTTGAGCACCGCTCACTAAGCTTAAACGCTTACGCTCTCCTTTCCAACAATGCATGCTCTTATACTTTCGGAGTAGCTCGGGGAACAAGGGAGAATCCAAGGGTGTTTGGTTTGCTCAAGTATGGTTTAGACTTCAATAACTAGTATTAAGCAATGGGATAGGACCTTTATGTTTGAAGTGTTGTTGGCATGTCTCTTGCTTTAGACAAGTTTGTTTAGTTGCTTTGGGCTTGTATTGCCTTTTACCATGTTGAATTATGCTTTTGTTTAGTTTTTGGTCTTGTTGATGAATGCCAAATATGCATGTTTCCTATAAGAATCTTATCATGTTGGATGTTGCCTCGTTAAGTGTGTATCTTGCTTTATATGCTTATCCTTGGATGCCTTGTGTTGTATGTGTGCTTGTATGTTTCTTGAATGGTCTTTAAATGCCTCTAGTGTTGAGTCTATATGCTTTTATCAGCTAAAATGAGTCTTGCAGTGCAGGGCGTATCGATACGCTGAAGGGCAGTATTGATACGGTCCTTTGCTTTGGGCATTGTTTTGGGCAAGGCGTACCGGTACACGGGGGGCGTATCGATACACACAATGCTCTATGGAAATCTGAGAAATTGACAAGATTTTAGCGTATCGGTACGGGTCATGAGGCTATCGGCACGGTCTTCGTAGTTGACCATGGGAAAGTTGACCGTTGAGGGCGTTTCAATACGTACCTTATGGACATCGATACGACTTCCTTAGGTTGACTTTGGGGAGTTGACCAAGTCTAGGCGTATCGATACGGCCCTCTAGCGTATCGATACGACCTGTTGTAAAATTAAAAAATGGGTGTTTTAATTGCATGTTTTGCCTAATTCTGTATCCATGTGTGTTTTCCGATGCGTGTCCTCTCACATAAGATATAATAAATGCATCTAGACAAGATAACTTTAAAAGAAAATTTTCTAGGGTTGCTAATCGGAGTGGAGCCTTAACTAGTTTCGCTTTGATTTTCCCCGTGTAACCCATTCGATGCGGTCTGGCAGCTAGGTCGGGTCGAGGGGTTACATTTGTTGGTATCAAAGCCTAGGTTTCACCTAGGTTCGTTGTGTTTTCGCAAGCCGAAAGGTAAGTGAGGTAAGTTTTATGGTGTAAGCTTGTCGATTGTGATTGCATGGTGATTGTCAGCATGCTTGTGGCTATCTTTGTATTGGATGAGAAATAGTTAAAGGCACCCATTGCTAGTATACTATTATTGTAAGTAATTTTAAGTTTGAGGACTTGAGCATCTTGGACCTTGTTCCTTGCTGACCCTAAATCATTTCACTTGTTGTGTTTGTTGTTTAGCTTTGCATCAGTTAGCATGGTGAGACCGAGGGGAATGCCAAGAATGGATAATCCGAGGGTTGAGCGGATTGAGAATGTTGAGGATGTGCGAGGAGAGAACTTGCCTCCTCCACCTCCTCCTCCTCCGGGGGGTGGAGCGAATGCGGAAGGTGTTGGACCCCAGGCTGGTCAGGTACAGGCAGGTATTGATGTGAATAAGTTGATTCAGGCTATAGCCGGGGCTATTCAGACAACTTTAGCAGGTATTCAGACTTCGTAGCTTGGCGGAGTTGAGTTCTGTGGGTTGTCACCCGAGGGTTCAGAGGCATGATTTGAGAGCACAGTTCGTATTTTGAGTCAGATGGAGTGTTCTGAAACGCATAAGCTAGGTTGCATTGTCTCTTAGCTTCAGGGAGATGTCTACACTTGGTGGACTACTATCACTACGGGTATGCCAGAGGACGAGGTTACTTGGAAGTTCTTCAGGGCTGCTTTCCGTAAGAAGTACCTAGGTCCTCGATACCTAGATGAGAAGAAAAGAGAGTTCATGGCTCTAGTTCAAGGTAGCTTGATTGTATCCGATTATGAGGTGCAATTTGTTCGTCTGAGTCATTATGCTTCTGAATTAGTTTCCACTGAGAGGGAACGATGTGAGCGTTTCCGATACGGGTTGGTTCAGGAGGTGATGACCTACATGTTGGCTTCTGACTATACGGATTTTGATGTGTTGGTCTCTAGGGCAAGGACATCGAACATTTTTGGGACTTGCGGATCGCAAGGGTGGATCTAGTTTAGGAAAGAGGATTGCTGAATGGGACAGAGATCCTGCCAAGAAGCACAAGGATAGGAAACCTCATCATGATCATAGACGCGGAGGTTGTAATCCGGGGCGAGGCCATCACGGCCATGGGACTGAGAATCGTACTTCCGAGTGCAACAAGTGTGGTAGACATCATTTTGGTGAGTGTTGGGGCACTTATGGCTCTTTTTGGAACTACGGGTCTAGGGCGCACTTGAAGCACGATTGTCCACATCCGTCTAGGGATGGACAAGCTCCTGCGCGAGCTGTCGAGAATCAGAGAGGCCGTGGGCGCGATCGAGGTAACTTTCAGCCTAAGAATGACGGTCAGAGGAATGTAGCTCATGTTGTAGCAGTTCAGCCCGAGGGAGGTGGGCCAGCTAGGGTGTATGCACACCGTGAGGATAAGAATGATACATATGTGATTGCAGGTAATTTCTCGTTACAATCTTTGACTTTGCTTTCATTGATTGATTCCGGTTCTACGCATTCGTATATATTGAGTGAGCTTGCAAGATTGTTAGATATTCCGATTGAGATATTAGATGTGGGTATGAATGTCACTAGTTCCTTTAGTGAGATAGTTGTGGTCAAAAAGATGTACATAAAATGTCATTTGATGGTTCAGGGTCATGTTTTTCCCGTGGATATGATGGAATTGCCGTTTTATGGTTTTGATGTAATATTAGGCATGGATTGGCTTGTAGAGTATAGGGCTAGGGTAGATTTTGAGACAAAGCAGGTGTTCTTGACACTCTCAGAGGATCATGATGTAGTAATAGTGGGCTAGAACATTAAGTTCTTGTCCAATGTAGTTTCAGCCTTAGAGGCTCAGAAGTTATTGGATGTGGGTTGTCAGGCGTACCTAGCCTATGTTATGAATCTGAATATGGATGAGGTACGACCGCGAGACATTATGACAGTTTGTGACTTTTTGAGTGTATTCCCAGAAGAATTTTCTGGTTTGCCTCCAGATAAAGATGTAGAGTTTGTTATTGAGACTTATTCAGATTCAGCTCCAGTATCGATTGCACCGTACTGAATGGCTCCGAAAGAAAAGAAAGAGTTGAAGACACAACTTCAAGAATTGATAGACCGAGGGTTCATTCGTCTGAGTACTTCACCTTGGGGTGCACCGATGTTGTTTGTGAAAAAGAAAGATGGCAGTTTGAGAATGTGTATCGATTATCGATAGTTGAATAAGTTGACAGTGAAGAACAAATATCCGTTGCCGAGGATTGATGACTTGTTTGATCAATTGAGAGGTGCTTCAGTGTTCTCGAAGATAGATTTAAGATCCGGTTATTAGCAGTTGAAAGTAAGAGTTCAAGATGTACCGAAGACAACTTTCTGCACTAGTTATGGGCACTACGAATTCTTAGTAATGCCCTTTGGTTTGACTAATGCACAGGCATCTTTTATGGACATGATGAATAGAGTGTTTCATGAGTACTTGGATCAGTTTGTGGTAGTGTTCATTGATGATATTTTAGTGTACTCTCGTACCGAGGAAGATCATGATCGACATTTCCGTTTGGTGTTGCAGAAATTGTTAGGCAATCAGTTGTATGCCAAGTTGAGCAAATGTGAATTCTGGATTAGGGAAGTAGTCTTCTTAGGCCATATTGTATCGACTGAGGGAATCCGAGTGGATCCTAAGAAGGTTGAGGCAGTTCTGAATTGGAAACCACCGAAGACAATGACCGAAGTTCGTAGTTTCTTAGGTTTGGTCGGTTACTATAGACGTTTTGTTGAGGGTTTCTCAAGGGTTGAAACTCTATTGACTAAATTGCTACATAAGGATGTTCGGTTTGAGTGGACTGATGCAAGACAACAAGCATTTGAGAAATTGAAAGAGGCCTTAACCGAAGCTACTGTTTTAATTTAGCCCGTGTCAGGGAAATAGTTTGTAGTCTTCAGTGATGCATCGTATGTTGGCTTAGGTTATGTGATTATGCAAGACGGAAGAGTAGTGGCCTATGCGTCTAGACAGTTGAAGACTCATGAGCGTAATTACCCTACTCATGACATAGAATTGGCTGTAGTGGTTTTCGCTTTGAAAGTTTGGAGACATTACTTGTATGGTGAGAAATGCACAATGTATACAGATCAAAAGAGTTTGAAGTATATAATGACACAAAGAGAGTTGAATCTTAGACAACGTAGGTGGCTAGAGCTACTTAAGGACTACGACCTCACGACTGAGTACCATCCGGGTAAAGCCAATGTAGTGGTCGATGCTTTGAGTAGAAAGGTAGCAGTGGAATTGCGAGCTATGTTTGCTAGATTGAGTTTGTCCAAAGATGGTGGTTTAGTGGCTGAGTTGCAAGTTAAGCCTTCGTTGCTTCAGTTGATTAGAGAGAAACAGTTCCAAGATAGATCTTTAGCATCTCATGTACAAGACATAGCGGAGGGTAAACCGACAGATTTCTGTTTTAGTAGTGATGAAGTCTTGTGTTTCAAGAGTAGAGTAGTTGTTCCGAAAGATGTAGACTTGAGACGCACCATCCTAACTGAAGCTCACAGTAGTCCGTTTGTTATGTATCCCGGAAGTACGAAAATGTGTCGTGATATGAAAAATGTGTATTTATGGGTTAGTTTGAAGAAAGATGTTGCCGAGTTTGTGAGTAAGTGCATGGTCTATCAGCGAGTTAAAGCTGAGCACCAGTTTTCTTAAAGTTTGTTACAACCGTTGAGAATTCCTGAGTGGAAGTGGGAGAGAGTCGCCATGGATTTCGTATCAGGTTTGCCGTTGACAACTTCTAAGAAGAATTCAGTTTGGGTAATTGTCGATCGTCTTACGAAATGTGCACACTTTTTGGCCGTTCACACCACTTATACTTTAGATAAGTTGACTGATTTGTATATCCGTGAGATAGTGAGATTGCATGGTGTACCGAAATCTATAGTGTCAGACAAAGATCCGAGGTTCACGGCTAGATTTTGGGAGAGCTTGCATAGTGCTTTGGGTACTCGACTGAATTTTAGCACTTCATATCATCCTCAGACCGATGGTCAGTCGGAGAGAGTCATCCAAGTGTTGGAAGACATGTTGAGATGTTGTATTATTGAATTTTAGGGTTCATAGGAGAAGCATCTACCGTTAGTAGAGTTTGCATATAATAATAGTTATCAAGCGAGCATTCAGATGGCACCTTACGAAGTTCTGTATGGTAGAAAAAGTAGAACACATGTTTGTTGGGCCAAAGCGGGACATGAATTGATACCTTTTCATGATATGCTTAAGGGTACTACCGGGGGAGAGTTGTAACACCCGGGTTTGGGGGTCGGATGAATTAAAATAATAAAATAATACTTTGGGCCTCGTGTTTTCAAAGCAAATAAAATTTATGTTGGGCTTGTTTTGATTTAAAACCCAATTCCATGGATTTTAGGAGATGAGATTTGTAGCCATCTCATTAATGGCGTTTTTGTAAATATTTCAAAGTTAGGAAAAGATGAGCTTTATGAGACAAAAAAGGGATCATCTTCTTCTTCTTCTTCATTTAATTTTCACGTCAAAACCCAAAACCCCCCCAAATCACTATTCCATCATCCTACTTGCTTGTTGTTGGAGATCTTCCAAAGGTAAACCCATTTTTGACTTGTCCTCTCTTTCCTCTACAAGCTTGTACCATTATTTTTCATTAAAGCTCATAGTTTTGCAATTTGGAGTTTTGAGATTTTTGATTAAAAATGTCATCTTTGTTATCTTTAACTTAAGTTTTTGATTTGTTGAGGTTACATAAGCTATTTGCTATCTAAAAGGTCCAACATATTCGATTTTTACATGGTTTTATGATGTTTCCCGAAATTGGGTTTTGGAGAGGTTTTAGGTTTGATTTTGGGGCTGTTTTGGGTGAAGTTTTGTTGGCTGATGGTTAGTAGATATATAAGGGTTGTTTTGGAAGCTTTTGGGGGGTAATATAAGAGTTGAAATCAATGGTTTTTGGCTGTGCTTTAGGGCTGCTCGGGAATGAGGATTTTGGGGTTGTCTTTAGCTTGAAATCATGTGTTTTGTGCTTGGTTTGTGTTCCGGGTTGCTACATTGGTATGTGGACTGATTTGTAATTGTTTTGATTGTGTTGGGATGGCTAGAAACAAGGAATTGTGTTGGTGAAGCCTCGAGAACTAATTCAGAACCGTTGGGAGCTTGATCGACTAGAGTGGTTGAGCTTGGCCTAAGCTTGACCTAATTGAAATTTAAAATAACAAGGAGGGACCACTTTGGTGATTTAACCCAAAAGAATTTAAAAGCTAGACAACTTTTTGAAATTAAAAGAGAACAAAAAGAAAAAGGCACCATCTTCTCTCCCCTCTCTTCTCTTCCAACGTTGGGAGCTTTCAAATCCTCCCTAATACCCTAAATTACTATTCCATTAAATTGCTTCTTCATCTTAAGGTCTTTTTCAAAGGTAATTGTATTTTCTCACTCTTCTCTTCATTCTCTACCTTTACATGGTTATGGATTTTGAAACTATCAACTTTTGAAAATCTAGGGTTTAAGGAAAGTTTGGTTTTTATTGAGTTTTTCAAATTGTTTTGAAATGTTAGGTTAGGTTTTGATTTAGCCACCTTAAAATACACCTAATATGTTAAAATGAATGAGTTTGGGTGAAAACCCGAAATGGGTCATTATGGCCATGTTTAAAGTGTCTAAAACTTGGTTTTTGGTGAGTTTTAGGATTAATTTGAAGGGCTGATGGTTTAAGTATGATAGGAAGGTGTTTTGGGGCCAATTGGGTGTCATTTGGGTGTTTGAAAATAGGGATTTTAGCTAGGTTTTAGGGGAGCACGAAAATGGGCATTTGGGGGGGGGGGTATTTGGATTGGAAAATTGTTGAAATTTGGCTCGAGCTTAAGAGTTGAGTTGATGAATGGGTTTTAGCATTGATTGAGAGCAATGGATGTGTTTTTGATTGGTTAGAAACAAGAGGAGACGTTGGAGAGGCATCGGGATCGAATCCGGGCATTTAGGAGGCTTGCTTTGGTTGCTAAGGAAGGGTGGTGAGTAACTTGAAATGTGCTTTAAAGTTGGTTCAAGTGTGTGGAGTGTATGAGTTGGAATGTTCTTGGTAGGCCATTTCTATGTGGAGTTAAATTGGTAACTTAGCTCCTTGATTTCCATTAAATGCTATTTATGCCTTGCCTTTTTGCTCTTGTGAAATGTGGGTTGATTTACATATGTGTACCATGATATGTGTATGTAATAAGTATGAGATATGAATGGTGGATATGAGATGTGGTAATGAAATTGGCACTAATTAACTTACCGGGTGTAAATGATCGATCATTAGGATTAGTGTACACACAAATTGAGTCAAAACGTACGTGACCTTGAGTCATCAAGGAGGAGTACGGTGATGTAACATTCCACCGAAAATTTATATATATTCTACGGGATGATTAGTGGAATCCCATCCGTAGGGCATGTGGTGATGAGTGGAATCCCGCCCATGCAAGGTTCGGTGATGAGTGTAATCCCACCGAGGTAATGTGATTGTTGAGATTAAATCGCACATCTGGGTAAATTAATACTGGCCAATTGAACTTGTTCTTATAATTGTGATGTATGATGTTGATATGTGATGTTTGAGCTTAGTATGATGTGAGACACCATATTATGACTCTTGAAAGACTAGCTAGGTCTACTTGTTGATGTGCCTATGTATGTTGTATATGAGATTAAGGGATTACATGCTTGAACCCTGCATTGTTGATGTTTTTCGACTTTAGAGCATCCTCGCTAAGCTTATAGCTTATGCTCTCATTTTCAACAATGCAGATCATTAGCGTGGTGTTAGCTCGGAGCAAGGCGAAGGGGCTTTCCAAGTTTTTGTTGCTCAAGTACGGTTTAACAATTATGTAGTAGTTTAGCAATGTGTCAAGAGTGTGTTTTGTATGAGCTATATATGACTCCTATATGTGTTTGATGTTTAAGGATTGACTTTGATTGTAAACATGATATGTCTTGCCAAATGCTTGTGTGAGGGTATGCCTTATGGATGTCTAAGTTGCTTTTGAATGGCATGAATACCTATTTGAGATAAATTGTGCCTTTTGGCTTTTAATGTCTTCAAGCATGCCTTATAATAAAATGTTGCTAATGTGTAAATGCCATGAATGAATGTTTCAATCTTTGCCTTGTGTGTTTGAGCATGCTTGACATAGGAACCATGCCTCTAGTTCATGTAGGTTTGTGTTGAGTGCCTTTTAGGGTCGTTTAGGGCCTTTAGAATTGTTGAGAAATGCCTAAGTCTTGTTTTTGAGGGTTGCAGACAGCCCGTGTTTCGAAACGAGCTGGGCCGTTTTGGAACGGGTAAGGCTTCATGGACCCCATATCGGAACGCGTTTCAATACGGTTTGGCCACTGAGAGCACCTGTTCCGATACGGGTTTCAGAACATTTTGGCCACTGGAAATATGAGAAATTGACGATATGAAAGCGTTTCGAAACAGGTCTAAGGGTTTCGGAACGGTCAAAATCACGTTGACCACGAGAAGTTGACCGTTGAGGGTGTTTTGGAACGGTTGACCTCCATTCCGATACGGCCTCCTCGTATGGGCTTGGGGCAGTTGACCTGGTCAAGGCGTTTCGATATGCCTCAAGGGTGTTTCGAAACGGCCTGCTTAATGGATTAAAATTGGATTGTTTAATTGATGTTTTGGGTTCGGATGATTGTCTTCTTCATTTTATTCCGCTGTCTTGATCACGTAGGACTTAAATGTGCCATTAGAGAAGATAAGTTAAAAGAAAAAAAAATAGGGTTGCTAACCGAGGGGGAACCTTAACGGGTTTCGCTTCGGTTTTCCCCGTGTGGCCTACTCGGACCAGTCATCCGGCCAGGCCGGGACGAGGGGGTTACATTTGTTGGTATCAGAGCCTAAGGTTACCGAGACCTCGGGCAGGTAAGTGAGGTAAGCTCGATGTGTTAAGTGATGTATTGCTTGGTGTGTGTTTTGCCATGAAATTTTATTGTTTGACGGTTCGCATGATGTTTTGAAGCATGAGTTGTTGCGTTTGGTGTAGAGTGTGTGCCCATTGCTACTATTACTTAATTTAAAAAGATTTTATAGTAAAGGGAGTACTTGAGCACTATTGGACCCTTGCTTTGGCTAACGTAATCCTTATCTGTTTGTTGTTGTAGTTGTTATCTTGCTAGCTGTACCATGAGACCACGTGGGAGGCCTAGGATGGTTCGACCGAAACCACGGGCAGTGGCTCCAGGAGTTGAGCCAGTAGTTAGAGTTGAGGCTCAAGTGGGAGAGCCTGTGGTTGGAGTTGGAGCTCCTCCACCACCTCCTCCACCAAGAGTAGGAGGCGAGGCCGGGGCCGAAGGAGAAGGATCTCAGGGAGGCCAAGGTGGCCTAGGTGGCCAAGGACCGGCCAGAATAGACTTAGCTTCTTTGGTTTAGGCAATATCCGGGGCATTTTAGGCTGCAGTAGCTGGGGGTCAGGCAGCAGCACATCATCAGGGAGAGGGCACTGGTTTGCCTTTAGAGAGACTCTGTGGTTTAGGGGCCGAAGAGTTCAAAGGGTCTACTCCAGAGAGATCCGAGTTGTGGTTTGAGAAGACTGTCCGTATCCTCGCACAGATGGGATGTACTGGTGAGCGCAAGTTAGGGTGTGTTGAGTCCTTGCTTCAGGGTGATGCCTACACTTGGTGGGTCACCATCACTACGGGTATGGATGAGGCCGAGATTACTTGGGAGTTCTTTGAGTCAGCATTTCGTAAGAAATATCTGGGTCCGCGATACCTCGATGAGAGGAAGAGGTAGTTTATGGCTTTGCTTCAGAGGAGTATGATCGTGACTGACTATGAGATTCGATTTGTTAGGCTGAGTCAGTATGCATCCGAGCTTGTTCCTACTGAGGTGGAACGATGTAACCGTTTCCGTTATGGGCTGAATGAAGAGATCAAGAGGTATACTCTAGTAAGAAATTGGTATTTTTTAGTCTTCCTTAACATACTAGACTAGGTTATCTTCTAAGCCTGATTGAGGATGTTGCACCTATCTTGCCCTCATCCTTTACACCCTGAACCATCCCATTGGACCTTTGATCTACCCTGTCCCTCCTTCCTATATTGCATCCTCTTTCATTGTCAATTGATCCCTTTTGTTTCCAATGCACATCTCGCGTCCCTCTCATTGCAAACACAATCCTCAATTTCATTCCATAAATTCACTTACCATTAAGTCGTTCAATTCCCTGCAACACCTCCTCCTTCGTTCTCATATGTACAAATCCAAATCCCAAACCATGGCGTGTACGTTTTGCTGGCACAAAAACATCAACCACCTGACCATGACAATCAAAAACCTGCCACACCCCCTTCCAATGGATTTGATACGAAAGGTTATCCTCAAAGATCGTCTAACACTTGCGTCAGCTGCTCTCTTCCTTGGATATACAATATAATAGAATGTAAGAATGTATGAATTTATCTCTCTTTTTCTCTCAATATTCTCTCAAACACCATTTTAAATTTCTTGGATTTCTTATCCAAATTCAATTCATTTTCTTTCTAAACCATTTCTAATCAATAGCCACACAAGTGATTTTGATTCCTCTCATCTTGTTCAATGGATTTCAAGTTGGAAGATTGGAGGAGCAATCTTGATTTTCAAGTTGCAATTTATTTGAGTAAACCTCGATTTTCTAATGATCTCCTAATTATTTTGTCTTGATTTTCTATCAATTCCATTGTCTTTTGATGTTAAAATGAATTTTAATGGATTGATTTAATTTGTAGATGCTAAAGAGTGAATTATTATTTGATAGATGCAATCTAAATGTTTTAATTGGGTTATGTGTTATTTTTGTGGGTTAGATATAATCTAATCTGGATTTTATGGAATTGGTTCCAAAATTAATCTAATTAGTTGAATTAGATTTAGATTTTTGATTGAGATATTTGATAGATGGTTGATTTGAGTTATTGGATCAAATATGAACATGTACCATAAGTGTTTGAAGAAATGCACGTAAGAGGGGAAAAAAGAGTCAAATTGTCGCAAAACAGGGGCGTGAATAGCCTTGTGGAGGTTCTGAGTTTTGGTGATTTCTTGGGCTTAAGGACGTGGCTGTTGTTACCATTTAAATTGGTTTAAGATGATGATATTAATAATGAAAAAAAAGGAATTTAAAGCAATTTGTAAGGGATTAAGATGATGGTGGTCAGTAGCATGGAAAGGGGATAGATTGGTGTGATGATTTTGGTATTGTTATAGTACGGCTACCGTTGTTTTACCGTTCGTATATTGGAAATGTGTTTTAAATAAAGGGAAATTTGTTGTTTTGGTGATGGTCGTTCGTATGGAATTTGTGCATAGGGTTTATGGAGTGTTGACAGTAGCGTGAAGAATAGAGCAAATGGAAATTGGTCATTTCGTGAGTTGTTGTTCAAATAGTTATGGTTCGAATATTTACGAGTGTGTTATAATAAATTGTTTATTGTGGTGTGGTCCCCTGTATTTTCTTGTGGAAGATGGCAAGTGTTCGGACTATTTCCAATTAGGCGTAGAGGCGTTGTGCTTGAGATGTTGGCACCAAGACGATGGCAAGTTGGTGAGTGCAAATGTATTTTGGTACTGTAAACAGGTTTGAATTATGTCTTTGGGAGTTTAGTTAAAGCCTAGCAAGCTTAGCTACGCTCGGAAGTAAGTTTTCCCTATTTTCGTCTTTTGAATATCGGTTTGATATGAGACTTGATTTACATGTTTTGGTTTAAAAACATGGATAGATTTGTCACCTACTGTTAATGCATGTTATAAGACTTGAGAATTGTTGAATATGATTCTATGAGAATTGATTTATGATTTGAAAGAGTTTATAACTTGTTGAGAAAATGTTATACATTGTTTATGCTTTTGAAATTGAATGAGAATTTGATTTATGTTTATGCATTGAAAGCAGTAGGGTAACATGGTTTAAAAGTGTATATTGGCAAAGTGATGAGACTTAATATTGTCGGATATAATTGGTCGACCAATAGGATGAGAAGTGCACTATAATATAGAAAATGCATACGTGAGATAAAATTCGCGCGTGAGACAAAATTTGTACGTGAGACAAATTCTTCGGTTAAACAATAGGGGTAGATTCTATTGCGTTGCGAGTGATAGGGGTAGATTCTATCATCAATGAGCAATAGGGGTAGTGTCATCACGATCGAAGTGAGGTAATGGTGAGGGTAGATTTCACCATGAGACTTGATGGGTGTAGATTCCATCAAGTTGTCCGTATATCCAAACATTTATGGATAGGGGTAGTGCTATCCAAGGATGGCGGTAGGTTCAATCCGTGTCACTTTTAAGTCCAATATATGAGATTACATGTATCACAATTTTTAAATGGTTGTTTGTATAATGTGATTTATACATGAGATTCTATTTTGAGATATGTTTATGATGTTCAAGCAAGAGAGGCTTGTATTTAGATTTTGCATTATGGTTAAAGAATGAGATTTGTGATACATGTTTTATAAATGAGAAATGCTTTGGTTTGAGTAAGCATGAGACTTGAGAAAAGTGTTTTGATGCATATGGTTGTTATGCATGATTCTTTTTGAAAATAAACGAGAAAGTGCTTATGTTTTGATCAAGCATGTTTTAGTAAATGTTTTGTAAATAAAAGGTTATTATGAAAGCATGATGCTTATGTTTCGAACGGGCATGGTTTATTAAAATAATTTAGAAATGGTGTGTTGACTTTCTCTATTGTGGATTTCTAATATCGGTTTTTGTTTTAAAACTACATTGACATTTTATCCTTTGTTAGCACACTCATTAGGCAAGTTTGGGTCGTGGTCCGAGGCAAGGTGGATTCCAAGCAAACGAATTCAAAGGTATGATTAATACAATATTATTAATATTTTCAATAAGGCAATGTGGGTAGACTATTGGGATGGATTGTTTATTTAGCAAATGTTAATTTGAATGATTTTATATTACGTTAGACGATGATTGTATGCGATGATCAATATGTTGGTTTTTATTTTAATGCTTTGTATAGTTGATTGTTATGACCAAACGATTATAATAGTTTAAGTAATGGTTATATTGATTACTTGTGTTCAATGAGTGCTTATGGTCATATGCTTTAATCCTTTAATTATTTTATAGCCTATGATGAGGTCTTGATCATTTGATGCTTACTGAATAATGATGGATTTTGTTAGGAAGCATGCCTATAGATTACTTGTATAGACAACAATAGTGTTGATTAATTGGTATGTAGCTATTTGAGCCTATGTGTTTAACGGTGCTTTATTATTAGAAACATGTTAATGTTGTTTGAAAGTTTTTGAATAAGTTGTGTTGGAAGCGTGTCATATTTTTTTTGGAAGATTAAAAGCATGTAAACCAGCAAAGGTGGATTTCCATCTAGTCCCACTTACCATGGCAATTTTAGTCGCACTCAGTTGCCACGACAATTAAATGATTGTCGCGGCAATCAATTGCCACGACAATTAAATGATTGTCGCGGCAATCAATTGCCATGACAATTATGATACATCCACAAGGTTTGGTGGAATTTGAGTTGATTGTGTTGAATTTTGATCCGCTGCAAGTAAGCTCACCTTAAGTTAAATAAATGCATCTAGATAAGAATAAAAGAAAAAATGGTTTTTTATCGATGTTGTAACCCTCTTAGCCCGGCCTAGATGCTTGACCCGAACTACGAAGATTACTTGGGAAAAACAAAAGTCAACCCGAAAGTCAACCTTGATTAACGACCCTTTTTTCTTTTTAATCTTTTCTAGAAGCACATTAAGCCTATGTGATCACTCAAGAATCATGGAAGAGAAAGGCACAGCGATCAGAAATCATTTAGAGACTCAATTGCATAAATGACACGTTTAGGGACCAAAATGTGTTTTTTAGAAATTATAAAGACTTTGCAGGTTTTAGGTTTACCAATATGTGATTAGTCATGTTACATACTCCTCTGTCAGATTTCAGCTTAAAAAGACATCACAAGCTCAAGCTATTCCATCCACAACATTCATGACTAAAATGTAAATCATAGAAACTTACAACAATTCAAAATCAACAACGAACGGTCATCCGTTTCGGAACGTCAATCCCTCGTACCGAAACGCCGTATCAAAACGGTGTTGACCATTTCGGTACTCGGTGTGTTCTGAGATCGGTATCGAAACATGCCTCACTAGTAGCCAAATTGTTTCGAAACAACTTCAACCATTCCGAAACACTATGGCCATTACAGGCCCTCGTTTCGAAACGGTTGAAGGTGTTTCGATACACTTTACCCAATGACAGCAGAAATTTCTGGTTTTTCACCTTTTAAATCATTCAAACATGCTTCAAAGAGCATCAAATCATACTAACAACTCATTTTGATACTAAGGAACATACTTATGACCCTTAAGTTAGAGCATGGCATCAAACACGAAAACATGCAATCTAGAGGCATGCTACCTAGTCACAAATTCAAATATAGAGCTCAAACCTCCAAACAAACCAATAAGACCATTTACAACCCTTAAAAGCCATCAAAAACACGCTACAAACATAGGGAGTTCAAAACACATCTCCCAAATACAACCTTGAAGTCCCATTGCCAATATCAAAACTAAAGTGTATAAAAACATCACCATACATGAGCTTTGCACTTCCTTGGATGTTCTTAACCTTCTTGCTGCTCAAAAACACCTCAATTATCTACATTATTGGTAAAAGAGAGTGTAAGCACATTTGCTTAGTGAGGCATGCTCTAAAGAAAACCAACACAATAATGCATTCTTTAAACCACTTCCTCAAAAGCTTTTTCTAGAACATGCTCAATCTATCTCATGCTTGAAAACCATTTCAAAGCAAAACATCACTGACAACACATGTACCTCAATTCTATCACATGCATTTAAACCAATGCAAATCACATGGCCAAGCCATACTCATGCTTGTGAAAACCTATGCATATCTCATAGCATAAATCATCTCAACAATAGGTACATGTGAATCAAAAACATTCTCATATATTATATTGACATTTCACATCTCATTATTACTCGGATAAGCGGACAACATTCTCAAACCACTAGACGCTTCCGGTGGAATCTCACATCACCGTACTCACTTGTCTAGTAACATAATTTTCGGTAGAATCTCACATCATCGTACTCACATGGCGGAATCTCTCATCGCCACAAAGCTTGGATATTTCACCAAGTCCTACCCGATGGAATGCCCATCATCGGTTTCTCCCTTTGGATTAAACCAAAGAGCACGTAAGAATTTTTAGTTTATAGTGCACTCTCATCCTATTGATCGATCAATTATATCCGATAAGTATCTCATCTTCAATGCCAATATATTATGTCAAAACATAATCTCACCTACTGTTTTTCATGCAACATTTCTCAATTCTTTCTCATCTCATTTCAAAACCATAACATTTGCCATGCTTTAAAACAAAAGCTCAAAACTCATCAATGCAACATGTTATTTCATGAAATCATTTCAAGCATCATCTCCTGCTACAAATCATACATAAAAACAATAAGAATTTATCTACCTCAAACCATGAGCATGTAACAGCATTTTAGGGGCAACCACCACATATAAGAGAGAAATCTAGCCAATACTTACTTCTGGACTTAGGAAGGTGTTTCAAACCTTTCCTAAATCCCCAAACCTTGTTTCTTTATCCCTCAAGGACTTATAAAACCATTCACACTCACCGATTACGTTTCGCTTGCTCGCCGAAATGCTATCTAAACTCCCGGATCAACACCAAAGGCGTCCGAAGAAGTCTCCCCTGTTTATAACACATAAGAGCAGAGGATTAATGCATCATCATGCATTGAAATCATCAGCCACACACCTAAACTCGCTGCTCTACTCAAGAACCTCATTTCGTCTACCAAACACAACTGAAATTATCTCCAAACCCTTCCAAAACAAATCCCAGCCAAGATCTATCACTTCTAATCATTTCTAAACATCAACCAACATCAAAAATCACCACAAACTCGTCCTTATACCTCCAGCTATGACAGAACACCAAAACCAACACAAAAACCATCATTCTAGCATACAAAACTTATGAATCTAAGCCTATTCGGGATTTGTTTGATAAAACCTCATTTATAACATCAATTAACATCCAAAACACATTAGAAAACAACCTCAAAACAGAGCCTAACCATCAACCATGAAACTCATCAAGATCTCTCCAAAAACCTTGAGTTTTAATACAATTTATTGTTTCTAACATTAAAGCAACTCAAAAATCATTAACAAAGGATTGATAACTTGGGAATTTCGGTAAAGAACTGATCATTAGAGGAGAATGGCGAAGCTTACCTCTAATGGTTGATTTCTCCTTGAATTGGCAAGTTTTCTTGAAAATCCAATGTGAAAACAAGAGGATTTGATGAGGAAAAGATTAGGAATCAAAAGGAATGAAAATCAAAAGATAATTGATAGAGGAAATGTGTTTGGCTGAAAAGAAATTGATAGAAAATGAAATGAGAGAAAATTGATGAAAGGTAGTTATAAAAAGTTAGAGATAGTTTTCCTTTTAATTAATCTTTATTTCCTTTAATTAAAACATTATTAAAATCACCCAAAATAAGGAGAAATCTGATTAAAAACATTTTGGTAAAATTAGCTCCTTAAAGATTCAAAGTTTCAATCCTTTACAAAATAGTCACTATTTAACGTTTGCAAAAACTGCAATTTGGTCACTACACCGAAATGTAGTATTTCCAAACCTTATTTTGTAAAATTGATTTCACCGTAATCATTCATATAATAAATGAGGATTTTTAGATATTTTTCCATATTTTTAAAGCATCCCGAACTAGGTGTTCCCTAAATCTCCCTTTAAGATTCGAACCGTTCTCGACCGGTCCGATTCGAACTCTAAAACATCTAGGCCCAAATTTGGGGCGTTACAGATGTAAACCTCTGCAGATTTTCATCAGTAAAGACAATGTAGCTCACTCAGTTCAGTCTGGCGATTAGACCATGTCAAGGGGATTACAAAACTGCTCGAGGATATGGAAAACAGTAGCTAATGGTGATGAGGGAGCAGTAACCATTGATGGTAAAGCTGTATTTTGATGAGGAGGATATGAGCTAAAAGTACTATTTATTTTAGTAGAACATGAGGTAACAATACTATTTGTTTTAGATGTTGAATCAAAAGGAAAGACACTCTCATCAAAGCAAACATGTCTAGATAAATAAACTCTACCATTAGAATCAAGACACCTATAACCATTGTGCATAGAAGAATAACCTAGAAAAGTGCATGCAGAAGATTTAAATTGCAATTTATTTTTTTAAATGTTCGAAAATTGGGATAACAAACACACCCAAACACTCTAAAAAACAATAATCAGGTAGCTTTAGAAACAGTTTTTGGTATGGTGACAACCCATCAAAAGATTTTGTGGGTAACCTATTTATAAGGAAAATGGCAATAGAAAATGCATCATTCCAGAAAGTGAGAGGCATTGAAGCCTGAGCAAGCATGGAAAGACCTACCTCAACTATTTGGCTATTTTTCCTCTCAACAATGCCATTCTGTTTTGATGTGTGTGGTCATGAGACTCTCTGGACAATTCCCTAAGCTTTAAGATATCCTTGAAGGGCAACAAACTCTCTTCTACTATCACTCTGAAACATTTTGAGTTTGTGACCCAAATTTTTGTCAACCATCCTGTGAAACTAAATGAAAACATATTGTACATCATATGTGTTCTTCAAGAAATACAACCATATATATCTTATAAAGGCATCTGCAAAAGCAATATAATATCTAAACTCATTCAAAAATAAAGGGGAAGAACCCCACACATAAGCAGTTATTAGTTCTAAAGGATGAGTATAACTAGTGACAGATTTAACAAAGGAAGTTTATGTGATTTTCAATACTGACAAGCTTTGCAAAGAACATGATCTTTATTATGAAAAAATGAAATATTATATTGACTAAGAACATTAAAAAGGGTATCCTTGGCAGGATGCCCTAACCTTCTATGTCATACATCAAGGCTAACATTATTACTAATCACAGTGTTACAAGTTCCTTGACCCTTATTTACTAAACTACTTTCACATCCACTACCACTCCGAACCTGAGAAGGAATATCCTTCAACTGATACAAACCATTCTTTTCGTAACCAGTCATTACCACCTGTTTTATTTTAAGATCCTTGACTTGGCCTATCTTTCGATAAAACTGAAGAAGAACTTGATTGTCCTGTGTGAACTTAGACACAAATAAAAGATTTTTAGTGATGTTCGGCACATATATCATATTTCTTAAATGAAGATTTCTATTACTATGAATAAAGGATGATTGACCAACATATTGTATGAGAATATTATGCCATTACCCACTTTAACTGTACCTATACTAGGATACTGTTGAGTGTGTAAAAGTTCTATATTTTACCCCCTATTTAACCCATATTTCTGCTGCATTCAAGCATAATTCATTGCATTTAGGATATATTTCATATATACATCACAATTATATAAAATGGCACAGTTGCTACTGATTTTGGTTACTTTTGCAGGTAGCTGTTGTAGCAGACTCAAGGCAGTGAAGAAGCAGAGCTGGAACACAGGACCGAAGTCGAGAAGAGCGACGCTGCCGTGGCAGCCAAGGACGACAGCAATGGTGAAGGAAAAAGTGAAGTGGAGCTCGACAGGAAGAGGAAATTAAGCCGGTCTGTCGTGGGTCACTCCTATATTTTTCTGAGCCCTAGATCAGAATGAAGGCCAAGCCCAAAGTTCAAGGAAGAAACTCAAATCAAGAAAAGAGGACAAATTAAAGACATCTACTCTGAATATTTAGTCTTTAATAGAGTTGTACTTTAATTTAAACTTGTATTATTGCCATATTAGAAAACTTGAACCCAAGGCCTATATAAAGGCATGTAATTTGACGTAGGGAATGACATCTTGTTCTCTAGCCGTCTTCCCCTAAACCCTAGTCGTTTCCCCCCTTCTCATCATGTTCTAAACATCCCCTAGGGCTAAGGGTTGATTCTGTAAAGTAGTTTCAAGGATTGTACTGTTTTAGGATTTTTTTTCTCTTCAATAAAATAGACTTCAAGTTTGCTTATTCTGGTTTCAACATCTTGCAAGAGTATCGGGAGAGCATTGTGAGATTATACATTTACTTAATATCGGGAGAGTTAAGTATACGAAAGGAATAAGTGCGGGTTCTTCAGTTTATGGTTGAACTATCTCGGACCTAGGGATAAGACGAGGTTAAGTGGCTAAGGAAGAATTCAACAACATCGGTGTTCATCCTTCGATTCACGCCGGGAGGTATCATCTAAGACGTGTTCATCGACAGACTTGGACCTAGGGATAGGACAAGGCACAACAGGGATTCTTGCCAAGCTTGAAGTACAGAGTTGTGTGTTCGCTGCCGTGACAACAACAGACCGCTACCGCCGCAAGTGCTGCCGGGACAGAAGCTACGACAGAATAGAGAGTTCTAGACAGTGCTACACTTGCACTACTGAGCAAATCAATACCGGCCTATTTCTTTACTCTAAATATTTTAATTCTTCTATCTTCAGTATTTATTCCTCTACAAACAATTGAACTCTCTTCTCTCTCTTTTGTGCAGCAATACAAGGATAGAGCTATTTCCAGTCCCTGTGGATTCGACATCCGATACTTCGTGTATCAATTTACTACTTCTGTCGTGTACACTTGCACTCTATTGCGATAGACTCTTTTACACACAACAAGTTTTTGTCGTCGTTTCCGGGGACTAGCAACATATCTTTACCCTTACTTTTACTGCACATCTTCATTTTATTTTTTATGTTTTTATTGGTATCATCTACCCTGTGCTTTTCACAAGGTTTCTTGTTTGCTTATGCGCAGATCTAGACGAGGCAAAGAACCTGGGCATCCATTAGACCCAGAAATCGAACGCTCGTGTAATCTCAGGAACCGAGTCCGCCTTTTGATAGCAAGAAACGACTACCTCGAGGAACAACTAGAAGCAATGGTGAACGGAAGACCGAACAACGGGGTAGAAGATAACCAGTGTGCTCTTGGAGATCAACCCCAGGATGCCCGAAACGGAAGGCCTGCTGCTGAGGCCGCACGCTGATCTTGCCGTGATTACATGATCAACGATCGTGTAGAATTGGAGACCACCCTGCCAGACGTGGAAGCTGAAGAATTTCAAGATGAAACTTGTGATGTTCAACATGATTAATTCTGCTGGCCAATTTAGTGGTGCTGCTACAGAGGATGCCAGGGAACATCTGAAAACGTTCCAAGAAATCTGTGGTTCGTTTAGACTACCAGGAGTAAATCCGAAGATACTGAGGCTTCGGTTATTTCCTCATTCATTGAGGGACAAATCGAAAACTTGGTGGAACAAACTAACTTCGGGTTCAATAAGAACTTGGACAAATCTAACTCGTGAATTTTTATCTCGTTTTAATCCTTCCCATTTATCTGAGCGATTACGTAACAAAATTGCTACTTTTCAACAGGAAGATGACGAACCAATGCACGAGGCATGGGACAGGTTTACTACTCTTTTGAGGAATTTCCCGATGCACGGATTCCCTTTTTGGAATCAAGTCATCAAATTCTACAAGGACCCAGACGAAGCCATGGTAGTATTGAAAAATCTAGCCAAGAATGAAGAGCAATTTCCCACATCGAGGAGAGGTAAACGAGTACTAGCTGTGAAGTATTACGAAGCCGATAATTCTCTAAAGACACAAGTTGCGTATCTCACAAAGGTAGTAGAAAACTTGCTGAAGAAAGATTCATAACCGGTCTACGCTGCAGAAGAGGTATGTGGAACTTGCAGTGGGAATCATAGTTCGGAAGAGTGCCCTCTACAGCTAGAGGAAGGGATGTATGTTGGAAACTATAACAAGAAAAACTACAATTCCAACAATTACAATCCCAACTGGAGGAAAGACCCCAAGTTCTCCTGGAGTAACCCAAACAACGCATTGAATCCTCAAGTGCAGAACACTCAAAATCAAGGGGCACCTAGACTTCTGACACGGCAGCAACCGCAACAGCAGTTGCAACAGCTGCCTGCAGCCACACCTAGTATACTGGAGAAGACCTTGGCCACATTTATGTCACATACAGGAACTTACATATCAAACATGGATCACTTCGTCAAGAAGACTGAGTCATTCATGGATAAAACAGAGATGTGAATGACTAACCATGAAGCTACTCTGAAATCACTGGAGACACAGATGGGTCAGGTTTCCCAACACATTAAGCCAAGGCAGAACGAATGATTCCCTAGCGATACTGAGGTCGCTAGACAACCCACACATGAGAAGTGCAAAGCTATCACAACTAGGAGTGGGAAGCAATTAGCAGGGCCGAAGAAGAAAGCTGAACCAGTTAAGGAACCAGCCCTAGAATCGACTACCGCGAACGCTGCCCCGGCAGAGGATAAACAGCCTGCTGCCGCCACACCTGTCACGACAGCAGAAGGGACAGAGGGAAGGATGAAGAACCTAAGCCTCCTTAAATCCTAATACCATGGGAAGGACGAATTGAAGATTATCGTCCTCCACCTCCTTTTCCACAGCGGCTACAGAAGCAGAAATAGGAGTACCAGCTCAAAAAGATCTATGATATTTTTAAGCAGGTTCACATCAATATTCCACTGTTAGATGCAATCAAGGAGATGCCCGATTATGCCAAGTTTCTCAAGGATGCTATGTCTAAGAAATCCAGACTTGGGGAGTTTGAGACGGTTAAAATGACAGAAGGATGCATGACTATTCTGCACAGGCATCTACCCCAGAAAAAGATGGATCCTGGGAGTTTCATTATACCGTGCATAATTGGTGATAAATTTGTAGGTAAGGCACTTTGTGATCTAGGTGCCAGTATTAATTTAATGCCAAAATCTATATTTCAGAAATTAGGTATTGGACGAGCACGACCCACAACAGTTATGCTGCAGCTGGCAGACCACTCTTACGTGCAACCATAATGGAAGATTGCAGATATCCTGGTAAGAGTGGATAAGTTTATTTTTCCTGCTGAGTTTCTTGTTTTAGATTGTGAAGCAGATGAGAATGCACCAATCATCCTGGGGCGACCCTTCTTAGCCACAGGCAGATCACTGATTGATGTAGAAAAGGGAGAACTTACAATGAGAGTGAATGATCAAGAGATCAAGCTAAATGTTCTCCAGGCAATTAACCATGTTGATGCAGAAGAAGAATACAAGGCTATCACTGAAGTAATCCTTGACCAACCCTGCATTAGGTTGAGCTGCCATGACATCAAGTTTGGTCACTGCCACAACAGCCATCTGGAAGACTGTCACGGCAGCGACGACGACAGCATCTCCTCAAATTCTGACATATCTGACACTGAAGGTCATAAGGAGGTAAACTGGATAGGCAATCGTCCATGTAAGTTATTCGAGCCCTTAAACTATACCTCCAATCAACACATCATCCAAAAGCCCTCAACTGTAGAATAACATGTTCTAGACCTTAAGCCCCTGCCTGGGCAGCTTAAATATGTTTTTCTTGGATTAAATGATACGTTGCCCGTAATCATCTCTTCCAAGTTGATGCAGGAATAGGAATAGCAACTGATAGGGATGTTGCAGCAGCACAAAAAGGTTATTGGATGGACGATAGCTGATATCCAAGGCATTAGTTCGGCATTATACATGCACCAAATTCTCTTAGAGGATGATCATAAGCCGACCATTGATGTCCAGAGACGCTATGCGAGAAGTGGTTCGAAAAGAAACTATCAAATGGCTAGACGCCGAGATAATTTATGCCCTCTCGGATAGTAAGTGGGTGAGCCCGGCGTAATGGGTTCCTAAGAAGGGAGGAATAACCGTGGTGACCAATGAAGAAAACGAATTAATCCCAACCAGGACTGTGACCGGTTGGAGGGTTTGTATAGACTACCGGAAACTTAACAAAGCTACCCGGAAGGACCACTTTCCCCTGCCTTTCATTGATCAAATGCTTGATAGATTAGCGAGAAAGCCTTATTATTGTTTTCTTGATGGTTACTCAGGTTATAACCAAATAGCCATCGCACCGGAGGATCAAGAGAAAACGACTTTCACTTGCCCATACGGTACTTACGCTTTTTGGAGAATGCCATTTGGACTCTGCAATGCACCAACAACCTTCCAGAGATGTATGATGGCGATATTCTCTGATATGGTGGAGGATTTCCTAGAGATATTTATGGACGATTTTTCTTTCTTTGGAGACAATTTTGAAAGCTACTTAGGTAACCTACAGAAGGTGCTCGAAATATGCGAAAAAGCGAACTTGGTATTAAACTGGGAGAAATGTCACTTCATGGTGGATGATGGGATAGTCATAGGGCACAAGGTAAGCTGCCGCGGCATAGAAGTCGACAAAGCCAATATAAAGGTGATTGAAAAGCTGCCGCCACCCACCATCGTCAAGGGAATTCGGAGTTTCTTAGGGCATGCTGGGTTTTATCGAAGGTTTATAGCAAATTTTTCGAAGATCACCAAGCCTTTATGCCACCTAATAGAGTAGAATCGTCCCTTTGACTTCAATACTGAATGTACTGAGGCATTCAAAATCCTTAAACAGAAGCTGGTAACAGCTCCAATCGTACAGCCACCGAACTGGAGTTTGCCATTCGAAATTATGTGTGATGCCAGTGATTACGCTGTAGGGGCAACACTTGGGTAAAGGAAGGACAAGCTATTACACGTAATTTACTACGCTAGCAAAACACTCAACGATGCCCAAGTGAATTACACCACAACAGAAAAGGAACTGTTAGCTGTGGTGTTCTCGATTGACAAGTTCCGTTCATACATTCTTGGAATGAAGGTGGTGGTCCACACTGGCCACTCCGCACTGAAGTATCTGTTCGCTAAAAAGGATGTGAAACCTAGACTAGTACGTTGGAATCTACTGCTGCAAGAGTTCGAAATTGAAATCAAGGACAAAAAGGGGACAGAGAACCAAGTTGCAGATCACTTGTCAAGATTGGAGATGGGGAAAAGTCTACCGACAGACAAGACTCTCATAATGGAGACTTTCCCTGACAAGCAGGTGTTTGCTGCCACGAGCACTGCCACAACAGCCATGGCGGCAGGTAAGTTTTATGAACTCCCCTGGTATGCTGATTTTGTTAATTATATAGTTAGCGGAATATTTCCTCCTAAACTTAATTATCAAGAGAGGAAGAGGTTCAAAAATGATGTTAAGCATTATTACTGGGAAAACCTATCCTTTTCAAACATTGTGCAGATCAGATCATCAGGAGGTGCGTACCACAGGATGAACATGAAGTTGTGCTTCACCACTATCATGCTTCACCACATGGAGGACACTTAGGTGGTAACAAAACTACTTCCAATGTTTTGCAGTCTGGTTTTTATTGGCCCTCACTATTCAAGGATTGTCAAACATTCTACAAAAGTTGTGACAAGTGTCAACGGACTAGAAACATCTCAAGGAGACATGAGATGCCACTGCAAAACATTCTTGAAGTTGAAATCTTCGACATTTAGGGGATTGATTTCATGGGACCGTTCCCAGTATCATGTGGGAATCTATATATCCTCCTGGCAGTGGACTATGTGTCCAAATGGGTTGAAGCGATCGCCACACAGAAAAACGATGCCAAGACTGTTTAGAGATTTCTGCACAAAAATATTTTTTTCCAGATTTGGCATACCTAAGGCGATCACAAGTGATGAAGGGAGACATTTCGACAATAGGGTCATAGCTGTGCCTGAAGAAAATATGGCGTAAAGCATCGGATCGCAACAGCTTATCACCCTCATACCAATGGACAGGCTGAAATATCCAACATAGAGGTAAAGAACATTCTTGGGAAGATGGTTAAACCAACTCAAAAAGACTGGTCCTTGCACCTCAATGATGCACTCTGGGCCTATAGAACAACATTTAAGACTCCATTGGGAATGTCACCCTACCGTTGATATATGGAAAAACATGTCATTTACCTGTTGTCTGTTGAGATAGAGCACATAGCTTACTGAGCCATCAAAGCAGTAAACATAGACTTAGACAAGGCAGGACAGAAAAGGTTACTTGACTTGAATGAAATTGAAGAAATTAGAGCAATGGCCTACGACAACCCTAGGATTTACAAGGACAAGACAAAGAAGTGGCATGACAAGAAGTTGCTGCCACGACAGTTCTGCCCAGGGCAGCTTGTGTTGTTATTCAACTCTAGGTTGAAAAACTTCCTAGGGAAGCTGAAATCTAGATAGTCCGGCCCATTCCAAGTTGTGCAAGTATTTCCTCATGGTGCAATCACGATCAAATCCTTAAAAGACGGGCACCAATTTAAAGTCAACGGAGAGAGACCGAAACATTATCAGGGGACTGAAGCCCCAAGAATGCAGGAAGTGGTTACTTTAGGAGATGCCCCTCAAGGCATCCCTAATTTAACTTATTTTTATTTTTATTTTTATTACTACTATTTATATATATGTTTATTAGGAAATTAGAATTATTTGATTTTTAAGAACTAAGTTTTTGTTTTAATTATTTTTAGGAATTAAGGGAAACAAGGAGAGGAGAAGAAGTGAACCAGCCCACCATCTCACCAGCAGCCCAAAAAGCCCAAAGGAGAAGTCTGTCGTCACAACCTGTCAACAGCTATCGCGACAGGCGCAGAAAATACAGCATGTCAACACGTTGTCGCGGCAGACACGCAAACGTGTAACAAACGCGCAGCAGACACGGAAATGCGTGACAGACGCGTCAGAAATCGCGTAACAGCTGGCCCCGTTATTCGCGCCTGCCGTTACAGCTCACTTTTACTCTCTCAACTTGCTTCCTCTCTAGATCTCATATTTTTTTTCTTTCATTTTTCTACAGTCTTGCAACTATGAGTACCAGACAAACAAGAAGAAGTGCTGCCTCCAGCTCTGCCGCAGCAGCAGGCACACCCTGCCACGACAGAATCCCCAACCATTTTGCCACCTCCGACTCCAATGACCGCTACTACACCTCCTTCCAAAAATGGGAGATGTGGGAAGATAGAGGGTTCCTCTACACAAAACACACTAAAAATTTTGGGCTTGAACCGTTCATAGCTCGAAATATTAAAGCCCTCTAATGGTAGATGTTTGCTGCCCAGCCCGAGGAGATGAACGTCACCTTGGTCTGAGAATTCTATGCTGCCATCAATAGCAAGGACACGCAGACCGTGACATTGCAATGTAAGGAAGTCACCTTCGAGCCAGAATATATCAATACTCTCTACGACATCTACGTCGGTACGAAGAGTGACGGACACAAGAGGTTCGTGGAAAGTCTGTCACCGGCAGACTATGATGCTGTCATGGCAGAGCTAACTGAAGAAGGGACATAGTGGAATGCTGATACCAAACACCGTTGGACAGTAAAACGCGCTCAACTCACTCCAGAGGCAAAGCTTTGGAATCACTTCGTTAAGAAGAGGATTATGCCTTCTTCCCACAACAGCTTGGTCGATAGACCCAGATTAGCTCTCGTCCACTCCATTTTAAATGAGAGACCTATTCATGTCGGCCGTTATATACGAGAAGGAATTTTGGAGTGTGCCCTAAAGCCATCATGACCCCTTTACTTCCCACACATCATCACCGAGATCTGCCGCGAGCACAACGTTCCCGAAATCCTTGAAGATTACAAGGTCCAAGGGAAAGGATGGACGGAACGCAACATATTCAGTCTGATGGAGCTGAAAGCTGCCACACCAATCTCTTGCTTCAACCCGTCTGCCGCGGCAGAGGAACCAATAGAGCCCACTAAGACAGAACCTGCCGCCGCAGAGCAGCAGCAACCAACAACAGCAGCTCCTCCAGTAGACTCCTCCACTCAAATCCTAGCCACCATGTAGAAGATGGAGGAACGACAGCTGGGTCTGGTGAGTTTTTTCAGAGACTTCACAGCAGCAACGGTACATTTTATTCAAAGCAATTTAAATTTTGCAAATGTACAGTTTCCTATTTTCCCCGAGCACTATTTTGTTGCCCATACCCCTACCCCTGCTGCCACCCAAAAACACCCTCTGATGCGTCTACTCCAACCCCGTCCACGATAGCTGAAGGTGGCAGCCACACCGCCACTGCCTCTGCCAGAGGAGAGAAGCGGAAAGGAGCCACCGTCCGACCTTGATGAATTTATTGATGGTTTCTCTTCCTCCTCAATCTGGGCGGAATCTGATGGTCAGCCCTCTGTCAAGAGGAACCTTTCAAAGCAGTTCACTCCGATGAAAAGGTAGAAGCCCAACACCGATGAAGGACTATCCGGCCAGGGCAAGTCTGGCAGCAGCAGCGGCAACGGCAACAACAGTAGTAGCAGCTCTTCTGAAAAGGTACAAGTGCTGGAAAGACCACCCTAGATCTCAGCTACTGCATCCAGCCACCAAGGGAAGCTAAGAAGAAGACTGCCTCCGCCTCTCCAAGCCATCTGCCGACACCGACAATGAAGGTCACTGCCCGCCGGCAGGTACAGACCAGCAGCAGCAGCGATGACAACACCTAAATTTAAGTTTCTATCTTATTTTTGTTGCCTGATGTTTTATTATAATTGTGGTGTTTTTATTTTCTTTTTTTATTTGTCATCATGCATTGAGGGCAATGCAACCCTTGAGTTTGGGGGTGGCATCCCTCCAGTAATGAAGTGTCTATTATGTTTAAAAATTTTGTCTAAGTGTTAGTTTATTTTTGCTGTCGTGACTGTGCCTTTAGGAAATTTTAGGATCTGTTTAGAGCCTTGCTATAATTCTACCATGTACAACACTCTTTGTGACTCTCGTGCCTTCTAGATTACTTTAGTACACTGGAATAGGTAAGTTTACCCACTTGAAACTGCCCCTAGAGGTGCCTATCACTGGCTCTAGGAAAGCAAAGAAAGAAAGAAAAATATTCAGACTCAATTGCATGCAAAACTGCCTTGCACTTATTTTAGGAGATTTCTTTTTGAGCTAAGTTAGTAAAAACTAAAGGAGCCTAAGAATTGCCTCCAGAAAAGATGCAGTGAATTCAAGAGTTAGAAAAAAATTAAAGGATCCTAAGAATTGCCTCCAGAAAAGATGCAGTGAATTCAAGAGTCAGAAAAAAACTAAAGGAGCATAAGAATTGCCTCCAGAAAAAATTGAATTGGCATGTCCTCAAGTTTGTAAGCATAACTATTCTAACATACTAAGGTAGTCTAGATGCATAAGTGTTCACAAAACCCGCACACACTGCACAAGAATTATAGCATGGTTCCGAATAAATCCATAAATGCCCGACAAGGTATTGCTCTTGATAGAATATAAGTGGTAGGTAATGTAGGATTCACTAATTTAAGCCAAAACAAAAAATATTTCATCTTAGTTAGGTAATATTTGCTTGAGGGCAAGCAAGAACTTGAGTTTGGGGGTGTGTTGAGTGTGTAAAAGTTCTATATTTTACCCCCTATTTAACCCATATTTCTGCTGCATTCAAGCATAATTCATTGCATTTAGGATAGATTTCATATATACATCACAATTATATAAAATGGCACAGTTGCTACTGATTTTGGTTACTTTTGCAGGTAGTTGTTGTAGGAGACTCGGGGCAGTGGAGAAGTAGAGCTGGAACATAGGACTGAAGTCGAGAAGGACGACGCTGCCGTGGCAACCAAGGACGACAGCAACGGTGAAGGAAAAAAGTGAACTGGAGCTCGACAGGAAGAGGAAATTAAGCCGGTCTGTCGTGGGTCACTCCTATATTTTTTTGAGCCCTAGATCAGAATGAAGGCCAAGCCCAAAGTTCAAGGAAGAAACTCAAAACAAGAAAAGAGGACGAATTAAAGACATCTACTCTGAAGATTTAGTCTTTAATAGAGTTGTACTTTAATTTAAACTCGTATTGTTGCCATATTAGAAAACTTGAACCCTAGGCCTATATAAAGGCATGTAATTCGACCTAGGGAAGGACATCTTATTCTCTAGCCGTCTTCCCCTAAACGCTAGTCGTTTTCCCATTCTCATCATGTTCTAAACTTCTCCTAGGGCTAAGGAATGATTCTGTAAAGTAGTTGCAAGGATTGTACTGTTTTAGGATTTTTTGTTCAATAAAATGGACTTCAAGTTTGCTTATTATGGTTTCAACATCTTGCAAGAGTATCAGGAGAGCATTGTGAGATTATACATTTACTTAATATCGGGAGAGTTAAGTATACGAAAGGAATAAGTGCGGGTTCTTCAATTTATGGTTGAACTACCTCAGACCTATGGATAGGACGAGGTTAAGTGGCTAAGTGTAACGCCCCGGTTTTGGGCTTAGAAGTTTTGGTCTTGGACTGGTTCGGTCAAAGTGCTGTTCGAATATTAAAAGGTGAAATTAGGAAAGCCTAGTTCGGGTTGCATTAAAAATATGGAAAAATGTTCTAAAATCTTCTTTTAATATATATAAGTGAACTGTGAAATCAATTTTACAAAATGAGGTTTGGAAGGGTGACATTTTGGCTAGTGACCAAAATGTAAATTTTGAAAACTGCGTGACTGTTTTAGAAAGGATTGAAACTTTGAATCTTTAAGGAGCTATTTACCCAAAGGGAGTTTCTCCAGATTTTTCTAAGATATTTTATGATTTAATTCTGAGTTTTTAAACAAAAGAAAAGTGGAGGGAAGTTATTTTCCATTTTCAATTAACTTTTCCAATTTTCCTTTTCTCTCATTTTCTCACAACCCAAACATTCTCTCCAGAGCTTTTTCCTCTGATTTTGTCACCTAAATACCTCTTTTCAATTCTCTTTGGATTTCTAATCATCTCATCAACAAAACCTCACCAATTGCTAATTGGATTTTCAAGATTTTGGTTCCAAAAAGGGGGAAACTCAAGTTTGGAGGTAAGAACGTCCTTCTCCTCTAAACTCTCAGTTCTTTACTGAAATTCCTAAGTTCTCAATCCTTAATTGATGTTTTATAAGTGGTTTTAAAGTTGTGTAATGGATCTTGGCTTAAAATGCAAGATTTGGTGATTTTTGATGGATTTTCGTTTGATCTTATTGGGCTGTGTTTTAAGGTGTTAATTTGATGACAAATGAATGTTAATTTGATAAGGAATTGAGTTTTAATTAATGCAATCCCGGATAGGTTGAATTTTCTATGTGTAGCTTGTGATTCTTGGTTGTTTTGGAGTGATCTTGTGGATCTGTTGTTGCTGGAGGTATAAGGATGTTGTTAGGCTCTTTTTAGATGTTAAATGATGTTTAAAGATGTTTAGTTTTGATGGATCTTGGCTGGGCAATGATGAGGAGTTGTTTGGATGCATTTTCGGTTATGTTTGGTAGCCGAAAATGGAGTGTGGATGAGAGCAGCGAGTTTAGGTGCTTTCATTGAAGCTATTAATGCACGATGATGCATTAATCCTTTGCTTTGATGTGCTTAAAACAGGGGAGTCATCTTTGGATCCAAGTGGTGGTGATCCGGACGCTTGATTGGTGTTTCGGCAAGAGGCGAAACGGAATCGGTGAGTGGAATTTGGTTTTCGGCTTTGAAACCAGTGTTTTGAAGGTTTGGGAGCTTAGTTTAAGTCTAAGCAACTTAGCTAAGCTCAAGAGTAAGTTTCGGAAAAACTCTCTTGGTGATGGCCATGGTTTTGGTTGTAATGCAATGTGATGTTTGCATGATTTTAAATCTGTTTTGAAAGCATATCTAGCATGTTTATTTGCTGAGATTATAAGCCATGTGTTAAAGGAAACTCAAGGTAAGAGTTCCTTGTTTTTGAACATTGTTTAAATGTGGTTTGATGCTTAAAGATGCATTATGTTTATGGCTTTGTAAAATGCTTTAAAACAGTGAGATTTTGATGATAATGATACATATTGGCAAGTGATGGTTAAGGTCACAAAGGTGGTTAAAAGTCCTTGTGTGAGCCTTGTATATTTAAGAACATCAAGGTGGTTAAAAGTCCTTGGATGGTTCTTGGTTAAGATCACAAAGGTGGTTAAAAGTCCTTGTGTGAATCTTGTGAATTTTAAGAACAACATGGTGTTTAAAAGTCCATGGTTGGTTCTTGGTTAAGGCTCAAGGTGGTTAAAAGTCCTTGTAAGCCTTGGTTACTTAAGAACTCCAAGGTGTTTAAAAGTCCTTGGGAGATTCTTGTTAAGGACACAAAGGTGGTTAAAAGTCCTTGTGTGGTCCTTGCCATGGTGTTTAAAAGTCCATGGGTCCATGGTGTTTAAAAGTCCATGGGGATAAGATCACAATGGTGTTTAAAAGTCCATGTGTGGATCTTATGTGAAATGTATCACTTGTTGCCAATATGACTTGTTATGAACTTGAAGCATGAGATGCTTGTTTTAAATGTTTAAGAGCATGTGTAAATGTTGCTTGAAGCATGGTTTATAAATGAGTTTTATAAATGCATTATTGAATGGTTTTAAATGAGCATTCCTCACTAAGCTTTTGCTTACGCTCTCTCTCTTTTTCTTAAACCAATAATGCAGAGCATTAGAGTGCATTGAGGGCAGCAAGGAAGGCAAGCAATCAAGTGGAAATTAAGCTCAAGTATGGGAAGGTTTTCTTATACACTTTTAGCTTTTGGCATTTGGCAATGGGGGACCAATGTGGATGTTTTGGGAGAAGTTTTGAACTCCCTAAGTTTGTTTAATATTGATAATAATGCTGGAACATGTAATTGGCCATTATGTGATTGATTTGAAGGTTTTATGCTTGAATGGTTTGCTAAGTAGGAAGCATGCCTTTAGATTTGGGGCTTTTCATATATGATGTTATAATGATGAATGGTTGATGCAAATATGTCTCTTGTATGTTATATGAGATGCTGGTAAAGTTTGGTTGCATTTGGAGCATGTATGGTTGATCAATTGTGTGTTTTAGCAGCCATTTCTCTACATTCTGTTCAGGGCGTATCGGAACGGGAGCTACCGTTTTGGAACGGGTGCCATGTAGTGGCCCAGGCGTCCGAAACGGAAGGTACCGTTTCGAAACGGAAAAGTCCTCTGCCAGCCCTCGTTTCGAAACTCGTTGCGGAACGGTCCCGCGTTTCGAAACAGGTTCTCCCTGTTTCGGAACACCTGACCGTTGGGGGCTGACATTGACAGTTAAATGTTTTAGAATGTATGCGTTTTGGTCCTGAATCTTGTTTATGCAATTGAATGAGTTTGGGATGTCCGTTTGAGCTGAAATTTTGCAGAGAGGCATGAAACTTGATTAATTATAAGTTGGTAACCTTAATTTGAGTTAAGACCTTATAATTTACAGAATTTACAATTTGGTCCCTAAAGTTCTAAATTGTTCAATTGGGTCCCTGTTTGATCTCTAATGTTCGTGATCTTTGAGCATGTTGTTTGAATGATCATATATAGGGTTAATATGCATCTAGACAAGTTTTAAAAAGAAAAAAAGGGTCGTTAATCAAGGTTGACTTTCGGGTTGACTTTCGTTTTCCCCGTGTGACTTTCTTAATTCAGGTCAACCGTCTAGGCCGGGTTAAGGGGGTTACATTTGGTGGTATCAGAGCTGAGTTCTCGAGTATTTGGGAATGAATGTGTGCATGATTGAAGCATGTATGCCTTGTATGCTTGTTGAGTGAAAGCATGTTGAGTAGTATGTGATTTTGATGTAATTGAGTTGTATGCTGTGATGAAGCATGTTGTGGGTACCCATTGCCAAATCAAAGCTAATGAAATGATGTTGATTTTAAATGAAATGAGCTTGAGTACTTGGATTGCTTACCTTGCTGGGCCTGACTTTGTTTGTTTGCATTGTGATTGCATTGTCAAAGTATGGCACCTCGTAGAGAGCTGAGGAGTAATGTGCGAGCTACGACTCAGAATGAGAATGAGAATGAGGAGAATGCGGGAAGTGTGGTGTTACCTCCTCCACCTGGTGGTGGTGGTGCTGAGGGTGAAAGAGCTGAAGCTGCAGCTGGTGCTGGAGCTGCTGGACCTGAAGCTGGTCAGGGACAAGCTATGCCTGACATGACGATGTTGGTGCAAGCTATTGCTGGTGCTTTTCGAGCGGCAGTAGCTGGAGCTCAAGGAGCTGGGCATCAGGGAGATGCTGGTGTTAGGCTTCCCTTGGAACGTTTGCGCAGTCTAGGTGGGACTGAGTTCAGGGGTTTGTCTGCAGAAGGTTCTGAATCCTGGATGGAGAGTACCAAGAGGATCTTGGGTCAGATGAGTTGCACTGATGTGCAAAAGCTGGGCTGTGTAGTATCTTTACTACAGGATGATGCTTATACGTGGTGGACGACCACTATAGCCGGGATGGCTGATGCTGATGTAACTTGGACATTCTTCCAGAATGTGTTCAAGAGAAGGTATCTAGGTGTGAGGTACCTAGATGAAAAAGAAGAGGGAGTTCATGTCTCTTACCCAGGGGAGCATGTCTGTGGCTGAGTATGAAGTGCAGTTTGTTCGACTCAGTCAGTATGCGCCTGAGTTAGTCCCTGATGAGCGGGCGAGGTGCGAAAGGTTCCGTTATGGTTTAGTGACAGATGTGAAGATGTATGTGCTGGCTACCGAGTATGATGATTTTGATGTGCTGGTGGGCCGAGCAAAGGATATTGAGATGAACTTGGGTTTATCTGCTAGAGGTGCTGGAGCAAGTGCTGGTAAGCGATCAACTGAATATAGTTCCGGTGGTGGACGGAACAAGAGGGGACGTGATCAGAAGTATCAGTCTTCGGCTAAGAGAGGTGGTGGTGCACCTGCTCGAGGAGGCAACGCTAGAGCTGATCCGAGTGCTTGTTGGATTTGTTGGTCACGTGGTCATATGAAGCGTGATTGTCCTCGTGCTGTGAGGGAGGTGCAAGCTCCTGTTGCGGCAGCTGGTAACGGGTGCTGGAATTGTGGATCTACGGATCACTTGAGGAGGGAGTGTCCTATGTTGGCTGGTGGCCAAGTGCGTGCTCCTGTTGCTGTTGCACCGCAGAGAGGTCGTGGGCGCGGCCGTGGTAATTTTCAGCGAAGAGAGGAAGGTGGTCGAGGAGTGGCCCATGTTGTGGCTATTCAGCCTGAAGGTGGAGGTCAAGCTAGGGTGTATGCTTAGCGTGAGGGGAGGAATGACGCAGATGTGATTGCAGGTACTTTTACTTTGCAATCCTTGTCATTACTTTCCTTCATTGATTCTGGATCTACGCATTCATACATTCTGCGTGAGCATGTTGAATATCTTGGTTTGCCTGTTGAGTCTTTGGATGTTGGTGTTCGCGTCACTAGTTCTTTTGGTGAGACTGTGGTGACTCGAAAGCTGTATAGAAGGTGTCCTTTGGTTGTTCAAGAACATGTTTTTCATGTTGACCTTATGGAGTTGCCTTTCTATGGTTTTGATGTAATCCTTGGTATGGATTGGCTTGCTGAGCATCGTGCTGTTGTGGATTGTGAAAATAAGCGAGTTTCGCTGAAGCTTGCGGATGATTATGAAGTGGTTGTGGTTGGTGAGAATGTGAAGTTTCTTGCCAATGTGGTGTCTACCTTGGAGGCAAGCCGGATGCTGAGGCAAGGTTGTGAAGCTTACCTAGCTTTTGTGATGAATCCTAGCTCTAAGGAGTTGCGTGTGCAAGATATCAGAGTAGTGAGGGAGTTTCCTGGTGTGTTTCCTGAGGAGTTGCCTGGTTTACCTCCTAATCGCGAGGTGGAGTTTGGAATTGAGCTGTATGAGAATACAACTCCTGTGTCCATTACCCCTTATAGAATGGCACCTAAGGAGCTGAAGGAGCTGAAGACGCAATTGCAAGAATTGCTTGATCGTGGTTTCATTCGGCCGAGTGTGTCGCCTTGGGGTGTACCGGTCTTGTTTGTGAAGAAGAAGGATGGCACTATGAGAATGTGCATTGATTACCGTCAGCTGAACAAGTTGACTATCAAGAATCGGTATCCTTTGCCGAGAATTGATGATCTCTTTGATCAATTTCGGGGAGCTGCTGTGTTCTCTAAGATTGACTTGAGGTCAGGGTATTACCAGTTGATGGTGAAGGATGTGGATGTGCCTAAGACAACTTTCAGGACAAGGTATGAGCATTATGAGTTCCTTGTGATGCCGTTTGGTTTGACAAATGCTCCTGCTGCTTTCATGGACATGATGAACCGTGTGTTTCATGAATACCTGGATAAGTTCGTTGTGGTGTTCATTGATGATATCCTCGTGTACTCGCGTACTGGGGAGGAGCATGAAGAGCACTTGAGGATTGTGCTGTAAGCTTTGTTGGAGAATCAGCCTTATGCTAAGCTGAGCAAGTGTGAGTTCTGGCTTAAGGAGGTGGTGTTTCTTGGGCATGTGGTTTCTGCTGAGGGGATTCGTGTTGATCCTCAGAAGATTGAGGCGGTGATGAACTGGAAGGTTCCTAAGTCTGTTCATGAGGTTCGTAGTTTCCTTGGTTTGGCGGGATACTATCGGAGGTTTGTGGATGGGTTTTCTAAGATTGCTGCACCTTTGACGAAGTTGTTGCAAAAGGATGTTAAGTATGAATGGACGGAGGCGAGACAACAGGCTTTTGAGAAGCTTAAGGCGGCTTTGACGCAAGCTCCTATCTTGGTTCAACCTGAATCAGGGAAAGAGTTTGTGGTCTACAGTGATGCGTCCTATGTTGGTTTGGGATGTGTGCTGATGCAAGAGGGTAAGGTTGTGGCTTATGCATCGCGGCAGTTGAAGGTGCATGAGCGCAATTATCCTACGCATGATATTGAGTTGGCTGCAGTGGTTTTTGCTCTGAAGATCTGGAGACATTACCTGTATGGTGAGAAGTGTACTGTGTACACGGATCACAAGAGTTTGAAGTATCTGATGTCTCAGAAGGAGTTGAATCTTAGGCAGCGGCGTTGGGTGGAGTTGCTCAAGGATTATGAGTTGACGATTGAGTACCATCCTGGAAAAGCTAATGTTGTTGCGGATGCCTTGAGTAGGAAGGTAGCTGTTGAGCTGAGGGCTATGTTTGCCAGTTTGAGTATTTCGCGTGATGGTGGTCTTGTGGCTGAGTTGCAAGTGAAACCATCTTTGGTTCAGTTGATCAAGGAAAAGCAGTTGCTGGATGATTCCTTGGTGCCTCATGTTCAGGATATCGCGGAGGGTAGGCCTTCGGATTTCTGTTTTAATGATGATGGTGTGTTGTGTTTTGGGAGTCGAATAGTAGTGCCCAATGATGTTGAGTTGAGGCGTGCTATTCTAACTGAAGGTCATAGTAGTCCTTTTGCTATGCACCCTGGTAGTACTAAGATGTATCGTGATCTTCGTGATGAGTACTATTGGGTGGGTTTGAAGAAAGATGTTGCTGAGTTTGTGAGCAAGTGTATGGTGTGTCAGCGAGTTAAGGCTGAGCATCAGGTTCCTTCAGGGTTGTTGCAACCATTGAGAATCCCTGAATGGAAGTGGGAGAGGGTTACCATGGATTTTGTATCTGGTTTACCTTTATCACCATCGAAAAAGAATTCGGTGTGGGTGATTGTAGATCGCCTGACGAAGTGTGCGCATTTCTTGCATGTGCATACTACGTTTTCTTTGGATAAGCTTGCGGAGCTGTACATTGCTGAGATTGTGCGGCCGCATGGTGTGCCTAAGTCGATTGTGTCGGATAGGGATCCGAGGTTTACATCGCGTTTTTGGCAGTGTTTGCATCAAGCTTTGGGTACAAGGTTGAATTTCAGTACATCCTATCATCCTCAGTCGGATGGTCAGTCAGAGCGTGTTATCCAGATTTTGGAGGATATGTTGAGGTGCTGCGTGATTGAGTTCCAAGGTTCTTGGGAGAAGCATTTGTCTTTGGTAGAGTTTGCTTATAACAATAGTTATCAGACAAGTATACAAATGGCACCTTATGAGGCTTTGTATGGGAGGAAGTGTAGGACTCCTCTTTGTTGGGCTGAAACGGGTCAAAAGTTGGTTTCGATGCCTGCGTTGTTGAAAGGAACCACCGAGAAGGTGAAGCTCATTTGTGAGCGGTTGAAGGCAGCTTCTGATCGGCAGAAGTCTTATGCAGATTTGAAGCGCAAGGAGATTGAGTATGCGGTGGGTGACCGTGTGTTTTTGAAGGTTTCGCCTTGGAAGAAGGTGATGAGGTTTGGCCGGAAGGGTAAGTTGAGCCCTAGGTACATTGGACCATACGAGGTGGTTGAGCGTGTGGGTCCTGTTGCGTACAGGTTGAGGCTACCTCAAGAGTTGGAGAAGATTCATGATGTGTTTCATGTTTCTATGCTCCGGAGGTACAGATCTGATCCTTCGCATGTGATGCTTGTGGAAGAAGTGGAATTGAATCCGGATTTGACTTATGATGAGGAACCGGTGAAGGTTCTGTATTCGGATAGCAAGGTTCTTCGTGGCAAGACCATTGAGTTGGTAAAGGTGTTGTGGAAGCACCGTGGTGTTGAGGAAGCCACGTGGGAACGGAAGGATGACATGCTGAAGCAGTTTCCTTATCTCTTTCCTTCAGGTAAATTTCGAGGACGAAATTTCTTAAGGGGGGGGGGAGAGTTGTAACGCCCCGGTTTTGGGCTTAGAAGTTTTGGTCTTGGACTGGTTCGGTCAAAGTGCTGTTCGAATATTAAAAGGTGAAATTAGGAAAGCCTAGTTCGGGTTGCATTAAAAATATGGAAAAATGTTCTAAAATCTTCTTTTAATATATATAAGTGAACTGTGAAATCAATTTTACAAAATGAGGTTTGGAAGGGTGACATTTTGGCTAGTGACCAAAATGTAAATTTTGAAAACTGCGTGACTGTTTTAGAAAGGATTGAAACTTTGAATCATTAAGGAGCTATTTACCCAAAGGGAGTTTCTCCAGATTTTTCTAAGATATTTTATGATTTAATTCTGAGTTTTTAAACAAAAGAAAAGTGGAGGGAAGTTATTTTCCATTTTCAACTAACTTTTCCAATTTTCCTTTTCTCTCATTTTCTCTCAACCCAAACATTCTCTCCAGAGCTTTTTCCTCTGATTTTGTCACCTAAATACCTCTTTTCAATTCTCTTTGGATTTCTAATCATCTCATCAACAAAACCTCACCAATTGCTAATTGGATTTTCAAGATTTTGGTTCCAAAAAGGGGGAAACTCAAGTTTGGAGGTAAGAACGTCCTTCTCCTCTAAACTCTCAGTTCTTTACTGAAATTCCTAAGTTCTCAATCCTTAATTGATGTTTTATAAGTGGTTTTAAAGTTGTGTAATGGATCTTGGCTTAAAATGCAAGATTTGGTGATTTTTGATGGATTTTCGTTTGATCTTATTGGGCTGTGTTTTAAGGTGTTAATTTGATGACAAATGAATGTTAATTTGATAAGGAATTGAGTTTTAATTAATGCAATCCCGGATAGGTTGAATTTCCTAAGTGTAGCTTGTGATTCTTGGTTGTTTTGGAGTGATCTTGTGGATCTGTTGTTGCTGGAGGTATAAGGATGTTGTTAGGCTCTTTTTAGATGTTAAATGATGTTTAAAGATGTTTAGTTTTGATGGATCTTGGCTGGGCAATGATGAGGAGTTGTTTGGATGCATTTTCGGTTATGTTTGGTAGCCGAAAATGGAGTGTGGATGAGAGCAGCGAGTTTAGGTGCTTTCATTGAAGCTATTAATGCATGATGATGCATTAATCCTCTGCATTGATGTGTTTAAAAGAGGGGAGTCATCTTTGGATCCAAGTGGTGGTGATCCGGACGCTTGATTGGTGTTTCGGCAAGAGGCAAAACGGAATCGGTGAGTGGAATTTGGTTTTCGGCTTTGAAACCAGTGTTTTGATGGTTTGGGAGCTTAGTTTAAGTCTAAGCAACTTAGCTAAGCTCAAGAGTAAGTTTCAGAAAAACTCTCTTGGTGATGGCCATGGTTTTGGTTGTAATGCAATGTGATGTTTGCATGATTTTAAATCTGTTTTGAAAGCATATCTAGCATGTTTATTTGCTGAGATTATAAGCCATGTGTTAAAGGAAACTCAAGGTAAGAGTTCCTTGTTTTTGAACATTGTTTAAATGTGGTTTGATGCTTAAAGATGCATGATGTTTATGGCTTGGTAAAATGCTTTAAAACAGTGAGATATTGATGATAATGATACATATTGGCAAGTGATGGTTAAGGTCACAAAGGTGGTTAAAAGTCCTTGTGTGAGCCTTGTATATTTAAGAACATCAAGGTGGTTAAAAGTCCTTGGATGGTTCTTGGTTAAGATCACAAAGGTGGTTAAAAGTCCTTGTGTGAATCTTGTGAATTTTAAGAACAACATGGTGTTTAAAAATCCATGGTTGGTTCTTGGTTAAGGCTCAAGGTGGTTAAAAGTCCTTGTAAGCCTTGGTTACTTAAGAACTCCAAGGTGTTTAAAAGTCCTTGTGTGGTCCTTGCCGTGGTGTTTAAAAGTCCATGGGTCCATGGTGTTTAAAAGTCCATGGGGATAAGATCACAATGGTGTTTAAAAGTCCATGTGTGGATCTTATGTGAAATGTATCACTTGTTGCCAATATGACTTGTTATGAACTTGAAGCATGAGATGCTTGTTTTAAATGTTTAAGAGCATGTGTAAATGTTGCTTGAAGCATGATTTATAAATGAGTTTTATAAATGCATTATTGAATGGTTTTAAATGAGCATTCCTCACTAAGCTTTTGCTTACTCTCTCTCTCTTTTTCTTAAACCAATAATGCAGAGCATTAGAGTGCATTGAGGGCAGCAAGGAAGGCAAGCAATCAAGTGGAAATTAAGCTCAAGTATGGGAAGGTTTTCTTATACACTTTTAGCTTTTGGCATTTGGCAATGGGGGACCAATGTGGATGTTTTGGGAGAAGTTTTGAACTCCCTAAGTTTGTTTAATATTGATAATAATGCTGGAACATGTAATTGGCCATTATGTGATTGATTTGAAGGTTTTATGCTTGAATGGTTTGCTAAGTAGGAAGCATGCCTTTAGATTTGGGGCTTTTCATATATGATGTTATAATGATGAATGGTTGATGCAAATATGTCTCTTGTATGTTATATGAGATGCTGGTAAAGTTTGGTTGCATTTGGAGCATGTATGGTTGATCAATTGTGTGTTTTAGCAGCCATTTCTCTACATTCTGTGCAGGGCGTATCAGAACGGGAGCTACCGTTTCGGAACGGGTGCCCTGTAGTGGCCTAGGCATCCGAAACGGAAGGTACCGTTCCGAAACGGAAAAGTCCTCTACTAGCCCTCATTTCGAAACCTGTTGCGGAACGGTCCCGCGTTTCGAAACAGGTTCTCCCTGTTTCGGAACACCTGATCGTTGGGGGCTGACATTGGCAGTTAAAAGTTTTGGAATGTATGCATTTTGGTCCTGAATCTTGTTTGTGCAATTGTATGAGTTTGGGATGTCCGTTTGAGCTGAAATTTTGCAGAGAGGCAGGAAACCTGATTAATTATAAGTTGGTAACCTTAATTTGAGTTAAGACCTTATAATTTATAGAATTTACAATTTGGTCCCTAAAGTTGTAAATTGTTCAATTGGGTCCCTGTTTGATCTCTGATGTTCGTGATCTTTGAGCATGTTGTTTGACTGATCATATCTAGGGTTAATATGCATCTAGACAAGTTTTAAAAAGAAAAAAAGGGTCGTTAATCAAGGTTGACTTTCGGGTTGACTTTGGTTTTCCCCGTGTGACTTTCTTAATTCGGGTCAACCGTCTAGGCCGGGTTAAGGGGGTTACACTAAGGAAGAATTCAACAATATAGGTGTTCATCCTCCGATTCACACCGGGAGGTATCATCTAAGACGTGTTCATCGACAGACTTGGACCTAGGGATATGACAAGGCACAGCAGGGATTCTTGCCAAGCTTGAAGTACAGAGTTGTGTGTTCGTTGCCGCGACAACAACAGACCGCTGCCGCCACAGGTGCTGCCGCGACAGAAGCTACGACATAACAGGGAGTTCTAGACAGTGCAACACCTGCACTACTGAGCAAATCAATGCCGTCCTATTTCTTTACTCTGAATAATTTAATTCTTCTATCTTCAGTATTTATTCCTCTATAAACAATTGAACTCTCTTCTCTCTCTTTTGTGCAACAATACAAGGATAGAGCTATTTCTAGTCCCTGTGGATTCGACATCCGATACTTCATGTATCACTTTACTACTTGCGTCGTGTACACTTGCACTCTATTGCGATAGACTCTTTTACACGCAACAGATACACACTTCCATGTTGCAAATTACCAAATTCTATAGTAAGATGGTGTGTGGCACCAGAATCAGGGTAGCACGCACTATCATCCACAAGTTCAGGTTTTGCAATAAAGGCTTGTGATGATACAATGGGAGCAAGAAGAGGAGGAACTGATGAATACGTAATAGTAGGCACTAGTTGAGGTAAAAGTTGAGAATAGGCTGGTTGGGAGACAATACCAGAAAGTGGTGGGAGCTATTGCACAAAACTGAAGTGCTGCTGACAGCTCTGACTGTACATGTGGAATGTACTAAGGAGACAACTGATGAGAAACATTGATAACTGGTGCTGGAGCATAGTACACTAAACTATAAGCAGAACCAAGATAAGTAGGAATTGTCAACAACATAGTTTTCTTGAGGGTTGACATATCCCCTGGTTCCAGTGTGTTGAGTATTCCTTGATGAGTCATTCTTAAATTTAAGTCAAACTTATGATAGCAACAATCTACTAAATGCCCTATATGTCCACACAATTGGCACTGGGGTCTTCTAGAAAAATTAGAGAAATTTCTCCCTCATCCTCTACCTCTGTTAGGAGTTGAGTACCCAATATTACCATATTCTAAATTATCATTCTGGTTATTCTAACTTGTCTCAGAATACTGATTATTTTGATTATGATTTACAGATTCAGAATATGTATTTGGCTGCTGGGAATAAGTTGGCATAGATGGAGGGATACTCGTTGCCGGACTAGACTGTTGTTGCTTAACCACAACATGAGCAGATATTGGAATGTGATTGAACACATTAGCTTGCCTTGAATCTGCGTCAAGAAGAATTGTACTGACATACCTCGAATTAGAAGAAGTAGAGGGGTTAGCAGGAATAACAATAACCACTAAATCATAATCTGGTGGTAATCCATTGAGATTGGTTGTGCTATGCTCGTTATCAGATATAACCTTCCCACAGCTAGATAGACTATCACAAATACACTTAACCTTCATTAAGTATTCCTTCATACTCATATCCCATTTCTTTTGAGAATGCAACTGCCTCCTACAAAACATAAGTTTCGATGTGGTTTTACCATTGTAAAGACGATGCAGAGTATGCCAAATCTCAGAAGGTGTTGTGCCCAATTAAGCGAGGAAGATCATCCTCATTAATAGTGGAAAAAGCCACAAAGCTAATGATCTATCATGTTCTTCATGCAATTCATATTCAGGTGTATAGTGACAATTCCTGTAACATCTCAAAGATTTCCCAATTTTAAAACCCTATATTTTGAGAATTTAGGTTAAAAACCCTAAATTAATTTTTGAAATTTGAATTTGGGAACCTAATTTTTTTCTAAAATGTTAATTTGAGTTAATTCAAAATTGTACAACTTCATTCAAAATTTTAGGAGCCATTTTGCAAACCGGGTAAGGTTTGGGTGCTGTTCTGGAAAACCCTTAAATAGTTGGATGGCCTATTATGCAATTTACTCTTAAGTAGGGTATTTAAAAACCTTTATATGCCATAAATCACGTTTTTAAGATTCCATTGAAGACTGACAGTCGCACCCGCACATTCCCCTCTCTATCACTCGACAAGTTTAACCATCTCTTCTTTATGCTTTTTATTTCAATCAAACATTGGTGAGTCTCTGGCACTGCACAATCATAATCGTTATTTTCTTTCTTTTTGTGGTTAAACCCCATCATCTAGTTTTACTAATAGTAAATTATTTTGTACGTAGAAATTTTTGAGGGATTTGGATATGCGATATGATTTAGTTTATATATGTGTTTTAGACGATATCTATTTTGAAGAAGATGAATTACCATCTCATTCGCCTGTTTGGTCTGACTGTGCACGTACCACGTGGACTACACCTAAGTATTCTTCTAAATTAGGATTGGTGATTGTGATGTTCAGTTTGGTGGCAATGTCATAGATTTTTTATGTAGATTTTTATAGCGTATGTTCTGATTCAGCTAGGACTAGTGCTAAACCTGAACGTGAGAGACGTTCTTCTCGACGTTAGAGCTATTGCTGCTAGAGGTGTGTTTCTTACTATGCTACAAATGTTTTTCACCTTATGTGATTATTTATATGCATTATGGCTTGTATGGTTGACATCTCATGCATACGAATTCAAAATTTGTTTTAATTATGTCTTATGGAATATTTGACTTATGAAACCTCTGATTTATAGAACCATGATTTATGGATTTATGGACTATGATTTATGAAGTATGTTTATGGAATATCAAATTTGTGTAACTTTTTTTTATAAAATTTGAGTTTTAAACATCATATGTTTATGAGCATGGGTTGGGATTTGTACGGGGAAGTTAAGTGCTTTCACCATTCGGGCTGAATTCCACTTTGGATGGCGGATGTAGCAAAGAGGTTATGGGAACTTTCCTCATATTTTGCGGACGTAGTTGGGTGCATTGCATTAGGCTTGTGATATTGTACCATTGGTTTTATGTTTTAAAGAATTTTAAGAAATTATTATTTCGTTTTACTACTATGGTTTTCTTGCAATTTAGAGACACACTAAGCTCTTTAGCTTACTCCCTCATAGTTTCCTCTTACAGATATCTTTGGACTTTAGGCGACATGGTACTTGGAGGATCCACCTTTTATCCTGTTATTTTATTATTCAGTATGAAACTATTTTTAGTTATTCCGATTATTATTTATTATTTTGACACACTGGTGTAATTTTATACTTTAAGACTATGTTTTTAGCATTCATTTATGGTGGTTTTTATTCAGAAATCTTTATTAAATATTTGATTTTTAAATATGACATATTTGTTTCATTTATTTCAAGTGTTTTAATACATTATTGTTATATATATATATATTATTTTAATTTAAATTAAAGTATAATTTTCAAATTGGTTTTGCCTTGAGGGTTAAGTTTTCAAACGTGCCTTCCTAAATTCGACCTATTTCTTCTGGGCCGAGTTTAAGGGGTTACATTTATTGGTATCAGAGCTAACGTCAACCATTGAACTGTGAGGCTCATATAAAATTTTAAACTGAAAATGAATTTTGGCATACATATTAAATATTTTCGGGCAAAATGGAATTTTCAGATAAATTTATTATTATAAAAAAGTAAAGAAATATTTTGAATAGAAACTTCAAGTACCAACTCTAATTTTAGGATTATTTTCTTTTGTAGATAGACTACTATGCCACCTCATAGAAGCTTTAGATTAGCGACCGCTTGTGGTCGTGGCCGAGGACATGGTCGAGTTCGAGGTCGTACCGCTACTGCAGAGAGTGACCTACTGCCCTCTGTTGATCAGGCGCAAAATGAGAATGAGATTCGTGATACTGATGGGGATGAGTAACCTGAGGACCATGCTGGAGGTGGGGTTTCATCTACTCACCAAACTTTGAGTGGAGATCCACATGACTTTGGCGACAATGAGACTGTTGGAATTGATACTGCTACAGTACACAAAGAGTTGCTTCTTTACCTCCGTTGGTCTAAGCGTGTGGGGAAACCCATATCTACCGAGTTCTTGGCTGCCAAGATGACTATGTTTGATGGGAAGACACGTTTTTGAGAGGCTAATTCAGTATGTTCCGGGATTAGTGACCACAATGAAAGAAAAATGTGACTGTTTTTGAGAGGGTTGCGATCTTCTATTAATACTGGTGTCACTTTTCATTTTGATACAGAGTATAAAGAGATTACTAAACTAATTCAGACTACTAAGCGGATTGATGCAGAGAAGAAACAACATGAATATCAGGTTATCGATCAAGCTAAGAAGAAATTGACCATATCAGTTCAGCATTCAGAGGAATCAGTCTAGGAAGAGGGTTACAGAGGAGTTCGACCATCAGGGTTATTCCAGGGCTATACGGATGACTTCTACTGTTCTGACCGCTTGTGTAGGTGGTTTGACAAATTCCCATCCATTTGTTATATGTTCTTACTATAATAAACAACATAATGGTGAGTGTCGAAAGAAGTTGTGAGCATGTTTCTTATGTGGTTCTTTAGAGCATTTCGGAAGTGATTGTCCCCTCGCCTATAATGCTAACTAAGTTCCTACACAATCTCAAAGATCAATACAAGCACCATCTAGAGGTAGTGGCCAGAATTGGCATGTTGCTACTAGTAATGCTAGTAGAGGTAAACATGCATAAAGTAATAGATCAGATGCTAGATGTCCATTATTGGTTTATGTAAACCCCTCGACCCAACTTAGACGCCCGACCGAATGGGTCACACGGGGAATATTGAAGTAAACTGGAAATTTTACCTCAATAAACGACCTTATTTTTTTCTTTTTATATTGTCTAGATGCTCATTATCATCCTATGTGATTCTCACCGGCAGCGTAAGAAACTCAAACGCAAAAATACAACAATTTGGCACTCAATTGCTTATAAACATAGGTTAGGGACCAATTTGCAATTCTAAAAAGTTACAGGGACTTCAAACAAATTAAAGTTGCCGATAATCAATTAGTCAGGTTTCATGCCTACATGTAAATTTTCAACTTCTTTCAATCATCCAAACTCATTCAATTGAGCATCCAAAATTTCAGTGACAAAAACAAAAGAAAACAGAACATCAAAAACACTTAATGAACCAACTTATGAGTCGAGCATTTTGATACACTTCAGCCCGTATCAATACGCCATTATCTCGTCAATTTCTCAGATATCCAGTAGCACAAAAGGATATCGATACGACCTCGTGTACCGATACGGTTTCTCATTTTTCCCTTTAGCGGTAATGATACAGTCTACCCTGTACCAATACCGTATGTTTGTTTTGGCTATACTGTACCGATACGGTAGCCCGCGTATCGATATGCATGGGCCTATAATGTCACATTTTGCTGGTTTTTCACACTTTAATACACTCATAACCACTCAAGCATGCTTCCAACATGTATAAAACATATCCAAACATCAAACCTCAATCATTCATGGCATATTCATTATCATAACATGGCATTTTGCATCAAAAGTAAACTATAGGCATGCAACCTAGTAAACAAGCCAAGCAAGATACAAAAATGAATACCAAGGCACAAACCAATAACCAAAGGCCATTTACAAGTCTAAAACAACAATATAAACTTGCTTGAATAGGGAGTTTACACAAATCTCCCAAAACACAACGGATCCCCCATTTCCCTTATTACGTATAGTCTAAACCGAAACATACATTCTCAAATGAAGTCTCTTGCAATTCCTTGCTCTACGTTGCCTTTAAAACCTTAATTCTCTGCATTGTTGGACAAAATAGAGTGTAAGCACACAAGGCTTAGTGAGGAGTGCTCAAAAGCAAAACACCATTAATGCATTAAAACCATTTTCCATGTACCGCCCCAATTTTGGGCCTAGATTTTTTACGCATCGGTTTGGGTTAGTCGATCTTAGAATTGGAGATCCGAGCATTTAGAAGCAGTTCAGGGAAAACATAGTCAAGGATGGGATAAAATTGTGAGAAAAAATCGCTAAAATCTTTTAAAAATATATATTGAAGGTTGGTAAAATCAATTTTAGAAAATAAGTTTTGGAAAGTCGAGATTTTAGAAAGTGGCCATTTTCAAAAAAATTCAAATTTGAATTTTAAGGACTAAAATGAAAAGAGGACAAGACTTAGAATCTTTAGGGAGCTTATATATTTTTGTGGGCCTTTTTCTCTCAAATTTACCATCTTGATTATTTTAATAAAAAGATTATAAAAAGGGGTTCAAATTAAAAGGAGATTTTAATTAAAACCAAGAGAAGAGTTTACGTAACTAACTTGTCTCATTTTGCACTAAGCCAAACACTTTTTCTTTTTTAAAAACCAGAGAGAACTTCCATCTTTTCTAATCCTTTTTGAATAACTAAAGAGTTCTTTGGTTCTCCTATCATTTATCATTGAGTTTACTTGAAGATTTCATCAAAATCTTGTCATTTGAAGAGAAATGGCAAGGTTAGAGGTTAGATTTCATTTTACTCCTCTAATCAAGGTTCTTTAATGAAATTACCAAGTCTTGTGCCTCCTAAGTATGTTTAATAACTTTGTTTTATTGTTAATTAATGGGAAATTGGCTAAAAATGGCTTTATGTGGTGATTTTCCAATATTTTCTTTTGGGCATTATTTTGGTTGATTTTAGATTGATTTCAATGTTTTTTTGCATACTAAATGATGTTGAAATAATGGCTTAATCATAGTAATCCCGGATTAGGTTGGATCTCTAAAAGTTTAGGTTGTTAGTTATGGGTTTTTGGCTTGAAAATGTGAATATGATGTTGTTGGGTGTTATTAGAAGTAATTAGGGTGTTTTGGATCTTAATTGATGGTTAAAAGTTAATGGAAGTGATGGATTGTGGCTGGGTTTAAGTTGGAGTAAGATCAATTGAGTTTTCAATTGTTTTGGATGGGTATTTTGGGTGTCTTGGACAGAGCATCGAGATTCTTTGAGTCGCTGGTAATTTTAATGCATTATTATGCGTTGATCCTCTGTTTTTGTGTGGTATAAACAAGGGGGATACTTTGGAAGCAATCAGTGAAGATATGGGGGCTTCGGGCACTTGATTTTCGCGTTAGCGGTTGAGGTTTCGCTAGTCTGTGAGCAGAATTGGGATTTCCAGCTTTGTAACACCTTTAAAGTGGTTTTGGGAACTTATTGTAAGCTTGAAACGCTTTACTTAGTTCAGAAGTAAGTAAAGTGACTTTTCTCCCTCGGATTGTGCTGTTATAGGCTTGTGGATGCACTTGATTTTATATGTGTTTACCTACTATTTTAAAGCATATTTTGAGTAAGGGATTTGCTGTTTATGATGCCATATTGTTAAAGGATGCACATGGTAAGTGATCCTTGTTTGTGTATGTTTATACATGTTTTAAGAAGCAAGATTTGATGCTTGGAAATATGGCTTATGTGAATGCTTTGAAAAGAGTGAGGTTTTTACTAAATGAGAATTATATTGGCAAGTGATGTTGTGTAAAGTGGTTTATAAATGAAATCAGATATAGTTAGCCGGCTATAGGATTGAGTGCACTATAAACAAGTCGCCTTGGATGTGGAGGGGTTGTGAATGTACCGAAAACTCCATCCAAGTACCCTAACAATTGATGAAATTGAGTTGTGTCTCTTCTCTCGTTAGTGGGGTTGTACATCTACCGATGAATGGTGTTGAGGGGTTGTAAGGTACAGAATACTCCACCACGGGTGTCATAACGGTGAAGGGTAGCTCCTGTGTGTGAACCTTGAGATGCCGATGAGTATGTATGAAGTGTTGGGACAACACTTGGTAATCTGCGTATCCGATATATTTTGATAAATGAGTATGTTGATGATCACTTGCGAGCCAATATAATTGTTAAAATGCTATGAAATGTATATGGATGCATAGAATGGAAAATCATGTTTTAGTCTTGAAGCTTTGCATATGGTAGCTATGCATTGATACGCTTAAGATGAGTGTTAGCAAATGGTTTTGCTGTTGAAGTATGTGACACATGTTGCATGATGAATAACATGCTCATTTTATTAACGAAGTGCTTGGATTTCAATAAAGGCATGATAGTTTACAAATGGTGTAAAAATGGATTTTATGCATTGATGGTATTTTTGGTTTTGAGCATTCCTCACTAAGCTTGTATGCTTACGCTCTCTCTTGTCCATCAATGCAGATAACTAAGTGTTTGGAGGAAGCAACTTGCAAGGGGATCTAAGGAGACTTCACTTTTTAATGTATGCTCGTTTTAAAGACTAGAGTAATAACGGCAATGGGGGTACCATCGTCTTTTAGGGAGAGATGTATGAACTCCTTTTATGTGCATGTTTGGCTATTGGTTTTGAACTTGTAAAAGGCCTCTATATGGTGATTTAAGCCTTGATTTGAGATTTGACTTTTGGATGCTTTGATTTCATAGGAAGCATGCCTCTAGAATACCTTGATGATAATTGCCATGTTTCGTTGATTGAAACTGTTATGTATGCTTAGGTAATGTTGTTTAGATTCATTGGTTGTGTTTGAAAGTATGTTGGATTGCTTTTGAGTGAGTTTAAATATGTAACACCAGCATTTTGTGTAGTTGCAGACTGCAGCGTATCGATACCCTTCTTAGCGTATCAGTACGATCTGGGAAATTGGGAAAGGGTACCGATACGCTGGGGCGTATCGATACCAATTTTGGCTACTGGTTTTGGGCATATTGAACGGGCTCGAAGGGCATTAGTACGGTCTCTGTTTTTTTTAATTTAAGTATTGCATCAGTTGAGGGCATATTAATACCCTCCTCAAGGGTATTAGTACGTTGGTCGTTATATTAGTTGAAAGCTTGTTTAAATGTTTTGTTTTTGTTACGTTTTAGTCCGTGAATGTTGTGGATGCAATTAATTGAGTTGGAATGATTATTTTGAACTGAGTTTTGACAGAGATGCATGTAATATGACTAGTTTAAAGATGATAATCTAAAACTGGGGAAAACCCTTGAAATTTGTTAAGTTTACATTTTGGTCCCTAAAAGCTTTTTATAATGCAATTGATGTTCGATTGATGTTTTGTATGTTCCGCTTCAACTTTAAACCCTTAGATTTGTAACGAGCATCTAGAGAAGATAAAAAGAAAAAACTAGGGTCGTTTATTGAGGTAAACCTTCCCGATTTACTTCAATATTCTCGTGTGACCCGTTCGGTTCAATCGATCACCTAGGTCGGGTCGAGGGGGTTACATTCCAAGTCCACTTTGAAATCTCATTTCAATTAACTTAAATCATAATTTGAAAACCATCAAGCCTTTAAAACCATGTACTTTCCTTAATAAAAATAAGTGTAATAAACCTTATGCAACATGTATCATGAATCAACAATAACTCCCATCGCTAACACTCAATTTAAGCCTTCCCATGCATAGCTACCAAATGAAAAGCTTAAAGAGTAAAACATGTATAAATCACAATATTCAACATAAACCATCTCATGATACATCATCAATTATATTGGCTTACGAGTGATCGTTAGTCAAGTCAATTTCTCAAAACAACATCTCAGATAAATGGATTCACAAGTGTGTCCCAACACTTCATACATTCTCATTGGCATCTCAAGGTTCACACACGAGAGCTACCCTCCACCGCTGTGACACCCGTGGTGGAGTATTCGGTACACCGTATAAACCTCTCAACACCACTCATCGATAGATGTATAACCCCACTAACGAGAGACGGGACACCACATACACATACCTCAATCGTTAGGGTACTGGAATGGAGTATTCGGTACACCGTATAAACCATTTTTACAACATCACTTGCTAAAATAATTCACATTTAACCACATACCTCACTGTTTTCAAAGCATCATCAATAAATCACTTTCTAAATCATTAACTCATACTTTAAATCACAAGTATATATCATATACTTACAAGGATCACTTACCATGTGCATCCTTCATCATTTCAACATTAAAAATAGCAAACCACATGTTGTAATCGTGCTTTAATAGTAGGTAAACACTTATTCAAAACCAAGTGCATAAAAACCATTTCATAATAGCACAACCGAGAGAGAAATTACTTATACTTACTTCCGAACTCAGACAAGCATTTCAAGCTTACATTTAAGTTCCCAAAACCACCTTTATAACATTTCAAAGCTGAAATCCACATTCTCACTCACCGACACGCGAAACCTTGATTAGCCGGCACGAAACTAAGGTCCAAAGCTCCTGAAACCTCACCGGTTGGTCTTGAAATGTTTTCCCCTGTTAAAACCACATAAGAACAGAGGATTAATGCATCATAATGCATTAAAAACTCCAGCAAGCAATCCTGCCACGTTGCTCTGCCCAAAACCACAGAAAACGCCCATCTAAAACAATAGAAAACATCATCGATTACGCTACAAACTCAACCCTACAAAATTCTAAAACTTCCATCCATTTATTAACATTGATTAACATCCAAAATCATCCTATTATCAACCTTATACCTTCAGTATTCCCAAAAACACATTAACACCACAAAAACCTAATTCTAACAACCTAATCAACTAGAGATCGAAATAGCTTCGAGATTACTATGCTTAAACCTCAAAATCATCATTAATAAACTTCCAAAACATGATTAAAATCAATCATAAATAAGCCAAAATAGATCCATTTAAAAAATTACATAAAATCATCAACTGAAGCTTGATTTAGCCATTTTCTTTAAATCAATCATAAAACCTTGTTAAGAAACAATATTAAAGAGCCAAATACTTATGAATTCATTAAAGAACATTGATTAGACGAGAAGCATGAAAATTACCTCTAATCTCTTGCTTTTCCTTCAATTGACGAGATTTAATTGAGAATCTTCAAGAATCCATTGAAACAAGTTGAGGAAACTCCATGAAAAACATTTTGAAATCAAAGTAAAATGAAAAGGAAAAGACCTCTCGAAGTTTTGAAATAAAATGGGTGGTTGGCTGATGAGAAGAAAAGAGAAATGAAAGTTAATCAAAGTAAGTTTATAAAGCTTAATTTCCTTTTTAATCAAAACCCATTTTAATCTTTTTAATTAAACACATTTAAAACATGTCAAATTAAAGGAATATCTGATCATACTTGCATTAGCTCCCTAAATATTCTATGTTTTGGCTCTTTTACAAAATAACCATTAAAATAGTTTTTCCATTATTACGATTTAGTCACTAAACCGAAATGTCCACCTTCCAAATGTCATTTTACAAAATTGACTTCACCAAACCCTTATAAACATTTAAAAAGGATTTTTTCAATTTTCTCATATTTCTAACACTTCTCGAACTAGGATTTCCTTGAACCAACCTCGAACTAACTCGGATCTCTAGTCTCAGTCCAATGGACCCTAAACACAACCTACAAACTCGTAGGATCAAAATTGGGGCATTACAGTTTATGCACCTGGAGCTCATGAGAGTTATGATGATGACCCAGAGGACATAGCAGGTACATTTTGATGATTTCAATTTTTAATTTTATGTTGAAGGATGAGGAATTTAGAACGAAGAATTTTAAGTTGTGTCAATTAATTTTAAAACCCTAAAATTTGAGAATTTAGGTTAAAAACCCTAAATTAATTTTGGAAATTTGAATTTGGGAACCTAATTTTTACTAAAGGGTTAAATTGAGTTAATTCAAAATTGTATGACTTAATTTAGAATTTTATGGGCTATTTTGTAAATCAGAAATAGTTTGGGTGCTATTATGCAAACCCTTAATAGTTGGATGGCCTATTGTGCGATTTACCCTTGAGTAGGGTATTTAAACACCTTTATATGCCCTAAAACACTTTTTTGAGATTCTATTCAAGATTGGCAGTCGCATCTGCACATTCCCCTGTCCATCGCTCGACAAGTATAACCATCTCCTTTTTTATGCTATGTATTTCGATTGAACTTTGGTAAGTCTCTAGCACCACACAATCATAACCGTTATTTTTTCCCTTCGTGGGTAAACCCCATCATCTAGTTTTACTAATTGTAAATCATTTTATACTTAATAATTTTTGAGGGATTTGGAGATGAGATCCGATTTAGTTTATATATGTGTTTTAGACGATATCGATTTTGAGGAAGACGAATTACCATATACTTCCCATGTTCAGTCTGACCGTGCACGTACCACGAGAACTACATGTGACTATTCTTCTAGACTAGGGATGGCAAAAATACCCGGCCCCGACCTGACTAGACCGAATATTATTTCTAATTTCGGGGATCGAGGCGGGGCGTGAAAAGCATGAAGTCGGGTGGGGCGAGTTTAGGTATTTGCTAGAAATTCCCTGCCCGAGTACATTTTTTTATATATTTTTTATATATTTATAAAAAATATCATTATATTTAAACACTTTTATGAGTTTTAAGCTATTTTTTGTTTTTTTTTTTGTTCGTACTTATTGTAAAATTTTGTTAGATGTTGTTCAAGTTTTAATATATTCGATTCTAACGGTCAATGGTTCAAGTTTATTCTTTTAAATATGTAGTTTAACATGTGGATAATTTAAAATTGGTTTTATTTTATTTTATTATATAAGTTTGAAGTCACTTGAAACCATAATTTGTGATTGTGGTGGAAGATTGGTCGAATCTAACATTTATCGTCGACGAAGATTAAAAATTTTAAAATTTTTCAGGGCGGGTTGGGGCGGGGTCAGGTTTAAAAGCTATTGTATCGGGGCGAGTTGGGGCGGGTAAATTAATATTTTAATTCGGGGCGGGGCGGGGTCGGATACAATATCTTATAGGTCGGGGCAGGTTGGGGCGGCCAAAAACCCACCCCACCCCGCCCCGTTGCCATCCGTATTCTAGATTAGGATTAGTGATTGTGATGTTTAGTTTGGTGGCATATTGATAGATTTTTTATGTAGATTTTTATATTGTGGGTACTGATTCAAATAGGACCAGTGCTAGTCCTGAACGTGAGAGGCGTTCTTCTAGACCTTAGAATTATTGCAACTTGAGGTGTGTTTCTTATTGTGCTACATATGTTTTGCACCTTATGAGGTTATTTATATGAATTATGGCTTGTATGGTTGACATCTCATGTATACAATATTAGAATTTGTTTTAATTTTGACTTATGAAATATTTGATTTATGAAACATCGAATTTATGGAACTATGATTTATGAAGTATATTTATGGAATATCAGATTTATGGAACTTTGTTTATGAAATTTGAGTTTTAGACATCATTTATGTATGAGCATGGGTTGGGATTTGTATGGGGAAGTTCATTGGTTTCACCTTTCAGGCTGAATTCCACTTCGGATGGTGGACGTAGCGAGGAGGTTATGGGAACCTTCCTCATATTTGGCGGACGAAGGTGGGTGCATTGCATTACGCTTGGGATATTGTACCATTGGTTTTATGTATTAAAGAATTTTAAGAAATTATTACTGTATTTTACTACTACGGTTTTCTTGCACTTTAGAGACACACTAAGCTCTTTAGCTTACTCCTCCATAGTTTCCTCTTTCAGGGTTAAGTTTTCATCGTGCCTTCTTAAATTCGGCTTATTTATTCTGGGTTGGGTTTAGAGGTTACAGTTCCATCCTTAGACACATATTGTGTAGGCCATGTAATATTAGTGTCTATATACTTCAGAAGCCTGTGTTTTAATAATTAGTATCACATGTTGATGCCATAAAAGGTAATTACTATCTGTCAAAGTGACATTTCTCTTTTTATTGGAGAAAATCCTATTCGTAAATGAATAAACTGAGTTATTAGCACTGTTAACAACAATCTTTGAATCATACACTTCTTGTGACATATCACTAATATTTTCAACCATACTGATATGAGAAATGCACGCTCAATTGAACACAATCCCAACGCAATCAGAGGCAACACAGAACTTATTTGCAAAATCACATGACAAACAACGTAGGCGCAACAAACAAGAATCACAACGCAATCAGAGGCAAATCAATCTCAATTGCAGAGACAAGAAGGACGCATCACATCATACTAAATATTAACAAACAAAAAAACTGTTGAGGTATTCATTTTGATATAACTCAATGTAAAATTTTATTTGAATTGAAAAAATATTGCAAAATTAAATTAAGGTTCATTCAACTTGAAAATACATTTGAAATGTAACACCCTTAGCCCGGTCTAGTCGCAAGACCGAATCATGTGATCTACAAGGTGAAAATCGAAGAAAAACCCGTTAAGATTCCTCTTCGATTAACAACCCTAATGTCATTTTATTAACCTTTTTATCTTTTCTAGAGGCTCCAAATTAATCCTACATGTTCATGCAAGCAGTGGTTAAAACTTCGCCTCAGTCGGACATCGATTTGAAATCCAATTGGCCTTTATAGTGATTAGGGACCAAAACGCGAAGAAACAAAACTTTAGAACAAACCATACTAACAAAACAAACAACCGTTTCGGAACAGACCAAGCTTGTTTAAGAACTACCAATTCCAGTAGCAAAACGTACCGAAACAGGGCTCACATGTTTCGAGTCCAACATGCGTGGGACGATTCCCCTACCCTAGATATTATAGAGGCGCATCGAAACGACCCCGCGTTTTGATATAGGCATGAAAATGGCCTTGGTGTCTCGGAACGACCCTTTTGTGTTTAGGAACATTTGGGAAAAATATGCATACCTTATCGAAACGGTAGTAGCTGTTTCGAAACACATACCAGAAATAGACTTACAACAACATTTTGGACACTCAAACTATAACACTCCAAAATCTGGTCTAGTCGAAATTGGGTTCTGGTGATCAGAAATTTAACATTGATGATGTCTAAGTGTAGTATCGGCTAGCCAATTATTGATATCAGACTCTTATTGAATTTAATCTTTGCCATCAGACCCTATTGAGTAGCATCGAAAACATTACAATGGCAAAATTGAAGAAATTGTAAATTGGAGGGCAATACTACGATGTAAAGAGAATTGAGGGACTAACCTTGCGATTACCACTCCTCAATTTATATTTGCATACGTGGGTAAATCTGGTGAGAGTACTTCACCAAAAGGAAGGTCTATTCTTCATAAACTTAGTGAAAATGAATTGAGAGAGAACTTACCTGATAATTTTGGAAAACACACACCTCTCCCAAACCCTTCATTTTCATCATCTTATACCTAAGGAAGCACCTCCATTGGAGCTAGCTTCAGGCTTTATTTTTCTTCGATTCATCGTTATCAAAATGTTGCTATCGATCGGGTAAGCTATATTCCTCAATCGGTTATTGGATTCCATGGATATATCGAGCTTAATCTCAAGCTAGGGTTTTAACTATCCATGGATATATCATGATTGTCATCTATTTTGAAACCAAATATCTATTTTGATGTTGTTGTATTGATTTTGATATCGAAATATCGATCCTAACAATCTTCTTATTGATTTCCTAGCTCAAGAAGTTGATAAAGGGCATCCATCGTCTCCATCCCAAGCTATGAACAAGGGGATTGTTATCCGAGAGCCTTGAAAGCTTCAAATTGTAAAGGTGAGTGTAGTCGAAGTCTCGGGTTTAGGCGAGAAGCCTTCTCGAATCTCCTATTGTTGTTTTAGACTATATCGCTAATATTAGCATCGACGAAATTGCATTGGATCATTAATCGGACATTATGGTAAATGTCGGTAAGTTGTTATTGAACATCGGACATAGTCGTTGATATTGTCATTGAACATTATCATTAATATAGTCATTGTCATTGAACTATTGTATAGAAATCATTGGACATTGATATTGTCATCGGACCACGAAATATTGATAATGAGTTACATTTGTCACTGAGAATATTGAAATCATTGATCATTAGAATACTTATTGATTATTGAAATGGTTATGAACATTGGAACCTTGGATTTGAATAGACATTGAGTACAATTGGCATGCCATAGAATTCATGAGCTCAATGTACGGGTGGACTATGGTCCTAAAGCTACAACCTATATTGATTTGGCGAGGCGAAGGGATGTGTATTGATGTTGGTCATATTGGCGAGGCGGAGGGATTAGACCATTCATTGATTTGGCGAGGCATAGGAATTCGCGTATCCACTATGTTGATTGGGTTTTAGAGAGAAATCATTGAAAAAAAGTTCGATGATGAGAAATAAATGTAAATAAGAGTCTACCTTTGAAAACTTGAGTGAAAATGGTTGTTTGGACGAAAGCTCTTTGAAAGAAAATGTTGAGAGAAATATAACGTCAAATTTATTGTAAAGAATATAACCTTTCAAATATCTTTTATTATATTTAAAAATCCCTTTAAAAACATTTTAGAAACCAAAACAATTTTGAAACTTTACATTTTAGCCACTGGACTAAAATGTATGTTTTCTGAAAACAATTTTCCAAAATTGTTTCCACCAAAAATCATATATATATATATATATATATAATAATACTTTAGTACTGTTTTTCCATAATTTAAATCCTTCAAAAACCTTTTATTTAAAATAAATCTCGAAACTAGTCTAAACCGGTAAAACTAACTCGAATGAACCTTCAACCAAATCCAGCTAACTTCCAAACCCTAAACTTGGGGCGTTACAACTCTCCCCCACTTAAGAAATTTCGTCCTCGAAATTTACCTGGCGGAAAGAGATACGGAAATTGCTTTCTCATGTCATCCTTTCTCTCCCAAGTGGCTTCTTTCACACCTCGTTGTCCCCACTTAACCTTGACCAGTTCAATGGTTGTACCACGTAGTAATTTGCTATCCGAAGCTAAGATTTCAACTTGTTCTTCATCATAAGTCAAATCCGAATTCAATTCAATCTCTTCGATAGGCATAACATGAGGCAGATCTGATATATACTCCCGAAGCATCGAAACATGGAATACATCGTGAATCTTCTCCAACTCAGGTGGCAAACTCAATCCATAAGCAACGAGACCAACTCGTTCAACTATCTCATATGAACCAATGAACCTCGGACTTAACTTATCTTTCCTCCCAAATCGCATCACCTTCTTCCAAGGCGAAACTTTCAAAAACACTTTGTCGCCCATGGCATACTCTATTTCTCTATGTTTCAAATTTGCATACGACTTTTGTCGATTCGTAGCTGCCTTCAAACGGTCACATACCAACTTTACCTTCTCAGTAGTACCCTAAAGCATATCCGGCAAAGATAATAACTTTTGTCTCGCTTCGGCCCAACAAACAGGTTTTCTGCATTTTCTGCCATACAAAGCTTCATAAGGTGCCATTTGAATACTTGCTTGGTAGCTATTATTATAGGCAAACTCTACTAACGGTAGATGCTTCTCTCATGAACCCTGATAATCTATAATGCAACATCTTAATATGTCTTCTAAAACTTGTATGACTCTTTCTGACTGACCATCGGTCTGAGCATGATAGGAAGTGTTGAGGTTCAATCGAGTACCCAAGGCACTATGCAAACTCTCCCAAAATTGAGATGTGAACCTCGAATCTCTATTTGACACAATCAATTTAGGTACACTGTGTAATTTCACAACCTCACTGATGTACAAATCAGCCAACTTATCGAAAGAATATGTAGTATGAACAACCAAGAAATGTGCAATTTTTGTAAGACAATCAACAATTACCCAAACAGAATTCTTCTTAGAAGGTGTCAAAGGCAAACTTGATACAAAATCCATAGTAATTCTGTCCCACTTCCACTAGGGAATTCTCAACGGTTGCAACAACCCAGAAGGAAACTGATGTTTGGCCTTAACACACTGGCAAATCATACACTTGCTCACAAATTCGGCAACATCTTACTTCAAGACAACCCAGTAGTATTCATCTTTCAAATCGCGATGCATCTTTGTACTCCCCGAATGCATGGCGAACGGATTACTATGAGCTTCAATTAGAATGGTGCGCCTCAAATCAACATCATTTGGTACAACAATCTTACCTTTGAAGTATAGAACATCATCATCACTATAACAGAAATTCGACGATTTACCTTCCACTATGTCTTGCACATGTGGTACCAACGTTCTATCTTGCAACTCCATTTCTCTAATCAACTGAATCAAGGAAGGTTTAATTTGCAATTCCACCACTAGATCGCCATCATGTGACAAACATAGCCTAGCAAGCATTTCTCGCAACTCAACTGCCACTTTCCTACTCAAAGCATCGGCCACTACATTGGCTTTACCCGGATGGTACTCAATCGAAAGGTCATAATATTTATGCAATTTTACCCATCTACATTTTCTAAGGTTCAACTCCTTTTGTGACATCAGATATTTCAAACACTTATGATCCGTATATATTGTACATTTCTCACCGTAGAGATAATGTCTCCAAACTTTTAAAGCAAACACCATTGCGGCCAACTCTATGTCATGTGCAGGATAATTGTGTTCATGAACCTTCAACTGCCTAGATGCGTAGGCTACTACTCTTCCTTCTTGCATTAGTACACAACCAAAGCCAACATAATACGCGTCACTATAGATTACATACTCCTTCCTTGTCATAGGCTGAACCAAAACTGGAGCTTTCGTTAAAGCTTCTTTCAATTTCTCAAATGTTTGTTGTCTCGCTTCTGTTCACTCGAAACGAACATCCTTTTCCAACAATTTTGTCAAAGGAGCATCAACTTTAGAGAACGCGTCTAAAAAACGTCGGTAATAACCTATCAAGCCCAAGAAACTATGAATTCATGTCTCTGTCTTTGGTTGTTTCCAACTCACAACTGCTTCAACCTTTTTAGGATCCACTCTGATTCCCTCAGTTGACACTATAAGCCCTAATAATACTATTTCCCTAATCCAAAATTCACACTTGTTTAGCTTAGCATATAGTCGATTATCTAGAAAAGTCTGTAACACCAAACACAAATGCTTATCATGGTCCTCTTTAGTACGGGAGTAGATCAAGATATCATTAATGAACGCTACCAAAAACTGATCCAAATATTCATCAAACACTCTATTCATCATATCCATAAAGCAACTGGCGCCTTTGTCAAACCAAAGGGCATCACCAAAAATTCATAATGTCCATAGCGAGTGCGAAAAGTTGTCTTTGGTACATCTTTATCTTTTACCCTCAACTGATAGTAACCGGATCTCAAATCTATCTTGGAAAACACTAGAGCACCTTTTAACTATTCGAATAGATCGTCAATCCGTGGCAAAGGATATTTATTCTTCGCTGTCAACTTATTCAACTGCCGATAATCTATACATATTCTCAAGCTATCGTCCTTCTTTTTCACAAACAATACTGGTGCGCCCCAAGGTGAGATACTAGGACGGATGAATCCTCGATCCAACAGTTCTTGAAGCTGTGTCTTCAACTCTTTCAATTCTTTAGGGGCCATACGGTATGAAACAATGGGTACTGGAGCAGAACCGATATATGTCTCTATGGTAAACTCAACCTCTCTATCAGGTAGCAAACCAAGCAACTCTTTTGGAAATACCTCCGAAAAATCACAAACAGTTCTGATGTCTTGTGGTCGTGCCTCATTCATGTTCGTATTTTTAATGTAAGCTAAATATGCTTGACAACCAACATCCATCAACCTTTGAGCCTCTAAAGCTGAAACAACATCGGAGAAGAACTTAATGTTCTCACCCACTACTATTACCTCATAATCATCTGTAAGTGTTGCGTGTAAAAGAGTCTATCGCAATTGTAGTGCAAGTGTACACGACGCAAGTAGTAAAGTGATACGAAGTATCAGATATCGTCTCCATAGGGATTGGGCTAATAGCTTCACCTTGAATCACTGCACGAAGGTAAAGAAAATATTTGAGAAAGTTGTCACGAGAATAATAAAGATTACTGGAAAATAAAAGTAGAGAAATCAAGATAGAGAGAATGGGCTAGTATTAAATTGCTCAGTAGTGCAAGTATTGCTAAGTCCAGGAAATCCAGTTCTGTCGTCGTCCCCGTCACGGAAGCAGTTCGTTGCTTGTCGCGGCAACGAACACTCAACTCAGTACTTCATGTTTGTCAAGAATCCCTGATGTGCCTTGGCCTATCCCTAGGTCCAAGTCTGTCGATGATCACGTCTTTGATGATACCTCTCGGCGTGAATCGAAGGATGAACACCGATGTTGATGAATTCTTCTTTAACCACTTAACCTCGTCCTATCCCTAGGTTCGAGATAGTTCAACTATAAACTAGAGAACTCGCACTTATTCCTTTCGTATACTTAACTCTCCCGATGCTAAGTAAATAGATGACCTCACAATGCTCTCCCGATGCTCTTGCGAGATATTAATAACCAGAATAAGAGAACTTGAAGTTTATTTTATTGAACTGAAAATTCCTAAAACAAAACAACCCTTGCAACTACTTTACAAATCAACCTGTGGCCCTAGGGGGAATTTAGAACATGTTGAGAGAAGGAAAACGGCTAGGGTTTTGGGAAAAAGGCTAGAGAATCGGTTATCCCTCCTAGGTCGAAGTATATGCCCTTATATAGGCTTTGGGTCCAAGTTTTCTAAAATAGCAAGAATACAACTTTAAATTAAAGTACAATTCTAATAAAGACTAAATCTTCACAGAATCTACTTTCCAGCCGTCATCTTTCTTACTTGGGATTTTTTCTCCTTGAACTTTGGGCTTGACATTCCTTTCGATCTGGGGCTTGGAAAAATATGGTGATTTCACACGACAGACGGGTTGAATTTTCTCTATCTGTCGAGGTCCACTTTGCTTCTTCTCCTCAAAACTGCTGTCGGCCTCTGCTGTCACGGCGGCAACCATGGCAGCATCGTCCTCCTTGACTGCTCATCCAGTTTCAGCTTTTTTGCTTCACTGCCCCAACGCCTGCCCTTTCCGTTTGCTACAGTAGCAACATGCAAAAACAACTAATTTTAGTAGAAACTGTGCCTTTTAATATATTTTTGATGTTTAACTGTAAACTGACCTAAATGCAATAAATAATGCTTGAATGCAGCAGAAATATGAGTTAAATAGGGGGTAAATAATTGAACTTTTACACACTCAACACACCCCCAAACTCAAGTTTTTGCTTGCCCTCAAGCAACTAAGATTTAAAAGAAAAATGAAATAATTTTGTTTTGGCTTTAAACAGTGAACCTTCCCTTACCCGTCGTTCGTTCCTTGTGACGGCAGCAACCTGTCGGATAATTTAGGATCTGTCCGGAGTCTCACTATAGTCCTCGTACAGTGTGTGCACGCTTGTGAACAGTTATATGCCAAGACTCTCTTAATTTCACTAGAATATTTCAGCTCATAACTCGAATTTTTATGCCAAAGTTTATCTTTTGAAGGCACTTTTTCATGCTCCTTTGATTTTTTTGTTTTGACTCGATTTCTCTATTTTTTTAAAGCTAAAGTTTCACTAGAGCCAGTTTTGGGCACCTCTAGCTAACTTCCTAGAGCCAGTTTCGGGAACCTCTAGGGCTGTTGAGTCTCTTTTGCTAAACTTCTTTCCTAGAGCCAATGTTAAGCAGTATAACAGTCACAAATGTGTTTAAGTTTTCAGAACTATAGAAAAGTTATAAACTTCTCCTAAAAACTATCCTAAAGTCACTGCCACGACAGGGCTGTCACGGCAGGTAAGTTCAGTTCACAGTTTTCAGCCAAATTTTTCAATATTTTCATCATTTTTTTTATATATAAGCTAAGTAAAAGACACAGATTTTAACAACTAAGATGGACTCTATTAATGGAGGGTTGCCACCCCCAAACTCGAGGGTTGCATTTCCCTCAATGCAAATGACAAATAAAAACAAAAGATAAGGCAGTACATCACAAAATATATAGCAGGCATCAATAATAAGATAAGAAACTTAAATTTTTAATCGATGTCTTCGCTGCTGCTGCTGAGTCAGATTTGGCGGCAGGCTCTAGCTTTCGGAGCTGGTTGGGGCACGGGGGAGGCAGATGTGTTCTTTTCTTTGGCCTCCCGTGGTGGCTGGATCCTAGTTGGGGATGTGTGAGGGGGTTGCTCCACAACCTGAACTTCAGAGCTGCTGCTGTCACTGTTGCTACTTCTGTTGGCTTTTGGCATGTTATTTTTATCTGCCATCCGCTTCTGCCTCTTCACCGGTGAGAATTCCTTCGACAGATTCCTCTTGATAGAGGGTTCTGTATCACTGGCGGCCCAAACTGTAACGCCCCGGTTTTGGGCTCAGAAGTTTTGGGCGTTGTCCGGTTCGATCAAAGTGATGATCGAATATATAAGAGTGAATTTAGGAAAGCCTAGCTCGGGTTGCATTAAAAATATGGAAAAATGTTCTTAAATCATCTTTTAATATATATAAGTGAACTGTGAAATCAATTTTGGAAAATGAGGTTCGGAAGGGTGACATTTTGGCTAGTGACCAAAATGTAATTTTTGAAAGTTCGGTGACAGTTTTATAAAGGATTGAAACTTTGAATCTTTAAGGAGCTATTATTCCAAAAAGAGTTTCTCCAGATTTTTCTAAGATATTTTGAGGTATTATTCTGATTTTTAAACATAAAGAAAGAGGAGGGAAAGCCATTTTGACTATTTCATAACTAACTTTCCATTTTCTCTCAATTTTCCTTTTCTCTCATTTTCTCTCAACCCAAACACATTTCTCCAGATTTTCTCATCAGATTTTGTCACTCAAATAACTCATTTCAAATCTCTTTTGATTCCTAAACATCACATCAACAAAACCTCTCAATTTGCTAGTTGATTCTTCAAGCTTTTTGGTTCCAAAAAGGGAGAAACTCAAGTTTGGAGGTAAGAACGTCCTTCTCCTCTAAACTCTCAGTTCTTTACTGAAATTCCTAAGTTCTCAATCCTTGATTTGTGATTTGTTAAAGGCTTTTCAATTGAAATCTTGATTTTGGCTTAAAATGCAAGATTTGGTGATTTTGGTGGAATTTTCGTGTGATCTGTTTGGGCAGTGTTTTGAAGTGTCAAATTGATGTTAAATGAATGCTAAATTGATTAGAAGTTGAGGTTTAATTAATGCAATCCCGGATAGGTTGAATTTCCTAAGTTTGGCTTGAGTTTTTGGTTGTTTTTGGGGTGTTTTTGGTGATCTGTTATACCTAGAGGTATAAGGACGTGTTGATGATCATTTTGGATGTTAATTGATGGTTAAAAATGGTTAGAAGTGATGGATCTTGGCTGGGTTAAGTTTTGGAAGTGTTTGGAGGTGATTTCGGTTGTGTTTGGTAGCCGAAATGTTGATTTTGTGATGAGCAGCGAGTTTGGTTGTGTTGCTGCTGTTCTTAATGCATAATGATGCATTAATGCTCTGTTGTTGTGTACTTGAAACAGGGGAGTTTGATCCGCGAGCTTTAGAGGTGGTGCGGAAGGTTTCGGATGCTTGGAAGGCTTGTTGGCTAGCCTTGTTTTGTGTATCGGTGAGTGAAGTTGGGTTTTCAGCTTTTAAACCAAGGTTTGAAGGTTTTGGGAGCTTAGTTTAAGTCTAAACAACTTTGCTAAGCTCAAGAGTAAGTAAATGGATTTCTTTCTTGGTTTGTGTTATGAATTGGCTTTTTAGGCAATTGTGGTGGATGTTTGAAATGCAAGGGTTTTGCATGATTTAAATTCAGTTTTGAAAGCATATTTTAGCATGGTTTAATGCTGGTTTTGAAAGCCATATGTGAAGGATGCTCAAGGTAAGAGATCCTTGGTTTTATACATTGAAAATGTGGTTTTGATGCATGGTGTTGCATGATGCTTAATGGCTATGTGTAATGCTTTAAAACAGTGAATTAATGATGGTAAATGATGGTTTTTGCATTATGGTTATACATGTGAATCATTGGACTAATGTGGTAAGGTGGTTATATTGGCAAGTGATGTAAGTGGTTCTTGGTTCTTTGATCGGATATAGTTAGCCGGGTATAGGATTGGGTGCACCGTGAATAAAGTCGCCTTGGAGGTGGAGTGGTTAAGAGTGAACCGGTAAACTCCCTTCAAGTATCCTAACGAGATGGTTAAGGACATAATGGAGGTTGAATGCCCATTCGAGGACCTTGGTTAAGCAAAGGTTGTATGGTGGTTAAAAGTCCATACATGGGAACCTTGTGCTTGTTGAGATCACAATGGGGGTGTTAAGTCCAGGTGTGGATCTTGTGTAGGGTGTCCCGGATCTCGTTAGTGATGTTATACAACTACCAATCGGTGAATGCAAAGGTTGTATGGTGTTTGAAAGTCCATACATAGGAACCTTGTGCATGTCAAGGTTGTATGGTGTTTAAAAGTCCATACATGGGAACCTTGGGAAAAGTCAAGGTTGTATGGTGTTTGAAAGTCCATACATGGGAACCTTGGGAAAAGTCAAGGTTGTATGGTGTTTGAAAGTCCATACATGGGAACCTTGGGAAAAGTTGAGGTTGTATGGTGTTTGAAAGTCCATACATGGGAACCTTGGGAAAAGTTGAGGTTGTATGGTGTTTGAAAGTCCATACATGGGAACCTTGTGAAAAGTTAAGGTTGTATGGTGTTTGAAAGTCCATACATGGGAACCTCGGGAAAGCTAAGGTTGTATGGTATTTAAAAGTCCATACATGGGAACCTTAGGATGGTGAGATCAAATGGTGTTTAAAAGTCCATTGGAGACCTTGGATTGGTAGTGTGTATGAAGCGTGGGGGACAACGCTTGTGATCCGCGTATCCGATTGGATGTTGAGTTGAAAAGTGAATGTGGTTGATCACTTGAAAGCCAATATGATGTTCTTGATTATAAAGAAGCATGAAATGCTTGAAATGATGCATAATTGCATGAGAAGCATGAGATGCTTGAAAAGATGCATGGTTGCATGAAATGTGTATAATGCTTGTGAATGCATGTTACTTGTTAAGTTGAACAAGTGTTGATTATCATTTGGTAAATGATGCATGTGTGCATGAAATCTCTTAAATGCATTGGAGTCTTGTAAGACTTGTTTTAAAAGGCATGTGATGATGATGTTGTGGTTCATATATTGCCTTGGTTTAATGCATGTGTTGGATTACTTGAGTAAATGGTTTTAAAGGGTTTCTTGCTCGGAATATTTTCAAGTATAAGAAAGGTATGTGGTGAAATGGAAGTGTTTTCCAAGGTTTTGAATTTAACTTTGCATATGGTGTTTATGCATGGAATGGTTAAATGGTTGAAATTGCAATTTGTGCTTTGAAAAGGTTTTCTTAGCTTGCTAAGCTAAGGGTTGGTTTTCGTGTATGTGTAATGCATGGTTTAAGCATGATGTTTAAAAGGGGTTTTCAAACTTTGCTTGGTAAACAAATCGAGTTGCTTTTCAAAGAGGTTTTATGACTCGCTGCATTGATGGTGTTTTGGTTTGAGCATTCCTCACTAAGCATTATGTGCTTACGCTCCTTTTTGTCCATCAATGCAGATTCTTGAGGTTTGGACAGCGAGAAGCAAGGGATTCAAGGGGGACTCCACTTGAGATGTATGTCTCGGTTAATAGCTATAGTTAATAAAGGCAATGGGGTAGAATCTCTCGGATTGATGTTTATGTGTTCGTATATGTTCGGACAAGTATGGTTTTATGTTGTTGATGTTGTTGGAACATGTTTTGGCTTTTATGAGATTGAATTGGAAGTATGGTGTTTAAATGGTTGCTTGTGTAGGAAGCATATCCTTTGAATTGGGGCTTTTCATGAATGTTGGTATTTTGTTGAATTGTTGATGCAAGTATGTCTCTTATATGTTGATTTGTATGTTGGTAAAGTTTGGTGGCTTTTGGAGCATGTTTGGATGGTCAATTGCATGTTTAAGTATGCATTTGGAGGTTTTCTGTGCAGGGTGTTTCGGAACAGTTCATACCGTTTCGGAACGGGTGCCTCAAACAAACCCAGGCGTCCGAAACGGGTGAGACCGTTCTGAAACGGTTTGGCTACTGCTAGTCCCCCGTTGCGGTACGTGTTGCGGAACGGCCCCGCGTTTCGAAACGGGCTCTGCCTGTTTCGGAACGGGTGACCGTTGGGGGCTGACATTGGCAGTTAAATGTTTTGAAAAGTTTGCATTTTGGTCCTGAAACTTGTTTGTGCAATTGTATGAGTTTGGGATGTCCGTTCGAGCTGAAATTTGGCAGTGAAGTATGAAACATGATTAATTTTAAGTTGGTAACATAAAATCTGGTTAAGTCCTTAAAGTTTTCAGAATTTACAGTTTGGTCCCTAAAATTGTAAATTGCTCATTTGAGTCCTTGTTTGATCTCTGATGTTTGTGATCTTTGAGCATGTTGTTTGTGTGATCACAGTTAGGGCTAATGTGCATCTAGACAAGATTAAAAAGAAAAAAAAAGGGTCGTTAATCAAGGTTGACTTTCGGGTTGACTTTGGTTTTCGCCGTGTGACTTTCTTAATTCGGGTAAATCGTCTAGACCGGGTTAAGGGGGTTACATTTGGTGGTATTAGAGCTGAGTTGCGAATGCTTGGGGAAAACGGTAAGATGTTGTGATGCGTGTTTGATGTTTACCTTGTTGTGTGGTTGAAAGCTGGTTGAAACACGTGTTTCTGAGCAAGTTAATGATGTTTGTAAGCATGCTTTATAGTTATGAATCTTGGTTGAGCTTATGTGGAATTGTGCAAATGTTGAGAGCTGGTTTTATGCATGATGAAAGTGCTATGAGTATGTTATGTTGATAATATGCTGTTGCAAGTGGATACTGTTTGGTGTAAGCATGATCGAATATGTTGTTTGATATGCTTGATGTTGTGATATCCATGTTGTGATGACTGTTATGTCATGTAAAGGGGAGGATTCGGGATACCCATTGCCTTATTATTATAGCTATTGTGTTATTTTGGAGTTGGAGTTTGAATCCTTGCTTAAAGCTGGTCTAACTGGTTTGTTTGTTTTATTGTGAATGTTTGTTGTTGTTAGTAGTATGGCAAAGTCGATGAAAGAATGGCAGTTGGGTGAGATGGTTGCTGCCTTGGGGCAGGTTGTTAAGGCATGGAATTCATCCTTTTGTAGAGGTGTTTCGTCTCAGTCTTCTGTGCCTGGAGTTGAGGTGGTAAAGCAAGGGAAAGAAGCTGGTTCTGTGGTGAAGAGTTCATCACCTGTTGTTCAGGAGGTGTTGGGAACATCTCAGGCTGTGGTAACGGTAAAGTCAGTGGATGTGCTGGCTATGGGATGTGTGGGTTTGCCGAATCAGCGTTTGTTGGATTTGGGTGCTGTGGAGTATCATGGTTCTACACCGGGGATGTTTGAGGCCTGGTTGGCCAGTGTGATTCTGATCTTGGATCAGGAAGGCTGTGATTATGCCTGTAAGTTGGGGAGTGTTGTTTCTCTGATGTTGGAGGATGCGTGTGCCTGGTGGACATCTGTGGCGATGGCGTCACATATCCATGATATTGACTGGGATTTCTTTGTATCTGCCTTTTATGAAAGGTATCTTGGAGAGAAGTTTCCAAGGGTTAAGCAATGTGACGGTAGTGCTGTTATGGAGCAAGTGTTGCTTGAGCAAGAAGTGGAAGTTCAGCTACCTGTGTGTGACCGTTGTGAAAGGCGCCATGTTGGAGGTTGTTGTGGCGCGGGTGCTTGTTGGAATTGTGGTTCCAAAGTGCATGTGAAGCGTGATTGTCCTCTTGGGGTGAAGTCAGCTTCAGTGATAGCCAAAGGATCTCTGAAAGGTCGTGGGCGCGGCCGAGGCAAGGTTCAGAGGTGGCAGAAAGAGCAGAAGGTTGTGAAGAATTTGGGAAATGAGAATTGCTGGAAATGTGGGTCTGCTGGTCACATGAGGCGTGATTGTTTGATGTTGGCTCGGAATAGCCAAGGTTCTTTACCGCAAGGAGTTGATGGTGACCCTAGTGTGCTAGCTGGTGCTGCAGTGGTGTGGCAGGAGGATGATGGTTCCGCGAGGAAGAGAGCTCGTCTGATGAAGCTTCAGGGAGGTGTTGTGTTTTCAGGTAACCTTGTTAAGTAATCTTTGCTCTAGTTACCTTAGTTTGGTTTCTATTGGTTTTTCCTTGCGTGGTAAGTTTAGTCTTGTTGCTAGCATGTTTGGGGTAATGGTAGTTGTTTGGGAACATCTTGGGTGTGAAGAAGGCTTAGTGAGAATCTTGTGGTTAATGGTTGTTGGTATGATGGAGTTAGATAAGTTAGGAGTGAGTTGGGAGGTTGTTTTTAGACGGATTTTGAGGATGTTATTGGAGGGTGTGAACTGGCATTCATGCACAGTTAAAATCATTGTTATACGCTATATTATATATGTGTTGGTCCATGCATACATGTGGCATGACATTAGAGGTTTTGCATACATGTACATCAGGCATGATAGGGCATGTTGGTGATCATGCATACGACGTTCACACTCGCTAGTAACTAATCGAATCTGTTAGTGTGGTGGTTGGGTTAGGTTGGATGATGGGTTTTTAGAGGTTGTTTTGGCGCTGAGTGAGAGTTAGAAGTAATATTAAGCTAGTTGCTAGAATAGCGAGGGTGGTATAGCATGTTGGTGGAAGGATAGTGCTTGATGCTTAAAGAGTTTAGTGGTTTGGTGGTGAGGAGTACCGGTTGAAGTAGAATCGGTTAAGTGGTGTGAATAGTTAAAAGGAAGTGGTAGTTCCTTGGTGCTAGTGATGTTGCAGTTTTGTGGTTGTGTTTCCAAGTGCTGAGGTAGCTTAGCATTTAAGTTGTTGTGGAAGGGTTGTGTTGGTAAGTGTTGGTTCTTAGCAACCTTTGAGGAGTTGAGGAGTTGTTATGTATGTTTAGGTTGAGCGATGTTCTGGTGAGGCAAGTGTTGTGGTCAAGCTTGTGGTGGTTAAGCAATGAAAGATCTAAGGCCAGTGTTGTTTGAAAAGATTCTTGTGAGAAGTGGTTGGCTGGTTGTGAGTATGTGAACTTCTTTTGAAGTCAGCTGGTGGTGTGTGGAACAGCTAGCGGAGTCAAGTTGGGGTTGTGATGTAAATTTTGGATTGTGGGTGAGTAGTCCTGGTGAGTCGTTCTGGTAATGATAGCGGCAGATGTGAAGGATTGTCAGCTTTTGTTGAGGAGTTTGGGTAAGCAGTTGATGGTTAAGAATTTTTGCTTGTTGGGAAAATCCTTGGAAGAGGTTTGGGAGTTGCAAGAGTTTTAGAAGCAGAGAAGTTTGCATAGTGGCTGAATTGGATTGGTTGGTGTCATTGTGTAAACAAGTCTTGGGAGTTGTGTGTTGAAGTGTTGTTTGCTGTAAAAGTTGAAGTTTTCAGGTTGATGTTGGGGCTGTGTACAGTCCGGAAATGTGAAAGGTTAAGTTGTGGTTATCTTTGAGTGTTCTGGATTTGTGAACGGTATGTGGTGGTGTTGAGTTGGTGGAGTTTTTGTGTGGAATGTGTTCAGTGGTGGTTGAGGCTTTTGTGTTGCCTTGTGTGTTGCTTTGGGAAGGTTGTGGTTCCCTTTTCGCCAGTTGAAATTTCGAGGACGAAATTTCCTAAGGGGGGGAGAGTTGTAACGCCCTGGTTTTGGGCTCAGAAGTTTTGGGCGTTGACCGGTTCGGTCAAAGTGCTGATCGAATATATAAGAGTGAATTTAGGAAAGCCTAGTTCGGGTTGCATTAAAAATATGGAAAAATGTTCTTAAATCATCTTTTAATATATATAAGTGAACTGTGAAATCAATTTTGGAAAATGAGGTTCGGAAGGGTGACATTTTGGCTAGTGACCAAAATGTAATTTTTGAAAGTTCGGTGACAGTTTTATAAAGGATTGAAACTTTGAATCTTTAAGGAGCTATTATTCCAAAAAGAGTTTCTCCAGATTTTTCTAAGATATTTTGAGGTATTATTCTGATTTTTAAACATAAAGAAAGAGGAGGGAAAGCCATTTTGACTATTTCATAACTAACTTTCCATTTTCTCTCAATTTTCCTTTTCTCTCATTTTCTCTCAACCCAAACACATTTCTCCAGATTTTCTCATCAGATTTTGTCACTCAAATCACTCATTTCAACTCTCTTTTGATTCCTAAACATCACATCAACAAAACCTCTCAATTTGCTAGTTGATTCTTCAAGCTTTTTGGTTCCAAAAAGGGAGAAACTCAAGTTTGGAGGTAAGAACGTCCTTCTCCTCTAAACTCTCAGTTCTTTACTGAAATTCCTAAGTTCTCAATCCTTGATTTGTGATTTGTTAAAGGCTTTCAATTGAAATCTTGATTTTGGCTTAAAATGCAAGATTTGGTGATTTTGGTGGAATTTTCGTGTGATCTGTTTGGGCAGTGTTTTGAAGTGTCAAATTGATGTTAAATGAATGCTAAATTGATTAGAAGTTGAGGTTTAATTAATGCAATCCCGGATAGGTTGAATTTCCTAAGTTTGGCTTGAGTTTTTGGTTGTTTTGGGGTGTTTTTGGTGATCTGTTATACCTGGAGGTATAAGGACGTGTTGGTGATCATTTTGGATGTTAATTGATGGTTAAAAATGGTTAGAAGTGATGGATCTTGGCTGGGTTAAGTTTTGGAAGTGTTTGGAGGTGATTTCGGTTGTGTTTGGTAGCCGAAATGTTGATTTTGTGATGAGCAGCGAGTTTGGTTGTGTTGCTGCTGTTCTTAATGCATAATGATGCATTAATGCTCTGTTGTTGTGTACTTGAAACAGGGGAGTTTGATCCGCGAGCTTTAGAGGTGGTGCGGAAGGTTTCGGATGCTTGGAAGGCTTGTTGGCTAGCCTTGTTTTGTGTATCGGTGAGTGAAGTTGGGTTTTCAGCTTTTAAACCAAGGTTTGAAGGTTTTGGGAGCTTAGTTTAAGTCTAAACAACTTTGCTAAGCTCAAGAGTAAGTAAATGGATTTCTTTCTTGGTTTGTGTTATGAATTGGCTTTTTAGGCAATTGTGGTGGATGTTTGAAATGCAAGGGTTTTGCATGATTTAAATTCAGTTTTGAAAGCATATTTTAGCATGGTTTAATGCTGGTTTTGAAAGCCATATGTGAAGGATGCTCAAGGTAAGAGATCCTTGGTTTTATACATTGAAAATGTGGTTTTGATGCATGGTGTTGCATGATGCTTAATGGCTATGTGTAATGCTTTAAAACAGTGAATTAATGATGGTAAATGATGGTTTTTGCATTATGGTTATACATGTGAATCATTGGACTAATGTGGTAAGGTGGTTATATTGGCAAGTGATGTAAGTGGTTCTTGGTTCTTTGATCGGATATAGTTAGCCGGGTATAGGATTGGGTGCACCGTGAATAAAGTCGCCTTGGAGGTGGAGTGGTTAAGAGTGAACCGGTAAACTCCCTTCAAGTATCCTAACGAGATGGTTAAGGACATAATGGAGGTTGAATGCCCATTCGAGGACCTTGGTTAAGCAAAGGTTGTATGGTGGTTAAAAGTCCATACATGGGAACCTTGTGCTTGTTGAGATCACAATGGCGGTGTTAAGTCCAGGTGTGGATCTTGTGTAGGGTGTCCCGGATCTCGTTAGTGATGTTATACAACTACCAATCGGTGAATGCAAAGGTTGTATGGTGTTTGAAAGTCCATACATAGGAAACTTGTGCATGTCAAGGTTGTATGGTGTTTAAAAGTCCATACATGGGAACCTTGGGAAAAGTCAAGGTTGTATGGTGTTTGAAAGTCCATACATGGGAACCTTGGGAAAAGTCAAGGTTGTATGGTGTTTGAAAGTCCATACATGGGAACCTTGGGAAAAGTTGAGGTTGTATGGTGTTTGAAAGTCCATACATGGGAACCTTGGGAAAAGTCGAGGTTGTATGGTGTTTGAAAGTCCATACATGGGAACCTTGTGAAAAGTTGAGGTTGTATGGTGTTTGAAAGTCCATACATGGGAAACTCGGGAAAGCTAAGGTTGTATGGTATTTAAAAGTCCATACATGGGAACCTTAGGATGGTGAGATCAAATGGTGTTTAAAAGTCCATTGGAGACCTTGGATTGGTAGTGTGTATGAAGCGTGGGGGACAACGCTTGTGATCCGCGTATCCGATTGGATGTTGAGTTGAAAAGTGAATGTGGTTGATCACTTGAAAGCCAATATGATGTTCTTGATTATAAAGAAGCATGAAATGCTTGAAATGATGCATAATTGCATGAGAAGCATGAGATGCTTGAAAAGATGCATGGTTGCATGAAATGTGTATAATGCTTGTGAATGCATGTTACTTGTTAAGTTGAACAAGTGTTGATTATCATTTGGTAAATGATGCATGTGTGCATGAAATCTCTTAAATGCATTGGAGTCTTGTAAGACTTGTTTTAAAAGGCATGTGATGATGATGTTGTGGTTCATATATTGCCTTGGTTTAATGCATGTGTTGGATTACTTGAGTAAATGGTTTTAAAGGGTTTCTTGCTTGGAATGTTTTCAAGTATAAGAAAGGTATGTGGTGAAATGGAAGTGTTTTCCAAGGTTTTGAATTTAACTTTGCATATGGTGTTTATGCATGGAATGGTTAAATGGTTGAAATTGCAATTTGTGCTTTGAAAAGGTTTTCTTAGCTTGCTAAGCTAAGGGTTGGTTTTCATGTATGTGCAATGCATGGTTTAAGCATGATGTTTAAAAGGGGTTTTCAAACTTTGCTTGGTAAACAAATCGAGTTGCTTTTCAAAGAGGTTTTATGACTCGCTGCATTGATGGTGTTTTGGTTTGAGCATTCCTCACTAAGCATTATGTGCTTACGCTCCTTTTTGTCCATCAATGCAGATTCTTGAGGTTTGGACAGCGAGAAGCAAGGGATTCAAGGGGGACTCCACTTGAGATGTATGTCTCGGTTAATAGCTATAGTTAATAAAGACAATGGGGTAGAATCTCTCGGATTGATGTTTATGTGTTCGTATATGTTCGGACAAGTATGGTTTTATGTTGTTGATGTTGTTGGAACATGTTTTGGCTTTTATGAGATTGAATTGGAAGTATGGTGTTTAAATGGTTGCTTGTGTAGGAAGCATATCCTTTGAATTGGGGCTTTTCATGAATGTTGGTATTTTGTTGAATTGTTGATGCAAGTATGTCTCTTATATGTTGATTTGTATGTTGGTAAAGTTTGGTGGCTTTTGGAGCATGTTTGGATGGTCAATTGCATGTTTAAGTATGCATTTGGAGGTTTTCTGTGCAGGGTGTTTCGGAACAGTTCATACCGTTTCGGAACGGGTGCCTCAAACAAACCCAGGCGTCCGAAACGGGTGAGACCGTTCCGAAACGGTTTGGCTACTGCCAGTCCCCCGTTGCGGCACGTGTTGCGGAACGGCCCCGCGTTTCGAAACGGGCTCTGCCTGTTTCGGAACGGGTGACCGTTGGGGGCTGACATTGGCAGTTAAATGTTTTGAAAAGTTTGCATTTTGGTCCTGAAACTTGTTTGTGCAATTGTATGAGTTTGGGATGTCCGTTCGAGCTGAAATTTGGCAGTGAAGTATGAAACATGATTAATTTTAAGTTGGTAACATAAAATCTTGTTAAGTCCTTAAAGTTTTCAGAATTTACAGTTTGGTCCCTAAAATTGTAAATTGCTCATTTGAGTCCCTGTTTGATCTCTGATGTTTGTGATCTTTGAGCATGTTGTTTGTGTGATCACAGTTAGGGCTAATGTGCATCTAGACAAGATTAAAAAGAAAAAAAAAGGGTCGTTAATCAAGGTTGACTTTCGGGTTGACTTTGGTTTTCCCCGTGTGACTTTCTTAGTTCGGGTCAATCGTCTAGACCGGGTTAAGGGGGTTACACAAACAGAAGAGGAGGAGAACCCAGCAACAAAGGCATCAAGCTCCTCCGATGCCATTCGACGTTTTGTGCAACAGGCAGATGGTTCAGCACGGGTGCTGCCTGCTGCTGTCGGGGCAGGCGATGGTGTTGAGGCGGCAGAGGGTGTCCGTGGGGTAGCAGCAGGTGTAGGAGTGTGGCAGGTGTAGTGACAGTAAAGTAACATGCAGGAAAAATGGGGAAGGCAGCATCAGGGAAATTTAAAGAATTTTGTATAAAAGTTACCGTAGAGGCAGCAAAATCCCTGATGAAGGTCATTAAACCTAGCTGTCGTTCCTCCAGCTTCTGAATCGCAGCTAATATCTGGGAGGAGGAGTCTGTCGGGGCGGTTGTTGCGGCAGCTGGTTCAGTGTCTGGCTGCTTTGTCGTGTCGGCTGTGGTGGCAGCTGGGTCGAATGACGACAGAGGGGTGGCAGCGATCAGCTCCATGAGGCTGAGGATATTCTTTTCAGTCCAGCCTTTTCCTTGGACTCGCAAGTCAGTGTTGACTTCTGGTACGCCATGGCCACGACAGAGTGAGGTGATGACGTACGGGAGGAAAAGGGGACCCGTCGGTCTGTGCGCACAGTCCAAAATGCTCTCCCGAATATAACTGCCCACATTAATGGGCCGTTCATGTAAAATGGAGTGTATCAATGCTAACCTCGGCTGGTCGACCGTGGTGTTGTGGGATGACGGCATAATCCTCTTTTTTATGAAGGCATTCCATAACTTTGCCTCCGGCAGCAGTTGGGTCCGCTTTACCGTCCGTGGATTTTTCCAGCTGGTATTCCATTGAGTTCCCTCATCTGTCAGTTCTGCCATGATAGTGTCATAGGCAGCAGTGTCTAATGTATTAAGGAACTGCTGGTGAGCGTCGTCATTGTTGCCGATGTAGAAGCCATATAAGGTGTTAATGTAGTCTGCTTCAAACGGCACTTCTTTCCCTCGAACAATCACCGTTGTCACTGTCCTGCTGCTGATGGCAGCATAAAATTCTCAAACCAGCGTGACGTTCATTTCTTCAGGCTGCTCCGCAAAAGTCTGCCACTGTAAGGCTCGAACCTTCCGGGCTATGAATGGCTTGAGGCCCAGGTTTTCCTCTTGCGATGTATAGATAAATCCTCGCTCTTCCCACATATCTCTGCTGGCGAAGGACCGTGGGGGAGTTGCTGTCGGTGTGCAACTCGAGGCAGCATTTCGTCGGGTTTTCCTAGAAGACATTTTTGTGCAAGGGTTGTGGAAATAAAATGAAAGCAAATAAAAACTAAAGAGAGAGCAAGTAAGAAAAGCATAGGTGAGTGAAAATGAAAAATGAAACGGGGTTATATAGAGAAGGATTTGCTGCCCGTTGAAGCTGTAACGGCAGGCGCAAATAACAGGGCCAGCAGTTATACGTTAGCGTGTCTGACGCGTCTGTCACGCGTTTCCACGTCTGTTACGCGTCTGTGACGTGTTTCCGCGTCTGTCGTGACAGCGTGATGACAGCCTGTATTTTCCGCGTCTGTCGCGGCAGCTGTAACGACAGGCTTCAAAATTTGGGCTTTTTTGTTGGGCTGGTGGATAGATTGTGGGCCGAGTTCACTTCTCCTGTTCTTCTTGACTCCTTTATTTCCTAAAAACAATAAAAAGAAAAACATTATTCGAATAATATAAATCTTATTTCCTAATAAATAATAGGTAATAATAAAAATAAAATTAAGAATAAAATTTAGGTTAAATTAGGGATGCCAGGTGGGGCATCTCCTAAGGTAACAACCTCCTGCATTCCTGGGGCTTTAGTCCCCTGATAATGCTTTAGGCGCTGTCCGTTGACTTTGAATTGGTGTCCGTCTTTTAATGATCAGATTGTTATGACACCATGGGGAAAAACCTGTACGACTTGGAATGGGCCAGACCATCTAGATTTCAGTTTCCCTGGGAAAAGTTTCAGTCTAGAATTGAACAACAATACAAGCTGCCCTGGGCAGAACTGTCGTGGCAGCAGCTTCTTGTCATGCCACTTCTTAGTTTTATCCTTGTAGATTCTTGCATTGTCATAAGCCATTGTCCGGATTTCTTCAATTTCGTTCAGATCTAACAACCTTTTCTACCTTGCCCTGTCCAAGTCCATATTCACTGCCTTGATCGCCCAGTATGCTCTGTGCTCTATCTCGACAGGTAGATGACATGTTTTCCCATAAATCAATCGGTATGGAGACATTCCTAATGGAGTTTTAAAAGCTGTCCTATATGCCCATAACACATCATTGAGGAGTAAAGACCAATCCTTCCTAGATGGCTTAACCATCTTCTCAAGAATGTTCTTAACTTCCCTATTAGATATTTCAGCTTGTCCATTGGTCTGTGGGTGATATGTCGTCGCGATCCGATGCTTGACACCGTATTTCTTCAAGGCAGCAGCAATAACCCTGTTGTTGAAATGTCTCCCTTCATCACTGATTATCGCCTTAGGGATGATGAACCTAGAAAAATGTTTTTGTGTAAAAACCTTTGGACGGTCTTGGCATCATTCTTTTGAGTGGCGATGGCTTGAACCCACTTAGAGACTTAATCTACTGCCATGAGGATGTATAGATTCCCAAATGAAGATGGGAATGGTCCCATAAAATCAATCCCCAAACGTCGAAGATCTCGACTTCTAGAATGTTCTGCAGTGGCATCTCGTTTCTCCTTGAGATGTTTCCTGTCCTTTGGCACCTGTCACAACTCTTGTAGAAGATTTGTGCATCTTTATATAGTGACGGCCCATAAAACCCTGACTGCAGCACCTTGGCAGCAGTTTTGTTGCCTCCTAAATGACCTCCATACTGTGAAGCATGGCAGTGATGAAGTATGTCTTCTTGCTCTTCCTGTGGTACACATCTCCTTATAACCTGATCTGCACAGATTTAAGAAAAAAAGAGGTTCGTCCCAATAATAATGCTTAACATCATTTTGGAACCTCTTCCTGGCTTGATAATTGAGGTCAGAAGGAATTATTCCGCTAACCAAGTAATTAACGAAATCAGCATACCAGGGAAGTTCAGAAGAATTACCTACCGCCATGGCTTTCGCGGCAGTGATTGCGGCAGCAAAGAGCTGCTCGTTTGGGAAGGTCTCCAGTATGTTTGTCTCATCTGTTGGTAGACTATGTCCCTTCTCCAACCTTGACAAGTGATCTGCCACCTGATTTTCTGTCCCTTTTTTGTCCTTGATTTCAAGGTCGAATTCTTGCAATAGCAGGATCCATCGTATCAATCGAGGCTTTGCATCCTTTTTCGCGAACAGATATTTCAAAGCAGAATGGCCTGTGTGCACTATTACCTTCGTTCCAAGTATGTAAGAATGAAACTTGTCGATGGAGAACACCACAGCTAATAACTCCTTTTCTGTGGTGGTGTAGTTTACTTGGGCGTCGTTCAATGTCTTGCTGGCATAGTACATGACATGAAATAATTTGTCTCTCCGCTGCCCAAGTGCTGCCCTGACAACATAGTCACTAGCATCACACATGATCTCAAATGGCTGTGTCCAGTCTGGTGGCTGTACTATTGGGGTTGTTACCAGTTTTTCCTTCAGAACCTTGAATGCTTCAGTACATTCTTCATTAAAGTCAAAGGGTCGGTTCTGCTCCAGAAGATGGCATAGGAGCTTGGTGATTTTTGAAAAATTCGCAATGAATCTCTGGTAAAAACCAGCATGTCCCAAGAAACTTCTAATACCCTTGACTGTGGTAGGTGGCGGCAGCTTTTCGATCACTTCTATCTTGGATCTGTCGAATTCTATCCCACGACAGCTAATCTTATGGCCAAGGACTATCCCTTCGTCCACCATGAAGTGGCATTTTTCCCAATTTAAGACTAGGTTTGCTTTTTCACATCTTTCAAGTACCTTTTGTAAATTGCCTAGGCAGCTTTCAAAATCGTCCCCAAAGACTGAAAAATCATCCATAAAAATTTCAAGGAAGTCCTCCACCATATCGGAGAATATGGCCATCATGCACCTTTGGAAGGTGGCGGGTGCATTGCATAATCCAAAAGGCATCCTCCTAAAAGCATACGTTCCGTAGGGGCATGTAAAGGTTGTCTTTTCTTGATCTTCCAGTGCGATAGCTATTTGATTATAACTTGAATAACCATCAAGAAAACAATAGTAAGGTTTACCCGCTAGTCTATCAAGCATTTGATCAATAAAGGGTAAAGGGAAGTGGTCCTTTCGGGTAGCTCTGTTGAGCTTCCGATAGTCCATACAAACCCTCCAACCGGTCACAGTCCTGGTTGGGATTAACTCATTGTTTTCGTTGGTCACCACGGTCATTCCACCTTTCTTGGGAACGCATTGCACCGGGCTCACCCATTTGCTGTCGGAGATGGCGTAAATTATACAAGCATCTAACAATTTGATTATCTCTTTACACACCACCTCTTTCATTGCATGGTTTAGCCGCCTTTGAGCATCTATAGTCGGCTTATGATCATCTTCTAAAAGGATTTTATGCATACATAATGTCGGACTAATGCCTTGAATATCAGCTATCGTCCATCCAATTGCCTTTTTGTGCTGCTGCAACATCCCTATTAATTGCTATTCCTGTTCCTGCATCAACTTGGAAGAGATGATTACGGGCAACGTATCATTTGAACCAAGAAAAGCATACTTTAGCTGCCCTAGCAGGGGCTTTAGTTCTAAAACAGGGGGCTCAACAGTTGATGGCTTTTGGATTGCATGGTTATCCGAAGTATAATTTAAGGGTTCGAATAACTTACCTGGACGATCGCCTATCCAGTTTACCTCCTCCTGATCTTCAGTATCAGATGTATCGGAGTCTGAGGAGTTGCTGTCGTCAGTGCTGTCGTGACAGTCCTGTAAGTGGCTGCCGAGGCAGTGACCAATTTTGATGTCGTGACAGTCCGACCTGATGCAGGGTTGATCAAGGGTAACTTCAGTGATAACCTTGCATTCCTCTTCTGCATCAGCATGCTTCATAGCTTGGAGAACATTCAACTTTATTTCTTGATCGTTCACTCTCATGGTGAGTTCTCCTTTCTCCACATCAATCATTGATCTTCCCGTGGCTAAGAAGGGTCGCCCCAGGATGATTGGTGCGTTTTCATCTGCTTCGCAATCTAAAACAAGAAAGTCAGCGGGAAAAATAAATTTATCCACTCTTACAAGAATATCTTCGATTTTTCCTTCCGGATGAACGTAAGAGCGGTCTGCCAGCTGCAGAATTACTGTCGTGGGCCGAGCTTTTCCAATACCCAATTTCTGAAAATCAGATTTTGGCATTAAATTAATACTAGCACCAAGATCACAAAGTGCCTTACCCACATATTTATCTCCGATTACACAAGGTATGATGAAGCTCCCCGGATCCTTCTTTTTCTAGGGTGGCTGCCTATGAAGAATACTCATGCATCCTTCTGTCATCTTAACCGTTTCAAATTCCCCAAGTTTAGATTTCTTCGACATAACATCTTTGAGAAATTTGGCGTAACCGGGCATCTCCCTCACGTCATCTAACAGCGGAATGTTAATATGAACCTACTTAAAAATATCATAAATCTTTTTGAGCTGAGATTCTTGCTTCACTTGCTGTAACCGTTGAGGAAAAGGAGGTGGGGGACGATAATCAGCAATACGTCCTTTCCACTGCATACGAATCTGAAGAGGTTTGGGTTCATCATTTTTCTCCTTTGTCGCTTCTACTGTCGTAACAGGTTTATCGGCAGCAGTCTGTTTGTTACCTGTCGGGGCAGCTTCCTCGGCAGGTCTGTCCAAGGCTGGTTTTTTCACTGTTTCAGCTTCCTTCTCTGGCCCTGGTAGTTTCTTCCCACTCCTAGTAGTAATGGCTTTACACTGCTCATGTGTGGGCTGCCTAGCATTTTCAGTATTACTAGGAAATCCTCCAGTCTGCCTTGGCTTGATATGCTGGGAAACCTGACCCATTTGTGTCTCCAAAGATTTCAGAGTAGCTTCATGATTTGTCATCCGCATCTCTGTTTTATCCATGAATGTCTCTGTCTTCTTGACAAACTGGTTCATGTTCTCAATATAAGTTCCTGTCTGAGACATAAAAGTAGCCAGAGTTTGTTCCAGTATATTGTTCGTGGCATCTGGTGGCTGTTGTTGCTGCTGCTGCGGCTGCAGTTGTTGTCGAGTCAGCAATCTAGGTCCTCCCTGATTCTGATTATTGTGTGCTTGAGGATTCAGGGCATTATTAGGATTACTCCAAGAAAACTTGGGATCCTTTCTCCAGTTGGGATTATAGTTGTTGGAGTTGTAATTCTGCTTATAGTTTCCAACATACTTTCCCTCTTCTAACTGTATAGGACACTCATCCGAACTATGATTTCCCTCACAAATTTCACATACCTCCTCAACAGCAAATCCATGTTGTGCATCATCGTTCAAGAGCTTTTTCATTGCCTTAGTAAGGTATGCCACCTGTGATTTCATCGTGCTGTCAGCCTCATAATCCTTAACAGCTAGAACCCGTTTACCCCCTTTTCTTGCTGTCGGAAACTGCTCCTCATTCTTAGCCAGATTTTTCAATACTTGCATTGCCTCGTCCGTGTCTTTGTCCAATAATAATCCGTTTGCTGCTGAATCAATTCGAATACGAGTTTGTAAGTTGGCAGCATTATAAAACTTAGTTACTTGATTCCAGACGGGGAATCCATGCATTGGGCAGTTCCGTAGAAGAGTGGTAAATCTGCCCTAGGCCTCGTGCATTGGCTCGTCATCTTCCTGTTGAAAAGTAGCAATTTCATTACGTAATCGCTCAGATAAATGTGAAGGATTAAAACGAGATAAAAGTTCACGAGACAAATCTGCCCAAGTTCTAATTGAACCCGGCGTAAGTTTATTCCACCAAGTCTTTGCTCTGTCCCTCAACGAATGGGGAATTAACCGAAGCCGCAGTATCTCCGCATTAACTCCTGGTAGTCTAAACGAACCACAGATCTCCTGGAACGTTTTTAGATGCTCCCTAGCATCCTCTGTAACAGCACCACTGAATTGACCGGCATTGTTGATCATGCTAAACATAACAGGTTTCAGCTCGAAGTTGTCAACTTCTATGTCCGGCAACGTGGTTTCCAGTTCTACATGATCGTTCAACATGTAGTCACGACAGGACCGTCATCCGGCAGCGGCAGCAGGGTTGCCGACAGGCGGTATAACCTCTCTATCTCCAATAGGAGGGTCGTCTCCTCGGTGTGCCATCGTCTCTAACTATTCCTCAAGGTACTCGTTCCTGGCTAGTATGTGACGAAGTCGATTCTTGAGATTGAATGAACGTTCGATTTTCGGATCTAATGGATACTCATGATCTTCACCTCGTTTCGATCTACGCATAAACAAGGAACCTTGTGAGAAGCAAGAGTTGAACAAACCAAAGAAAAACAGAAAAATAAAAACAAAAATAAAAAGTACAGTAAAAAAAGGTAGAGTTATGTTGCCAATCCCCGGCTATGGCACCAAAAACTTGTTGCGTGTAAAAGAGTCTATCGCAATTGTAGTGCAAGTGTACACGACACAAGTAGTAAAGTGATACGAAGTATCGGATATCGTCTCCACAGGGATTGGGCTAATAGCTTCACCTTGAATCACTGCACGAAGGTAAAGAAAATATTTGAGAAAGTTGTCACGAGAATAATAAAGATTACTGGAAAATAAAAGTAGAGAAATCAAGATAGAGAGAATGGGCTGGTATTGAATTGCTCAGTAGTGCAGGTATTGCTAAGTCCAGGAAATCCAGTTCTGTCGTCGTCCCCGTCGTGGCAGCACCTGTCGCGGCAGCAGTCCGTTGCTTGTCGCGGCAGCGAACACTCAACTCAGTACTTCAAGTTTGGCAAGAATCCCTGAAGTGCCTTGGCCTATCCCTAGGTCCAAGTTTGTTGATGATCACGTCTTTGATGATACCTCCCGACGTGAATCGAAGGATGAACACCGATGTTGATGAATTCTTCTTCAGCCACTTAACCTCGTCCTATCTCTAGGTCCGAGATAGTTCAACTATAAACTAGAGAACTCGCACTTATTCCTTTCGTATACTTAACTCTCCCGATGCTAAGTAAATAAATGACCTCACAATGCTCTCCCGATGCTCTTGCGAGATATTAATAACCATAATAAGAGAACTTGAAGTTTATTTTATTGAACTGAAAATTCCTAAAACAAAACAACTCTTGCAACTACTTTACAAATCAACTCGTGGCCCTAGAGGAAATTTAGAACATGTTGAGGGAAGGAAAACGGCTAGGGTTTTGGGATGAAGGCTAGAGAATTGGTTATCCCCTCCTAGGTCGAAATATATGCCCTTATATAGGCTTTGGGTCCAAGTTTTCTAAAATAGCAAGAATACAACTTTAAATTAAAGTACAATTCTAATAAAGACTAAATCTTCACAGAATCTACTTTCCAGCCGTCATCTTTCTTGCTTGGGATTTTCTCTCCTTGAACTTTGGGCTTGACATTCCTTTCGATCTGGGGCTTGGAAAAATATGGTGATTTCACACGACAGACGGGCTGAATTTTCTCTATCGGTCGAGGTCCACTTTGCTTCTTCTCCTCAAAACTGTTGTCGGCCTCTGCTGTCACGGCGGCAACCATGGCAACATCGTCCTCCTTGACTGCTCATCCAGTTCCAGCTCTTATGCTTCACTGCCCAGCGCCTGCCCTTTCCGTCTGCTACAACAGCAACATGCAAAAACAACTAATTTTAGTAGAAACTGTGCCTTTTAATATATTTGTGATGTTTAACTGTAAACTGACCTAAATGCAATAAATAATGCTTGAATGCAGCAGAAATATGGGTTAAATAGGAGGTAAATAATAGAACTTTTACACACTCAACAGTAAGCCTCAAGGAAACTCGCTTTGTCTTAAAATCCACTTTAGCCTTATGTTTTACAAGCCAATCCATACCCAAAATCACATCAAAGCCATTAAACGGGAATTCCATTATATCTCCTGGAAACACATGACCCTGTACCATCAAAGGACATCTTCTATATACCTTCCTAACCACAACAGTTTCACCGAAAGAACTTGTAACATTCATACCCACATCTAATATATCACACGGTATATCCAACAACTTCTCATGTTCACGCAAAATGTACGAATGTGTAGAGCCAGAATCAATCAGAGAAAGCAAAGTCAATGATTGTAATGAGAAATTATCTGCAATCACATCTGTATCATTCTTGCCTTCCCGATGCGCATACACTCTAGTTGGTCCACCACACTCAAGTGTACGAACAACAGCTCCTTGGCCCTGATGGACACGTCCCAGGTTACCACCTTTACGCCTATGGTCAGGTTGGTACCTCCTATCCTTGTGCCTCTTGGCATGGTCTCTATCCCAATTGGTAAGAATATTCCCTGAACTAGATCCACCACAACATGCAGCCAAACCCAACCTCAGTTCGATATCCTTGGCCCTAGTGACTAAAACATAAAAGTCCACATAGTCTGAAGCCAGCATGAAGGTCTTCACCACCTAGACCAAGCCATATCGGAACCGCTGACATTTTTCTCTCTCAATGGGATCTAACTCAGAAGCATACTAACTATGATGTACAAACTGTACCTCGTACACGGATACTATCATATTGCCCTGAACCATGACCATAAACTCTCTCTTCTTCTCATCTTGATATCGAGGACCAAGATACTTCTTACGGAAGACGGTTCAGAAGAATTCCCAAGTAACCTCAGCTACTGGCATACCAGATGTAATGGTAGTCCACCAAGCATATGCATATCCTTGAAGCAAGGAAACGATGCAGCCCAAATTACGCGCATCTGAGCACTCCATCTGTCCCAAAATATGAAATGTACTCTCAAGCCATGCCTCTAAACCCTCGAGAGACAACCCATAGAATTCAACTCTTCCCAAACTACGAAGTTGCTTTCAAGGTAAACAAGTCCCTACACCCTGAGGTGGTGCTGCAACATGTACACCAGGTAAGGCTGTCTGAAAAGCCCCGGCTATAGCCTGAATCAGAGGAGTCATATCTATCCCAGCCTGTCCCCGTCCAACCTGAGGTCCAACACCTCTGACACCCGCTCTAACACCACCCTCAAGAGGAAGAGAGGGAGGAGGAGGCAAGTTCTCTTCATTCTCATGCCCAACATTCTCGTACCCCGGAGTACCCACTGTAGGACCTCGTCTCGGTCTCATTCTTACAAGAAATGCAATATAATAACAACAAACATAAACAACATAAATTATTTGGGTCAGCAAAAAGCAAGGATTCCAAGACGCTCAAGTCTTTTAATCAAAACCACTTTTCACTAATAGTATTTGTAGCAATGGGTGCCTTTATCTACCCTGCAAAAAACTCAAAACCAAAGAACATGCTTACAAACATTGTGCATCACAATCAACAACCAAAACATTTCAAACTTACCTCACGTACCTTCCCCACAAATGTAACCCCCTTAGGCTTGTCTAGTCACAAGACCGAACCAATTGAGGTACATGGGGAAAACCGAAGAAAAACTCTTTAAGATTACCTTTTGATTAACAACCCTAATGTCATTTTATTAACCTTTTTTATCTTTTCTAGTGGCTCCAAATTAATTCTACAAGTTCATGCAAGCAGGGGTTAAAACCTCGCCTCAATCGGACATCGATTTTAAATCCAATTGGCCTTTACAACGATTAGGGACCAAACGCGAAGAAACAAAACTTCAGAACAAACCATTACTAACAAAACAGGCACCTGTTTCGGAACAGACCAAGCCTGTTTCTGAACTACCAATTACAGTTGCAAAACGTACCGAAACAGGGCTCACATGTTTCGAGACCAACATGCTTGGGACGATTCCCCTGCCTCAAATATTACAGAGGTGTATCGAAACGACCCTGCATTTCGATATAGGCCTGAAAATGGCCTTGGGGTCTCTGAATGACCTTTATGTGTTTCGGAACATTTAGGCGAAATATGTATATTTTATCGAAACAGTAGCAGCTCTTTCGAAACACATACCGGAAACAGACTTACAACAGCATTTTTGGACACTCAAACATGATTCAAACATCTCATCAACATAAACAAGCAACCTAAAGGCAAAGGATCCTAGCACAACTATCCAAAAAGCATTAGATCACATATAAAAACTTTAAGCATTCAGCATAAGGAAGCATTCACATAAACGGCCAAACGTTAAACCAAACCATTATCCAACAGATAAAGGTCATAAATAATACTAGATAGGCATCACAAACATGTCTCAACACAGGGAGTCTCAAAACAAAACCTCCCAAAGCATAAAGGTCCTATCCCATTGCTAACATACTATTATTTGATTGCAAAAACCATACTTGAGCGAAATATAAACTCTTGGACACCTCCTTGTTTCTTTACTGCACCGAATGACCTAAGGATCTGTATTGTTGGAAAAGAAAGAGCATAAGCAAAAATGCTTAGTGAAATATAAAGTTCCGGTGGAATGCCCATCACCGTACTCCTCCTTAGTGGATTCTGACATCACTAAGGCCACGCGCGAATTTTACCATTATAGTGCACTATAATCCTATTGGTCGACCAATTATATCCGGTAATAATATCTTATCAAGTGTCAATATACCCATCAAGGCCACAAGCATCACATTTCTCATCCTATTTTCATAAACATTTCCATGCATAGCATGTACTCAACAACATATATCTCTTTAAAACACAATCAAAACATGAGATTAAATGATTCAACATCTTAACATCTAAACATGTATGAAGACAACATAATTCATCATTTACAACAAAACCTATATATGCTCAACAAGATCACGATAAATAGCCGAAAAACATAGGCAAAAACAACCAAACTTACTCTCGAACGTATATTGGCTTTTCAAGCTCAACCTAAACCCTAAGAATCTTGTCCTTAACCACGTTAAAGCTTTATAAAATAGTTCCACTCACCAGCACTACACAAATTCTAGCTAAACACACAAATCAAGCTTCCGGATCGTCCGAGATCGCGTTCGAAGTTCCCAAATCAGTTTCCCCTGCTTCTAATCAATTCAAAATAGAGCATTGGAGTGATTTCAATCCCTTAAACTTGTTGTAACTCAAAAACCCAACATCTAGCATCAATCGCCCATCGATTCATATCCGAAATCAACCGAAAACATCAATAAACCAACTATAAACAAACATCAGCTAAAACCCATCAAGATTATCATCAAAACTACATCTATTAATAACTAAAAACATCAACCCAAAGGCAAGAAAAATGTCCGTGGTGTGTGGCATCGGAAGAATCTATTGCACATCTCTTCTATGAATGTCCGCGTGTGCTGAAATTTTGGGATTGGTTGCATCATTGGTGGGGTGTATCGCTACCTTTACCGGTGAGTTTTGACGATTTTTATGTTGTGCATTTCCACTGTTCTTTTACTGGTTGAATGAGGAGATGGTGGGTGGCGAGTGTTAGTGCCTTGTTGTGGCCATTATGGTTAGCTAGGAATGAATTCATCTTTCGAGGTAAATGTTTGTCGATGGATGAGTTATGCTTTTTGGTGAAGCTGCGATCTTTTTACTGGATTAAGGTTGGCACAGAGGGAGAGTTGATGCCTGATTCGGTAGGGTGGTCATGTCCGTCCGCTCTTGTTATTAGTACGGCAGCGCGGAAGGTGCAGGTTGGGGTGTGTTGGCAGCCACCGATCCTGGGTGTCTTGAAATTTAATGTCGATGGTTCTGCGCGGGGTAAGCCGTGTCCTGCGGGGTTTGGTGGTGTGATGCGTGACGAGGAGAGTCAGATTTTTGGAATGTTCTTGGGGGCGTTGGGTGTGATGGACTCGAATGAAGCTGAAGTGCGGGCTATAGTGTTTGCATTGAGTTTAGTTCTGGATAGAAGTTGGCGCGATCAATGTGTGATTATTGAGTCGGATTCGCAGGTTGCTTTGAGTTGGGCTACACGTTCGGCGAAACGACCGTGGCATTTGTGGGACGTATTTACAGCGATTGACCAGGCTTGTAGGGTCTCATACGAGATACAGTTTTGCTATGTGCCTAGAGAGGCTAATGGTTTCACTGATGTGTTAGCAAAGGAAGGCGTGGATCGTTGCTCGCTCTTTGTGGCTTGTTTATGATAGAGTTGGCGTTTGTATCATTATTTTTGATGGGTCATATCGTACTCTTTTCCTCCACCAGGGAGGTTTTTAACGAGGCGTATGATTCGTCACGTTGTATGCTTTTTTCATGTTGAATAAAATCATACAGTTGCTGATAAAAAAAAACCCAAAGGCAAGAAACCATTAGCCACTGATTTCCACGAAACCAAGCCAAAATCTCAAAAATTCCAACCTTAAACATTGTCAACTCAACTAGTTTTGGGTTTTACATTATCAAACCATCATTTCAACATTGTATTACATAAAAAATATAGTTTGTACTACATTTAAACTCAGCAAAACAAAACCCATACGAAAATCTCACAAATCCACATTAAATAGCTTGATTAATCACATTTCCACCAATCCCAATATAAAATCCTGAAATAAACACTATAAAAGAATCAATAACTTTGGAATTTAAATAAAGAACTTACATTAGAGGAGAAAAACGTAGCTCACCTTTAATGGTAGCTTTTCCCTTTTTTCCAATGGAAAACCTTGAGAAAACTAAAAGAAAATGATTGGGTTTTAGAGAGAAATGATTGAAAACAAGTTTGATGATGAGAAATCAATGTAAATAAGAGTTTAACTTTGAAAACTTGAGTGAAAAATGGTTGTTTGGATGAAAACTCTTTGAAAGAAAATGTTGAGAGAAATATGAGGTCAATTTTATAGTAAAGAAGATAACCTTTCAAATATCTTTTATTATATTTAGAAATCATTTTTAAAACATTTTAGAAACCAAAATATTTATGGGGAAAGTCTGAAATTAGACTTGGCTAAATACCTCCTTAAAGATTTAACGTTTTGATTCTTTTACAAACTAGTCACCAAAACCGTTTTGAAACTTTACATGTTAGCCACTAGACTAAAATGTCCATTTTGCAAAAACAATTTTCCAAAATTGTTTTCACCAAAAATCATATATATATATATAATGATTTAGAACTATTTTTTAATAATTTAAATCCTTCAAAAACCTTTTTATTTAAAATAAATCCTGAAACTAGTCTAAACCGGTAAAATTAACTCGAAAGAACCTTCAAACAAATCTAGCTAACTTCCGGACCCTAAACTTGGGGTGTTACATGAAAGGTTTTTGAAAATATTTTTGACTCGAACAAATTTTCAAAACGTCTTAAAAGTCAAAAATTGACTACTCGTACCGATAGGGTCTTTCCTCGTATCAATAGGGAAAAGCATTTTGATTTCTTGAGAGCACTTCACGTGCCGATATGGAAGCATCCGTACTAATACTCGAAGTATCGTATACATACAGATGCATCGTATACCGGTATGGATGTATCGTGTACCAGTACGCTCTACATTTATGTGCCACAACTCTTTCTTGTTTTGGCAAGTACCAATACCCTCTTTCTAGTATCGATACCCAAGGTTGCATAGATGCATTTATGGCTGGAATTAAAGTCTCCAACAACTAGTTTTTCAACTGCTAGTTTTTAACGGCTTGTTTTTCATGCCACACTAAAAATAGTAGCCAAAGACACTTGAAGAAGAAGAGGATGGACATCCAAGCCTAAACATCAAGAGAGTTGTGTTTTTCATTGTTTATTTTTTAATCATTGGTAAAGTTTTTAGTCCAGTCCTAGTGAACTAAATTGTGTAAACACCCACTTATAGAGGTAAATTGTATACAATTTCAATACCTCATTGTTGAGAGATAGGTTCTAGTTGATCGTTATAAAAACTAGGGAGAGTGTTCTATCTCATCCCATGAAAAGATAGGGATGTAAAGTTACCCTTTGAACCCATAAAAGGGGAAGAATTCAATGTTACTGAATTGGGAAATCCTTAGTGTGGATGTTATGGTAGTGGATGTAGACCTTGGTTAGAAGATCAAACCACTCTAAAATTAATTGTGTCAAATTGTCATTCATGTTTCGATTTTTGTTTTCCCAATTTCAAAAGAAACCTCTACACCCTTCATCGACTCTAATTTCGATTGAAGACATCGAGCCTTTCTATTGGTATCAGAGCGGGACTCAAATTGACATTCTAAAAACTTTTAAGGAGATCTTAGGAGTGCTTGATCCGTCTCTACATTCAACCGACCTTGGAGAGGTATTTTTCTGACATCAAGCTCAAGGATTCTGTAACACCCCTTCCCGGTCTGGTCGTGAACTAGGTCGAAAGGTGAAATCGATGATCAACACAAAAATCGGTGCGATAAAATTTCATTTATTTTTAACAAATTTCAACCATATAATTCAACGAATCATCACAATCAAATAACTCAGTCCAATGTTACCTATGCAAGCAATGGTTAATCATTGGAGGGCTGAATCGAAACTATTAAAAGCTTTAGGGACCAATTTATAATTTCGACAAACTAAGGGTCCTTCAATGCAATTGATTTTACCAATTTGAAATTCAAAACATTAATATCATTCCTGCAGAATTTCATACAATTTGGGGATCATCAACTCATTCAATTTAACCTTACAATTTTCAGTGACTAAACTGTGTAACTTGGAATCTATTTAATAAACCTTTAACTAACTTAACTAACTTCATATCGAAACACCCTAAGCTTGTTTCGAAACGGGTGAAGGATGGTCAACTCTTGTTGACTTTATTCTTTTAGACCGTATCGATACGAGCATACCAGTATCGATACGGGTTGACCTTTCCCTTCTGGCCGTATCGATACGGTCGCACCAGAATTGATACAGGTTGACTTCCTTTGACTTTGACCTTTGACCCGTTTTGATACGCTATGAACTCGTATGGAAACTTTCGATTCCAGTGATAAAATGTTTCGAAACGGCTAAATTTTGTTTTGATACGCCCCTTCCCTTAGGTTCAATAATGCACACCCGCATCGATACGCCATTACCCGTATCAATACGGTCTGACCTGTAATGATAGATTATTGCTACTTTTTATTCGAGTTAACCTACCAAACGATGTCCAAATGCAATGAAACTTTAAGCACAACATTTCAATAGTATAAACTACTAGAATGCCAAATTACATGACAAATATATCAATGAAAAATATATCTCATTATCAATGTTTCATGGTCCAATGTCAATATCAATGTCCAATGATTTCTATACAATGTTTCGATGACAATGACTATATCAATGACAATGCACAATGACGATATCAATGACTATGTCGGATATTCAATAACAAACATACCGACACTTACTATGGTGTCCGATTAACAATCCAATGCAATTTCTTCCATGTTAATATTGATGATATAGTCTAAAACAGCAATACAAGATTTGGGAAGGTTTTTTTCCTAATCCCGAGACTTTGACTACACTCACCTTCATACTCCGAAGCTTTTAAGGCTCTCGGATAACAATACCCTTACTTCTATCTTTCGATGGAGACGGTAAAACCTTTTTCTCCAGTTCTTGAGTCGAACGATAGCAACGATTTGATATCTATAGAATGAAGAAAAAGCAAAGCTTAAAATTACCTCCAATGGAGGTGCTTGCTTAGTTGAAGATGTATATAGCTATGGAGATTGTTCCTTCTCAAATCTCGGTAAGTTTCTATTCCCTTTCCTTTTTGTTTTGCAATTATAATTTAGGCTATTTAGCTTTCCTTCAATTGAAGGAAAGCTCTCAGACAATCCCACGTAGGCAATTTTTAATTGTAGAGGGGCTAATTGCTAGATTAGTCCCTCAACTCCCACCATACTATAATTTTGCTCCCCAACTTGCATTTCCCCCAATTTAGTCACTAAGTAGATTTCAATACTATTCAATAAGGTCCAATATGAATAATTTAACTTAATTAGAGTCATATGTCAATAATTAACTAGCCAATACTATACTTAGAATTCATCAATGTTGAATTTCCGATCACCGTAACCCAATTCCGATTAGACCGGATTTTGGGGTGTTACAACTCTCCCCCCTTTAAGAAAAATTCGTCCTCGAATTTTTAACTTAACCGAAGAGATGTGGATATTGATGTTTCATGGTCTCTTTAGGTTCCCAAGTGGCTTCCTCAACGGTCTGGCTCCTCTAGAGCACTTTAACTAACGATGTAGTTTTGTTGCGAAGCCTCTTGACTTCTCTTGCTAGAATTTGAACTGGTTCCTCCTCGTAGGATAGATTTGGTCGAATTTCTACAGATTCAGGTTCCACAATGTGCGAAGGATCAGAATGATATTTCTGGAGCATCGATATATGAAAAACATTGTGGATTTTACTCAATTCGGAGGGCAACAATAGTATAAATGCCACGAGACCAACTCTTTCAACGACTTCAAATGGTCCAATGAATCGGAGACTCAATTTTCCCTTCTTGCCAAACCTTAAAACCTTCTTCCACGGTGATACCTTAAGGAAAGCTTTTTCACCAACTTCGTACTCGATGTCTCTTCTCTTGAGATCAGCATAAGCCTTTTGTCGATCAAAGGCAACCTTTAAACGATCATGAATAATAGTGACCAGCTCTTCAGTATCTCGAAGAAAGTCAGGGCCTAACATCTTACCCTCGCCAAGTTCCGACCAACACAATGGAGTTCTACATCGCCTACCATACAATGCTTCATATGGGGCCATTTGAATTGATGCTTGGTAACTATTATTGTAGGAAAATTCGACAAGGGGTAGAGACTTCTCCAAAGTTCCACCAAAGTCGATAATGTATACTCGAAGCATGTCTTCCAAACTTCTCCAAAGTTCCACCAAAATCGATCTACAATGACCCATATGGCATCATGCTTCACGAGAGTTAATGGTAGACCACTAACAAAATCCATAATGATCTTTTCCCACTTCCATTTCGGTGGATCAATAGGGTGCAATAGTCTAATAGGAGCACAATGTTTTGCCTTAACACGTTGAAACATGAGACACTTAGAAAAGAAATCAAATATGGCATGCTTCATGCCCAGCCACCAATAGAGTTCGCGTAGGTCTTTATACATCTTCAAAGACCCGGGTTGAACAGAAAAAGAACTCGATTAAGCTTTAGAAAGGATATCAGTGCAAAGAGATTTATCATTAGGTACACAAACGTGGTCATGGAAATACAAGAGTCCTTCAGAGTTAATTCTGAAGTTGGGGTTGTCTGATGGCTTAGAGACGATGGATTGAAGTTCAGGATTTTGCTTTTGCAAATTCTTAATTTGTGGAATAATGGTAGACTGAACTTGGAGTTCATCTAGAAGACAATGATGCTTCTGAAGTCGGAAGTGAGCGTTAATTGCTCAAGAGGGCTACAATATAGCAATATTACGATGAGTTAATGTACTATATAATACATATAACCCCAAATTCATTGTCAGTGCTTACCAGGCAAAGGTTTGCGGCTGAGTGCATCAGCTACAACGTTAGCCTTGCCCGAATGGTAATCAATGACAAAATCGTAATCTCTTAGGAGTTCCATCCACCTTCGTTGCTGAAGATTCAACTCCTTTTGAGTCAATAGGTACTTAAGACATTTATGGTCGGTGAAAGAGATAGCATTTTTTTTCTTCGTAAAGGTAATGCCTCCAAATTTTCAATCCAAAGGCCACTGCAGCCAATTCAAGGTCGTGAGTGGGTTAATTCATTTTATGTGGCTTAAGTTGTCTCGAATCATAAGCAATGACTTTGCCTTCTTGCATCAATTCACATCCTAACCCAATATGCGATGCATCACTATAAATTGTATAGTCGTTTCTGGACTCGGATTGGGTTAGGGCAGGTGCATGGGTCAAAACTTGTTTCAACTGATCAAAACTTCGTTGTTGAACCTCGGTCCAAACAAAATGAGCTTCTTTACTCAACAATTTGCTTAAATGAGTGGCTATCATAGAAAATCCTTTTACGAATCTGCGATAATAGCCAGCAAGCACAAGGAAGCTTCTAACTTCCCCAATGTTCTTCAGTGGATTCCAATCTACAATAGCTTGGATTTTCTTCGGGTCTACTTGAATACCCGAAGTCGACACGATGTTCCCCAGAAAGGCAACTTCGGTGAGCCAAAACTCACACTTAGAGAACTTTGCATACAACTGCTTCTCTCTTAAGATCTGAAGCACTACACAGAGATGATCGCGATTCTCTGCTTCGTTCTTGGAATAGATCAATATGTTGTCTATAAACACCACTACAAACTTGTCAAGATAGGGCCGAAAGACCCGATTCATCAAATCTATAAAAGTTGCTGGTGCGTTGGTCAACCCAAAGGGCATCACCAGGAATTTGTAATGACCATATCTTGTACGAAAGGCAGTCTTTGGTATATCATATTCCTTAACTCTCATTTGATAGTAGCCCGACCTTAAATCGATCTAGGAAAATAAAGAAGCATCCTTTAATTGATCGAACAGGTCGTCTATTCTAGGAAATGGATATTTATTCTTGATGGTGACTTTATTCAGTTGTCGGTAGTCAATACACAATCGCATAGAACCATCCTTCTTTATAACAAAGGGAACCAGAGCTCCCCACGGTGAAGAGCTCGGTGGAATGAAACATTTATTCAATAAGTCTTGAATCTGAGCCTTTAATTCTTTTAATTCTACAACTGTCATTCGATATGGTGCAATGGAAACTGGAGCAATCACAGGTTGTACCTCGATGCCAAGCTCCTCTTCACGGGTTAGGGCCAATCCCGAAAGTTCATCAGGGAAGACATCAGGAAATTCACATACAATTTCAATGTCTTGCATCTGTGGCCCGCCTCTAGACTCCAACGCCAAAGCGTACAATGGTGGATTCTTTGCATTCATCAATACAACACTCTCCTTACCCAAACCTCGAAGATACAATTTCCTCATACAACAATCTACAAATGCTTGATGCTCACTATGCCAATCTAAGCCTAGGATTACATCGAATTCATAGATCATTAAAGCCAATAAATTGGCGGGAAAAGGAATCCCTTGAATCATCAAAGGGCAATTCTTACACCCTACCCTTACGGTGACACAATCTCCTAGTGGATTGGTTATAGAATTCTCGATGCTATAGGTTCAGAAGATATATTATACTTCTTAACTACAATGGTGCTTATAAAAGAATGAGTACAACCAGGGTCAATCAATGCATATAAAGAATGCGAATATAACTTGATGGTACCTGCAATGACATTAGGTTCATCTTCTTCTTCTCTGCTCCTCACATGATACATTTGGGCAGGAGCTTTTGAATCCTGTTTTCCAAAGGGTTTCGTTGGACCACTTGATCACCCAAAAGTTCCCGATGATCCTTGCTTCGATCCTTTACCTGGAAATGATTGAGTAGGAAAAGTAGCAGTAGTCGGTGTGACAACAGATTTTGTTGCATTCAAAGGGCAATCATTAATAAAGTGACCTTGCTCACCACAATAGTAACATGCTCCAGTCTGCTTACTTCATTGACCCGCTGGATGCTTATTCTGTCAATAATTGCAGAGTGGGTGTTGGTTACCTCGGTTTGAACATCCAGTACAATCAACAGATGCTGCTTTAGCAAAAGACTACGTTGCAGACAGAGGTCTCTCGATGTTCCCAAAACAAAAGGGTTGTGGATAGATATTCTATTTGGGGCCTTCATATCTTCCCTTCTTGTTCCATCTCGGATGTCGGGAATCATCTCTGAACCTCTTCTCGGGCTTCCCAGACCCACCAGCTCGTTGGGCTCTATGTGCCGCTTCAATGGCCTTAACTCGATTTACCAAGTCTTGGAAATTATAAATGCCTAGCGCAGTGAACATTGGGCGTAGCTCATCATTAAGCCATGTTATGAACATTCGGCACTTTTCTTCCTCCTTCTTTATATATTCTGCAGCATATCGATAGTACTAGCAGAAATCATGAATGTACTGTCCGATCGGTCTTCCACCATGTTTGAGATGAAGGAAGATGCTTCGTCTTTCGACAATGTAAAATTCACTAACATATTTCTTGCGGAATTCTCTAAAGAAGAACTCCCAAGTATCGTGTCTTCAGAAACTGTTAAAATGGTAGTTTCCCACCAGTGGAGTGCCTCATCGGCCAGCAAAGCGATGGCACACTCAAGCTTATGATCATCCGAGCACTGAAGTTGCTTATTCAGAATTCACAAGGTATTGTCCAACCAATACTCATCAACTTTAGGGTTGTCATCATCTTGTCTAGTGGAGGTATAAGCTCAATATTGTGAGAGCTTATCAATATGTGCTCGATTGTATTGAACGATAGGGGCAATAGGTTTCACAACTTGCTCAGCCCTAGTAGCAGTCATAAATTGTCTGAACATACCAACCATGTTCTTATAACACTCGGCCTGAGCGGTAGGTGCTGCAGGCTTAGTACCCTAAATAGGAGGGTCCTGCGGTTGCGATGTATTCTGAGGATTTCCTTCTCTAATCTCCTCGCCATGTTTCGAGGAGCTGGTAGCGATCTCGTCTCTGTGAGCTTTATTAGTCTCAGAAATATCTATATGAAAGATCAGATTAGTCGACAAGTCACAATATACACAATATATAACTCCTAGGTGTCAAAGTAACACAATAACAATGCAACGAGCTTCAATTTAGTTCTAGAATCGACAAAACTCTAGCTATGATACCACAAATGTAACACCAGTTCCTGATCTGGTTGTGAATCGGGTCGAAAGGTGAAACCGATGATCAACACAGAAATCGATGCAATAAAATTTCATTTATTATTAACAAATTTCAACCATATCATTCAACGAATCATCACAATCAAATAACTCAGTCCAATGTTGCCCATACAAGCAATGATTAATCATTTGAGGGCTGAATCGCAACTATTACAAGTTTTAGGGACCAATTTATAATTTCTACAAACTAGGGGTTCTTCAATGCAATTGATTTTACCAAATTGAAATTCACTACATTAATATCGTTCCTGCAAAATTTCATACAATTTAAAGATCATCAACTCATTCAATTTAACCTTACAATATTGAGTGACTAAACTGTGAAACTTGCAATCTATTTAATAAGCCTTTAACTAACTTAAATAACTCCGTATCGAAACACCCTAAGGCTGTTTCGAAACAGGTGAACGATAGTCAACTCTTGTTGACTTTATTCTTTTAGACCGTATCGATACGGGCACACTAGTAACGGTACGGGTTGACCTTTCCCTTCTGACCGTACCGATACCGTTGCACCCGTATTGATACGGATTGATTTCCTTTGACTTTGACCTTTGTCTCTTTTCGATACGCTATGAACTTGTATCGAAACGTTCGATTCCAGTGACAAAATGTTCCGGAACGGCTAAATTCTGTTTCGATACGCCCTTTACCTTAGGGTTAATAATGCACACCCGTATCGATACATCATGACCCGTATCGATACGGCCTGACCTGTAATGATAGATTATTGTTGGTTTTTATTCGATTTAACCTACCGAACGATGTCCAAATGCAATGAAACTTTATGCACAACATTTCAATAGTATAAACTACTAGCATGCCAAATTTCATGACCATATGAATATGATTACTATGTTTTAACCTTTTCGAGCAAAGTATGCAATTTTCAACCCTTTTAAGTTAACCAAAAATGTCATTTAGGGCCATTAACTATATTACATCATAGGCATTTCAAAACACATCAAAATAGGCATAAACTACTAGTTCAACTACTTTGCCACCCTCCTAGGAGTTTATAAGTCTAAACGCATTACTTTGAGGCTTGTAGTGACTTGTCTTGCCTTGGTAATCCAATCCTCCGACACACGAACTTTTAACCTGAAATGCATGAGAAGTAAAACGTTAGGCATACGTTACCTAGTGAGGTAGTCATAAACATTATAAACATCAATGTAACACGTATCAATATTCATGCTCTCATGCTTATTTGTATCATTGCTATGTATCAATAAACAACGTTTAATATAATTGTTTCATCATTTATCCTTGGATTGAATCAAGATAGTGGATACGTGAATTCCTACGCCTCACCAAATCAATGAATGGTCTAGTCCCTCCGCCTCACCAATATGACCAATATCAATACACATCCCTCTGCCTCGCCAAATCAATATAGGCCATAGCCTTAGGACCGTAGTCCACCCGTACACTAAGCTCATGAGTTCTATGGCATGCCAATTGTATCCAATATCTATTCAAATCCAAGTTTCCCGTGTTCATATCCATTTCGATAATCAATGAGTATTCCAATGACCGATGATTACAATATTACCAATGACAAATATATCTCATTATCAATGTTTCATGGTCCAATGTCAATATCAATGTCCAATGATTTCTATACAATGTTTCGATGACAATGACTATATCAATGACAATGCACAATTACGATATCAATGACTATGTCCGATATTCAATAACAAACTTACCAACACTTACCATGGTGTTCGATTAACAATCCAATGCAATTTCTTCCATGTTGATATTGGCGATATAGTCTAAAACAACAATAAAAGATTCGGGAAGGCTTTTTTCCTAATCCCGAGACTCCGACAACACTCACCTTGACACTCTGAAGCTTTTAAGGCTCTCGGATAACAATACCCTTGCTTCTAGCTTTTGATGGAGACGTTGAAACCTCTTTCTCCACTTCTTGAGCCGATCTATACCAACGATTCAATATCTATAGAACGGAGAAAAAGCAAAGCTTAAAATTATCTCAAATGGAGGTGCTTGCTTAGTTGAAGATGAAGATAGCTATGGAGACGGTTCCTTTTCAAAGATCGATAAGTTTATATTCCCTTTCCTTTTTGTCTTTCAATTATAATTTAGGCTATTTAGCTTTCCTTCAATCGAAGGAAAGCTCTCAAACAATCCCACGTAGGAAAATTTTAATTGTGGAGGGGCTAATCGCTAGATTAGTTCCTCAACTCGCACCATACTATGATTTTGCTCCCCAACTTGCATTTCCCCCAATTTAGTCACTAAATAGATTTCAATATTATTCAATAAGGTTCAATATCAATAATTTAACTTAATTAGAGACCTATTTCAATGATTAACTAGCCAATACTATACTTAGACTTCATCAATGTTGAATTTTCGATCACCGGAACCCAGTTCAGACTAGACCATATTTTGGGATGTTATAGATTCAAAGATGAACCATCAATCCTCCTCTCAATTAGAATGGTGGTATGCTCACACATTAAAGGTGGGTAACATCTAAACTGAATCTATTTGATTATATAATTTGGTTACTTATTTTTAATGACTTTTTAATGTTTATGCATTTTTTTGTGTTAAAAATCATTTTAGTGCATAACATTCTTTCAGGCTTTGTGCATATGAGTTCTAAAAATGTTTTTATTCATTTATAATGCATTAAGTTTTCTACAAAGTCTTGGATACATAAAATTTCATGGATTTTAAAACTTGATTTTTTGTTGAAATTCAATTATTTTCTCGTGTCAATGTATTTTGAGCTAATGTTTAAAATGGAATGCACTTATTAAGGGGAGCTTTTGTTTTCAACAGAATCAACTTACTCTTTAGTTTTATATTTAAACTTTAAAGATTGAAATTACTTTTGATATAATAAAAATGGGGAGAGATAGATTTGAAAAATTTTAATTTCAGAAAGAAAAATGAGAGCTTTAAATATTTTTTAAAAATGTTCTCTTTTTCTAAAATTATTTTTCTGAGGGGGAGCATTTTCAAAAACAATTTTTTCAAGTAGTTTCGTTATATCAAAATGGGGGAGATTGTTCAGATATTTATTTTGATATAACTCAATGAAAAATGTTTTTGCATTGGAACAAATATTGCAAAATTAATTCAAGGTCCATTTAACTTGAAAAATATATTTGAAAGGTTTTTGACTGGAACAAATTTTTAAAATGTCTTAAAAGTAAAAAATTGACTGCACGTACTGGTACAGTTTTTCCTTGTACCGATACGCAAAATCATTTTGATTTCCAGAGAGCACTTCACGTACCGATACGAAAGCCCCCACAATGATACCCGTAGTACCGTACAGATACAGATGTATCGTGTACCAGTACACTTTGCATTTTTATGCAACGACTCTTTCTTGTTTTGGCAGGTACTGATACCCACTTTCGAGTACCGATACCCAAGGTTGCAAAAATGCATTTATGGCTGGAATTAAAGTCCCCGACGGCTAGTTTTCCAACGACTAATTTTTTAATGGCTAGTTTTTCATCCCACACTATAAATACAAGCCAAAGACACTTTAAGAAGAAGATGATGGACATCCAAGCTTAAAGATCAAGAGAGTTGTGTTTTTCATTGTTTATTTTGTAATCTCTTCTAAATTCTTCGGTCCAATACTAGTGAGCTAAATTGTGTAAACACCATCCTAAAAAGGTAATTTGTTTACAATGTGAAGACCTTATTGTTGAGGGATATGTTCTAGTTGATCCTTATAAAAACTAGGGATAGAGTTCTATCTTAGCCCGTGAAAAGATAGGGATGTAAGGTTACCCCTTGTACCCGTAAAAAAGGGAAGAAGTCATTTTTAGTGAATTGGGAAATCCTTAGTGTGGATTATAAGGTAGTGGATGTAAGCCTTGGTTACAAGGTCGAACCACTATAAAATCAATTGTGTCAAATTCACATTCCTTTTTAAGTTTTATTTTTCAATTTCAAAAGAAACCTCTACACCCTTCATCGACTCTAATTTTGGTTGAACACATCGAGCCTTTCAGAAAAGCCAAACAGGAAACCCTAGATCATCAGAACAACTTAGAGACATTGTGGAGCCCAATATCTTCAATCAAAATTCTTTTCAAATGGTGAAGAAGTTCAATTTTGGGTGATAATGGTGGAAGCAAAAAGACCTTCCTAAATTTAAAAGGAGGAAAAGAGTGCACACAAACAAGGTATTAAGCACAACCGAAACAACAACACTAGTCTAGGTATAACACGTCCCCTTGTCCAGAAAATACAAACACAAAATCACACCTTTCACCCCTCAATTCTCCAACACTTCTCCCTAATAATACAAAAACGAAAGCTCTGAAAACAACGGACTACAACTAACAAAACTCCCCCACACCAAGAAGCCCTAAAAAATGACAAAGCACTAACTTCCCCAGAGCACACAGCAAAACAAGAGAATCATAACCAAGAAATTTAGTCCATCGAATCACCAACAGCCCTGATCATCAACTCAACAAGAACAAAACTTACACCCACAACACAACAGCCCACAAAAACCAAATAACCATACAACAACAAATCAACCACCAAGGAAAACTAGCCGAAATAATGTCAACAAATCAACTCAACGTACCAAAGAACTACTCCCCTTTACACCATCAAAAACAAAAAAAAACAATGTTTAAAATGCATGTCCATACGGCACTTCCCGAGACACTACACAACTGCCAAACATGAAACTCGATCCAACGGGTAAAGAACACCACAAAAGAAAATTAAGAGCTACTCCATAAGAACCCAAACCTCCGAAATAACAAGCTGAAAAACAAAAAGGTCAACAAAAGTAGCTAAGTAACCACACAAACAATCACAAAACTACCTCAATACACTTAATGTTTAATCAACCCAAGCCTAACCATTTCTTCCACCAGTTCATCTTCATTACCAACTATCTGCACCCCAATCTTTTTCCTAATTTAAGAGCTTGCCTCGCCTCAAAATACATCGCCTCATTAGGAAACTTATACATCGCCTAATTTAAACATGTTTATTGCTATATTCGAATCCATAGGGAAATGTATGTTTGACACCCTATCAGCAACAGCTTGACATGGCTTCTTACATTTTTAAGACCCTATCCATCTTCTTTTTTCCTTTGTTGAGAGGTACTTATCTTGCATTTTAGATAACAACATAAATTTTCTCCTCAAATGATGATCATGTAGCACATGAAAGAACGAAGGTTGCTCCTACATACGATTCTGGTCCAGAACACCAGCCTCAATGATACCATTAGCCAAATCTACAGTAGCTTCCCCAAAAATATCTTTGTTAAAACAATGAACCATTTCACACTCTGCTTCAAAAGACAATGATTTAGAGTGGTTCGGCTTTCTAACCAAAGCCTATATCCACTACCTTAGCTTCCCCACATAGGATTTCAAACAATTCACTAAGAATTCTTCCTCTTTTCAAGGCTAAGGAGACAACCCTTTACAACCTGGACTCAGTCACCAATCCTAGCATCCAAATCTTACAAACCAAGCTTTGGGAAAGCTCTCTAACAAGAGAATTAACAGCAAACTGGAATCTCTCTTTTAGGTAGATGTTTGCACTCTAAAGCACTCACCCAAACACTAATACACTTGAGCATACTTTGACATTTGAGCTCAACAAGTGTAGTGTATACAAGAATATAAATTTAAGCACTAAGACATATTTTTAATCAAATTAATGTTGACTTGAGGATCATTAGTTTCTTCAGATGCTTCTTGAGTCCTAAAATACTTTTAAATGGTTTTCTAGCCGTTCGAGACCATTGGGACTGAATTGGAGTCGTTGGTAGCTTTATTTCCCGCAATAAATGAAGTTGTATAGCAATCAATACCGGTACGTGTGTAACCGTATCGATACCGATTCTTCAGAAACTACCCATTGAAATTGATGCAGCCTTCTCGTATCGATACGTCGTAGTGCGTATCGATACCTGAGATCAGTACTCCACAGTTCGTTTCAGTATTGGTGATCGGTACATGGGATCCATTGTAACCCTTTTTACCCAGTCTAACCGATCTACCGACCTGAGCGAGTTACACAGGGATTATCGAAGAAAACCTGTGAAGGTTTCCCTCAATAATTGACCTTTTTTTTCTTTTATCTTATCTAGATGCATTTAATATTACCTAAGATGATCATACATACAACGGAAGAAGTAACGACGAAAACCAACATCGATTCGATTCACGAAAGCACGATAACTAGGATTAGAGACCATTTTGCAAATTTTCTAAAATTATAATCCAACTTCACAATTGACCTGTCCAATCTATAATTAAGTCCATTTAAAACACACATGTGGTATTTTGTCTCAAACCAAGCTCATTTGCATCATCAATTAAGCATTGTAAAGATTTATGGACCAAAATGTATAGCTGCAAAACTGTAAGGACTCACTAAAAATTAGATTTACCAATCTTAAATTAGTCAGGTTTTATGCATACTTGTAAATTTTTAGCTTAAAAAGAACATCCAAACTTATTCAATTACATACATAAACACCATGGACCAAAATATAACTTTTGAAACTATTTTACAACACTACAGATGAGTCCTCGCGATAGGTATCATAACCATTCAAGGTGGTTTCGAAACTTGCCATCCAGTAGCTAAAATTGGCTAGCTGGTTTCAAAACTGAGGGGTTGGTTTCAAAACCGGCCTGAAGCAAAATGCCCTTATTTTCAAGACATGCTAACTGGTTTCGAAACTGGTCTATAGGTTTCTAAAATGTGCACGTTCAAAACACTACGGAACTCTCCTAGACACATCCGTACTAACCACAAACATCATTTAAGACTCAAACATCAATACCACAACAACCATACAACATCATATCAACCAACGACCACCTCAATATAAAAGCGTAAGCATTACGGTAACAAAGGAAAACCTATAGGCATGATTTCTGCCCAACATGCTTGTATTTCCCAACAGCCCCCAAATCAAGTGTAAACTAACATCTAAAGCCATTTACAAGTCTTATAAACCAACATAATCTTGCATCAAACTGGGAAGTTCAAAAGTCATACTCCCAAACCATTATTAAACCCCCATTGCCCTTATTACATATTAGTCTAATTTCAGAAACCATACTTGAGCAAACATGTGTCTTGGAACTCTTTCTCTTTCTCTGCATTATTGGAAAGGGAGAGCGTAAGCATAAATGTCTAGTGAGGGTCACTCAAACAGAACAATCAACAATGCATTTAAAAACCATTTGTTTAAATCCATTCTTCTAACATCATGCTCAAATCATCTCATGCTTTACTTCTTTTCCAAAACAAGTTTGATAAATCGTCTCTAAAACATGTACCATGAATCTCATGCATTTACCTCAATTCAAAACCTCGATTTAAGCCTTTCATGCTTACTTATCAAGTAGTGAAGCTTAAAGAGAAGTCTCGTGTATAAACATCATACAAAATCTATTTGCAAACCATGATACATTTAAATCTCATATATGGAGTTAAAAGTGACCTTTGAAAACCATAAACCAATTTGTTCTCAAATCATGCTTAACTACCCAAGCATTTCCTCATTTATAAATCATGCTTAACTACCCAAGCATTTTTCTCATTTAGAAATCATGCTTAACTACCCAAGCATTTCTTCATTTGTTTTCCAAAAAAATCATGCATAATTATCATATGCATCAAAACTATTTATAAATCTCATTTATTTTAAATATTCTCTTATATTGGCAATTAAAGTGACCCGGATGGAACTACCCCCATCCTTGGATAGCACTATCCCTATCCATACATGTTCGGATACACAGATTCCCTTGATGGCACTACCCCCATCAAGTATCATGGCTGAACTACCCCCAACATAGTGTCACTTCGGCCGGGAATAGAATCTACCCCTATCCCGTATGTGATAGCACTGCCCCTATCACATTACAATAAAACTACCCCTATTGTGTAATCGAAGAATTTTCTCACGACCGATTTTACATTTTATAGTGCACTTTAATCTTATGGTCAACCAATTATATCCGACAACAATTAAACCATTTGCCACTTGCCAATATATTCTTTTATAACAAGATACCTCATTGTTTTTCATATGCATCATTCAAACCAATTTTCATCAAAGCATCTCAAATACATCAACCCATGTATTTAGGCATTTTCTCAAACATGTTGCATACTATTTTCTAAACGCATGTGTTATCAAAATATAAACATATGCAACACTTCCCATTATAAAACATATATATAACATTAGGTAAAACAAATCTATCTTCAAAGCATGAGCATGAATTTAGTAAAACAATGGAAACCGAAAACCGAGAGCGAAATCCTCCATGCTTACTTCCGAGTTTAGATTAGCATTTTAAGCTCAATCTAAACCCCAAAATACTGTTCTCAAACCTTTGAAAAGCTTTTAAAAGCCATTTCCATTCACCGAAAATGCTTCGTTCGCTTTGCCAAAGCGATCTCAAACATCCAATGCTACCGAATATTCTTCTAACGGTGTCAGATACACCTCCTCTGTTTATCCAATGATTTAGAGGGGTTCGACTTTCTAACCAAAGCCTACATCCACTACCTTAGCTTTCCCACTAAGGATTTCAAACAATTCAATAAGAATTCTTCCCCTTTTTAGTGCTAAAGAGGCAACCCTTTACAACCTAGACTCACTCACCAAGCCTAGCATCCAAAGCTTATAAAGCAATCTTTGTGAAACCTTTATGACAACAGAATTAATAGCAAATGTAAATCCCTCTTTTAGGTAGATGTTTTCACTCTAAAGCACTCACCCAAACTCTAACACACTTGAGAATACATTGACATTTGAGCTCAACAAGTGTAGTTTATAGAAGAATATGAATTTAAGCACTAAGACATAGTTTTAATCAAATGAATGTTGACTTGAGGATCATTAGTTTCTTCATATGCTTCTTGTGACCTTAAATACTCCCAAATGTGTTTCTAATCATTGGAGACCGTTAGGATTCAATTGGATCCGTTAGTTCCTTTATTTCCCGCAATAAATGTAGTTCTGAACAGTCAGTATCGGTACACGTGTAACACCCCAAAATCCGGTCTATTCGAAATTGGGTTCCGGTGATCGGAAATTTTGCATGGATAAAGTCTAGATATAGTATTGGCAAATTAATCATTGATATTGGACTCTAATTGAGTTAAATCATTGTTATTGGACCATATGAATAGTATCGAAAATATTATAGTGGCTAAATTATGGAAAATTGAGAGTTTGAAGTCAAACTATAAAGCATTGAGAATCGAGGGACTGATCTTGCAGTTAGCCCCTTTTTCATTAAAATTCCCATACGCGGGAATGTCTGGAGAGTTTCCTTCATTGGAAGGAAACCTATACAAATTTAAAATTTATTGAATAGCCAAAATAAACTTACCTGATTGCTAATTAGATAAGCACATTTAATCATTTTTATCTTCTTCCTCCCACCAACAAGCAAGCCCCACCATTGTAGGAAATCTCAAGGTTTGAATTTCTTCACCTTATTGCTATAGAATCGTTACGATCGTTCAGGTAAGCAATAATCCTCAAACAATCTTGGATTTCATGGATGTGTCAAATTTAATCTCAAGCTAGGGTTTTAGCCATCCATTGATAATTCATCGTTGATGTTAATATTGAATTCAGATATCGGTTTTGATATCATTGTATTGATTTTGATATCGTATAATCGATCCTAAAAATCTCCCTATTGATTTCCTAGCTCAAAATAACGAAAAGGAGAATCCATCAAATTCACCGAAGGCTAGGAATAAGGGAGTCGTTATCCGAGAGCCGTAAGAGCATCGAATTAGTAATGTGAGTGTAGTCGGAGTCTCGGGATTAGGCGAAAAGCCCTCCCGAATCTTTTATTGTTGTTTTCGATCATATCGCTAACATTATCATTGAAGAAGTTGCATTAGATTGTTAATCGGATTCATTGGTAAGTGTTGGTAAGTTGCTATTGAATATTGGACATAGTCATTGACATCGCTATTATGCATTGTCATCGATATGATTAATGTTATTGAAATATTGTAATGAAATCATCGGATATTGATATTGATATTGATATTGACATTGAAACATGGCATATTGATAATGATATATGTTTTCTATTGATAATATTGAGATCACTGGTCATTGAAATTCTCATCAAACATTAAACATGGACACGTACATTGAAACCTTGGATTTGAACGGACAATGGATACAACTGGCATGCCATAGAATTCATGAGCTCGGTGTACGGGTGGACAACAGTCCTAAGGTTACGGCCTATACTGATTTGGTGAGGCGGAGGGATGTGTATTGATATTGGTCATATTGGCGAACCAGAGGGAGTAGACCATTCATTAATTTTGCGAGGCGTATGAATTTGTGTATCCACTATCTTGATTCAATCAGAGGGTTGAAGATGAAATCAATATGTTAACATTGTATATTGATGCATAGTACTGCCATTGATGAGCATGAGATCATATATATATAAATAATTGTTACATTGTTGTTCGTATTGTTTATGACTACCTCACTAGGAAATGTATGCCTAACGTGTCTCATCTCATGTATTTCAGGTTGAAAAATCATGTGTTTGAGGATCGAATAGTCAAGGCAAGAGAAGTCACTACAAGCCCTAAAGTAATGTATTTTGACCTTATGAACTCCTAGGAAGGTAGCAAAGTAATTGAACTATTCGTTTATGCCCATTTTGATATTTTTGTGAGATGCCTATGTTATAATGTGGTTAATGGCTCTAAATGGCCCTTTTTTGGCTTAAAGTGGTTTAAAATTGCATACTTAGCTCATAAAGGTCAAAACATAGTAAACGTATTCTTATGGTCATAAAATTTGGCATGCTATTATTTTAAACCATTGAAATGTTGTGTGTAAAGTTTCATTGCATTTGGACATCGTTCTGAAATTGTCTATAGCCGTATTGAAACATTTTGCTACTTGAATCTACTGCTTCGATACGGGTCTATAGCGTATCAAAACGAGTCAAAGTCAAAAGAATTCAACTTGTTTCGATACAGGGTTTTCTGTATCAAAACAGTCTGAAGGGAAAAGTCAACATGGGTTGACCATCATTCACCCGTTTCGAAAGAGCCTAAGGTGTTTCGTTACGAGGTTAGTTAAGTTAGTTTAAAGGCATAATTTAACAGTTTGCAATGTTCACAGACTGGTCACTTAATTTTGAAAGATTAAATTGAATGAGCTAATGAACTTCAAATTGTATGAAATATACAGGTTTGTTAATATTTTAGTGAATTTCAATGTAGTATAATCAATTGCATCGAAGGACCCCTAATTTATTAAATTTATAGTTTGGTCCCTAAAACTTGTATTAGTTAAGTACTACCCCTAATTGATTAATTATTGCTTCGTATGGATCAATTGGACTAAGATATATTGTGGTAATGTTTCATTGTATGTCATTGTTGTAAATGTTAATAAAAAATGAAATTTTGTTGCACCATTCACAGTATTGATTATTGGTATCACCTTCTGACCTGGTTCTCGGCCAGACCGGGAAGGGGTGTTACATTTGTAGTATTAGAGCAAGAGTTTAGTCGATTCTAGGACTAAACAGAAGCTTGTCGCATTGTTATTGTGTTATTATGCCACATAAGAGTTATATATTGCGTATATTGGGACTTGTCGACTAATATGATCTATCATATAGATATGTCTAAAACTAATGAAGCTCACATTGACGAGCTTGCCACCGGCTCCTCGACACAAGGCGAGGAGATTAGAGGAGGAAATCCCCCGAACCCACCGCAACCGCAGGATACTCCTGTTCAGGGTACCGAGCCTGTAGCACCTATCGCTCAGGATGAATGTTACAAGAACATGGCCGACATGTTCATGCAGTTTATGACTGCTATCAGAGCCGAACAAGTAAGCAACTTTAGTGTGCGGACGAGCACAAGCTCAAGTGTGCTATCGCGTTGTAGGGTGATGAGGCGCTTCACGACTGGTAAACTATCGTATTGAGGGTCTCTGAAGACACGATGACTTGGGAGTTCTTCCTTAAGTAATTCCGTAGGAAATATATTTGTGTGTAACACCCCAATTTTGGGCTTAGAAGTTTTGGGTTTGAACCGGACCGGTCGGATTTTCGGTTCGAATATAAAAGGTGGTTTTAGGGAAATCCTAGTTCGGGATGCATTTAAAACATGGAAAAATATCCAAAAATCCTCTTTTAATATATATAAGATATTGGTGAAATCAATTTTACAAAATGAGGTTTGGAAATATGACATTTCGAGTTAGTGACTAAAATGTAATTTTTGAAAAGTTCGTGACTGTTTTAAAAGGATTGAAACATTGAATCTTTAAGGAGCTAATTTACCCAAGGGAAGATTTCTCCAGATTTTTTTTCTTGATTTTTAAGACTCATTTAATGTTTATTGAATAAAAAGAAAAGAGGGAAAAGTGATATTTTAGTTTCATAACTAACTTTTACCAAAATTTTCCCATTTCATTTTCTCTCAAAATTTCCACAGCAACTTTCCTTTTTATTTTCACACCTAAAGAAGAGTTTTCAATACCCAAATGATTCCTAATCATTTCTACATCAAATCCTCACCATTTGCTTAATGAATTTTCAAGGATTTTGGCTCTAAACAAGGAGAAATCCACATTTAGAGGTATGAACGTCCTTCTCCTCTAAATACTCAATTCTTTACTGAAATTCCCAAGTTCTCAATCCTTAAATTGAGTTTTATTAAAGGTTTTAATGTTGTGTTCTTGATTTTGGCTTGAAATGCAAGATTTGGATTTAATTTTGAAGAAATTCGTATTGGATGATTGGGCACTGTTTTGAGATGTCTTTTTGATGTATTTTTGATATCAAAATGATGTGCAATTGAGGTTTAATCAATGCAATCCCGAATAGGTTGATTTTCCTAAGTTTTTACTTGTGAAAATGGTGGTTTTTGAGGTGATTTTGGTGTTTTGTTAATGCTGGAGGTATAAGGACGAGTTTGGGATCATTTTGGATGTTAATTGATGTTTAAAATTTGTTAGAAGTGATGGATCTTGGCTGGGTTAAGTTTTGGAAGAGTTTGGAGGTGATTTCGGTTGTGCTTGGTAGCCGAAATGTCGGATTTATGTAGAGCAGCGAGTTGAGTTGTGTTGCTGGTGTTTTTAATGCATTATGATGCATTAATCCTCTGTTGTTATGTGTTTAAAACAGGGGAGAATGATCCGGAAGCAATAGAGGTAGCGTTGGAGGGTTCAGATGCTTGGAAGGCTTGTCGACAGGCTTAGTTTTGTGTAACGGTGAGTGATGTTGGGTTTTCAGCTTTGAAACCAATGTTTGAAGGTTATGGGAGCTTAGTCTAAGTCTAAGCAACTTAACTAAGCTCAAGAGTAAGTTTTTGGAAAAACTTTTTCTCTTGAATGAACCATGAGATGGTTGGATGCATACATTTAATTTGCATGTTTAAATTCTATTTTGAAAGCATGTTTTAGCATGGTTTAGTGCTGGTTTTGAAAGTCATGTGTTGAAGGATGCTCAAGGTAAGAGATCCTTGGTTTTGTACTTTGGAATTGTGGAATTGATGCATAGTGTTGCATGTTTTTAATGGCTTTGTTTAATGCTTTAAAACAGTGAATTGATGATGGTAATTGATGGTATTGGCAAGTGATGTAAGTGGTTGTTGGTTACTTTAATCGGATATAGTTAGCCGACTATAGGATTGGGTGCACCGTGAATTGAGTCGCCTTGGATGTCGAGGGGTTGTAATGGTACCGTAAACTCCATCCATGTATCCCAGCGATTGAGAGAGTTGGTGTCACCAGGATGGAGGATGGCTCTCGTGGGTTGGCTTGATTAAGTGCCACCACGATGGAGGATGGCTCTCGTGGGTGAACCTTGTTAAATGTCACCAGGATGGAGGATGGCTCTCGTGGGTGGACTTTGTTGAGCGTCACAACGGTGGAGGGTTGCTCCCGTGTGTGAGCTTGGTTATGGTGATTACAATGGTTGTGGTAGCTTCCATGTGTAAGCCTTGTGATGGGTCCCGGCTCTCGCTAGTGAGTTATACAACTTTCGATGAGTGATGTTGAGGGGTTGTGATTGTACCGTTAAACTCCATCATGGGTGTTGAGGGGTTGTGATTGTACCGGTAAACTCCACCTTGTGTTGTTCGGTTGTGTGTATGAAGCGTGTCGGACAACGCTTGTAATCCGCGTATCCGATTGTGTCTGGTGTTGTGATGGTTTGTGAATTATCACTTGGAAGCCAATATAATGTTCTTGAATGTAATGAAGCATGAGATGCTTGAAATGATGCAACGTTGCATGGGAAGTGTGTAATGTTCTAAGAATGCATGTATTACTTGTTAAGCTTGAACAAGTGTTTATATTCTATTGAGAATAGTGCATATGTGCATGGAATCTCTTTAGTGCATTGAAGTCTTGTGAGGACTTGTTTTAAAAGGCATGTAGTGCAATGTTGTTTTTGGTTGTTCATGTGTTTTGCATTTGTGGAATGCATGAGAAAGTTAGAAGGAACCAATGGTTTTCGAAAGGTTTTGCTTTGAAATGGCCATCAAGCATATGTAAAGTATGTTGTGAAGTGGAAGTGTTTTCCAAGTAATTTGAGTTTAACCTTGCATGTGGTGTTTATGCATGGAAAGGTTTAAATAATGGTTTTTGCAAGAATGTGTTTTGGGGTAAATTGTTTAGCTTTTCTAAGCTAAAGGTTGGTTTTCATGTTGAGCAAGACATGGTTTAAAGCATGATGTTTCAAAAGAGGTTTTTCAACCAATGCTTTGATTTATTGATTTACATCTACCATTGGAAGGGGTTTTAAGATTCGATGCATTGATGGTGTTTAGGTTTTGAGCATTCCTCACTAAGCATTATGTGCTTACGCTCCTTTTTGTCCATCAATGCAGATAAATGAGGTTGGGCAGCAAGAAGCAAGGGATTCAAGGAGAGCTCCACTTGAGATGTATGTCTCGGTTAATAGCTATAGATAATAAAGGCAATGGGGGGAGAGTATTTTATGTTGATGCGTAATGAGATCGTGTATGTTGGACAAGATTGGTTTATGATTTGAATTATGTGGTTTAACGCTTGCAACGTTTGAATCTTCTCCTTCATAAGTCGTTATGCTATGCCTATTGTTTTTAAAGCATGATTAAGTGTTGGATGTGTTGAAAGAGTTGGTGCACCTAGGGGTTGTTTTGTATCTAGTTTTTAATGCAATTTGGTAGTTATGATGCTTGGCATGTTGTTGATTTGTTGAGGATTGATTTAGAGTATGTTTGATGGTGATTAGATGTGTTAAAAAAGGTTTTTCTCCTGTTTCTGGGCAGGGTGTTTCGAAACACCCTTGCATGTTTCGAAACAGGTGCTTAATTTTGCCTGGGTGTTTCGAAACGGGTAGAGGTGTTTCGAAACACTTTGGCTACTGCCAAGTCCCGTTTCTGAACGGTCTATACCCGTTTCGAAACACTTGACCGTTGGGCACTGATTTGAATGGTTTTGAAGCTTGCAAGCTTTACGTTTTAGTCCTGATTTTTGTATGTGCAATTGCTTGAGTTCGAGATGTCCGTTTAAGGTGAAATTTGGCAGAGAGGAATGAGACATGACTAATTTAATAACGGTAACTTAAAAATTGGTAAAGTCCTCTTAATTTCCAGAATTTACAAATTGGTCCCTAAATTCGTATGTTGTGCAATTGAGTCCCTTATTGTTTTCCGATTGCTGTGATTTTTGAGTATGCTTATCTCAAGAGTATGCCTAGGATTAATGTGCATTTAGACAAGTTTAAAAAGAAAAAAAGGGTCGTTAATCAAGGTTGACTTTCGGGTTGACTTTGGTTTTCCCCGTGAAATCTTCGTAGTTCGGGTCAACCGTCTAGGCCGGGCTAAGGGGGTTACATTTGGTGGTATCAGAGCTGAGTTGCGAATGCTTGGGGAAATGGTAAATTGTTGTAATAAGTGTTTGATGTTTATCCTGATGTGTGGTTGAAAGTCGGTTGAAATGTGTGTCTTTGAGCGAATTGTTGATGTTTTTATCATGCTTTTTGGTTATGAATCTTCATTGAGCTAATGTGAAATTGTACTGATGATATGCTGGTGTTGTGAGCTGATTTTATGAATGATGAAAGTGTGATGGGTATGATATGTTGATGATATGCTGTTGCGGGTGAATGTTGTTTGATGAGAGCATGATCGAAGTATGTTGATTGATATACTCGATGTTGTGATATCCATGTTTTTATTGATTGTTAGGTCGTGTAAAAGGGGAGAATTTGGGATACTCATTGCCTTATTATTATAGCTATTGTGTTAAGTTGGAGTTGGTGTCTTGAATCCTTGCTTGAAGCTGGCCTGATGGTTTTGTTTGATTGCTTGTTGTTGTTAGCGTGATGTAATCGATGAGAGAATGGCAGTTGGGTGAGAGGGTTGCTGCTTTAGAGCAGGTTGTTAAGTCTTGGAATTCACCTTTTGGTGGAGGTGTTTCGTTTCAGCCTACAGTGCCTGGAGTTGAGGTAGTAAGGCAGGAGGAGGAAGTTGGTTTTGTGATGAAGAGTTCATCACCTATAGTTCAAGAGGTGTCGGGAACATCTCAGGCCGTGGTGAAAGTGAGGCTTGGGGATGTGTCAACTGTGGGACACGCGAGTTTGTCAAAACAACGTTTATATGATTTGGGAGCTGTGGAGTATCGTGGTTCGACACCTGAGGCGTTCGAGGCTTGGTTAGCCAGTGTAATTCTGATTTTGGATCAGGAAGGGTGTGACTACGCCTGTAAGCTGGGAAGTGTTGTCTCATTGATGTTGGAGGATGCTTGTGCTTGGTGGACATCTGTGGTGGTGACAACACCTATCCACGATATAGATTGGGACTTCTTTGTGTCTGCCTTTTATGAAAGGTACCTTGGAGGGAAATTCCCAAGGGTTAAGAAACGTGGGGGTGTGGTTTCAGATTATGATGGTGAGAAAAGTTTAAGCAAGAGAGTTGTGGGTACTAACCTCGGGAGCGGTCAGCGGAAGAGGCTACGTGATAGAAGGTTTTGCTTGAATCGAAGTCTGGGTGGTGGTGTGAATGTGGGTCAAGTGCAGTATGACCAAGGAGTGGTAGCTCAGTTGCTGAAGTGTGACCGTTGTGGAAGGTGTCATGTTGGAGGTTGTTGGGGCGCGAGAGCTTGTTGGAACTCTGGTTCTAAGGAGCATGTGAAGCGAAGTTGTCATCATGGGATGAGTTTGGCTTCAGTGGGTGAAAAAGGGTCTCAGAAGGGTCGTGGGCGCGGCCGAGACAAAGTTTAGAGGTGGCAGGAAAGGCAGAAAGGTGTGAGGGGCTTGGGGAATGAATCCTGTTGGAATTGTGGGTCTGTTGGACATTTGAGACGAAATTGTTTGAAGTTGGCTCGGGGTAGTCAGGGTTCTTTACCGCAGGGAGATGGTGATGACCTTAAGGTGTTGGTTGATGCTGCGGTGGTGCGGCTAGAGAATGATGGTTCTGCGAAGAAGAGAGTTTGTCTGTTGAAGCCCCGAGGTAGTGAGATGTTTTCAGGTAACCTTGTTAAGTAACCTTTACCCTAGTTATCTTAGTTTGGTTTCGGTTTGGTTTTCCCTTGCGTAGTGGTATGGTCTTATAGCTAGTAAGTTTGCGGTAGTAGTTGGTGTTGTTTTGAAAACAACTTTAGTGTGAAGAGGGCATTAGTGGATATTTTGTGGTTAGCGGATTGTTAGAATGGTGGAGTTGGAAAAGTTAGAAGTGAAGTAAGAGGTTGTTCTTAGGCGGATTCTGAGGATGTTATTGGTGGGTGTGAACCGACATACATGCACAGTTAAAATCATTTGTTATATGCTATATTATATATGTTGGTACATGCATACATGCGACATGACATTAGAGGTTTTGCATACATGTACACAGGCATTGATAGGGCATATTGGTGACCATGCATACGTACGTTCACACTGGCTAATAGCTAGTTGGGTCCGTTAGTATTGTGATAGGATTAGGTTAGATGATGGGTTTTAAGGGTTGTTTGGTGTTAAGAGAATGTTAGAAGTAGTGGAGGGTGATAAGCGAGCTGTTAGTAATAGTGAGTGCGGTATAGCATGTGGCATAAGGGACGTGTTTTGGTGCTTAAAGAATTTAGCGGTATGGTGGTGGGGAGATTTCCGGTTGGAGTTAGAACCGGTCAGGTGGTTTTGAATAGTTGATAGATGTGGTGGTTCTCTGTGTTAAGTGATGTTGCAGGTTAGTGTATGTGTTTCCAGAGTGCTGAGGTAACTTGGCATTGATGTTGTAATAGGAGGGTTGTTTATGTAGGTGGTGGCTCGTAGCAACCTTCGAAGAGTTGAGAAGAGGTTGTGTTGTGGGTTGTAGAAAAAGGTTGGCTTGGGGTGAATAGAAGTTTTGTAATCTTAATATGTATGTATAGAATGGGCGGTGTCCTGGTAAGGCTAGTGTTGTAGTCAAAGCTTGAAGTGGAAAGGCAATGTAAGTTCGAGGGCCATTGTTGGTTGGACGGGTTCTTGTGAGAAGTGGTTGGCTAGTCGTGTATAAGTAAATCCCTTCTGAAGTCAGCTAGTGGTATGTGGAACGGCTGGCGGAGTCAAGGTTGGGGTTTTGTGACGTGATTTTCAAATGTTGTGTGAGTAGTTTTGGTGAGTCATTATGGTAGTGATAGTGGCGGATGTGAAGGAATGTCGTCAATACGTTGAGAAGTTTGAGTAAGCAGTTGATGTTTAAGAATTTTTTTGCTTGTCGTGGTAATCTTTGAAAGAGGTTGAGTAGTTTTGCAAGGAGTTTTAGAAGCAGTGAAGGTTGTGGGTCACATGGTGGCTGAACTGGATGGGTTAGTGTCATCGTGTGTGTGAGTTTTGAAAGTTATGAGTTAAGGTGAGTATGTTGTAAAATTTGGAGGTTCTTCAGGTTGTTGGGGCTATGCGCAGTTCGGAAGTGTGAAAGGTTAAGCTGTGGTTAACATCTGAGTGTTATGGAAGTTGTGAACAGTATGTGGTGGTGTTGGGTTTGGTTGTAGTGTAAGTTGATTTGTGGAGGAGTTGGTTTGGTGGAGTTTTGTGTGGAGAGTGTTCAGTGGTGGTTAAGTCTCCTGTGTTGCTTTGTGGGTTGCTTTGAGAAGTTTGGTTGTGCTCTTTTCGCCGGTTGAAATTTCGAGGACCAAATTTCCTAAGAGGGGGAGAGTTGTAACAACCCAATTTTGGGCTTAGAAGTTTTGGGTTTGAACCGGACCGGTCGGATTTTCGGTTCGAATATAAAAGGTGGTTTTAGGGAAAGCCTAGTTCGGATGCATTAAAAATATGGAAAAATATCCAAAAATCCTCTTTTAATATATATAAGAGAGTGTTGAAATCAATTTTACAAAATGAGGTTTGGAAATATGACATTTCGAGTTAGTGACTAAAATGTAATTTATGAAAAGTTCGTGACTGTTTTAAAAGGATTGAAACTTTGAATCTTTAAGGAGCTAATTTACCCAAGGGAAGATTTCTCCAGATTTTTTTCTTGATTTTTAAGACTCATTTAATGTTTATTTAATAAAAAGAAAAGAGGGAAAAGTGATATTTTAGTTTCATAACTAACTTTTACCAAAATTTTCCCATTTCATTTTCTCCCAAAATTCCCTCAGCCAAACACATTTCCACGGCAACTTTCCTTTTGATTTTCACACCTAAAGAAGAGTTTTCAAGTCCCAAATGATTCCTAATCATTTCTACATCAAATCCTCACCATTTGCTTAATGAATTTTCAAGGATTTTGGCTCTAAATAAGGAGAAATCAACATTTAGAGGTATGAACGTCCTTCTCCTCTAAATACTCAGTTCTTTACTGAAATTCCCAAGTTCTCAATCCTTAAATTGAGTTTTATTAAAGGTTTTAATGTTGTGTTCTTGATTTTGGCTTGAAATGCAAGATTTGGATTTAATTTTGAAGAAATTCGTATTGGATGATTGGGCTCTGTTTTGAGGTGTCTTTTTGATTTATTTTGGATGTCTAAATGATGTGTAATTGAGGTTTAATCAATGCAATCCCGAATAGGTTGATTTTTCTAAGTTTTTACTTGTGAAAATGGTGGTTTTTGAGGTGATTTTGGTGTTTTGTTAATGCTGGAGGTATAAGGACGAGTTTGGGATCATTTTGGATGTTAATTGATGTTTAAAAATGGTTACAAGTGATGGATCTTGGCTGGGTTAAGTTTTGGAAGAGTTTGGAGGTGATTTCGGTTGTGTTTGGTAGCCGAAATGTCGGATTTATGTAGAGCAGCGAGTTGAGTTGTGTTGCTGGTGTTTTTAATGCATTATGATGCATTAATCCTCTGTTGTTATGTGTTTAAAACAGGGGAGAATGATCCGGAAGCAATAGAGGTAGCGTTGGAGGGTTCAGATGCTTGGAAGGCTTGTCGACAGGCTTAGTTTTGTGTAACGGTGAGTGGTGTTGGGTTTTCAGCTTTGAAACCAATGTTTGAAGGTTATGGGAGCTTAGTCTAAGTCTAAGCAACTTAACTAAGCTCAAGAATAATTTTTCGGAAAAACTCTTTCTCTTGAATGAACCATGAGATGGTTGGATGCATACATTTAATTTGCATGTTTAAATTCTGTTTTGAAAGCATGTTTTAGCATGGTTTAGTGCTGGTTTTGAAAGTCATGTGTTGAAGGATGCTCAAGGTAAGAGATCCTTGGTTTTGTACTTTGGAATTGTGGAATTGATGCATAGTGTTGCATGTTTTTAATGGCTTTGTTTAATGCTTTAAAACAGTGAATTGATGATGGTAATTGATGGTATTGGCAAGTGATGTAAGTGGTTGTTGGTTACTTTAATCGGATATAGTTAGCCGGCTATAGGATTGGGTGCACCGTGAATTGAGTCGCCTTGGATGTCGAGGGGTTGTAATGGTACCGTAAACTCCATCCAAATATCCTAGCGATTGAGAGAGTTGGTGTCACCACGATGGAGGATGGCTCTCGTGGGTGGGCTTGGTTAAGTGCCACCACGATGGAGGATGGCTCTCGTGGGTGAACCTTGTTAAATGTCACCAGGATGGAGGATGGCTCTCGTGGGTGGACTTTGTTGAGCGTCACAACGGTGGAGGGTTGCTCCCGTGTGTGAGCTTGGTTAAGGTGATTACAATGGTTGTGGTAGCTTCCATGTGTATGCCTTGTGATGGGTCTCGGCTCTCGCTAGTGAGTTATACAACTTCCGATGAGTGATGTTGAGGGGTTGTGATTGTACCGTTAAACTCCATCACTGGTGTTGAGGGGTTATGATTGTACCGGTAAACTCCACCTTGTGTTGTTCGGTTGTGTGTATGAAGCGTGTGGGACAACGCTTGTAATCCGCGTATCCGATTGTGTCTTGTGTTGTGATGGTTTGTGAATTATCACTTGGAAGCCAATATAATGTTCTTGAATGTAATGAAGCATGAGATGCTTGAAATGATGCAAGGTTGCATGGGAAGTGTGTAATGTTCTAAGAATGCATGTATTACTTGTTAAGCTTGAACAAGTGTTTATATTCTATTGGGAATGGTGCATATGTGCATGGAATCTCTTTAGTGCATTGAAGTCTTGTGAGGACTTGTTTTAAAAGGCATGTAGTGAAATGTTGTTTTTGGTAGTTCATATGTTTTGCATTTGTTGAATGCATGAGATAGTTAGAAGGAACCAATGGTTTTCGAAAGGTTTTGCTTTGAAATGGCCATCAAGCATATGTAAAGTATGTTGTGAACTTGAAGTGTTTTCCAAGGAATTTGAGTTTAACCTTGCATGTGGTGTTTATGCATGGAAAGGTTTAAATAATGGTTTTTGCAAGAATGTGTTTTGGGGTAAATTGTTTAGCTTTTCTAAGCTAAAGGTTGGTTTTCATGTTGAGAAAGACATGGTTTAAAGCATGATGTTTCAAAAGAGGTTTTTCAACCAATGCTTTGATTTATTGATTTACATCTACCATTGGAAGGGGTTTTAAGATTCGATGCATTGATGGTGTTTTGGTTTTGAGCATCCCTCACTAAGCATTATGTGCTTACGCTCCTTTTTGTCCATCAATGCAGATAAAAATGAAGTAGGGCAGCAAGAAGCAAGGGATTCAAGGAGAGCTCCACTTGAGATGTATGTCTCGGTTAATAGCTATAGATAATAGAGGCAATGGGGGGAGAGTATTTTATGTTGATGCGTAATGAGATCGTGTATGTTGGACAAGATTGGTTTATGATTTGATTTATGTGGTTTAACGCTTGCAATGTTTGAATCTTCTCCTTCATAAGTCGTTATGCTATGCTTCTTGTTTTTAAAGCATGATTAAGTGTTGGATGTGTTGAAAGAGTTGGTGCACCTAAGGGTTGTTTTGTATCTAGTTTTTAATGCAATTTGGTAGTTATGATGCTTGGCATGTTGTTGATTTGTTGAGGATTGATTTAGAGTATGTTTGATGGTGATTAGATGTGTTAAAACAGGTTTTTCTGCTGTTTCTGGGCAGGGTGTTTCGAAACACCATTGCATGTTTCGAAACAGGTGCTTGATTTGGCCTGGGTGTTTCGAAACGGGTAGAGGTGTTTCGAAACACTTTGGCTACTGCCAAGTCCCGTTTCTGAATGGTATATACCCGTTTCGAAACACTTGACCGTTGGGCACTGATTTGAATGGTTTTGAAGTTTGCAAGCTTTACGTTTTAGTCCTGATTTTTGTATGTGCAATTGCTTGAGTTCGAGATGTCCGTTTAAAGTGAAATTTGGCAGAGAGGCATGAGACATGACTAATTTCATAATGGTAACTTAAAAATTGGTAAAGTTCTCTTAATTTCCAGAATTTACAAATTGGTCCCTAAATTCGTATGTTGTGCAATTGAGTCCCTTATTGTTTTCCGATTGCTGTGATTTTTGAGTATGCTTATCTCAAGAGTATGCCTAGGATTAATGTGCATTTAGACAAGTTTAAAAAGAAAAAAAGGTCGTTAATCAAGGTTGACTGTCGGGTTGACTTTGGTTTTCCCCGTGTAATCTTCGTAGTTCGGGTCAACCGTCTAGGCCGGACTAAGGGGGTTACATTGTGAGTTTTACCTTGCTGAAAGGCGAAGTATCTTCCTCCACCTAAAATAAGGCAAATGACCGATTGAACAGTACATCCATGATTTTTGCAAGTACTGTAAATATGGTGCAGAGTATATAAAGAATGAGGTGGAGAAGTGTCAGATGTTCATTGCAGGGCTCAATGATGAACTACGCCTTATTATTATTGCACTCAGCATTTCTGATTTCCAAGATCTAGTGAATCGAGTTAAGGCCACCGAAGCTGCACAGAAAGCTCAACGAGATTGCGGGTCTGGAATCTTCGAAAAGTGGTTCAGGGATGATTCTCGACCTCCGAGATGGAACAAGAAAGGGAGATATCAAGGCCCCAAAAAGAATATCTATCCACAACCCTCCCCTTCTAGAAACATGGAGAGGCCTCAATCTGTGACGCAATCTTTTGCTAAAGCAGCGTCCGTTGATAGCACCGGAGGTTCAAATCGAGGCAACCAGCATTAACTTTGCAATTATTGATAGAATAGGCATCCTGCGGGTCAATATCGTAAGTAGAATGGAGCCTGCTACTACTGTGGTGAGTAGGGTCACTTTATCCGTGACTACCGTTTGAATGCAACCAAATCTGCTGTTACACCGACTATTGATGCTTCTTCTTCTAAATCCTTTCGAGGTAAAGAATCGAAGCAAGGATCAATGGGAACTTATGTATTGATTGACCTTAGTTCTACTCACTCTTTTATAAGTACCATTGTATTTAAGAAGTATAATATGTGTAACCCCCTTAACCCGGCCTAGACGGTTGACCCGAATTAAGAAGTTTACACGGGGAAAACCAAAGTCAACCTGAAAGTCAACCTTGATTAACGACCCTTTTTTTTCTTTTTAATCTTATCTAAATGCACATTAATCCTAGATATGTTCATACAATCAATATACTCAAAGATCATCGCAATCAGAAAACATTTAGGGACCCGATTGCACAAAACATGAGTTTAGGGACCAAAACATAAATTCTAAAAAATACAAGGACTTAACCAACTATTGAGTTACCAATATGAAATTAGTCATGTTTCAGGCCTCTCTGCCAAATTTCATCTCAAACGGACTTCTCAAACTCATTCAATTGCAACAACAAGGTTCAGGACTAAAATGCAAACATCTCAAAACATATAACCACCAATTTCAGTGCCCAACGGTCGGGTATTCCGAAACAGGGAAAACCTGTTCCAAAACGCGGGACCGTTCCGAAATGCATACCGAAACGGGGCTTGGCAGTAACATTTCCGTTTCGGAACGGTTCCTCCCGTTTCGAACGCCTGGGCCATTTCAGGCCCCCGTTCCGAAACGGTAGCACCCGTTCCGATATGGCCTGCCCAGACTTGCAGAATTTCGCTGATTAATCACATAATTGACCCATAAAACATGCACCAAATGCAACCAAATCATACTAGCAAGTCATTTAATACTCAAGGGACATAATTGCATCACAATCTAGATACAAAACCACCCCCTAGGTGCACCAACTGATTCAACACATCCAACACTCATTCATGCTTTTAAAACAAGAAGCAAAGTATAATGACTTTAGAGTAAGAAGATTCAAAGGTTGCAAGCGTTAAACCACATAGTTCAAAACCATAAACCAAACTTATTCAACATACACAACCTCATTAAACATCAACATAAAAGACTCTCCCCCTATTGCCTTTATTATCTATAGCTATTAACCGAGACATACATCTCAAGTGGAGCTCTCCTTGAATCACTTGCTTCTCGTTGTTCCAACTTCAAATATCTGCATTGATGGACAAAAAGGAGCGTAAGCACATAATTCTTAGTGAGGAAAGCTCAAAACCAAAACACCATCAATGCAACGAGTCATAAAACCACTTTTAAAAGCAAACACAATTCGATAAACCAAGGCAATGTTTGAAAACCCTTTTCAACAACATGCTTAAAATCATGCATTGCTCAACATGGAAACCAACCCTTAGCTTAGAAAGCTAAGTAATCTTTTTCAAGTACAAACTTGCAAAACCATCTATTTAACCAATCCATGCATGAACAACATATGGAAGATTAAATACAAGTTCCTTGGAAAAACGCTTCCACTTCACATCATACTTTTCTCATAAATTGAAAATCATTTCAAAGCAAGAAACCTTTAAAAACCATTTACTCATTCACTCTAACACATGCATTAAACAAATGCAACATATGAACCACATCATCAATATTTGCATCACATGCCTTTAAAAACAAGTCTTCGCAAGACTTCAATGCACTAAAGAGATTTCATGCACACATGCACCATTCTCAATAGATAATCAACATGCATTCAAAGAACATTATACACTTCTCATGCAATCATGCATCATTTCAAGCATTTCATGCTTCATTACATTCAAGACCATTATATTGGCTTCCAAGTGATAAACCACAACCATTTTTCAACTCCACATCCAATCGGATACGCGGATCACAAGCGTTATCCCCACGCTTCATACACACTACCAATCTCAAGGTCCCCAAATGGAATTTTAACCACCATTTTGACCTTACCAAACACAAGGTCCTCATATGGAATTTTTACCACCATATGACCTTAACTTTCACAAGGTCCTCATATGGAATTTTAACCACCATATGACCTTAACATCACCCATTGGTAGTTGTATAACATCACTAACGATATCCGGGACATACTACACAAGATCCACACATGGACTTTACACCACCATTGTGATCTTAACAAGCACAAGGTTCTGAAATGGAATTTTAACCACCATTATGACCTTTGCTTACACAAGGTCCTCAAATGGAATTTTAACCACCATGGTGTTCTTAACCATCTCGTTAGTGTACTTGGATGGAGTTACTGGTTCAATCACAACCACTCCACATCCAAGGCGACTTTATTCACGGTGCACCCAATCCTATAGCCGGCTAACTATATCCGATTAAAGTAACCAAGAACCACTTACATCACTTGCCAATATAATCAATTTACCACATTAATCCATTGTTTTACAAGCATAACCAAAATGCCAAAACCACCAAATTACCATCATCAATCCACTGTTTTTTGAAGCATTAACACAAAGCCATTAAACAACATGCAACACTATGCAACAATTCCACAATTCCAATGTACAAAACCAAGGATCTCTTACCATGAGCATCCTTCACACTTGGCTTTCAAAACCAGCATTAAGCCATGCTAAAATATGCTTTCAAAACAGAATTTAAAACATGCAAAACACATGCATTGCATCCAACAATCACAAGTGCTTTAAAAACCAATTCACAACACAAACCAAGAGAGAAATTCCATTTACTTACTCTTGAGCTTAGCTAAGTTGTTTAGACTTAAACTAAGCTCCCAAAACCTTCAAACCTTGGTTTTAAAGGTGAAACCCCAACTTCACTCACCGATACACAAAACAAGGCTAGCCAACAAGCCTTCCAAGCATCCGAAACCTTCAACGCCACCTCTATTGCTCACGGATCATTCTCCCCTATTTCAAGCACATAACAACAGAGGATTAATGCATCATAATGCATTAAAAACACCAGCAACACACCTAAACTCGCTGCTCTTTGCAAATCCAACATTTCGGCTACCAAACACAACCGAAAACACCTCCATACACTTCCAAAACTTAACCCAGCCAAGATCCATCACTTCTAACTATTTTTAAACATCAATTAACATCCAAAATGATCCCAAGCACGTCCTTATACCTCCAGCTATAACAGATCACCCCAAAAACCACCATTCTCACAAGTAAAAACTTAGGAAAATCAACCTATCCGGGATTGCATTAATCAAACCTCAATTTCTCATCAATTATACATCCATTTTACATCAAAATGACATCTCAAAACAATGCCCAATCAGATCATACGAATTTCATCAAAAATAAAAGCAAATCTTGCATTTTAAAGCCAAGATCAAGAACACAATTGTAAAACCTTTAATAAAACACAAATCAAGGATTGAGAACTTGGGAATTTCAGTAAAGAACTGAGAATTTAGAGGACAAGGACGTTCATACCTCTAAACTTGATTTTCTCCCTTTTTGGAACCAAGATTCTTGAAAATTCAATAAGCAATTGCTAAGGTTTTGTTGAAGAGATGATTAGAGATCAAAAGAGGATTGAAATCTCATATTTGGATGTCAAAATCAGAGGGAAATATGTTGGAGAAATGTGTTTGGTTTGAGAGAAAAGATGAGAGAAAAGGAAAATGGAAAATTGGGAAAAGTTAGTTAAAATGCCAAAAATATCTTTCCCTCCCATTTTCCTTTATTTTAAACCATTAATTAATCCTTTAATATTTAAGAAAAATCTGGAGAAACTCTTTTGGGTAAATAGCTCCTTAAAGATTCAAAGTTTCAATCCTTTTTAAAACAGTCACCCAGTTTTCAAAAATTACATTTTGGTCACTAACCCAAAATGTCACACTTCCAAACCTCATTTTGTAAAATTGATTTCGCCATTCTCTTATATATAATAAAAGAGGATTTTAAGACATTTTTCCATATTTTTAATGCAAACCGAACTAGGCTTTCCTAAAAATCACCTTTTATATTCGAACCGTACTCTGACCGGCCCGGTCCAAACCCAAAACTTCTAAGCCCAAAATTGGGGTGTTACAATATGTCTTCCGAACCAATAGCATCAAGAATTTCTATAACCAATCCCTTAAGAGATTGCGTCACCGTAAGGGTAGTGTGCAATAACTGTCATTTAATGATTCAAGGTTTCCTTCTTCGGCTAATTTGCTGGCTTTACCGAATCATGAATTCGATGTCATCCTAGACTTATATTGGCTTAGTGAGCACCAAGCATGGGTAGATTGTTTTAAGAGGAAATTGTACCTTCGGGTCTGGGTAAGGAAAGTGTTGTATTGAGGAACGCAAAGAACCCATCATTGTATGCTTTGACGTTGGAGACCAAAGGCGAATCACAATTACGATACATCGACATTGTATGTGAATTTTATGATGTCATCCCTGATGAACTTTCGGGATTGCCCCAACCCGTGAAGTGGAGTTTGGCATCGAGGTGCAACCTGGGACTGCTCCAGTTTCTATTGCACCATATCGCATGGTAGTCGTAGAAATAAATGAATTAAAGGCTCATATTCAAGACTTGTTAAGCAAGGGTTTCATTCAACCGAGCTCTTCGCCTTGGGGAGCTTCGATTCTCTTTATTAAGAAGAAAAATGGTTCTATGCGATTGTGTATTGACTACCGACAGTTGCATAAGTAACCATCAAGAATAAGTATTCGTTGCCTAGAATAGACGGCCTATTCGATCAACTAAAGGATGTCTCTATGTTTTCCAAGATCGATATAAGGTCGGGCTATTATCAAATGAGAGTTAAGGAGTGTGATGTACCGAAGATTGCCTTTCGTACAAGATATGGACACTATGAATTCTTGGCGATGCCCTTTGGGTTATCCAATGCACCAACAGCCTTCATGGATTTGATGAATCGGGTTTTTAGACCCTATCTTGATAAATTCATAGTGGTGTTTATAGATGACATATTGATTTACTCCAAGAATGAAGCAGAACATCGAGATCATCTTCGTATTGTGCTTCATACCTTAAGAGAGAAGCAATTGTACGTGAAGTTCTTTAAGTGTGAGTTTTGGCTCACCAAAGTTGCCTTTCTAGGACATATTGTGTCAGCTTCAGGTATTCAAGTGGACCCGAAGAAAATTCAAGCTATTGTAGATTGGCACCCACCAAAGAACATTGGTGAAATCAGAAGGTTCTTTGGGCCTGATGGCTATTATCGTAGATTTGTGAAAGGGTTTTCTATGATAGCCGATCCTTTAACCAAGTTATTGAGGAAAGAAGCTCCTTTTGTTTGGACCGAGGTTCAACAACGAAGTTTCAATCAGTTGAAACAAGTATTGACTCATGCACCATTCCTAACCCAACCTGAGTCCAGAAAGGAATACACAGTTTACAGTGATGCATTGCACCTCGTGTTAGGATGTGTATTGATGCAAGAAGGCAAAGTCATCGCTTATGCTTCGAGGAAAATTAAGCCGCACGAAATGAATTATCCCACCCATGACCTTGAACTAGTTACAATTATCTTTACATTGAAAATCTGGAGACATTACCTCTACGAAGAAAAATGTTATCTCTTCACGTACCATAAAAGCCTTAAGTACCTATTGACTCAAAAAAGAGTTCAATCTTCGGCAACGGAGGTGGATGGAACTCCTTAAATATTACGATATTGTCATTGATTACCATCCGGGCAAGGCCAACGTTGTAGATGATGCACTCAGCCGCAAACCTTTGTCTGGTAAGTATCAACAATGTATATAGAGATATATGTATTGTATGGTACATTAACTCATTGTAATATCGCTATATTGTAGCCCCTTGAGCAATTAACACTCACTTTTGACTTCGGAATCATCGTTGTCTTGTAGCTGAGCTTCAAGTTCAGTCTACCGCCGTTTCACCAATCAAGGAATTGCAAGAGCAAGATCCTGATCTTTAATCCATTGTTTCTAATCTATCGGATAACCCCGATTTCAAAAATAATTCTGAAGGGCTCTTGTGTTTTCACGACCGAGTCTGTGTACCTAATGGTGAATCTTTTCGCACCGATATTCTCTCTAAAGCTCATTCGAGTTCTTTTTCTATTCACCCGGGTCAGTGAAGATGTATAAGGACCTACGTGAACTCTTTTGGTGACCAGGTATGAAACAGGCCATAGTTGATTTCATTTCCAAATGTCTCGCGTGCCAACGTGTTATGGCAGAACATTGTGCTCCTACCAGATCATTGCAGCTCATTTCATGGAAATGGAAGTGTGAAAAGATCACTATGGATTTTGTTAGTGGCTTACCGTTAACTCCCGCAAAACATGATGCCATACGAGTCATTGTAGATCGTTTCACGAAGTCAGCTCATTTCATACAAGTCAGAATGGACTACAGTCTTCCTAAATTAGCTGACTAATACATCAAAGACGTAATCCAACTCCACGGAATACCTAAGTCTATTATCTCCGATCGAGATCTCTGATTCACATATCGATTTTGGAGAACCTTACAAGCAGCTTTGAGCACCAAAGTTAATCTTAGCACAACCTTTCACCCTCAATTTGACGGCTAGACAGAAAGGGTAATCCATATAATTATCAAAAAACTTTTCCCTTGAAACCTTAGAAATCTATATTGTTATTGAACTTCCCTATACAAATCTTGGAAGACATGCTTCGAGCATGCATCGTAGACTTTGGCGGAACTTGGGAGAAATCTATACCCTTTGTTGAATTCGCGAACAATAATAGTTTCCAAGCATCAATCCAAATGGCCCCGTATGAAGCATTGCATGGTAGGCGATGTAGAAATCCATTGTGTTGGCCGGAGCTTGGCGAGGGCAAGATGTTAGGCCCTGACTTGCTTCGAGAGACTGAAGAGCGGGTCACCATTATTCATGATCGTTTAAAGGCTATCTTTGAACGACAAAAGGCTTATGCTAATCTCAAGAGAAGAGACATCGAGTACGAAGTTGGTGAAAAAGCATTCCTCAAGGTATCACCGTAGAAAAAGGTTTTAAGGTTTGGCAAGAAGGGAAAATTGAGTCCCCGATTCATTGGACCCTTTGAAGTCATTGAAAGAGTTGGTCCCGTGGCATATAGACTATTGTTGCCCTCAGAATTGAGTAAAATCCATAATGTTTTGCATGTATCGATGCTCCAAAAATATCGTTTTGATTCTTCGCACATTGTGGAACCTGAATCTGTAGAAATTCGACCAAATCTATCCTACGAGGAGGAACCTGAATCTGTAGAAATTTGACCAAATTCTTGAATAACGGACTGATGTAAATCCTTGTTGTCCGAAGGTACTCGAGACTCCCCTAACCGATCGTCTGCTCAGCCCATTTCCTCCCAACCCGCTCTCCCTTGTGCTCTTGTGGTTACTTGTACGACCTTATAGACTTTGTGAATGAAATCTAAGTTAGAACTTAATCCATGTAGTAACTTATTCTGTTGTAAACTTGTGATCTAGGATCTAGCTTAGTGGCAAAGTGTGGCGAGACCAGTGTTCGTTAGACCCTTCTAACTAGCTCATTGAGGTGTGTTCCGTGTCTGCTACATTTTTGTTTTCCTTGAACTCTTGAATGCATTTATTTGAACATAAATATGAACATGTATGAACTATGTGATGATTTTTAAACTGAGGACATGACTACTTTTCTGTTAAAGCATGATTATGTTTCTGATGAAAGCATGACTATTTTGTTGAAAGCATGATTGTTGTTTGAGAACATAGTCGTGTTATATATGACAATATGCCCCATGTCTGATCTGGAATTGAAATATCCGATTTCTTGTTGATGTAATTAAACATATGTCTGCCATCTGAATTCTGATGGTTATGTATATCAAACAAAATTGTACTGCTTGGGGGTATGCTCTGGGGATGTGTTTCGATGTGTCTGCAGGTACAACCTTGATCCTGCTGGTAAACCCTTCTATTAAGCTCCTACGCCCATAGGCCTAGGGTAAGTCTTTCTGGACCTAAAGAATTCCCTTAGGTAGGCTCCTACGCCTCATGCCTAGGGTAAGACCTTCTGTATGCAATTCAGAGGGAATTGTATTTTGGAGTTCGGTTGTAGGGTAGCTAGGTTTCTATGAACTTTGGTTGTAGGGTAGCTAGGTTTCTATGAACTTATTGGAACACACTGAGCTTCCTAGCTCACACCCCAAACTTTCCACTTTTAGATACTTTTGGATAGGCTACTCGTGGACTTGGAACTTAGAGGATCGGCACATTCTTACCATACTTTTTTTGTAATGTTCTTATCCACCATACTGTCTATTTTGGGTGACAAGAGCCTATATTTTGTTATGGTATACTTTACTAATTGGCCATGATGGCATCATTTTGTAACTCGAACTCTGAAATGGTTTTATACTATATACTTGATAGTTGATTCGATGGTATGTGTGTATTATCGTTATGAGACTTTAGAATGGATATGTTTTTACCTATTATTATCTTGATCGCTCTGTAGCGAGTTATGCCATTATATACTTTCGACTGGATAATATATTTTCCCAACAGGTTTTCTACTCGAGTTACATCTTGAGACATGTCCGGTTTTTCATGGAAGTTTGCATATATGTGTTATATATGTTACGATGATCCTCTGTAACTTAGGTGTAACGCATAGGCAGGTACAAAGGGTTACAGTGTAGGTGGTTCGACATGTTCACGTCCTTTTCCTATTTGTTCTTGCTGCAATAAACAACATAATGGTGAGTGTCAAAAAAAGTTAGGAGCATGTTTCTTATGTGGTTCTTTAGAGCATTTTCGAAGTAATTGTCCCCTCGCCCATGGTGCTAACTAGGCTCCTACACAATCTCAAAGATCAATACAAGCACCACCTAGAGGTAGTGGCTAGAATAGGCATGTTACTATTAGTAATGCTAGTAGAGGTAAACTTGCACAAAGTAATAGATCAAATGCTAGACGACCATGATTGGTTTATGCACCTAAAGCTCATGAGAGTTATGATGATGAGCCAGAGGACATAGCATGCACAATTTTATGTTTTTAGTTTTTACTTTTATGTTGAAGGATGAGGAATTCAGAACGAACAATTTTAAGTTGTGTTAGTTAATTTTTGGGGATCTATCGCTAAGTCTGAAATTTTGAGGTCGAAATTTATTTTATGGTGGGAGAGTTGTAACACCCCGAAAATTTCCCAATTTTAAAACCCAAGATTTTGAGAATTTAGGTTAAAAACCCTAAATCAAATTTGGAAATTTAAATTTGGGAATCTAAATTTTTCTAAACAGTTAAATTGAGTTAATTAAAAATTGTATGACTTAGTTTAGAATTTTAGGGGCCATTTTGTAAATCGGGTAAAGTTGGATGGCCTATTGTGCGATTTACCCTTGAGTAGGGTATTTAAACACCTTTATATGCCCTAAAATGTTTTTTTGAGATTTCATTCAAGATTGGCAGTCGCACCTACACATTCCCCTGTCCATCACTCGACAAGTATAACCATCTCCTTTTTTATGCTTTTTATTTCGATCGAACTTTGGTGAGTCTCTGGCATCGCACAATTATAATCGTTATTTTTTTCCCTTCGTGGGTAAACCCCATCATCTAGTTTTACTAATAGTAAAATATTTTGTACTTGATAAATTTTGAGGGATTTGGATATGAGATTTGCTTTAGTTTATATATGTGTTTTAGACGATATCAATTTTGAGGAAGACGAATTACCATCTACTTCGCATGTTCGGTCTGACCGTGCACGTACCACGAGGACTACACGTGAGTATTCCTCTTGATTAGGATTAGTGATTGTGATGTTTAGTTTAGTGGCATAGTGATAGATTTTTTATGTAGATTTTTATATCGTAGGTTTCGATTCAGCTAGGAACAGTGCTAGACCTAAACGTGAGAGGCGTTCTTCTCGACATTAAAGTTATTGCTACTTGAGGTGTGTTTCTTACTTTGCTACTTATGTTTTACACCTTATGTGATTATTTATATGCATTATGGCTTGTATGGTTGACATTTCATGCATACGATTTCAGAATTTGTTTTAATTACAACTTAAGAAATATATGATTTATGAATCATCGAATTTATGGAACCATAACTTATGGATTTAAGGACTATGATTTATGAAGTATGTTTATGGAATGTCAGATTTATGGAACTTTGTTTACGAAATTTGAGTTTTAAACATCGTTTATGTATGAGCATGGGTTGGGATTTGTACGGGGAAGTTCAGTGGTTTCACCTATCGGGATGAATTACACTTCGAATGGCGGACATAGCGAGGAGGTTATGGGAACCTTGGTCATATTTGGCGGACGTAGTTGGGTGCATTGCATTACGCTTGTCATATTGTACAATTGGTTTTATGTTTTTAAGAATTTTAAAAAAATTATTACTGTATTTTACTACTATGGTGTTCTTGCACTTTAGAGACACATTAAGCTCTTTAGTTCACCTCTCCATAGTTTCCTCTTACAGATATCTTTGGACTTTGTGCGACGTGGTACTTGGAGGATCTCACCTTCTATTTGGTTATTTTATTATTCAGTATGAAACTATTTTTAGTTATTCATATTATTATTTATTATTTTGAGACATTGATGTAATTTCATACTTTGAGACTATTTATATTTTGGGATTGCTTTTAGCATTCATTTATGGTGGTTTTTATTCAGAGATCTTTATTAAATATTTTAATTTTAATTATGACATTTGTGTTTATTTATTTCAAGTGTTTTAATAAATTATTGTTATATATTATTTTAATTTAAATTAAATTATAATTTTCAAATTGGTTTTTCTTGAGGGTTAAGCTTTTGTTAAAAGCATATATTCAAACATATGTTGTTACTTTCTTTAATCAGGAAAACACCTATATATACAAGGTTCATAAGCTAAGATATGGTAAGACTAAAATAATGCCTAATTACATAAAACTACCAAAAAAGATATATGGTAATATAATATATATGGTAGAATAAGAGATATGGTAATAGAATATATTATTCACCCTAAATATACGCTAATACCCCCCTCAAGTTGGAGCATGAAGATTATAAGTGCCCAACTTGCGTAGGAAAAAATCAAATTGTTGCTTCCCCAATGCTTTAGTGAAAATGTCGGCTAGTTGAACACGAGTAGAAACATGTTGGGGAGCTATAAGTTGTTGGACAACTACATCACATACAAAATGACAGTCAACGTCAATGTGTTTTGTGCGCTCATGAAAAACTGGGTTAGCTGCAATATGCAATGCAGCTTGACTGTCACAATGAACCGTTATTGGTCGAGGATGCACAACACCAAGGAACAAAAGTAATGCCTTCAACCATTTAAACTCACAAGTAGTAGAAGCCATGGATCGATATTCTGCCGCTGCGGAAGAACGAGACACAACATGTTGTTTCTTAGTCTTCCAAGATATGGGAGAATTACCAAGTAAAATGAACCATCCAATAAGAGATCGTCTAGTCAAAGGGCATCCTGCCCAATCTGAATCACACCATGCATAGAGTTGTAAATCACTATCATTCCGTATTAATATTCCTTGCCCCAAATTACCTTTTAAATAGCGCACGACACGCAACGCAGCATCCCAATGCTCCTGCACTGGCTTTTGCATAAACTGTGCAAGAATATGTACGCTGTAAGAAAGTTCAGGTCTTGTAACCGAGAGATAAATTAGTCTCCCAACCAACCTGCGATAACATTCTGGATTTGAAAGAGGTTTTCCTTTAGCCAAGGAAAGATGGTGATTCTGATCTAGAGGAAATCCAACAGGTTTTGCTCCCAATAGGCCTGCTTCAGAGATAATGTCCAACGTATATTTTCGTTGACATAAAAATATACCAGTATGATTTCGAGCCACCTCAATCCCCAAAAAATATTTAAGAGGGCCAAGATCCTTCATGTAAAACATGTACTCAAGTAAGCTTTAAAATTTTGAATTGCAGCACTGTCATTCCCTGAAATAATTAAGTCGTCAACATAAACCAACACATTCAGCTAGAAGCTAGCACGTTGCAAAGTAAATAACGAATAGTCTGAATATGATTGAGAAAAACCATAACGCTTCAAAGCACCAACCAACTTAGAAAACCAACATCTGGGAGCCTATTTCAAACCATATAAAGATTTACGAAGTCTACAAACCATACCAGAGGACTCCGAACAAAAACCTGGAGGCAATTTCATGTAGACTTCTTCCTCAAGATCACCATGTAAAAATGCATTATGAGCGTCCATTTGATGAAGTTCCCAATTTTTAGCATCTGCAACTGATAGAAAAGTGCGAACGGTTACCATTTTAGCTACTGGTTCAAATGTTTCATTGTAATCCAGCCCTTCAACTTTATTATTCCCAAGAATCACAAGTCGTGCTTTAAATCTCTCAATCGAACCATCAGAGTTATACTTAATTTTATAAACCCACTTACAACCGATAGCCTTTTTTTCAGGGGGAAGTGTTTCTAAAGTCGAAGTACCATTTTTTTCCAATGCATGTATTTCTTGTTGCATAGCAATCCTCCATCTCTTATCTTTCATTGCCTCGGCAAAGGTGAGAGGTTCAATGTTTGTAGTAATAGCTGCCAAAATTTTTTGATGTCGAATAGAAAAATTATTACAATTCACATAGTGCGAAATAGGATAGGGCGTACCAGAGGAGGTTGATTGAGCAGATGAACTCGTAGAGGGGCTTAAAGTATGAACTGTATTTGTTACAAAATCTCGCAACCGCGTAGATGGCACTTTATTTCGAAGACCTCGACCCAACATTTCATTATTTTCATCAGGCAATGCACCCCCTTACTTCATCATTCCCGCATTTTTCGCTTCCTATTTCAACTATAACATCATTATTATCTTGAGGCACAAAAACCACATCACCAGTCTCATTTCCACCATTCCAATCTTCCATATTGTTGGATCTAGTATTGGTCAAGTAAGGAAATTCAAGTTCACAAAATACTACATCCCGTGAAACAAAGAAAATGCCAAGCTCTAAATCATACACTCTCCAACCTTTTTTTCCGTAAGGATAACCTACAAAAATACATTTTCGGCTCCTGCTAATAAATTTATCTCCTTTATGATTCTGATTGTGAACATAGCACAAACATCCAAATATGCACAATTGATTGAACAATGGTAGTTTACCATGTAAAATTTCTTATGGAGTTTTGCCATTCAAAACAAATGAAGGTGTTCGATTAATCAAATACCCAGATGTCAAAATACATTCCCCCCAGAATTCTATAGGAATATTAGCTTGAAAGCAAAATGCACGAGCTACATTAAGAATATGTCTATGCTTGCGCTCTACCCGTCCATTTTGTTGTGGAGTTCCTGTACAAGATGTTTCATACACAATCCCATGCTTACGAAACTAGTTTTGCATGCACACAAATTCTGTACCATTATCGCTACGAACGACTTTCACTTGCTTGCCAAATTGACGTTCCACCATAGCAAAAAAATTACACAAATGCAAGGAAACCTCCTTTTTATCAACTAATAAATAAATCCATGTTGCTCGTGAAAAATCATCAACAATAGTAAAAAAATATCTAGCACCACAAGACGATGGAGTTCGATATGCTCCCCATAAATCACAGTGAATTAACTGAAATATTTCTAACGATTTATCACTACTAACAGGAAAGCTATCTCTAGTTTGTTTGGCTCTATGACAAACTTCACATGCTTTATTCCATAAACTATTATTTTTACTAAAATCAGCATTAGGAATTAGCTCTACAACCTTAGAAGACGGAAGCCCCAACCACTTGTGCCACACATCAAAGGAACTTTGGCCACTTATTTTCATCGTTGTTGCAGTCACCATCTTACGAAAGAAGTAAAGCCCCCTCGTTGTTCACCCGCACCAATCATCATCCTCGAAGTGCGGTCCTGTATAACACAAAACTTGTCAGTGAACTAAGCCACACAATTTGATTCATCAAGCAATTGTGATAATGAAATCAAGCTGCACATTAAACTTGTTACATAAAGAACATGATTCAATGTCAATTTGCTGTCGAACACCATTGTCCCTTCCTTTGTGGCAGCAATTTGGTTCCCATTTGGAAGCCTTACAGGACATCCTATCACATCTCGAACATCACTTAAACACTCCAAGCAACATGTCATATGATGAGAAGCACCCGAATCTATTATCCAATGCATAGAAAAACGCTTACCAGACATTTTTCATTCGTTCCCATCTTTGCACCACTTAAAAGAGTTCTCAATGTTTCCCACTGCTCATTACTAAGTCCTGTAATAGCAGTTTTGTCATAATCGGAAATTATACTATTACCCACTACTTCTGTAGAGGCTTGAACAACATTTGCCTTGACTCCTCGAGGGCGATCTCCCCACCATTCAGGATAACCGATCAATGCAAAGCAGCTATCAGAATCATGCCCTTTACGGTTACAGTTGTAGCATGTTGTACCCTTGTCTTTTTTTTCGCCTCGCCCTCGAGATTTTAATCCAGCTTGTACAGCAAAGCTCATCACTTAATCATGTTCTTCCTTTCCACGACGAATGGTTCTGACACGTTCTTCTTGCACCAAAATTGAGTAAACTTTATTCAAACTCAATAAAGGATATTGGGCAAGTATATTGGATCTTACCGTTCCATAAAGCGTTTCATCTAGACCTATAAGAAATTTATGAACTTTTTCCTCTTCACGCTTCTTTTCTTGTGCTAATTCAAGTTTGCACTTGCACAGCCCACACTTGCACGTTGGCATCTGTTCATAATTAGCCAATTCTTCCCACAACTTCTTCAACTTTCCATAGTATGCCACAATACTCAAGCCTTTTTGTTTGCACTCGGCAAGTTCAGCTTTTAGTTGTTGTATGCGTGGTCCATTGGCTATAGAGAAACGTTCTTGTATGTCTTCCCAAAGCTCTTGTGCCACCTCCATGTGTGAAATAGTTGAGCGCAACGACGGTTCAATTGTATTCATAATCCATGAGACTAACAAAGAATTGTTAGTCCACCAATCTTCAAGATCTGGTGACTTCTCATCAGGTCGTTGGATCGTTCCATCTACAAAACCAAATTTCTTTCTCGCTCTCAGCGCAGTTCGTAGAGAACGAGCCCATTCATCATAGTTTTCACCCTTCAACTGAATCTGTGTTATCAAGCTTCCTGGATTATCACTCGACGTGATATCATACGGTGAAATCGTTTTCCTTTGCATCGCTGTTTCACTTTTATTTTGTCTAGCTATGGCTCATGATACCATGTTAAAAGCATATATTCAAACATATGTTGTTACTTTCTTTAATCAGGAAAACACCTATATATACAAGGTTCATAAGCTAAGATATGGTAAGACTAAAATAATGCCTAATTACATAAAACTACCAAAAAAGATATATGGTAATATAATATATATGGTAGAATAAGAGATATGGTAATAGAATATATTATTCACCCTAAATATACGCTAATAGTTTTCAAACGCGCCGTCCTAAATTTGGTATATTTCTTCTGGGTTGGGTTTAGGGGTTAGAGTTTAATCCTTAGACACATATTGTGTAGGCCATGTAACATTGTTGTCTATAAACTTCAAAAGCCTATGTGTTTTAATAATGAGTAACACATGTTGATGCCATAAAAGGTCATTACTATCTGTCAAAGTGACATTTCTCTTTTTTGTGGAGAAAATCCTATTCGCAGATGAATGACTGAGTTATTAGTACTGTTAACACCAATCTTTGAATCAGACACTTCTCGTGACACATCACTAATAGTTTCAATCATACTAAGATGAGAAATAAACACTCAATTGAACACAATCCCAACCCAATTAGAGGCAACACAGAACTTATTTGCAAAATCACAAGACAAACAACATAGGCGCAGCCGACAAGAATCACAACACAATCAGAGGCAAATCAATCTCAATTACAGAGACAAGAAGGACGCATCACAGCATAGTAGATATTAACCAAAAAAACTTTTAAGTTATTTATTTTGATATAACTCAATTAAAAATGTTATTGGACTTGAACAAATATTGCAAAATTAATTTAAGGTCCATTTAACTTGAAAAATACATTTGAAAGGTTTTTGAAAATATTTTTGACTCGAACAAATTTTCTAAATGTCTTAAAAGTCAAAAATTAACTACTCGTACCGATAGGGTCTTTCCTCGTACCGATAGGCAAAAGCATTTGGATTTCTTGAGAGCATTTCACGTACCGATACGGAAGCCTCCTTACCAATACCCGAAGTACCGTACCGGTAGAAATGTATCGTGTACCGATACACTATGCATTTATGTGTAACGACTCTTTCTTGTTTTGGCAGGTACTGATACCCACCTTTGTGTACCGATACCCAAGGTTGCATAAATGCATTTATGGCTGGAATTAAAGTCCCCAAAAACTAGTATTTCAAATGCTAGTTTTTAACGGCTAGTTTTTCATTCCACGCTATAAATACAAGCCAAAGACACATGAAGAAGAAGAGGATGGACATCCAAGCTTACTGATCAAGAGAGTTGTGTTTTTCATTGTTAATTTTGTAATCTCTTGTAATTTTTTTAGTTCAATCCTAGTGAACTAAATTGTGTAAACATCCACCTAGAGAGGTTAATTCTTTACAATGCCAAGACCTCATTGTTGAGATATAGTTTCTAGTTGATCCTTATAAAAACTAGGGAGAGGGTTCTATCGTAGCCCATGAAAAGATAGAGATGTAAGGTTACCCCTTGAACCCGTAAAAAGGGAAGAATTCATTGCTAGTGAATTGGGAAATCCTTAGTGTCGATGCTAAGGTGGTACATGTAAACCTTGGTTAGAAGGTCGAAGTACTCTAAAATCAATTGTGTCAAATTGTCATTCCTTTTTCGATTTTTGTTTTCTCAATTTCAAAGAAACCTTTACACACTTCATCGGCACTAATTTCGGTTGAAGACATCGAACCTTTCTATTGGTATCAGAGCGGGACTCAAATCGACATTCTAACAACCTTTGAGGAGATCCTAGGAGTGCTCTATCCATCTCTACATTCAACGGACCTTGAAGATCTATATTTTGCAGCGTCAAGCTCAAGGATTCAAAGACGAACCATCAATCCTCCTCTCAATTGCAATGGTGGCATGCTCACACATTAAAGATAGGTAACCTCTAAACTTAATTTGTTTGATTATATAATTTGGTTACTTATTTTTAATGATTTTTGAATGTTTATGCAATTTTGAGTGTTAAAAATCATTTTAGTGCATAACATTCCTTGAGGCTTTGTGCATATGAGTTCTAAATATGTTTTATTCATTTTTAATGCATTAAGTTTTCTAAAAATTCTTGGATACATTGAATTTCATGGATTTTAAAACTTGATCGTTTTTATTGAAAATCAATTATTTTCTTATGTGTTAATGTATTTTGAGCTAAAATTTAAAATGGAATGCACTTATTAAGGGGAGATCTTTTGTTTTCAAAAGAATGAACTTACTCTCTATTGTTATTTTTTAACTTTAAAGATTGAAATTATTTTTGATATAACAAAAATGGGGTGAGATAGGTTTGAATACAACTCAATGAAAATGTTTTTGGACTTGAACAAATATTGCAAAATTAATTCAAGGTCCATTCAACTTGAAAAATACATTTGAAAGGTTTTTGAAAAGATTTTTGACTCAAACGAATTTTTAAAATGTCTTAAAAGTCGAAAATTGACTGCTCATACCGGTATGGTCTTTCCTTGTACCGATACGCGAAAGCATTTTGATTTCTAGAGAGCACTTCACGTACCGATACGGAAGCCTCCGAACTGATACCCGAAGTACAATACAGATTTGGAAGTATCGTGTATCGGTACGCTCTGCATTTATGTGCAACGACTCTTTCTTGTTTTGGCAGGTACCGATACCAACTTTCGAGTACCGATACGCAAGGTTGCAAAAATGCATTTATGGTTGGAATTTAAGTCCCCAGACGACTAGTTTTCCAACGACTGATATTTTAACGGCTAGTTTTTCATTCCACACTATAAATACAAGCCAAAGACACTTGAAGAAGAAGAGGATGGACATCCAAGCTTAAAGATCAAGAGAGTTGTGTTTTTCATTTTTTATTTTGTAATCTTTTGTAAATTCTTTAGTCCAATCCTAGTGAGCTAAATTGTGTAAACACCCACCTAGAGAGGTAAATTGTTTACAATATCAAGACCTCATTGTTGAGGGATAGGTTCTAGTTGATGCTAAGGTAGTGGATATAGACCTTGGTTAGAAGGTCGAACCACTCTAAAATCAATTGTTTCAAATTGTCATTCCTTTTTTGATTTTTGTTTTCCCAATTTCAAAAGAAATCTCTACACCCTATATCGGCACTAATTTGAGTTGAAGACATTGAGCCTTTCAGAACGCCAAACAGAAAACCCTAGATCATTAAAACAACTTAGAGACACTGTGGAGCCCGATATCTTTAATCGAAATGCTTGCCAAGTGGTGAATAAGTTCAATTTTGGGTGATGGTGGTGGAAGCAAAAAGATAGAAAATTAATAAAATGATTTCTTTTGCTCATCAAATGAGATTTTATTAAAGTATAAAGAAAACCATAACCTACGTACAACACATCCCCTTGTCCAGAAAATAAAAATGCAAGATCGCACTTGTCACCCCTCAATTCTCCAACACTTCTCCCTAATAATACAAAAACAAAAGCTCTAACAAACAACCGACTACAACTAACAAAACTCCCCCACACCTAGAAGCCGTACACAACGACGAAGCCCTAAAAAATGCCCAAGCACTAACATCCCCAGAGCACACAGAAAAATGAGAGAATCATAACCAATCAATGTAGTCCAACGAATCACCAACAACCCTGATCACCAACTCAACAACACAGCAACCCACAATCACCAAATAGCCATACAACACCAAATCAATCACCAAGGAAAACTAGTTGAAATAATGTCAACAAATCAACTCGAAGCACCACAGAACCACTCCCCTTAACACCATCAAAAACCAAAAACACAAAGTTGAAAACGAATGTTCACATGGCACTCCCCAAGAAGCTACACAACTGCCAAATATGAAACTCGATCCAACGAGAAAAGCACACTAAAAAAATTAAGAGCTACTCCATAAGCACCCAAACAATTCACAAAACTACCTCAATACACTTAATGTTTAATCAGCTCAAGCCTAACCATTTCTTCCACCACTTCATCTTCATTACCAACTATCTGCACCCCCAATCTTTTTCCTAATTTAAGAGCTTCCCTCACCTCAAAATACATCTCCTCATTAGGCAACTTATTATCGGATTTCCTCTGATCATGTTTTTCTTTTACTGATTTTGTAATAATTTGGTTTCTCATTTTATCCGAATCCATAGGGACATGTATGCCTAGCACCCTATCATCAACAACTTGACATGACTTCTTACATTTTTAAGACCCTATCCCTCTTCTTTTTTTCATTAGCAAAAAGGTACTTATCTTGCATTTAAGCTAACGAGATAAATTTTCTCATGAAATGATGATCTTGTAGCTCAGGAAAGAACGACGGCTGCTTCTCCAAACAATCCTGGTCCATAACACCAACCTTAATGTTACCATTAGCCAAATCTACACTAGATTCCCAAGAAATATCTTTGTTAGAACAATGAACCATTTCACACTCTGCTTCAAAAGACAATGATTTAGAGTGGTTCGGCTTTCTATCCAAAGCATATATCCACTACCTTAGCTTCCCCACTAAGGATTTCAAACAATTCACTAAGAATTCTTCCCCTTTTCAAGGCTAAGGAGGCAACCCTTTACAACCTAGACTCACTCACTCACCACCCTTTACAAACCAAGCTCTGGGAAACCTCTCTAACAAGAGAATTAATAACAAACTAAAATCCCTCTTTTAGGTAGATGTTTGCACTCTAAAGCACTCACCCAAACACTATTACACTTGAGCATACATTGATATTTGAGCTCAACAAGCGTAGTCTATACAAGAGAATGAATTTATGCACTAAGATATATTTTTAATCAAATGAATGTTGACTTAAGGATCATTAGGTTCTTCAAATGCTTCTTGAGGCCTTAAATACTTTCAAATGAGTTTCTAGCCGTTGGAGACTGTTGGGATTGAATTAGAGCCTTTGGTAGCTTTATTTCTCGCAATAAATGCAGTTTTGGAGCAATCGATATCTGTGTGTGGGTAACCATATCGGTGCCGGTTCTTCAGAAACTAGCCGTTGAACTTGATGTAGGCTTCTCATATCGATATGTCGTGGCACGTATCAGTACCTTGGATTGGTACTCCATAGTCCATTTTGGTACTGGCGATCAGTATAGGAGATCGGTTGTATCCCCCTTGACCCGATCTAATCGATCTACTGACTCGAGTGAGTTACACGGGGATTAACGAAGAAAACCCGTGAAGGTTTTCCTCAATAACCGACCTTTTTTTCTTTTATCTTACCTAGAGTCATTTAATATCATCTAAGGTGATCATACATACAGCGAAAGAAGATAGGACGAAAACCAACTTCGATTTGATTCACGAAAACACGATAAGTAGGATTAGGGACCATTTTGAATATTTTCTAAAACTATAACCAACATCACAATTAACCTGGCCAATATTTAATTTAGTCCATTTAAAACATACATGTGGGATTTCATCTCAAACCAAGATCATTTGCATAATCAATTAAACGTTGTCAATATTTAGGGTCCAAAACGTAAATTTGCAAAATTGTAAAGACTTACTTAAATTTTGATTTAAAAATCTTCAATTAGTCAGGTTCCATGCATGTATGTCAAATTTTAGCTTAAAAAGATCATCCAAACTCATTCAATTGCATACATAACAACCAAGGACCAAAATATAACTTTAGAAACTATATTTCAACACTATAGATGATTCCCGCGATAGGTATCGAAACCATTCAAGGTGGTTTCCCAACCCGCTTTCTGGTAGCTAAAACTGGCTAGTTGGTTCCAAAACCTAGGGTCTGGTATCGAAAACTGCTTGAATCAAAATGCCCCTGATTTCGAAACCCGCTGACTCGTGTCGAAACTTGTCTGTAGGTTTCCAAAATCTACACGTTCGAAACACTACAAAACCTTCCTAGAAAAATCTGAACTAACCCTAAACATCATTTAAGACTCAAACATCAATACCAAAACAGTCATACAATGTCATATCAACCAACGACCACCTCAATATAAAAGCGTAAGCATTGCGGCAACAAAGGAAAACTTATATGCATGATTTCTACCCAACATGCTTGTATTTCCCAACAACCCCCCAATCAAGCATAGACTATCATCAAAAGCCATTTACAAGTCTTATAAACCAACATAATCATGCATCAATCCGGGAAGTTCAAAAGACATACTTCCAAACCATTATTAAACCCTCATTACCCTTATTACGTATTATTCTAATTTAGGAAACAATACTTGAGCAAACATGCATCTTGGAACTTTTTCTCTTGCCTTCTCGACATCTTTGAAAAGTTATTTCTCTGTATTATTGAAAAGGGAGAGCGTAAGCATAAATGCCTAGTGAGGGTCGCTCAAATAAAACAATCAACAATGCATTTAAAAACCATTTGTTTAAAACCATTCTTCTAACATCATGCTCAAATCATCTCATGCTTTACTTCTCTTCCAAAAACAAGTTTGATAAATCGTCTCTAAAACATGTATCTTGAATCTCATTCATTTACCTCAATGCAAAACCTCGATTTAAGCCTTTCATGCTTACTTATCAAATAGCAAAGCTTAAAGAGAAGTCGCATGTATAAAGCACATTATAAAAAATCTATTTACAAACCATGATACCTTTAAATCTCATATATTGCCATTAAAAGTGACCTTTGAAAACCATAAACCATTTTGTTCTCAAATCATGCTTAACTACCCGAGCATTTTCTCATTTATAAATCATGCTTAACTACCCAAGCATTTCTCCATTTGTTTTCCAAAACAGATCATGCATAATTACCATATACATCAAACCAATCTATAACTCTCATTTATCTCAAATATTCTTATATATTGGAAATTAAAGTGACCTGGATGGAACTACCCCCATCCTTTGATAGCACTACCCTTATCTATACATGTTCGGATACACGGATTCCCTTTATGGCACTACCCCCATCAAGTCTCATGGTGGAACTACCCCTACCATAGTCTCACTTTGGTCGAGAATAGAATCTACCCCTATCCCGTATGTGATAGCACTACCCCTATCACTTCACAGTAGAACTACCCCTATTGTGTAGCCGAAGAATTTTCTCACGATCGATTTTACATTTCATAGTGCACTTTAATCCTATGGTCGACCAATTATATCCGAGAACAATTAAAACATTTGCAACTTGTCAATATATTCATTTATAACAAGATACCTCATTGTTTTTCATGTGCATCATTCAAACCAATTTTCATCAAAGCATCTTAAATACATCAACCCATGTATTTAGGCATTTTCTCAAACATGTTGCAGACTATTTTCTAAACACATGTGTTATCAAAATATAAACATATGCAACATTTCCCATTCTAAAACATACATATAACAGTAGGTAAAACAAATATATCTTCAAAGCGTGAGCATGAATTTAGTAAAACAATGGAAACCGAAAACCGATAGCAAAATCCTCCGTACTTACTTCCGAGTTTAGATTAGCGTTTCAAGCTCTATCTAAATCCCCAAATAGTGTTATTAAACCTTTGAAGAGCTTTTAAAAGCCATTTCCACTCATCGAAAATGCTTCGCTTGCTTTGCTGAAGCGATCTGAAGCATCCAATGCTATCGAATCTTCTTCTAACGATGTCGGATCCACCTCGCCTATTTTATCCACAATATAACAGAGGATTAATGCACTTTTATTCATCTAAAATCCCAGCAACAAAACTCCTCAACTTCTTCTATCATAAATCCAACAATTGCCCCTCTACAACAACCTAAAACATCACCAAACCCCATCTAAACATCTACCAGCCTTTACCCAAGTAATTAAACATCTAATCATCATCATTTTACATCTAAAATCATCCTCCAAACAACCTTATAACACCATCACTCAATTAACAACAAAAACATCCCAAAACTCAACTATTTCCATCCTAAAAATATAGCAATTCACCTAATTCTGGGATTCAATTTACAAATCTTTTTTCATAACAATTTAACACACTTTACACATGATTTTAATCAATCAAAATCCCAACAATTAAAATCTATTAGCAAGATTAATTAATTCTCCTTAATAAAACCAATTTAAATCAAGATATTACCAAGTAATCGTTAAAACAGGTTTGAAATCAAAACAAAATAGCTAAGAACTTGGGAATTTCAATAAAGAACCTTTGATTAGAGGAGAATTAAGAACATCACTTCTAACAAGTTGTTTTTCCCTTTTTTTCATAGTTTGATTGAAATCTTCAAGAAACCCAATGATATTTGTTGTAGAAAACCAATGATCAATGTAGAAACTCAAAAGCGAAATCAAATCAATTGATTCTCCATTTTTGTGAAAGATGAGAGAAAATGAGAAGTTATGTAAGAAAATGATTTGGCTTTTTAAGAAATCTTTTTTATTAAATCTCTTTAATTATAATTAATAAAATCTTTTAAAATTATTATAAAATAACTAAAAATAAGGGTAAAGCTGATAAAACACTTTGGTGTAATAGCTTCTAAAAGATTCTAAGTTTTGACTCCTTTTAAATTTAGTCACTCTGGTTGCGATTTGGTACGTAAGAAAAAGTATTTTAGACTATTTTTCCATATTTTATTTCACCCAAAAATCATTTAGTTTAATTTAATTCCCGAAAGTAGATTGAACTGCCTGATTCCGTTAGCCCGAACCGTCTAACTATCTGGATAACTCCTATGACCAAAATCGGGGCGTTACATTGTTACACTGCAGGGAACTAGCCGTTGAGGTTTTGAAAATAGCCATTAGGGATTTGAAAAACAGGGATCGATACTCGTATAAGTGTATCGGTACGACCCTCTCCCTATCGGTATGACACATCCTGTACCGATACGGGATTCCGCTACTGGAAAATTACTATAGCTGAAACCCTAAAGGGTATTGATACGATATACACCGTATCAGTACAATGTTGAAGAAAACTCTGGTTTAGTTATTTGAAAACGTGTTTAAGCCTTTCCAAAGCCTTATAAAAACCCATCAAACATATTTTCAAGTTATTTGGACTTAAAATATTTTTCTAAATCTTTTCAATTTTATCCAAAAATAATTTTAATTATTATATCAAAACAAATATCCTAACAATCTCCCCTTTTTTATATAATAAAACTAACTTGAAAAATTGTTTTTGAGATTCTCCCCCTTTGTAAAAATAAATTTTGAATAAGAGTTTAAAATTTAAAAATAGTTAAAGCTCCCCCTTATTCATTTGAAAATTTCATTTTTCAACTAATTCTCCCCCTTTTTGTTATATCAAAAATGGTTCAAACCAAAGTTTGAAAACTTTTAAATCGATAACGATGGAAAGTTTTGTTAATAAATTTTGACAAAAGTAAGAATTTTGTTTAAAATAGGCTCCCTTACTCAAGAAAAACATGAATGTTAGTCCAACAAATATATGATTAACTAGTTCAATTTAAAAACAAACAAATTCAACTAAATTTTACCACTTGAACCAAAGGTAGGATGTGAAGTCTATTTTCTTCAAGTGATCTTTCTTGTGTGTATAGAGCTCCCCCTTGTGTGTTTAGATCTTCGATTCCTTGCTCTTTGATTTTTTTCTCCTTCTCCCTTTTCAAAGGTTGAGACATCAACTCATCGGTAAGTACAGACCCGATGAGCTCATCAAGCTTGAGCTCCTTCAAGTTCTTTGCATCTTTAATTGTTGTCTTCTTTCTCTCTCATGATTCAAGAAGTGAATAAATCAACTTCTGAACGAGTTTGTCCTCAAAAATATCCTCTCCAAATCCTTTTAGCTCATTGACTATCATGGAAAAACGGTCGAACATATTCTTTATGTCTTCATTCGGGCTTTTCTTGAAGTTTTTGTAGTTGAGGTTGAGTAGACCAATCTTTGTCTCCTTTAGCTCATTTGTACCTTCATGGACCACTTCAAGATTGTCCCAAACCTCTTTGGCACTTTCGCAAGAAGAGACTTTGGCATACTCCTCTAGTCCCAATGCGCAAAATAAAATGTGCAAAGCCTTCGAGTTTAGCTCCATCATCTTCTTGTCATTTGCATTCCATTCCACCTTGCTTCTTTGTGGTGCGAATGATCCATCTTCAACAAGATCCTAAAGTCGGTAATCTTTGCCCTTGATGAAGTACATCATCCTATTCTTCCAATAGGCATAATGTTCGTCGTTGAAGAATGGTGGCTTGTCTATTGATTACGCCTTGAACACCGGTTGATTGGAAGGTTGATCGAGCTTGCCGGGATCGCCTCAATATGATGTTAATCCTCTCGATTGAGTCTCGCTCTGATACCAATTTTGGAGCCCAATATCTTCAATCAAAATACCTTGGCTAGTAGTGGAGAAGTTCAATTTTGGGTGACGGTGGTGGAAACAAAAAGATAGAAAAATAAGACAATGATTTACAGTGGTTCGACTTTCTAACCAAAGCCTACATCCACTACCTAAGCTTCCCCACTAAGGATTTCAAACAATTCACAATAAATTCTTCCCCTTTTCAAGGCTAAGGAGGCAACTCTTTACAACCTAGACTCACTCAACAAGCCTAGCATCCAAAGCTTACAAACCAAGCTTTGGGAAACCTCTATAACAAGAGAATTAATAGAAAACTAAAATCCCTCTTTTAGGTAGATGTTTGCACTCTAAAGCACTCACCCAAACCCTAATACAATTGAGCATGCATTGACATTTGAGCTCAACAAGTTTAGTCTATACAAGAATATGAATTTAAGCACTAAGACATATTTTTAATCAAATGAATGTTGACTTGAGGATCATTAGTTTCTTCAGATACTTCTTGAGGCCTTAAATACTACCAAATGAGTTTCTAGCTGTTGGAGACTGTTGGGATTGAATTAGAGACGTTGGTAGCTTTATATCTCGGAATAAATGCAGTTTTGGAGCAGTCGGTATCGGTACATGATTAGCCGTATCGGTTCTTCAAAAACTAGCCGTTGAGCTTCAAGAAGCCTTCTCGTATCAATACGTTGTGGCACATATCGGTACTTGGGATAGGTACGCCACAATCCATTTCTGTACAGGGGATTGGTACGATGCAGGGAACTAGCCGTTAAGGGTTTTGAAAATAGCCGTTGCGGATTTGAAAAACAGGGATCGGTACACGTATAAGCATATCAGTACGACCCTTTCCTATCGATACGACATGCTTGTACTGGTACGGGTTTTGGCTACTGGAAAATTAATGTAGCTGAAACCCTAAAGGGTATCGATACAATATACACCGTATCAATACAATTATGAAGAAAACTCAGGTTTAGCTATTTGAAAACGTGTTTAAGCCTTTCCAAAGCCTTATAAAACCCATCAAACATATTTTCAAGTTGTTTGGACTTAAAATCTTTTTTTGAAATCTTTTCAATTCAATCCAAAACTAATTTTCAATTATTATATCCAAAACAAATATCCTAACAGACACGAACAAGACAAAGGAATGATCTCACCAAAACCGAATCAAGAATTGCGAGTCGATATCCAATCAACAAACTCCATAAAGAATTTGAAGAAGCAAACTAAACCGCCACCAAGCATAAAGGAAACACCGATTGAACTTCTCTGACACCTACTCAGCTTAATCGCCGATAGTAGGATTGTGAAAGAGAAATAGAGAATCTCTAGTGAAGCAAATGACGGCGCAAATAAAACTCGCGACTGAGAAAGCGTAATTGGATAGATTCGTCAGATTCGAGTGACATTAGGGAAAAACAATGTCAAGATCTTTGGCCTCAAATACCATGTCAGATTATCTCCATGCTTAGAATTCAAGTTACTAATACAGAGAATGAATGTGAGATGAAGAAGATAACAAATGAAGACAATGATAGATGATATTCAAAGAATTACCTTTTCATCACTTAGAATAAAAAATGGGGTTAACCCTTTACTGGATTCTGACCCGGACTTTATAGAATAATACATAAGCCCAAACTGTAACAACAAATTAGTTACACTAACTGACTTGCTAAACGGTTCTTCCAGCTAAGCACAACCAACTCTCTAATGATAGACTTACAGTCTTACATAATCTGGGGACTGAGAATATGTTTTTTTTATCAGCAATTGTATGTATTATTCATGAATAAAAAATCATACAGCACGAAGTAACCATACGCCTCGTTAAAAACCTCCCTAACCTAATGGAGGAAAAGAGTATGTAATGGCCCATCAAAATATGCAATAACACCTACATACAAGCTAGAAATAAAGAACACCTATCCACCCCTTCCTTAGCTAAAACATTTGCGAAGCCATTCACCTCCCGCGGCACGTACTGAAAATGTATCTCTGAAATAACTTGACACACTTGATCAATTGTCACAAACGATTCCCATAACCGCCACGGACGTTTTACCGAACATGTAACCTAACTCAACGCTACTTCGGAATCAGACTCAATCACCACAAACTGATCGTGCCAAGTTCCTTCCGCCAACAACCTTACTGCCAGCTCAATAGCTCTCACCTCCGCCACATTAGAGTCCAAACTCCCGACTGGTCCGGAAAAAATCCCTAAAATGCGAATGTCCGCATCACGCAATACACCCCCGATACCCGCTGGCCCAGGCTTACCCCTCGTTGATCCATCTACATTGAACTTCAATGTCCCCGCTATAGGCGGCTGCCACGAAATTCCAGCACGCACCTTTCTTGGCCCTGGACTAACGACACATGTAGATGGGCATGACCACCATACTGATTCAGTCATAACCTCACTCGCGGCATCGACCTTTATCCAATAAAAAGAGCGAAGTTTGACTAGGAAATAGACTTCCGCCAATGTAGAACGCTTACCCCGAAAAATGAACTCGTTTCGGGTTAGCCATAAGGACCATAACCTTGCACTCACACTAGCCACCCACCATTTCAATTGACCGCCATAAAATGAACTATGAAAATTCACCACAAAAAAATCTGTGAAACTCACCGGTAAAGGTAACGCAATGCCCCACCAACCGCGCAACCAATCCCAAATCTGTTCTATACACGGGGAGTCATAAAATAAATGAGCAACCGACTCCTCCACCCTTACACACCACGGACATAGGCCTTGTCCCTCCGATAAAGGCACCCCTCTAATGCGCAAAAAATCCGCTGTCGGCAAACGTTTCAACCAAATGAACCATAAGAATGCTTGCACCTTGGGTGGGACAAGTACTCTCCACGTGAAACAGCCCCCAAAATCTCCATCCCCTACCCTATCCAATAATAGCGCCTTAGACATAGCCTGATCCGAAAACTCCCCATGTTCATCCGAGATTCAAATCAGCGTATCAATACACGCTTCCCTTATGCGAACACCACCCACCAACTCACACAATGCTCGCAACTGCTCTTGTTCGAATATCCACAATCGTCTCCTAAAAAATCCCTCCCATTGTCCATGATTAAAACAACTATCCACTGCATAATCTTGTACCCATGTCAATTTGTTCAAAGCCAAAGCAAACAATCGTAGGAATACCTCCTTTAGAGGCTGTTGTGTAACCCATAAATCAAACCAAAATAGAACAAGCTGTCCATTTCCGATTTTCCAATGAAAATTCCCCCCCCCCCACGTGCGATTCTACACTCGGATAGCAAGCATTGGCCACAATTTGACGCCATACAATAGACATGGCGGACAAGTGTTATGTATTAAACCTCCACCATTGAATGTTTTCACCATATTTGGCCGTAATTAAACGACGCCAAAGCGAGTCCCGATCACGGGCATATCACCATACTCATTTGGACAGCAGCGCCATATTCTTCACTCTAAGATCCGCCAACCCCAATCCCCTTAAATGTCGTGGACGACACACCGTTTCCCATCCCACCCTGCTCATCTGTCGCTCGAGACTGACACCACCCCAAAGAAAAGCTCTACGGATTCGATCCAGCCGCTCAATTACACCCTTTGGTGCTACAAATAGGCCCAAGTAAAAGATATGCAATGATGAAAGGACCGAGTTAACTAGTGTCACTCTAGCTGCAAACGACAAGGAACTTCGCTTCCATCCTGCTAGCTTGCGTCTGAAGTTAGCGATAACCGGATCCCATACTGATATTCGTCTCGGATCAGCCCCCAACAGGAAACCAAGATATACAAACGGCAGTGCCCCCAATCGGCAGCCCAACACACTAGCCACTGATGCACTAAGCTCATCCTCCACTCCAATCGCATGTAAGGAACTTTTAGCAAAATTAATTTGTAACCCAGAACACACTTGAAAACAGTGCAATATCCTCTTTAAATTCTGAGCAAACTCAATATTAGCATCAAAGAATAATATCGTGTCATCGGCAAACTGTAGATGCGCCAGCCGTATGTTCGAAACCACCTCCACTCCCCGAATCAGACCTCCTGCTTCCGCTTTAATCAGCATCAAATGTAGTGCCTCATCCACTATCACAAATAGCAACGGTGATAATGGGCAACCTTGTCTCAAACCACGGCCCATCCTGAACTCTTTTGTCGCACTCCCATTCAGTAATACGGACAACCGAGCAGAACTAATACACTCTTGTATCCATTGTCGCCACACTGCACAAAATCCCATCCGCACTAGCACATAATCTAGAAAAGCCCAGCTCACACAGTCATACGCCTTAGCAAAATCTAACTTTAAAATAAAACCACTAGCCCCACTTTGACAAAGAGAATGGATCACCTCCGTCGCTAACAACACTCCATCTACTAGTTGACGACCTTTAATAAAAGCCGAATGAGTGTCGCTAATAAGAGAATTCAGCACTGCTTGCAAACGGTTCGCCAAGCACTTAGCCAATAATTTGTACATCGAATTTACCAAGCAAATTGGACGATACTCACCTATCAATTGTGGTGCCGCCACCTTAGGTAATAGCACAGTAAACGCGCAATTCACTCCCTTCGACAATATCCCTCGATCATGGAATTGAGTAAAGAAATTCAGTACATCATCCTTCACCACCTCCCAACTCTTCTTGTAAAATTCAAGTGTAAAACCATCCGGACCCGATGCCTTCGATCCGTCGCAATCCCATAGAATGCGTTTAATTTCCCCAACCGTGAAAGGTGCCACCAACAATAACTTGCATCTGCTTGCACTCGTCTAAACTCTCCATCAAACTCCCATCTACCCACCCGAGTATCACAAGCAAAGTGGGTAGTGAACGCCTTGACTACAAATGAGCGTAATGTCATCGGCGATGTATTCCATTTCTCGTCAATCAATAATCCCGGGATGAAGTTCCTAATTGTCCGTAATTTAGTCGTTCTGTGGAAAAAAGCTGTGTTCCGGTCACCTAACCTCAACCAAGTTGCCCGAGCTTTTTGACGCCACATCGCCTCTTTATTACGCATCGCTCTCCATAATGCTTGCATCCATTTTCGACGCTCACTCTCCACCTCCCCATCCCCATCTTTCTTTATCAGCTCATCATCCGCATTGTCAATCTTCTGTTGCATTTTCTCAATAATCAAATTGACATCTCCAAATGTATCTTTATTCCACCATTTCAAGAACAACTTTAGATGCCGCAATTTTACCACGATATTTTCCTTTCCCAATCCTACACTAGTTAACCGACACCATTCACTTGCCATGTCCAACACATTTGCTTTCCCCTCTAACCAGCAATTGAAAAATCGAAAAGGCCTTGGTCCCCAATCGCAATCATCACAAGCTAAAACCAGCGGAGTATGATCGCCCAATTACCCGTTTATCCTCATCTAACACACCCTCAATTACCCGTCGTTTTATTCCGCTATCATATCCACCCTGCGTCAACGGTTTATGTGAATCTTTTGTTGAATCCGTCGCAATCCCCTTCATCGGTTGTGATTCCTTTTTCTTCATATCATTCTTTAAATTGTTAATGCCATTCCATGCCAAAGCCACTCGCATCCTTGCGCCATATATCCATTTTCCATGAATCCGTTCGATCACCCTATCCGCATCCGTCTTCGATGCCATCCGAACGAATCCAAATCTTGTCCCATCTCTAGCCCTCTTCTTGGGTATAAACACATCTTTGACAATCCCATGACGATCAAATACTTGCCATAAACCCTTCCAGTGAATCGACTCTAAAATTCCGCCTACGTATAAGGTCCATACCCGTTGCGAATCATGTATATCGGTGACGGCTGATTGCTGTTTTGACCGAATCTTCTCTCCATTGCCTTGTTCACGATTTAGGCGTTTTCATAAACTCCCCTCCATTTCAAAGCAGGACTGAGTATATGTTTCATTTGACATTATCATAAGTACTATTTTCCTCCAAATAGTATTAGAGGAATTTTTAATGAAATTTTTAGTAATGGTGGCTTTGTATAATTATTCGTCAATACATCATATGATCTGCCAAGCAGAAAAAAAAACACTTACAAGCTGAGACATGCTTATTACATGTGTGATGTATGTGTCCAAATCTAATTCAATTCATTTCCACTTCAATATATCAAATATGAGGGGGGAAATATGATGGTCTCCTCCTAGTAGTTTAGTGGATTTGGGATCGGTAAGATATAATAACATATTTATTTTTATATTAATGGATCAGATCTGTAATAAAAACTTAATTAATAAGTCTTACAATGTACGATGAAATCGCCATAACTTGAACAATTAATTTTAAAATTTGGATAATTTTGATTAGGTATTTCTTACTTGTCACGTGTAATATTAAAATGGATTTTACTTGCATCACAAAAGAGTTTTATAATTCCTATTTAAAAAAAAGAGTTTTTTAAAATTCATGAGGAATCACATACATTAGGACAATCAAAATCAAATAGCATATTGAGAGTTGAGGGTGACACCATCGGAGAGAAGGGGGGTGGTGTGGTCACCTCCTTTGAGGGGCGTGTGGAAGTTCAATGTGGATGGGGCAGCCTGGGGTAAACCGGGATTGGCGGGATGTGGAGGAGTGTTACGGGACTGAGATAGTCGGATTGTGGGGCTATTTTCAGGAGCGATTAGGATGGCGGACTGTAATGAGGCTGAATTGCAGGCGATTTTCTTTTCTTTGCGGATGTTGCGGGAGATGTCGTGGGACGGGGTGCAATCGGCTGTAATTGAGTCGGATTTGACGGTGGCTGTGGCGTGGGTGCAGGGGTTGGAGCGTCGGCCTTGGAGACTATGGCGTTGGTTTTATCAGATAGATGAGGCATGTGAGGCTTTACCACAGGTGTGCTTTTCGAATGTGTTTCGAGAAGCCAATCACTTAGCGGATACCCTTGCTAAGGGTGGTGTTGGCAGGACAACATGGATATGGGAGCGGGCTTGTTGATCTTTGTCGAGTGTTTTTGGTTTCATTATCACAACCGACGGTACTCTTTTCCCCCAATTAGGTCTAGGGGTTTTTTAATGAGGCCAGTTGGTTGTGCTGCTATGTATGATTATCCATTAATAAAATCATGCATTTGCCGATCAAAAAAAATTATTGACACATTCTTTAATGTTAAAAGTTTATTGATACATTCTTTAATGTTAAAAGTTTTTACGACTTTGGATAAAAAGAATGGTATTTTATGGGTTTAAATTGTATTACTCTTTTTTTATTCATTGAGAAAGTAAAAATATTGATGTATCTAATTTTTTTTGTTTTTTTATTCCAAAATTAAGGGTCCTTAAATCTCTTTTGATATATAAATTATAGGACTTGTTTTAATAAGTTGCATAAAATCTTAAATCTTTTAAGTCACTTTAAGAAAATATTTAAGAAAGTCCATTGTCAGGATATACCTTGGCAAAGGTCATCTCCTTTTTATGTTGTTTTAATAAGTCGATATGTGATACCAATTTAATCGGGATAGAATTGCTTTTTGCAAATTATTCGATTGAAGATTTATGGTGTGTTGGTTTTTTTGACTTAACTTGATTCAAACACTGAAAGCTTTTATTTGAATTCGATCCGGTTCAATATTTAGAAATGTTTCACCTAATATGAATCCAACTTAAATTTTGGGATAAAAATTTGCTCCACCCTACATGGCAAAAAAAATGTATTTTTATCAAACAAAATTGAGAGATAACTAAAAATATAGAGAAAGAAAGACGCATTATAGCAATTATCCTTAAATATATATGGATAAATTTATACTATTATTCTAGTTCAAAAAAATTTCAAACTCAAACCTGACCCGACATTATTGTCCACAAAATCTAATCTAAATTCATTTTTATAACTATTATTTTTTTATCCCTTGCAGTAGGGCTTTTTAAAGTTATTAATAAAATAAAATCAGCTTACCAAAAAAAAAACTTAATCAGAGAAGTTTTATATAGTAAATATATTAAATTGTTGTGTATATATAATATGACTAAATTACACTCATGATCACTAAAATTTGAGTAATATTTTCTTTAGTAACTAAAGTTTCAAGATGTACGTTATGGTCAATAATATTGGCGATAAATTACAAATTTTTACCTATACCTAAACTTTATTATTCATTCTTCTTCGTCTTGAGAACCCAATGATTCAACCAATCCCCTATGATTTGTTTAAGATTTCTGGAAATTCCAACACAATTTACAATTCTCAACGGTTGAATGTGAATCAAACATAAAAAAAAAACCACTAAATAAATGGAACTAGTTTCAGACCTGTTTTGGTCACTGAACTTTACTCTCAGACCTATTTTGGTCACTGAGGTTTTAAAACGTCCAATTTTCTCAGTCACCTTTAAATTGTTCTTATTTTGGCCATTCTCTGATGACATTGATTATTTTACTATTATTTTTACTATGACATATCAATTTTTTAAAATTAAATGTCAAATATGATTTAAAATAAAAAATAAAAAACTCAAATCATACCCTTAAACCAAAACCCTAAACTCAAAGTCATACCGCAAACCTTAGATCCCAAATCATAACCCCTCCTCTCCACCCTCACCCTCGACGGTCTCACCCCGAAATCGCAACACTAGATAAACCCAAAGCAATTTCAAACGTATCTTCCTAAATGTCCACTGAACTTTGTTCTTCTAAACCCAAAATGTTAATGTTTATCCCATAAAAAAAACTTTTTCATGCTCAATTCTTCTTTGATTCACCATAAACACCAAAAACGATAATCTCATAAACACCATCATGCTCCTCTGATTTATTCCACAATTAACAATAAAACGAAAAATTCAAGAAAAATTAAACTTACTCCTATCTTGAAATTAAGCAAAGTGAAAGAAAAAAAAGGAAGAAATTGTGTATTATATATCCTCAAATTCAATTGGAAATCTCCACAAAATCCGTTCAACAAAATAAAACTGACATTTTGTGGAGGAAAATGTTGTTGGCTTCATTATGTTCGGCAACCATCAGCAAATCATGGCTTAGAGAGTTTCAGGTGATTTTCAAGTGAAGAAGATGGGTTTGGTTTGGGGTTTCGGGTGTTTTAGGTGCTTGGGGTATGATTGTGTTTTTATTTTTTATTTTTATTTTTAAATCGTATTTGACATTTAATATTAACAAAACTGACATGTCATAATAAAAAAAATAATTCATATCATTACGAAATGACCAAAACAAGTATTTTAAATAGTTTGAAACTTCAGTCGCAAAATAAGTCTGTGATTAAAGTTCAATGATGATTTACATGATTTACCCTTTTATAATTACATCCTAAAAATTATTTTTTTAGAATTAGGTCTCTAAAGTTATTTTTTACAATTAGGTCTCTAACATTGATTTTTTATAGGTCATGTTGGGTCGAGTTTAGGTTGAGGTATATAATTTTCGGTTTGGGTTGGCCAAAAAACCGACCCGACCCATGCACAACCCTAATTCTAGTTCAACAAATCACGTCACCAGTTATTTCTAATTCGTGTATTGTTGCTTGGTGGTTACTGTGTGTTTGCTCGACCTTGTCATATGTCAATGAGTTTCATCTTTGGTTATTAAAAAGAGCTTATCAAATGTTTCAAAGTAAACTGAATCTTTAAATAAGTCTAAAGGCAATTTAACAAGGGACCATTTTATTATGACAGTTTTCTTCACTTATTACAGAGTGCAAACAAGCTGCCAAAACACAAATGTTACACACAAGTTTTCCATACCATTTGAGTCAATTTTCTTCCTTACTTCTTCGGCACCTTGCTCAATTTATATGTTAACAACCTTGACAAAAGCTTTTTCAACTTCAGACAGCTTCGATTCAAAATCATTAACAAAAGATTTATCATTTTTGGCAGCTTCTTGAGACTGGCTATCTTTCTTCGAGTAATAAATTAGAGGAAATTGAGGACGGTTTGGGTCGAAATCCTTGACAAATGATTTATCAGTTTCTGCAGGTTCTTGAGAGCGACTTTCTTTCTTTGAGTAATAGATCAAGGGAAATTGAGGACGGTTTGGGTCGAAATCTTTGACAAAAGACTTGTCGTTTTCTGCAGGTTCCCGAGACTGGCCGTCTTTTTTTGAGTAATAGATCAAGGGAAATTGAGGACGGTTTGGGTCGAAATCCTTGACAAAAGACTTATCATTTTCTGCTAGTTCCTGAGACTGACCGTCTTTTTTCGAGTAATAGATTAAGGGAAATTGAGGACGGTTTGGGTCAAAATCCTTGACAAAAGACTTATCATTTTCCGCAGATTCCTGAGACCGACTATCTTTTTTGGAGTAGTAAATTAGAGGAAATTGAGGACGATTTGGGTCGAAATCCTTGACAAAAGACTTATCATTTTCTGCAGGTTCCTGAGACTGACCGTCTTTTTTGGAGTAATATATCAAGGGAAATTGAGGACGATTTGGGTCGAAATCCTTGACAAAAGACTTACTATTTTCTGCAGGTTCTTGAGACTGGCCGTCTTTTTTCGAGTAATAGATCAAGGGAAATTGAGGACGATTTGGTTCGAAATCCTTAACAAAAGATTTATCGGTTTCTACAAGATCATGAGACTGACTATCTTTTTTGGAGTAGTAAATCAGAGGAAATTGAGGACGGTTTGGATCAAAATCCTTCACGGAAGACTTATCATTTTCTGTGGGTTTCTGAGATTGGCCGTCTTTTTTCGAGTAATAGATTAACGGAAATTGAGGACGGTTTGGGTCAAAATCTTTGACAAAAGACTTATCATTTTCTATAGGTTCCTGAGACTGACTATCTTTTTTGGAGTAGTAAATCAGAGGAAATTGAGGACGGTTTGGGTCGAAATCCTTGACGAAAGACTTATCATTTTCTGCATGTTCTTGAGATTGACCTTCTTTTTTGGAGTAATAAATTAAGGGAAATTGAGGACGATTTGGGTCGAAATCATTGACAAAAGACTTATCATTTTCTGCAGGTTCTTGAGACTGGCCGTCTTTTTTCGAGTAATAAATTAAAGGAAATTGAGGACGATTTGGGTCGAAATCCTTGACAAAAGATTTATCAGTTTCTACAATATCACGAGTCTTACTATCTTTTTTGGAGTAATAGATCAGTGGAAATTGAGGACGGTTTGGGTCGAAATCCTTAGCGAAATATTCATGTTCTGCTGGTTTAATTGCTTCCCCCATGGGCTGCTCCTCCGTTTCAACAGTCCATTGTCTGTCTGGTGCTTTTCTTGCTGCAATAGTCTCAGCAGACTACAAAGATGGAGAAAAACAGTTATTAGTTTCGTGGGTCTTTTCTGGCTAAATTAGTAAATGGAAACCCAATTTTGTTAAGAAAACAGGCAATATTATTAATGAACATGTTCAAGGAAAAATGCTTTTGAAAAAGAGAAATAAATAAATCTAACAAACTTACCAAAAGAATGCAGAAAACTGCCCAGAAGGAAAGGAAGTATGTCATGATTGCAGAGAAATCCAAGAGCCTTCACTTTTGAGGGATATCTCGACTGCAACATCACGTTTGCTATTTATAGGGAAAAATATCAATAAAAAATTAGAAAGACTATTATTGTCACCTAAATAATAGAAAACTATGCAATTAGGTTAACCAAGTGTTCTAACTTTACTTAGCACGTTCAATTAGGTTAACAAAGTTAGAGAAGTGGAACTGAATGTGAGATTAATGGGTTACCACTGTGCTTGCTTGATGTTAGTAGTTGATTCGAGGTTAATGGGTTACCACTGTGCTTGCTTGATGCTAGATTGGAGCATGTATCCGTTTATCTGCATTGACCTGCATCGCACACTTGGTTTTGATGGGTTAATCTCCCACAGAAATTTTTTGTATATACAAGACTTTAAATTTAAAACTTATTTAACTAATATCAAGTTACTTATTACTTTGACCAATCCTGACTTCATAAATTAGGTAATAATACTACATTTGTTAAGGAGCGCCTAGAGGTGAAGTTTCGGGGAATTTTTTTAAAGATAACCGTAGGATTTGTATTATATACATATATCCACTTAATTTTTTTTTTTTTGGTTTCTTTGCTCATTAATCAGTTTATTCAAATTGGATCAGATCTGTCGTAAGATATAATGATTTGGCTTGATATGAATTATTATCTGACAAATACAAATACAAATAATTTCAGTTTATCCAACTTGGTTATATGCAGGCAATCAAAATCATATAGTCATTGCAGGTAGAAGTAAATAAAACACGTATTAAAAAATATTTAAGTCTCTAGTAACTAATAACAAATATTGAAAAATAAAATTCAAGAGCATGGTCCGTAATAATAAATATTAGGAAAAAATTATGCTCTAATAACAAGTATTAAATCTAAATTGGACCCTTAATAAAAAAATATTTAAAAAATAAATTTTAGGAATGGACACATAATAACAAATAATGCGAAAAAACTAGACCCCTAATATTAAATTTTAAGAGTATATCCTAATAACATGTATTAAAAAATAATTAAGTCTCTAGTAACTAATATAGAAAAAAATAGGCCTCTATAAGTAGTATTGAAAAAATGACCTCTAATAATAAAATTTAAGTTTATTCAAATCTGATCAGATCTCTCATAAGAAATAAAATTTGAGTTGGCTTGATATGAATTATTATCGAAGGAACAAATAAAAATAATTTTAGTTTATCCAACTTGGTTATTTACGGGCAATAAAAATCAGATAGACATTTGTAGATATGAGTGAACAAAATTGGACTCGGCCCCAAAAAAATATCAAATATAATTTGAGTTAAAAAATAAAACTGCGACTCACTCAAATTTTTTAGTAATTAGTAGATCAATTTTTAAGTTCGAGTCAAATCTCTCAACTCTGCACTATATACACATATCACATATGAAGAAATATATATGTATATCGTATGTTTCAACTGGAACCAATTAGTACCATAACATGATAAATGTTTACAATTAAATTTAAGGATCAAAATCATATTTCATCTAAAGTTCAGGGGTCAAATTAGTATTCAATCCAAAATTCATGGGTCAAATTAAAATTTAACTCATTTTACTAGCATGTCACTTTATTAAACTAACGGCCTTTATTAACCAGTGACCAAAACGTTATATTTTTTGAATTTGGTGAGTAAAAATAAACACTTATGATACATAAGTGATCAACTGTGTAGTTTACCCAACTAAAATATAATTCTTTATCTCATATGCACGGGTCTAGTTATTTAAAATATATTTTCCATTAAAAAACTATAAACTTACACAGCTCATGGATGAAAGACCATCAATAATTATGTTTTTAATATTACAGAAGTTAAGTGTAAAGACTTTCAGAATTAAAGTCCCATTTTGGACAATAATATTGAATCGAATCATCCATCAACCTTTTTAATCTCTCGTATGCCTAATTTAAATAAATTTCTTATAATTATTTTTTTGCTAAGCAAGATATTTTATTTATCGATTTTTTTGTCATAATTGTGAGCCTCGTTAAAAACCTCCCTAAACCTAATGGAGGAAAAGAGTACACCCCAACATGGCTTACAAGACTAGACAATTTCTCACAAAATACACCTTGAATCATAATCAAAAGAAAAGACATATCACCACCATGCTTTGAAAAGAACACTTCTGCCAACACCTATTTTTGCCAGATTATCTGCTAGTCCATTCCTTGATCTTGGAACATATTTGAATGTAACCAAGATAATTCTTTACCAAATCATCTATTTCATCAAAATACCTCCACCAGCGCCAAGGCCTGAGAAGGGGATTCGCAATCCAGTTTAAGACGACTTGAGAGTCTGATTTGATTATCAATTTAGCCTTTCCGATCCAACCTGCATCAATAAACACCAAAAGGGAAATCCTAATCGCCATTAATTCTGTGAAATCAGGTCCTAAGTTATCCACTAGACCAGAGAACAAAGCTCTCACATCACACACGCTCGATCTTAAGGCACCCCCGCATCCTGCTGCATTATTATGAAAAGATCCATCCATGTTGAATTTTATTGATCTAGCTTCAAGGGGGATCCAATCGGCATAATCTTTTTTCAAAGTCGAGACAAGGCAGCAACATGGATTAGACCACCACTCTTCATCGTTGAAGATCAAATCTGCGTTCACCGCTTTTATCCAAATCAACGCCCTCATCTTCGAATAGAACAAAAGGTCTTTGTGGGAGATGGATTCACCCCTAAAGACCTTCTTATTTCGTGCTAACCAAAAGCTCCAAATTGCAGCCGCAATTGTTATAAACCAAACAGTTTTAGATAAACCTGTCCAGGAAGAAGAAAAGCAAAACGAGAAGAATTCATCAATAGTTGTTATATTGGTCCAGTGAATCGACCACCAGTCGCAGAAAATTCTCCAAAAATTCCTAACAAATATGCACGCCACAAAGAGGTGAGAAACACTCTCCACTTCTACCCCACACCATGAACAACCTTGCTCAACTTCTTCCAACTTCAATTTTTTTTTTCAAAAGGAAGTCTTTAGTTGGGATTCTCATGATTTTCAACATCCAGAGAAAGTTTTTAAGTTTTGAGGGACTTTCATTTTCCATATTAGGTCAAAGATGAATTCTGGTTCTTCCAAGTCAACATTTACCATCAAGTCTGTCAGTTTGCTCACCGAAAAATTCCCAGCTTGATCGTGAATCCTATAGATTTTATCATGGATCTCCTTATTTAAACTTTGTCCCATCATCCTATCTTTAAGAGAAGAAAGAATCACCAATTCTCTATTTAGTAATGGTCTTGAAAGCAAATTTTGTAGATCAATCTCACTTAAGTCCCCATTCTCTCCGACTAAAGCCACTGTAACTCCCTTCGACATTGCTAATTTGTACAGTCTAGTAAAAAATTCTCGAAACGAACTATCTCCACATCAACAGTCTTCCCGGAACAAAATTGATTCCCCATTTCCCAGCTTCCAATGAACTTCCTTTGGTGCCAACCATCTACTCACATTTTCATCATACAAGTTGCGTACTATCCCTTTCCAAACAATAGAGGCTTTTCGAGTATTACTGCTAATCGAAATCCAGCTAGGCTTAGAATCACCATATTTTGCAGTAATAATTTTTCTCCACAATGCATCTCTCTCTGTAACACCCGTGTTTTGGGGTTAGGAGTTAGACGCGTGTGTTTAGTTCAAGTCGTCAAAACCGATTTAATTAAATTAAGCCTTGGTTTTAAATTAAAGGAAATTAAAATTTAAGGAGTGAAATTTTTGTAAATAGGTTGAAAAAGAGATGACAACCTTTTTGAATCAAAAAGAAAGAAAAAAATAAAGTTGTCTTCTCCCTCATTTGCTTCCAACGTGAAATCAAACCAAACCCCTCCCAAAACCCTATTCACTATTCCATTTGATTTCTCCCTCGATTCAAGGGCATTTTTGAAGGTAATTTCATTTCTCAACTCTCCCCATCATCCCCATCATTTACATGGTCTTAGATTTCAAAACTATCCATGTTTGCATTTTTCAAGTTTAAGGAAAGTTTGGATTTTTAATGAGTTTTTCATTTGTTTTTGATTTGTTGAGTTGAGTTTTGGATTAATCTCACCTAGATACAGTTGATATCTAAAAATGGATGGATTTGGGAAAAATCCCGAAGTGGGTCATTGGGGCAATTTTTAAAGTGTCTAAACTTGAGTTTTTGAGGTGTTTTTATGTTGGGTTGAAGGGCTGATGGTATAGGGTTATTAGGGAAGTTTTTTGGAAGCTCTTAGATGTCATTTGGGTGTTGGGTAGTATAGTTTTCAGCTGGGTATTTGGGGAGCTCGAAAATGGAAGTTTTGGTGGTTAGTTTGGGTTTGAATTTGTGAAGCTTTGACATGTGTTTGTGAGTGGGGTTTGTGACTGAATTTAGCATTGAATTGGTGAGTAATAATTGTGTTTTTATTGGTTAGAAGCAAGAGGAAACATCAGAGAAGAATCGGGACCGAATCCGGGAATTGAAGAGGCTTGACTTGCTTGCTTGGTTTGCTAAGGAAGGGTGGTGAGTAAAACTTTAAATTGTTTTAAAGTTGGTTCAAGTGTGTGTAGTGGAAGTGTTGGAATGATCTTGGTAGGCCATTCCGAGGTAGAAGTTAAATTGGTAGTTTAACTTCTTGATTCTTTTTAATGATGCTTTAGATGCCATTACCTACAATGTTCTTGTGAGATATGAATTGATTTGTATGTGTATACATTGATATGTGTGATGATGAATATGTGCTATAATTGATGAATGTGTGATGTGGTTTAAAGGTAATTGACACTAATGAACTTACCTGGTGTAAATGATCGATCATTAGGATTAGTGTGCACACGTTTGAGTCAAATTCGCGCGTGGCCTTGATGGCGTTGAGTCATCAAGGAGGAGTACGGTGATGTAATATTCCACCAGAAATTATTTATATTATACGTGATGATGAGTGGAATCCCATCCGTAGGGCATGTGGTGATGAGTGGAATCCCACCCATGCAAGGTCCGGTGATGAGTGTAATCCCACCGAGGTAATGTTGTTGTTGAGAGTAAATCCGCACATCCTAGTAAACTAATAGTGGCCAATGTACTTGCCCTTGTGATTATGATGTTGTGATATTTGATTTATATTGTTGAGCTTAATATGATGTGAGATGCCATATTTATGACTCTTGAAACACTAGCTAGGTTGCTATGATGATGCCTATGTATGTTGTGTGTGATGTTAAGGATTGCATGCTTGAACCCTGCATTGTTGTTGTTTTTTATTTTAGAGCATCCTCACTAAGCTTCTAGCTTACGCTCTCATTTTCAACAATGCAGATCATTGGCATGGTGTTAGCAAGGAGCAAGGCGAAGGGGCTTTCCAAGTTTGTAGTTGCTCAAGTACGACAAAGTAAATAAAGTAGTAGATTAGCAATGGGGCTACTATGTTTTGTATGAGCATTGTATAACTCATAGATGTTATTGGTGTTTATGTTTTGGCTTGGATTTGTAAACCATGATTTGTCTTGTTGAATGCTTGTGTGGGATGGTTATGCTTTTGGATGTTTTAAGTTGCCTTTGGTTGGCATGTAAACCTTCATGTGATGACTTGTGCCATTTGGCCTTTTTGAGTTCTTAAGCATGCCCATTTATGCAATATTTACCCTTTGTGTGAATGCCATGTATGGATGCCTTGTTAATCATCTAGATTGCTCTATATGCTAATTCTTGGTTGTAGTATGTTACATGAATGCTTGAATGAGCTTAGGGAAGTCCCAAAATGCATTTAAAGTTGAGTCTTGTATGGTTTTTGCTGAATTTGGAGACTTGCAGTGCAGGGCGTATCGATACGCCTAAGGGCCGTATCGATACGCCTAAGGGCCGTATCGATACGGTCTTGCCTGCATGCCTCAGTTTTGGCTTGGCGTATCGATACATGGAGGCGTATCGATACGATCTTGGCTCACTGGAATTATGAGAATTTGGTGAGTTTTTGGCGTATCGATACGGTGTTGAGGCGTATCGGTACGGTTTTATCTCGTTGACCATGAGATGTTGACCGAGAAGGGCGTATCGATACGCTCAAGGGATGTATCGATACGGTCTTCCCTGAGTTGACTGTTTGGGTTGACCTAGTCAAGGCGTATCGATACCCTTGATTGGTTTATCGTTACGACCTACTCTGTAAGTGTAAAATGGACTATTTGAGGTGTGGTTTGAGGTTCGAATGTGCTTCTTTATTGATGTTTTCCACTGACGTGATCACTTAGGAATTAACATGCCTTTAGACAAGATTAAAATAAAAGAAATTTTCTAGGGTTGCTAACCGAGGGGTAACCTTAACGGGTTTCGCTTCGGTTTTCCCCGTGTAGTCTACTCGGATCGGTCATCCGGCCAGACCGGGACGAGGGGGTTACACTCTCTGTGATGAACCTCCAACCCCACTTAGCTAGCAACGCCCTGTTTTTAGCTTTTATATTTACTACACCAGCTCCCCCTTGATTCTTGGAGAACAATTTTTCCCTAGTTTACACGAATGAGCTTTTTGTTGCCTGACCAGTTTCCCCACATAAAATCCCTCTTGATCTTGTCTATTTTTAATAACACTTGTTTTGGGACTTCAAAAATTAACAAGTAATACAAAGGCAATGCCAAAAGGACAAAGTTTATTAACACAATTCTCCCAGCAAAAGAAAGTGAGTTGCATTTCTAACCTGACAGTTTTGCTCTGAATTTTTCGACCATCGGATCCCAAGTCGAAATTCTTCTTGAATGAGCTCCTAACGGGATGCCTAAGTAATTAAAAGGAAAAGATTTTATATTGCATCCACACAGATTTTGCAAGAATCTTCAAATTACTTTCCTCCACATTTATCCCAACTAGACAAGCTTTTTTGAACTTGATACTCAGACCAGAACACACCTCAAAACACCTCAATATTCTTTTAATATTAATAATGCGATCTTCAAGAGGTCTTAGAAAAAATACTATGTCAAAATATATATTTTGGAAACCATGGTCTCTTAATTTTGTTATTTACCATAATACTAAATTAAAATATATTCTTCACCCATATGATGCACAAGATTATTATATATAATAATTAATTTATATTAAAATTATAGTTAAACATTTTTTTGATCGGCAAAATGCATGATTTTATTCAAAACAATCATAAATTATAGTTAAACATATCATATTATGAAAATATAATAATTAGTTTTCTAAATGTATTTTAACTCATTTAAAAATGTATTTTAATGAAATAATTTATAGATATTAAAAATGATAGTTAATACTATAAGCATGGCAAAAACTATAACATAACAATATTATATAAAAATATTGATTTGATTATAATATAGATGTAGTTTTTTTTGGATAAAATGTGTGATGTATTTCATCCAAAGTGTAGCAAAGCTACCAACAATCAAAATAGTCTATGCAATGATTCATCATTCTGTACAAAGTATAATATCCACTCTATCTATACAATCTATATTTTTTACTTGTAATTTAATTCTCACTATTTCTTTAATGCAATTGATAAGCTTTGTGGTAGTTCGAGCAGTCCCTCGAAAACTTCTTTGGTTTCTTTCTTCCCAAATAATGTAAATGAAGGCAAACCAAGCAATTTTCAGAATGTGGACCAGCAAGGACCGACCACGCAAATAGGCGATTGCCCATTCAAGTTCATCTTCCCACTCCATAGGGTCTCGGCTTAGATGGAAGAGACTAAGTATACTATTCTAGACTTTCTTCGAAAAAACAAATGATCTCTTGAGTTAACACCTTCTTGGCATAGCAAGCAACCATCTCCTTCAACCATTCCAAATCTTCTAAGTCATTCAAGTGTAGGGAATCTATCCAAGACGGTCGTCCATGAAATAAATGAATATTTGGGGACGTGGGATGAATGCCAAATAACTTTATGCTAGTCAACCTTGTCCTTCCTATCTCGAATTTGGTCCCAAATCCAATTAGTTTTAATCATGTCCAGGTTAGTACCTATAAGGAAAATAATGGCAGCTTCACCTCAGATGTTGAGAAGCTTTTTGATTATCCATGTAACACCCCAATTTTCCCCCAAATTAAAAATTCTAATTGTGTAAATCCGTAATTCGGAATCCTAATCATTTTGGGGTTTTTGATCTTTGAACTTAATTTGATTTAAGGACAAAATTGAGATAATTTAGAACTTCAGTGACAACTCTGAAAAGCAGGCTACTTTAGAAACCCTTATTGTGTCATTTAGCCATTTCATTTTGATATATATATTCATTCGTTTTAACCCTAAAGGCTTTTCAGCTTCCATTTATTTGTTCCAACTACTTCACTCTCCCTTTCTTTCCCTCTTTTGAGTGTAACCACCAAACCCCCATCTTTTCCGATTGTGCTCCGATCAAGCCCCTAACGTTCGTTTTTCATTATTACAAAACCACCAGTACGCCCCCATTGTCTTCCGAACAAAACTCACAACTTGGTTTGCTCTCGTGGATCTTCGATTGCAAGGAACGATTGAGAATCCATTTGGAAACTCTAGCGCCATCGTTCCCTTCAGTTTTTTAAGCTTTTGGGGTAGGCTATTTGATTCGTCTTTGTTCATTTACTTGAGTTGTTTTGTGTTTAACTTTTTTTCGATTATGTTTCAGCTGTGAATGTCCATTTGTGGTCACCAGAATTCATAACTAGCAACCACCGCCGTTAGAGGGTTTTAAACCCTAGTTTTCATATTGCAAATAGGGGGTGTAATTGGGCCTTGAATGTGAATTTGGGTTGAACCCAAACTAGTGAGGTGGGTCGAGAGAGAGAGCCTGAACCAACCTAAGTCTAGGAAATATTTGGATCGAACTGGACTTGTTTAGACCAAATCGGTGTAATCGTGAACTCGAATTAGTGAACATTGAACCGAACCATTTAACTTAAACCTGATGACGTCAGCGATAACATGGTGCATAATGTCAGCATTGACCTTGATGACGTCGTCGTTGACCATTGATCATTGACCACCGCCATTGACCGCTGTTGTTGACTTTGATTGTTGACTTTTCAATGTTGACTTTTTTATGCAAAATTAACTCTACATTTTTCGACGCCGTGATTCCAAATCCGTAGCCCGTTTTCCCAAATTCGTACCCGAAAGACTATTTTACTATTTACATTTATTTTACTTAGTATTTTACGAATTGAGTAGATTGGAATCTGATTCGAATTATTCTTATGTTCAGGTGAAATTGATTCGGATACAGAGATCATTCCTCCTCCTTCTCCTAGGCGACCTTCGGTTGTACAATCTTTATAATCTGCTCGTGAGTTTAGTTTGGTATTTTTGAGTATTAATATATTAGTTTTGGCATAGTAGTAGATCTTATGTAGTGTTTATCCTCGTAGGTGCTGACTCTGTCCGACCTAGTGCTAGGGCTGAGCGTGGGAAACGTCACTCTCGACGTTGAGTTATTAGCTGCCTAAGGTGTGTTCACTTCTCGTGCTACTTATTTTGGTGCTTAATGTGAGTGTGTGTGTGTGTGTGAGTATATTGGTATTATTTGTGACTTTATGATATGATTTGTATGGCATGTGTTATATGACATGACTTAAGTGATTTGTGATTTATGACATAATCTATCTGACTTGTGGTTGTGATTTGTATGATGACATTCCATGTATCATATATCAGAATCGGAATAATTAATATCAAACTTTTTGTACATGCATCTTCATTTATTAAACAAGAATGCATTCGGATTCAGAAATCGGAGTAACATGTCATATCATATGTGTTGGGAAATTGTACGAGGAAGATCAATGGTTTCACTTTTCAGGCTGAATTCCACTTCGGACATGGTGACGATGTAGGGAGCGGTTCTGGGGAACCATACTCTTTGGACAATGATGTAGTTGGGTGCATGATATTTTATTATGTGCATCATATTATACATATTTGTATATCGAAATATCTGTTTTTGAGTTTGAGCATGTTGATCGATTATCTAGATGTATATTTTGTGTGCACTTTAGAGACACACTAAGCTTATAGCTTACTCCCCCTTCGTTCCTGTTTCTGATACTCAGACATAGGCTTACGATATTTGGAGGAACTCGTTATATCAAACTTATTACATACTATCAATATGGACTATTTCAGATTTATGGATTCTATTTTATCTTTTGGATTTATATGTAATTTGGACTCGGACACTTTTATTTGGGGTGTAATTATTTTAGAATGCATATGAGACTATTTCTGAATAATTCATCAACTTTTCATAATACTGTTATACGACAGCGTTCTATACAAGTGGAATATTATTGTGTTTAATCCGCTTTTAATAATTAATATGGATATTAAGTTTCTAAACCTAATAAAGTTTCTTGAGGGACAAGTTTTCAAACACGGCTTTCTAGATTCAGCCCATTTCTTCTGGGCCGGGTTTAGGGGTTACATTTAGTGGTATCAGAGCCTAGGTTCAACACTAGGACTATGAGGCTGTAACCCCCTTACCCCGGCCCAGACGGTTGAACCGAATTAAGAAGTTTACACGGGGAAAACCAAAGTCAACCCAAAAGTCAACCTTGATTAACGACCCTTTTTTTATTTTTAAACTTATCTAAATGCACGTTAACCCTAGATATGTTCACAACCACAGCATGCTCAAAGATCATAACAATCAAAGAACATTCAGGGACTCAAATGCACAAAACATGATTCTAGGGACCAAATTGCAAATTCAGAAAATTATAGGGACTTAGCCAACTTTTGAGTTACCATTATGAAATTAATCTTGTTTCATGCTTCACTGCCAAATTTCAGCTCAAACGGACATCACAAACTCATTCAAATGCATATACAAAGTTCAGGACCAAAACGCAAGGTTTTCAAAACATATAACTGTCAATTTCAGTGCCCAACGGTCGAGTGTTCCGAAACGGGGATGATCCGTTCCGAAACGCGGGACCGTTCCGAAACGAGTATCGGAACAGGGCTTGGCAGCAGCATTTTCGTTCCGGAACGGTTCCTCCCGTTTCGAAACGCCTAGGCCATTTCAGGCCCCCTGTTCCGAAACGGTAGCACCCGTTCCGATACGGCCTGCCCAGATTGCAGAAATTTCGCTGGTTTATCATACAATTGACCCACCAAACATGCTCCAAAGGCAACCATATGATACCAACAAGACATTACAAGCCTAAGGAACATATTTGCATCAACCATACTCAAACATGGCACCAATTAAGCAAATCCCCAATTCTATAGGCATGCATCCTATTTAGAAAACCATGCAATCCTGAATTCACCAAAACAAATACCAAGAGGCCAATTACATGTTCCATCAACATCGAAAGCATAAAACCAACTTAGGGAGTCTAAAACATCTCCCAAAACAACAACATAGGTCCCCCATTGCCAAATGCCAAAAGCTAATAGTGTTAGGAAATCATTCACCATACATGAGCTTAATTCTTCACTTGGATTCTTGCCCTCCTTGCTGCACTTTATGCACTCAATGATCTGCATTATTGGTTTAAGAAAAGATAGAGTGTAAGCAAAAAGCTTAGTGAGGAATGCTCATTTAAAACATCACAATAATGCATTTAAAACACTTTTTGAAACCTTAGCTCAAAACATCATTTAACCATGCACATAAGCATATAAAACAAGCATTTCATGCTTCAAATTATTAACATGTGATATTGGCCACAAGTGATAATTATGATCGTTTTCCATCTCAAGATACAATCAACTCAAGATCCACACATGGACTTTTAACCACCATTGTGATCTTACAATTCACAAGGACCACACATGGACTTTTAACCACCATTGTGTCCTTAGCACAAGAATCACCCATGGACTTTTAACCACCATGGTGTTCTTACAATACACAAGGTCAACACAAGGACTTTTAACCACCTTTGTGACGTTAACACAAGAATCACCCATGGACTTTTAACCACCATGGTGTTCTTAAATACACAAGGTCCACACAAGGACTTTTAACCACCTTTGTGACCTTACAATACACAAGGCTCACACAAGGACTTTTAACCACCTTTGTGACCTTAGCACAAGAACCAACCATGGACTTTTAACCACCATGTTGTTCTTAACACAAGAACCACCTATGGACTTTTAACCACCATAGTGTTCTTAGCCATTCTCAAGACATCACTTGCCAATATACATCATTTAACAATAATAATCCACTGTTTTAAAGCATTTAACAAAGCCATAAACATCATGCACCATTTTGCATCAAAACCACATTTAACAATGTTCAAAAACTAGGATCTCTTACCTTGAGCATCCTTCAATTCATGGCTTATAAAACCAGCAATAAACATGCTCAAACATGCTTTCAAAACAGAATTTAAAACATACAAACAAATCACATTGCATTCAACCAACTCATGGTTCATCAACAAGAGAGTTTTTCCGAAAACTTACTCTTGAGCTTAGCAAAGTTGTTTAGACTTAAACTAAGCTCCCAAACCTTCAAAACATTGGTTTCAAAGCCGAAAACCAAAATCTACTCACCGATTCTGTTTCGCAACTTTGCCGAAACACCAATCAAGCTTCCGGATCAACACCACAAGGATCCGAAGATGTCTCCCCTGTTTTAAACACATCAAAGCAGAGGATTAATGCATCATCATGCATTAATATCTTCAACCAAGGCACCTAAACTCGTTGCTCACATCAACATCCACATTTTGGCTACCAAACACAACCGAAATCACATCCAAACATCACTACAACACTACCCAGCCAAGATCCATCAAATCCAATCATTCTTAAACCTCAATTAACATCCAAAAAGGATCTAATCACGTCGTTATACCTCCAGCTATAGCAGATCACTAAGATCACCCCAAAAACCACCAAAAACTCAAGCAAAACTTAGGAAAATTAACCTATCCGGGATTGCATTGATTAAACCTCAATTTCTCATCAATTATACATTCATTTTACATCAAAATGACATCTCAAAACAATGCCCAATCAGATTATACGAATTTCATCAGAAATTAACCAAATCTTGCATTTTAAAGCCAAGATCAAGAACACAATTGTAAAACCTTTAATAAAACACAAATCAAGGATTAAGAACTTAGGAATTTCAGTAAAGAACTGAGAATTTAGAGGAGAAGGACGTTCATACCTCTAAACTTGAGTTTCTCCCTTTTTGTAACCAAGATTCTTGATAATCCAACAAGAAAATGCTAAGGTTTTGATGAAGAAATGATTAGAGATCAAATGAGGATTGAAATCTAATCTTTGGATGTCAAAATCAGAGGGAAATTTGCTTGAGAAATGTGTTTGGGTTGAGAGAAAAGTTGAGAGAAAGAAAATAGAAAATTTTGAGAAAGTTAGTTAAAATGACAAAATATCTTCTTCCCTCCCTTTTTACCTTAATTAAAACCATTAATAAATTGATTAATATTAAGAAAAATCTGGAGAAACTCCTTTTTGGTAAATAGCTCCTTAAAGATTCAAAGTTTCAATCCTTTTTAAAACAATCACCAAGTTTCCGAAAATTACATTTTGGTCACTAACCCAAAATGTCACACTTCCAAACCTCATTTTGCAAAATTGATTTCACCACTCTCTTATATATAATAAAAGAGAATTTTAAGACATTTTTCCATATTTTTAATGCAACCCGAACTAGGCTTTCCTAAAAATCACCTTTTATATTCGAACTGCGATCCGACCGGTCCGGTCCAAACCCAAAACTTCTAAGCCCAAAATTGGGGTGTTACAACTCTCCCCCCCTTAAGAAATTTCGTCCTCGAAATTTACCTGAAGGAAAGAGGTACGAAAACTGCTTCAACATGTCATCTTTCCGCTCCCACGTGGCTTCTTCCACACCACGATGTTTCCACAACACCTTTACCAACTCAATGGTCTTGCCTCGAAGAACCTTACTATCCGAATCCAGAATCTTCACCGGTTCCTCATCATAAGTAAAATCCGGATTCAATTCCACTTCTTCCACAGACATCACATGTGAAGGATCCGATCTATACTTCCGAAGCATAGAAACATGAAACACATCATGAATCTTTTCCAACTCTTGCGGTAACCTCAACTTGTACGCAACAGGACCCACACGCTCAACCACTTCGTATAGTCCAATGTACCTAGGGCTCAACTTACCATTCCGGCCAAACCTCATCACCTTTTTCCAAGGCGAAACCTTCAAAAACACACGATCACCCATCGTATACTCAATCTCCTTACGCTTCAGATCCGCGTAAGACTTTTGCCGATCAGAAGCTGCTTTCAAACGCTCACAAATGAGCTTCACCTTCTCGGTGGTTCCTTTCAACAACGCTGGCATCGAAACCAACTTCTGACTCGTTTCAGCCCAACACAGAGGAGTCCTACACTTCCTCCCGTACAAAGCTTCAAAAGGTGCCATTTGAATACTTGCTTGATAACTATTATTATAGGCAAACTCCACCAAAGGCAAATGTTTCTCCCAAGAGCCCTGAAACTCAATCACACAGCACCTCAACATATCCTCCAAAACCTGGATAACACGCTCAGACTGCCCATCCGACTGAGGATGATAAGATGTACTGAAATTTAAACGTGTACCCAAAGCCTGATGCAAACACTGCCAGAAACGCGATGTAAACCTCGGATCCCTATCCGACACAATCGACTTTGGCACACCATGCAGCCGCACAATCTCAGCAACATCTTTCTTTAAACCCACCCAATAGTACTCATCACGAAGATCACGATACATCTTAGTACTACCAGGGTGCATAGCAAAAGGACTACTATGACCTTCAGTCAGAATAGCACGCCTCAACTCAGCATCATTGGGCACTACTATCCGACTCCCAAAACACAACACTCCATCATCATTAAAACAAAAATCCGAAGGCCTATCCTCCGCAATATCCTGAACATGAGGTACCAAGGAATCATCCAACAACTGTTTTTCCTTGATCAACTGAACCAAAGATGGTTTCACTTGCAACTCAGCCACAAGACCACCATCACGCGAAATACTCAAACTGGCAAACATAGACCTCAACTCAACAGCTACCTTTCTACTCAAGGCATCCGCTACAACATTAGCTTTACCCTGGTGATACTCAATCGTCAAATCATAATCCTTGAGCAACTCCAACCAACGTCGCTGCCTAAGATTCAACTCCTTCTGAGACATCAGATACTTCAAACTCTTGTGATCCGTGTACACAGTACACTTCTCACCATACAGATAATGTCTCCAGATCTTCAAAGCAAAAACCACTGCAGCCAACTCGATGTCATGCGTAGGATAATTGCGCTCATGCACCTTCAACTGTCGTGATGCATAATCCACCACCTTACCCTCTTGCATCAACACACATCCCAAACCAACATAGTACGCATCACTATACACCACAAATTCTTTTCCTGATTCAGGTTGAACCAAGATAGGAGCTTGCGTCAAAGCTGCCTTAAGCTTCTCAAAAGCCTGCTGTCTTGCTTCCGACCACTCATACTTAACATCCTTCTGCAACAACTTCGTCAAAGGTGCAGCAATCTTTGAAAACCCATCCACAAACCTCCGATAATATCCTGCCAAACCCAGGAAACTACGAACTTCATGAACAGACTTAGGAACCTTCCAATTCACCACCGCCTCAATCTTCTGAGGATCAACACGAATCCCTTCAGCAGAAACCACATGACCAAGAAACACCACTTCCCTAAGCCAGAACTCACACTTGCTCAGCTTGGCATAAAGCTGATTCTCCAACAAAGCTTGCAACACAATCCTCAGATGCTCTTCATGCTCCTCCTCCGTACGCGAGTACACGAGGATATCATCAATGAACACCACAACAAATTTATCCAAGTATTCATGGAATACTCGGTTCATCATGTCCATGAAAGCTGCAGGAGCATTTGTCAAACCAAACAGCATCACAAGGAACTCATAATGCCCATACCTCGTCCTGAAAGCTGTCTTAGGCACATCCACATCTTTCACCTTCAACTGGTAATACCCTGACCTTAAGTCAATCTTAGAGAACACAGCTGCTCCCCGAAATTGATCAAAAAGATCATCAATTCTCGGCAATGGATACCGATTCTTGATAGTCAACTTGTTAAGCTGACGATAATCAATGCACATTCTCATAGTGCCATCCTTCTTCTTCACAAACAAAACTGGTGCACCCCAAGGTGAAACACTTGGCCGAATGAACCCACGATCAAGCAACTCTTGCAATTGCGTCTTCAGCTCCTTCAACTCCTTAGGTGCCATTCTATAAGTGGTAATGGACACTGGAGTTGTGTTCTCATACAGCTCAATCCCAAACTCCACTTCGCGATTAGGAGGTAACCCAGGCAACTCCTCAGGAAACACACCAGGAAACTCTCGCACAGTCCTGATATCTTGCACACGCAACTCCTTAGAACTAGGATTCATTACGAAAGCGAGATAAGCTTCACACCCTTGCCTCAACATCCGGCTCGCCTCCAATGTAGACACCACATTGGCAAGAAACTTCACATTCTCACCAACCACAACAACCTCGTAATCATCCGCAAGTTTCAACGAAACTCGCTTATTCTCACAATCTACCACAGCTCGATGCTCAACAAGCCAATCCATACCAAGGATTACATCGAAACCATAGAAAGGAAATTTCATAAGATCAACAGGAAAGACATGATCTTGAACAACCAAAGGACATCTTCTATAAAGCTTCCGAGTCACAACAGTCTCACCAAAAGAACTAGTGACACGCATACCAACATCCAAAGACTCAACAGGCAAACCAAGCAATTCAGCACGCTCACGCAATATGTATGAGTGTGTAGATCCAGAATCAATCAAGGAAAGTAATGACAAGGTTTGCAAGGTAAAAGTACCTGCGATCACATCCGTGTCATTTCTCCCCTCCCTTTGAGCATACACTCTGGCCTGGCCTCCACCCTCAGGCTGAACAGCTACAACATGAGCCACATTACGTCCACCATCCTCCCTATGCTGGAAGTTACCACGGCCGCGCCCATGACCTCTCTGTGGTGCAGCAACAACAGGAGCACGTCCTTGGCCACCACCAGCCAACAGAGGACGCTCTCTCCTCATGTGATCCATAGATCCACAGTTCCAGCACGAGTTACCAGCCGCCACAACAGGAGCTTGCACCTCCCTCACAGCTCGAGGACAATCACGCTTCATATGGCCACGCGATCCACATGTCCAACATGCGCTCGGATCCGCTCTCGCCTTGCCTCCCTGAGCAGGCGCACCACCACCTCGCTTAGCTGAAGACTGATACTTCTGATCACGTCCCCTCTTGTTCTGTCCACCACCGGAACTATACTCAACAGCTCGCTTACCAGCACTAGAAACAACACTTCTAGAAGATAAACCCAAGTTCATCTCGATGTCCTTTGCTCTACCCACCAGCACATCAAAATCAATATACTCAGCAGCCAGCATATACGTCTTTACTTCCGTCACCAAACCATAACGGAACCTTTCACACCTCTCCCGCTCATCCGGGACAAGCTCAGGTGCGTACTGACTGAGTCGAACAAACTGAACCTCGTACTCAGCTACAGACATGCTCCCTTGGGTCAGAGACATGAATTCTCTCTTCTTTTCATCTAGGTACCTCACCCCTAAATACCTTCTCTTGAACGCGTTCTGAAAGAACGTCCAAGTCACATCAGCTTCTGCCATCCCAGAGATAGTGGTTGTCCACCAAGTGTATGCATCTTCCTGCAACAACGATACTACACAGCCCAGCTTCTGAACTTCATTGCAGTTCATTTGTCCCAAGATTCTCTTGGTACTTTCCAACCAAGACTCCGAACTTTCAGCAGACAAACCCCTGAACTCAGTCCCTCCCAGACTGCGCAAACGTTCCAAAGGTAGTCTAACTCCAGCATCTCCCTGATGCCCAACTCCTTGAGCTCCAGCTACCGTTGCTCGAAAAGCACCAGCAATAGCTTGAACCAACATTGACATGTCAGGTACAGCTTGCCCCTGACCAGCTTCAGGTCCAGCGACCCCAGCACCAGATGCAACACCATCTCCTTCACCCCCAGCACCACCACCACCAGGCGGAGGAGGTAAATCCACCATATTCTCAACATTCTCTTCATTTCCATTCTGAGCCATAGCTCGCGTATTAACCCTCAATTCTCTACGAGGTGCCATACACTAACAATGCAATCACAATTCAATAAAACAAAGTCAGGCTCAGCAAGGTAAGTAATCCAAGTACTCAAGCTCATTTCCAATTAAAAACAATATCATTTCATTAGCTTTGATTTGGCAATGGGTCCCTCTAACATGCTTCACCACAGCATTCATCACAATTGTAACATACTTACAATTCATACAACATGCTTTCATTCAACAAGCATACAAAGCATATACACACTCATCACCCACATAATCATTCCCAATTACTCGAGAACCTGGCTCTGATACCACCAAATGTAACCCCCTTAACCCGGCCCAGACGGTTGAACCGAATTAAGAAGTTTACACGGGGAAAACCAAAGTCAACCCGAAAGTCAACCTTGATTAACGACCATTTTTTTTTATTTTTAAACTTATCTAAATGCACGTTAACCCTAGATATGTTCACAACCACATCATGCTCAAAGATCATAACAATCAAAGAACATTCACGGACTCAAATGCACAAAACATGATTTTAGGGACCAAATTGCAAATTCAGAAAATTATAGGGACTTAGCCAACTTTTGAGATACCATTATGAAATTAATCATGTTTCATGCTTCACTGCCAAATTTCAGCTCAAACGGACATCACAAACTCATTCAAATGCATATACAAAGTTCGGGACCAAAACGCAAGGTTTTCAAAACATATATCCGTCAATTTCAGTGCCCAACGGTCGAGTGTTCCGAAACGGGGATGATCCGTTCCGAAACGCGGGACCGTTCCGAAACGAGTATCGGAACAGGGCTTGGCAGCAGCATTTTCGTTCCGGAACGGTTCCTCCCGTTTCGCAACGCCTAGGCCATTTCAGGCCCCCTGTTCCGAAACGGTAGCACCCGTTCCGATACGGCCTGCCCAGATTGCAGAAATTTCGCTGGTTTATCATACAATTGACCCACCAAACATGCTCCAAAGGCAACCATATGATACCAACAAGACATTACAAGCCTAAGGAACATATTTGCATCAACCATACTCAAACATGGCACCAATTAAGCAAATCCCCAATTCTATAGGCATGCATCCTATTTAGAAAACCATGCAATCCTCAACTCACCAAAACAAATACCAAGAGGCCAATTACATGTTCCATCAACATCAAAAGCATAAAACCAACTTAGGAGTCTAAAACATCTCCCAAAACAACAACATAGGTCCCCCATTGCCAAATGCCAAAAGCTAATAGTGTTAGGAAATCATTCACCATACATGAGCTTAATTCTTCACTTGGATTCTTGCCCTCCTTGCTGCCCTTTATGCACTCAATGATCTGCATTATTGGTTTAATAAAAGATAGAGCGTAAGCAAAAAGCTTAGTGAGGAATGCTCATTTAAAACATCACAATAATGCATTTAAAACACTTTTTGAAACCTTAGCTCAAAACATCATTTAACCATGCACATAAGCATATAAAACAAGCATTTCATGCTTCAAATTATTAACATGTGATATTGGCTACAAGTGATAATTATGATCGTTTTCCATCTCAAGATACAATCAACTCAAGATCCACACATGGACTTTTAACCACCATTGTGTCCTTAGCACAAGAATCACCCATGGACTTTTAACCACCATGGTGTTCTTACAATACACAAGGTCCACACAAGGACTTTTAACCACCTTTGTGACCTTAACACAAGAATCACCCATGGACTTTTAACAACCATGGTGTTCTTAAATACAAAAGGTCCACACAAGGACTTTTAACCACCTTTGTGACCTTACAATACACAAGGCTCACACAAGGACTTTTAACCACCTTTGTGACCTTAGCACAAGAACCAACCATGGACTTTTAACCACCATGTTGTTCTTAACACAAGAACCACCTATGGACTTTTAACCACCATAGTGTTCTTAGCCATTCTCAAGACATCACTTGCCAATATACATCATTTAACAATAATAATCCACTATTTTAAAGCATTTAACAAAGCCATAAACATCATGCACCATTTTGCATCAAAACCACATTTAACAATGTTCAAAAACTAGGATCTCTTACCTTGAGCATCCTTCAATTCATGGCTTATAAAACTAGCAATAAACATGCTCAAACATGCTTTCAAAACAGAATTTAAAACATGCAAACAAATCACATCGCATTCAACCAACTCATGGTTCATCAACAAGAGAGTTTTTCCGAAAACTTACTCTTGAGCTTAGCAAAGTTTTTTAGACTTAAACTAAGCTCCCAAACCTTCAAAACATTGGTTTCAAAGCCGAAAACCAAAATCTACTCACCGATTCCGTTTTGCAACTTTGCCGAAACACCAATCAAGCTTCCAGATCAACACCACAAGGATCCGAAGATGTCTCCCCTGTTTTAAACACATCAAAGCAGAGGATTAATGCATCATCATGCATTAATATCTTCAACCAAGGCACCTAAACTCGCTGCTCACATCAACATCCACATTTCGTCTACCAAACACAACCGAAATCACATCCAAACATCACTACAACACTACCCAGCCAAGATCCATGAAATCCAATCATTCTTAAACCTCAATTAACATCCAAAAAGGATCTAATCACGTCCTTATACCTCCAGCTATAACAGATCACTAAGATCACCCCAAAAACCACCAAAAACTCAAGCAAAACTTAGGAAAATTAACCTATCCGGGATTGCATTGATTAAACCTCAATTTCTCATCAATTATACATTCATTTTACATCAAAATGACATCTCAAAACAATGCCCAATCAGATTATACGAATTTCATCAAAAATTAACCAAATCTTGCATTTTAAAGCCAAGATCAAGAACACAATTGTAAAACCTTTAATAAAACACAAATTAAGGATTAAGAACTTAGGAATTTCAGTAAAGAACTGAGAATTTAGAGGAGAAGGACGTTCATACCTCTAAACTTGAGTTTTCCCTTTTTGGAACCAAGATTCTTGAAAATCCAACAAGAAAATGCTAAGGTTTTGATGAAGAAATGATTAGAGATCAAATGAGGATTGAAATCTAATCTTTGGATGTAAAAATCAGAGGGAAATTTGCTGGAGAAATGTGTTTGGGTTGAGAGAAAAGTTGAGAGAAAGAAAATAGAAAATTTTGAGAAAGTTAGTTAAAATGACAAAATATCTTCTTCCCTCGCTTTTTACCTTAATTAAAACCATTAATAAATTGATTAATATTAAGAAAAATCTGGAGAAACTCCTTTTGGGAAATAGCTCCTTAAAGATTCAAAGTTTCAATCCTTTTTAAAACAGTCACCAAGTTTCCGAAAATTACATTTTGGTCACTAACCCAAAATGTCACACTTCTAAACCTCATTTTGCAAAATTGATTTCACCACTCTCTTATATATAATAAAAGAGAATTTTAAGACATTTTTCCATATTTTTAATGCAACCCGAACTAGGCTTTCCTAAAAATCACCTTTTATATTCGAACCGCGATCCGACCGGTCCGGTCCAAACCCAAAACTTCTAAGCCCAAAATTGGGGTGTTACAGAGGCTCAAATATAATTTTAAATCAGAAATAATTTTTGCATGCATATTAAATGTTTCATGCAAAATGGGAATTTCTGTAAAATTTGTTATTTTAAAGGAATTAATATATAAACTCCATGTACCGACTCTAATCTTATGATTCTTTCCTTTTGTAGATAGATTACTATGCCACTCTGTAGGAGTTCTAGACTAGCGACACGTCATGGTCGAGGTCGTGGTCGAGGTCAAGGTCGTACCGTTGCTGAAGAGAGTGTCGTTAATCCCCTTGTGGATCTGCCATAGAATTAGGATGATACTCAAGATACTGATGTCGAGGAGCAGTCTGAGGATCACATAGGAGCTCAGCAGACTAGGGTACATCAGGCTAGTTGTGGGGTTCCACATGTACAGCAGACTCAGAGTGATGTTCGACATGAATCCGATGATAGTGAGATTGTGGGCATGGATGCTGCTACAGTGCATAAAGAGTTGCTTTGTTATCTTCATCAGTCTGAGGGTGTCAGGAGACCCATATCTACCGAGGTTTTGGCTGTCGGATGACTATGTTTGATGTGAAAATGATTACAAATCCGGCTGACGCAGAGTACTGGCTGAAGAAGCTTCAACGTTTGTTTGTTGAGATGGATTGTTCCGACGATAGGAAGCTTAGGGCTGTTGTATCACTGTTGTAGGGTGAAGCCCAGAGTTCGTGGGAGACCGAGGAAAATGTTGTTTCATCTAGTCAGATCTCTTGTTATTATTTCAGGCAAGCATTCCGAGACGTTATGTTGGGTCGAAGTATTTAGCACAGTACCAGGATGACTTTATGAATCTGCAACAGAATGATATGACCATAAACGACTATGAGATAGAGTTTATGAGGTTGATATGACAATAAAGTCTATCCCCCAAACATCGAACAAGTCCATCGGCATGATGTTCTAAAGCGGAAGTTGATGTCTGTCAGGGATATTCCCAGTCCGTTGGCATGGATCACATGCCTCTGTGTAGTCATGAGCATCCTTATACAGTGTAGGCCAATAAAAACCTGACTGGAGCACCTTGGCAGCAGTTTTTAGTCCAGCAAAGTGTCCACCACATGGCGCGGCATGGCATGCTTGCAAAATAGCATGCTGCTCATCTTCTGGCACACAATAGTGAATCAATTAATCAACTAAATGCTTAAATAGGAATGGCTCATCCCAATAGTACTGCCAAACATAACGCAAAAAAACTCTTCCTGACATTGTAGTCCAAATCTGGTGGCATGATATTGCTTACCAAATAATTAACGATGTCGGCATACCATGGCACGACATCCACTGGGAGTAAATACTCATCCAAGAACTCATCTCTGATAGCTTTAATCTTTTCATCCTCACGGTGATGCTCTAGTCTTGATAGGTGGTCAGCTACTAAGTTTTCCCTGCCCTTCGAATCTCGGATCTCGAGATCAAATTCATGTAGTAGGAGCGTCCATCGGATCAACCTCAGCTTGGCATCCTTTTTTACCAAAAGGTATTTCAATGCTGAGTGGTCTGTAAAAACAACAACTTTATTACCTATCAAATACGGTCTAAATTTATCAAAAGCAAACACAACTACAAGAAATTCTTTCTCAGTTGTGGTCTAATGAAGTTGTGCTTCATTAAGTGTTCTGTTGGCATAGTATATGGCATGAAAAATCATGTCATGTCGCTGTCCAAGAACTGCTCCAATGTCATAGTCGTTGGCATCGCACATGAGCTCGAAAGGCTCATTCCAGTCTGGTGCCACGACTACGGGGGCATTAACCAACTTCTCTTTAAGGACCTGAAACGCTCTCAAATAAGAATCGTCAAATGCAAAAGCGGCATCCTTTCCTAATAACAAGCATAAAGGTTTAGAAATGTTAGAAATATCCATATGAATCGTCGATGTCCTAAAAAACTTCTTACACCTTTAACACTTGTGGGGGGTGGTAATTGCTTGATTACTTTGACTTTTGCTGGATCAACCTCTAGTCCATTCTTGGGTACCCTGTGCCCGAGAACAATGCCCCTTCAGCATGAAGTGGCATTTTTCCCAGTTCAAGACTAGATTAGTCTGAATTCAACTCCGCAAAACTTGCTCCAAACTAATAATTCATTCCCCAAATGTGTTGCCAAACACTGAGAAATCGTCCATAAATACTTCCATGTTGTGCTCAATCAAATAAGACTAAATAGACATCATACAACGTTTAAACGTTGCCGGTGCATTACCAAAGGAAGTATTTTACCCGAGGCGAGCACTTGAATTTTGAGATTATAGAACAACCCTTATCCTCATTCAGGAATAAATTAGTCGTCTTAGCCACATAGGCCAATCGAATAGAAAATACGTGTAGAGGATCCCACTTCCATCCCAGAACCCCCAGTCAAACGATAGCAATGGCGGCTTTATCGCCTTGATATGAAGCAAGATATTAGTCGGGAGAAAAGAATCAAAAGCAGACTAATTCCATTCTCCATGAGCCGTAACCATATCCGATGTGGCAGTGGAAACATTGCTCATAGTATTAGGGTCCACAACATGGTCAATCAAGGGACCAAATGTACTCACCCATGGATGAAGCAAAAAGCGGACATTTGATTCGTTTACTAAATTCTAAGTAACACCATCGCGCACATCCTTTCAAATTTTAGATAAATCGAGTCATAATTGAGAGCAACCACGTTGATTAATTGACGAAGGAACATCACCTGGCTAATTATATTTAGAGCGTAAAATATGCACCTAGAGTTGATATGGACGAGTCAAAACACCAAAAGCAACCTTCATGAGGAAGGTTTCATTTTGACATAAACATGGCAAATGCCTAGACCACCGATACTCAACTGTTGATGTAAACCCTTAACCCGATCTAACCAATTTATCGACTTGGTCGAGTTACACAAGGATCATACATACAACTGAAGAAGATACAATGAAATTCAACTTCGATTCAATTAACGAAAGCTCGATAACTAGGATTTGGGACCATTTTGAAAATTTTCTTAAAATACAACCCAACTTCACAATTGACTTTACCAAACTGTAATTAAGTCCATTTAAAACATACATGTGAAATTTCTTCTCAAACCAAGTTCAATTGCCACATCAATTAAGCATTGTGAATATTTAGGGACCAAAACGTAAAACTACAAAACTGTAAGGACTTACTTAAAATTAGATTTACCAATCCTCAATTAATTCGGTCCATGCATACTTTTCAAAATTCAGCTTAAAAAGATCATCCAAACTCATTCAATTGCACATATAACGACCAGGGACCAAAACATAACTTTAGAAACTATTTTTAAACACTACAGACAAGTCCCCGCGATAGGTATCAAAACCATTCAAAGTGGCTTCTAAACCTTGGCTCCAGTAGCCAAATTTGGCCACTTGGTTTCGAAACCTAGGGCCAGGTTTCGAAACCTGCCTGGAGCAAAATGACCCATAGTTTCGAAACCTACTGCTTGGTTTCGAAACCTGTCTATAGTTTTGCAAAATCTTCTTATTCGGAATGCCACGATACCTTGCTAAACACATTCGGATCAATCCCAAACATCAACATAACAACAAAAAACCACCTCAATATAAAAGCGTAAGCATTTTGGCAACAAAGGTAAAACCTATAGGCATGATTTCTACCCAACATGCTTGTAATTCCCAACAGCCCCTAAATCAAGCATAATCCAAACATTAAAGGCCATTTACAAGTCTTATAAACCAACATAAACTTGCAACAAACTAGGAAGTTCAAAAGACATACTCCCAAATCGTTATTAAACCATCATTGCCCTTATTACGTATTAGTCTAATTACATAAATCATACTTGAGCAAATACACTTCTTGGAACTCTTTCTCTTGCCTCCTCACTGCCGTTGGAAAGCTATTTCTCTGCATTGTTGAAAAAATTAGATCGTAAGCATAAATGCCTAGTGGGGGTTGCTAGATTAAAAACCAAAACAATGCATTTTAAAACTATTTCTCAAATATAAATCATTTCTCATCATGCTCAAATAATTCTCATGCTTTAAATCTCTTCCAAAGCAAAGTCAAATATCTTTTAAAACACATGTATCATAAATCTCATGCTTTAATCACAAAGCAAATCTCAATGCAAGCTTCTCATGCTTGAACATCATAAAACACATCTCAAAATAGAATCTCATCTATAAATCTCATTATACAAAACCATTTTAAACCATGAAAAATGTAATCTCATATATTGGCTTAACAAGCGATCCGGATAGACTCACCTCTATCCAAGGATAAGCTCACCCCTATCCTCACATTTTATTAGAATGTTAACAACACATCGAATACACGAATTTCTCATGGTGGGCTCACCTCCACCAAAATCTCACTTCGGCCGGGAATAGGTTCACCCCTAACTCGTTGTGATAGGCTCACCTTTATCACACCGCAATAGGTTTACCTCTATTGTGTAATCGAAGAATTTGTCTCACGTACAAATTTTGTCTGACGTACGAATTTTGTATATACTATAGTGCACTTAATCCTATGATCGACCAATTATATCTGACAACAATTAATTCTCATCACTTGCCAATATACACTTTAAAACCATGTTACCTCACTGTTTTTCATATGCACCATTCATACCAATTTCTATCAAAGTATCTCAAATACATTAAATCATGTATTTAGGAATTTTCTCAAACATGTTGCATGCCACTTTCTAAACACATGTATTATCAAAATATAAACATATGCAACATCTCTCACTTCCAAAACATGTATAGAGAGAGAAATCTTCCACACTTACTTTCGAGCTTAGATTGGCGTCTTAAGATCAATCTAAACCCCCCAAAAAGTGTTCTCAAAACTTTGAAAAGCTTTTAAAACCATTTTGACACACCAACAATGCTTAGCTTGCTTTGTCGAAGCGATCTCAAGCATCCAATGCTATTGAATCATCCTCTAACGATACCTGATCCAATTCCCTTGTTTTATCCAAATATAATAGAGGATTAATGCATTTTTAGGAATCTAAAATTCCAACAACACCATTCCTAACTTCTTTTATCAATAGAACAACAATCTCCCCCTTACAGCAAACGAAAACCTCGCCAAAACTCATCTAAACATCTCCCAGCCTTTACCCATGAAATTTAGCATTAAAACAACATTATTTTACATCTAAAATCATCCTCTAAACAACCTTATAGCACCAACATCCAATTAACCACAAAACAACCCAAAACTCAACAAAAATATAACAATTCACCTAGTTTCGGGATTCCATTGATAAAACCCAATTATCAACCTTATTAAGCATCAAGATTATGATTAAAATCAATCTAAAACCCAGAAAAACCAGTCCAATTCAATTCTCAATTAATGTCAAAAATTAAACCATCATTAAAGCTTAATTAAATCAAAATATCAACATTTATTAATCAAATCAAATTAGAAACCAAACCAAAAGAGTCAAGAACTTGAAAATTTCAATAAAGAACCTTTGATTAGAGGAGAATTAATTAGACCACATCTAACAAGTTTCTTTTCCCTTGATTGGCTTGAAAGCTTCAATAAATCCATTGAGATTTGTTGTAGAAAATCATAGATCACTTTAGGAAATCAAAAAAGGAAATCAAATCAATTGATTCCTCATCATTTTTATGAAAGAAATTTAGTTTGATGAATGGGAAAGTAGAGAGAAAAGAAGAGAAAAGAAGAGAAGTTACGTATGAAAATAATTTGACTTTTTATGAAATCTTTTTATTAAATTCTTTTTATTATAATTAATAAAACCTTTTAAAATCATTATAAAATAACTAAAAATAAGGGAAAAGCTGATAAAACAATTTGGTGTAATAGCTCCTTAAATATTCTAAGTTTTGACTCCTTTTCAATTTAGTCAGCACTTTAAAAATGTCAATTAACCCAATTTGTTTTTTCCAAATTGAGTCCATCAAAACCTTTCAAATATTATTCTAATATTTTAGAACATTTTCCACATTTTTATTTCGCCCGAAAATCATTTAATCCGATTAAATTCCTGAAACTAGACTGACTGCCTAACCCAGTTATCTCGAACCGTCTAAACAAACCGGCTAACATATATGCCCAAAATCAGGGTGTTACAGTTGACAAACATCGGCCCATTTAACCAATGGGATACATCACTTATCTTCAGATCCGCCCCAAAGGAATCTCTGAATTAGGCCTTCAACTTCCGCGCAAATCCCTTTAGAGAGGAGAATCAATTGCATAGTATCGGCCGAAATAGCTAATAACACTAACTTAACGAGCTTGATGTGACCCGAGAAAGAAAGGTTCTTAGCTTTCCATCCTAATATATTACTACGGATTTTTTGTACAATGTATCTGTGTGTTTCCTTCGTTACTCGCTTATGAATGATGGGTACCCCGAGGTACATGCCCAAGTCACATACCTCCTCAAACCCAAGGGCTTGACAAATAATAGATCTATCAGTGGATGACACGTTATCGGAAAAGAAAATATGAGATTTAGAAGTGCCAACCTTATGGCCAGAGCTAGCACAAAAGCCATCAAGAACTTTCTATATCATCGAAACTTGGTTCATCAATGCTTCTGCAAAAATAACAAGGTCATCTGCAAAGAAGAGGTGGGATAATTAGGGCCCATTCCAGGAGAGGCGAATTAGATTCCAATTACCCACCTCAATTTCAGACTGAATGTCACCTGCCAACCTTTCCATGCACAAGACATAATAAAGATAAGGGGACAATGGGTCACCTTTTCGAATTCCCTGAGATGGCCTAAAAGTGTATGGTGTAGATCCATAGAAACCGTAGAACTTGAATCGAAATTGTAGAAACACAACTCATTATTAACTCACGCATCCTACTCGGAAGTCCAATATCCGCTAGCATATCATCGATAAAGCTTCACTCCAACCTGTCGTAGGCCTTCTCAAGATCAATTTTTAATGCCAACCATCCCTGCTTACCTCACTTCCGGCGCATCGAGTGAATTGCCTCTTGAGTGATGACGATATTGTCTATAATTAATCTTCCTGGTAAAAAACTTGTTTGGTTCTCAGATATCCACTCAAGTAAGAAGGGCTTCAACCAATTAACAATAACCTTCATTACCATTTTATACAAGACATTACAAAGACTGATCGACCTAAACTGATAGATGAAATCTGGAGAAACCAGCTTTGGAATTAAAACCAAAAGTGTTATGTTTAATGAAGCATCCATAATACCATAAGTAAAAATTTGCTTAACTTTCACGCACACCCCATCCCCCACAAGGTTCCATTTTTTTTTGGTAAAATGCAGCATGGAGTCCATCAACTCCTGGGCTTTAAGAGGGCACATAGACAAAGTCACTAATTGAATCTCTGTATTCGATAGCGGCCGAGAAAGCCATTGCAACTCCGACTGCGATAGACGCTGAAACTGACCACACAAAGGGAAGCAAGGTAGATTATTAACCAGAGAAGTGAAGAGATTGCGAAAGAAGTTTATTGCTAAATCACGTAGTTCAGTCTGATCTATGCTCTAAATATCGTTAGGCAACCTCATATTAGAAACCAAATTCCGCCTCTGCTTGCTCATCGTGCAAGCATGAAAAATTTGGTATTTCTATCTCTATGAGTGAGCCACCATGAACTCGCACACTGAAACCATAACAACTATTTTTATACTAGCACCACATCCAACTTTACCACAAGAGTCACGCAACTTGCACAAAGAACGCGAGCTACAGATTTCAATTTTTCGGTCAATTCCTTTTATGCGCGCCATGAGCCGTTTCTTCTTATGCTCAAAATGGCCAATGATAGTTTTATTCCACTCCCCAACACCCAAAATAAATTCACCAATATTTTCATCAATACTTCGGTTCTCATCCCAACACGAATTGAGGAACTCCCTAAAGTCCAGATTCTCTTGCCAACTTGCAAGAAACCGAAAGGGGCGCGGCTGGAGGGGAGGAATCCGCAGAGCTAGTTTCATGAAAATCGGTCGATGTTTCGAGCCTAAAAGGTGTTGATGTACAACCCTAAAATCTTGTAACTTTGAGCACCATGCATCGTTAACCAAAAACCTATCAAGCCTTTTGAATAAGTTACCTCGATGCCAAGTAAACTGGGAACCTGAAAAACCCACATCCACAAGACCCATATTGAAAATAAAATTCGATAAAAGGCCATTCACACTCGAACCAATTGTATCCCTGCCATTACGATAATCTCGAATTAAGTTCACATTAAAATCACCACCAAGGATCCATGCCACATCATCTCCTTGCTTAAGATTTTTCCAGATAAGGCCACAAGTGCTTATGAACACTAACCGTAGGACTTGCATAAACTACTGTAGAGTAAAAATAATCCAAAGAGCCTAATATGGAAATACGGTAGTGGATAATCTGGTTAGAAATACGTTCAACTTGGATGGACACAAAATCATTCCAGAGGAGCAATATTCCCCCAATGAATCTATATGCTTTAACACGAAAAGAATTCGGGAAACCAAGCTGAGTTAGTATCCTATCTGCCCTTTGACCGCTAACCTGGGGTTCTACCAAAATCGAGACTTGAGGGTCACTATTCCTTACAAAATTCCTGAAATGTCTTCTGAAAGCAGGGCTCGCAACACCCTGAGCATTCCAACAAAGAATATTAAACATTGATAAAATAATCAATAAAAAAGAGTACTTATTACATACTAGCTGTACCATTGTTGCGTGCAAAACTGATGCGCAAATTGCGTGCAAGTATACACAATGCCAAGTTATAGTATTTAAGATATCGTCTCCACTAGGATTGTGACAACCTTCGGAATTCACTTTTCTACATAGGTAAAAATAAAAACACAAGTAGTAAAAGTTGTTTGGATTTAAGTGAAACTAAAACTAAAGCAAATAAAATAAATTGAGAAATCAGTGTGAGAGAATGGGCCGGTATTGGAATGCTTCGTAGTGTGGAGATTGGATGCACTGTCTTGGTACAATTTTGTAGATCAAATTAACAACTTTCGGTAGCCGCCCACGAGTATGTCGTGGCTGAAGCCCGCCTTGGCAGAGATCAATGTGATTACCTGGGAAGTTAAGCGATGATTCAAGGTTCGACAAGGCTCCCTTCAATGACTTCCTCTTATCCCTAAGCTTGAAGTGCTATTGGCGAACACGTCTTGGATAATACCTCCCGACGTGAATCTAAGGATGAACACCACCCGATTATGAAGCCTCTCTTAGCCACTGAACTTCTAACTTATCCCTAAGCCGAAGTAACTTTACCCTATGGTTGGATAAAACTGTGTTTACTCGTTTCGTTTGTCCAACTCTCTCGATATTGAACAAATAGATTGAAGCTCTCTTCTCTCCCGATAAAGATTGCACACAATGAAGAACCAAGAGTAAACAAACCTTGAATTTTATTGCAAAAACTGAAAACCTAAACAAATACAAGCAAAACTCTCACAACTACTTGGCAACCAACCCTTAGCCCTAGGGAAGGTTTAGAACATAATGGAGATGGCGGCACAAGGTTTTCGACAAGAAGGATTTTTCTCTCTAATCTCAATTGTGTTTTTCTCCTTCAAGTTGGTTTACTTTTATAGGGGAGGAGCATAGGTCTAAGTCGGTTTAGGGCAGGAATACTAGTTAGAATCTAATTACAACTCATTAAAAGAACAAATCTAACATTAAATCTCCCTAGATTCATGTTTGACTTTTTCCACCTTAACTTTGACCATGACTTTTATTTGTCTGATGGGCTCCAATGCACGTGCAAGTGGTCTCCAGAAATTGGTCTTGATGAGCTCTTTCAGTCGCATACCACTTTGCATATTTCCAACCTTCCTCGAGTTGCTGCCTCGACGACATATTGTTGTCTGCCTCGTCAGAGGTCTGGGTTGGTGTGCAGGTGTTGGCACAATTCTTCATTATGGGCCTCTCCTCTTTGTCAGTTCTCGATCAGCTCTCCAGATGGTCCAATAGCTTCCTCCATCAATTTCCAGCATCTGCCTTGGCGGGTACCTGCGCACAGAAAGAAAACACACATCAGCAATATCTTTTATGTAAAAACAATTAAGTTCATCAAATATGGCAAAATTTCTAATCTATGCAGTTTTGTGTATGTTTTCCTAATAAATACAACTAAACTATACTTAAGAACAACAATAATTGAGCTAAACTATGGCATAAATATAGGACTTTTGTACACTTAAAACACCCCCAAACTCGAACTATTGCTTGTCCTCAAGCAATGCAATTTAACAATAACATGCCAAAACTTAAAATCGTTTGTAAACTTTGTCGAGAGAGCACCTTGAGCAACCTTTACATACCATGTAGGTTTACGCATAATAGCAACATTTCGAATAACAATGGACTTACCCGGAACCGAACTATGTATCTCATGAGTGTGTGTAGTCCTTATGATAAGAATGATTCTTCGGTTTCTAAGTAAACTCCGATAAGCACCTTAATTCCCTTGGGTTTCCCACTAGTTTCTTTTACAATTCATAACATAACAAAAATGGATTTAAACCACAAGAGCCGGTGATAGGTACCTCTAATGATTTCATTTAGCATCTTTTTTTTGGCTAGAGCCGGTTTCGGGCACCTCTAGCTTATTCTAGAGCCAGTTTCGGGCACCTCTAGGACATATTTTTTAAACATCAAATTCAACCGAAATTTACTAGGTGAAATACCTAAGTTTCCTAGAAGTCCTAAAATCAAACAAGTCACAAAGAGTATTTTTTTAAGTTTAGATCATAGTAAGATTCTAAGTAAATCTAAAGTCATGCTAAGGTTATCGCCCAGACGAGTAATCTGCCGCGGCGGGTAAAAACTACTCAAGAATTTTTTTTCAAACTAAGAATTCATTCAATTTAAAGGCATGTTACATTAGAACCTAAATGCAACTAAAAAACAAAACAAAAAAAAATAAAAATAAAAAAAAAACAGAAAATAATAAAAAAATAAAAAAATAAAAGAAAAAGTAGAGGACTAATTCCCCCCCACCCCCAACTCGAGAGGAGCACTGTCCTCAATGCATGCATACATACAAAAAATTTAGCATAGATTAGACAAAAATAAAATAGAAGAAGGAGCGAGTGGGTTAGATTGATGGTGTCTCGGAGGAGGTTTCATCATCGTCGTCTATGATCATCCTCTTTCAAGCTGCGACTTTGAAGTGCTTTGCCGCCCTCGGCGGCTGTTGGTGAGAAGGTGGACTTGGTTTTGCTTTTTGCATGACTTCTCGTTCGCTGCCGTCTCTGCTGTCTGGACAGACTTCGGTGGAAGAGTGTGTTCTTTTTGTACTTGGGGCGAACGACGCTCAAGTTTCCTTGTGATGGATCGGACCGTGTCTTGCCATATCGAGTCTGATTATAAGGAGTAGAGGTAGGCTGAATCGGATGGTGTTGGTGCGTCGGCTGCTGCCTGTGATGTTTGCCCTTTTTCTCTGATTGGGGCGGCCGCTGTATCACCACGGTCATCGAAGATAGAGAGGACTTTGGAGGCGACTGGATGGGTTGCCCAAGCCGAGGGCGCGAGAGAAGTGTTTGGTGCGACCGGGGCAAAGATCTCGGCATAGAATACTAGAAATTGGGCCGTTAGGAACTTCTCCTTGATGGTGGTGATGGTTGCGTTGTTGAAGTCCCGGATGTAGGCCATGAAGGGCAGCTGTCGTCTTTCCATTCTGTCCAATTGTGCTACGAAGCCGCCTATTGTGGTTGTCGAGGCGGGTTGTTTGTATGTTTCCTGGCTACCCATATCTGATGTCGCAGCATAATTTTATGGGGTGGCAAATGTGATCTCCATTTTTCGAAGGATGATGTCCCTTGTCCACCCGGTTCTATATGGCGTCATGTTGTCGATTGCGGCGGTCGCAACGTGTGCCTTCTCACACAATGTCGTGATGAGGCTGGGAAAATAGAGTTGCCCCTTCGATTTATAACCACAATAAAAAATCTCATTAGCTATAATCTCACCCACATTAATATACCTTTTCTGCATGATAGAGTAGATGAGTGCCAATCTCATTAGCTATAATCTCACGAACGTGTTCAACAATTTTTCCTCAGGCAACAAGTTCCGCCGATTAATAGTGCCCATGTTTTTTCCTACATTCTAGACTGTCCTCGAAATGCAAAGCTCTTCCTTCATTGCATCATAGTTTCTGCCGTGAGGGAGGCGAGGAACTCCTTGTATTGATCCTCTTGTATGTGAAGGCTATAGAAGAGGTTGATCTTGTCTTCATCGATCAACACTGGCCGCCCGCAGACATTCACCGTCGACACTTCTACTGTCGGCCCATGGGCATAATATTTGCGCACCATTGTCTGATTTGCTAGGTTTGGTTGTTGGGCAAATATCTGCCATTTTTTGTGTGCGGTCTTTGAGTATATGAATTGCTTGAGCCTGAAAGTTCCTCTTCCCCATCTCATAGAAAAAACCTTGTTCCTCCCACACCGATCTCTTTTTATATTTCTCGTTATGTCGAGCTTTGACTTCTGGTGTAGGAAAGCGTTGGAGAGATTCCTCAGATTCTGCCTGGGCAGCGCGGCGGTGTGGGGTTCTTGCCATTCTTGATTTTGGGCTTTAGGGTTTTGATTCGAGAAGAGTTGTGAGAGTTGAGAATCTGTAGAAAAAAGAAATTTGAAAACAAAAGAGGATATGCTAAACAATATGCAAAAGAGAGAGTAAGAAGAGTGAATAGTAAAAAAATGATGGGGTTTAAATAGGAGTAAAGAGGCTGCCATTTCATTTACCGAGGCAGCCGTTGCCCGAGCAGAGAGTCGTTGGAACAGAATGGGCGTCTGGGAACGGCTAGTCCGCAACGGCTAGTTTTGGCGGGATGCAACATCTGTCTACCGCGGCAGACTTGGCGGGCGGGCTGGAATGGGTGATGGATTTGGGCTTGCTTCTTCTCTCTTCTCTTGGGCTTATTGTTTCTCCTAAAATAACTGAAATAAAAATTATTAGTGAATAAATAAATGCTGAAATTAAATCTACTTCCTAAGAACTAAATAAAAATACAAGAAATTAAAATATAAATCCTAAAACGTGAAAATAAAATAAAAGTAGTTTAAGTTATGTTGGGAATGCATTCGGATGCATTTCCCAACATAACCACTTCCTGGTTTGCTGCAACATCTGCTTTACCCTCTGCCCAGACGGGTCCTTGTGTTTCTTTGGATCAGTGTCATTGCCAGATCGCCCGCCCTGGCAGCTGTGGCTGGAGTGTACTATTATTGTGCTGGGTTTGGTGTCTGCCAAGGCATGAGTATCCTGACATTCTTCTCGGTCATTGGCTTTTTTCAAGGGTTGCAAGACATTCAACATAATTTTCTGGTCATCCACCCTCATAGTGAGCTCCCCATTCTCCACGTCTATCAAAGTTCTGCATGTGGCTAGGAACGGTCTCCCAAGGATGATGGATGTTTTATCGTCTGTCTCACAGTCTGAAATTAGGAAATCAATAGGAAAAATAAAATTATCTACTCTTACTAGGACATCTTGAATTTTTCCTTCTGGATGCGCGTAAGAGTGGTCGTCTAACTGGAGCATGACGGTAATGGGTCTAGCTTTCCCAATTTCCATTTTTTCGAACGCCCACTTCGGCATTACATTGATGCTTGCCCCAAGATCACATAAGGCTTTCACTTTGTAATGGTTCCCAATAGCGCATGGAATCAAGAAACTGTCTGGGTCTCTTAGCTTGGGCGTCGTTTTATTGTGCAACATGGCCATGCATTCTTCCTTCATGGAGATAGTTTCAAATTCCTCGATTCTTCTCCATTTGGATACCATGTCTTTCAGAAATTTGGCATAGTTCGGCATTTTTTGTATGGCTTCCACTAGGGGTATGTTGATATGCACTTGCTTAAGAATATCCAGAAACTTTTTGAACTGGTGGTCCTGCTTCAGGTGTTTCAGCTTCTGTGGAACAGGCGGGAGTGCACATACCTCACGTTTTTCGGCCGAGGTAGGCTTGCTTGTTTCTGTCTGTGCAACTGATTTGATTGGCTACTTACCGCTTGTGGTATTGATGGCCTTGCACTGCTCGTAAGTGGGTTTCCTTGCGACTTCAGTGTCGCTGGGGAATCCTTTTATAAGTCTGGTGTTCAGGACTTGTGCAAATTAACCCACTTGAGTTTCAAGTGACTTAAAAGTTGCCTCGTGATTTTGCATTCTCATCTTGGTCCTGTCCATGAAGGCTTCGGTTTTCTTAACAAATAAATCCATGTTGGACATATAGGTACCTGTTGGAGTCATGAAGGCATTTAAGGTCTGCTCTAAAGCACTGGGTGTTGCTGCATCGGCTGCTACCGCGGTATAGTTTGCTGCAATCCTTGCTTTTGGTTTGTCTGGTTAGTCGGATTCAAAGCGTTGTTGGGGTTACTTTATGAAAAATCAGGTTTCCTCTCCCAGCCTAGATTGTAGGTGTTCGATGTAGTGTTGTCGTTTCTATTGAAGTACCTCACAAAGCAACTGGTTTCAGTTCCCTGTTGGCACTCGGACGAGTTATGGTCTCCCCCACATTGGTCGCAAAAGGCATCAACGACTTTAACCTGTTGGTATTGTTCTGCCTTTGCATAGCTTCTGCCATCCTTGTCAACTGAGCGACTTGTGCTACAACTGCATCTGATACTCCGTGCTCGTTTGTTGTGGCCTGCCTCCTTATGCCTCTACGGCGGGCATTAGGGAACTTGTAGTCGTTTTTGGCCATCATGTTCAAGATTTTAATTGATTTGACAGGCTCCTTATCGAGTGATGTACCATTGGCAGAGGAATCCAACATCATCCTCGTTGGTGTGTTTACACCATTGCAGAATATGGATACTTGTGTCCACTCTGGAAATCCATGGGAGGGGTTTTATTCAGCAACTCGCAATATCTCTCCCATGCTTTGTACATCGGTTCATCATCTGCCTGTCGAAAAGTAGTAATGTTAGTCCGTAATTTATTAGTCAAATTGACATGATTAAACATGATTGGTTTGAGTTCAAAGTGGTCCGCTTCTATTTCTGGATCAATCATGCCAGAGTTCAGCCTTCTGAGATCCTCCTCCAAGTAGTCATGAACTAGCCACCGAGCGGCAGGAGGTTGCCTGCCATTGCCCGCCATGGCATTGTCCATTCTGGGCGGTGGTAGATTCTGGTCCTGGATGATTGCTTGGTCACCCGTGGCTTCTCTGATTACTTTTCTAAGTCTGCGTGCAGTAAGTTCAGGCTTTGGATCGTAGTATTGCAAAGGTGATTTCCGGTTCGCTCTGGTCATAAACCAAAGAAAACAAGGGGGTTAAACAGAAAAAATAAAATTGCAGAAAAAACAAAAACAAAAAGTTGTACGCCAATCCTCGGTAGCGTCGCCAAAAACTTGTTGCATGCAAAAGTGATGCGCAAATTGCATGAAATTATACATGGTGCCACGTTATAGTATTTAAGATATCGTCTCCACGGGGATTGTGATAACCTTCAGAATTTGCTTTTCTGCACAGGTAAAAATAAGAACACAAGTAGTAAAAGTTGTTTGGATTTAAGTGAAACTAAAACTAAAGCAAATAAAATAAATTGAGAAATCAGAGTGAGAGAACGGGCCGGTATTGGAATGCTTCGTAGTGCGGATATTGGATGCACAGTCTCGGTAGTGTTTTGCATATCAACTTAACAACTTTCGGTAGCCGTCCACGAGTATGTCGGGGCAGAAACCCGCCTTGGCAGAGACCAATGTGACTGCTTGGGTAGTTAAGCGATGATTCAAGTTTCGGCAGGGCTCCCTTCAATGACTTCCTATTATCCCTAAGCTTGAAGTGCTATTGGCGAACACGTCTTGGATAATACCTTCCGGCGTGAATATCTATGGATGAACACCAACTGATTATGAAGCCTCTCTTAGCCGCTGAACTTCTAACTTATCCCTAAGCCGAAGTAGTTTTACCCGATGGTTGGATAAAACCGTGTTTACTCGTTTCGTGAGTCAAACTATCCCAATATTGACCAAATAGATTGATGCTCTCTTCTCTCCCGATAAAGATTGCACACAATGAAGAACCAAGAGTAAACAAACCTTGAATTTTATTGCAAAAACTGATAACCTAAACAAATACAAGCAAAACTCTCACAACTACTAGGCAACCAACCCTTAGCCCTAGGGAAGGTTTAGAACATAATGGAGATGGTGGCACAAGGTTTTCGAAAATAATGATTTTTCTCTCTAATCTCAATTATGTTTTTGTCCTTCAAGTCAGTATACATTTATAGGAGAGGAGCCTAGGTATAAGTCGGTTTAGGGTAGGAATCCTAGTTAGAATCTAATTACAACTCATTAAAAGGACAAATCTAACATTAAATCTCTCTAGATTCCCGTTTGACTTTTTCCACCTTGACTTTGACCATGGCTTTTCTTTTTCTGCTGGGCTCCAATGCACGTGCAAGTGATCTCCAAAAATCGGGCTTGATGAGCTCCTTCAGTCGCATACCACTTTGCATATTTCCACCCTTCATCGAGTTGCTGGCTCGGCGACATATTGTTGTCTGCCTCGGTAGAGGTCTGGGTTGGTGTGCAGGGGTTGGCACAGCTCTTCATTCTGGACCTCTCCCCTTTGGCAGTTCTCGATCAGCACTCTAGATGGTCCAATAGCTTCCTCCATCAATTTCCAGCTTCTCCTCTTCTACCTTTTCTGCTACCTCGGTGGCATCTGCCTAGGCGGGTACCTGTGCACAGAGAGAAAACACACATGAGCATTATCTTTTATGTAAAAAGAATTAAGTTCATCAAATAAGGCAGAATATCTAATATATGCAGTTTTGTGTATGTTTTCCTAATAAATGCAACTAAACTATACTTAAGAACAACAATAATTGAGATAAACTAGGGCATAAATATAGGACTTTTGCACACTTAACAACCATCTACCATAAAAGCAGCATTCAATCCTTCAACCTGCAAATCCACCCCCTGGGAGAAAGCATGATCCCCCCAGCTATGACGCAAATCTTTTGTCCATCACTGGCAGCCCCACATCCATGGCACTCGACTGGTGCTCCATAACACTCGATTATTGTTCACCTGTGGCCATGTGAGTTGATTGGCTCTCCCACATATCCTTTGCCATGATCCTTTTTCCATTCTTAAGAATTGTCGTATTCATCCATTCAGATATAGAAGGCTTAAGAGCAATGGCGGATCCATAATTATTTTCAATTTGGGCACAAGTCAAAATATTTTTGAGGGTTGGCATAATCATAAAATTTTCAAAATTTTACGGTGGGCACAAGTCATAAAAATTAAAAAAAATTAAGAACCAATTCATAAAATTTTAAAAAATTAAAGTCAATTGTGTGGACTTTAAAAAGTTCAGGGTGGGTACAAGCCCACCCAAACTTACACTTGCATATGCTAGTGCTGGAGAGGGACTTTGAACTCAAATTTCTTCTGAACACTTAAACCTTGACTATTCCTTTTTCCGTTGTTGCTTTATGCCTTCACTTTTACCAACTACTTCTTGTCCTTCCTCCGCAATTACAGTTGTTGTGTGATTACCACCCTTAATACCTGAACGGGTTGCTACCTCTTGCACCACCCTACCGTCATCGCCCGGCCTAATCTGATTATTCTTGATGTTCCCTGCCTTTCCAGTCAACCTCACTCGCATTCTTGGATTTAACCACCCTCTCCTTCGTAACCTGCTCATTTTCAACTTCCTGAAGTACTTGAAAACGCTAAGCATTATTAGGCCTTGAGCTCTTTACCCCAGGATTTTTCAACATTGATTCCTTTCGCGGTCGCCGATTCTTATAGGTGGCCATCATCCACAGACCATATAACTCCGACTCGTCCTTTGGGAGGTGAACATTCTTAGATGCCTCACTCACTTCTTTCAGAACATCGGACACACCACACCACTCTTTCACATGTCCATAGACCCCACACTTATAGCAAATCAAGTTCAAACCTTCATAATCTAGCTTTTAATTGAAACCATCAATGTCCAAAATTGGCAACAAGGGTTTGTTCAGGTCGATAATCATTGCCAGCCTAGCAAAACAACCCTGTTCACCATCCTTTGTATTATAACCCACCTTGACTACTTTTCAAATCCATCAGAAAAATGCCTTAGTATACGATAGCCCCGAGAGACGTACCCATGCTATGACCTGAGACGAATGTTTCTCCAATGTTGAGAAGGACCTACTCCAACGCTGGACCGTCAAATAAATTCCAAAAATAGTCCATGGTCCCCCCGTTAACACCTTATTATAGTCCTCTTCCTGTGCAAATTTGACCAAGAAATAGTCATTGTCTAGGTCGATCAGTTGAAAGTTTCCCATAGGGGACCATAGTGACGTGATACTGGTATAGAGCGCCCCATACCCAATAGTTTTACGAAGAAGCCAAACCACGACTGTAGTTCTCATCTTAGTATCAATGAGAGCATGGATCCTATCAAAAAAATAGAAGGTACCGGTCTTGAGTGGTCAATCTTGACATCCTTTTCATTAACCACGATCTCCTCCTCAGGGAATATGGTAGGGCTTCTTGAAAAAGGGGTTACACTTCCTTTAACTACATTATCATAAGAAGGCGTATAAGTAGGAGGAGCATCAGAGCCACTCACATCAGTAGCGTTTAAGACTTTTTGGTCATCCATATCCATCATATCCAACGGATTTCCCGTGCCATGGCCAGTCAACGCACTATGGATATGACATATTTCCATGTCCATGCAGAGTTCCCTATCTTTATTTTTTACCTTCTTTGTCGCATGTTGGTCCTCTGAGGCAACATGAGATCCAAGTCTTTCCAGCAAGGGCAAAAACTCAAAGCAGACTACTCCACTAAAGTGAGCCACCGTTGCCATATCATCGGTGTCAACCATGACCGTCGTTGCTTGCTTGTCATTAGGGTTTGCAAAAGAGGTATTGGGAGAGTTCATTAGGGTTTTGAGTATTTTATTTATTTATAACACAATTATTAGTATTTATTTTATATCTAAAGATAAGATATTAGAGCGTAATAACATACTAAAATATAAGTAAGTCATTTGATTATTTAATTTTAGATTTTGGGTAAATTGAACAAGCTCAATCGGCTGGTTGGCCAAGCTATGAACACTTTCATTTCTTCCTTTAGAGTCCTCATTTTCCCTCCCCTCTAGGTAGGATTAAGATTATATTTAAAATTTGTCAAAAAAAGAAGAATTTGGGTAAATTGGGAGTAGGTATTTCTTGCTTGTCACGTGTAGTTTTAAAATGAATTTTATTTAAACTAACAACCTTATGGTATAGTGAAATGAAACATTAAATTCATTAAGTAAGATCAGAGATTCGAACCCTAACCAATTTTTCATCTTGTATAGATTTTACTTATATCACATGAGAGGTTTAAAATTCACGACGACGTACATCAGGACAATTGAAACCAAAGCCATTATTGAAACATTCTTTAATATTACAAGTTTCTACGACTTTGGATAAAAAGATTGTTATCATATACTCCTTATGTCCCAATAAAGTTGTCACTTTTGTGTTTTAAAGTTGTCTCACCTAAACTGTCACCTTGAAAAAATCAACAACTATTTAAACTCATATTTCCTTTTTTTACCCTTTTTTCAGTTTCCCAAAAAGAAAAAGTTAATCTTTCAAGGATAAATATGTCATTCTAATTTTTTTACATCACATCTCTTACCAAAACTTTTTCTTTCTAAAACTCTGTGAAAAGTCAATGTGTGACAGTTTAACCAGAAGGGAGGGAGTAATTAACAAACACCCAAATTGGGTTAAAGTCTACCATAAGTCCTTGCACTATGCTAAAAGTTCATTTTAATCATTATGTTATAAAAAAAGAGCATTTTAGTTCATTTACTGTAAAAATAGACATTTTAGTCCTTCTACATTTGAAAAGTGAACATTTTGGTCTAAATTTTTAAAGTTATAGTTAGTTGGCTTAAATATTTTTGTTTAAACAACCTTTATGTCCTTTTCAATTTTGAAATTAATCAAATTTATTCATCTTGAAAAGGGGAGTAATTGTAACACCCAGGTTTGGGGGTCGGGTGAAAATAATATTAAAACAATAAAATAGTATTTTGGGCCTCGGGTTTTCAAAACAAATAAATTATGTTGGACTATTTACAAAACAAGCCCAAATAGCCATGGATATCTCCTATTTGTAAATGTCTTATTTCATTAAGGGTATTTTGGTCTTTGGCCTTTTAATTTTAAACAAACATTAAAAAAATAGTTTTGGCTCATCTTCTTCTCCTCCCCATTTTCCATTTTGACGACAAAGAAACCCCTCCTTCCCTAGTTACTATTCCATCTCATATCTTGCTTGTTGTTGGAGCTTTTGCAAAGGTAAAATCATTTTTGACCTGTCCTACTCATTCTCTTCAAGCTCATACCTTTAGTTTTCATAAAGCTCATGGTTTTTGTATTCTGGGGTTTTGAGATTTTTGATTAAAAATGCTATCTTTATTACCTTTAACTTAAGGTTTTGATTTATTAATGTTATATGAGTTGTTTGCTATCTATAGGGTCTAACATATTTGATATTTACATAGTTTTATAGTGTTTCCCGAAATTGGGTTTTGGGGAGGTTTTAAAGAGCTTAAATGTTGAGTTTTGGGGGTGCTTTGTGTGAGAAAGTGTTGGCTGATGGTTAGGCTATGTATAAGGGTTGTTTTGGAAGCTTTTGGGAGTAATTTAAGTATTGGAATTAAGGGTTTTGGGTTGTGCTTCATGCCTGCTCGAGAATGATGATTTTGGGAGTTGTTCTTAGCTTGAATCATGTGTTTTGTGCTTGAATTATGTTCCGGGTTTGTTACTTTGTTTGTGGACTGATTCGTGGTTATTTTGAATTGTTTTGGGATGATTAGAAGCAAGGAATATAGTTGGTGAAGCCTCAGGGACGAATCCGGAGAATTTGGTGACTTGAGCTTGGTTTTCGGCTTTCTTTTGGGTAGCAACGGTGAGTAGAAATATCAAACCTTGTTTTGCTTTCAAAAAGGGACTCTTAGGGGTTTGGGTGGACTTTGACTTTCACCTCACTCTTAGGGCTTTCTTTTGACTTCGAGACCAAGAGAGTCTCCTTGAGGCTTACCGATGACTTTGAGGTTGTGGTAGTTGGTGAGAACGCCAGGTTCTTGTCCAATGTGGTTTCAGCTTTGGAAGCTCAGAGGTTGTTGAGTTCGAGGTGTCAGGCTTACTTGGCTTATGTAATTAATCCGAATATGAGTGAGGTGAGACCTCATGACATCAGAACAATATGTGATTTTCCGAGTGTTTTTCCGGAAGAGTTACCGGGTTTGCCTCCAGACAGAGCAGTTGAGTTTGCTATTGAGAGGTATTCTGATTTTGCACCAGTTTCGATTGCTCCGTATAGAATGGCACCGAAGGAGTTGAAAGAGTTGAAGACACAACTTCAGGAGTTGACTGATAGAGGCTTCATTAGGCCTAGTATTTCCCTGTGGGGTGCTCCGGTCTTGTTTGTGAAAAAAAAGATGGTAGCATGAGGATGTGTATAGATTATAGGCAGTTGAATAATGTGACAGTGAAGAACAAATACCCTTTGCCTAGGATAGATGGCTTGCTAGACCAGTTGAGAGGTGCTTCTGTGTTTTTGAAGATTGACTTGAGGTCTGGGTACTACCAATTGAAGGTAAAGGATGTGGACATACCGAAGACAACCTTTCATACACGTTATGGACATTATGAGTTTTTAGTGATGCCTTTTGGGTTGACTAATGCCCCCAACAGCTTTCATGGATATGATGAACCGTGTGTTTCATGAGTTCTGGGACAGGTTTGTGGTAGTGTTCATAGACGCCATCTTGGTATACTCTAGGACCGAAAAGGAACATGATGAGCACTTGCGGTTAGTACTTTAGACCCTACTAGAGAATCAGTTGTATGCGAAGCTAAGAAAATGTGAGTTTTGGATTAGGGAGGTAGTCTTCTTAGGTCACGTGATCTCGGCTAGTGGGATTAGTGTTGATCCCAAGAAGATAGAAGCTATAGTGAATTGGAAACAACCGAAGTCAGTGACAGAAATCAACAGTTTCCTAGGTTTGGCGGGATACTATAGAAGATTTGTTGAAGGGTTTTCTAGAATAGCGGCTCCGTTGACTAGGTTGCTACAAAAGAATGTTCTGTATGAGTGGTCAGATGCAAGAAAAGAAGCGTTTGAGAAATTGAAGAAAGCTTTGACCGAAGCTCCTATATTGATTCAGCCTGAATCGGGGAGAGAATTTGTGATTTATAATGATGCATCCTATGTAGGGCTAGGTTGTGTGCTTATGCAAGGTGGTAAGGTGGTAGCATATGCTTTGCGACAGTTGAAAGTTCATGAGAAGAATTATCCCACCCATGACATAGAGCTAGCCGCAGTGGTGTTTGCATTGAAGATTTGGAGACACCATCTTTATGGTGAGAAGTGCACCGTGTACACCGACCACAAGAGTTTGAAGTATTTGATGTCTTAGAGGGAGTTGAACCTCAGGCAACGTAAGTGGTTAGAGCTTCTCAAGGATTATGACCTCAGGATAGAGTACCATCCGGTAAGGCAAACGTCGTGGCCGATGCTTTGAGTAGAAAAGTGGCCGTTGAGCTACGAGCTATGTTTGCGAGATTGAGCCTGTCCAATTATGGTGGATTGATAGCCGAGCTACAGGTTAATCCTTCATTAGTTTAGTTGATTCGGGAGAAGCAGTTGCGAGATGAGTCTTTGGCACCTCACGTGCAAGACATAGCCGAAGATAAGCCTACCGAGTATGGTTTTGGTGAGAATTGGATCCTATGTTACAAGGATATGATAGTGGTTCTGGAGGATGCCGAGTTGAGGCGTACGATCTTGAATGAAGCTCACAACAGTCCTTTTGCTATGCATCCGGGTAGCACGAAGATGTATCGAGGGTTAAAAGAGGAGTACTTTTGGATTGGTTTGAAGAAGGATGTGGCCGAGTTTGTAAGTAGGTGTATGGTTTGTCAGAGGGTCAAGGCCGAGCATCAGTTTCCCTCAGGTTTGTTACAGCCGTTGAAGATTTCGGAATGGAAGTGGGAACTCATTACCAAGAACTTTGTGTCAGGGCTACCGTTGACTCCTTCGAGGAAGAATTCCGTGTGGGTGATAGTGGATAGGTTTACTAAGTGTGCCCACTTCATAGCAGTTCATACCACCTATACCATAGATAAGTTGGTCGATCTGTATATCTGTGAGATAGTGAGACTACATGGGGTACCGAAATTGATTGTGTCAGACCGAGATCCGAGATTTACAGCTAGATTTTGGGAGTGTCTGCATCGAGCCTTGGGTACTTGGTTGAACTTCAGCACTTCGTATCATCCGCAGTCAGATGGTCAGTCTGAGAGAGTGATTCAGGTGTTGGAAGATATGTTGAGATGTTCTATTATTGATTTTCAGCGGTCCTGGGAGAGACATCTACTGTTAGTGGAGTTTGCGTATAACAACAGTTTTCAGTTGAGCATTCAGATGGCTCCATATGAGGCCTTGTATGGTAAGAAGTGTAGAACTCCGATTTGTTGGGCCGAAGCCGGAAAGAAGCTTGTACCGATGCCTGAATTGCTTAAGGGAACCACCAACAAGGTAAAGTTGATATGTGATCGTTTGAAGGCAGCTTCAGATCGACAGAAGTCCTATGCCGACTTAAAGAGGAAAGAGGTATAGTATTCATGATGTGTTTCACATATTGATGCTCTGAAAATATAGATCGGATCCGTCCCATGTAATGCCCGTAGAAGAGATTGAATTGAATCCGGATTTGACTTATGATGAGGAACCAGTAGAGATCTTAGCCTCAGACAACAAGGTGTTGCGTGGTAGATCAATTGAGTTAGACGAAGTGAGGTGGCAACGTTGAGGTGTAGACGAGGCCACTTGGGAGTGGAAGGAGGATATGGAAAGGCAATTTCCTTATCTCTTTCAGTCAGGTAATTTCGGGGACAAAATTCCTTAAGTGGGGGAGAGTTGTAACACCTGGGTTTGGGGGTCAGGTCAAAATAATATTAAAATAATAAAATAGTATTTGAGGCCTCAGGTTTTCAAAACAAATAAATTAAGTTGGACTATTTACAAAACAAGACCAAATAGCCATGGATATCTCCTATTTGTAAATGCCTTATTTCATTAAGGGTATTTTGGTCTTTTGCTTTTTAATTTTAAACAAACATTAAAAAAATAGTTTTGTTTGTATAAAAATAATAAAAAACATGCACTTGACGAGGTTTAAACCTAAATCCTTCAAAATCAAGAATTAAAACTTAACCACTAAACAAATTTGAGATTATGTAACAATTTACCACAAATAGTATATATGTTAAACTAAAAAATTATAGTTTTCCTTGTGTTGCTACTGCTATTTTTTGTTTTGATTTGTAGGTAGAATAATGGTTTAACTTTACTTCTCTGTTTCTACTGTGATGAACTTTGTGTCGACGATATTTGATTATGACGTTGGCGATGCAGATATAATATTTTTTTTAGGATAATGCAACAAATTTCTCCTATACTTTGTCAAATGTGTTAATGTGTTGTTTAAACTTTCTAAACGTTCAATATACCTTTTATAGTTACCTTTTGTCTTTCGAAATGCCTCTGAAATTAACACCATTAACTGAAGTAAAAGAGAGAGAGAGAGAGGGGGGGAAGATGAACCAAGAAGAAAAGATAAACCGTTCTTTTTTCTCATTTTTAATTTTTATTTGTTATTAATTTTATAAACTAAAATGGTCAAATTTCTTAGATGTCCTTGAATTAGATTTTTTTAACTTTTTTCTTATCGAAAATTTCACGTGGCATCATAAGAACGTGCCACGTGTCTTGCTACGTCATCAATTACGACGTTGAACATGGGGCGTTTCGAAAAATGGAAGGAAACCACCTGGGGTTCATTAAACGTCTAGAAAGTTAAGACACCACATTGACACATTTGACAAAGAAAGCCAAAAATCAGAAAGAAGGGTATTCTACTTACACTCCTACTTCAATAAGCAACTACACACCGAGACCCCAATCCGTGAACAAGTTGGTTGTCCCTATTTTTTTCGTTAGTAGCACAGGAAATTCTGAGAAAGCTCCGACCTGCAAGCACTGTCAGAAGCAACACTTCGGCCAATGTCGGCTTCAATCCAACCTTTGTTTTTCTTGTGGTGGTGATGATCAATACATTAGGGATTGCCCAAGAAAATCCGACAAGGCTCCTACTCGGTATTCTGCTAATCTGAGCCCTGCACCTTCTAACCAAAACAAGAAATTGAGGCAAACTCAGTCCGGAAACCAAGGGAGGGGAAGAGGCTCCCATTCAAAAGCCACAACACATAGAGAATCCCGAGCCCCAACTCGTGTTTATCACATTTGTGGTAAAGAATACGAGGAATCTTCCGACATCATTGCGGGTACAGTTGAACTGAACCTTAAACATGTTTATGCTTTAATAGATTCAGGATCAACCCATTCATTCATATGCTCTTCCTTGCTTGATAAGTTAAATATAAAACCCAAAGTTGTTAAAACGAGCCTTGTAGTATCAAACGTATATAGGGAAACTTGCCAATCAATTTTCTCTGTAGAACTTGTCCTATAGCTATTCGAAACATACCCTTTCCTATTGATATTTATGTCTTTCCAAATTGTGAATTTGACTTAGTATTAGGCTTAGATTGGTTGAGTAAACATCAAGCCTGGATCGATTGTCAAAATAGGAGATTGTACCTTCGAGATTTAGGAAAAGAATCCATACTTCTTATAGATCAAAAACCAACTTCAATTTTTGCTTCTATGGTGCTACAAGATGAATATGATTTCGGCTTAACTTATGTTCTTGTTGTTTCCGAATTCATCGACGTCTTTCCAGAGGAACTCACTGGTCTTCCTCTGACTCGTGAAGTGGAGTTCAAATTTTGCGTTAAACCTGGAACCAACCTAGTGTCCATTACACCATACCGAATGGCACAAGTAGAGTTGAAGGAGCTCAAGAAACAACTTCAGAAATTACATGACAAGGGGTACATATGACTGACCACATCTCCCTGGGTGCTCTGGTTTTGTTTGTGAAGAAGAAAGATGGCTCGATGCGGCTTTACATCGACTATCGTCAGTTGAATCGGGTGACTATCAAAAACAATTATCCCCTCCCGAGGATTGAAGATCCTTTTGATAAACTCTGAGAAGCACGGTTTTCTCTAAGATCGATTTTCAATCGGGCTACTATCAGATGAAAGTGAAGGATGAAGATGTCCCTAAAACTGCTTTCTGTATTAGATATGGTCCCTTCGAATTTCTTGTTATGCCTTTTGGGTTAACGAATGCTCCTGCCACATTTATGGACTTAATGAACCGAGTGTTCAATTCCTATCTCGATAAGTTCGTTGTTGTCTTCATCGATGACATTCTTGTCTATTCTCAAAATAAGAAAGAACATGCTAAACACCTCCGAATCGTACTATAAACTCTTCGAGAACGCCAATTGTTCGCCAAATTCTCCAAATATGAGTTTTGGCTATCGAAAGTTGCTTTCCTGAGTCACGTGATCTCTGCCGAAGGAATCATAGTCGACCCTAAAAAAAGATTCAAGCTATCCTTGATTGGCGATCTCCGAAGAATGTTGGTGAGGTTCACAATTTCCTCGGTTTAACCGGTTATTACCAAAGGTTCGTTAGAGGCTTCTCTACGATCACTTTACCACTAACCAAACTCCTCCGAAAGGATCAACCATTTGATTGATTTGAAAATCAACAAATAAGCTTCAACCAATTGAAGCAAGCATTAACTCATGCCCCGGTTTTGATCCAACCTGAGCCGGGCAAAGAATTCACAGTCTATAGTGACGCCTCCCATTCGGGATCGGTTTGTGTCTTGATGCAAGGTGAAAATGTAGTAGCATACACATCCCGGAAATTGAAGCCACATGAGCTCAATTACCCGACACATGACCTCGAGTTAGCTGCCATCGTCTTCGCACTCAAAATTTGGAGACACTACCTCTACGGTGAAAGATGCCACATGTTTATCGATCACAAAAGTCTGAAGTATCTCCTTACTTAGAAAGATATCAATTTAAAAATGAGATGGATAGAATTGTTGAAAGATTATGATCTAATCATTGACTATCATCCCGGGAAAGCCAATGTTGTTGCGGATGCTCTCAGTCGAAAACCGACCCTCGGTAAGCCATTCTAAGCCTTATGCTATTCGAATTACTCATCCTTGTTCCCAAAGGAGCCATTCGAACTCTACCTTGCCTGATAAGCAATGTTTCGAACTCCTTCTAGAAAAATAATCAACCATTCGAAATTTGTCTAGTCTTATAAGTAATCCATTTGAATTGTTTTCTCGTAGCTTCCTTGACTATCAATGCTCAATTCCGACTCTCTAAAGCTGGAAAATATTTGTCCGAACTTCAAGTTCAGTCTAGCCTAATCACAAGGATTAAAGAGCTTCAACAATTTGACTCAGAACTTCAGAAAATTGGTTCTAAGCTTGAGTCTAATTCCGACTTCTCCGTTAAGTCGAGCGGTGTCCTCTATTTCAAGGATAGACTTTGTATTCCTAACAACAAGGAATTACAAGAAGAGATACTAGAAGAAGCACATCAGAGTTCTTTCTCGATCCACCCTGGATCGGTTAAGATGTACAAGGATCTCAAGCCCTTGTATTATTGGCCCAGAATGAAAGTGGCTATCAACAATTTTGTGTCGAAGTGCCTAAAAGGTCAAAGAGATAAAGTCGAGCATCGAGTCCCTACCGGATTACTCAAACCTCTTGAATTGCCTCAATGGAAATGGGATCGAATAGCTATAGATTTCGTATCCCGTCTTTCTTGCTCCAGGAGAAAGTGTGACGTTATCTGGGTAATTGTCGATCGATTTACCAAATCTGCTCATTTCATCCTGGTTCGTATGAACTACAACTTGGAATCCTTGGCTGATCTGTACATTCGGGAAGTCATCTGTTTACACGGAGTCCGTACTTTAATTGCTCCAATCGAGACACCCGATTTACAGTTCGATTCTGGAGAACTCTACAACGAGCCCTCGGCACCAAGCTATATCTGAGCACAGCTTTCCATCCGCAAAGTGACGGACAATCTGAGCGAGTGATTCAAGTTCTTGAAGACATGCTTCAAGATTATATCATCGACTTCAAAAAGAACTGGGAAAAGTCACTACCATTGGTAGAATTCACATACAACAATAGCTTTCATTCTTTGATTCAAATGGCTCCTTTCGAAGCGTTGTATGGTAGAAGATGCCGAACACCCCTTTGTTGGTCTGAACTTGGTGATAATAAGGTGTTAGGACCTCAATTGCTTCGGGAAACTGAAGAACAAGTGCAAGTTATCCATTCTCGGTTGAAGCAAGCTTTCGATAGACAAAAGTCTTACGCTGATCAGAAACGTAGAGACATACAATACGATACCGGTGATAAGGTCTTTCTCAAAGTCTCTCTGTGGAAGAAAGTGTTTCGGTTCGGTAAAAGAGGGAAGCTCAGACCTCATTTCATAGGACCTTTCGAAAGTGATTGAAAGAATCGGTATGGTAGCTTATCGACTTGCACTCCCTAGCAAGTTCGATAACAAACATAACACATTCCACATTTCAGTGCTTCGAAGATACCGATTCGATCCATCTCACATCTTAGAGCTGGAAGAAGTATAACTGAATCCCGATCTATCCTACGAGGAAGAAGCAATCCAAATCCTTGATAGAGAAATCAAACGACTCCGAAACAAGAACATATCTCTTGTAAAGGTTTTGTTGAGAAATCATAAGATCGAAGAAGCTACGTGGGAACCCGAGGATACGATGCGGAAGCAATATCCTCATCTGTTCAGTTCAGGTAAGAATTTGAGGATGAATTCTTTCTTTTTAAGGAGGGGAGAATTGTAACACCCTCAATCTTACCCCTAGAATTAATTAGATCAATTGGCTAAACAATTGATTCAAATTATACCTACTGAACTCTAATTCAACTAGTTAGGATTTAATTAGAAAGAATGAACAAATCAAAGGACCAAATTAAGAGGACTAAGCTAAATTAAATGATAAATAAAAGAATTGCATGCTAAATTTCCTATTACCTATGAGTGCCCTTGGCTAAATTTCCATTAAATCCGATGGACTTATTGCCATTACCCGCTGATCAAATTGTGAATAAAGATGGACTCAACAAAGCTGAATTTGTTAAGAAACTTCATCAACAAGTGCGGGATAATATTGAAAAGAGAACCAAGCAATATGAGCAGCAAGCAAACAAGGGTCGAAGGAGAGTTGTCTTTGAGCCGAGAAATTAGTTGTGGTTGCACAAGATAAAAGAAAAGTTTCCAGCCCAACAGAAATCTAAATTGATGCCTCGAGGAGATGGGCCATTTTAAGTAGTTAAGAGGATCAATGATAATGCTATCAACTAGACCTCCTAGGTGAGTTTAATGTTAGTGCAACCTTTAGTGTTGCTGATTTATCTTCTTTCGATGTATGTGACAATTTGGGGACAAATCACTTTAATGAGAGAGGGACTGATATGACCATCAAGAACAAGGACCCGGAGGAGTACCCAAGTGGCTCCATTACACGTGCACGGGCCAATGAGTTTCAATCAGCCATGGAAAGCTTGTTTACAACAAGCCATGAACGTGGGAAAGAAGAAATAAAAAGGGAGGAATACTTTACCTTGCTCATGCATGCATTTGCATGAGAATTTAAGTATTTCGTTACTTTCATTGCATTAATAAAGTGTTCTGGTCATTAAAGCATGCACTTCATTTATAGTTTTAGTTCATTTAGAGAAGTAGTTTAATTATGTATCATAAATCATTCATTAAACTACTTCATTTGTGCATTTAGTTAAATTCAATAAAGTTAGTTCTTTAATTAAACTAGTTCATTCATTTAACTAGTTCACTCAATTAACTAACTCTTTTAATTGTTTCATGCATCTATTATTTTAAGTTTGAATAAATCCTTTGTGTGTGTCTAGGTTCATGTGAAACGTGGATTAAACAAGAGACTTTTCAGCTTCAGCTTGGAAACAAGTCATTGATGACCATCTTTACTCAGGCAAACAAGTCAATTGAAGGCAACTCAAGGCTGAATTCTTTTCATCTATTCATGGTTGTTCATCTTCTTAAAGTAACAAAGCATTTAAGATTCATAATTCAGCTATTCAAGGTTGAAATTATGAACCAATGAAGACCATTCACGTTCAAGAGAAGGGACATGCAATAATCAGCATTCAAACTATGCATTCAAGGCATTTATTTATCATCTTTTTGGACGAATTTAAGGCTAAATTCATCTCAATTTGAAGCAAAATTCATCCATCAAAAGGATAAGAAAGAAACATTTCATTTATTTTTATTCAATAGCATTTAGATGAGCATTCATCTCTCTTTTGTGTGACTTTTTATCTGGTAGCTAGCCACACTATAAATAGGCATCTTAGGTTCACTTGTAAGGACTTTTTTTGGAGAATATAAACCTTTGAAAGATTGCTTTCGTCTTGTTCTTGCGAGAACTCTGTTAGCTTCAAGTTGTACTTGTAGTCTTCTATCCATTTCATCTTACTATAGCGTTGGTTCCAAGCCCTCTTATAGCTTGTGGGTCACGTTCCACACTCCTCCACCTCTACTCCATCAAAGTATATTGCTGGTTCCTAGCTCGTTATAGCTAGCGGGTCACAATTCTCTATCCTTGGAACCATACAAATCCACGCCGCCTTTAGCATCTCCCATCACTCCTTCTTTCATTTACACCTTTCCACGACTATCATCCTCCATCCTTAGCCACCAAACTATCCAAATTACCTATCCAATTCCTTTCTTCATTGATTTTTATTATATTTCTATTCATCTCAGATGTATGTTTTATGATATCTCAGTGTTCAAAGCGTAGCAACAAATATTTCTTACTAGAATCACATTCAGGCACATCTATATGACTCGGGTCACATTACCGGGTTCATATCAATGTATGCTTGATCATATAGAAGATTAATGATTTAATGGATAGAAATCTTGAATGATAATTTAATGGATTTGGCCATGAGCCTATGAATGCAAAGAATGAGACAATAGTCTATAAATATGTATGACTAAACCCTTAATTGTGAAAAAGGTATTGGCACCTAGGTGTGCACTTCGAATGGAGCTAAGCTCATAAAATGAAAAGAAATATTGATTATTGTAAGCCTTGGTCTCGAGTCAGTCGTAGATATAGTTGGCATACCATAGAGTCCGTAGAGCTCGGTGTAGGGCTGGACTACGGTCCAGGAGCGGTCCCTAATGGGTGACAATAGGAGGGATGTGTATGTGGTCATTGGCTATAGTGGGAGGGATTGACCGGTACTACGCATACTACGTGTGTTACGGGAGACAATTGGATGGGGACTCGTGTATCTAGACTAGACTATCAATTCACGAGGCTATGTTATCAACCTTAACAATGAAATTTTGTTACTATGGGAAGTAGAAACTTAATTGCTAATGAAAGTGAAATTAAACTAAGAATGAGTATGTATTGATCTCATGTTATATCTATATATTTGTATAAGGTAGTTGGCATGACTTGTTTCATAACTTTAACTTGTTGAATTAATTATCAAAAGGTATGCTATGGTTCGATGGATATTAAATTACTGATGAATATGCTTGACTTTCGATTGAATAGTTGCCTTGATACTCTTAGTCCTTAAGCATGGAATTGTTAATTAGTGAAAGACTTATGAGCTTCATAGACACTTGTTTTGTTTTGTATATTTTAACTCCTCACTAAGCCATTTCTTAATATTGTCTGTTTCACTACATTTCAGGTAAAGAGTTTTGGGAACCCATCTTATCAAGGAGCTTGACCGAGACACAAAATAGCTAAGAGTATGTCTTGTACTTAGTAAGAACTCCTAGGATAGTGGCACTTTAGTGTGCCTGATCATATAATGATAATGTTTTGGGTTGTAATGTTAAGTATAAGGTGATTGTATGGTTCTTTTTGATGTCATGTTTAGATGTAATTAGTAATATAAAGTGGATGCTAGGTTGCAATAGAGAATTTCTTGGTTGATGAGCTTGCTTGATATAGTATGGTATTACATGGTTGAAATAGATTGATTGACATGTTATATTGTTAATTACTTGAATTTGATTCTACTCCTGAGTTAGGGTAGTCTATGTTACATGATTTATGGTTGTTGTTGTGATGTATATAGTTGACTTTAACGGTTGATAGGTATACTCGAATGAAACTTACATGTTATAAATATAGTGGAATACGTTTGTTAAGTACGAAAAAGGGTTAAAATCATGTATTGGATGAGATGCTTATGTAAGATATAAATATGGAACTTGATTTAGGGAATTGTTTGACATGCCTATGCTTGAGAATATTTTTCTTGGCCTAACGATGATTTTGATTGCATGTGATAATAAAATTACAAGAAGGAAAGCTTAACTTGTTCGACCTTATTGAATTTGATTATCATCGAAGGCTTGCTTGTTTCGTAAGAAAGATTCCTATGTGTTTAAAAATACATGTTAAACCATTAAATAGGATTGATTAGTTCTCCAATAAGCTGTACAATTGATTGATTTAGATTAGCATCATGCCCTTATGATATTTGCATAATAGATATCTTAGTAAACAAATTGAAATTCATGAAAATTGTGTCTTGTGAACTTGTAGTTAGTGCTCATGGATTTGTGATTTCCTATTTTCAAATTTGTAACAAATTAATTGACTTGTTAAGGATATCATGATCGAAACCCTTGCTTGTTGATGTAGTCTTCGATTGGTTATTGATTTCAAAGAAAGAGTTGTGTTTGCTCGAATGTTCATTTCAACCTTTAATTGGTATTGTTTAGTCTTCCTTAACATACTAGACTAGGTTGTCTTGTAAGCCTGATTGAGGATGTTGCACCTATCTTGCCCTCATCCTTTACACCCTGAACCATCCCATTCGACCTTTGATCTACTCTGTCCCTCCTTCCTATATTGCATCCTCTTTCATTGTCAATTGATCCCTTTTGTTTCCAATACACATCTCGCGTCCCTCTCATTGCAAACACAATCCTCAATTTCACTTACCATTAAGTCGTTCAATTCCCTGCAACACCTCTTCCTTCGTTCTCATATGTACAAATCCAAATCCCAAACCATGGCGTGTACGTTTTGCTGGCACAAAAACATCAACCACCTAACCATGACAATCAAAAACCTGCCACACCCCTTCCAATGGATTTGATCGGAAAGGTTATCCTCAAAGATCGTCTAACACTTGCGTCAGCTGCTCTGTTCCTTGGATATACAATATAATAGAAGGTAAGAATGTATGAACTTATCTCTCTTTTTCTCTCAATATTCTCTCAAACACCATTTTAAATTTCTTGGATTTCTTATCCAAATTGAATTCATTTTCTTTCTAAACCATTTCTAATCAATAGCCACACAAGTGATTTTGATTTCTCTCATCTTGTTCAATGGATTTCAAGTTGGAAGATTGGAGGAGCAATCTTGATTTTTAAGTTGCAATTTATTTGAGTAAACTTTGATTTTCTAATGATCTCCTAATTATTTTGTCTTGATTTTCTATCAATTCCATTGTCTTTTGATGTTAAAATGTATTTTAATGGATTGATTTAATTTGTAGATGCTAAAGAGTGAATTATTATTTGATAGATGAAATCTAAATGTTTTAATTGGGTTATGTGTTATTTTTGTGGGTTAGATATAATCTAATCTGAATTTTATGGAATTGGTTCCAAAATTAATCTAATTAGTTGAATTAGATTTAGATTTTTGATTGAGATATTTGATAGATGGTTGATTTGAGTTATTGTATCAAATATGAACATGTACCATAAGTGTTTGAAGAAATGCACGTAAGAGGGGAAAAAAAGAGTCGAATTGTCGCAAAACAGGAGCGTGAATAGCCTTGTGGAGGTTCTGAGTTTTGGTGATTTCTTGGGCTTAAGGACGTGGCTGTTGTTACCATTTAAATTGGTTTAAGATGATGATATTAATAATGAAATAAAGGAATTTAAAGCAATTTGTAAGGGATTAAGATGATGGTGGTCAGTACCGTGGAAAGGGGATAGATTGGTGTGATGATTTTGGTATTGTTATAGTACGGCTACCGTTGTTTTACCGTTCGTATATTGGAAATGTGTTTTAAATAAAGGGAAATTTGTTGTTTTGGTGATGGTCGTTCGTATGGGATTTGTGCATAGGGTTTATGGAGTGTTGACAGTAGCGTGAAGAATAGAGCAAATGGAAATTGGTCATTTCGTGAGTTGTTGTTCAAATAGTTATGGTTCGAATATTTACGAGTGTGTTATAATAAATTGTTTATTGTGGTGTGGTCCCCTGTATTTTCTTGTGGAAGATGGCAAGTGTTCGGACTATTTCCAATTAGGCGTAGAGGCGTTGTCCTTGAGATGTTGGCACCAAGACGATGGCAAGTTAGTGAGTGCAAATGTATTTTGGTACTGTAAACAAGTTTGAATTATGTCTTTGGGAGTTTAGTTAAAGCCTAGCAAGCTTAGCTACGCTCGGAAGTAAGTTTTCCCTATTTTTGTCTTTTGAATATCGATTTCATATGAGACTTGATTTACATGTTTTGGTTTAAAAACATGGATAGATTTGTCACCTACTGTTAATGCATGTTATGAGACTTGAGAATTGTTGAATATGATTCCATGATAATTGATTTATGATTTGAAAGAGTTTATAACTTGTTGAGAAAATGTTATGCATTGTTTATGCTTTTGAAATTGAATGAGAATTTGATTTATGTTTATGCATTGAAAGCAATAGGGTAACATGATAAAAAGTGTATATTGGCAAAGTGATGAGACTTAATATTGTCGGATATAATTGGTCGACCAATAGGATGAGAAGTGCACTATAATATAGAAAATGCATACGTGAGATAAAATTCGCGCGTGAGACAAAATTCTTCGGTTACACAATAGGGGTAGATTCTATTGCGTTGCGAGTGATAGGGGTAGATTCTATCATCAATGAGCAATAGGGGTAGTGTCATCACGATCGAAGTGAGGTAATGGTGAGGGTAGATTTCACCATAAGACTTGATGGGTGTAGATTCCATCAAGGTGTCCGTATATCCGAACATTTATGGATAGGGGTACTACTATCCAAGGATGGCGGTAGTGTTTATGATGTTCAAGCAAGAGAGGCTTGTATTGAGATTTTGCATTATGGTTAAAGAATGAGATTTGTGATACATGTTTTATAAATGAGAAATGCTTTGGTTTGAGTAAGCATGAGACTTGAGAAAAGTGTTTTGATGCATATGGTTGTTATGCATGGTTCGTTTTGAAAATAAACGAGAAAGTGCTTATGTTTTGATCGAGCATGTTTTAGTAAATGTTTTGTAAATAAAAGGTTATTATGAAAGCATGATGCTTATGTTTCGAACGGGCATGGTTTATTAAAATAATTTAGAAATGGTGTGTTGACTTGCTCTATTATGGATTTCTAATATCGGTTTTTGTTTTAAAACTACATTGACATTTTATCTTTTGTTAGCACACTCATTAGGCAAGTTTGGTTCGTGGTCCGAGGCAAGGTGGATTCCAAGCAAACGAATTCAAAGGTATGATTACTATATTATTAATAATTTGCAATAAGGCAATGTGGTTAGAATATTGGGATGGATTGTTTATTTAGGAAATGTTAATTTGAATGATTTTATATTACGTTAGACGATGATTGTATGCGATGATCAATATGTTGGTTTTTATTTTAATGCTTTGTATAGTTGATTGTTATGACCAAACGATTATAATAGTTTAAGTAATGGTTATATTGATTACTTGTGTTCAATGAGTGCTTATGGTCATATGCTTTAATCCTTTAATTATTTTATAGCCTATGTTGAGGTCTTGATCATTTGATGCTTAATGAATAATGATGGATTTTGTTAGGAAGCATGCCTATAGATTACTTGTATAGACAACAATAGTGTTGATTAATTGGTATGTAGCTATTTGAGCCTATGTGTTTAACGGTGCTTTATTTTTAGAAACATGTTAATGTTGTATGTAAGTTTTTGAATAAGTTGTGTTGGAAGCATGTCATATTTTTTTTGGAAGATTAAAAGCATGTAAACCAGCAAAGGTGGATTTCCATCTAGTCCCAGTTACCATGGCAATTTTAGTCGCACTCAGTTGCCACGACAATTAAATGATTGTCGCGGAAATCAATTGCCATGACAATTATGATACATCCACAAGGTTTGGTGGAATTTGAGTTGATTGTGTTGAATTTTGATCCGCTACAAGTAAGCTCACCTTAAGTTAAATAAATGCATCTAGATAAGAATAAAAGAAAAAATGGGTTTTTAACGATTTTGTAACCCTCTTAGCCCAGCCTAGATGCTTGACCCGAACTACGAAGACTACATGGGGAAAACCAAAGTCAACCCGAAAGTCAACCATGATTAACGACCCTTTTTTATTTTTTAATCTTTCTAGATGCACATTAAGCCTATGTGATCACTCAAGAATCATGGAAGAGAAAGGCAAAGCGATCAGAAATCATTTAGGGACTCAATTGCATAAATTACACGTTTAGGGACCAAAATGTATTTTTTAGAAATTATAAAGACTTTGCAGGTTTTAGGTTTACCAAGATGTGAATAGTCATGTTACATACTCCTCTGTCAGATTTCAGCTTAAAAAGAAATCCCAAGCTCAAGATATTGCATCCACAACATTCATGACTAAAATGTAAATCATAGAAACTTACAACAATTCAAAATCAAACACCAATAGTCATCCGTTTCGGAACACCAATCCCTCGTACCGAAACATCGTACCGAAACGGTCAACACCGTTTCGGTACTCGGGTGTGTTCCGAGATCGGTATCAAAACATGCCTCACTAGTAGCCAAATTTTTTCGAAACAACTTCAACCATTCGGAAACACTATGGTCATTACAGGCCCTCGTTTCGAAACAGTTGAAGGTGTTTCGATACACTTTGCCCAGTGAAAGCAAAAATTGATGGTTTTTCACCTTTTAAATCATTAAAACATGCTTCAAAGAGCATCAAATCATAATAACAACTCATTTTGATACTAAGGAACATACTTATGACCCTTAAGCTAGAGCATGGCATCAAACACGAAAACATGCAATCTAGAGGCATGCTACCTAGTCACAAATTCAAATATAGAGCTCAAACCTCCAAACAAACCAATAAAACCATTTGCAACCCTTAAAAGCCATCACAAACATGCCACAAACATAGGGATTTCAAAACACATCTCCCAAATATAACCTTGAAGTCTCATTGCCAATATCAAAACTAAAGTGTATAAAAACATCACCATACATGAGCTTTGCACTTCCTTGGATGTTCTTAACCTTCTTGCTGCCCAAAAACACCTCAATTATCTGCATTATTGGTAAAATGAGTGTAAGCACATTTGCTTAGTGAGGCATGCACTAAAGAAAACCAACACAATAATGCATTCTTTAAAACACTTTCTCAAAAAGCTTTTTCTAGAACATGCTCATTCTATCTCATGCTTGAAAACCATTTCAAAGCAAAACCTCATTAACAACACATGTACCTCAATTCTATCTCATGCATTTAAACCAATGCAAATCTCATGGCCAAGCCATACTCATGCTTGTGAAAACCTATGCATATCTCATAGCATAAATCATCTCAACAATAGGTACATGTGAATCAAAAACATTTTCATATATTATATTGGCATTTCACATCTCATTATTACTCGGATAAGCGGACAACATTCTCAAACCACTAGACGCTTTCGGTGGAATCTCACATCACCGTACTCACTTGTCTAGTAACATAATTTCTAGTAGAATCTCACATCATCGTACTCACATGGCGGAATCTCTCATCGCCACAAAGCTTGGATATTTCACCAAGTCCTACCCGATGGGATGCCCATCATCGGTTTCTCCCTTTGGATTAAACCAAAGAGCACGTACGAATTTTTAGTTTATAGTTCACTCTCATCCTATTGATCGATCAATTATATCCGGTAAGTATCTCATCTTCAATGCCAATATATTATGTCAAAACATAATCTCACCTACTGTTTTTCATGCAACATTTCTCAATTCTTTCTCATCTCATTTCAAAACCATAACATTTGCCATGCTTTAAAATAAAAGCTCAAAACTCATCAATGCAACATGTTATTTCATGAAATCATTTCAAGCATCATCTCATGCTACAAATCATGCATAAAAATAGTAGGAATTTATCTACCTCAAACCATGAGCATGTAAAAGCATTTTAGGGGCAACCACCACATATAAGAGAGCAATCTAGCCAATACTTACTTCTGGACTTAGGAAAGTGTTTCAAACCTTTCCTAAATCCCCAAACCTTGTTTCTTTGTCCCTCAAGGACTTATAAAACCATTCGCACTCACCAATTATGTTTCGCTTGCTCGCTGAAATGCTATCTAAGCTCCCGGATCAACACCAAAGGCGTCCGAAGAAGTCTCCCTTGTTTATAACACATAAGAGCAGAGGATTAATGCATCATCATGCATTGAAATCATCAGCCACACACCTAAACTCGCTGCTCTACTCAAAAACCTCATATCGTCTACCAAACACAACCGAAATTATCTCCAAACCTTTCCAAAACAAATCCCAGCCAAGATCCATCACTTCTAATCATTTCTAAACATCAACCAACATCAAAAATCACCACAAACTCGTCATTATACCTCCAGCTATCACAGAACACCAAAACCAACACAAAAACCATCATTCTAGCATAAAAAACTTTGGACTCCAAGCCTACTCGGGATTTGTTTGATAAAACCTCATTTATAACATCAGTTAACATCCAAAACACATTAGAAAACAACATCAAAATAGAGCCTAACCATCAACCACGAAAATAATCAAGATCTCTCCAAAAACCTTGAGTTTTAATACTATTTCTTGTTTCTAACATTAAAGCAACTCAAAAATCATTAACAAAGTATTGATAACTTGGGAATTTCGGTAAAGAACTGATCATTAGAGGAGAATGACGAAGCTTACCTCTAATGGTTGATTTCTCCTTGAATTGGCAAGTTTTCTTGAAAATCCAATGTGAAAACAAGAGGATTTGATGAGGAAAAGATTAGGAATCAAAAGGAATGAAAATCAAAAGATAATTGATGGATGAAATGTGTTTGGCTGAAAATAAATTGAGAGAAAATGAAATGAGAGAAAATTGATGAAAGGTAGTTATGAAAAATTAGAGATAGTTTTCCTTTTACTTAATCTTTATTTCCTTTAATTAAAACATCATTAAAATCACCCAAAATAAGAATAAATCTGAGTAAAAACATTTTGGTAAAATTAGCTCCTTAAAGATTCAAAGTTTCAATCCTTTACAAAACAGTCACTATTTAACGTTTGCAAAAACTGCGATTTGGTCACTACACTAAAATGTAGTATTTCCAAATCTTATTTTGTAAAATTGATTTCACCATAAGCATTCATATAATAAATGAGGATTTTTAGATATTTTACATATTTTTGAAAGCATCCCGAACTAGGTGTTCCCTAAATCTCCCTTTAAGATTCGAACCGTTCTCGACCGGTCCGATTCGAACTCTAAAACATCTAGGCCCAAATTTGGGGCGTTACAGATGTAAACCTCCACAGATTTTCATCAGTAAAGACAATGTAGCTCACTCGGTTCAATCTGGCAACTAGACCATGTCAAGGGGATTACAAAACTGCTCGAGGATATGGAAAACAGTAGCTAATGGTGATGAGGGAGCAGTAACCATTGATGGTAAAGCTGTATTTTGATGAGGAGGACATGAGCTAATAGTACTATTTATTTTAGTAGAAAATGAGGTAACAATACTATTTGTTTTAGATGTTGAATCAAAAGGAAAGACACTTTCATCAAAGCAAACATGTCTAGATACATAAATTCTACCATTAGAATCAATACACCTATAACCATTGTGCATAGAATAATAACCTAGAAAAGTTCATGCAGAAGATTTAAATTGCAATTTATTTTTTTAAAAGTACGAGATTTGGATAACAAACACATCCAACCACTCTAAAAAAACAATAATCGGGTAGCTTTAGAAACAGTTTTTGGTATGGTGACAACCCATCAAAAGATTTTTAGGGTAACCTATTTATAAGGAAAATGGCACTAGCAAATGCATCATCCAGAAAGTGAGAGGCATTGAAGCCTGAGCAAGCATGGAAAGACCTACCTCAACTATTTGGCTATTTTTCCTCTCAACAATGCCATTCTGCTTTGATGTGTGTGGTCATGAGACTCTCTGGACAATTCCCTAAGCTTTAAGATATCCTTGAAGGGCAACAAACTCTCTTCTACTATCACTCTGAAACATTTTGAGTTTGTGACCCAAATTTTTTTCAACCATCCTGTGAAACTGAATGAAAACATATTGTACATCATATGTGTTCTTCAAGAAATACAACCATATATATCTTATAAAGGCATCTGCAAAAGCAATATAATATCTAAACTCATTCAAAAATAAAGGGGAAGAACCCCACACATAAGCAGTTATGAGTTCTAAAGGATGAGTATAACTAGTGACAGATTTAACAAAGGAAGTTTATGTGATTTTCAATACTGACAAGCTTTGCAAAGAACATGATCTTTATTATGAAAAAATGAAATATTATATTGACCAAGAACATTAAAAAGGGTATCCTTGGCAGGATGCCCTAACCTTCTATGTCATACATCAAGGCTAACATTATTACTAATCACAGTGTTACAAGTTCCTTGACCCTTATTTACTAAACTACTTCACATCCGCTACCACTCCGAACCTGAGAAGGAATATCCTTCAAGTGATACAAACCATTCTTTTCGTAACCAGTCATTACCACCTGTTTTATTTTGAGATCCTTGACTTGGCCTATCTTTCGATAAAACTGAAGAAGAACTTGATTTTCCTGTGTGAACTTAGACACAAATAAAATAATTTTAGTGATGTTCGGCACATATATCATATTTCTTAAATGAAGATTTCTATTACTATGAAGAAAGGATGATTGACCAACATATTGTATGGGAATACTATGCCATTACCCACTTTGACTGTACCTATACTAGGATATTGTTGAGTGTGTAAAAGTTCTATAGTTTACCCCCTATTTAACCCTTATTTCTGTTGCATTCAAGCATAATTCATTGCATTTAGGATATATTTCATATATACATCACAATTATATAAAATGGCACAGTTGCTACTGATTTTGGTTACTTTTGCAGGTATCTGTTGTACTAGACTCAGGGCAGTGGAGAAGCAGAGCTGGAACACAGGACTGAAGTCGAGAAGGACGACGCTGCTGTGGCAGCCAAGGACGACAGCAACGGTGAAGGAAAAAAGTGAACTGGAGCTCGACAGGAAGAGGAAATTAAGTCGGTCTGTCGTGGGTCAATCCTATATTTTTCTGAGCCCTAGATCAAAATGAATGCCAAGCCAAAAGTTCAAGGAAGAAACTCAAAGCAAGAAAAGAGGACGAATTAAAGACATCTACTCTGAAGATTTAGTCTTTAATAGAGTTGTACTTTAATTTAAACTCGTATTGTTGCCATATTAGAAAACTTGAACCCAAGGCCTATATAAAGGCATGTAATTCGACCTAGGGAAGGGCATCTTATTCTCTATCCGTCTTCCCCTAAACCCTAGTCGTTTTCCCCCTTCTCATCATGTTCTAAACTCCCCCTAGGGCTAAGGGTTGATTCTGTAAAGTAGTTTCAAGGATTGTACTATTTTAGGATTTTTTTCTGTTCAATAAAATAGACTTCAAGTTTGCTTATTCTAGTTTCAAAATCTTGCAAGAGTATCGGGAGAGCATTGTGAGATTATACATTTACTTAATATCGGGAGAGTTAAGTATACGAAAGGAATAAGTGCAGGTTCTTCAGTTTATGGTTGAACTATCTCGGACCTAGGGATAGGGCGAGGTTAAGTGGCTAAGGAAGAATTCAACAACATCGGTGTTCATCCTCCGATTCACGCCGTGAGGTATCATCTAAGACGTGTTCATCGACAGACTTGGACCTAGTGATATGACAAGACACAACAAGGATTCTTGCCAAGCTTGAAGTTCATAGTTGTGTGTTCGCTGCCGCGACAACAACAAACCGCTACCGTCGCAGGTGCTGCCGCGACAGAAGCTACGAAAGAACAGAGAGTTCTAGACAGTGCAACACTTGTACTACTGAGAAAATCAATACCGGCCTATTTCTTTACTCTGAATATTTTAATTCTTCTATCTTCAGTATTTATTCCTCTACAAACAATTGAACTCTCTTCTCTCTCTTTTGTGCAACAATACAAGGATAGAGCTATTTCCAGTCCCTGTGGATTCGACATCCGATACTTCATGTATCACTTTACTACTTGTGTCGTGTACACTTGCACTCTATTGCGATAGACTCTTATACACGCAACAAGTTTTTGTCGTCGTTGCCAGGGACTAGCAACATATCTTTACCCTTACTTTTACAGCACATCTTCTTTTTATTTTTTATGTTTTTATTGGTATCATCTACCCTGTGCTTTTCACAAGGTTTCTTGTTTTCTTATGCACAGATCTAGACGAGGCAAAGAACCTGAGAATCCAGGGTAGAAGATAACTAGGGTGCTCTTGGAGATCAACCCCAGGATGCCCGAAACGGAAGGCCTACTGCCGAGGCCGCACGCTGATCTTGTCGTGATTACATGATCAATGATCATGTAGAATTGGAGACCACCCTGCCAAACGTGGAAGCTGAAAAATTTCAAGATGAAACCTGTGATGTTCAACATGATTAATTATGCTGGCCAATTTAGTGGTGCTGCTACAGAGGATGCTAGGGAACATCTGAAAACGTTCCAAGAAATCTGTGGTTCGTTTAGACTACCAGGAGTAAATCTGGAGATAACGAGGCTTCAGTTATTTCCTCATTCATTGAGGGACAGATCGAAAACTTGGTGGAACAAACTAACGTCGGGTTCAATACGAACTTGGACAGATCTAACTCGTGAATTTTTATCTCGTTTTAATCCTTCCCATTTATCTGAGCGATTATGTAACGAAATTGCTACTTTTCAACAGGAAGATGACGAGCCAATGCACGAGGCATGGGACATGTTTACTACTATTTTGAGGAATTTCCCAATGCACCGATTCCCTGTTTGGAATCAAGTCATCAAATTCTACAATGCTACCAACCTACAAACTCATATGAGAATCGATTCAGCAGCCAATGGATTGCTGTTCGACAAGGACCCAGACGAAGCCATGGTAGTATTGAAAAATCTAGCCAAGAATGAAGAGCAATTACCCACATCGAGGAGAGGTAAACGAGTGCTAGCTGTGAAGGATTACGAAGCTGATAATTCTCTAAAGACACAAGTTGCGTATCTCACAAAGGTAGTAGAAAACTTGCTGAAGAAAGATTCACAACCGGTCTACGCTGCAAAAGAGGTATGTGGAACTTGCAGTGGGAATCATAGTTCAGAAGACTGCCCTCTACAACTAGAGGAAGGGATGTATGTTGGAAAATATAACAAGCAAAACTACAATTCCAACAATTACAATCCCAACTGAAGGAAAGACCCCAAGTTCTCCTGGAGCAACCCAAACAACGCATTGAATCCTCAAGTGCAGAACACTCAAAATCAAGGGGCACCTAGACTCCTGACACAGCAGCAACCGCAACAGCAGTCGCAACAGCCGCCGGCAGCCACACCTAGTATACTGGAGAAGACCTTGGCCACATTTATGTCACATACAAGAACTTACATATCAAACATGGATCACTTCGTCAAGAAGACTGAGTCATTCATGGATAAAATAGAGATGTGAATGACTAACCATGAAGCTACTCTGAAATCACTGGAGACACAGATGGGTCAGGTTTCCCAACATATTAAGCCAAGGCAGAACGGAGGATTCCCCAGTGATACTGAGGTCGCTAGACAACCCACACATGAGCAGTGCAAAGCTATCACAACTAGGTGTGGGAAGCAATTACTAGGGACGAAGAAGAAAGCTGAATCAGTTAAGGAACCATCCCTAGAATCGACTGCCGTGAACGCTGCCCCGGTAGACGATAAACAGCCTGCTGCCGCCACACCTTTCACGACAACAGAAAGGACAGAGGGAAGGAAGAAGAACCTAAGCCTCCTCAAATCCGAATACCATGGGAAGGACGAATTGAAGATTATCGTCCTCCACCTCTTTTTCCACAGCGGCTACAGAAGCAGAAATATGAGTACCAGCTCAAAAAGATCTATGATATTTTTAAGCAGGTTCACATCAATATTCCGCTGTTAGACGCAATCAAGGAGATGCCCGGTTATGCCAAGTTTCTCAAGGATGCTATGTTGAAGAAATCTAAACTTGGGGAATTTGAGACTGTTAAAATGACAGAAGGATGCATGACTATTCTGCACAGGCATCCACCCTAGAAAAAGAAGGATCCTGGGAGTTTCATTATACCGTGCATAATTGGTGATAAATTCGTGGGTAAGGCACGTTGTGATCTAGGTGCCAGTATTAATTTAATGCCAAAATCTGTATTTCAGAAATTAGGTATTGGACGAGCACGACCCACAACAGTTATGTTGCAGCTGGCACACCACTCTTACGTGCAACCAGAATGGAAGATTGCAGATATCTTGGAAAGAGTGGATAAGTTTATTTTTCCTGCTAAGTTTCTTGTTTTAGATTGTGAAGCATATGAGAATGCACCAATCATCCTGGGGCGACCCTTCTTAGCCACAGGCAGATCACTGATTGATGTAGAAAAGGGAGAACTTACAATGAGAGTGAATGATCAAGAGATCAAGCTAAATGCTCTCCAGGAAATTAAGCATGTTGATGCAGAAGAAGAATGCAAGGCTATCACTGAAGTAATCCTTGACCAACCCTGCATTAGGTCGAGCTGCCATGACATCAAGTTTGGTCACTGTCACAGCAGCCATCTGGAAGACTGTCACGGCAGCGACGAAGACAGTAGCTCCTCAGATTCTGACATATCTGACACTGAAGGTCATGAGGAGGTAAACTGGATAGGCAATTGTCCAGGTAAGTTTTTCGAGCCCTTAAACTATACCTCCAATCAACACATCATCCAAAAGCCCTCAACTGTAGAACAACATGTTATAGACCTTAAGCCCCTACCAGGGCACCTCAAATATGTTTTTCTTGGATTAAATGATATGTTGCTCGTAATCATCTCTTCCAAGTTGATGCAGGAACAGGAACAACAGCTGATAGGGATGTTGCAGCAGCACAAAAAGGTTATTGGATGGATGATAGCTGATATCCAAGGTATTAGTCCGGCACTATGCATGCACAAAATTCTCTTAGAGGATGATCATAAGCCGACCATTGATGTCCATAGACGCTTGAATGACGTTATGCGAGAAGTGGTTCGAATAGAAATTATCAAATGGCTAGACGTCAGGATAATTTATGCCCTCTCGGATAGTAAGTGGGTGAGCCCGGCGTAATGGGTTCCTAAGAAGGGAGGAATAACTGTGGTGACCAATGAAGAAAACCAATTAATCCCAACCAAGACTGTGACCGGTTGGAGGGTTTGTATGGACTACGGAAGCTTAACAAAGCTACCCGGATGGTTACTCAGGTTATAACCAAATAGCCATCGCACTGGAGGATCAAGAGAAAACGACTTTCACTTGCCCATACGGTACTTACGCTTTTTGGAGAATGCCATTTGGACTCTGCAATGCACCAGCAACCCTTCTAGAGGTGTATGATGGCGATATTCTCTGACATGGTGGAGGATTTCCTAGAGATATTTATGGACGATTTTTCTGTCTTTGGAGACAATTTTGCAAGCTACTTAGGTAACCTACAGAAGGTGCTCGAAAGATGCAAAAAAGCGAACTTGGTATTAAACTGGGAGAAATGTCACATCATGGTGGATGAGGGGATAGTCCTAGGGCACAAGGTAAGCTACTGCGGCATGGAAGTCGACAGATCCAATATAGAGGTGATTGAAAAGCTGCCGCCACCCACCACCGTCAAGGGAATTCGGAGTTTCTTAGGGCATGCTGGGTTTTATCGAAGGTTTATAGCAAATTTTTTCGAAGATCACCAAGCCTTTATGCCACCTTCTGGAGTAGAATCGTCCCTTTGACTTCAATACTGAATGTACTGAGGCATTCATAATCCTGAAAGAGAAGCTGGTAACAGCTCCAATCGTACAGCCACCGGACTGGAGTTTGCCATTCGAAATTATGTGTGATGCCAGTGATTACGCTGTAGGGGCAGCACTTGGGTAGAGGAAGGACAAGCTATTCCACGTAATTTACTACGCTAGCAAAACACTCAACGATGCCAAAGTGAATTACACTACAGCAGAAAAGGAACTTGTAATGCCCCGGTTTTGGGCTTAGAAGTTTAGGCGTTGACCGGTTCGGTCAAAGTGCTGTTCGAATCTAAAAAGGTGAAATTAGGAAAGCCTAGTTCGGGTTGCATTAAAAATATGGAAAAATGTTCTAAAATCATCTTTTAATATATATAAGTGAACTGTGAAATCAATTTTACAAAATGAGGTTTGGAAGGGTGACATTTTGGCTAGTGACCAAAATGTAATTTTTGAAAGTTGCGTGACTGTTTTAGAAAGGATTGAAACTTTGAATCTTTAAGGAGCTATTTACCCAAAGGGAGTTTCTCCAGATTTTTCTAAGATATTTTAATGTTTAATTCTGATTTTAAAGCTAAAGAAAAGTGGAGGGAAATCATTTTGGCTATTTTGCAACTAACTTTCCATATTTTCCAATTTTCCTTTTCTCTCATTTTCTCTCAACCCAAACACTTTCTCTCCAGAGATTTCTTTCTGATTTTGTCACCTAAATCTTCCTTTTCAATTCTCTTTTGATTCCTAATCATCACATCAACAAAACCTCACCATTTGCAAGTTGTTTCTTCAAGCTTTTTGGTTCCAAAAGAGGAGAAACTCAAGTTTGGAGGTAAGAACGTCCTTCTCCTCTAAACTATCAGTTCTTTACTGAAATTCCTAAGTTCTCAATCCTTAATTGATGTTTTATAAATGGCTTTTGAGTTATGAAATGGATCTTGGCTTAAAATGCAAGATTTGGTGATTTTTGATAGATTTTCGTTTGATCTGTTAAAGCTGTGATTTGAAGTGTGTTTTTGATGATAAATGAATGTTAATTTGATAAGGAATTGAGTTTTGATTAATGCAATCCCGGATAGGTTGAATTTCCTAAGTTTAGCTTGTGATTCTTGGTTGTTTTTGAGGTGATCTTGTGGATCTGATGTTGCTGGAGGTATAAGGATGTTATTAGGTTCTTTTTAGATGTTAAATGATGTTAGAGGATGTTTGGTTTTGATGGTTTATGGCTGGGCTTTGTTGAGAAGTGGTTTGGATGCATTTTCGGTTGTGTTTGGTGGCCGAAAATGGAGTGTGGATGAGAGCAGCGAGTTTAGGTGCTTTCATTGAAGCTATTAATGCAGGATGATGCATTAATCCTCTACTTTGATGTGTTTAAAACAGGGGAGTCATCTTTGGATCCAAATGTTGGTGATCCGGAAGCTTGAATTGGTGCTTCGGCAAGAGGCGAGGTGGAATCGGTGAGTGAAAATGGGTTTTCAGCTTTGAAACCAATGTCTTGGGAGCTTAGTTTAAGTCTAAACAACTTTACTAAGCTCGAGTGTAAGTTTTCGGAAAAACTCTCTAGTGGTGGCCATGATTTGGTTGTTATGCAATGTGGTTTATTGCATGTTTTAAATTCTGTTTTGAAAGCATGATTTAGCATGGTTATTGCTGATTTTGTAAGCCATATGTTGAAGGAAGCTCAAGGTAAGAGTTCCTTGTTTTTGAACATTGATTAAATGTGGTTTGATGCTTTAAAATGCATGATGAATATGGCTTGGTTAAATGCTTTAAAACAGTGGATTACTTGATGATAATGATGTATATTGGCAAGTGATGTTTTGAAAAAGGTTAAGGTCACTAAGGTGGTTAAAAGTCCTTGAGTGAGCCTTGTGGATTCTAAGAACTTCATGGTGGTTAAAAGTCCATGATGATTCTTGTTAAGGTCACTAAGGTGGTTAAAAGTCCTTGAGTGAGCCTTGTTACTTAAGAACATCAAGGTGGTTAAAAGTCCTTGGATGGTTCTTGTTAAGGACACAAAGGTGGTTAAAAGTCCTTGTGTGGTCCTTGCCATGGTGTTTAAAAGTCCATGGGCCAAGGTGTTTAAAAGTCCTTGGGGCCAAGGTGTTTAAAAGTCCTTGGGAAGAACACAAAGGTGGTTAAAAGTCCTTGTGTGGTTCTTGTGAATTATAAGATCACAATGGTGTTTAAAAGTCCATGTGTGAGTCTTATGTTGATCTTGTTTTTAAAAGATGGAACTTATCACTTGTGGCCAATATGACATGTATTGATATGGAAGCATGTAATGCTTGTTTAAATTGCTTTGAGCATGAGTAAATGATGATTTGAAGTATGATTTATAAAGTGTTTTATAAATGCATTATTGAATGGTTTTAATGAGCATTCCTCACTAAGCTTTTGCTTACGCTCTCTTTCGTTTTCTTAAACCAATAATGCAGATCATTAAGGTACTTAAGGGCAGCAAGGAAGGCAAGCAAACAAGTGGGATTTAAGCTCAAGTATGGAAAGGTTTTCTTGTACTCCTTTAGCTTTTGGCATTTGGCAATGGGGGACCTATGTGAATATTTTGGGAGATGTTTTGAACTCCCTAAGTATGTTTAATGTTGTTGATGGTGCTGGTTTTTGTAATTTGTCAATACATGTTTGATTTGGAGGTTTATGCTTGAATGGTTAGCTTGTGTAGGAGGCATGCTACTAGAATTGGGGCTATTCATATATGATGATAATATGTTGATTGGTTGATGCAAACATGTCTCTTATATGTTGTATGAGTTGCTGGTAAAGTTTGGTAGCTTTTGGAGCATGATTGGATGATCAATTGTTTGTTTAAGCATGCATTTTGCTGCATTCTGTGCAGGGTGTTTCGGAACAGTGGCTACCGTTTCGGAACGGGTGCATTGAATCAGCCCAGGCGTCCGAAACGGGAGACACCGTTCCGAAACGGAAAGGCCACTGCCAGCCCTCGTTTCGGTACGCGTTGCGGAACGGCCCCGCGTTTCGAAATGGGCTCTCCCTGTTTCGGAACACGTGACCGTTGGGGGCTGACATTGGTAGTTAAATGTTTTGGAAAGTTTGCATTTTGGTCCTGAATCTTGTTTGTGCAATTGTATGAGTTTGGAATGTCCGTTTGAGCTGAAATTTGACAGAGAAGCATGAAACTTGACTAATTACAAGTTGGTAACTTTAATTTGGGTTAAGACCTCATAATTTACAGAATTTACAATTTGGTCCCTAAAGTTGTAAATTGTTCAATTGGGTCCCTGTTTGATCTCTGATGTTTATGATCTTTGAGTATGTTGTTTGAATGATCATAACTAGAGTTAATGTGCATCTAGACAAGTTTAAAAAGAAAAAAAGGGTCGTTAATCAAGGTTGACTTTCGGGTTGACTTTAGTTTTCCCCGTGTGACTTTCTTAATTCGGGTCAACCGTCTAGGCCGGGTTAAGGGGGTTACATTTGGTGGTATCAGAGCTGAGTTCTCGAGTAATTGGGATTGAATGTGTGCATGATTGAAGTATGTATGCTATGTATGCTTGATTGATTGAAAGCATGTTCAGTGGTTTTTGAATTTGATGCAATTGAGTTGTATGCTGTGGTGAAGCATGTTGTGGGTACCCATTGCCAAATCAAAGATAAGTAATGATGTTGATTTTAAGTGAAATTGAGCTTGAGTACTTGGATTGCTTACCTTGCTGGACCTGACTTTGTTTATTTGCATTGTGATTGCATGGTTAAAGTATGGCACCACGTAGAGAGTTGAGAAGTAATGTGCGAGCTACGGCTCCTAATGAGAATGAGAATGAGGAAAATGCGGGTAGTGCGGTGTTACCTCCTCCTCCACCTGGCGGTGGTGGTGCTGAGGGAGAAAGAGCTGAAGCTGCAGCTGGTGCTGGAGCTGCTGGACCTGAGGTTGGTCAGGGGCAAGCTATGCCTGACATGACGATGTTGGTGCAAGCTATTGCTGGTGCTTTTCGAGCGGCAGTAGCTGGAGCTCATGGAGCTGGGCATCAGGGAGATGCTGGTGTTAGACTACCTTTGGAGCGTTTGCGCAGTCTTGGTGGGACTGAGTTCAGGGGTATGTCTGCTGAAGGTTCTGAATCTTGGATGGAGAGTACCAAGAGGATCTTGGGTCAGATGAGTTGCACTGATGTGCAAAAGCTGGGTTGTGTTGTATCCTTGCTACAGGATGATGCATATACGTGGTGGACGACCACTATTGCTGGGATGGCTGAGGCTGACATAACTTGGACATTCTTTCAGAATGTGTTCAAGAGGAGGTATCTTGGTGTGAGGTACCTGGATGAAAAGAAGCGTGAGTTCATGTCTCTTACCCAGGGGAGCATGACTGTGGCTGAGTATGAGGTGCAGTTTGTTAGACTCCGTCAGTATGCACCTGAGCTGGTACCTCATGAGCGGGCGAGGTGCGAAAGATTTCGTTATGGTTTAGTGACGGATGTGAAGATGTATGTGCTGGCCACCGAGTATGATGATTTTGATGTGTTGGTGGGCCGAGCTAAGGATATTGAGATGAACTTGGGTTTATCTGCTAGAGGTGCTGGAGCAAGTGCTGGAAAGCGAGCTGCTGAGTATAGTTCCGGTGGTGGACGGAACAAGAGGGGACGTGATCAGAAGTATCAGTCCTCAGCTAAGAGAGGTGGTGGTGCACCTGCTCGGGGAGGCAATGCTAGAGCTGATCCGAGTGCTTGTTGGATTTGTGGATCACGTGGTCACATGAAGCGTGACTGTCCTCGTGCTGTGAGGGAGGTGCAAGCTCCTGTTGCGGCAGCTGGTAATGGATGCTGGAATTGTGGTTCTGTGGACCACTTGAGGCGTGATTGTCCTATGTTGGCTGGTGGCCAAGTGCGTGCTCCTGTTGTTGCTGCACCGCAGAGAGGTCGTGGGCGCGGCCGTGGTAATTTCCAGCGAAGAGAGGAAGGTGGTCGTGGAGTGGCCCATGTTGTGGCTATTCAGCCTGAAGGTGGAGGTCAAGCGAGGGTGTATGCTCAGAGGGAGGGGAGGAATGACGCGGATGTGATTGCAGGTACCATTACTTTGCAATCCTTGTCATTACTTTCCTTGATAGATTCTGGATCTACGCATTCATATATTTTGCGTGAGCATGCTGAATTGCTTGGTTTGCCTGTTGAGTTTTTGGATGTTGGTGTTCGTGTCACTAGTTCTTTTGGTGAGACTGTTGTGACTCGAAGGTTGTATAGAAGGTGTCCTTTGGTTGTTCAAGAACATGTTCTTCATGTTGACCTTATGGAGTTGCCTTTCTATGGTTTTGATGTAATCCTTGGTATGGATTGGCTTGCTGAGCATCGTGCTGTTGTGGATTGTGAAAATAAGCGAGTTTCGCTGAAGCTTGGGGATGATTATGAAGTTGTTGTGGTTGGTGAGAATGTGAAGTTTCTTGCTAATGTGGTGTCTACCTTGGAGGCGAGTAGGATGCTGAGGCAAGGCTGTGAAGCTTACCTAGCTTTTGTGATGAATCCTAGCTCTAAGGAGTTAAGGGTGCAAGATATCAGAGTTGTGAAGGAGTTTCCTGGAGTGTTTCCTGAGGAGTTGCCTGGTTTACCTCCTAATCGCGAGGTGGAGTTTGGAATTGAGTTGTATGAGAATACAACTCCTGTGTCCATTACTCCCTATAGAATGGCACCTAAGGAGCTGAAGGAGCTGAAGACGCAGTTGCAAGAGCTGCTTGATCGTGGTTTCATTCGGCCAAGTGTGTCGCCTTGGGGAGCACCGGTCTTGTTTGTGAAGAAGAAGGATGGCACTATGAGAATGTGCATTGATTATCGTCAGCTGAACAAGTTGACTATCAAGAATCGGTATCCTTTGCCGAGAATTGATGATCTCTTTGATCAATTTCGGGGAGCAGCTGTGTTCTCTAAGATTGACTTGAGGTCAGGGTATTATCAGTTGAAGGTGAAGGATGTGGATGTGCCTAAGACAGCTTTCAGGACAAGGTATGGGCATTATGAGTTCCTTGTGATGCCGTTTGGTTTGACAAATGCTCATGCTGCTTTCATGGACATGATGAATCGTGTGTTTCATGAATACCTGGACAAGTTCGTTGTGGTATTCATTGATGATATCCTCGTGTACTCGCGTACTGAGGAGGAGCATGAAGAGCATTTGAGGATTGTGCTGCAAGCTTTATTGGAGAATCAGCTTTATGCTAAGTTGAGCAAGTGTGAGTTCTGGCTTAAGGAGGTGGTGTTTCTTGGGCATGTAGTTTCTGCTGAGGGGATTCGTGTTGATCCTCAGAAGATTGAGGCGGTGATGAATTGGAAGGTTCCTAAGTCTGTTCATGAGGTCCGTAGTTTCCTTGGTTTGGCGGGATACTACCGGAGGTTTGTGGATGGGTTTTCTAAGATTGCTGCACCTTTGACAAAGTTGTTGCAAAAGGATGTTAAGTATGAGTGGACAGAAGCGAGACAGCAGGCTTTTGAGAAGCTTAAGGTGGCTTTGACGCAAGCTCCTATCTTGGTTCAGCCTGAATCAGGGAAAGAGTTTGTGGTCTATAGTGATGCGTCCTATGTTGGTTTGGGATGTGTGCTGATGCAAGAGGGTAAGGTTGTGGCTTATGCGTCGCGGCAGTTGAAGGTGCATGAGCGCAATTATCCTACACATGATATTGAGTTGGCTGCAGTGGTTTTTTCATAGAAGATCTGGAGACATTATCTATATGGTGAGAAGTGTACTGTGTACACGGATCACAAGAGTTTGAGGTATCTGATGTCTCAGAAGGAGTTGAATCTTAGGCAGCGACGTTGGTTGGAGTTGCTCAAGGATTATGATCTGACGATTGAGTACCATCCTGGAAAGGCTAATGTTGTTGCGGATGCCTTGAGTAGGAAGGTGGCTGTTGAGCTGAGGGCTATGTTTTCCAGCTTTAGTATATCGCGTGATGGTGGTCTTGTAGCTGAGTTGCAAGTGAAACCATCTACGGTTCAGTTGATCAAGGAAAAGTAGTTGCTGGATGATTCCTTGGTGTCTCATGTTCAGGATATCGCAGAGGGTAGACCTTCGGATTTCTGTTTTAACGATGATGGTGTGTTGTGTTTTGGGAGTCGGATAGTAGTGCCCAATGATGCTGAGTTGAGGCGTGCTATTCTGACTGAAGGTCATAGTAGTCCTTTTGCTATGCACCCTGGTAGTACTAAGATGTATCGTGATCTTCGTGATGAGTACTATTGGGTGGGTTTGAAAAAGAATGTTGCGGAGTTTGTGAGCAAGTGTATGGTGTGTCAGCGAGTTAAGGCTGAACATCAGGTTCCTTCAGGTTTGTTGCAACCGTTGAGAATCCCTGAGTGGAAGTGGGAAAGGGTTACCATGGATTTTTTATCTGGTTTACCTTTGTCACCATCGAAGAAGAATTCTGTTTGGGTGATTGTGGATCGCCTGACGAAGTGTGCGCATTTCTTGCCTGTGCATACTACGTTTTCTTTGGATAAGCTTGCGGAGCTGTACATTGCTGAGATTGTGCGGCTGCATGGTGTGCCTAAGTCGATTGTGTCGGATAGGGATCCGAGGTTCACATCGCGTTTCTGGCAGTGTTTGCATCAAGCTCTGGGTACGAGGTTGAATTTCAGTACATCCTATCATCCTCAGTCGGATGGTCAGTCTGAGCGTGTTATCCAAATTTTGGAGGATATGTTGAGGTGCTGCGTGATTGAGTTCCAAGGTTCTTGGGAGAAGCATCTGCCTTTGGTGGAGTTTGCTTATAACAATAGTTATCAGGCGAGTATTCGAATGGCACCTTATGAGGCTTTGTACGGGAGGAAGTGTAGGACTCCTCTTTGTTGGGCTGAAACGGGCCAAAAGTTGGTTTCGATGCCAGCTTTGTTGAAAGGAACCACAGAGAAGGTGAAGCTCATTTGTGAGCGGTTGAACGCAGCCTCTGATCGGCAAAAGTCTTACGCGGATTTGAAGCGTAAGGAGGTTGAATATGCGGTGGGTGACCGTGTGTTCTTGAAGGTTTCACCTTGGAAGAAGGTGATGAGGTTTGGCCGGAAGGGTAAGTTGAGCCCTAGGTACATTGGACCATATGAGGTGGTTGAGCGTGTGGGTCCTGTTGCGTATCGGTTGAGGTTACCTCAAGAGTTGGAGAAGATTCATAATGTGTTTCATGTTTCTATGCTCCGGAAGTATAGATCTGATCCTTCGCATGTGATGCCTGTGGAGGAAGTGGAATTGAATCCGAATTTGACCTATGATGAGGAACCAGTGAAGGTTCTGGATTCGGATAGCAAGGTTCTTCGTGGCAAGACCATCGAGTTGGTGAAGGTGCTGTGGACGCATCGCGGTGTTGAGGAAGCCACGTGGGAGCGGAAGGAAGACATGCTGAAGCAGTTTCCTTATCTCTTTCCTTCAGGTAAATTTCGAGGACGAAATTTCTTAAGGGGGGGAGAGTTGTAACGCCCCGGTTTTGGGCTTAGAAGTTTAGGCGTTGACCGGTTCGGTCAAAGTGCTGTTCGAATCTAAAAAGGTGAAATTAGGAAAGCCTAGTTCGGGTTGCATTAAAAATATGGAAAAATGTTCTAAAATCATCTTTTAATATATATAAGTGAACTGTGAAATCAATTTTACAAAATGAGGTTTGGAAGGGTGACATTTTGGCTAGTGACCAAAATGTAATTTTTGAAAGTTGCGTGACTGTTCTAGAAAGAATTGAAACTTTGAATCTTTAAGGAGCTATTTACCCAAAGGGAGTTTCTCCAGATTTTTCTTAGATATTTTAATGTTTAATTCTGATTTTAAAGCTAAAGAAAAGTGGAGGGAAATCATTTTGGCTATTTTGCAACTAACTTTCCATATTTTCCAATTTTCCTTTTCTCTCATTTTCTCTCAACCCAAACACTTTCTCTCCAGAGATTTCTTTCTGATTTTGTCACCTAAATCTTCCTTTTCAATTCTCTTTTGATTCCTAATCATCACATCAACAAAACCTCACCATTTGCAAGTTGTTTCTTCAAGCTTTTTGGTTCCAAAAGAGGAGAAACTCAAGTTTGGAGGTAAGAACGTCCTTCTCCTCTAAACTATCAGTTCTTTACTGAAATTCCTAAGTTCTCAATCCTTAATTGATGTTTTATAAATGGCTTTTGAGTTATGAAATGGATCTTGGCTTAAAATGCAAGATTTGGTGAATTTTGATAGATTTTCGTTTGATCTGTTAAAGCTGTGATTTGAAATGTATTTTTGATGATAAATGAATGTTAATTTGATAAGGAATTGAGTTTTGATTAATGCAATCCCGGATAGGTTGAATTTCCTAAGTTTAGCTTGTGATTCTTGGTTGTTTTTGAGGTGATCTTGTGGATCTGATGTTGCTGGAGGTATAAGGATGTTATTAGGTTCTTTTTAGATGTTAAATGATGTTAGAGGATGTTTGGTTTTGATGGTTTATGGCTGGGCTTTGTTGAGAAGTGGTTTGGATGCATTTTCGGTTGTGTTTGGTGGCCGAAAATGGAGTGTGGATGAGAGCAGCGAGTTTAGGTGCTTTCATTGAAGCTATTAATGCAGGATGATGCATTAATCCTCTGCTTTGATGTGTTTAAAACAGGGGAGTCATCTTTGGATCCAAGTGTTGGTGATCCGGAAGCTTGAATTGGTGCTTCGGCAAGAGGCGAGGTGGAATCGGTGAGTGAAAATGGGTTTTCAGCTTTGAAACCAATGTCTTGGGAGCTTAGTTTAAGTCTAAACAACTTTACTAAGCTCGAGTGTAAGTTTTCGGAAAAACTCTCTAGTGGTGGCCATGATTTGGTTGTTATGCAATGTGGTTTATTGCATGTTTTAAATTATGTTTTGAAAGCATGATTTAGCATGGTTATTGCTGATTTTGTAAGCCATATGTTGAAGGAAGCTCAAGGTAAGAGTTCCTTGTTTTTGAACATTGATTAAATGTGGTTTGATGCTTTAAAATGCATGATGAATATGGCTTGGTTAAATGCTTTAAAACAATGGATTACTTGATGATAATGATGTATATTGGCAAGTGATGTTTTGAAAAAGGTTAAGGTCACTAAGGTGGTTAAAAGTCCTTGAGTGAGCCTTGTGGATTCTAAGAACTTCATGGTGGTTAAAAGTCCATGATGATTCTTGTTAAGGTCACTAAGGTGGTTAAAAGTCCTTGAGTGAGCCTTGTTACTTAAGAACATCAAGGTGGTTAAAAGTCCTTGGATGGTTCTTGTTAAGGACACAAAGGTGGTTAAAAGTCCTTGTGTGGTCCTTGCCATGGTGTTTAAAAGTCCATGGGCCAAGGTGTTTAAAAGTCCTTGGGGCCAAGGTGTTTAAAAGTCCTTGGGAAGAACACAAAGGTGGTTAAAAGTCCTTGTGTGGTTCTTGTGAATTATAAGATCACAATGGTATTTAAAAGTCCATGTGTGAGTCTTATGTTGATCTTGTTTTTAAAAGATGGAACTTATCACTTGTGGCCAATATGACATGTATTGATATGGAAGCATGTAATGCTTGTTTAAATTGCTTTGAGCATGAGTAAATGATGATTTGAAGTATGATTTATAAAGTGTTTTATAAATGCATTATTGAATGGTTTTAATGAGCATTCCTCACTAAGCTTTTGCTTACGCTCTCTTTCGTTTTCTTAAACCAATAATGCAGATCATTAAGGTACTTAAGGGCAGCAAGGAAGGCAAGCAAACAAGTGGGATTTAAGCTCAAGTATGGAAAGGTTTTCTTGTACTCCTTTAGCTTTTGGCATTTGGCAATGGGGGACCTATGTGAATGTTTTGGGAGATGTTTTGAACTCCCTAAGTATGTTTAATGTTGTTGATGGTGCTGGTTTTTGTAATTGGTCAATACATGTTTGATTTGGAGGTTTATGCTTGAATGGTTAGCTTGTGTAGGAGGCATTCTACTAGAATTGGGGCTATTCATATATGATGATAATATGTTGATTGGTTGATGCAAACATGTCTCTTATATGTTGTATGAGTTGCGGGTAAAGTTTGGTAGCTTTTGGAGCATGATTGGATGATCAATTGTTTGTTTAAGCATGCATTTTGCTGCATTCTGTGCAGGGTGTTTCGGAACAGTGGCTACCGTTTCGGAACGGGTGCCTTGAATCAGCCCAGGCGTCCGAAACGGGAGACACCGTTCCGAAACGGAAAGGCCACTGCCAGCCCTCGTTTCGGTACGCGTTGCGGAACGGCCCCGCGTTTCGAAACGGGCTCTCCCTGTTTCGGAACACGTGACCGTTGGGGGCTGACATTGGTAGTTAAATGTTTTGGAAAGTTTGCATTTTGGTCCTGAATCTTGTTTGTGCAATTGTATGAGTTTGGAATGTCCGTTTGAGCTGAAATTTGACAGAGAAGCATGAAACTTGACTAATAACAAGTTGGTAACTTTAATTTGGGTTAAGACCTCATAATTTACAGAATTTACAATTTGGTCCCTAAAGTTGTAAATTGTTCAATTCGGTCCCTGTTTGATCTCTGATGTTTATGATCTTTGAGTATGCTGTTTGAATGATCATAACTAGGGTTAATGTGCATCTAGACAAGTTTAAAAAGAAAAAAAGGGTCGTTAATCAAGGTTGACTTTCGGGTTGACTTTGGTTTTCCCCGTGTGACTTTCTTAATTCGGGTCAACCGTCTAGGCTGGGTTAAGGGGGTTACAGAACTGTTAGCAGTGGTGTTCTCGATTGACAAGTTCTGTTCATACATACTTGGAACGAAGGTGGTGGTCCACACTTACCACTCTGCACTGAAGTATCTGTTTGCTAAAAAGGAGTCCAAACCTAGACTGGTACGTTGGATTTTGCTGCTCCAAGAGTTCGACATTGAAATCAAGGACAAAAAGGGGACATAGAACCAAGTTGCAGATCACTTGTCAAGATTGGAGATGGGGAAAAGTCTACCGACAGACAAGACTCTCATAATGGAGACTTTCCCTGACAAACAGGTGTTTGCTGCCACGAGCACTGCCACAACAGCCATGGCGGCAGGTAAGTTTTATGAACTCCCCTGGTATGCTCATTTTGTTAATTATATAGTTAGCGGAATATTTCCTCCTGAACTTAATTATCAAGATAGGAAGAGGTTCCAAAATGATGTTAAGCATTATTATTGGGACGAACCTCTCCTTTTCAAACATTGTGCAGATTAGATCATCAGGAGGTGCGTACCACAGGATGAACAGGAAGTTGTGCTTCACCACTATCATGCTTCACCATATGGAGGACACTTAGGTGGTAACAAAACTACTGCCAAAGTTTTGCAGCCTGGTTTTTATTAGCCCTCACTATTCAAGGATGCTCAAGCATTCTACAAAAGCTGTGACAAGTGTCAACGGACTGGAAACATCTCAAGGAGACATGAGATGCCGCTGCAAAACATTCTTGAAGTCGAAATCTTTGACGTTTGGGGGATTGATTTTATGGGACCGTTCCCAGCATCATGTGAGAATCTATATATCCTCCTGGTAGTGGACTATGTGTCTAAATAGGTTGAAGCGATCGCCACACAGAAAAACGATGCCAAGACTGTTCAGAGATTTCTGCACAAAAATATTATTTTCCAGATTTGGCATACCTAAGGCGATCACCAGGTATGAAGGGAGACATTTCGACAATAGGGTCATAGCTGTTGCCTTAAGAAAATATGGCGTAAAGCATCAGATCGCAACAGCTTATCACCCTCATACCAATGGACAGGCCGAAATATCCAACATAGAGGTAAAGAACATTCTTGAGAAGATGGTTAAACCAACTCGAAAGGACTGGTCCTTGCACCTCAATGATGCACTCTGGGCCTATAGAACAACATTTAAGACTCCATTGGGAATGTCACCCTACCGGTTGATATATGGAAAAAACTTGTCATTTACCCTTTGAGATAGAGCACAGAGCTTACTGGGCCATCAAAGGAGTAAACATGGACTTAGACAAGGTGGGACAGAAAAGGTTACTTGACTTGAATGAAAATGAAGAAATTCAAGCAATGGCCTACGACAACCCTAGGATTTACAAGGACAAGGCAAAGAAGTGGCATGACAAGAAGTTGCTGCCACGACAATTCTGCCCAGGACAGCTTGTGTTGTTATTCAACTCTAGGTTGAAAAACTTCCCAGAGAAGTTGAAATCTAGATTGTCCGGCCCATTCCAAGTTGTGCAAGTATTTCCTCATGGTGCAATCACGATCAAATCCTTAAAAGACGGGCACCAATTTAAAGTCAACAGACATAGACCGAAGCATTATTAGGGGACTAAAGCCCCAAGAATGCAGGAAGTGGTTACTTTAGGAGATGCCCCTCAAGGCATCCCTAATTTAACTTATTTTTATTTTTATTATTATTACTACTATTTAAAGATATATGTTTATTAGGAAATTAGAATTATTTGATTTTTAAGAACTAAGTTTTTGTTTTAATTATTTTTAGGAATTAAGGGAAACAAGGAGAGGAGAAGAAGTGAACCAGCCCACCATCTCACCAGCAGCCCAAAAAGCCCAAAGGAGAAGTCTGTCGTCACAACCTATCAACAGTTATCGCGATAGGCGCGGAAAATATAGCATGTCAACACGCTGTCGCGGTAGACACGCAAACGCGTAACAGACGCACAGCAGACACGGAAACGCATGACAGACGCGTCAGAAACCGCGTAACAGCTGGCCCCGTTATTCGCGCCTGCCGTTACAGCTCCAACGGGCAGCAACCCCTTCATCTATATAAACCCCATTTTACAATTCATTTTCACCTCACTTTTACTCTCTCAACTTGCTTCCTCTCAAGATCTCGGTTTTTTTTTCTTTCATTTTTCTACAGTCTTGCAACTATGAGTACCAGACAAACAAGAAGAAGTGCTGCCTCCAGCTCTGCCGCAGCAGTAGGCACACCCTGCCACGACAGAATCCCCAACCGTTTTGCCACCTCCGACAGAATTGTAATTATAATATTATTGAAAGAGGACAAAGAAAAAGTTAGGAGTTAAAATATGAATTGATTTTGCATTTAGATTTCATAAGTGTTTAAAACTTTTATGTAAAATTTCACAAAAAAATATTTTGTAAGAGATTAATTTATCCATGTTAAAAAATAAGAGGGACTGAAATGTACTTTTAGTTATAGTACATGGAGTAAAATGTTCTGTTTTATAGTAGAAGGACTAAACTGAAATTTTAGATGTAGTACTATACTATAACCAGCAAATTGATTGTTTTTTTCAACGTATATAAATCAAATTAGTGATGAATTGACTAATGACTAACGTAATCAAGGGAATTATATATAATGTAGGTTAAACTGTTGTATATATTTAGGGTAAAGTACACAAAAGGCACTAAACTATCTTAAAAATTACAAAATGGACACGGAACTTTTAAAAGTTACATAATGGGCATTAAACTTTAATTTTTGTTACAAAATGTTCATTGAGGCGTTAAGTGTCGTTAAGTGGGTGACGTAGCAGTTACGAAAATTTGTATAATATCACAATTAGTCATGCATATTTACACATTCAATCAATTTAGTTCTGATTCAAAGAATTCAATAGATTTAACAGTTTATTATTTTACACATTCTTTGAATTTGATCCTATTTTTAATTGGAAATATTGCTAAAAATTTAATTTGTCTTAAATTTATCTTCAAAAAACCATATCACAACACGAGTCACGATTTGGTTAAAAGAAAATGAAATTCAAATATTTTAATTTATTAAACTTAAATTATATTAAGTGTTGAATTTAATTAAAATATATAAAAATATGTTGTCAAATATATATTTTTTTAATATTCTAAAGGTGATTACAAAGTAGTATTTGTTCATATATATTCTTAACCTTTTGACAATACATACACCTTGCAGACAAAGTGATTAAACTCAAGTCTCTTAAGAAAACATCATCCGCTTTTTCACTGGGACCACTTGTTGTCAAATATAATATAAGATTTAAATTTGGTCAAATATAATATAAATATATGTATATGTATGTATATGTAATTAATAATATTAATTAAAGTTTTGGATGTGAGAAAGGACTCATGTTTCAGAGATGGTGATGAATGGTGGTGGAACGTTTATGGAGATAGTGAACGACAGAGAAGAGAGAAAAGGGGAAAGTGATTTTATTAGAAATATAATTTATCGGTTATATTTCTCATAGAAAGAGGTGGGTTTATATAACCCAAACTTATAACAAAATACTAACAAACTTAACAAAATAATGGGCTGAAACAGCTGGCCCAACTGAATACAATACTAACAAACTTAACAAAATACTAATTATTTTATTTTCTAACATTCACCCTGCTTTCTTCTCTTGCTGAACTTCTTCAATCTTCTTTATGTTGGAGTTGAGTCCATGAGCTAACCCAGTGAGCTGGTTCAGGGAGTTGGGGAGTTGGTCTTTCTTTAACATTCTTCATTCTTTCTTTCTTCTTCTGAAGAAAATCAACCGTCTTCAAATATATCTTTACTTGAACATCTGCTTAACAATGTACATCTGTTTTTTTTTCAGTGTACTGATAGAAAGAAGCTTTCTTCAGCTTTCTTCCTTTCCTTCCTTCTTCGATGGTCCATCATACAATTTCTTTTCTTCATCCACACAACAGCCTTTGAACTGTTGCAGGACTAAATATCACAACTCTATAACCAACTTTAACCAGCTTCCATCATCAATCAATGTCTCATAAATTATACACAGTTTCCACCAGTAACCACTACAACGTCAACAACAACCAGCTTGCAAAGTTCCAAGAAAAACCATAATTTTTTTTCTTTGAACAAAATCTCAACATGCATCAACCATTAACCAAACGAAGAACAAATAGTTGCAATGAAGAACTAACATAATGCAACTTTAAGCAATACAATTCAACAACCAACACCAGCTCTCAATAACAAGAAACCACCAGTAACCAACAATCTTCAAAAGAGATGCAGCAACCAACTAAGAACCAAAATCAAGTAACAAGAAGCACTAGCCCAACAACCAACAATGAACAACCACCAACTAGTTATGTGTGCACTCACCCATTAGCAAAGAACATATAATAAAAGTGCATTATCGGAATGAGCAACTTCTAATTGACTTTTAAAAATGGATCTTCCCAAACTGACATAAACAAAACAACTCATAAACAGGGGATATGCATGCATTCCAGTAAAAGCTAAATGCTGTTCAAAGAGCATTTTACACATGCCTTGATCAATTTCCTTCAAATCTTTCATCCCAACTAAGAACGGTGCAACACTAAATTTCAGAACATAATTCGCATGAATCATATTTCGAATCGCTTTGACACAATGAGCATCCGGTTTGAAGAACATGAGGAAATCTTTCCGATAATAATTGTTAAAGCTTCTAGTAATATGTCTCCATGATTTAAGGTAATTCTCATCGGATTTGGTAACTAACCTTAGAGTCGATGCACAAATATAACTCATATAAGCTTCAAACCAATCATCATCCATCCCTCTCGGTCTTTCGATATTCGAGCCAGTACCAGCAAAGTATAAAGTTCTACTATCCAAATTGTCAAATGTAGTGTGCTTACCGAGATTTAGATGAACATATTGTTTAAAACACAAGGCGGATGGATTAATGGTGGATCTAACTTTGTAGCTCTGAAATGGATCAAGAATCGTTCACACCTACGCTTTTCGCAATAAAAAAACTGCCGGAACAAGACCAGAATACCGCCAAGGCTTCATCAGCAGCGGAAGCAATCGAAGCACAAATCCGAAATCGGAGCAATGTTGGAGGGCATGCGAGAAGGCAGAATCTCCGAACAAGATTCCGAGGAGTACAGGTCTGAATGGAAAGGCAGAAGAAAAAAAAACTGAACAGCGTTGGCGGAAGCCACGGCGTCAGGATCGTTGTTGGCGAATGATACCATGTGAGAAAGGACTCATGTTTCAGAGATGGTGATGAATGGTGGTGGAACGTTTATGGAGATAGTGAACGACAAAGAAGAGAGAAAAGGGGAAAGTGATTTTATTAGAAATAGAATTTATCGGTTATATTTCTCATAACAAGAGGTGGGTTTATATAACCCAAACTTATAACAAAATACTAACAAACTTAACAAAATAATGGGCTGAAACATCTGGCCCAACTGAACACAATACTAACAAACTTAACAAAATACTAATTATTTTATTTTCTAACATTGGAAAATAAAGTTTTTAAATAATTATACTTTAATTTTTAATTATTAAATTACCATATGAACTACATTCGTTCTCAACATGGTGAACATACAAGTTGACGGGTGCTTAGCCGCTTCCTTCTTTTTTTTTCGTCTCTAACTGCTTTGGCTTTTTTTAATTTAGCCACTTCATCTGCGTTGTAAAGCTGACAGTAGCACTAGCCTTAAAATTGGTTGTCGACCGCCAGTCACCTTCTTTTATTTTTTTTTGTTTTTTATTTTAGTTTTTTTAATAAATATGTCTTTATGATACGGTTTCCTCTACCATTTGGTACGTATTTTTTTACCTTTTGGCATGCTTTTCTGCCTATTGGCACGTTTATTTTGTTTTGCTTCAGGGGTGGATTGGACGTCGCCACGACTGATCAAGATGGCGCTCTTTTAGTTATCTTGTTGATCTTCCTGCTTTGGACCCTCGAACTGGAACTAGATGCAAGTTAGTCACCGCTCTTGTTCGCGATTGAGTTGTGGTAATAAACGTGTTGCCAACGTACCCCAATTCTGCAATATGCGTCTTTTAATGTTGTTGTTGATGTTTTTTACCTTCATCGTCGAGCTTTGGTATTGTTTTGTATCTATTTTTTAGTCATGTTTATAATCTAGAGACTTTAATTTTCGCTTTAGGAATAAAACTGACATACTCATTTTTAAAAAAAAAAATTGAGGGGGTGCTTATTACATGTATAGGTCCAAATCTTAATCAATGCATTTCCACTTCAATATTTCAAATCTGGAGAAATAAATATGATGACATACTAATTATTATATGAATAGATCAGATCTTATTAATAAAAAAAATTGGCATTCCTGTCACAGATTTTGGAGTGTTAAAAATATTATCTTAGTTGAGATAAAAGAGTGTGGGTGATTTTGTTAAAAAAATCGTGAGTGATGATGTAATAGACTAATATTTTATATGCAGTTTCGATTTCAATTCATCTTTTTCAATATCTTAGTACCACATGCAATTCACGTACTTTAAGTAGCCTTTAAGCCAAAAATAAATATCTAAATTATACTTTTTTTTGAACAGCATGTATGATTTTATTAGCTAAAAAATCATACATAATCACATTACACAACGGCCTCATTAAAAACCTCTCTAGTCCTAAGTAGAGGAAAAGAGTACCGCTGTGCATGTGCCAATGGACAAACAAACTCGTTATTTGCTATACAACCATACCCATTTACCCCTACCAATTCCACTCTTAGCCAAAGAATCCGCCAACCCATTTGCTTCTCGATAGATATGGTTGAAGCACACACAAGGCAATACGGAAACGTCCTCATCAATCTGCTGAAACCATCGCCAAAGCTGCCACGGACGATTCTCTATACGATGCATCCATGATATCGCCACCATTGAATCAGATTCCACCACAATCGATGACACCGATCCCAACTGCATCTCGCATAACAATCGCAATGCATAAGCTGTCGCTTGAATCTCACCCACATTTGAATCCGCAATGCCTATCGAACCTGAAAAAATTGCCACAATACGGCTATGGCAGTCCTGTAATACTCCTCCACACCCTGCCATTCCCGGTTTCCCCTTCCAGCTCCATCTACATTGAATTTCCACACACCCTCCACAGGAGGCATCCATACACTATGCAAACGATCCAAATTGACTACATGCTGCATCGACCAGCTAATCCGCGGACAATTCCACCAACTTGCCTCATTCACACAAGACTCTTGCATGAACGCTCGAGTCCAGTACAATGCCCGGAGTTGGGCCAAAAAGAATACTACTCGACTCGACGCTCGGCGATCTTGGAATATAAGTTCATTCCGTGCCAACCATAAAGACCATAACACGCTAGCACAACCTATCACCCACCACGCTCGGATCTCCCCACTAAACAAACTCATCCAACACTGTGCAATAAACTCACTCACCGTTCGTGTCCTCACCACAACAACATCCCACCATGAGAAGAAAAATGACCATACCTCGACAGCAAACCGACATGACCATAAAATATGGTCGCAACTGTCTTCACCATCAGCACACCAACGGCAACCGAGAGACTCTAATGGTACTGGAATTCCACGATCACTTAGCATTCTCAAAGTCGGTAAACGATCAACCATAATGAACCACAAGAAACAATGAATTTTTGGCACAATTGGCATGTTCCATACCATCCCCACATTCATTGTATCGGGTATACCAACGGCACACATCAAAGCATGTAATTTACCCACTGAGAAGACTCCCGAAACTACATGTTTCCAGATCAATCTATCTGATACACTCACATGCAATTTCACGGCTGCCACACTTGCTTTCCACCCATCAAGTTGTTTTGTTTCAAACACCCGTAATTCCCTTCGAAAAAATGTCACCCATTCTCCGCTTGGGCAGGTCAACATCTCACGAACAAAACACATTTTATTACTTGCCAAACCAAATAACCTTGGATATAAGTTCTTCAATGGTACATCGATAGCCCAACAATCCCACCAGAACAACACCTTATTCCCCTCCCCCACAAGCCATATAAATTGATCCCCATTTGTAAAAGCATCCACGTATTCATCTTCCTGCACCTCGACAATTTGTTTCCACATTGCCGACATATGTCGTTTACCTTTATTCTGTATTTTCCATTGCTGAACTGCCGTACCATATTTCGCCGTTATAACCTCTTTCCAAAGAGACCTATCCGAGTGTGCATAGCGCCAAACCCATTTGGCCAAGAGAGCCAAATTTCTGGTATGTAAGTTCATCACCCCAAGTCCTCCCATCCTTTTCAGTTTACACACTACATCCCATCTAATCCGACTCATCTTCGATCTCTCTTCCGAACCACCCCAAAGGAAATTTCGTCGAATACAATCAATATGCCTTATCACCTTTTTAGGTACCATAAAAATTCCCATGTAATAAACGGGAAGTGCCGATAAAACAGTGTTGATCAAGAGCAATCTGCCCGCAAAGGAAAGGGACTTTCGCTTCCATCCAACAAGTTTTTTCCGCACATTACGGATCAATGGTTCCCATATTACCTCCCCTCGCGGATGCACTCCCAGCTTTACTCCCAAATATGAGATCGGTAACTCACCAATGGAGCAACCGAGAATCGAAGCAAACTCCGCCGTTACCTCATTGTCTACACCAATGCCATACAAACAAGACTTATCAAAGTTAACCTGTAAGCCTGATGCATACTCAAAGCAAGTCAAAACTCGTTTTAGATTCCTCGCCCCCTCTACATCACCCGATAAAAACACTATAGTGTCATCGGCAAATTGCAAATGCGACAACATAACCTCCCCCACCACTCGAACTCCTTTAACCAGTCCCACTCGCTCCGCATTGACCATGAATTGATGGAATAACTCAGCGACTATCACAAACAATAGAGGTGACAATGGATCACCCTGCCTAATTCCCCACCTCATCGGAAATTCCTTCGACGGACTCCCATTGATAAAAATCGATAGGCGGGCTGAACTCACACACTCCATTATCCAATCCTGCCACCTCTCCCCAAATCCCATACAACACATAATTCTACTTAGGCATCCCCAATCTATACAATCATAGGCTTTCGCGAAGTCTAATTTTAGAAGTAAACCTCCATCCGCCCAATTAGCTTTCTTCATGGAATGGATTACCTCATTAGCTAATAATATACCATCCAAAATTTGTCTCCCGCGGATAAACGCAGATTGTACATCAGTAATCAGAGATGGTAGCACCTCCTGTAGTCGTTTCACCAACCATTTCGCCAAAATTTTGTAAACTGAATTCAATAAGCATATTGGGCGATAGTCCCCAATCTTGCGCGGACAATCTTTTTTCGCAATCAGCACAACAAATGTTGAGTTTACACCTGGAGGTAATCGACTGGAAGCATGAAACTCATGCATAAAACGCATCACGTCTTCCTTTAGAAAAGGCCAACCTCGCTTAAAAAATTCGAAGGGGAAGCCATCCGGGCCTGGTGCCTATTCCCCCTCACAACTCCCAATCGCTGCTCTTACTTCCGCTTCCGAGAATACCACTTCAAGGCCCCGCTGCTGGTCACACGACAATCTTCCAAAATTCACATTTGGAACCATGAAACCCGCTGATTTGGGCTTATCAAAATGCCGCTGGAATTCCATTCGGAACATAATCTTCATCCTTTCAGGAGTAGTTTCCCATCGGTCCTCTACTTGTATGCTAGCAATGTGATTATGTAACTGTCTAATCTTCACCATTTTGTGATAAAAACTCGTATAACGATCGCCCTCCACTAACCAAATCATGCGTGATTTTTTCCGCCAAATGGAATCACGCAACTTCGACACCTTCCACAGCTGCTGATATAACTCCCTTGCCCGCGATACATCATCCCTCGACTGCCCCGTATTCCCTACCTTTGCATCCAATTCGTCCAATTCCGCAACCACCCTTTTATACTGATTTTCTATATCCGCAACCCCCCTATTCCAACCTTTCAACATCCTTTTCAAGCCTTTTAGTTTCTGTGATATACCCACACCCTCATCGTCCATAGTTAGTCGTTTCCATTCCTCCTCAATTGCTGATATATCTTTCAGCCATATATTGTAGAAACGAAATGGTTTTGGTCCGCTGTCAAACACATCACCCACAAGTAAAATTGGCGAGTGGTCGGACAACTCCTTCGGCAAATTTACTACTGACAACGCCTCAAACCTGTTCACCCACCCTTGTGTCACAAGGAATCGATCCAATCGACTTCCCTTACCCCCGGACCGAACCAAGTATACTTCTTCCCCTGCATTGGCACGTCAATTACCCCAATATGTTCTATGAAATCACAAAAAATACTCATACCTCTAGCATTGTGTGTCAAGCCTGTGCGTTCCTCCTCTTTAGTCACCATATTGAAATCGCCACAGATACACCATTCGATACGATGCTCTTGCACCACGTTTTTAATCTCCTCCCAATAGAAACACTGCTCCAAGCTTGTACATGGCGCATACACACCAATCAATCCTGCCTCCCAATCATCATGTATCCAACGCCCAATCAAAATAATCATGTTATCCCGCCTATCCTGCGACTCTAAATTAAAGCCCTTTGGATCCCAAATTGCAATTACCCCCTGCTCTCCCATCCGAAGGTACATAACAAAATTCCACAACGTCCTCATACCACATTTGTCGAACAACCTCCTCTGTTACATTCTCCATTTTGGTCTCTTGTAGAAGAGCCAAAATACACCTATGTTGGCGTAGAACGCGTTGGATCGATCTCCTTTTCGACAACGCTCCGATCCCCCGGACATTCCACGACAACATTTTCATTGTTTGCTAGAGTTTTTGTTTGCGCGCTTCAATTAGGCGCGCTATATCACTGATAATTTCTTCTTCACGACCCTCCGTTACAGCCCCAATTAAGTTTCCCAGATCAACTGTCTCCCTCGCCTCACGCAACAATCCTTGTTTACAAAAAACAAAATCAGAATCGGAAAGAGACCCGTTCACAATTACCTCATTTTCAGCAGGCAAATCCTTCTTTTTCCGCGGTCTTCCACGCCCCCTTTTCGTTTGTTGATCGGTTGTCGGATGATTCCTTCCTTTCGCCAAGCAAGCTTCAATTTCCTCTAATTGTCTGATACGTTTCTGTTCCCCATTTATTTCAACTACTGTTGCTTTATTTGCTCTTGGAATTTCTACTCGTGGGCCATTCAACGCTGGGCTCAATTCTGTCCGATACTCTTGCGATTGATTAACACATATTCTATCAATCTCCTGTACTACGCCTAAAACCTCACCACTACTCCGTTCGCCCTCATCACTGCTAACCATACCCATCTGTTCATCGTTCATCCAGCTTGATGTCTCAACTACCCCCCATTCCTCTCGTTGATTGTCCTTCCAAATGCGACTGAGGTAACTCCGGTCAACCTTGATGTCTTCCAATGCCTTCGTATCATGTATAGAGGTAGAGTTTGGTACCACCGTATCCCCTATTGACTCATTATCATTATAAGCTGAATTAGTTTTCCAATTGATTTCCTTGTCCCCCTCCTCTACATTACTCTCGCTTGGATCGACCTCCCAATTGCAATCGCATTTGGGGCATATTGCTTCCTCAAATTCCAGCACACGGACGTGATATGTCTCCTTCCCCACTTCTAATTCAATTATTTCATCGATGTGGAAGGTCCAGTCAGTTTCGATTTGAATTCGCGCCCTTTCAAAAGATGAAGGGGCTAGTGTTTCAATGTCGATCCGCGTCAATACTCCCCAAAGAGCCGCGATGTTTTTGAATGTTTCCTCCGACCAGGCATGTATCGGCATGTTCCCAATTGAGAGCCAAATTCTCCTGCTTGGGATTACTGTCGTTGGCGACCACGGTGAAACACTCTCAAGCCATTGATCAAGCTGATTTGATTGTATTATTGCTTCCCTGTTTTCCACTGTGTCGAACATCAACAACACTACTGCACCCGCTACTCGCATTACGGATAGACCTATTAAACCTGCGTTATACAATTCTTTCGCTAATTCCGCAATTTGATATGGTCTTCGGCAGAATCCAATAGCACAAGTTTGGAGAATTTCTGATTTTTCCGCGTCAATTATCCCTACTGCTTTTTTTCGAGGAGTCATGCCTTGCTGTTTTTCCTCTTCCATTGGTGTATCGTTAGCAATTGAATTACTTCCCTTTCCCCCTCTATCTCCTGCCAAAACCTGGCGATCGACGCTTCCATTAGGTTTTGTCTTTGAATCCATCGGCCGCTGCTCTCTATTAAAATGGGGTTGGGATACAGCCGTATTCCGATAACGAAATTCCTTCCCCCCATTATATGCCATAGAAATCCTAATCTTGGTACCATAAAGCCAAAAACCATCTAGGCGTTCGATCACTCTATCCGCGTCAATTGCTGAGGCCATTCTCACAAAGCCAAATCGGGAACCGTCTCTCGCTCTTTTCCGGGGAACAAACACGTCGACCACCACCCCATGTCGATCAAATACATGCCAAACACCCTGCCAGTGTAGTTGATTCGGTAGATTCGCTACGAACAACGTCCATACTCGGTTCCCAATTCCCTCTCTTCGCCTTACCCCCATTTCTCTCTTCCCTTCTAAATTATTCTGTATTTAACTTTAAGTGTCTAATTGTTTTGGTTAGAATAGGTGTTTAACATTTACATTGTTATTATTTTATCTGTCTAACATTTTATCCAGTTAACATTTTAAAGTCAATTCATTTAAAAAACTCAACACCCAATCATTACTTGACATGTGACTTTGATTTTTATTACTATATATTATTATTATTAAATTAATTTAAAAATACTAAATTTCTTGAAATTCACAAAATAAGCTAACACCCAAAAACCCAAATCCCAAATTCAGCCACTACCATCATCGACCGCCACACACCACCCACCACTCTTGTTGAAATACCCCCACGACCATTTATCACATCCTTTCATCGTTGAAAATCGACGAACAACATCTCAATCAAACGTTAAACGTGAAATTTCAGTTGGAATGGCGTCGAAAGGATGATGAACAATGTAAAAATCGTGCGATAAGAAGAGGAACTTCATTTCGACGATAATGATATGACGACGACAATATCAATGGCCGATTTGAGATTTGGGTTAAGATTTTTTTAATTTGGATTTTTTTTTGTAAATTTTGGTAAAATTAGAGTTTTTTTAATAAAAAAGTAATTAAAAGAAAATATAAACTAAAACCATTGTATTTTAATTACAACCTAAGCCTTAATGTCAAAATTATTATAAAATTAATAATCTTGATTTTCTTTTGAAAATTTTAATGACATTTTAATTTCTTTTAATGATTTTGTATCGTCTTTTTCAATCGAATCCTTACTCTTACTACAAATTTGAAAATTTTAAGAAAATTCAATGTGTATTTTTCCAATTAAACATTATAAATATTTTTTATGTTTTGACTTGTAATTATAATATTATTGAAAGTGGACACAAAATAAGTTCGAAGTTAAAATATGAATTGATTTTGCATTTAGATTTCATAAGTATATAAAATTTTTATGTAAAATTTTACAAAAAATATTTTGTAAGAGACTAATTTATCCAAGTTCAAAACTAAGAGGGACTAAAATATACTTTTAGTTATATTACATGAAGTAAAATGTTCCGTTTTATAGTACAAGGACTAAACTGAAATTTTGGATGTAGTACTACTATACTATAACCACCAAATTGATTGTTTTTTTTTCGTTGTATATAAATCAAATTAGTGATGAATTGACTCATGATAATAACATAATCAAGGGAATTATATATAATATAGGTTAAATTGTTGTATATATTTAGGGTAAAGTACACAAAATGTCACTAAACTATCTCAAAAAATACAAAATGGTCACCGAACTTTTAAAAGTTGCATAATGGGCATTAAACTTTAATTTTGGTTATGAAATGTTCACTGAGGCGTTAACTGTCGTTAGGTGGGTGACATGGCAGATATGAAAATTTGTATAAAATCACATTTAGTCATCCATATTTACACATTCAATCAATTTAGTTCAGATTCAAAAAATTCAATAGATTTAACACTTCATTATTTTACACATTCTTTGAATTTGATCCTATTTAGAATTGGAAATATTTTTAAATATTTTATTTATTTTAAATTTATATTCCTAAAACCATATCACAACACGTGTCACGATTTGGTTAAAAAAATGAAATTCAAATATTTTGATTTATTAAACTTAAATTATATTAAGTGTTGAATTTAATTAAAATATATAAAAATATGTTGTCAAATATATATTTCTTTTTTCAATATTGTAAAGGTGATTTTGTTCATATATATTCTTAACCTTTTTTCTAATACACACATCTTGCAAACAAAGCGATTGAACTCAGGTCTCCTAAAATGAAATTCATCCGCTTTTTCACTCAGACCACTGGTTGTCAAATATAATATAAGACTTAAATTTGGTCAACTAATATATATATATATATATGTGTGTGTAATTAATAATACTAATTAAAGTTTTGGGAAGTAAAGTTTTTAAATAATTATACTTTAATCTTGAATTATTAAATTACCATGTGAACTACAATCGTTTTCTCAACATGGTCAACTTACAAGTTGTGGGGTGCTTAGCCGCTTGTTTTTTTTTTCTCTCTATCTGCTTTGGGTTCTTTTAACCTAGCCGCTTCACCTACGTTGTAAGGTCGGCAGTGGCACCAACTTTAAAACTGGTTGTTGATCGTCGGTCACTTTCTTTTATTTTTTTTACTTCGTTAATTTAATTTCAGTTTTTTTAATAAATTTGTCTTTATGACACGCTTTCCTTTACCATTTGGTACGTATTTTCTGCCTCTTGACACATTTTTTTGTTTTGCTTCAGGGGTGGATTAGATGTCTCTACGAGTGATCAAGATAGCGCTCTTTTGGTTATCTTGTTGATCTCTCTGCTTTAGACCCTCAAACTGGATCTAGATGCAAGTTAGTCACCGCTCTTGTTCGCGATTGAGTTGTGGTAATAAACGTGTTGTCAGCGTACCCCAATTCTGCAATACGGATTTTTTAATGTTGATGTTGATGTTTTTACCTTCATCATTGAGCTTTGGTGATGTTTTGTATCTATTTTGTTTCGAGTCTTTAAATTAGATTTTTACCTTTTTCTTTGATCTTATTTATGATCTAGAGACGTTAGTTTTCGTTATAGGAATTTATCTAGGTCAAATTGTAAACTTCAATCTTGATTTTTCCTTCATGAATAAAATTGACGTATTCATTTTCAAAAAAATAAAAAAGTTGAGGGGTGCTTATTACATGTATGTGACCAAATCTTAATCAATACATTTTCACCTCGATATTTCAAATCTGGAGAAATAAATATGATAACATATTGATTATTATATGAATAGATCAGATCTTATTAATAATAAAATCGGTATTCCTGTCATAGATTTTGGAGTGTTAAAAATATTATCTTAGTTGGGATAAAAGATTGTGGGTGATTTTGTTCAAAAAAATCGTGAGTGATGGTGTAATAGACTAATATTTTATATGCAATCTCAATTTCAATTCATCTTTTTCAATATCTTAGTACCACATGCAATTCACATACTTTCAAAAAAGGATTGAGCTAAGTCTCAGTTTAATTGAAAAATAGGTAAATTACACAAGATATTATAAATTTATTATTGTTGACTTATTTTTATCAATTAACTTTAAAACGAATTTAACACTGAACTTTACTTTCCGACTCATTTATGTCACTCCGTCGTTAACTCTTTAACATGACAGTGACGTGGCTAATGACGACCCACATAGAGGATGCACTAAAACGCGTCATTTTGGTGTGGTTGTTTTAATGCCTAAAATGACCCAAAATAACGTAGTTTTGTTGGTGTAAAAATAATAAAAACATGCACTTGATGAGGTTTAAACCTAAATCCTTCAAAATCAAAAATCAAAACATAACCACTAAACAAATTTGAGATTATGTAACAATTTACCACAAATAATATATATGTTAAACCACAAAATTAGAGTTTTTCTTGTGTTGCTACTACAATTTTTTGTTTTGATTTGCAGGTAGAATAATGGTTTAACTTTACTTCTCTGTTTCTACTCTGATGAACTTTGTGTCGACAATATTTGATTATGACGGTGGTGATGCAGATATAATATTTTTTGGGGATAATGCCACGAATTTCTCCTATACTTTGTCAAATGTGTTAATGTGGTGTTTAAACTTTCTAAACGTTCAATATAGCTTTTATAGTTACCTTTTGTCTTTCGAAATGCCTCTGAAATTAACGCCATTAACTGAAGTAAAAAGAAAGAGAGAAAGGGGGAAGATGAACCAAGAAGAAAAGATGAACCGTTCCTTTTTCTCATTTTTAATTTTTATTTGTTATTAATTTTATAAACTAAAATGGTCAAATTGCTTAGGCATCCTTGAATTAGATTTTTTTACTTTTTTCTGATAAAAAATTCCACGTGGCATCATAAAAACATGCCATGTGTCTTGCCATGTCATTAGTTAACGACGTTGAACATGGGGCGTTTCGAAAAACGGAAGGAAACCACATGGGGTACATTAAACGTCTAGAAAGTTGAGACACCGCATTGACACATTTGACAAAGAAGGCCAAAAATCAGAAAGAAGGGTCTTCTACTTACACTCCTACTCCCATAAGCAACTACACACCAAGACCCCAATCGGTGAACATGTAACCCCCTTAGCCCGGCCTAGACGGTTGACCCGAACTACGAAGATTACACGGGGAAAACCAAAGTCAACCCGAAAGTCAACCTTGATTAACAACCCTTTTTTTCTTTTTAAAACTTGTCTAGATACACATTAATCCTAGACATACTCTTGAGATAAGCATACTCAAAAATCACAGCAATCGGAAAACCGTAAGGGACTCAATTGCACAACATACGAATTTAGGGACCAAAATGTAAAATCTGGAAATTAAGAGGACTCTACTAATTTTTAAGATACCATTATGAAATTAGTTAGGTTACATGCTTCCCTGTCAAATTTCATCTTAAACGGACATCTCGAACTCAAGCAATTGCACATACAAAAATCAGGACTAAAATGTAAAGCTTGCAAACCTCAAAACCATTCAAATCAGTGCCCAACGATCAAGTGTTTTGAAACGGGAATTGACCGTTCAGAAACGCGGCTTGGCAGTAGCCAAAGTGTTTCGAAACACCTCTACCCGTTTCGAAACGCCCAGGCCAAAACATGCACCTGTTTCGAAACAGGCAAGGGTGTTTCGAAACACCCTGCCCATAAACAGCAGAAAAGCCTGTTTTTACACATCTAATCACCATCAAACATACTCTAAATCAGTCCTCAACATAACAACAACAAGCCAAGCATCATATCTACCGAATTGCATGAAAATCTTAATGCAAGACGAACCTTAGGTGCACCAACTCTTTCCACACATCCAACACTTGATCATGCCTTTAAAACAAGAAGCATAGCATAACAACTTATGAATAAGAGGATTCAAATGTTGCAAAGCGATAACAATAAGATTCAAACCACCAACCAAAAATAGTCAACATACTCAATCTCATTACACATCAATATAAAAGACTTTTCCCCCCATTGCCTTTATTATCTATAGCTATTAACCGAGACATACTTCTCAAGTGGAGCTCTCCTTGAATCCCTTGCTTCTTGCTGTCCCAACTTCAATTATCTGCATTGATGGAAACAAAGGAGCGTAAGCACATAATGCTTAGTGAGGGATGCTCAAAACCAAAACACCATCAATGCAGCAAATCATAAAACCTTCTTAAAAAGTAAATACAATTCAATAAACCAAAGCATTGTTTGAAAACCCCTTTTTAAAGCAACATGCTTCAAACCATGCATTGCTCAACATGAAAACCAACCTTTAGCTTAGAAAGGCTAAACAACTCACCCCAAAACACATTCTTGCAAACTATCATTTAAACCCTTTTCATGCATGAACATCACATGCAAAGTTAAACACAAATTCCTTGGAAAACACTTCCACTTCACAACATACTTTCCTCATTCTTGATGAACATCTCAAAACAAGAAACCCTTTGAAAACCATTAGCTCCTTCTAAATATCTCACGCATTAAACTAATGCAACACATGAACCACAAAAACAACACTTGCATTACATGCCTTCTAAAACGAGCCCTCACAAGACTTCAATGCATTTATGAGATTCTATGCACATACACACCATTCACATTAGCAAAATATACTAGTGCTCAAGCTTAACAAGCATCACATGCATTCTTGCATCATTTACATATTTCCCTTGCACCTTGCATCATTTCCAAGCAACTCTTGCTTCATTAGATTCAAACACATTATATTGGCATTCAAGCGACAACTCACAAACCATCACAACACAAGACACAATCGGATACGCGGATTACAAGCGTTGCCCCACACACTTCATACACACTACCGAACAACACAAGGTGGAGTTTACCGGTACAATCTCAACCCCTCAACACCCGTGATTGAGTTTAACGGTACAATCACAACCCCTCAACATCACTCATCGGAAGTTGTATAACTCACTAGCGAGAGCCGGGACACACCACAAGGCATACACATGGGAGCTACCTCAACCATTGCAGTCACCTTAACCAAGCTCATACACGGGAGCAATCCTCCACCGTTGTGACGCTTATCAAGGTCCACCCACGAGAGTCATCCTCCATCGCGGTGACACTTAACAAAGTCCGCCCACGAGAGCCATCCTCCATCGTGGTGACGCTTAACAAGCCACCCACGAGAGCCATCCTCCATCGTGGTGACGCTTAACAAGCCCACCCACATAATGGCATTAATAACCGAGAATAAACCATGTCCAAACATGCTTAAAAACAGTAATTTAAACACAATCATCCCAAGTGCATTTAAAAACCAAAGCATAGCCCAAACCAAGAGAGAAATTCCATTTACTTACTCTTGAGCTTAGCTAAGTTGTTTAGAGTTAAACTAAGCTCCCAAAGCCTCACCCAAAATGTTTCAAAGCTGGAAAACTCTTTACCACTCCCCGATACACAAAACTACGCTAGCCGTTAAGCCTTCCAAGAATCCGAAACCTCCAACGCCACCTCTATTGCCTCCGGATCATTCTCCCCTGTTTTAAACACATAACAACAGAGGATTAATGCATCATTATGCATTAAAATCACCAGCAACACACCTAAACTCGCTGCTCTACACAAATCCAACATTTCGGCTACCAAACACAACCGAAATCACCTCCAAACTCTTCCAAAACTTAACCCAGCCAAGATCCATCACTTCTAACCATTATTAAACATCAATAAACATCCAAAATGAACCCAAACTAGTCCTTATACCTCCAGAATTAACAAAACACCAAAATCACCCCAAAAACCACCATTTTCACAAGTAAAAACTTAGGAAAATCAACCTATTCGGGATTGCATTGATTAAACCTCCATTTCACATCATTTAAACATCCAAAATACATCAAAAAGACATCTCAAAACAGAGCCCAAACACCTATCACGAATTTCTTCAAAATTAAATCCAAATCTTGCATTTTAAGCCAAAATCAATATCACAACATTAAAACCTTTAATAAAACTCAATTTAAGGATTGAGAACTTGGGAATTTCAGTAAAGAACTGAGTATTTAGAGGAGAAGGACGTTCATACCTCTAAATGTGGATTTCTCCTTGTTTAGAGCCAAAATCCTTGAAAATTCATGAAGCAAATGGTGAGGATTTGATGTAGAAATGATTAGGAATCATTTGGAGATTGAAAACTCTTCTTTAGGTGTGAAAATCAAAAGGAAAGTTTCTGTGGAAATGTGTTTGGCTGAGGGAATTTTGAGAGAAAATGAAATGGGAAAATTTTGGTAAAAGTTAGTTATGAAACTAAACTATCACTTTTCCCTCTTTTCTTTTTTATTAATTAAACACTAAAGGAGTCTTAAAAATCAAGAAAAATCTGGAGAAATCCTCCCTTGGGTAAATTAGCTCCTTAAAGATTCAAAGTTTCAATCCTTTTAAAATAGTCACGAACTTTTCAAAAATTACATTTTAGTCACTAACTCGAAATGTCATATCTCCAAGCCTCATTTTGTAAAATTGATTTCATCACTCTCTTATATATATTAAAAGAGGATTTTTAGATATTTTTCCATATTTTAAATGCATCCCGAACTAGGCTTTCCCTAAAACCACCTTTTATATTCGAAACGAAAATCCAACCGGTCCGGTTCAAACCCAAAACTTCTAAGCCCAAAATTGGGGTGTTACAGAACAAGTTGGTTGTCCCTATTGTTTTCATTAACAACATAGGAAATTCTGAGAAAGCTCTGACCTGCAAGCACTGTCAGAAGCAACACTTCGGCCAATGTCGACTTCAATCCAACCTTTGTTTTGCTTGTGGTGGTGATGATCAATACATTAGGGATTGCCCAAGAAAATCCGACAAGGCTCCTACTCATTATTCTGCTAATCTGAGCCTTGCACTATCTAACTGAAACAAGAAATTGAGGCAAACTCAGTTCGGAAACCAAGGGAGAGGAAGATGCTCCCATTCGAAAGCCACACCACATCAAGAATCCCGAGCACCACCTCGTGTTTATCACATCTATGGTAAAGAAGACGAGGAATCTTCTGACATCATTGCGAGTACGGTTGAACTGAACCTTAAACCTATTTATGCTTTAATATATTCGAGATTAACCTATTCATTAATATCCTCTTCCTTGCTTGATAAGTTAAATATAAAACTCGAAGTTGTTAAAATGAGCTTTGTAGTATCAAACCCTATAGGGGAAACTTGCCAATCAATTTGCTTTGTAGAACTTGTCCTATAGCTATTCGAAGCATACCCTTTCTTATTGATATTGATGCCTTGCCCAATTGTGAATTTGACTTAGTATTAGGCTTAGATTGGTTGAGTAAACATCAAGCCTGGATCGATTGTCAAAATATGAGATTGTACCTTTGGGGTTTAGGAAAAGAATCCATACTTCTTATAGATCAAAAAATGACTTCAATTTTTTCTTCTATGGTGCTACAAGATAAATATGATTTCGGCTTACCTTTTGTTCTTGTTGTTTCCGAATTCATCGATGTCTTTCTTGAGGAACTTCATGGTCTTCCTCCGACTCATGAAGTGTAGTTCAAATTTGACGTTCAACCTGGAACCAACCCAGTGTCCATTACACCATACCGAATGGAACAAGTGGAGTTGAAGGAGCTCAAGAAACAACTTCATGAATTACAAGAAAAGGGCTATATATGACTGACCACATCTTCCTGGGTGCTCCGGTTTTGTTTGTGAAGAAGAAAGATGGCTCGATGCGGCTTTGCATTGACTACCGTTAGTTGAACAGGGTGACTATTGTTGCGTGTAAAAGAGTCTATCGCATTAGAGTCCAAGTGTAAACGACGCAAGTAGTAAAGTGATACACGAAGTATCGGATGTCGAATCCACAGGGACTGGAAATAGCTTTATCCTTCGATTGCTGCACAAGAGAGAAAGAAGAGAATTTAATTGTTTGTAGAAGAATAATGAAGAATACTGAAGATAAAAGATTAAAAGATTCAGGGTAAAGAAATAGGCCGGTATTGATTTGCTCAGTAGTGCAGGTGTTGCACCGTATAGAACTTCATGTTCTGTCGTCGTTCCTGTCGCGGCAGCACCTGCGGCGGCAACAGTCTGTTGTTGTCGCGGCAGCGATCACACAACTCTGTACTTTCAAGCTTGGCAAGAATCCCTGCTGTGACTTGTCCTATCCCTACGTCCAAGTCTGTCGATGAACACGTCTTAGATGATACCTCCTGGCGTGAATCGAAGGATGAACACCGATGTTGTTGAATTCTTCCTTAGCCACTTAACCTCGTCCTATCCCTAGGTCCGAGATAGTTCAACCATAAACTGGAGAACCCGCACTTATTCCTTTCCAATACTTTACTCTCCCGATATTAAGTAAATGAATAATCTCACAATGCTCTCCCGATACTCTTGCAAGATGTTGAAATCAGAATAAGCAAACTTGAAGTTTATTTTATTGAACAGAAAAATCCTAAAAACAGTACAATCCTTGCAACTACTTTACAGAATCAACCCTTAGCCCTAGGGGAAGTTTAGAACATGATAAGAAGGGGGAAAACGACTAGGGTTTTTGGGGAAGACGGCTAGAGAATGAGATATCCTTCCCTAGGTCGAATTACATGCCTTTTGTTGAGTGTGTAAAAGTACTATTATTTACACCTTTTTTAACCCATATTTCTGTTGCATTCAAGCATCATTTCATTGCATTTAGGTCAGTTTACAGCAAAACATCACAAATATATAAAAGGCACAGATTCTACTAAAAATGGCTGATTTTGGTAGGTTGCCGCCGTCGTAGACGGTGAAGGCAGGCGCAGGGCAGAGAAGCAGGAGAGCTGAACTGGACAAGCAGATAAAGAGGACGATGCTGCCATGGTGCTGCCGTGAATGGAGGACGACAGCAAGTTAGTGGAGAAAAAGCAAAGTGGACCTCGATAGATAGAGAAAATTATGCTCGTCTGTCGTGTGAAAACCAAATATTTTTCCAAGCCCCGGATCAAAAGATATGTCAAGCCAAAGCTCAAGGAGAGGAAATCCCAACAAACAAGGAGGACGGTTGAAAAGTAGGATCCTTGAAGATTAAGTCTTTATTAGAATCATACTTTTAATTAAAGTTGTAATCCTTGTTAACTTAGAATACTTGAGCCCAAAGCTTATATAAGGGCATGTATTTTAACCTAGGGCAGATATCCCATAACCCATAGCCGATTTCCCTTTAAACCGACAACCAAAAACCCTCCGTCGTCTACCCGCCGTCTACCCGCCGTCGACATGTTCTAAAACCCCCTAGGGCCACGGGTTGATTTGTAAATTAGTTGCAAGGGTTGTTTTGTTTTAGGTATTTTCAGTTCAATAAAATAAACTTCAGGTTCTCTTATTTTGGTTATTAATATCTTGCAACAGCATCGGGAGAGCATTGTGAGGTTATCTATTTACTTAGCATCGGGAGAGTTAAGTATACGAAAGAAATAAGAGCAAGTTCTCTAGTTTATAGTTGAACTATCTCGGACCTAGGGATAGGACGAGGTTAAGTGGCTAAAGAAGAATTCGTACACATCGGTGTTCATCCTTCGATTCACGCCGGGAGATATCATCAAAGACGTGATCATCGACAGACTTGGACCTAGGGATAGGCCAAGGCAGATCTGGGATTCTTGCCAAACTTGGAGTACTGAGTTGGTGTGTTTGCTGCCGCGACGACCAACGGACTGCTGCCACGACAGGTGCTGTCCGCGACAGGCGCGACGACAGAACTGGATTTCCTAAAATCTGCAATACCTGCACTACTGAGCAATTCAATACCAGCCCATTCTCTCTATCTTGATATCTTTATTCTTTTATTTACGTTTACTTCATTATTTTCGTGACAAATATTTTAATCTATTCTTTTTCCCTTGTGCAGATAGCGAAGGAAAAGGTTAGCCCAGTCCCTGTGGAGACGATATCCGATACTCTAGTATCACTTTATTACTTGCGACGTGTACACTTGCACTCAATTGTGATAGACACTTTTACACGCAACAAGTTTTTGGCGCCGTTGCCGGGGACTGGCAACACACTCTTACCCTAGCTTCTGCACTTTTCTTTTATTTTTATTTTTTTTATTTTTTTTTTCATTTTTTTCATTTTTTTTATTTTTTTTAACAAAAAAAAACTCAGGTGAAAATACAGGTTCAAGGGCATCAACATGCCAGGAAAAACCATTCGAGAGTTGATGTGGGAAAGTTTTTGCAATTACCGTAAAGATATGCTGCCACAGCAGCAACAGGGGCAGCAAATGCCGATGCCGCAGCAGCAAAATTTTTTATGGTACGATCAAAACCCACAAAATTTTTTATACCATAACAGTTTTGCTGCAGTACCCGACCTGTCCTGGCAATGTCATCATCCTCAAGAGCAGTCAAAATCCTTAGAAGACACACTGCAAGCCTTCATGGCACTCACTCAAGAAGTGTCGGTTTCTATGGACGCAAGTATCGCCAAGATGGATGCAATCTTGAGCAGACCGATCCTCATTCATGCCACAGATGAACCTGAAATCATAAGGCAATGTGACGAGGATGCCCATGTGAAGGAATACCCAACATATGATGAGTCTGAGCAACAACCTGCCATGGCAATGATCGAGGAGCCGGAATGGAGCAACACCGAGACAACGCTGAGTGAAATTCAAGAGAATGTCACGACAACAACCACTTTCGAGGCAGAAACCCCAGCCAAAGCGGAAACTGCCGCCTCGGCAGCAACTGTCGCCTCGACAGCAACTGATGCTAAAGCAACAACCACAACAGAGGCAAATTCTCAACCCACTACCTCGGTTATGCCCGACCAAGATTGCACACATCCATCCCTGTCATGGCACTCACACGACCACCTAGAAGAGCTACCCAATGACAGTTCTTCACAAATGGAATACGAGCAGGTAATAAACGAACCTTTTGAATTCTTTGAAAACTCACCGATTCCATTGCAGATATTAGAGGAACCAACACCGGTGGACTCAGAATTATCAAAGTCTCTACTGATGGAGATCTACGAGTGGTCAACAGAATTTGATATAGAGAGTGATGGCACTTACCAATGTCCCATTGACCTGCAAAGTAACCTGATAAAGAACTGTCAAAATAACTGCCTGCCGCAGCAGCGGGCACGGCAGCAAGGGATACATTCAACCACAACAACATTCAACGAAAACAAGGTAAGTTTATGGTCGAATGTCAATTTGACTTTTTCTAATCATATGTTCATGCCCTCAGAAACATTACCAAGAAGGGAGGACTTCATGGACTACAAAGGGAAGAGAAAGAAAGGAGCCCCCACCATGAGAAAAATCACCAGATGGAGGGTACAGATGGACTTCAAGAAGTACCGGAAACGACCCCTCAAGCATCAATAGAACAGGGAGTATTTTTATTACTTATTTATTATTAGGAAATAAGGTTTATTTTATTCGAATAATTTTTTTTATGTTTACTGTTTTTAGGAAATAAAAGAGCCAAGAAGAACATGAGAAGTGAACTCAGCCCACCACCCATCCATCAGCCCAACAAAGCCCAATATAGAGGCCTGTCGTTCCAGCTGCCGCGGCAGACACGAAAAAGACAGGCTGTCGCCAGCTTGCCATGACAGACGCGGAAAAGACAGGCTGTCACCATGCTGTCACGACAGACGCGCAACAGACGCGGAAACGTGTGTCAAACGCATCAGACACGCTAAAGCTCGACAACCGCCCCATTATTCGCGCTTGCCGTTACAACTTCAACGGGCATAAATTCCTCTTCCATAAAACCCCGTTTCATTTTCATTTTCACTCACTTCTGTTTTTCTTACTTGCTCTCCTTCCTTTAGTTTTCATTTGCTTTATTTTACTTTCAACAACCCTTGCAACTAACATGTCTTCTAGAAGAACCCGCCGCAGTGCTGCCTCAACCTCTTCACCGGCAGCACCTACCCCACAGTCTGTCGCAACTAGGGATCTATGGGAAGAACGCGGCTTTATTTACAATCCAAGAGCAGTCAATATGGGCCTCAAGCCTTTCATCGCAAGGACGATTAGAGCCCTCTTGTGGGAATCATTTGCGGAGCAACCAGCAGAGATGAACGAAACGCTGGTAAGGGAATTCTATGCTGCCATCGGCAGCAAGACGGCAACAGCAGTAACTGTCTGGGGGAAAAAGATGATGCTGCCTATGACGCTGTCATGGCAGAAGTGACGGAAGAAGGGACTGAATGGAACACAAGCCGCAAAAATCCCCACATCGTGAAGACAGGGCAGCTGCTGCCGAAGGCAAAACTGTGGAATGCTTTTATCAAGAAGAGGAACCTGCTGTCATCACATCACACCACCATTGACCAGCAGAGATCGACGACCCTCCTATGCCTTCCCTACCTCATCACATCCCTCTGCCGTTGTTTTGCCGTGACGGAAGCCGACAGCGACCATATAGTAAAAGGACGGGGTTGGACAGACAAAAATATCATCAGCCTCATGGAGCTAACAGTAGCAACCCCCCTCTCCTTCTTCAACCCCGCTGCCGCCCCAGCTGAATCATCAGAACAACCAAACCCTGAACCTGCCGCAGCAGCCGCACCGACAGACCCATCCGACCAAATCCTAGCTGCTATTCAAAGGATGGAGGACAAACAGCTGGGCCTCATGACATTCATCAAGGACTTTGCCGCTTCCACGGTAAATTTTATTCACAATACTTTAAATTTCCTTGATGTTGTCTTTCCCACCTTCCCCGCCCACTACTTCACTGTCCCCACTCCTGCCCACACACCTACACCTGCTGCCACACCACATACACCATCTGCTGCCTCCATACCATCACCTGCCCCAATGGCAGCCAGCAGCACCCATGCCGAAACATCTGCTCGAGGAATAAAGCGACCAGTGCCCTCGGATGACCTTGCTGCCTTTGTTGCTGGGTTCTTTTCCTCCTCCGACTGGGCAGACAGTGACGTTGAACCCTCTATTCAGAGGAACCTGTCGAAGGAATTTACACCAGTAAAGAGGCAGATAAGAAAACTCTGCCAAGGGCCAACAGCAGTGACAGCAGCGGCAGCAGCTCTGATATTCAGGTTGTACAGCAACCACCCCAGCCCGCCCCGCGAACCAGAACCCGCCGCCAGATCCGCCTCAGTAGCAGTGAAGACAGTGATTAAAATTTAAGTTTCTTATTTTCTTATTGCTGCATGCTATTGATATATTTTGTGATGTACTGCCTGCATTTATTTTCATTTTGTCATTTGCATTGAGGGCAATGCAACCCTCGAGTTTGGGGGTGGCAACCCTCAATATTAATGGAGTCCAAGTACATCTTAGTTTATTATTGGTATCTTTTACTTAGTTATTTTTCACAAAAAAAATTAAAATATTGGCTTAAAACTGTGAGTTGAACTTGCCTGTCGTGACAGCTCTGTCGTGGCAGCATCTTTAGGATAGTTTAAGGAGAAGTTTAGAGCCTTCCTATAGTTCTGAAAACTTAAACACCATTGTGACTGTTATACTGCTTAGACTTCTTTTAGCCAAACTAGAATAGGAAGCTTAGCACTTGAATAGCCCCTAGAGGTGCCTAACACTGGCTCTAGGAAGTCAACTATAGGTGCCCGAAGCTGACTCTAGGAAGTTAACTAGAGGTGCCTAAAACTGGCTCTAGTAAAACTTTAGCTTGAAAAATAGAGAAATCGAGTCAAAACAAAAGAAGCATGAAAATGTGCCTTAAAAAAAGATAAACTTTGGCATAAAAATTCAAGTTAAGAGTTGAATATTCTAGTGAAACTAAGAGAGTCTTAGCATATAACTGTTCACAAGCATGCACACACTGCACGAGAACTATAGTGAGAGTCCGGACAGATCCTAAATTATCCGACAGGTTGCTGCCGCCAGAGGGAACGGACGACGGGTAAGGGAAAGTTCACTGTTTGAAAGCCAAAACAAAAATATTTCAATTTTTTGTAGGTCTTAATTGCTTGAGGGCAAGCAAAAACTTGAGTTTGGGAGTGTGTTGAGTGTGTAAAAGTACTATTATTTACACCCTTTTTAACCCATATTTCTGTTGCATTCAAGCATCATTTCATTGCATTTAGGTCAGTTTACAGCAAAACATCACAAATATATAAAAGGCACAGATTCTACTAAAAATGGCTGATTTTGGCAGGTTGCCGCCGTCGTAGACGGTGAAGGCAGGCGCAGGGCAGAGAAGCAGGAGAGCTGAACTGGACAAGCAGATAAAGAGGACGATGCTGCCATGGTGCTGCCGTGACAGGAGGACGACAACAAGTTAGTGGAGAAAAAGCAAAGTGGACCTCGATAGATAGAGAAAATTATGCTCGTTTGTCGTGTGAAAACCAAATATTTTTCCAAGCCCCGGATCAAAAGATATGTCAAGCCAAAGCTCAAGGAGAGGAAATCCCAACAAACAAGGAGGACGGCTGAAAAGTAGGATCCTTGAAGATTAAGTCTTTATTAGAATCATACTTTTAATTAAAGTTGTAATCCTTGTTAACTTAGAATACTTGAGCCCAAAGCTTATATAAGGGCATGTATTTTAACCTAGGGCAGATATCCCATAACCCATAGCCGATTTCCCTTTAAACCGACAACCAAAAACCCTCCGTCGTCTACCCACTGTCTACCCGCCGTCGACATGTTCTAAAACCCCCTAGGGCCACGGGTTGATTTGTAAAGTAGTTGCAAGGGTTGTTTTGTTTTAGGTATTTTCAGTTCAATAAAATAAACTTCAAGTTCTCTTATTTTGGTTATTAATATCTTGCAAGAGCATCGGGAGAGCATTGTGAGGTTATCTATTTACTTAGCATTGGGAGAGTTAAGTATACGAAAGAAATAAGAGCAAGTTCTCTAGTTTATAGTTGAACTATCTCGGACCTAGGGATAGGACGAGGTTAAGTGGCTAAAGAAGAATTCATACACATCGGTGTTCATCCTTCGATTCACGCCGGGAGGTATCATCAAAGACGTGATCATCGACAGACTTGGACCTAGGGATAGGCCAAGGCATATCTGGGATTCTTGCCAAACTTGGAGTACTAAGTTGGTGTGTTTGCTGCCGCGACGACCAACGGACTGCTGCCGCGACAGGTGCTGTCCGCGACAGGCGCGACGACAGAACTGGATTTCCTAAAATCTGCAATACCTGCACTACTGAGCAATTCAATACCAGCCCATTCTCTCTATCTTGATATCTTTATTCTTTTATTTACGTTTACTTCATTATTTTCGTGACAAATATTTTAATCTATTCTTTTTCCCTTGTGCAGATAGCGAAGGAAAATGTTAGCCCAGTCCCTGTGGAGACGATATCCGATACTCTAGTATCACTTTATTACTTGCGACGTGTACACTTGCACTCAATTGCGATAGACACTTTTACACGCAACACCTTTATATAGGCATTGGGTTCAAGTTTTCTAATAAGGTAAGAATACAAGTTCAAACTAAAGTACAACTTTAATCAAGACTAAATCTTCAGAGTAGATGCCTTTAATTCCTCCTCTTTTCTTGCTTTGGGTATCTTCCTTGAACTTTGGGCTTGGCCTTCATTCTGATCTAGGGCTCAGAAAAATATAGGAGTGGCCCACGACATACCGACTTAATTTTCTCTATTTGTCGAGCTAGTAGGAGCATTGTTACTTTCCTAAGTATTGTATGTAGATGACATACTCATCAAAAGCAACTAAAGATCGCAATCCGTTTTGCATTAATAAAAGATACTGCGAGTTAGCAACATGAGACAATATCTAACTCTACAACATAGGCTTAATGTATTACAGTCGACATAGCAATAAAGAAGGATGTTTGGATCTAAAGGGTACACTTCTAAACTAAGGGTTGTTCCCAGCATATTAGATGCTACATAACTCTGTTATGATGGAACCTTTGCTTAAGCAAATAAAACCCAAATCTCATCAATAAATCCAAACATATTCTAAAGTGCTTACATCTTGGAGATGTGAAAGTATGCAACATACGCACCAAGTTGATAACTTTGTCAACTCCCTGACAAAGCTTTTGACACAGCATAAGCATGTCAGTTACACTAAGCCATATCGTATTAGATACGAAAATGATTGGTCTTAGTGCTAGTGGGAGATTGTTGGAGTATGCCCAAAGACCAATCATATGATGATTGAATAAACATACTATTTTATTAGATTTATCAAGTAATGGCATTGCCGTTATTATCATTTGGTATGTTTCTGTGTGCATCAAACTAACCATTGGATAATAATGTCCATACAATAATACGATTATTGTTAAATAGGATCCTTAGTCGAATATTATTACGGGTATGGACAATGATAATATATAAAGACTAATATGTGGTTGATGACAAGCATTGTCATTGCCATAGAGATGTCAAAATCAACACATAAGTATTTGTTAGAGAACAACATACTGGATTGACCCGCTATGAGCATGTTTCTTGAGTAATTATGTGACAGTCACAACATTGCTCATGATAAACATATGTATAATCCTCAGACTTGAGATTAACGTGATTTCAACATAAAGATTTACGTATTTTGACATAGTCAAACGTGTGTTGTAACTGACTACATTATAAAGACTGATGATTGGATACGTGATGACCTATGTAGTGAAATATGGTTGATCAAGAAATGATTTGTCACTCCTACATAATGGGAGAAATATCTTCGGCCACTTGATTGAGTGAGATTAAAAAATGCATGGCCATGCTCGAATATTATGATATGAGATATCATAGAGATTCGTTTATCATAATCTACTCAAGACATCAAGAAACACTAGATGGACAACGCAAGTGTGACTAACCCATGACTTGTGTTCATCTAAGATATGAAGGACAAAGGATGAAATACATAAAGGAAGTTTATTCAGGAATTAGGAAAGTCAAACCATGACTTCATGCAACTTAGGTAGCAATGATGTATTGCTAGATGCCACTCATTGTTTGTAAAATTAGAACAATTCTAATTTTGCTGCTAACGTTGCATGAACCTACAAGGGTCACACCCATCGAATGAAACGAACAAAAATTGTAAACCATACTCCCTATTTTAGGGAGGTTGCCGAAAATCCCCTATGGGATAGGAGAAATCGGCAACTCCCTTAAATTGGAATAATATTGGATAAATATTGTACTTATAAGATATTATTTAGAGTATGAAAAATATTTGGAGACTTAAATATTATAGAATAAGATTCTAGAAATTTAAATATATATTTGGAATTTATATAATGTATATTTAATTCCAAGTTTATGTAGAAATAGATTCTACATAATTAAAAATATATATTTAAATATATTTAAATCCATGTAAAGATAGAATGAGATTCTATATAATAAAAATATATATATATATATTTGGATTAAGTATAATGTATATTTAAATCCATGTTTTATGTAGAATGAGATTCTACATAATTAAATATATATATTTCATTTAATATTATTAAATATAATGTATATTTAATATAAACCAATTTCAAGTAGAATTAGATTCTATGACTTTTGGTTGAACTTGGATTTAAGGAAGTCAACTAGAATTAAGTCTCTGAATACTATTTAAAGGGACAAGGGCTAGCAACCAAATCATCCTTATTCCTCCTTTTGAAGATTTCGACAACACCCTTAGGGATTCCCCACTGGAATTCGACATATCCCAGAAAGCTCTCTGAGAAGCTGTTCGATATTTTTCTGGTGTTCTACTTGCCCCATGGCAAATCCCTGAAGGTTCCCTTGCTCGGTTGCAAGTCCCGGTTGAACTCATGGTCGATTTCAGACTCCCTCAGGAATCCCTGGAGGGATTTCGACTTCTCCCTAGAAGGTGTTCAAACCTGTCGAAAATTATCCCTAAGTGTTAGGGAGGCGGAAACTTTGTTTGTTTTGTTCGGGTGGACTCCGTAGAGGTCGTTGCGAACCTGTGACGATTCTGGTTTTACTTGACGTGGTTATTCCGACATACCGTCGGTTTTCCAGTTTCCAGAGTTTTAAAAAAGGTAACTCTTCATCTTTTCACCCCGGATTCGTTCTTGTACATGGATCCTGGATGGATTACGTTGGATTTATTTTTCCGCTGTGACACGGGGCATGCCGACGTGACACAATAGTGGTATCAGAGCCACTTGTATCATACGATTTCGGACTTAAATTCTTGGGTGATGTTTATGTATGAGATGCATGCTGTTTGATTCAATTTAAATATTTATCGTTTATCGTATCACACCTAATAAAGACTTATTTCGATTATTACTGAATGATTAAGAGTTAATCATAACTATGTTAGGTTGCTTCAATGTTAAATGTTAACATGTTGAGACTAATAGTTAGTCTAGAGAACAAGTAGTTGTTCGTAGTTTCATAAATTTATGAAATCTCTGAAAAGGCTTCTAATTTGATAAAAGTTATCAAACTATCTTTCACGGTGAATCCATAAGAGTTATGGTTAGACGTTATGAAAAATGCATGTCTAGGATTGGCATCATCAAAGACCTGGTACTTAAGTGTGCCTAGTGCGCCACCTCTCTTTCATGTTGACCTACCTGGTGCATTTGTTCGTTAATGCAAATGGTTTATGAAACCTCGTGATCCTTCTTTGGCCCATTAACCGCAACATAGGGATAATCAGTTTCAAACTCCGTAAACACGTCGTTACTTTGTTCGCACGATGTTTGAAATGCATGTTTGATTGCACGATATTTGTTTTGCATGGTTATATCCCATAGCCTTTATGGTTTTGGTTTTTATAAATACGGCCTGCGTGTCGTGCCTTTCTCTATCTTCTATTGTACTTCTCTTCTCATCTCACTCCCTCGCATGTAACGCGAGTTTCTGAAAATTGTAAATACTCATGGAGATAAAGCAAGAACCAAGGTAGCAGCGTGGTGGGCCTTCCCTGGTGGACCGGGCGTTTCAGAAGCAGATTCTATCTTCAGTAGAATGGTCCTCCCATTGGCTTGGGACGGGTCGTCTTAGGTTAAGAAGGGCTATAATCATTGTATATTTATTTACCGCTTATATTTAACTTGTATGTGATGCAATGGATGTCTTATAAGTATGGTTAAACATAGTTCTATTGATAGGATCAATGTTAAAATGATGAGATAATTAAGTAAATCCCTCACTATAATTCTAAGTCTGTTTTAACCATCCAATATTTACCCTCGTTAAATCTTCGATCGATATAATGCGAGCTTTGCCAAAGCAATGTCACATTTATCTATCTTAGTTAAACGCGAAGAATAAGGTAGTGATATTCACCGGTTGAGATATTGGTATTGACTTAGCTGGGTTCTTCTAATAGGATTAGAAAACCTAGTGGTTAAAAGTTTTGGATAATCATAAGATGATTTAAAGAACAAGAGTTGTTCGCCAAAAGATGAGGAATTACATGAGATGTAATTAGTAAGGTGTTACTTACCTAAATAACCATTTCCTAAAAGACTGGCCAAAGCTGATTTAGGAATGGTGAAATACGGATCCTCGCTCACTAGAAAAACTATCGAAACGTTTTTCCGAAATTAAAACTAGAGGGTTTTTAATTTTGAAGAAAATAGTGGGAGTAAATTTATAGTAAAGACCTATCTATAAATTTTAAAATTTAGTAAAACTTATGTAGCATATTTTCTTTGTTGTAGAATTAATGGCAAATAATACTCTATCTCTGCGATCTATCCTTGGGAAGAATAAGCTCAATGGCATAAACTTCCTTGACTGGTTCCGCAATTTGAGAAGTGTTCTCAAACAGGAAAAGAATGAATATGTCATTGAAGAACCTGTTCCTGATGAACCGGTTGCCACTGCTTCCAGAGCTGACAAAGACAAGTTTAAGAAACACATGGACGACATGCCGGATGTCGGTTGTCTTATGCTTGCCTCCATGACCCCTGAGCTTCAGAAGCAACATGAGGACATGGTAGCTTATGATATGATTCAAAATCTCAAGGAGATTTATGAAGGGAAAGCTCGTCAAGAGAGGTACGAGACCTCTAAAGCTCTGTTTCAATGCAAGATGAGTGAGGGATCTCCCGTAGGAGCTCACATAATCAAAATGATGGGCTACATCCAAATGTTGGAGAAGTTCGGCTTTCCACTGAAAGACGAATTAGCTACTGATGACATCCTGCAATCGTTGCCGGATAGTTTCAATCAGTTCGTCCTTAATTTCAATATGAATGAAATTAACAAGACGCTGCCACAATTGCTCGGCATGTTGAGAACTACTGAAATCAACCTGAAGAAGGTAGGACATAAACATGTTCTGATGGTCCGCAAGGGCAAGAAGAAAGGTAAATCGGCAGCAAAGTCTAAAGGTGATGGTAAGATCAAAACCGATGAAAAGGAGGCATTGAAACCTAAGAAGGGAATCAAGAAGGATGGAAAAATGTTTCCATTGCGGCAAGACCGGACATTGGAAGCGAAACTGCCCCACACACCTACAAGAAGTCAAGAAAGAAAAAACGAGTGAGGCATCAACCTCAAAGGCTTCTAAAGAGAAGGCATCAGAATAGACATGGACATGCGAATGGAAATAAAGCAAGAGTTGCTACATCATCCATTAGGACATGTGTTTTGCTTAAATAGATTTGTTTTAGTTTTTAAGATTATTATTTTGTGCCTAAGTTTTAGTTATCTTGTAAGGATAAGATATTTTAATTTTGAGATTATTTAAATAAATGTTATTCTTTTAATCTCTTATGGCACAACGAATCAATGATCTTTAAACTAATCAAATCAATAATATTTATAAGATAAATAAACAAATGACTAATCTCAAACTCATAAAAGTATTAAGGTAATTTGATGAGATCAAATTCAAGAATATTTAAAGTTTGATGAACTTTCAAAGAATATGAGTTTGTCCCATAATTAAATCCCAAAAGTGGAACGAAAAGTCTTTGAAAGAGAATCAAATATGTTAGACATGTTTTGATTCAGAACAACTCATTTTCGACTTCTTTACACACTAGAAAAATAACTCTCATACTTAATCGTGTTTTTTTTGAAACGTCATATAAGATATGGACTAAGAATTGTTTTAGAATACCTTTGAAGTTTTAAGGCTACTTACATGTTAAAATGTTTACAAAGTTCGAACCTTAAAAACTCCATTTGTTGTTTATCCCAACGAGAACAAAGCGTTTGTTTCTCAAACAAGAGTTTATCTTGAAAGAGATTAATTCTCACAAAGGGATATTATTTCTTCAACTTTAACGAGAACAAAATATTTGTTGCTCAAACGATAGTTTATCTCGAAAGAGAATACTTATCACTAAGGGATTTCATTTTTCAACGAGAACAAAATGTTTGTTGCTCAAACGAGAGTTTCTCTCGAAAGAGATTACCTCTCACAAAAGGAAAAAATGGAATTTGGAATGTGAAGAAATTTTAGACAACAAATTTATGAACCAAAGATTGAGAATGTTCCACAAATGATCAAGGAACATTGGAACAAAACACAACCATTGTGTTGATCCTGAAGAGAATAGCATATACTTGAGAAATATGGATTTCTCATTATTCGTATATGGAAACACTCTTCTTTTCGGATCAAGATAAAGACTAGGTCTTCTCAGAAAGCAATGGTGAGCCCAAAATTCGAGAAATGGTTAAGAGCCATGAGATATGAGATGGAAACCATGTCTAAAACCAAGTATAGACTTTGGTTACCTAAAAGGGTAAAACCTAAGAGGTATGGATGGGTTTTTCAAAAAAGAAAATCCGACATGGATGATAAAACATACAAAGGATGATTCGTCGCTAAAAGTTTTCGACAAACTTCATAGTATAGACTATGATAACGCATATTCCTTGTAGCTATGTTTAATCCATCTTAATCTCACTTTCAAGTAGTTACATACCATGATTATAGAATCAAATAAAGGAATGTCAAAACCGCTTTCCTAAGGGAAAACTTATAGATATGAGATGGAATCCATGTCTAAAACCAAGTATAGAAAATGCTTGGCCAAGCTCGAATATTATGATATGAGATATCATAGAGATTCGTTTATCATGATCTTCTCAAGACATCAAGAAACACTAGATGTGCAACGCAAGTGTGACTAACCCATGACTTGTGTTCATCTAAGATATAAAGGACAAAAGGATGAAATACATAAAGAAAGTTTATTCAGGAATTAGGAAAGTCAAACCATGACTTCATACAACTTAGGTTGAAATGATGTATTGCTAGATGCCTCTCATTGTTTGTAGAATTAGAACAGTTCTAATTTTGTTGCTAACGTTGCATGAACCTACAAGGGTCACACCATTCGAATGAAACAAACAAAAATTGGAAACCATACTCCCTATTTTAGGGAGGTTGCCGAAAATCCCCTATGGGATAGGGGAAATCGGCAACTCCCTTAAATGGGAATAATATTGGATAAATATTTTATTTATCAGATATTTTTTAGAGTATGGAAAATATTTAGAGACTTAAATTTTATAGAATAAGATTCTAGAAATTTAAATATACATTTGGAATTTATATAATGTATATTAAATTCCAAGTTTATGTAGAATTAGATTCTACATAATTAAAAATATATTTAAATATATTTAAATCCAAGTAAAGATAGAATGAGATTCTATATAATAAATATATATATATATATATTTGGATTAAATATAATGTATATTTAAATCCATGTTTTATGTAGAATGAGATTCTACATAATTATATATATATTTCATTTAATATTATTAAATATAATGTATATTTAATATAAACCAATTTCAAGTAGAATTAGATTCTATGAATTTTGGTTGAACTTGGATTTAAGGAATTCAACTAGAATTAATTCTCTGAATACTATTTAAAGGGACAAGGGCTAGCAACCAAATCATCCTTATTCCTCCTCTTGAAGATTTAGACAACACCCCTAGGGATTCCCCACTGGAATTCGACATATCCCAAAAAGCTCTCTAAGAAGCTGTTTGATATTTTCTGGTGTGTTCTACTTGCCCCCTGGCAAATCCCTGAAGGTTCCCTTGCTCGATTGCAAGTTCCGGTTGAACTCTTGGTCGATTTTAGACTCCCTCAGGAATACATGAAGGGATTTCGACTTCTCCCTGGAAGGTGTTCAAACCTGTCGAAATTTATCCCTAAGTGTTAGGGAGGCGGAAACTTTGTTTGTTTTGTTCGGGATGACTCCGTAGAGGTCGTTGCGAACCTGTGACGATTCTGGTTTTACTTGACGTGGTTATTCCGACATACTGTCGGTTTTCCAGTTTCCAGAGTTTAAAAAAGGGTAACTCTCCATCTTTTCACCCCGGATTCGTTCCTGTACATGGATCCTGGCTGGATTACGTCGGATTAATTTTTCCGCTGCGCCACGGGGCGTGTCGACGTGACACAACAACGTGATCTCTGCCGAAGGAATCAAAGTTGACCCTAAAAGGATTCAAGCTATCCTTGATTGGCGACCTCCGAAGAATGTTGGTGAGGTTCACAATTTTCTCGGTTTAGCCGGTTATTACCGAAGGTTCGTTAGAGGCTTCTCTACAATCACTTTACCGCTAACCAAACTCCCCCGAAAGGATCAACCATTTGATTGGTCTGAAAATCAGAAAATAAGCTTCAACCAATTGAAGCAAGCATTAACTCATGCCCCAATTTTGATCCAACCTGAGCTGGGCAAAGAATTCACAATCTATAGTGACGCCTTCCATTCGGGATTGGGTTGTGTCTTGATACAAGGTGAAAATGTAGTAGCATACGCATCCCGGCAATTGAAGACACATGAGCTCAATTACCCGACACATGACCTCGAGTTAGCTGCCATCGTCTTTGCACTCAAAATTTGGAGACACTAGCTCTACGGTGAAAGATGCCACTTGTTTACCGATCACAAAAGTCTGAAGTATCTCCTTACTCAGAAAGATCTCAATTTAAGACAAAGGAGGTTGTAGAACTAATGTTTTGATATAATAATTGAAAAATGTTTTGGACTGATTTAAAAATACTTAAAACATTTACAAAGTCCAAACAACTTGAAATTATGTTTAGGGAAGTTTTTATAAAGGGTTTTTATGTTTTTCAAAGCCAAACTTCACAAAATTGTCTAGGTGTTTCGAAATACCTTGGGGAATTTCGAAACAGGGGATTACAGTAGCCAAAACGTTTCGAAACTTGTTTCGAAACGGGCTTTCCTTGGACAGATTTTTGCCCAGCGTTTCGAAACGGGCGAGGCCGTTTCGATACGCCTACGTGGCATTGACCATAACGGTCATAAACCCCAACGACCATTTTCCCAACTAACTTTTAAATGCAGGCGTTTCGATACGGGCTTATAGCGTTTCGATACGCGTTTCGAAACGGAAAGGGGGTGTTTCGAAACGGGTACCCTGACAGACTGCAACGGCTCTTTCTACATTGAGAGTGTTTCGAAACGGCTTCGAGCGTTTCGAAACGGGTAGCTGCAGAACTGCATTTATGGTGGGAATTAAAGTCGTCAACGGCTCCAATATGATCCCAACGGCTAGTAACGGCTACAAACTCATTTGGAAGTACAAAAGGGACCTCCAAGCATCAAGAGAAGTCTAATGCTCATATTGTCAAACATCAAATGATCAAAGATTGTCTTAGCACTTAAATTGTCAATTCTTGTATAGACAAACACTAGTGAGCCAAAATTGTCAAATTTGCTCAAGTGTTTTAGGTTTTGGGTGAGTGCTTTATTGCAAACAAACACCTATTAGAGGGTTTTAAGTTTGCTTCTTATTTCTCTTTGTAAAGAGGGTTTTTGATCAAGGCTTTGGGTAGAAGCTTGATCGTTTGTAAGGGTTTCCTCCTAATCCTAGAAAAGGGGACGAATCAATTAGTGGAATTGGTTGAGAAATCCTTAGTGGGAAGCTAAGGTAGTGGATGTAGACCTTGGTTAGAAGGTTGAACCACTATAAATCATTGTGTCAATTTTCATTTTAGCTTCCTAATCCCTTCCACCCAAAAATCCACCTCTCCACCACTTGGTGAGCTAAATTGGTTGATCAAATCGAGCCCCACACATCTCAACAATTGGTATCAGAGCTTGGATCAATCGAAGAGGATTCACATCCTATTGAGAAGATCCGGCAAGCTCGATCACTATTTCATCAACCGGCTCAAATGGCACATTCAATCGACAAACCGCCTTTCTTTGACGGAACTCACTATGCCCATTGGAAGACAAAGATGAAGTTCTTCATCAAATCAAGAGATTACAAGCTTTGGGATGTAGTTGAAGATGGTCCGTTCGTGCCTCAAAGAAGTAAAGCAGAGTGAAGTGCCGACGATCGCAAGAAGATGGAGCTAAATTGCAAAGCCTTGCACATTCTATTTTGTGCATTTGGTCCATCCATCTATGAGAAGATGTCTTCTTGTGAGAGTGCCAAGAAGGTATGGGACAAGCTTGAAGTCACATACAAGGGAACCAATGAAGTCAAGGAGACCAAGATTGGGCTCCTAACCCTTGAGTATGAGAACTTCAAAATGGATCCGGAAGAGAACATCGAGAAGATGTTTGATAGGTTCTCCACCATCACAAATGGTCTCAAAGGATATGGAGAAGCCATCCCGGAAGAAAGCTTGTTCGAAAGCTCATCTACTCACTTCCCGAGTCTTGGGACTCAAAGAGGACTGCCATCATCGAAACCAAAAATTTGAAGACTTTGAAGCTTGATGAACTCATGGGGTCACTTCTTACTCATCAAATCATGAAGAAGAACAAAGAGGATGAGAAGAAGAGGGAAGAAATTAGAGCTATGGGAGAGAAGAAAATCAAAGGGCTTGGCATCAATGCAAGTGCCATGGCTCTCAAATCCTCCACTTGCCATCATGTATACTCAAGTGAAGAGGAGGATGAAGATGAAGAGATAGTTCATCTCTTCAAGAAGTGTGCCCCTTTCATGAAGAAAGCCTTGAAAGAGCTTGAACGAGAACCCAAGAGAAAGGAGAAGGCAAGCACTTCAAGCCATAAGAAGAAGGCATATGTGGCTACTTGGAGTGATGAAGACTCCACCGACGATGAACAAGCCAACCTTTGCCTTATGGCCGTCGAAGAAGATCCAAGGGTAACTTCTAATTCATCTACTTCATGTTCTTATTCCTTTGATGAATTACAAGATGCCTATGATAATTTGGTTTTAGATTTTAAAAGCCACATTTTGAAAAACAATAAATTGATTTCAAAGTTAAAAATTCAAAATGATTTGCTTTCTAAAACCAAACTTGAACTTGAAGCAAAACTTGAAGAGTTTGAATTAAAATGTTTTGATTTACAAAAATTGCTTCAAAAAGTTCAAGAAGAAAAGGATTTGATTTCCAAAGAGCTAGAAAAGAAAAACAATTTTGGAAAATCAAATTTCTATGTTAGACAATCTAGTGCCCCTAGATTTATTAAAGGAAAATGTTTTAGAAGTGTTTGGGTCCCAAAAGGACTAACCACTTCAATTAAAAAGGATGACATTGAAAAATGGATTCCTAAGGGGACTAAAATTTGTGCAACTAATGTTCATGGATCCAAAGCAATTTGGATACCAAAAATTACTTGATTGTCTATTGTTAGGTTTGATGGAGATGTTCAACAAGTCAAACATTGAGGGGGAGCTCCATGCACACAAGGAAGAGCACTTGAAGAAGGAAGGCTTCACATCCTCCCTTGGGTTCAAGTGTTGGTAAAAATTCTAGTTGTTTTTGCATTTATTTGTTTTATATTTAGTTTATTCAACTAGATGATCATAAATGTTGGACTAACATTTTTAATGATGCTTTGAGTAAGGGGGATCCATTTTAAAACCAAATTCTTATTTTCGTCAGAGTTTTTACCTCTATTGTTATTTTGAACTTAATGTTTTAAATTTTTTTGATATAACAAAAAGGGAGAGAAATGGTTTGAAAAATTGAATTTTCAAATGAATAAGGGGGAGCTTTATTTGATTTACATTCTTAATTCTCTTATTCACATTTTTAAAGATAAAGGGGGTGAATCCCAAACAATTTTTCAAGTGAGTTTTATTATATCAAAAAGGGGGAGATTGTAGAACTAATGTTTTGATATAATAATTGAAAAATGTCTTGGACTGATTTAAAAATACTTAAAACATTTACAAAGTCCAAACAACTTGAAATTATGTTTAGGGAAATTTTATAAAGGGCTTTTATGTTTTTCAAAGCCAAACTTCACAAAACTGTCTAGGTGTTTCGAAACACCTTGGGGCGTTTCGAAACAGGGGATTACAGTAGCCAAAACGTTTCAAAACTTGTTTCGAAACGGGCTTTCCTTGGACAGGATTTTTGCCCAGCGTTTCGAAACGGGCGAGGCCGTTTCGATACGCCTCCGTGGTATTGACCATAACGGTCATAAACCCCAACGGCTATTTTCCCAACTAACTTTTAAATGCAGGCGTTTTGATACGGGCTTATAGCGTTTCGATACGCGTTTCGAAACGGAAAGGGGTGTTCCGAAACAGGTACCCTGACAGACTGCAACGGCTCTTTCTACATTGAGTGTGTTTCGAAACGGCTTCGAGCGTTTCGAAACGGGTAGCTGCAGAACTGCATTTATGGTGGGAATTAAAGTCCTCAACGGCTCCAATATGATCCCAACGGCTAGTAACGGCTACAAACTCATTTGGGAGTACAAAAGGGACCTCCAAGCATCAAGAGAAGTCTAATGCTCATATTGTCAAACATCAAATGATCAAAGATTGTCTTAGCACTTAAATTGTCAATTCTTGTATAGACAAACACTAGTGAGCCAAAATTGTCAAATTTGCTCAAGTGTTTTAGGTTTTGGGTGAGTGCTTTATTGTGCAAACAAACACCTATTAGAGGGTTTTAAGTTTGCTTCTTATTTCTCTTTGTAAAGAGGGTTTTTGATCAAGGCTTTGGGTAGAAGCTTGATCGGTTGTAAGGGTTTCCTCCTAATCCTAGAAAAGGAGACGAATCAATTAGTGGAATTGGTTGAGAAATCCTTAGTGGGAAGCTAAGGTAGTGGATGTAGACCTTGGTTAGAAGGTTGAACCACTATAAATCATTGTGTCAATTTTCATTTTAGCTTCCTAATCCCTTCCACCCAAAAATCCACCTCTCCACCACTTGGTGAGCTAAATTGGTTGATCGAATCGAGCCCCACACATCTCAACAGAGGTGGATTGAATTGCCGAAAGATTATGATCTAATCATCGACTATCATCCCAGTAAAGCCAATGTGGTTGCAGATGCTCTTAGTCGAAAACCGACCCTCGGTAAGCCATTCTAAGCCTTATGCTATTCGAATTACTCATCCTTGTTCCCAAAGAACCATTCAAACTCTACCTTGCCTGATAAGTAATGGTTCGAACTCCTTCTTGAAAAATAATCAACCATTCGAAATTTGTCTAGTCTTATAAGTAATCCATTTGAATTGTTTTCTCATAGCTTCCTTAACTATCAACACTTATTTGCAAATCTCTAAAGCTTGAAAATATTTGTCCGAACATCAAGTTCAGTCTAGCCTAATCACAAGGATTAAAGAGCTTCAACAATTTGACCCGGAACTTCAAAAAATTAGTTCTAAGCTTGAGTCTAATTTTGACTTCTCTGTTAAGTCGAGCGGTGTCCTCTATTTCAAGGATAGAGTTTGTATTCCTAAAAACAAGGAATTACAAGAAGAGATGCTGCAAGAAGAACATCAGAGTTCTTTCTCGATCCACCCTGGATCGGTTAAGATGTACAAGGATCTCAAGCCCTTGTATTGGTGGCCCGGAATGAAAGTGGCTATCAACAATTTTGTGTCGAAGTGCCTGAACTGTTAGAGAGATAAAGCCGAGCATCGAGTCCCTACCGGATTACTCCAACCTCTCGAATTGCCTCAATGGAAATGGGATCGAATCGCTATGGATTTTGTATTCGGTCTTCTTTGCTCCCCAAGAAAGTGTGACGCTATCTAGGTAATTGTCGATCAATTTACCAAATCTGCTCATTTCATCCCGGTTCGTATAAACTACAACTTGGAATCCTTGGCTGATCTGTACATTCTGGAAGTCATCCGTTTACACGGAGTCCCTACTTCAATTGCTCCAATATAGACACCCGGTTTACAGCTCGATTCTGGAGAACTCTACAACGAGCCCTCGGCACCAAGCTAAATCTGAGCACAGCTTTCCATCCACAAAGAGACGGACAATCCGAGCGAGTGATTCAAGTTCTTGAAGACATGCTTCAAGCTTATATCATCGAATTCGGAAAGAACTATGAAAAGTCACTACCATTGGTTGAATTTACATACAACAATAGCTTCCAATCTTCGATTCAAATGGCTCCTTTCGAAGCGTTGTATGGTAGAAGATGCCGAACACCCCTTTGTTGGTCCGAACTTGGTGATAATAAGGTGTTAGGACCTCAATTGCTTCGGGAAACCGAAGAACAATTACAAGTTATCCATTCTCGGTTGAAGGAAGCTTTCGATAGACAAAAGTCTTACGCTGATCAGAAACGTAAAGACATACAATACGAGATCGGTGATAAGGTCTTTCTCAAAGTCTCTCCGTGGAAGAAAGTGTTTCAGTTCGGTAAAAGAGGGAAGCCAGCCCTCATTTCATAGGACCTTTCGAAGTGATTGAAAGAATCGATCTGGTAGCTTATCGACTTGCACCCCCTAGCGAGTTCGATAAGATACATAACGTATTCCACGTTTCATTTCTTCGAAGATACCGATTCAATCAATCTCACATCTTAGAGCAGGAAGAAGTAGAACTGAATCCCGATCTATCCTACGAGGAAGAACCAATCCAAATCCTTGATAGAGAAATTAGACGACTCTGAAACAAGAACATATCTCTTGGAAAGGTTCTGTGGAGAAATCATAAAATCCAAGAAGCTACGTGGGAACCTGAGGATACGATGCAGAAGCATTATCCTCATCTATTCAGTTCAAGTAAGAATTCGAGGAAAAATTCTTTCTTTTAAGGAGGGTATAATTGTAACACCCTCAATCTTACCCTAGAATTAATTAGATCAATTGGCTAAACAATTGACTCAAATTAAACCCACTGACCTCTAATTCGACTAGTTAGGATTTAATTAGAAAGAATGAACAAATTAAAGGGCCAAATTAAGAGGACTAAGCTAAATTAAATGATAAATAAAAGAATTGCGTGCTAAATTTCCTATTTCTTAAGAGTGGCCTTGGCTGATTATTAATCAAAGAATTAAACCAAGGAAAAACTAGTCATTTCCTAAATGCCACTAACTATGATAATCATTTTCTTCCTTAAGCCATTATCAGCCAAATGAGAGAGATAGTTTTAGGGAGAAGAAAATCTGGAGAAAAACACTTAGAAAGCTAGAGAATTCATCATGCATGTGGTCATTTTCCATAGGAATTAAGCTATAAAGCTAGGTAAGTGTTTTTGCTGAACTAGTTAACCGAATTGTTATGTTGAATTGTTTATATGATCTGTTTTGTTGCAATTGATTGTTGTAATTGTTGATTTTAGATCTTGAATTGAGTTATATGTTGATTAATTAAATGAATTTAGCTTGGGTTATATGATAGGATTTGAAAATAGCACACAAGATGACACTAGATGCTGCCTGAATGTGTTAAGTGATTGTTTTGTTAAATCTGGAAATTAGAGGGACTAGAAAACGTTTCTAGAAAAAGGTCACCTAGGGAAAGTTGTTAAATATTGATGAAATGAACTGTTGGTAAAATCAAATTGAGGTTAAATTGGTTAGATAATGAGTTAAAATGAAAACTAGTCACATGGAAATGCAAAACTGTTTAGGGGACTGTTTTGGTGAATTTGAAAATGTTAGGGGATCAAATTGCTCTATAATTGATTCTAGAAATAATGATTAAAAATAGGGAACTTGATGTATGAATGATTTATAGCTTGAATTGGATGTTTAAAGTGACTAGTTGGCAAGCTAGGTGAATCTGGACTAACTTGGAAATTTGATAAATCAGTGGACTGTTATGTTCTGTTTAGGGACCATAATGGACTTGAAATAATAAGGGAAAACAGGGTAAACTCTAGTTATAAAGGCTAAATTAAAATAGTAAAGGAACTAGGCTTAAAAGTGCACTATGGTGCCTTAGAGTGAAATTTGGCAGTTTAGTCCCTAGACAACTGCCATGTCTTTAAATGCAAATATGTATTGATCTAGAAATGGGAAAAATATGAGCCGTACATGGATAAACGCTAGTTGAATAAGATTTCTAACAAGGTAATTTAATTGAAAATCCAATGTGTAGATTAAAAGTTATGGCCAGAATAGTAACAGACGTGCAAACTGCCAGAACTGGAAAACAATTTTGAAATGAATTGTGATTGTGCTTGTGTGATTGAGTTATATGATTGAATTGGATGATAATATGTTTTGTATGTATTTATATGTGAATTGTCAGACCAGGAAATTGAGGAAACAATGGAAGAGGCAAGGGCTGGCCAATCGAATAGGAAGAACAAAGGCATATTCATCAAGGAGCAAGAATAGCTTATAAGCTTGGAGTGTTGTGAGTGTAGATAAACTTAGGGTTAGGACTCGTGTCCTAACCAATGTTTTATGTTTATAGATGAATGTATGAAATGAATCTAATCTATATTGGGTAAAATATCTTAGGGGAAGAAAGGACCTAAAGGAAATATAATAGTAGGATTATGATTGATAACTAGCTTAGCTTAACATGAACTTGAAATGGATGCTCCTAATATGATGACTATTTGAATGATGGACTGAATGCTATGTTGTTGCCATTTGATGCTTATTGATGTTTGAGAATATTTGATTGGTTGATTGCTGGAAATTGTGAAAGCTTGCAAATTAATTAGGATCTAACCATTTAGAGACTTGAAATGTGAATTGATCTTGTTATAATTGGTTGCCTAAACACTTGTGATATGTTTGCTTAATCTAAAAGACACTATAAGCCCTTGGTTGATTAGTTGGTCTCAAGTAGAATGGCATGCCATAGAGTCTAGAGCTCCTCTGATTTAGTACTCCATGTACTATCTGTTTCGGTGTTTTTGTCACCTATTGACCTTGATGCTTGGTGCATCCTTTAATTGGCACTTGATTTCTCTATTGTTGGTGTGGAAGACACCTTGATACATTTGAGTATCCTCTGATTTGATGCTTTAAGCATCCTCTGATTTGGTACTTTGTACCTATTAAGACTTGATTACCTAGTCCCACAAATCTACGAAGGCAAAACATTTAAAAGCTCTTGAATAATACTTATCATATGTTAAATGGAATGTGTAATATGTAATATGAATGCGTTCATATGGAAATGTGATCATATGTTAAAGATGTTTGAGTGATCAATCTAATATGTTTAATATGTATAAGAATGGCTAGGGCAATGGCCCTATTTCGAATAAAAAGACTGAAATGTGAACAATGTTTGTATATTTGATTATTGCTTGTTTTTTGTGGTTGATATTAGCAAATTGGCTATTTGAAAGTGTTAAATGATCTATATGATTTTGTTTGATCTTAGATATGCTTGTATGTACATGTTTATATGATTGATAAAGATGAGACTAGCTATGTGAGGTACTTGCCATTGCATGAAACTAGTTAGGTGATGCTCAAATGAATTGAAGCCTAGCTAGGTAACCTTTGTTAAATGAGATAAAACATTTAAAAGATTGAATTAATAGTTATAGGAACTACCTCACTAAGTACTTATTGTACTTATCACTCTCTGTAAATCCTATGTTTGATTTTGATATAACAAAGTGTTTTAAGGACTAAATTGTAAAACTTGAAATGAATTTTTAAGTCCCTCTAAAGGTTTCAAATCAACAAGGCTTTGCTCTAGTTTGAAAAACTCAAACTCCAAAATATTTTCTAAGTGTTCCAAGGCCAAATTGCTCAAAAACGTCAATGCGTATCGATACGTCTCTTACCGTATCGATAATTTTTTTTTCAAACTCGGCTATTGGAGAAATCTGTTTCGATACGCCCCTTACCGTATCGAAACAGGGTATCGAAATTGTTGAGTGTATAAAAGTTCTATATTTTACCCCTCATTTACCCATATTTCTGCTGCATTCAAGCTTATTTCATTGCATTTATGATAGATTTCTTCATATACATCACAATTAGATAAAATGACACAGTTGCTATTGATTTTGGTTACTTTTGCAGGTATCTGTTGTGGCAGACTCAGGGTAGCAAAGGAGCAGAGCTGGAACACAAGACTGGAGTCGAGGAGTAAACGCTGTCATGACCACTGCCGTGGCAGGCATGACGACAACATTGGTGAGGTGGAAGAGTGAAGTGGAGCTCGACAGATAGAGGATTTCAAGCCGGTCTGTCGTGGACCACTCCTATATTTTTCAGAACCCTGAGGTAGAATGAAGGCCAAGCCCAAAGTTCAAGGAACAAATTCAAGGCAAGAAAATAGGACGAATTAAAGGCATATACTCAGATGATTTAATCTCCAATAGAGTTGTACTTTAGTTTAAACTTGTATTCTTTCCATATTAGAAAACTTGGACCCAAGGCCTATATAAAGGCATGTAATTCGACCTAGGAAGGGATATCTCATTCCCAGCCGTCTTCCCAAAAACCCTTGTCGTTTTCCCCTCTTCATCATGTTCTAAACTCCCCCTAGGGCTAAGGGTTGATTCTGTAAAGTAGTTGCAAGGATTGTATTGTTTTAGGAATTTTCTGTTAAGGGCAATAAAAACTTCAAGTTTATTTATTCTGGTTTTCATATCTCGCAAGAGTATCGTGAGAGCATTGTGAGGTTATCTATTTGTTTGAAATCGGGAGAGTCATGTAACACCCCGATTTTTGACCTAAAATAAAAACCCTAATTTTAAAATTCTAAAACCCTAACCTTTTTGAATTTCTAAAACTAATTTAATTTCGAGTCTTAAAAATTTTGAGCTCGGAATTAAATTATGAGAAATTTGGATTTCAAAGTCAAATGGTGATTTTATTTTAAAAGGTTTAGAGAGTGTTTTTGTATTTTATAAAGTTGTTTTTTTTACTCCAAAATAAATATCGGGACTAAGCCCAAATTAAGTCCTATTAAATTTTAACCTATATATATTTCATCTAACACCGGAATTACCCTAAAATACACTTTTTTCGTCGTTAATTCTGATTGCGCCAAGGTTGAGTAAACTATTTGCATCTTTTTGCAAAGCCAAGCCATCCTTACCAGATTGCAAAGTATTTTCTAAAGCAAGCTATATCTTTATTCTAAATCATTGATTTTACTGCATTGGTTAAGTCTTTATTTATTTGTTTATTTATTACACATATAGTGTAAATCAGTGGCCAGGGATTTTCATTGATGAAAGCACTTTTTTTTGTTTAGATTTGTTGTACCGTTTATGATTAATTTATTTATTAAGTTACTTCATTTTTTTTATTTTAATTGAATACCTATATACATATATATAAATTGTTTCAAGGGTTTTGAATTTATATAGAGAATTGGTTCTAATTTCCAAAACTACATTATTGAATATTTAAAAAAAACTGGAACTTGTTTGAAAATGTTCAAAATTGAAACCTCTTATTTTAAATTCCAGTATTTAAACCGATTTTCTCTATTAGGTTGCAAACTCTTCTTATATTCTTGCATCGGTCTTAGAGTTTCTTTAAAGGTAGAAACTGAAATTTATTCTCAGGAGTAGTCTTTGACTTTGGTCTTGTGGCATAGTAGTATAGAATTTTAATTTAGTGAACCTTTGTAGGTGTCGATCCTGTTCCGCCTGCTTCTAGGTCTGAGCGTGGGAGACGTCACTCCCGACGTTGAGCTGTTAGTTGTCTGAGGTGTGTTCTCTGCTTGTGCTATACTATATGTGTTGATGTTGTGTGATGTTTGACTGTAAAATATGTTGTTGCTATGTGATGTTTGACTGTAAAATATGTTGTGAACTGGGCTATGTGATATGTTGTGATCTGGACTATGTGATATGTTGTGATCTGGGCTATGTGATATGTTGTGATCTGGACTATATGATATGTTGTATGTCATTCTGTTAAACATCATACATCGGATTCTGAATAGTTAATTATCGGACTAAATGCTCATGCATTTTCGGACTAATGATGTTGCATTCGGATTGAAATCGGAACATTCATGTCATATCATTCGGGTGGGAAATGTACGGCGGAAGTTCAGTGGTTTCATCCTTCGGGCTGAATTTCACTTCGGATCAGTGGTTCCACCCTTCGGGCTGAGTTCCACTTCGGATGGTGACGATGTAGAGAGTGGTTCAGGGGAACCTTACTCTTAGGACGGTGATGTAGATGGGTTCATGACATAGACTTAGGTGCATCGTGCCTTGTATATTTGTATGTTCGATTGACTGCTGAAATAACTATGTTGACTGTATGATTCTTGTGATTTTCTGTTTGATGCACCTTAGAGACACACTGAGCTTAATAGCTGACTCCCCCTTAGCTTCTATTTCAGATTCTCAGACATAGGAGTTCGGTACTTGGAGGACCACAATTTATCAGATTTATTTCAGTTTTCAGTATGGACATTTCGAATTTATAAAATTATTTTATTTTAGTTATTATTTTGGGATTTATATTATTTCGGTTACTTATACATTTATTTGGGATTTTTAACTGTTTTAGCATGCATGAGAATTTTTATTTGGATATTTGAATAATTTATTATATGATGTTTTTATTTATACGCCCGTGTTTTTTTTAAAAAAAGAACTCATTGTGAAACGACACCTTTTTCAATAAATAACCTATATTCTTTGTTTTATAAATTATTTAAACTTAAAATTTATTACTTGAGGGAAAAGTTTTCAAACGTGACTTCCTAAATTTGGTCTTTTCTTCTAGGCCGAGTTTAGGGGGTTACAAGTCAAGTATACAAACGGAATAAATACGCGTTTTTCCAGTTTATGGTTAAACCATCTCGGCTTAGGGATAAGTACGAGGTTAAGTGGCTAAGGAAGAATTTAACAACATTGGTGTTCACCCTTCGATTTACGTCGGGAGGTATCATCTAAGAAGTGTTCATCAACAGAACTTGGGCCTAGGGATAGGACGAGTCATAGCAGGGATTCTTGCCAAGCTTGAAGTACAGAGTTGTGTGATCTATGCCGTGACATCAACAGACTTCTGCTGCGACAGGTGTTGCCGCGACAGGGACGACGACAGAAAAAAAGTTCTCTTACAGTGCAACACCTGCACTATTGAGCAAATCAATACCGGCCTATTTCTTAAATCTGGTCTTTTACTCTTTTATTTTAGTTGTTATTCACGATTACTCTACAATCCAATTAAACTCTTTCTTCTCTCGTGCATCAATTCTAGGATAAAGCTATTTCCAGTCCCTGTGGAGACGATATCCGATACTCCAAGTATCACTTTACTACTTGCGTCGTGTACACTTGCACTATTTGCGATAGTACTTTTGACACGCAACAAGTTTTTGGCGCCGTTGCCAGGGACTGACAACATATCTTTACCCTTACTCTTACTGCACTTTTCTTTTTCTTTTTCTGTTTTTAGTGGCATTATTTACCATGTGCTTTTCACAAGGTTTTTTGTTTGCTTATACACAGATCTAGACGAGGCAAAGAACCTGAGTACGAACTAGATCCTGGAATCGAACGCACGTCTCAACTCAGGAACCGAGTCTGACTCTTGATAGCAAGAAACGACTATCTTGAGAAACAACTAGAAGCAATGGTGAATGGAAGGCTGAATGAGGGGGTAGATGACCCACACAACAATATCCAAAGGGTTATTGGAGATCCTCCCCAAGATGTCCGGAATGAACGGCCTGCTGCCACTGCCGCACGGTAATCCTGCCGCGACTATATGGTCAATGACCATGTTGAACTAGAGACCACCTTGCCAGGCGTGGAAGCTGAGAACTTCGAGCTGAAACCTGTTATGTTCAGCGTGATAAATTCCGCTGGCCAGTTTAGTGGTTCTGCAACTGAGGATGCTAGGGAACATCTGAAAACGTTCCAAGAAATCTGTGGATCGTTTAGATTACAAGGAATAAATCTGGAAGTACTGAGGCTCTGGTTATTTCCTCATTCACTGAGAGACAGAGCTAAAACTTGGTGGAATAAACTAACGTCGGGTTCAATACGAACTTGGGCAGATATCTCTCATGAATTCTTATCTCATTTTAATCCTTCTCATTTATCTGAATAATTTCGTAACGAAATTGCTACTTTTCAACAGGAGGATGACGAACCAATGCACGAGGCATGAGATAGATTTACAACGCTACTTCGGAACTGTCCGATGCATGGGTTCCCCGTGTGGAATTAGGTCGTCAAATTCTACAATGCTTGCAATACACAGTCGTCTGAGATTAGATTCAGCAGCAAATGGGCTATTATTGGATAAGGAACCAGACGAGGCAATGATAGTGTTGAAAAACCTAGCAAAGAATGATGAGAAATTTCCTACAGCTAGGAGAGGGGGCAAACGAGGGATAACTGTAAAGGATTATGAAGCTGACAATTCCCTGAAATCACAAGTTGCATACCTCACAAAGGTAGTGGAAAATCTGCAGCGAAAAGATTCTAAACTCGTATATTCTGCAGAAAAGGCATGTGAGACTTGTAGTGGGAACCACAGTTCGGAAGACTGCCCATTACAGTTAGAAGAAGGGATGTATGTTGGGAATTACAATAAGCCAAGAAACTATGATCCCAACAATTACAATCCCAACTTGAGGAAAGATCCTAAGTTTTCCTGGAGCAATCCAAACAATGCACTGAATCCTCCAAAACAGAACAACTTAAACCAGGGGGTACCCAGAATTATGTCGCGACAGCAGCCGCAACAGCAGCCGGTAGGCGCACCCTAGTATAGTGGAGCAGACATTGGAATCATTTATGTCACAGGCAGGAGCTTACATGGCGAACATGGATCACTTTGTCAAGAAAACTGAGTCATTCATGGAAAAGACAGAGATGATGATGACTAACCATGAGGCTACCCTGAAATTGCTGGAGACACAGATGGGCTAGGTTTCCTAGCATATCAAGCCAAAGCAAAACGGAGGATTCCCTAGTGATACTGAGGTCACTAGAAAACCTACACATGAGTAGTGTAAAGCAATTACAACCAGGAGTGGGAAACAGTTACAAGCGCCAGAGATGAAGAACATACCAAGTAAGGAACTGACCTTAGATTTACCTGCCGTGAACACTGCCCCGATAGAGGAAGAACAACCTGCTGTCGACACACCTGCCGCGACAGCAAAAGGGACAGAGGAGCAAACAGAGGATGCTGAGGAACCTAAACCTCCTCAGATCCGAATACCATGTGATGGACGTCTTGAAGATTACCGTCCTCCACCCCCTTTTCCACAACGATTACAGAAATAGAAAGAGGAGTACCAGCTCAAAAAGATTTATGATATTTTTAAGTAGGTGAATTCGAAATTTCTCAAGGATGCCCGGTTACACAAGCAGATGCCCGGTTATACGAAATTTCTCAAGGATGTCATGTCAAAAAGGTCCAGACTTGGGGAATTCGTAATGGTAAAGATGACAGAAGGATGCATGACTATCTTGCACAGACATCAACCCTAGAAGAAGAAGGGTCATGGGAGCTTCATCATACCATGCATAATTGGCGACAAATTCGTGGGTAAGGCACTTTGTGATCTTGTTGCTAGCATAAATTTAATGCCAAAATATGTGTTTCAGAAAATAGGTATTGGACGAGCAAGGCCCACGACAGTCATGCTGCAACTGGCAGACCGCTCTTACGTGCAACCAGAAGGGAAGATCGAAGATATTCTGGTAAGAGTGGATAAATTTTTTCTTCCTGCTGACTTTCTTGTTTTAGACTATGAAGCAGATGAAAATACACCGATCATCCTGGGGCGACCCTTCCTTGCCACATGCAGAACTGTGATTGATGTGGAGAAAGGAGAACTGACCATAAGAGTGAATGATCAAGAAATCAAACTCAATGTTCTCCAAGTAATTAAACATGCTGATGCAGAAGAAGAGTGCAAGGCAATTGCTGAAGTAATCCTTGACCAACCCTGCATCAGGTCAAGCTGCCATGACATAAAGTTTGGTCACTGCCACAGTAGTCATCTGGAAGACTGTCACGGCAGCAACAACGACAATGACTCCTCCGACTCAGAAATATCCGACACTGAAGATCCTGAGGAGGTAAATTGGATAGGAAATCGTCCAGGTAAGTTCTTCGAGCCTCTTAATTATACCTCGAATGAACATATAATCTAGAAGACTTCGATTGAAAAGCCACCTGTTCTAGATCTTAAGCCCCTGTTAGGGTAGCTTAAATATGTTTTTCTTGGTTTAAATGATACGTTGCCTGTAATCATCTCTTCCAAGTTAATGCAGAAACAGGAGCAGCAGCTAATAAGAATGCTACAACAGCATAAGAAGGCCATTTGATGGACTATAGCTGATATCCAAGGCATCAGTTCGGCATTATGTATGCACAAGATTCTCTTGGAGGATGATCATAAGCCGACTATTGATGCCCAGAGACATTTGAACGAGGCTATACGAGAAGTGGTGAGAAAAGAGATTATCAAATGGCTTGACGCTGGAATCATATACGCCATCTCGGATAGCAAGTGGGTGAGCCCGGTGCAGTGTGTACCCAAAAAGGGAGGCACAACTGTGGTAACCAACAAAGAAAACGAGCTAATCCCAACCAGGACTGTGACCGGTTGGAGGGTTTGTATGGATTACCGGAAGCTTAATAAAGCTACCCGGAAGGACCATTTTCCCTTACCTTTTATTGATCAAATGCTTGATAGATTAGCGGGGAAACCTTACTATTGTTTTCTTGATGGTTATTCAGGTTACAATCAGATAGCAATTGCACCGGAGGATCAAGAGAAAACTACCTTCACATGCCCGTACGAGACCTATGCTTTTCGAAGAATGCCATTTGGGCTCTGCAATGCACCAGCAACCTTTCAAAGGTGCATGATGGCAATATTCTCCGACATGGTGGAGGTTTTCCTAGAGATTTTCATGGACGACTTTTCCGTCTTTGGAAACAGTTTTGAAGGTTGTTTAGGCAACTTGCAAAAAGTCCTTGAAAGATGTGAAGAGGCGAACCTGGTGTTGAACTGGGAAAAATGCCACTTCATGGTGGATGAAGGGATAGTACTAGGCCACAAAGTGAGCTGCCGCGGCATAGAGGTGGACAAAGCCAAAATAGAAGTCATCGAAAAGCTGCCACCACCCACCACAATCAAGGGGATTCGAAGTTTCTTAAGGCATGTCAGGTTTTAACGACGATTTATTGCAAATTTCTCGAAGATTACCAAACCTTTAAGCCACCTATTGGAGCAGAACCGTCCCTTTGATTTCAATGTTGAATGTACTGAGGCATTCAGAATTCTGAAGGAGAAGCTGGTAACAGCCCCGATCATACAACCACTAGACTGGAGTTTACCATTTGAGATAATGTGTGATGCCAGTGACTATGCTGTCGGGGCAACACTAGGGCAGAGGAAGGATAAGCTCTTCCAAGTGATTTACTATGCCAGCAAAACATTAAATGATGCCCAAGTCAACTACACCACGACAGAGAAGGAACTATTAGAAGTGGTGTTCTCAATCGACAAGTTTCGTCCGTACATACTTGGAACAAAGGTGGTGGTCCATACAGACTTTTCAGCACTGAAGTATCTGTTCACGAAAAAGGATGCAAAACCGAGATTGATACGTTGGATTCTGCTGCTGCAAGAATTTGATATTGATATCAAGGATAAAAAGGGAACAGAGAACCAAGTAGCAGACCACTTGTCGAGGCTGGAAACGGGAAGGAGTCAATCCACAAATAAGACCAACATATTGGAGACCTTCCTAGATGAGCAGTTGTTTGCTGCCACCAGCACTGCCGCGACAGCCAAGTCGGTAGGTAAGCTTTCTGAAACCCCTTGGTACGCTGATTTTGTTAATTACATTGTTAGTGGGGTACTACCTCCTGAACTTAATTACCAAGCAAGGAAGAGGTTCCAAAATGATGCAAAACATTATTATTGGGATGAACCCCTTCTTTTCAAATACTGTGCAGATCAAATTATCAGGAGATGCGTACCACAGGATGAACAGGAAGCTGTGCTTCACCACTGCCATGCTTCCCCGTATGGAGGACACCTAGGTGGAAACAAAACTGCTGCCAAAGTTCTGCAATCCGGTCTCTATTGGCCCACATTGTTCAAGGATGCACAAGCTTTCTACAAAGGCTGTGACAGGTGCCAAAGGACTGGGAACATACCGAGAAGGCATGAGATGCCAGTACAGAACATATTAGAGGTCGAAATCTTCGATGTATGGGGAATCGACTTCATGGGACCATTCCCAGCATCTTTTGGGAACATGTACATCTTACTGGCAGTTGACTATGTGTCCAAGTGGGTAGAAGCGATCGCCACTCAAAAGAATGATGCCAAGACTTTTCAAAGATTTCTTCACAAGAACATCTTCTCCAGATTTGGAATCCCAAGGGCGATAATTAGTGATAAGGGGAGACACTTCGATTATAGGGTAATTGCTGCTGCCTTGAAAAAATACAGAGTAAAGCACCAGATTGCAACATCATACACCCTCAAACCAATTGACAGGCCGAGATATCCAACCGAGAAGTAAAGAACATACTTGAGAAGATGGTTAAACCCACTCGAAAGGATTGGTCTCTACATCTCAATGATGCACTCTGAGCCTATAGAACAGCGTTCAAAACACCATTGGGGATGCCACCCTATAGACTCATCTATGGGAAAACCTGTCATTTACTTGTTGAGATAGAACACAGAGCTTACTGGGCTATCATGGCAGTAAATATAGACTGGGATAAGGCAGGATAGAAGAGGCTACTGGACTTGAATGAAATTGAAGAAATTCGAGCAATGGCTTACGACAATGCCAAGATCTACAAGGACAAAACCAAGAAGTGACACGACAGGAAGCTGCTGCCACGACAGTTCTGCCCAGGGCAGCAGGTGTTGTTGTTCAACTCCAGGTTGAAGCTTTTCCCAGGAAAGCTTAAATCTAGGTGGTCCGGTCTTTTCCAAGTTGTCCAATTTTTCCCCCATGGTGCCATCACAATCAAATCACTAAAGGATGGGCACCCGTTCAAGGTCGAGGGATAGAGACTCAAGCATTATCAGGGGACTGAAGCCCCAAGGATGCAGGAAGTAGTTACTTTAGGAGATGCCCCTCAAGGCATCCCTAATTTAACTTAGTTTTATTTTATTCTATTTTATTTTATTTATTAGGAATTAAGATTTTATTTATTTATTTATTTTAGGAACCAAGATTTTAATTTAGTTTATTTATTTAATAATTTTAGGAAATAAAGGAAGCAAAGCAAGGAGAAGGAATAAACCAGCCCACCGCATACACAACAACCCAAAAAGCCCAACGGACGAGTCTGTCGTCACAACTTGTCATCAGCTGTCGCGACAGACGCGGAGAAGATAGCATGTCACAGAGCTATCGCGACAGACACGCAAACGCGTAATAAACGCGCAGCAGAAACGAAAACGCGTGACAGACGCGTCAGAAACCGCGTAACAGCTGGGCCCGTTATTCGCGCCTGCCGTTACAGACCAAACGGGCAGAAAATTCCCCTTCTATATAAACCCCCACTCACTATTCTTTTTTCATCTCATTCTCTCAACTCGCTTTCTCTGTTTTAGATCTCAAATTTTTCATCTCATTTTTCTACAGTCCTTGCAAATGGATAGACGACAAACCCGCCACAGTGTTGCCTCCACTTCCGCCACGACAGTATCCACCCCAAGTCATAATGCCATTCCCGACAGTTTCGCTTCCACCGAATCTGCCACGAGGTACTACAGTTCCTTCCAAAAGAGGGACATGTGGGAGGAACGAGGGTTCATCTACACACAACCAACGGGAGATCTAGGGCTAGAGAGCTTCATAGCCAAGAAAATTCAACCCTCAAATGGCAGAAATTTGATGCCCAACCCGAGGAGCTAAATTTAACCCTCGTCCGAGAGTTTTACGCTACAGTCGACAGCAAGGATGCGAAGACAGTAATCGTTCGAGGCAAGAATCTCTCTCTCGAGCCTGCGTACAAAAACACCCTATACGGATTGTACGTAAGCAAGAAGGAGGACTCCCACAGAAAGTTCGTAAATAGTCTATCACCGACAGACTACGACGCGGTCATGGCAGAGGTCACGAAAGAAGGGACAGGGTGGAACGACGACCCTTAACACCGATGGACCGTGAGGAGAACCCAGCTGACTCCACAAGCCAAACTGTGGAATCACTTTGTCAAGAAGCGCATCATGCCATCCTCCCACAACAGCACCATCGACAGACCAAGGTTAGCCCTTGTCCATTCCGTTTTAAACGAAAGACAAATTAATGTCGGCCGCTACATCCGGGATGGAGTTCTTGAGTGTGCCCTCCGACCGTCGGGACCCCTAGTCTTCCCCTACCTCATCACCACCATCTATCAGGGCCACAATGTACCGGAAATTAAGGAAGATGTAAAGGTACAAGGAAAATGGTGGATGCAGCGGAACATTTTCAGTCTAATGGAGTTGAAAGCTACCACCCCTCTGTCGTACATCAACCCATCTGCCACGACAGAAGCGACGACAGACCCTAGCTCTCCAGAACCTGCCGCAGCAGACCCATAACAGACGGAAGCAGCACCTCCAACCGACACCTCCAGCCAAATACTATCGACGCTAAAATAGATAGAGGAACGATAGCTCGGACTGATGGGCTTCATGAGGGACTTCACAGCCGCAACAGTAAATTTCATTCAAAATGATTTACGTTTTACACATATGCAATTCACCTCTTTCCCATAACACTTCTTTGCTGCCTCCACACCTACCCCTGCTGCAAGCCCCAAAACTCCAACTGTTGCCTCCACACCTACCCTTGCCACGACAGGCGAAGGCGGCAGACAGTCTGCCACTTCCAGATGAGAGAAGAGGAAGGACCCCCTACCAGAGATAGACCCCAAGTACTTTGAAAGGTTCTCCTCCTCTTCCGTCTGGCAGGATTTTGACTCCGAGCCATCTGTTGCTCGAGACATCTCCAAGGACTTTCCTCCAATGAAAAGGAAGAAGTTAAATGAGACTGTCGAAGGACCCTCCAGCCAATGCAGATCTGCCAGCAGCAACGACGACATCGAGGTCCTAGAGCAGCCCCCTCGCATCTCACTGACACGTGTCCAGGCGCCTCAAGAGGCAAAGAAGAAAACGGCCTCTGCCTCCCCCAAAACCCTACCAGCTCCTGCCATGATAGTCACTGCCCTCCGGCAGCTCCAAATCAGCAGCAGCAGTGACGACAACTCTTCAAATTAAGTTTCTTTCTTATATTTTGTTGTCTTTGCTGTTTTATTTATTTTGTGATGTATTTTGCTTTTCTGTTTTTATTTTTCATTCTGTCATGCATTGAGGGCAATGCAACCCTCGAGTTTGGAGGTGGCATCCCTCCATTAATGAAGTTATTAGTTGTGTCTTAATTTGTGTCTAATTATTAGTTATTTTTAAGTTTATTTTTGTGTCAAAAAAATGAAAATAAAAACAAAAATTGGCTTAAGTCTTTGAACTAAACTTACCTGCCGCGACATACTCTGTCGTGACAGTCCCTTTAGGAAATTTTAGGAACTGTTTAGAGCCTTCCTATAATTCTGATCTGTACAACACTCTTTGTGACTCTTATGCTATCTAGACTTCTGTAGTGCACTGGAATAGGAATGTTTACCCACTTGAGATTTCCCCTAGAGGTGCCTATCACTGGCTCTAGGAAAGGAATAAAAGAAAGAAAGAATTCAGACTCATTTGCTTGCAAAACTGCCTTGCACTGATTTTAGGGAGATTTCTTTTTGATCCTTAAGTTAGTAAAAGCTAAAGGAGCCTAAGAATTGCCTCCAGAAAAGATGCAGTTAAATCAAGAGTCAGAAAAAACTAAAGGAGCCTAAGAATTGCCTCTAGAAATAAATGAATTGGCATAAACTCAAGTTTGTAAGCATGACTATTCTGGTAAACTAAAGGAGTCTAGACACATAGTTGTTCAGAAAACCTGCACACACCGCACAAGAATTATAGCATGGTTCTGAATAAATCCAGAAATGCCCGACAAGACATTGCTCGTGATAGGGAATGTGTAGTAGGTAATGAAAAGGTCACTGAATTAAGCCAAAACAAAAAGTTTTTATTTTAGTTAGGACATATTTGCTTGAGGGCAAGCAAGAACTTGAGTTTGGGAGTGTGTTGAGTGTATAAAAGTTCTATATTTTACCCCTCATTTACCCATATTTTATTGCATTTAGGATAGATTTCTTCATATACATCACAATTAGATAAAATGACACAGTTGCTACTGATTTTGGTTACTTTTACAGGTATCTGCTGTGGCAGACTCAAGGCAGCAAAGGAGCAAATCTGGAACACGAGACTGGAGTCGAGGAGTAAACGCTATCGTGACCACTACCGTGGCAGCCATGACGACAACATTGGTGAGGTGGAAGAGTGAAGTGGAGCTCGACAAATAGAGGATTTCAAGCCGGTCTGTCGTGGACCACTCCTATATTTTTCCGAACCCTGAGGAAGAATGAAGGCCAAGCCCAAAGTTCATGGAAGAAATTCAGGGGAAGAAAAGAGGACGAATTATAGGCATATACTCAGAAGATTTAATCTCCAATAGAGTTGTACTTTAGTTTAAACTTGTATTCTTGCCACATTAGAAAACTTGGACCCAAGGCCTATATAAAAGCATGTAATTCGACCTAGGAAGGGATATCTCATTCCCAGTCGTCTTCTCTAAAACCCGTGTCGTTTTCCCCTCTTCATCATGTTCTAAACTCTCCCTAGGGCTAAGGGTTGATTCTGTAAAGTAGTTGCAAGGATTGTACTATTTTAGGAATTCTCTGTTCAAGGCAATAAAAACTTCAAGTTTATTTATTCTGGTTTTCATATCTCGCTTGAGTATCGGGAGAGCATTGTGAGGTTATCCTTTTGTTTAATATCAAGAGAGTCAAGCATACGAACGGAATAAATACGCGTTTTCCAGTTTATGATTAAACCATCTCGGCTTAGGGATAAGATCGAGGTTAAGTGGCTAAGGAAGAATTCAACAACATTGGGGTTCACCCTTCGATTTACGCCGGGAGGAATCATCTAAGAAGTGTTCATCAAAAGAACTTGGGCCTAGGGATAGGACGAGTCATAGCGGGGATTCTTGCCAAGCTTGAAATACAGAGTTGTGTGATCGCTGCCGCGGCAGGTGCTACCGCGACATGGACGACGACAGAACAGAAGTTCTCTTACAGTGCAACACCTACACTACTGAGCAAATCAATACCGACCTTTTTCTTAAACCTGATCTTTTACTCTTTTATTTTAGTTGTTATTCACGATTACTCTACAATCTAATTAAACTCTTTCTTCTCTTGTGCAACAATTCTAGGATAAAGCTATTTCCAGTCCCTGTGGAGACGATATCCGATACTCCAAGTATCACTTTACTACATGCGTCGTGTACACTTGCACTATTTGCGATAGGACTTTTGACACACAACAGAAATAGATTGCATCTGTATCGATACGCTCTCTCTATAAAATTACAAGGAGTTTGAATGGTGTACCGATACGGTCTCACCCGTATCGTTACGGTTTAAAAGAAAATTTTAAATTTGAAGCCTTAAATATTTTGATTGTTGTGTGTCAGTTGGTAAGTAACCAATTTTTAAAAAGGTGGTTAATGAGTATCGATACGCTCTTACCCGTTTCGATACGAATTCCTCTGGTGAGCTATGTTGGAAAAATTGCATCGGTACGGTCTTACCCATATCGAAACAGATCCCTAACCCATACCGATACGCCTACATGTGTATCGATACGCCTCTCTTATATTTGTGCAATAGCTCTTTCTTTTTTGAGACATGTATCGATACGCTTCCTGAGTACCGATACGGTAGGTTGCAGAAATGCATTTATGGTGGAAAGAGAGGGTTCCAACGGCTATAATCAATTCCCTAACCACCCAAACGGCTAGAATTAATGGAGAAAGTATAAAAACAAGCCTATTAAAGACCAGCAACAACTATTGCATCCAAGAGAAACATCTATACAAAAAATCCAAGCTCAAGTGCCAAAAGTCTTATTCTTGTAAAATTCCCAAATTGTATTGAGTGAAATTCTTATCTTGTATTTCAATTTGGGTTGAGTGCTTGTATTAAAAGGGCAAATTTGTATTGTGAGATATCCCGATTGCCTTCAATATCTTCTTTGTAACCAAGTGAGGGTTTGGTCAATTTTGGGTAGAAAATTGACTGGTATTGTAAAGGTTTCCTCCTAAGCCTAGAAAAGGGGAAGATCAATTAGTGAATTGTTGGAAAATCCTTAGTGGGAGCTAAGGTAGTGGATGTAGAGTTCATTTGGAACTTGAAGCACTATAATTGTCTTGTTCTTCATTTCTATTCATTCCACTTCTCCTCCTAAATTTTAAAAACCCAATTCACCCCTCTCTTGGCTTTGATCAATCCCTTAATCCTCTCAACAATTGGTATCAGAGCCTACCTCTTTGAAGGATTAACAACTGAAAAAGGAGATTCTAGGAAGAGTGTGATCATCAACAAAGCAAGACATGGCATCTAGCTCTAGCTCTAGCATGTACGAGTCTCAATCGATCAACAAACCGCCTTTCTTCAACGGTGACAACTATCCTTTTTGGAAGAACCGAGTGCGTCTCTTCATAAAGTCAAGTGATTATCTTGTTTGGGACGCTATGGAGGATGGTCCCATCATTCCAATGAAGAGAGGCGGTGAAGGAAGACTTGTGCCAAAAAGAAAAGATGAAATGATGAAGATGATCGAAAGAAGCTTCAAATCAACGACAAGGCTCTTCACATGCTATTTTGTGCCTTTGGACCGGATATCTACTCCAAAGTTTCTTCCATCAAAAGTTCTAAAGAAGTGTTGGATGCACTTGAGACAACCTATGAAGGGACAAGCGATGTGAAGGAAACAAAGATTGGAATTCTCAATCTTAGCTATGAGAATTTCAAGATGGAGCCCAACAAAACCGTATCGAAGATGTTTGATCGTTATTCAACCATCTTCAATGGGCTAAAAGGTTTTAGAGAGATCATTTCGGTGGACAAACTAGTTCGAAAGCTACTCTACTCTCTTCTCGAGTCTTGGGATGGGAAAAGAACCGCTATCATCGAGGCAAAGAACTTGAAGACACTAAAGCTTGATGAGCTAGTTGGTTCTCTCCTAACTCATGAAATAATGATGCAAGGAAGAGAAGATGAAAAGAAGAAAGAAGAGTGGAAAAGCTTGAGGTAGACAAAAAGAAGAAGCTAGGAGTGGCTCTCAAAGCTTCTCTACATGAGGAGAGCACTTCTAGTGAGGAGGAAGATCTTGAAGAATTGGCTATGATAGCCAAAAGATTCTCACGATTTATGAGGTCCAACCGAGGTAGAAAATTTCAAAGAAAGATGGACTTCAAGACCAAGAACAAAGAAGAAGAAGAAAAGGATTCGATCATATGCTATGAGTGCAAGAAACCGAGTCACATCCATTCCGAGTGTCCTCAACTCAAGAGGAATGGCTTTGAGAAGAAGAAGAAGCTCAAACCTAAGCTTGATACTTGGAGTGATGAGGAGTTATCCGAGGATGAGGAACAAGAAGTGGCTAATCTTTGCCTCATGGCTCTTAAGGAGGATTCTTCTATGGTAACCTCTAACTCATCTACTTTTGATTTTACATATTATGAACTTCAAGATGCTTATGATGAGTTGCAAGAGGTATATAATGAGTTGGTTGAGAAATACAAGGAGTCAGTTTTAAAAAAATAAGAAAATGATTTTGGTTTTAAGAACCCAAAATGACCCCCTTTCTAAAACCAACTCGGAATTAGAAAAGAAGGTCTTGGTGTTACAAAATTCCTCAAATGAGTTTGAAAAGAAATCAAATGATTTAAACAACCTTCTTGAAAAATACCATGTTTACCACCAATATGAGGTGAGTAAACTCAAAGCTTCTCCAACCAATGTTGGGAAAAACGGTTTTGAAAAAGCATCTTCTTCAAAATCCCAACATGTGAAGAGAAACTTTGTTGACCACAAACAAAGAGGCTCCTATAAGTATCACAAGAACAAGAAAGTTAGAAGTGTATGTGTTCCTAAGGAACTTGTAGTTTCTAACAATATTGTAGCCATTTCATCTCGGATTCCTAAGAGAACCAAGTATTTGAGAACTAACACTCATGGACCCAAAATGATTTGGGTACCAAAAATCAAAGCTCAACTCTTTGTTTGTAGGGGGAGCATTGCTACAAGGCCAAAGCACAAAGCCAAAACTCATGGTACCTTGATAGTGGATGCTCGAGGCACATGACCGGAGACAAGAGTCGATTCATGGATTTGATTTCTTGAAGAGATACACTATCTATTCTTCTTCTTCACTTTCCTCCTCACTTGAATCTTCTAGATGACTTTATGGAGGATTTAAGAGCAACAACGTTTAGATCTTCGATTCCTTGCTCTTTGATTTTTTTCTCCTTCTCCATTTTCAAAGGTTGAGACATCAACTCATGGGTAAGTACAGACCCAATGAGCTCATCAAGCTTGAGCTCCTTCAAGTTCTTTGCATATATAATTGTCATCTTTTTTCTCTCCCATGATTCAGGAAGTGAATAAATCAACTTCTGAACGAGTTTGTCCTCCAAAATATCCTCTCCAAATCTTTTTAGCTCGTTGACGATCGTGGAGAAACGGTCGAACATATTCTTTATGTACTCATTCGGGCTTATCTTGAAGTTTTTGTAGTTGAGGTTGAGTAGACCAATCTTCGTCTCCTTCAGCTCATTTGTACCTTCATGGATCACTTCAAGCTTGTCCCAAACCTCCTTGGCACTTTCTCAAGAAGAGACTTTAGCATACTCCTTCGGTCCCAATGTACAAAATAAAATGTGCAAAGTCTTCGAGTTTAGCTCCATCATCTTCTTGTCATTTGCATTCCATTCCACCTTGCTTCTTTGTGGTGTGAATGGTCCATCTTCAACAAGATCCCAAAGTCGGTAATCTTTGGCCTTGACGAAGTACATCATCATATTATTCCAATAGGCATAATGTTCACCGTTGAAGAATGGTGGCTTGTCTATTGATTGCGCCATGAACACCGGTTAATTGAAAGGTTGATCCTCTGTAACTTAAGTGTAATGCATAGGCATGTACAGGGGGTTACAGTGTAGGTGGTTCGACATGTTCCCGTCCTTTTCCTATATGTTCTTGCTGCAATAAACAACATAATGGTGAGTGTCAAAAGAAGTTGGGAGCATGTTTCTTATGTGGTTCTTTAGAGCATTTTCGAAGTGATTGTCCCCTCGCCCATGGTGCTAACCAGGCTCCTACACAATCTCAAAGATCAATACAAGCACCACCTAGAGGTAGTGGCTAGAATAGGCATGTTACTACTAGTAATGCTAGTAGAGGTAAACTTGCACAAAGTAATAGATCAAATGCTAGACGACCATGATTGGTTTATGCACCTAAAGCTCATGAGAGTTATGATGATGAGCCAGAGGACATGGCATGTACATTTTTATGTTTTTAGTTTTTACTTTTATGTTGAAGGATGAGGAATTCAGAACGAACAATTTTAAGTTGTGTTAGTTAATTTTTGGGGATCTATCGTTAAGTCTGAAATTTTGAGGTCGAAATTTCTTTTATGGTGGGAGAGTTGTAACACCCCGAAAATTTCCCAATTTTAAAACCTAGATTTTGAGCATTTAGGTTAAAAACCCTAAATCAATTTTGGAAATTTAAATTTGGGAATCTAACTTTTTCTAAACGGTTAAATTGAGTTAATTAAAAATTGTATGAATTAATTTAGAATTTTAGGGGCCATTTTGTAAATCGGGTAAAGTTGGATGGCCTATTGTGCGATTTACCCTTGAGTAGGGTATTTAAACACCTTTATATGCCCTAAAACGCTTTTTTGAGATTTCATTCAAGATTGGCAGCCGCACCTACACATTCCCCTGTCCATCACTCGACAAGTATAACCATCTCCTTTTTTATGCTTTTTATTTCGATCGAACTTTGGTGAGTCTCTGGCATCACACAATTATAATCGTTATTTTTTCCCTTCGTGGGTAAACCCCATCATCTAGTTTTACTAATAGTAAAATATTTTGTACATGATAATTTTCGAGGGATTTGGATATGAGATTTTATTTAGTTTATATATGTGTTTTAGACGATATCGATTTTGAGGAAGATGAATTACCATCTACTTCGCATGTTCGGTCTGACCGTGCACGTACCACGAGGACTACACATGAGTATTCCTCTTGATTAGGATTAGTGATTGTGATGTTTAGTTTGGTGGCATAGTGATAGATTTTTTATGTAGATTTTTATATCGTAGGTTTCGATTCAGCTAGGACCAGTGCTAGACCTGAACGTGAGAGGCGTTCTTCTCGACATTAAAGTTATTGCTACTTGAGGTGTGTTTCTTACTTTGCTACTTATGTTTTATGTGATTATTTATATGCATTATGGCTTGTATGGTTGACATTTCATGCATACGATTTCAGAATTTGTTTTAATTACAACTTAAGAAATATATGATTTATGAATCATCGAATTTATGGAACCATAACTTATGGATTTAAGGACTATGATTTATGAAGTATGTTTATGGAATGTCAGATTTATGGAACTTTGTTTACGAAATTTGAGTTTTAAACATCGTTTATGTATGAGCATGGGTTGGGATTTGTACGGGGAAGTTCAGTGGTTTCACCTATCGGGCTGAATTACACTTCGAATGGCGGACATAGCGAGGAGGTTATGGGAACCTTGGTCATATTTGGCGGACGTAGTTGGGTGCATTGCATTACGCTTATGATATTGTACAATTGGTTTTATATTTTTAAGAATTTTAAGAAATTATTACTGTATTTTACAACTATGGTTTTCTTGCACTATAGAGACACACTAAGCTCTTTAGTTTACTCCTCCATAGTTTCCTCTTACAGATATCGTTGGACTTTATGCGACGTGGTACTTGGAGGATCTCACCTTCTATTTGGTTATTTTATTATTCAGTACGAAACTATTTTTAGTTATTCATATTATTATTTATTATTTTGAGACATTGATGTAATTTCATACTTTGAGACTATTTATGTTTTGGGATTGTTTTTAGCATTCATTTATGATGGTTTTTATTCAGAGATCTTTATTAAATATTTTAATTTTAATTATGACATTTGTGTTTTATTTATTTCAAGTGTTTTAATAAATTATTGTTATATATTATTTTAATTTAAATTAAAGTATAATTCTCAAAATGGTTTTTCTTGAGGGTTAAGTTTTCAAACGCGCCGTCCTAAATTTGGTCAATTTCTTCTGGGTCGGGTTTAGGGGTTAGAGTTTCATCCTTAGACACATATTGCGTAGGCCATGTAACATTGTTGTCTATAAACTTCAAAAGCCTATGTGTTTTAATAATGAGTAACAAATGTTGATGCCATAAAAGGTCATTACTATCTGTCAAAGTGACATTTCTCTTTTTTGTGGAGAAAATCCTATTCGCAGATGAATGAACTGAGTTATTAGCACTGTTAACACCAGTCTTTGAATCAGACACTTCTCGTGACACATCACTAATATTTTCAACCATACTGAGATGAGAAATAAACACTCAATTGAACACAATCCCAACCCAATTAGAGGCAACACAGAACTTATTTGCAAAATCACAAGACAAACAACATAGGCGCAGCCGACAAGAATCACAACACAATCAGAGGCAAATCAATCTCAATTACAGAGACAAGAAGGACGCATCACAGCATAGTAGATATTAAACAAAACAAAACTTTTAAGTTATTTATTTTGATATAACTCAATTAAAAATGTTATTGGACTTGAACAAATATTGCAAAATTAATTTAAGGTCCATTTAACTTGAAAAATACATTTGAAAGGTTTTTAAAAAGATTTTTGACTCGAACAAATTTTCTAAATGTCTTAAAAGTAAAAAATTGACTACTCGTACCGATAGGGTCTTTCCTCGTTAATTTTGTAATCTCTTGTAATTTTTTAGTTCAATCCTAGTTAACTAAATTGTGTAAACATCCACCTAGAGAGGTAAATTCTTTACAATGCCAAGACCTCATTGTTGAGAGATAGTTTATAGTTGATCCTTATAAAAACTAGGGAGAGGGTTCTATCGTAGCCCATGAAAAGATAAAGATGTAAGGTTACCCCGTGAACCCGTAAAAAGGGAAGAATTCATTGCTATTGAATTGGGAAATCCTTAGTGTGGATGCTAAGGTGGTAGATGTAAACCTTGGTTAGAAGGTCGAAGTACTCTAAAATCAATTGTGTCAAATTGTCATTCCTTTTTCGATTTTTGTTTTCTCAATTTCAAAAGAACCCTTTACACACTTCATCGACACTAATTTCGGTTGAAGGCATCGAACATTTCTATTGGTATCAGAGCGGGACTCAAATCGACATTCTAACAACCTTTGAGGAGATCCTAGGAGTGCTCTATCCATCTCTACATTCAACAGACCTTGAAGATCTATATTTTGTAGCGTCAAGCTCAAGGATTCAAAGACGAACCATCAATCCTCCTCTCAATTGCAATGGTGGCATGCTCACACATTAAAGATAGGTAACCTCTAAACTTAATATGTTTGATTATATAATTTGGTTACTTATTTTTAATGATTTTTTGAATGTTTATGCAATTTTGAGTGTTAAAAATCATTTTAGTGCATAACATTCCTTGAGGCTTTGTGCATATGAGTTCTAAATATGTTTTATTCATTTTTAATGCATTAAGTTTTCTAAAAATTCTTGGATACATTGAATTTCATGGATTTTAAAACTTGATCATTTTTATTGAAATTCAATGATTTTCTTATGTGTTAATGTATTTTGAGCTAAAATTTAAAATTGAATGCACTTATTATGGGGGATCTTTTGTTTTCAAAAGAATGAACTATTGTTATTTTTTAACTTTAAAGATTGAAATTATTTTTGATATAACAAAAATGGGGTGAGATAGGTTTGAATATAACTCAATGAAAATGTTTTTGGACTTGAACAAATATTGCAAAATTAATTCAAGGTCCATTTAACTTGAAAAATACATTTGAAAGGTTTTTGAAAAGATTTTTAACTCGAACAAATTTTTAAAATGTCTTAAAAGTCGAAAATTGACTGCTCGTACCGGTATGGTCTTTCCTTGTACCGATACGCGAAAGCATTTTGATTTTTAGAGAGCACTTCGCGTACCGATACGGAAGCCTCCGAACTGATACCCGAAGTACAATACAGATATGGAAGTAGCGTGTATCGGTACGCTCTGCATTTATGTGCAACGACTCTTTCTTGTTTTGGAAGGTATCGATACCAACTTTCGAGTACCGATACGCAAGGTTGCAAAAATGCATTTATGGTTGGAATTTAAGTCCCCAGACGACTAGTTTTCCAACGACTGATATTTTAACGGCTAGTTTTTCATTCCACACTATAAATACAAGCCAAAGACACTTGAAGAAGAAGAGGATGGACATCCAAGCTTAAAGAACAAGAGAGTTGTGTTTTTCATTTTTTTTTTGTAATCTTTTGTAAATTCTTTAGTCCAATCCTAGTGAGCTAAATTGTGTAAACACCCACCTAGAGAGGTAAATTGTTTACAATATCAAGACCTCATTGTTGAGGGATAGGTTCTAGTTGATGCTAAGGTAGTGGATATAGACCTTGGTTAGAAGGTCGAACCACTCTAAAATCAATTGTTTCAAATTGTCATTTTTTTATTTTTGTTTTCGCAATTTCAAAAGAAACCTCTACACCCTATATCGACACTAATTTGAGTTGAAGACATCGAGATTTTCAGAACGCCAAACAGAAAACCCTAGATCATCAGAACAACTTAGAGACACTGTGGAGCCCGATATCTTTAATCGAAATGCTTGCCAAGTGGTGAATAAGTTCAATTTTGGGTGATGGTGGTGGAAGCAAAAAGATAGAAAAATAATAAAATGATTTCTTTTGCTCATCAAATGAGATTTTATTAAAGTATAAAGAAAACCATAACCTACGTAGTGTGCCTCATTAAAAACATCCCTAAATTTAAAAGGGGGGAAAGAGTGCACACAAACGAGGTATTAAGCACAACCAAAACAACACCACTAATCTAGGTACAACACATCCCCTTGTCCAGAAAATAAAAATGCAAGATCGCACTTGTCACCCCTCAATTCTCCAACACTTCTCCCTAATAATACAAAAACAAAAGCTCTGACAAAAAACCGACTACAACTAACAAAACTCCCCCACACCTAGAAGTCGTACACAACGACGAAGCCCTAAAAAATGCCCAAGCACTAACTTCCCCAGAGCACACAGCAAAACGAGAGAATCATAACCAATCAATGCAGTCCAACGAATCACCAACAACCCTGATCACCAACTCAACAAGAACAAAACTTACTCCCACAACACAGCAACCCACAATCACCAAATAGCCATACAACACCAAATCAATCACCAAGGAAAACTAGTTGAAATAATGTCAACAAATCAACTAGAAGCACCACAGAACCACTCCCATTAACACCATCAAAAACAAAAAAAAAAACAAAGTTGAAAACGAATGTTCACATGGCACTCCGCAAGAATCTACACAACTGCCAAATATGAAACTTGATCCAACGAGAAAAGCACACTAAAAAAATTAAGAGCTACTCCATAAGCACCCAAACAATTCACAGAACTACCTCAATACACTTAATGTTTAATCAGCTCAAGCCTAACCATTTCTTCCACCACTTCATCTTCATTACCAACTATCTGCACCCGCAGTCTTTTTCCTAATTTAAGAGCTTCCCTCACCTCAAAATACATCTCCTCATTAGGCAACTTATTATCGGATTTCCTCTGCTCATGATTTTCTTTTACTGATTTTGTAATAATTTGGTTTCTCATTTTATCCGAATCCATAGGGACATGTATGCCTAGCACCCTATCATCAACAACTTGACATGACTTCTTACATTTTTAAGGCCCTATCCCTCTTCTTTTTTTCCTTAGCAGAGAGGTACTTATCTTGCATTTAAGCTAACGAGATAAATTTTCTCATGAAATGATGATCTTGTAGCTCAGGAAAGAACGACGGCTGCTCCTCCAAACAATCATGGTCCATAACACCAGCCTCAATGTTACCATTAGCCAAATCTACACTAGCTTCCCAAGAAATATCTTTGTTAGAACAATGAACCATTTCACACTCTGCTTCAAAAGACAATGATTTAGAGTGGTTCGGCTTTCTAACCAAAGCCTATATCTACTACCTTAGCTTTCCCACTAAGGATTTCAAACAATTCACTAAGAATCCTTCCCCTTTTCAAGGCTAAGGAGGCAACCCTTTACAACCTAGACTCACTCACCACGCTTAGAATCCAAAGCATACAAACCAAGCTTTGGGAAACCTCTCTAACAAGAGAATTAATAGCAAACTCAAATCCCTCTTTTAGGTAGATGTTTGCACTCTAAAGCACTCACCCAAACACTATTACACTTGAGCATACATTGATATTTGAGCTCAACAAGCGTAGTCTATACAAGAGTATGAATTTATGCACTAAGATATATTTTTAATCAAATGAATGTTGACTTAAGGATCATTAGTTTCTTCAGATGCTTCTTGAGGTATTAAATACTTTCAAATGAGTTTTTAGCTGTTGGAGACTGTTGGGATTGAATTAGAGCCTTTGGTCGCTTTATTTCTCGTAATAAATGCAGTTTTGGAGCAATCGATATCTGTGTGTGGGTAGCCATATCGGTATCGGTTCTTCAGAAACTAGCTGTTGAACTTGATGTAGCCTTCTCATATCGATATGTCGTGGCACGTATCAGTACCTTGGATTGGTACTCCATAGTCCATTTTGGTACTGGCGATCAGTACAGGGGATCGGTTGTATCCATCTTGACCCGATCTAACCGATCTACTGACTCGAGTGAGTTACACGGGGATTAACGAAGAAAACCCGTAAAGGTTTTCCTCAATAACCGACCCTTTTTTCTTTTATCTTACCTAGAGTCATTTAATATTATCTAAGGTGTTCATACATACAGAGAAAGAAGATAGGACGAAAACCAACTTCGATTTGATTCACAAAAGCACGATAAGTAGGATTAGGGACCATTTTGAAAATTTTCTAAAACTATAACCAAAATCACAATTAACCTGACCAATATTTAATTTAGTCCATTTAAAACATACATGTGGGATTTCATCTCAAACCAAGCTCATTTGCATCATCAACTAAGCGTTGTCAATATTTAGGGTCCAAAACGTAAAATTGCAAAATTGTAAAGACTTACTTAAATTTAGATTTAAAAATATTCAATTAGTCAGGTTACATGCATGTATGTCAAATTTTAGCTTAAAAAGATCATCCAAACTCATTCAATTGCATACATAACAACCAAGAACCAAAATATAACTTTAGAAACTATATTTCAACATTATAGATGATTCCCGCGATAGGTATCGAAACCATTCAAGGTGGTTTCCCAATCCGCTTTCTGGTAGCTAAAACTGGCTAGTTGGTTCCAAAACCTAGGGTCTGGTTTCAAAACCTGCTTGAATCAAAATGCTCCTGATTTCGAAACCCGCTGACTCGTGTCGAAACTTGTCTGTAGGTTTCCAAAATCTGCACGTTCGAAACACTACGAAACCTTCCTAGAAAAATCCGAACTAACCCTAAACATCATTTAAGACTCAAACATTAATACCAAAAACAGTCATACAGTGTCATATCAACCAACGACCACCTCAATATAAAAGCGTAAGCATTGCGGCAACAAAGGAAAACTTATATGCATGATTTCTACCCAACATGCTTGTATTTCCCAACAACCCCCCAATCAAGCATAGACTATCATCAAAAGCCATTTACAAGTCTTATAAACCAACATAATCATGCATCAATCCGGGAAGTTCAAAAGACATACTCCCAAACCATTATTAAACCCTCATTTCCCTTATTACGTATTAGTCTAATTTAGGAAACCATACTTGAGCAAACATGCGTCTTGGAACTTTTTCTCTTGCCTTCTCGACATCTTTGAAAAGTTATTTCTCTATATTATTGAAAAGGGAGAGTGTAAGCATAAATGCCTAGTGAGGGTCGCTCAAATAAAACAATCAACAATGCATTTAAAAACCATTTGTTTAAAACCATTCTTCTAACATCATGCTCAAATCATCTCATGCTTTACTTCTCTTCCAAAACAAGTTTGATAAATCGTCTCTAAAACATGTATCTTGAATCTCATTCATTTAACTCAATGCAAAACCTCGATTTAAGCCTTTCATGCTTACTTATCAAATAGCAAAGCTTAAAGAGAAGTCGCATGTATAAAGCACATTATACAAAATCTATTTACAAACCATGATACCTTTAAATCTCATATATTGCCATTAAAAGTGACCTTTGAAAACCATAAACCATTTTGTTCTCAAATCATGCTTAACTAGCCAATCATTTCCTCATTCATAAATCATGCTTAACTACCCGAGCATTTTCTCATTTATAAATCATGCTTAACTACCCAAGCATTTCTCCATTTGTTTTCCAAAACAAATCATGCATAATTACCATATACATCAAACCAATCTATAAATCTCATTTATCTCAAATATTCTTATATATTGGCAATTAAAGTGACCTGGATGGAACTACCTCTATCCTTTGATAGCACTACCTTTATCTATACATGTTCAGATACACGAATTCCCTTTATGGCACTACCCCCATCAAGTCTCATGGCGGAACTACCCCTACCATAGTCTCACTTTGGTCGAGAATAGAATCTACCCCTATCCCGTATGTGATAGCATTACCCCTATCACTTCACAGTAGAACTACCCCTATTGTGTAGCCGAAGAATTTTCTCACGATCGATTTTACATTTCATAGTGCACTTTAATCCTATGGTCGACCAATTATATCCGAAAACAATTAAACCATTTGCAACTTGTCAATATATTCATTTATAACAAGATACCTCATTGTTTTTCATGTGCATCATTCAAACCAATTTCATCAAAGCATCTTAAATACATCAACCCATGTATTTAGGCATTTTCTCAAACATGTTGCAGACTATTTTCTAAACACATGTGTTATCAAAATATAAACATATGCAACATTTCCCATTCTAAAACATACATATAACAGTAGGTAAAACAAATATATCTTCAAAGCGTGAGCATGAATTTAGTAAAACAATGGAAACCAAAAACCGATAGCAAAATCCTCCATACTTACTTCCGAGTTTAGATTAGCGTTTCAAGCTCAATCTAAATATCCAAATAGTGTTCTCAAACCTTTGAAGAGCTTTTAAAAGCCATTTCCACTCATCGACAATGCTTCGCTTGCTTTCCCGAAGCGATCTCAAGCATCCAATGCTATTAAATCTTCTTCTAACGATGTCGGATCCACCTCGCCTATTTTATCCACAATATAACATAGGATTAATGCACTTTTATGCATCTAAAATCCCAACAACAAAACTCCTCAACTTCTTCTATCATAAATCCAACAATTGCCCATCTACAACAACCTAAAACATCACCAAACCCCATCTAAACATCTACCAGCCTTTACCCAAGTAATTAAACATCTAATCATCATCATTTTACATCTAAAATCATCCTCCAAACAACCTTATAACACCATCACTCAATTAACAACAAAAACATCCCAAAACTCAACTATTTCCAACCTAAAAATATAGCAATTCACCTAATTCTGGGATTCAATTTACAAATATTTTTTCATAACAATTTAGCACACTTTACACATGATTTTAATCAATCAAAATCCCAGCAATTAAAATCTATTAGCAAGATTAATTAATTCTCCTTAATAAAACCCATTTAAATCAAGATATTACCAAGTAATGTTAAAACAAGTTTGAAATCAAAACAAAAAAGCTAAGAACTTGGGAATTTCAATAAAGAACCTTTGATTAGAGGAGAATTAAGAACATCACTTCTAACAAGTTGTTTTTCCCTTGTTTTTCATAGTTTGATTGAAATCTTCAAGAAACCCAATGATATTTGTTGTATAAAACCAATGATCAATGTAGAAGCTCAAAAGCGAAATCAAATCAATTGATTCTCCATCATTTTTGTGAAAGATGAGAGAAAATGAGAAGTTATGTAAGAAAATGATTTGGCTTTTTAAGAAATCTCTTTTATTAAATCTCTTTAATTATAATTAATAAAATATTTTAAAATTATTATAAAATAACTAAAAATAAGGGGAAAGCTGATAAAACACTTTGGTGTAATAGCTTCTAAAAGATTCTAAGTTTTGACTCCTTTTCAATTTAGTCACTCTGGTTGCGATTTGGTACATAAGAAAAAGTATTTTAGACTATTTTTCCATATTTTATTTCACCCAAAAATCATTTAGTTTGATTTAATTCCCGAAACTAGATTGAACCACCTGATTCGGTTAGCCTGAACCGTCTAACTATCCGGATAACTCCTATGACCAAAATCGGGGCGTTACATTGTTACACTGCAGGGAACTAGTCGTTGAGGTTTTGAAAATAGCCGTTAGGGATTTGAAAAACAGGGATCGGTACTCGTATAAGTGTATCGGTACGACCCTCTCCCTATTTGTACGACACATCCTGTACCGATACGGGTTTTGGCTACTGGAAAATTACTGTAGCTGAAACCCTAAAGGGTATTGATACGATATAAACCGTATTGGTACAGTGTTGAAGAAAACTCTGGTTTAGTTATTTGAAAATGTGTTTAAGCCTTTCCAAAGCCTTATAAAACCCATCAAACATATTTTTAAGTTATTTGGACTTAAAATATTTTTCTAAATCATTTCAATTTTATCCAAAAATAATTTTAATTATTATATCCTAACAATCTCCCCTTTTTTATATAATAAAACTAACTTGAAAAAATTGTTTTTGAGATTCTCCCCCTTTGTAAAAATAAATTTTGAATAAGAGTTTAAAATTTAAAAATAGTTAAAGCTCCCCCTTATTCATTTGAAAATTTCATTTTTCAACTAATTCTCCCCCTTTTTGTTATATCAAAAATGGTTCAAACCAAAGTTTGAAAACTTTTAAATCGATAACGATGGAAAGTTTTGTTAATAAATTTTGACAAAAGTAAGAATTTTGTTTAAAATAGGCTCCCTTACTCAAGAAAAACATGAATGTTAGTCCAACAAATATATGATTAACTAGTTCAATTTAAAAACAAATAAATTCAACTAAATTTTACCACTTGAACCAAAGGTAGGATGTGAAGTCTATCTTCTTCAAGTGATCTTTCTTGTGTGTATAGAGCTCCCCCTTAAATTTTTCATTTGTTGATCATGCTCCATAACACCTAAAACAAGACAATTAAGTAATTTTTGGTATCCAAATTGCTTTGGATCCATAGACACTAGTAGCACAAACTTTAGTCCCCTTAGGAATCAATTTTACAATTTCATCATTTTTATTTAAAGTATTTAGTCCTTTTGGAACCCAAATACTTCTACATTTTACATTTAAAAATCTAGGGGAACAAGACTGTCTTTGATAAAAGTTTGATTTTCCAAAATTGTTTTTCTTTTCAAGTTCCTTAGAAATCAAATCTTTTTCCTTCTTAAGATCATCTACCTCTTTTTGATGATCTTTTTCTACACTTTGAAGCAAATTTTGTAAATTCAATACTTTAAGTTCAAAATCCTTAATTTTTGCTTCGAACTTCAAATTGGGTTTTAAAAGCAAATCATTTTCAGTTTTGCCTTGCTTCGAACTTCATTGTCGATGGAATCTTCTTCATCACTCCATGTTGCCACATATGTCTTCTTTGAAGATGATCCTTTTTTGTTGAAGCGAGGTCAATCATATTTGGTGTTGCTTTGCTTCTTGCAATCATGGCTCTTTAGGGAATCCTTCATCTTATTCTTCAATTCATGCTTTGATTCTTCCATTTCGCTCTTCATGAATCGAACGAACTTCTTGAAGAGATAGACCATCGCTTCTTCTTCTTCACTTGAATCTGCTAGATGGCTTTTTGGAGGATTTAAGAGCAACAATGTTTAGATCTTCGATTCCTTGCTCTTTGATTTTTTTTCTCCTTCTCCCTTTTCAAAGGATAAGACATCAACTCATCGGTAAGTACAGACCCAATGAGCTCATCAAGCTTGAGCTCCTTCAAGTTCTTTGCATCTTTAATTGATGTCTTCTTTCTCTCCCATGATTCAGGAAGTGAATAAATCAACTTCTGAACGAGTTTGTCCTCCAAAATATCCTCTCCAAATCCTTTTAGCTCATTGACGATCATGGAAAAATGGTCAAACATATTCTTTATGTCTTCATTCGGGCTTATCTTGAAGTTTTTGTAGTTGAGGTTGAGTAGACCAATCTTTGTCTCCTTTAGCTCATTTGTACCTTCATGGACCATTTCAAGATTGTCCCAAACCTCCTTGGCACTTTCGCAAGAAGAGACTTTGGCATACTCCTCTGGTCCCAATGCGCAAAATAAAATGTGCAAAGCCTTCGAGTTTAGCTCCATCATCTTCTTGTCATTTGCATTCCATTCCACCTTGCTTCTTTGTGGTGCGAATGATCCATCTTCAACAAGATCCCAAAGTCGGTAATCTTTTCCCTTGATGAAGTAAATCATCCTATTCTTCCAATAGGCATAACGTTCGTCGTTGAAGAATGGCGGCTTGTCTATTGATTACGCCTTGAACACCGGTTGATTGAAAGGTTGATCCAGCTTGCCGGGATCACCTCAATATGATGTTAATCCTCTCGATTGAGTCTCGCTCTGATACCAATTTTGGAGCCCAATATCTTCAATCGAAATACCTTGCCAAGTAGTGGAGAATTTCAATTTTGGGTGACGGTGGTGGAAACAAAAAGATAGAAAAATAAGACAATGATTTACAGTGGTTCGACTTTCTAACCAAAGCCTACATACACTACCTTGGCTTCCCCACTAAGGATTTCAAACAATTCACTAAGAATTATTCCCCTTTTCAAGGCTAAGGAGGCAACCCTTTACAACCTAGACTCACTCAACAAGCCTAGCATCCAAAGCTTGCAAACCAAGCTTTGGGAAACCTCTATAACAAGAGAATTAATAGAAAACTAAAATCCCTCTTTTAGGTAGATGTTTGCACTCTAAAGCACTCAACCAAACCCTAATACACTTGAGCATACATTGACATTTGAGCTCAACAAGTTTAGTCTATACAAGAATATGAATTTAAGCACTAAGACATATTTTTAATCAAATGAATGTTGACTTGAGGATCATTAGTTTCTTCAAATACTTCTTGAGGCCTTAAATACTCCCAAATGAGTTTCTAGCTGTTGGAGACTGTTGGGATTGAATTAGAGATGTTGGTAGCTTTTTTTTCTCGAAATAAATGCAGTTTTGGAGCAGTCGGTATTGGAACATGAGTAGCCGTATCGGTATCGGTTCTTCAAAAACTAGTCGTTGAGCTTCAAGCAGCCTTCTCGTATCAATATGTTGTGGCACATATCGGTACTTGCGATAGGTACGCCAGAATCCATTTCTGTACAGGGGATTGGTACGATGCAGGGAACTAGCCGTTAAGGGTTTTGAAAATACCCGTTGGGGATTTGAAAAACAGAGATCGGTACACGTATAAGCATATCGGTACGACCCTTTCCATATCGTTACGACATGCTTGTACTGGTACGGGTTTTGGCTACTGAAAAATTAATGTAGCTGAAACCCTATAGGGTATCGATACAATATACACCGTATCAGTACAATTATGAAGAAAACTCAGGTTTAGCTATTTGAAAACGTGTTTAAGCCTTTCCAAAGCCTTATAAAACCCATCAAACATATTTTCAAGTTGTTTGGACTTAAAATCTTTTTTGAAATCTTTTCAATTCAATCCAAAACTAATTTTCAATTATTATATCCAAAACAAATATCCTAACAGACACGAACAAGACAAAGGAAAGATCTCACCAAAACCGAATCGAGAATTGCTAAGCCGATATCCAATCAACAAACTCCATAAAGAATTTGAAGAAGCAAACTAAACCGCCACCGAGCATGAAGGAAACACCGATTGAACTTCTCTGACACCTGCTCAGCTTAATCGTCGATAGTAGGATTGTGAAAGAGAAACAGAGAATCTCTAGTGAAGCAAATGAGGGCGAAAATGAAACTCGCGACTGAGAAAGCGTAATTGGAAAGATTCGTCAGATTCGAGTGACATCAGGGAAAAACAATGTCAAGATCTTTGGCCTCAAATACCATGTCAGATTATCTCCATGCTTAGAATTCAAGTTACTAATACAGAGAATGAATGTGAGATGAAGAAGATAACAGATGAAGACAATGATAGATGATATTCAAAGAATTACCTTTTCATCACTTAGAATACAAAATGGGGTTAACCCTTTACTGGATTCTGACCCGGACTTTATAGAATAATACATAAGCCGAAACTGTAACAACAAATCAGTTACACTAACTGACTTGCTAAACGGTTCTTCCAGCTAAGCACAACCAACTCTCTAATGATAGACTTACAGTCTTACATAATCTGGGGACTGAGTATATGTTTCATTTGACATTATCATAAGTACTCTTTTCCTCCAATTAGTATTAGAGGAATTTTTAATGAGATTTTTAGTAATGGTGGCTTTGTATAATTATTCGTCAATACATCATATGTTCTGCCAAGCATAAAAAAAACACTTACAAGCTGAGACATGCTTATTACATGTGTGATGTATGTGTCCAAATCTAATTCAATTCATTTCCACTTCAATATATCAAATATGAGGGGGGAAATATGATGGTCTCCTCCTAGTAGTTTAATGGATTTGGGATCGGTAAGATATAATAACATATTTATTTTTATATTAATGGATCAGATCTGTAATAAAAACTTAATTAATAAGTCTTACAATGTACGATCAAATCGCCATAACTTGAACAATTAATTTTAAAATTTGGATAATTTTGATTAGGTATTTATTACTTGTCACGTGTAATATTAAAATGGATTTTACTTGCATCACAAAAGAGTTTTATAATTCCTATTTAAAAAAAGAGTTTTTTAAAATTCATGAGGAATCACATACATTAGGACAATCAAAATCAAATAGCAATTATTGAGAGTTGAGGGTGACACCATCGGAGAGAATGGGGGTCGTGTGGTCACCTCCTTTGAGGGGCGTGTGGAAGTTCAATGTGGATGGGGCAGCCCGGGGTAAACCGGGATTGGCGGGATGTGGAGGAGTGTTACGGGACTGGGATAGTCGGATTGTGGGGCTATTTTCAGGAGCGATTGGGATGGTGGACTCTAATGAGGCTGAATTGCAGGCGATTGCCTTTGCTTTGCGGATGTTGCGGGAGATGTCATGGGACGGGGTGCAATCGGTTATAATCGAGTCGAATTCGACGGTGGTTGTGGCGTGGGTGCAGGGGTTGAAGCGTCGGCCTTGGAGACTATGGCGTTGGTTTTATCAGATAGATGAGGCACGTGAGTCTTTACCACGGGTGTGCTTTTCGAATGTGTTTCGAGAAGCCAATCACTTAGCGGATACCCTTGCTAAGGGTGGTGTTTGAAAGACAACATGGATATGGGAGCGTGCTTGTTGATCTTTGTCGAGTGTTTTTGGTTTCATTATCACAACCGACGATACTCTTTTCCCCCAATTAGGTGTTGGAAAAATTTGATAATTTTGGAGCTTTGAATAAGAAATTGATTCAAATGTTGTTGAGGAAAATGTGGAACCAATTGTTGGTTCGTAAATGTGCAGACGTGCACGATGTGGGTAACACAAATGTCTGAACCGGTCTGGTCCTTCGTGGGCTTGCAGATATTTTGACCCAAATTTAAAATGAATTTTCCTCAAATAAAAGCATAAATTTGCCAAATTTTATCTTGAAATTAAAAGGGTAAATATTAGAAGTTACCTTTAATTCAGATAATAATTTTGGAAATTGCTTTATAGGAGAATCAATTGATTCTCAATATTGAATGCTCCATTAGGTCAAAATTTCCTAGGTTCAAAGGGACAACCTAATTGCATAGACCTGTGCGGTCACTGTAAGGGCTCTTATCCCAAAGTCCATTCCTATGATGTAAACGGTGATCAAAGTGGTTTAGGCTAAGCAATGCTTTTAATGACCATTGTGTGTTTTTGTGAGTCAAGCAACATAAGTCACCTATGTGAGAGTGAAGTGGGGCCGCTTTAATGAGACTATTGGGCATAGTTCTTTCAAACTCTTGCAGAACCAGGCGATGTCCATGGCCATATGGACATACCCATGAGAATTAATACTCTTGTCAGAGAAGTAGTTGTGTGAAGTATATCATCGTTTACACAAACGGCAGAACAGTTCAAGGACATTACGTCTACTGGTCAGCTAGTAAAGTAAATATACTTTCACAAGGGAAGGTTCAAGGGTGGACACCTACCTATCCTATGCAGCTATCGATCGTAGAATCTATCACCACATCGAGTCAAAATGTTTTTGATTAAATCAATTTCATTCAAGTGGGGGATTGTTGGAAAAATTTGATAATTTTGGAGCTTTGAATAAGAAATTGATTCAAATGTTGTTGAGGAAAATGTGGAACCAATTGTTGGTTCGTAAATGTGCAGACGTGCACGACGTGGGTAACACAAATATCTGAACCGGTCTGGTCCTTCGTGGGCTTGCAGATATTTTGACCCAAATTTAAAATGAATTTTCCTCAAATAAAAGCATAAATTTGCCAAATTTTATCTTGAAATTAAAAGGGTAAATATTAGAAGTTACCTTTAATTCAGACAATAATTTTGGAAATTGCTTTATAGGAGAATCAATTGATTCTCAATATTGAATGCTCCATTAGGTCAAAATTTCCACTTATACCCTCATGACACTCCTATAAATAGGGAGTAAACCTTCTAAGTTTTACACAACTCAAAACCACAGAAAATTTTCATTGTTTTACTCTGTGGATTTTACAAGTGGTTTCGGTGATAGGCGAAGGCAAGGGTCAGTTCGTGATCTCCACAGTAGTGCAACTGTGGTTGATCTTATGTTGTTGTATCCTGGGAGAGAGACGACCAATGAACTCGAGCACCATAGGAGTGGCCGAAAATTTGTCTTAAGGAAACTACGTTCGTGCAGGCCTCAACACGTTTCTTTTGGTTCCAAATCGGTTTGATTTATATATTGTTGTATTGTTCTTAATTTTGTATTGTTCATTTAAATAATATTATTTAGGGTAAACTACCTGAAATACCACTCAACTTTAATGTGTGACTCTAATATGCCACTGAACTAAAATTCGATACTATAATACCATTGAACTTCACTGTGTGATTCAAAGTTAGCACTCCACCGTTACTCCCATTACGGAATTTTGATGTGGACTCTAACTCCCGTTATAGGGATGACGTGGCCGATAAAAAAATAATATCTTTTTCCAGATATGATCCACCTCATTATATTTTATGTTTTATTTTTATTGTAAAACGACGTAGTTTTGTTAAAGACTCTTTATCTCCTCAAAATTAGGTTAATGAAATTTCAAACTTCAGAAATCACTCTGAAATTAGACGCAAAAAAAATCAGTGGATTTTCTATGGATTGTTATTGATTATTCAAGTGGGTTTCTCTGAAAGAAGATTGTAGTGATCGATTGTTAGAAAGAAATCAAATGGAAAAACGTGTGTTAAGGGTTGAAGGAAGTCGAACCGTAAGATATGGTATGTATTCAAAATTTATAATCTCATATATATTTAATGTTTCTATGAGTTTTATGTATTTTGTTTGCATTCAAATTTTGGGTTTAATGTTTTGTCCTTTTAGTGTATAGTTTTTGTTTGCATTCAATATTTGTTTCTATTCAATTTTTAGGGTTATGATTTTCAATTGTTATTGCTATTTTATTAAATAGAGGTGGGTGTGATTCACTTTAGAATCAATTGGATGATAAAAAAGTAACAATAATTCTATTGTTTGGGGACCACTTGGATGATAGTTGCTGAGTTAATGTGTTAAAAAAATTGTGCATTTTGTTCTGTTGTGACATTGGTTGTTGAGTCAATGTGTTATTCACGTGGGTATTGTTGTGCAATTTTTAGGGTTCTGTTGTTTGGGGACCACTATTATATTTGGGGATCACTCGAATTGTTTGACTGGTGCAATTTTTTAAGTTGAAATTCAGTAGTTCTTTACTTTTTGACAGATGCTTCATCAGGATACTTTACACTTGTTGTGCATCATGGTGGATTCATGGTAAATTCTCCAAAGCTAAAGTACACTGGTAAGAAGATAAGCTTCTTTGATATGTGCCATGTGGATAGCATGTCTATGCTAGAAATATATGATATTGTTGCAGAGTTAGGGTATAATGGCATGTGTAGTCTGTATTGGAAACAACCTACTGTGAAAGTAAGTGTTAAACCATTAAGAACTGATTCTGATGTCATTAGCATGTTACAGACTATGCCTACACTAAAACAATTGCATGTGTACTTAGAAGAAACAGTTGGAAAAACTGCTGAAGATGATGTTGTAGAAGAGATTAGAGATGATGATGTAGAAGAGGGTGATGATTATGTAGAGGATAATGTTGTAGAAGAGAATGAATATGATGTTGTAGAAGAGACTGGAGATGATGATGTAGAAGAGGATGATGATTATGTAGAGGATGAGATTGAACAAACTGATAGTGATAGTGGATATGAAAATAGTGATGATGCCTTAAATGATGAAGCTCGAGAAGAAGAGGTGGATCTGATGGATTTGGAGTTTGGTAATGAGACACATTTGAATGGATATGTTAGTGATGGATCAGATTCATTGCATAGTGTTAGTGCAAATGAGTCTGATGAAGATGATCGAAAGAAAAACCCCAAATGTCCTGTATTTAATGCTGAGGTGGATATGGAAAATCCGAGATTTAAAAAGGGGATGAAATTTAGTGATAAAGAGATTCTGAAAAAGCTATAAGGGAGTATGGGATTAAGACCAGAGATGATATCAAATTCAAAAGGGTTGACAAAGGTAGGATACATGTAATTTGCAAGGAAAATTGTCCTTGGTATATTTGGGCATCAAATGTTGACCCTAAAGATCCTATGAACAACACATGGCAGAATAAGTCTTATATTGAAGAGCATAATTGTCTCAAAGATTTTAGAAATAAAAATGTTACTTACAAGTGGTTGGCTAAAAAATATTTGGAACAATGGAAGGCTGATCCTACCTTTTCAATTAGATCTCTACGCCAAGATGTACAAGAAAGACATTCTTATCAGGTATCTTTGAGTAAATGCTTGAGAGCTAAAAACTTAGCACTAGAAATAGTTCTTGGAAATTACAAAGCTCAATATTCAAAGATATATGATTATCTTGGTGAAATTAGAACTTCTAATCCTGGAAGCACCACAATCCTTCAACTAGACAATAGATTGTTCCAAAGAATGTATATATGTTTACAAGCTTGCAAAGAAGGTTTCAAAGCAGGCTGTAGACCTATAATATGCCTTGATGGGTGCCACATTAAGAACTACTATGGAGGGCACTTGTTGGCAGCAGTTGGTGCAGATGGTAATGATAGCCTTTATCCAATTTGTTGGGCTGTTGTTGAGTCTGAAAATGAATCATCTTGGATGTGGTTTTTGTCTCTTTTGATCATTGATTTAGAGATGACAAATTCTTACCATTTCACATTCATGTCAGACAAGCAGAAGGTAATCCTTTTGTTATCATTTCTCTTTTGTCTCTTTTTTTTTGAACATATCTAATGCTAACAACTACAATTATTCAGGGGCTGATTTTAAAGTGTGTGAGACACTTATATTCCAATTTCAAGAATGTTGCTGGTTTTAAAGGGAAGAACTTGAAGGAAGCACTGTGGAAAGCAGCTAAGTGTACATATAAGAAAGAATTCGATGATGTAATGGCTGAACTTGAAAATTTGTCACCAAGTGCCTTTGATTGGTTGAAAGACAAGGACCCTGCTCAATGGTCTTAAGTCTCATTTTAAAACACTTTGTAAATCTGACATGGTACTCAATAATTATTCTGAGTGTTTCAATAAGGTAAATATCAACTTTATAAATATGTACTTTATAAATATCAACTTTAATTGTAACTAACATTTTTTTGTTTTCTCGTACTAGCTCATTCTGGATGCTCGAGATAAACCTATCATAACAATGATGGAGATGATTAGAACTGACTTAATGCATAAAATGGCCCAGAAGAAGGAAGCTGCAGATAAGTATACTGGAAGTTTATGCCCAAAAATTCAGAAAAAACTTGATTTGGATATTGATCACTCTGCTAGGTAATACCACTCAACTGTGTAGCTGTTTTTAATTGAAAGTTTTTTGTTGTAATTGTTTGGTTTGAATACAAATAAAACTTGTATAGGTGTTGGCCAACACATGCTGGAGATCATATGTACCAAGTGTCTTGTGGACCATCCAACCAACATGTTGTTGATTTGAAAAAAATTTCCTGCACTTGTAGAAAGTGGGATCTCACAGGTATGTGTTTATTAGACTTTAAATTCAATCGTTTTACTATATTTTACTTATTTATTTGTTCATAAATTTTAGGAATCCCATGCTCACATGTTGTGTCATGTATGGTACGAGAAAATCAAAGACCTGAAACTTTTGTTCATAGTTGTTACAAGAAAGAAACTCAACAACTAATTTATAGTCATTTGATCAAACCTATTAGAGGTCCAAATCAGTGGGTGATTGACACTACATGTGAGCCAGTACTGCCACCAAAGCTTAGAAGGCCTCCTGGTAGGCCAAAGACAAAAAGAAAGAGAGAAGCAGATGAAACCACCTCAAATACTAGTGGTAGATTTACTAAGAGAGGTGTGAAAATGTATTGTACCAAGTGTCGTAGACCAGGTCACAATCAAAGAACTTGCAAGGGTGAAGTTGGTGCCAACATACCTATCCCTAAAACAAGACTAGTTGCTAGGAATCAAATGAGACCTCCTTCTGGTAGAGTGTCGAAATTACAGGTAATGTTAATCTTACAAATCAATTAATTTGATTACTTATTAATCTGCATCTAACCTATTTTTTTCATTTTTCAGATTAGGAGGCCAACCCAAACTAGGCCTTCAACTTCAACCAACCAACCAGCAAACAATCCATTTGTTTTTATCCCTACTCCAGGCCTTCAATCTGAAAACTTGAGGCAGCAAACATGTCCTACAACAGTTCCCATGACAGTTAGATGGATGCCTTCTGGTAGTCAAAATTTCAGCCAATCAAGTATTTTAACTCAGACTGGAACACAAGCTGGAACACAAGAATCTCATGCTCAAAACTGACAAAGACTATAGGTTGGGAGTGGAAGCTAATGTGTTTATCACTTTTTGTTGCCAAGTTCATATACTTTTTTCAAAAGCTTATGTGTTTATCACTTTTTGTTGGCAAGTTATTTTGGTCACTTTTTGTTGGCAAAATCATATGCTTGTATTTGGTCTCTTTCTGTTTACATTTTCATATGCTTGTATCTGCACAGTTTTGTAATGGATACAAATTTCCAATGAAAATATATTTTGTGATCATGTTTATGTTTCAGTGTTGGTAGTGTACTTTTTTGTGAACATGCTTATGCTTGTATTTGGTCTCTTACTGTAATGGATACAGATTTTTTTGGTCTCTTTTTGTGAACATGTTTTAGTGTATTTGGTCACTAGTTGCTACATGTATCAATTTATGATTTTCATATATTCAATCAACACAACTATCTTAAGCAACACTTAACATTTTTATTTCTTTAAGTCCAAAACATAACTAGTAAACATAGTAGTACAACATCCTTAACACAGTAAAACAAAACATTTTCATTTCCTTCTCAACAAAACATAACCAGTAAACATGCTTAATAAAGTAAACATGTTTAATTAGTTAGTTGTATTTCTTTTATTCTTTCTTTAAGTCTTATACCTGTATAAGTTGTATTTCTTTTATTCTTTCTTTAAGTCTTATACCGGTATAAGTTGTATTTCTTTTATTCTTTCTTTAAGTCTTATACTGGTATAAATATAAACTCCTTTTACCCTTGTAAAATCAATTTTAGAATAAATAAAATAGAAATTTATTTTGCACGTGTTCTTTTATTCTTCACTTTCGTTTCGTTTTTCACTCCTATCGATTTCATCTCATCTTATCAATTTCATCATCATCCTTTCCAACAAAACATAACTAATAAACATCTCCACTCCCCTTAGTGCATTAAGTACCACAGTAGTACAATACTGATAATCAAAACAAAAATCCAAACAAATCTCTCATTCCTTCTTTGGATGTTATTCGTCTTGATTTTGTTTAGCAGTCCGACGAGAACAACTCTTGCACGTGGGCTCATTGGAGGATCAAACCAACAAAAAAATCTACAATGTTTATGAAGAAAACTCCCGTAATTTTTGCAGCCAAAGAATCTCCTTCCAGGGTTGGCATTAGACCACGATGTAGTCAGCTTTGCCGGATATCCGCATCCACACACCGGAATTGAAATGGGTTCTTCTACTTCAACCCTGCGTTCACTTGATCTTTTCCATTCTACCTCCATTGATTTGGATCAGCTTCAAAATCTATGCTGGGAAATAGAAAATAGGAAATTAGGGTTTTGTTTTCAGCCAAAAGAGATTTTATAGTAAAAATAAAACATAAAATATAATGAGGTGGATCATATCTGGAAAAAGATATTATTTTTTTATCGGCCACGTCATCCCTATAACGGGAGTTAGAGTCCACGTCAGAATTCCGTAATGGGAGTAACGGTGGAGTGCTAACTTTGAATCACACAGTGAAGTTCAATGGTATTATAGTATCGAATTTTAGTTCAGTGGCATATTAGAGTCACACATTAAAGTTGAGTGGTATTTCAGGTAGTTTACCCTATTATTTATCTTATTATTTATTATTGGATTAACACCTATTTTCTAACAATCTTAAGACAGATTCTCAGTTTTAATCCAAGACGAACAGATTATTGTATCTAAAGAAATGATTCACACGATGAGGAAATTTCACGCATAGAAAAAGTGAATGCCCAAAGACAAGAAACGTTGAGATCACCAATACCACGGATTCAACATGACGCAAGCGGTATTTCTTGAGATAGAACATTTGAATATTCGATTAGTAAGGTAATTTAAATATTCCTTAATAAGTTTTCTTGTTTATATGACATTTTTAAAACCATAAATTATGGTATTAATAAGTTAATATTCCATATTAAATTTTTGACTTCTAATATGGTATGGTTTATGCCATAATTAAACTTTTTTATAACTTTGTTAAGATAAAGTTTGAAATTTGGTAATATTTTTGGTAATATTATTATGATAGTGTTACCTTATAACGTGGACATTTTAAATATGGCATGTGTATAAATTATACTGTGTCACATTTTTTGTCTTTTTGGAAATTATGTGGATTTTATTTTGTACTAACAATTTCTTTTGAGAAATTTTATAGAGACGAACAGAATATTCAAGCGAAATCGTGATTTGTTGTGGAAACAAAGATCTCGTAAATAATTCGTTTCAGGAATTAATTTCTGCCGTTTTAACGGATTTACGTGATCTTTCCAAAACAAGAATAAAAAAAATTAAAGGATCAATTCCTTTGATTTTGTTGCCTTGATATCTTTGGTTTGGGTTTTAGTGCTACTAATCCCAATATTTAACAAAAGATATATGAGAAATAAATCACTGAATTTATTTCTTCGTTAGAATCTTGTGTTGATTCTAATTTTGGAAAAGGAAATAAACCATTGAATTTATTTTCAAGAGAATCTTGTATGATTCTAACGTTGCAAGGAATACAAATCATTAAATTTATTTCCGTAAGAATCAAGTATGATTCAATTTTTGAAAAAGAAAATAAATCATTAAATTTATTTCTATGGTAGAATCATGCGTTGATTCTAACTTGTTAAGAAAAATAAATCATTGAATTTATTTCCGTAAGAATCAAATACGATTAAATTTGTGTAAAAGGAAATAAATTATTAAATTTATTTTCTGTACTAGAATCATGTGTTGATTCTAACTTGTTAAGGGAAATAAATCGTTGGATTTAATTTCGTGAGAATCTAGAATGATTCAACCTTGAAATAAATTGGCGAATTTATTTCGGAAAGTAACATTGCTTACCAAATTTAGAGCGCTGATTCTGACTGAGGTCTCGAATCAAAGCATAGAAGAACTTGATTCTCTATGTCAAAATTAAATTATTAAAGCCTATTCTGATGCATGCTATGAAGTGCACAATGTTTAAAAATGGCTAAAGAATCGAGAGGGTCGTTGGACCATAAATGGAAGATTCCAAATTGTTGTGAATCAAAGGTAGTGATTCCGATCGATCATCCATGCTTGGAATGATTTCAAGAATAAAATCCATAACCGATGATTGAAAGAAAATTTAAAAATGCATGTCTAGGATTGGTTCTTTGAGAGACTTGGTATTTAAGCGTGCCTAGTGCACCACCTCTCTTTCATAAGTTACCTACTTGGTGCATTGTTTATTATTGTTCTTTCTATTAATACCGTGTGAACTTTTGTTTGGGGTTTAGTTTACTAAATCTCCGTCGTCTAACAAAAGTTAGAAATTATGTTTCTGTTTCTGGTTTTAGTCTTTGACTAAATTCCTAACGTTTAACAGAGTCATAATTTTTGGTTCTGGATTGTGTCTACGTGACAGAATGGAAAAATCAGTGAAATTTATTGGAAAAAATTTCATACATGGCAACAAAAGATGTTGCATAATTGACCATGATAAACCTAGTTAAATATTTGAAGGATGACCCTCCTATTATTAGAGAGGATAAGGTAAATATTGTTACCATCTTCAAATGTTACTTAGGTAAATATTGCTAAGATAAATATTATCATGGCAAACGTAGTAGAAGTCAAAAACGACTTCAAACCGTAAATTGGACGGTGTGTTCAAGAAGCAAAATTTCATGTAAAAAATGCTTCAATTGCCATAAGATGAGGAACAAGTCTTCGAACTATACACTTTTAAACGAGGGCAATGTTATTGCCATAACAATTGATATGACAACATATTGGTTGAAGGAATATGTTTATTACCTTCATTGATGATAACACAAAAATAATGTAAAGATGAAGCTATAGTGAAAATTGTTCTCCATGAGCATGATGTTGAATCCCAAACTTAATTAAAGGTTTAAGATGAGGAGAAGTTCTATATGAGTAATGTTGGTACTATAATGTGCCTAACATGTGGGGGAAGCTGTTCTATAAGCTAATTACCTTTTAACAAGATTCCCCATAATTAAAGAGACTAGACATCATATAAGTTATGAAAGGTAATTAAACCTTCTTACAACTACTTGAAAATGTGGGGGTGTCTTGCAAAAGTAATGGCCCATTACTAAAGCAACTGAGAATAGATCCCTAAAAAATTGTGGATTGTATTTTTATTGGCTATATAGAACATAGCAATGTATATCGATTTCTTGTGTATGAATCGAAGAACCCTGAGATTCACAAGCATACGATAATGGAAGATGTATTCCCTTGTAAAGCTAGGGAAGTTGGTCAAAGTTCAATGAAACGAACTTCGGAGATTATCGATAAAGATGACTCAAATGATCAACAAGGGTTTGAGCTTGAAATAGAGCCGCAAAGAAGTAAATGAGCAAGGGTAGAAAAATTCTTTGGATCATTTTTCTAAACTTTATGTTAGAGGTTGAATCTCAAACGTATAATGATGTTATACATTCATCTGAAGGCATCTTATGGAAGGATGTCATTAAGAGTGAAATTGACTCCATCATGCAAAACCATACGTGGGAATTAGTGGATCTTTCTCTGTAAATTAAACCACTAAGTTTTGAATGAATTTTCAAACGAAAAATGAAAGTAAATGGAACAATTGATAAGTATAAGGCCAGATTGGTAATAAAAGGTTACCGAATGCCTTGACTATTTCGATACATAATCTCATGTATCAAGGATAACCTCAATAAGTATGATACTTACAATTGTCGCTTTGCGAAATCTAGACGTACATCGAATAGATGTTAAAAGAGCTTTTCTAAATGAAGATCTTGATGAAGAAATATACATGGAACAACCTGAGGGTTATGTAGTTTCAAGTCAAGAGAGAAAAGTATGTAGGTTGGTGAAGTCCTTGTATAGACTTAAACAAGCACCAAAGTAAAGACATGAGAAGTTCGATAATGTCATGATGACAAACGACTTCAAGATAAATGAGTGTGACAAATGTGTATATGTCAAAACTACTAACATTGGATATATTATTCTATGTTTGTATGTTAATAACATATTCATTGTTGGAAGAAACAATAAAATGGTAAACATACCAAAGACTTGTCAAATTCAAGATTGACATGAAAAATATGAGATTAACATATTTGAGTTTGGGCATCCAAATCAAACGATCACTTGAAGGTCTCATATTGACGTAGTCACACTACGCGGACAAGAGAAGTTTGGCAAGGATGTTTCCAGCATAGCCAGAACTCCAATAAATACATGCAAACTTTTGTCCAAGAACAAAGACCAAAGTGTTGACCAAGTAGATTCAATAGACCAGATATTGTTTCTACTGTGAGCAGTTCAAGTAGATTCACAAGCAATTCAAGTGAAAATCACTGGAAAGCAATTGTGAGGGCATTGAGATATCTTAGATATACTCGAGATTATGAATTGCATTATTCCATAGATTCTTCTATTTAGAAGGATACTCCGATGCGATTGGATATCTGATATTCAAGATATCAAAGGCATAAGTGGATATGTCTTCACTTTGGGGGAAGGAACCGTGTCATGGAAATCCTCAAGAAAAATGGTTATAATCAAATCCATAATAGAATCTGATTTTGAAGTTCTAGACAAGTCTAGAAGAGAAGTCGAATGGCTTTAGAAATTTCTTGGAGGATATTCCTGAACGACCAAAGCCAATGCCCACAATAGGTAGGACATAGAGCTTTGTGTATAATGGTAAGTCGGGACATATGCGTTGTCGACATAATACCGTTAGACAACTGATCTCAAATGAAGTTATCTCTATTGATTTTTTGAAATCAAAGAATAACGTTGTGAATCCATTAACCAAAGGGTTAAATTGAGATCAAGTTGAGAAAACATCAAAAGGAATGAGACTAAAGCCCATGTAAATTTAAGGTGCTATGTGAAGGAAAACCCTACCTAGTTGACTGGAGATCCCAAGATCTAGGTTCAAAGGGACAACCTAATTGCATAGATCTGTGCGGTCACTGTAAGGGCTCTTATCCCAAAGTCCATTCCTATGATGTAAACGGTGATCAAAGTGGTTTAGGCTAAGCAATGCTTTTAATGACCATTGTGTGTTTTTGTGAGTCAAGCAACATAAGTCACCTATGTGAGAGTGAAGTGGGGCCGCTTTAATGAGACTATTGGGCATAGTTCTTTCAAACTCTTGCAGAACCAGGCGATGTCCATGGCCATATGGACATACCCATGAGAATTAATACTCTTGTCAGAGAAGTAGTTGTGTGAAGTATATCATCGTTTACACAAACGGCAGAACAGTTCAAGGACATTACGTCTACTGGTCAGCTAGTAAAGTAAATATACTTTCACAAGGGAAGGTTCAAGGGTGGACACCTACCTATCCTATGCAGCTATCGATCGTAGAATCTATCACCACATCGAGTCAAAATGTTTTTGATTAAATCAATTTCATTCATGTGGGGGATTGTTGGAAAAATTTGATAATTTTGGAGCTTTGAATAAGAAATTAATTCAAATGTTGTTGAGGAAAATGTGGAACCAATTGTTGGTTCGTAAATGTGCAGACGTGCACGACGTGGGTAACACAAATGTCTGAACCGGTCTGGTCCTTCGTGGGCTTGCAGATATTTTGACCCAAATTTAAAATGAATTTTCCTCAAATAAAAGCATAAATTTGCCAAATTTTATCTTGAAATTAAAAGGGTAAATATTAGAAGTTACCTTTAATTCAGACAATAATTTTGGAAATTGCTTTATAGGAGAATCAATTGATTCTCAATATTGAATGCTCCATTAGGTCAAAATTTCCACTTATACCCTCATGACACTCCTATAAATAGGGAGTAAACCTTCTAAGTTTTACACAACTCAAAACCACAGAAAATTTTCATTGTTTTACTCTGTGGATTTTACAAGTGGTTTCGGTGATAGGCGAAGGCAAGGGTCAGTTCGTGATCTCCACAGTAGTGCAACTGTGGTTGATCTTATGTTGTTGTATCCTGGGAGAGAGACGACCAATGAACTCGAGCACCATAGGAGTGGCCGAAAATATGTCTTAAGGAAATTGCGTTCGTGCAGGCCTCAACACGTTTCTTTTGGTTCCAAATCGGTTTGATTTATATATTGTTGTATTGTTCTTAATTTTGTATTGTTCATTTAAATAATATTATTTATCTTATTATTTATTCTTGGATTAACGCCTATTTTCTAACATTAGGTCTAGGGGGTTTTTAATGAGGCTAGTTGGTTGTGCTGCTATGTATGATTATCCATTAATAAAATCATGCATTTGCCGATAAAAAAAACAAATTATTTTCACATTCTTTAATGTTAAAAGTTTCTTGATACATTCTTTAATGTTAAAAGTTTTTACGAGTTTGGATAAAAAGAATGGTATTTTATGGGTTTAAATTGTATTACTCTTTTTTTATTCATTGAGAAAGTAAAATATTGATGTATCTAATTTTTTTGTTTTTTTATTCCAAAATTAAGGGTCCTTAAATCTCTTTTTATATATAAATTATAGGACTTGTTTTAATAAGTTGCATAAAATGTTAAATCTTTTAAGTCACTTTAAGAAAATATTTAAGAAAGTCCATTGTCAGGATATACCTTGGCAAAGGTCATCTCCTTTTTATGTTGTTATAATAAGTTGATATGTGATACCAATTTAATCGGGATAGAATTACTTTTGCAAATTTTTCGAATGAAGATTTATGGTGTGTTGGTTTTCTTGACTTAACTTGATTCAAAAACTGAAAGCTTTTATTTAAATTCGATCCTGCTCAATATTTAGAAATGTTTCACCTAATATGAATCCAACTTAAATTTTGGGATAAAAATTTGCTCCACCCTACATGGCAAAATAAAAAAATGTATTTTTATCAAACAAAATTGAGAGATAACTAAAAATATAGAAAAAGAAAGACGCATTATAGCAATTATCCTTAAATATATATGGATAAATTTATACTATTATTCTAGTTCAAAAGAATTTCACTACAAACTCAAACCTGACCCGACATTCATGTCCACAAAATCTAATCTAAAGTCATTTTTATAACTATTATTTTTTATCCCTTGCAGTAGGGCTTTTTAAAGTTATTAATAAAATAAAATCAGCTTACCAAAAAAAAAACTTAATCAGAGAAGTTTTATATAGTAAATATATTAAATTGTTGTGTATATATAATATGACTAAATTACACTCATGATCACTAAAATTTGAGTAATATTTTCTTTAGTAACTAAAGTTTCAAGATGTACGTTATGCTCAATAATATTGGCGATAAATTACAATTTTTTAACTATACCTAAACTTTATTATTCATTCTTCTTCGTCTTGAGAACCCAATGATTCAACCAATCCCCTATGATTTGTCTAAGATTTCTGGAAATTCCAACACAGTTTACAATTCTTAACGGTTGAATGTGAATCAAACATAAAAAAACACTAAATAAATGGAACTAGTTTCAGACCTGTTTTGGTCACTGAACTTTACTCTCAGACCTATTTTGGTCACTGAGGTTTTAAAACGTCCAATTTACTCAGTCACCTTTAAATTGTTCTTATTTTGGCCATTCTCTGATGACATTGATTATTTTACTATTATTTTTACTATGACATATCAATTTTTTAAAATTAAATGTCAAATATAATTTAAAATAAAAAATAAAAAACTCAAATCATACCCTTAAACCAAAACCCTAAACTCAAAATCATACCTCAAACCTTAGATCCCAAATCATAACCCCTTCTCTCCACCCTCACCCTCGACGGTCTCACCCCGAAATCGCAACACTAGATAAACCCAAAGCAATTTCAAACGTATCTTCCTAAATGTCCACTGAACTTTGTTCTTCTAAACCCAAAATGTTAATGTTTATCCCATAAAAAAAACTTTTTCATGCTCAATTCTTCTTTGATTCACCATAAACACCAAAAACGATAATCTCATAAACACCATCATGCTCCTCTGATTTATTCCACCATTAACAATAAAACGAAAAATTCAAGAAAAATTAAACTTACTCCTATCTTGAAATTAAGCAAAGTGAAAGAAAAAAAAAAAGGAAGAAATTGTGTATTATTTATCCTCAAATTCAATTGGAAATCTCCACAAAATCCGTTCAACAAGTTCAACAAAATAAAACTGACATTTTGTGGAGGAAAATGTTGTTGGCTTCATTATGTTCGGCAAACGTCAGCAAATCATGGCTCAGAGAGTTTCAGGTGATTTTCAAGTGAAGAAGATGGGTTTGGTTTGGGGTTTCGGGTGTTTTAGGTGCTTGGGGTATGATTGTGTTTTAATTTTTTATTTTTATTTTTAAATCGTATTTGACATTTAATATTAACAAAACTGACATGTCATAATAAAAAAAATAATTCATATCATTACGAAATGACCAAAACAAGTATTTTAAACAGTTTGAAACTTCAGTCGCAAAATAAGTCTGTGATTAAAGTTCAATGATGATTTACATGATTTACCCTTTTATAATTACATCCTAAAAATTATTTTTTTAGAATTAGGTCTCTAAAGTTATTTTTTACAATTAGGTCTCTAACATTGATTTTTTATAGGTCATGTTGGGTCGAGTTTAGGTTGAGGTATATAATTTTCGGTTTGGGTTGGCCAAAAAACCGACCCGACCCATGCACAACCCTAATTCTAGTTCAACAAATCACGTCACCAGTTATTTCTAATTCGTGTATTGTTGCTTGGTGGTTACTGTGTGTTTGCTCGACCTTGTCATATGTCAATGAGTTTCATCTTTGGTTATTAAAAAGAGCTTATCAAATGTTTCAAAGTAAACTGAATCTTTAAATAAGTCTAAAGGCAATTTAACAAGGGACCATTTTATTATGACAGTTTTCTTCACTTATTACAGAGTGCAAACAAGCTGCCAAAACACAAATGTTACACACAAGTTTTCCATACCATTTGAGTCAATTTTCTTCCTTACTTCTTCGGCACCTTGCTCAATTTATATGTTAACAACCTTGACAAAAGCTTTTTCAACTTCAGACAGCTTCGATTCAAAATCATTAACAAAAGATTTATCATTTTTGGCAGCTTCTTGAGACTGGCTATCTTTCTTCGAGTAATAAATTAGAGGAAATTGAGGACGGTTTGGGTCGAAATCCTTGACAAATGATTTATCAGTTTCTGCAGGTTCTTGAGAGCGACTTTCTTTCTTTGAGTAATAGATCAAGGGAAATTGAGGACGGTTTGGGTCGAAATCTTTGACAAAAGACTTGTCGTTTTCTGCAGGTTCCCGAGACTGGCCGTCTTTTTTTGAGTAATAGATCAAGGGAAATTGAGGACGGTTTGGGTCGAAATCCTTGACAAAAGACTTATCATTTTCTGCTAGTTCCTGAGACTGACCGTCTTTTTTCGAGTAATAGATTAAGGGAAATTGAGGACGGTTTGGGTCAAAATCCTTGACAAAAGACTTATCATTTTCCGCAGATTCCTGAGACCGACTATCTTTTTTGGAGTAGTAAATTAGAGGAAATTGAGGACGGTTTGGGTCGAAATCCTTGACAAAAGACTTATCATTTTCTGCAGGTTCCTGAGACTGACCGTCTTTTTTGGAGTAATATATCAAGGGAAATTGAGGACGATTTGGGTCGAAATCCTTGACAAAAGACTTACTATTTTCTGCAGGTTCTTGAGACTGGCCGTCTTTTTTCGAGTAATAGATCAAGGGAAATTGAGGACGATTTGGTTCGAAATCCTTAACAAAAGATTTATCGGTTTCTACAAGATCATGAGACTGACTATCTTTTTTGGAGTAGTAAATCAGAGGAAATTGAGGACGGTTTGGATCAAAATCCTTCACGGAAGACTTATCATTTTCTGTGGGTTTCTGAGATTGGCCGTCTTTTTTCGAGTAATAGATTAACGGAAATTGAGGACGGTTTGGGTCAAAATCTTTGACAAAAGACTTATCATTTTCTATAGGTTCCTGAGACTGACTATCTTTTTTGGAGTAGTAAATCAGAGGAAATTGAGGACGGTTTGGGTCGAAATCCTTGACGAAAGACTTATCATTTTCTGCATGTTCTTGAGATTGACCTTCTTTTTTGGAGTAATAAATTAAGGGAAATTGAGGACGATTTGGGTCGAAATCATTGACAAAAGACTTATCATTTTCTGCAGGTTCTTGAGACTGGCCGTCTTTTTTCGAGTAATAAATTAAAGGAAATTGAGGACGATTTGGGTCGAAATCCTTGACAAAAGATTTATCAGTTTCTACAATATCACGAGTCTTACTATCTTTTTTGGAGTAATAGATCAGTGGAAATTGAGGACGGTTTGGGTCGAAATCCTTAGCGAAATATTCATGTTCTGCTGGTTTAATTGCTTCCCCCATGGGCTGCTCCTCCGTTTCAACAGTCCATTGTCTGTCTGGTGCTTTTCTTGCTGCAATAGTCTCAGCAGACTACAAAGATGGAGAAAAACAGTTATTAGTTTCGTGGGTCTTTTCTGGCTAAATTAGTAAATGGAAACCCAATTTTGTTAAGAAAACAGGCAATATTATTAATGAACATGTTCAAGGAAAAATGCTTTTGAAAAAGAGAAATAAATAAATCTAACAAACTTACCAAAAGAATGCAGAAAACTGCCCAGAAGGAAAGGAAGTATGTCATGATTGCAGAGAAATCCAAGAGCCTTCACTTTTGAGGGATATCTCGACTGCAACATCACGTTTGCTATTTATAGGGAAAAATATCAATAAAAAATTAGAAAGACTATTATTGTCACCTAAATAATAGAAAACTATGCAATTAGGTTAACCAAGTGTTCTAACTTTACTTAGCACGTTCAATTAGGTTAACAAAGTTAGAGAAGTGGAACTGAATGTGAGATTAATGGGTTACCACTGTGCTTGCTTGATGTTAGTAGTTGATTCGAGGTTAATGGGTTACCACTGTGCTTGCTTGATGCTAGATTGGAGCATGTATCCGTTTATCTGCATTGACCTGCATCGCACACTTGGTTTTGATGGGTTAATCTCCCACAGAAATTTTTTGTATATACAAGACTTTAAATTTAAAACTTATTTAACTAATATCAAGTTACTTATTACTTTGACCAATCCTGACTTCATAAATTAGGTAATAATACTACATTTGTTAAGGAGCGCCTAGAGGTGAAGTTTCGGGGAATTTTTTAAAGATAACCGTAGGATTTGTGTTATATACATATATCCACTTAATTATTTTTTTTTTGGTTTCTTTGCTCATTAATCAGTTTATTCAAATTGGATCAGATCTGTCGTAAGATATAATGATTTGGCTTGATATGAATTATTATCTGACAAATACAAATAATTTCAGTTTATCCAACTTGGTTATATGCAGGCAATCAAAATCATATAGTCATTGCAGGTAGAAGTAAATAAAACACGTTCGACTCGAAAAAAAATAATTTTTTTGAATTGAGTCGAAAACAATTTAAATAAAGTTTGAATTATAAAATAAAATTTTAAATTTTAATAATTAATTGATCAGTTTTAAAGTTCGAGTCGAATCTCTCTATTCTGCCTGATATGCATGTATCGCATATGAACAAGTATGAATGTTTTAAAATTTAATTGTAAACATTTATCATGTTATAATAATAATTGGTTCTAGTTTAAACGATTATATATATATATATATATATATATATATATATATAATCGTTTAAACTAGAACCAATTATTATTATAACATGATAAATGTTTACAATTAAATTTTAATAGAAACTTGAATGACTCCACTTGACTGAAATCGAAAACATTTTAAATAAAGTTTGAATTATGAAATATGATTCGTCAACTTGACTAACTCGAAAATTTTTAATCGACTTGATCGAATGCTTACTCTAATTGTAGGATTCAATATGAGCGGAAATACTTGTTTTTACTCAAAATAAGGTTATTAATTATTGTTATTATACCCCTAATATTTTACTCGAAATTCCATGGGGCACATGATTAAAAGATTGGGATAGATTCTTAAGATGCTAAAAGATTCTCTGGCTTTGGATTAAAAGATTTGTCCTATTCTGAATTTTTTTCAATAAGTTTTTTATATGAGATTTTAATTGACCGAGTGATCGATGATATTTATGTGAGTTTGTTAATTTCTTTTTTTTTCTGTATAAATCGGTGCTTAGATTATAAAATTAAATTGTTTTTATACGAGATCCCTTATTTGGTTGGTCGGCCAAGCTGCTCAACTTTGTTTCCTCATATTCCCTTAGGTAATGACTAGCCCGTTCATGAGATTTTGGTGGCCTTACAACGAATCTAAAAATTAGGCCCTTATTAATAAGTATTGGAAATTTTAAATTTTAAAAGTAGCCCCTAATAACAAGTACTAGAAAAAAAGAGTCTCTAATAACAAATATTGAAAAATAAAATTCAAGAGCATGGTCCGTAATAATAAATATTAGGAAAAAATTATGCTCTAATAACAAGTATTAAATCTAAATTGGACCCTTAATAAAAAATATTTAAAAAATAAATTTTAGGAATGGACACATAATAACAAATAATGCGAAAAAACTAGACCCCTAATATTAAATTTTAAGAGTATATCCTAATAACATGTATTAAAAAATAATTAAGTCTCTAGTAACTAATATAGAAAAAAATAGGCCTCTATAAGTAGTATTGAAAAAATGACCTCTAATAATAAAATTTAAGTTTATTCAAATCTGATCAGATCTCTCATAAGAAATAAAATTTGAGTTGGCTTGATATGAATTATTATCGAAGGAACAAATAAAAATAATTTTAGTTTATCCAACTTGGTTATTTACGGGCAATAAAAATCAGATAGACATTTGTAGATATGAGTGAACAAAATTGGATTCGGCCCGAAAAAATATCAAATAAATTTGAGTTAAAAAATAAAAATGCGACTCACTCAAAATTTTTAGTAATTAGTAGATCAATTTTTAAGTTCGAGTCAAATTTCTCAACTCTGCCCTATATACATATATCACATATGAAGAAATATATATGTATATCGTATGTTTCAACTGGAACCAATTAGTACCATAACATGATAAATATTTACAATTAAATTTAAGGATCAAAATCATATTTCATCTAAAGTTCAGGGGTCAAATTAGTATTCAATCTAAAATTCATGGGTCAAATTAAAATTTAACTCATTTTACTAGCATGTCACTTTATTAAACTAACGTCCTTTATTAACCAGTGACCAAAACGTTATATTTTTCGAATTTGGTGAGTAAAAATAAACACTTATGATACATAAGTGATCAACTGTGTAGTTTACCCAACTAAAATATAATTCTTTATCTCATATGCACGGGTCTCGTTATTTAAAATATATTTTTCATTAAAAAACTATAAACTTACACAGCTCATGGATGAAAGACCATCAATAATTATGTTTTTAATATTACAGAAGTTAAGTGTAAAGACTTTCAGAATTAAAGTCCCATTTTGGACAATAATATTGAATCGAATCATCCATCAACCTTTTTAATCTCTCGTATGCCTAATTTAAATAAATTTCTTATAATTATTTTTTTTGCTAAGCAAGATATTTTATTTATCAATTTTTTTTTTGTCATAATTGGGAGCCTCGTTAAAAATCTTCCTAAACCTAATGGAGGAAAAGAGTACACCCCAACATGGCTTACAAGACTAGACAATTTCTCACAAAATACACCTTGAATCATAATCAAAAGAAAAGACATATCACCACAATGCTTTAAAAAGAACACTTCTTGCAACACCTATTTTTGCCAGATTATCTGCTAGTCCATTCCTTGATCTTGGAACATATTTGAATGTAACCAAGATAATTTTCTTTACCAAATCATCTATTTCATCAAAATACCTCCACCAGCGCCAAGGCCTGAGAAGGGGATTCGCAATCCAGTTTAAGACGACTTGAGAGTCTGATTTGATTATCAATTTAGCCTTTCCGATCCAACCTGCATCAATAAACACCAAAAGGGAAATCCTAATCGCCATTAATTCTGCGAAATCAGGTCCTAAGTTATCCACTGGACCAGAGAACAAAGCTCTCACATCACCCACACTCGATCTTAAGGCACCCCCGCATCCTGCTGCATTATTATGAAATGATCCATCCATGTTGAATTTTATTGATCTAGCTTCAAGGGGGATCCAATCGACATAATCTTTTTTCAAAGTTGAGACAAGGAAACAACATGGATTAGACCACCATTCTTCATCGTTTAAGATCAAATCTGCGTTCACCGCTTTTATCCAAATCAACGCCCTCATCTTCGAATGGAACAAAAGGTCTTTGTGGGAGATGGATTCATCCCTAAAGACCTTCTCATTTCGTGCTAACCAAAAGCTCCAAATTGCAGCCGCAATTGTTATAAACCAAACAGTTTTAGATAAACCTGTCCAGGAAGAAGAAAAGCAAAACGAGAAGAATTCATCAATAGTTGTTATATTGGTCTAGTGAATCGACCACCACTCGCAGAAAATTCTCCAAAAATTCCTAGCAAATATGCAAGCCACAAAGAGGTGAGAAACACTCTCCACTTCTACCCCACACCATGAACAGCCTTGCTCAACTTCTTCCAACTTCAATTTTTTTTTCAAAAGGAAGTCTTTAGTTGGGATTCTCATGATTTTCAACATCCAGAGAAAGTTTTTAAGTTTTGGAGGGACTTTCATTTTCCATATTAGGTCGAAGATGAATTCTGGTTCTTTCAAGTCAACATTTACCATCAAGTCTGTCAGTTTGCTCACCGAAAAATTCCCAGCTTGATCGTGAATCCTATAGATTTTATCATGGATCTCCTTATTTAAACTTTGTCCCATCATCCTATCTTTAAGAGAAGAAAGAATCACCAATTCTCTATTTAGTAATGGTCTTGAAAGAAAATTTTGCTAATTTGTACAGTCTAGTTAAAAATTCTCGAAACGAACTATCTCCACATCAACAGTCTTCCCGGAACAAAATTGATTCCCCATTTCCCAGCTTCCAATGAACTTCCTTTGGTGCCAATCATCTACTCACATTTTCATCATACAAGTTGCGTACTATCCCTTTCCAAACAATAGAGGCTTTTCGAGTACTACAGCTAATCGAAATCCAGCTAGGCTTAGAATTACCATATTTTGCAGTAATAATTTTTCTCCACAATGCATCTCTCTCTGTAACACCCGTGTTTTGGGGTTAGGAGTTAGACGCGTGTGTTTAGTTCGAGTCGTCAAAACCGATTTAATTAAATTAAGCCTTGGTTTTAAATTAAAGGAAATTAAAATTTAAGGAGTGGCATTTTTGTAAATATGTTGAAAAAGTGATGACAACCTTTTTGAATCAAAAAGAAAAAAAATAAAGTTGTCTTCTCCCTCATTTGCTTCCAACGTGAAATCAAACCAAACCCCTCCCAAAACCCCTATTCACTATTCCATTTGATTTCTCCCTCGATTCAAGGGCATTTTCGAAGGTAATTTCATTTCTCAACTCTCCCCATCATCCCCATCATTTACATGGTCTTAGATTTCAAAACTATCCATGTTTGCATTTTTCAAGTTTAAGGAAAGTTTGGATTTTTAATGAGTTTTTCATTTGTTTTTGATTTGTTGAGTTGAGTTTTGGATTAATCTCACCTAAATACACTTGATATCTTAAAATGGATGGATTTGGGAAAAATCCCGAAGTGGGTCATTGGGGAAATTTTTAAAGTGTCTAAACTTGAGTTTTTGAGGTGTTTTTATGTTGAGTTGAAGGGCTGATGGTATAGGGTTATTAGGGAAGTGTTTTGGAAGCTTTTAGATGTCATTTGGGTGTTGGGAAGTATAGTTTTCAGCTGGGTATTTGGGGAGCTCGAAAATGGAAGTTTTGGTGGTTAGTTTGGGTTTGAATTTGTGAAGCTTTGACATGTGTTTGTTAGTGGGGTTTGTGACTGAATTTAGCATTGAATTGGTGAGTAATAATTGTGTTTTGATTGGTTAGAAGCAAGAGGAAACATCAGAGAAGAATCGGGACCAAATCTGGGAATTGAAGAGGCTTGACTTGCTTGCTTGGTTTGCTAAGGAAGGGTGGTGAGTAAAACTTTAAATTGTTTTAAAGTTGGTTCAAGTGTGTGTAGTGGAAGTGTTGGAATGAGCTTGGTAGGCCATTCCGAGGTAGAAGTTAAATTGGTAGTTTAACTTCTTGATTTTTTTTAATGATGCTTTAGATGCCATTGCCTACAATGTTCTTGTGAGATATGAATTGATTTGTATGTGTATACATTGATATGTGTGATGATGAATATGTGCTATAATTGATGAATGTGCGAAGTGGTTTAAAGGTAATTGGCACTAATTAACTTACCGGGTGTAAATGATCGATCATTAGGATTAGTGTGCACACGTTTGAGTCAAATTCGCGTGTGGCCTTGATGGCGTTGAGTCATCAAGGAGGAGTACGGTGATGTAATATTCCACCAGAAATTATTTATATTATACGTGATGATGAGTGGAATCCCATTCGTATGGCATGTGGTGATGAGTGGAATCCCACCCATGCAAGGTCCGGTGATGAGTGTAATCCCACCGAGGTAATGTTGTTGTTGAGAGTAAATCCGCACATCCGAGTAAACTAATAGTGGCCAATGTACTTGCCCTTGTGATTATGATGTTCTGATATTTGATTTATATTGTTGAGCTTAATATGATGTGAGATGCCATATTTATGACTCTTGAAACACTAGCTAGGTTGCTATGATGATGCCTATGTATGTTGTGTGTGATGTTAAGGATTGCATGCTTGAACCCTGCATTGATGTTGTTTTTTATTTTAGAGCATCCTCACTAAGCTTCTAGCTTACGCTCTCATTTTCAACAATGCAGATCATTAGCGTGGTGTTAGCAAGGAGCAAGGCGAAGGGGCTTTCCAAGTTTGTAGTTGCTCAAGTACGACTTAGTAAATAAAGTAGTAGATTAGCAATGGGGCTACTATGTTTTGTATGAGCGTTGTATGACTCATAGATGTTATTGGTGTTTATGTTTTGGCTTGGATTTGTAAACCATGCTTTGTCTTGTTGAATGCTTGTGTGGGATGGTTATGCTTTTGGATGTTTTAAGTTGCCTTTGGTTGGCATGTAAACCTTCATGTGATGACTTGTGCCATTTGGCCTTTTTGAGTTCTTAAGCATGCCCATTTATGCAATATTTACCCTTTGTGTGAATGCCATGTATGGATGCCTTGTTAATCATCTAGATTGCTCTATATGCTAATTCTTGGTTGTAGTATGTTGCATGAATGCTTGAATGAGCTTAGGGAAGTCCCAAAATGCATTTAGAGTTGAGTCTTGTATGGTTTTTGCTGAATTTGGAGACTTGCAGTGCAGGGCGTATCGATACGCCTAAGGGCCGTATCGATACGGTCTTGCCTGCAGGCCTTAGTTTTGGCTTGGCGTATTGATACACGGGGGCGTATCGATACGATCTTGGCTCACTGGAATTTTTGAGAATTTGGTGAGTTTTTGGCGTATCGATACGGTGTTGAGGCGTATCGGTACGGTTTTATCTCGTTGACCACGAGATGTTGACCGAGAAGGGCGTATCGATACGCTCAAGGGCTGTATCGATACGGTCTTCCCTGAGTTGATTGTTTGGGTTGACCTAGTCAAGGCGTATCGATACCCTTGATTGGTGTATCGATACGACCTGCCCTGTAAGTGTAAATTGACTGTTTGAGGTGTGGTTTGAGGTTCGAATGTGCTTCTTTATTGATATTTTCCACTGACGTGATCACTTAGGAATTAACATGCCTTTAGACAAGATTAAAATAAAAGAAATTTTCTAGGGTTGCTAATTGAGGGGGAACCTTAACGGGTTTCGCTTCGGTTTTTCCTGTGCAGCCTACTCGGATCGGTCATCCGGCCAGACTGGGACGAGGGGGTTACACTCTCTGTGATGAACCTCCAACCCCACTTAGCTAGCAACGCCCTGTTTTTAGCTTTTATATTTACTACACCAGCTCCCCCTTGATTCTTGGAGAACAATTTTTCCCTAGTTTACATGAATGAGCTTTTTGTTGCCTGACCAGTTTCCCTACATAAAATTCCTCCTGATCTTGTCTATTTTTAATAACACTTGTTTTTGGACTTCAAAAATTAACAAGTAATACAAAGGCAATGCCAAAAGGACAGAGTTTATTAACACAATTCTCCCAGCAAAAGAAAGTGAGTTGCATTTCCAACCTGACAGTTTTGCTCTGAATTTTTCGACCATCGGATCCCAAGTCGAAATTCTTCTTGGATGAGCTCCTAACGGGATCCCAAGTCGAAATTCTTCTTGGATGAGCTCCTGACAGTTTAAGCATGTGCGTAGGAGTTGTAACATTATGGCGGATTATCACCGTCATTTCCTGATGGGTTCGTTGATTGGGCGCTGTCCAATGGGGTTTTTGTTCTGGGTATCTGCTATGGGCTTCAGTTGATTGTTCAGAGACTCGGTGGTGAAGTTAGGCTGGGGCAGAAACAGGAGTATGGGAGGATGGAGATTGAGGTTGAGAAAAGTTGTGGTCTTTTTGGTGGGAAGAATGTTGGGGATAAGCAGGTTGTTTGGATGAGCCATGGGGATGAGGCTGCTAGGTTGTCTGATGGGTTTGAAGTGGTGGCTAGGAGTCTGCAGGGGGCTGTTGCCGCCGTTGAGGACAGAGGCCGGAGGTTCTATGGGTTGCAGTATCATCCTGAGGTTACACATTCGCCGGAAGGGATGGAAACACTGAGATATTTCTTGTTTGATGTTTGTGGAGTGAATGCTGGTTGGAAAATGGAGGATGTAATGGATGAAGAAATTAAAGTGATCAACAACACGCTGGCGCCTGATGATCATGTGATTTGTGCCTTATCTGGAGGTGTTGATTCCACAGTTGCTGCAACCCGTGTTCACAAGGCAATCGGGGATAGGCTTCACTGTGTTTTCGTTGACAATGGTTTATTAAGGTATAAAGAAAGAGAACGTGTGATGGAAACCTTCGAAAGGGATCTTCATCTACCCGTTACTTGTGTCGATGCAACCGATCAATTTCTTAGTAAACTTAAAGGAGTTGTCGATCCCGAGACGAAAAGAAAGATAATAGGCAAAGAATTTATCTGCATCTTTGATGCTTTTGCCCAAGAGTTGGAGCAAAAACTAGGGAAGAAGCCAGCTTTTCTTGTTCAAGGAACCTTGTACCCGGACGTTATCGAATCTTGTCCTCCACCAGGTTCTGGACCTTTTTTAAGCATGGTGGTAGGATTGGTGATCCGGGAATGTTGATGTTGGTAGAGACGGGTTAGATAAACAAGGTTGGAATCTTGTGTAATCGGTGCAACCTTCAAAAGCATTGGAGTGGGGTCTCTTTCGGACATATTTGCAGAGCAGGAGTTTGAGGATTTTGTAACTTTTCAAATTGCAGGTAGTCAATTCTCTACTAGAATTTGGGCGTGAAGATTTGGTGATGCAATGCCTAACGTGGCTTTAGTCGGGTTAAAGGGATCCAAATGTGTTAGGTTGACAACCTTAATCCGTACTGCTTTAGTTTTTTTGCTCTTGTAGATTAGGCTGGGGGTAGTGAGGCTTGTCTACATTCAGGCACTTTTCAGGGAGATGCTGGTTTTTTTTTTTTTTTTTGGTTTTGTGGATTTTGATTTTAGGGTGGCATGGGTGGTGAATTTTGATTTCGATACAATGTTTGCTCTACGTTGTGTGTACTCTTTTCCTCTATATAGGTTTAGAGAGGTTTTTAACGAGGCATGCAACTTGAGCGCAAGCTTTTAAGCTTTATTGAATAAATCTTATTTTGCCGAGCAAAAAAAAAAGAAAAGATTTTATATTTCATCCACACAAATTTTGCAAGAATCTTCAAATTACTTTCCTCCACATTTATCCCAACTAGACAAGCTTTTTTGAACTTGATACTCAGACCAGAACACACCTCAAAACACCTCAATATTCTTTTAATATTAATAATGCGATCTTCAAGAGGTCTTAGAAAAAAATACTATATCAAAATATATATTTTGGAAACCATGGTCTCTTAATTTTGTTATTTACCATAATACTAAATTAAAATATATTCTTCACCCATATGATGCACAAGATTATTATATATAATAATTAATTTATATTAAAATTATAGTTAAACATTTTTTTTGATCGGCAAAATGCATGATTTTATTCAAAACAATCATAAATTATAGTTAAACATATCATATTATGAAAATATAATAATTAGTTTTCTAAATGTATTTTAATGAAATAATTTATAGATATTAAAAATGATAATTAATACTATAAGCATGGAAAAAATCTATAACATAACAATATTATATAAAAATATTAATTTGATTATAATATAGATGTAGTTTTTTTTTTGGATAAAATGTGTGATGTATTTCATCCAAAGTGTAGCAAAGCTACCAACAATCAAAATAGTCTATGCAATGATTCATCATTCTGTACAAAGTATAATATCCACTCTATCTATACAATCTATATTTTTTACTTGTACTTTAATTCTCACTATGTCTTTAATGCAATTGATCAGCTCTGTGGTAGTTCGAGCAGTCCCTCGAAAACTTCTGTGGTTTCTTTCTTCCCAAATAGTGTAAATGAAGGCACACCAAGCAATTTTCAGAATGTGGACCAGCAAGGACCGACCACGCAAATAGGCGATTGCCCATTCAAGTTCATCTTCCCACTCCATAAGGTCTCGACTTAGATGGAAGAGACTAAGTATACTATTCTAGACTTTCTTCGAAAATCGGCACCGAAAAAACAAATGATCTCTTGAGTTAACACCTTCTTGGCATAGCAAGCAACCATCTTCTTCAACCATTCCAAATCTTCTAAGTCATTCAAGTGATTGTGGGTTGCTGTATGGCTATTTGGTGATTGTGGGTTGCTGTGTTGTGGGAGTAAGTTTTGTTCTTGTTGAGTTGGTGATCAGGGTTGTTGGTGATTCATTGGACTGCATTGATTGGTTATGATTCTCTCATTTTGCTATGTGCTCTGAAGAAGTTAGTACTTTGGCTTTTTTAGGGCTTCGTCGTTGTGTAGGGCTTCTAGGTGTGGGGGAGTTTTGTTAGTTGTAGTCTGTTGTTTGTCAGATCTTTTGTTTTTGTATTATTAGAGAGAAATGTTGGAGAATTTAGGGGTGACTAGTGTGATTTGTGTTTGTATTTTCTGGACAAGGGGATGTGTTGTACCTAGATTAGTGGTGTTGTTTTGGTTGTGCTTAATACCTCGTTTATGTGCAGTATTTTCCCCTTTTTAAATTTAGGGAGGTTTTTAATGAGGCACACCACGTAGGTTATGGTTTTCTTTATACTTTAATAAAATCTAATTTGCTGGGCAAAAGAAATCATTTTATTATTTTTCTATCTTATTGCTTCCACCACCATCACCCAAAATTGAACTTCTTCACCACTTGGCAAGCGTTTCGGTTAAAGATATCGGGCTCCACAGTGTCTCTAAGTTGTTATGATGATCTAGGGTTTTCTGTTTGGCGTTTCTGAAAGGCTCGATGTCTTCAACTCAATTAGTGCCGATAAAGGGTGAAGAGGTTTCTTTTGAAATTGGGAAAACAAAAATTGAAAAATGAATGACAATTTGACACAATTGATTTTAGAGTGGTTCAACCTTCTAACCAAGTTCTACATCCACTACCTTATCATCAACTAGAACCTATCCCTCAACAATGAGGTCTTGATATTGTAAACAATTTACCTCTCTAGGTGGGTGTTTACACAATTTAGCTTACTAGGATTGGACTAAAGAATTTACAAGAGATTACAAAATAAACAATGAAATACACAACTCTCTTGATCTTTAAGCTTGGATGTCCATCCTCTTCTTCTTCAAGTGTTTTTGGCTTGTATTTATAGTGTGGAATGAAAAACTAGCCGTTAAAATATTAGTCGTTGGAAAAACTAGTCGTGTGGGGACTTAAATTCCTACCATAAATGCATTTTTGCAACACTGGGTATCAGTACTCGAAAGTTGGTATCGGTACCTGCCAAAACAAGAAAGAGTCGTTGCACATAAATGCATAGCGTGCCGATACACGATACTTCGATATCTGTATGGTACTTCGGGTATCAGTTCGAAGGCTTCCGTATCGGTACGTGAAGTGCTCTCTAGAAATCAAAATGCTTTTGTGTATCGGTACAAGGAAAGACCGTACCGGTACGAGAAGTCAATTTTCGACTTTTAAGACATTTTAAAAATTTGTTCGAGTCAAAAATCTTTTCAAAAACCTTTCAAATGTATTTTTTTAAGTTAAATGGGCCTTGAATTAATTTTGCAATATTTCTTCAAGTCCAAAAACATTTTCATTGAGTTATATCAAAATAAATATCTCAACAATATCCCCTTTTTGATATAATGAAACTTCTTGAAATTTTTTTTTTTTGAAAATGCTCCCCCTTAGAAAAATAATTTTAGAAAAATAAAACATATTTCAAAAATATATAAAGCTCTCATTTTTCTTTTTGAAATTAAAAATTTTCAAACCTATCTATCTCCATTTTTGTTATATCAAAAATAATTTCAATCTTTAAAGTTTAAAAATAACAATAGAGAGTAAGTTGATTCTTTTGAAAACAAAAGCTTCCCCTTAATAAGTGCATTCCATTTTAAATTTTAGCTCAAAATACATTAACACTTAATAAAATCATTGAATTTCAATAAAAATGATCAAATTTTAAAATCCGTGAAATTCAATGTATCCAAGACTTTTTAGAAAACTTAATGCATTAAAAATGAATAAAACATGTTTAGAACTCATATGCACAAAGCCTCAAAGAATGTTATGCACTAAAATGATTTTTAACACTCAAAATTGCATAAACATTCAAAAATCATTAAAAATAAGTAACCAAATTATATAATCAAATAGATTAAGTTTAGAGGTTACCTATCTTTAATGTGTGAGCATGCCACCATTGCAATTGAGAGGAGGATTGATGGTTCATCTTTGAATCCTTGAGCTTGATGTCTCAAAATATAGCTCTTCAAAGTCTATTGAATGTAGAGATGGATAGAGCACTCCTAGGATCTCCTCAAAGGTTGTTAGAATGTCTATTTGAGTTCCGCTCTGATACCAATAGAAAGGCTCAATGTCTTCAACCGAAATTAGTGCTGGTGAATGGTGTAAAGGTTTCTTTTGAAATTGAGAAAAAAATTGAAAAAGGAATGACAAATTGACACAATTGATTTTAGAGTAGTTCGATCTTCTAACCAAGGTTTGCATCTACTACCTTAGCATACACACTAAGGATTTCCCAATTCACTAACAATGAATTATTCCCTTTTTACGGGTTCAAGGGGTAACCTTACATCTCTATCTTTTCATGGGCTAAGATAGAACCCCCTCCCTAGTTTTTTTAAGGATCAACTAGAACATATCTCTACACAATGAGGTCTTGACATTGTAAAGAATTTACCTCTCTAGGTGGGTGTTTACACAATTTAGTTCACTAGGATTGAACTAAAAAATTTACAAGAGATTACAAAATAAACAATGAAAAACACAACTCTCTTGATCATTAAGCTTGGATGTCCATCATCTTCTTCTTCAAGTGTCTTTGGCTTGTATTTATATCGTGGAATGAAAAACTAGCCGTTGGAAAACTAGCCATTAAAAATTAGCATTTGAAATACTAGTTTTTGGGGACTTTAATTCCAGCCATAAATGCATTTATGCAACCTTGGGTATCGGTACTCGAAAGTGGGCATCGGTACCTGCCAAAATAAGAAAGAGTCGTTGCACATAAATGCATAGTGTACCGGTACACGATACATCTGTACCGGTACGGTACTTCGGGTATTGGTAAGGAGGCTTCCGTATCGGTACGTGAATTGTTCTTAAGAAATCAAAATGATTTTGCCTATCGGCACAAGTAAAGACCCTACCGGTACGAGTAGTCAATTTTTGACTTTTAAGACATTTTGAAAATTTGTTCGAGTCAAAAATCTTTTCAAAAACCTTTCAAATGTATTTTTCAAGTCAAAATGGACCTTAAATTAATTTTACAATATTTGTGCAAGTCCAATAACATTTTTCATTGAGTTATTACAAAATAAATACCTCAAAAGTTTTTTTTTGGTTAATATCTAGTATGATGTGATGCGTCCTTCTTGTCTCTGCAATTGAGATTGATTTGCCTCTGATTATGTTGTGATTCTTGTCGATTGCGCCTATGTTGTTTGTCTTATGATTTTGCAAATAAGTTTCGTGTTGCCTTTGATTGGGTTAGGATTGTGTTCAATTGAGTGTTTATTTCTCATCTCAGTGTTTTAAAAATATTAGTGATGTGTTACGAGAAGTGCCTGATTCAAAGACTGGTGTTAACAGTGCTAATAACTCAATTCATTCATCTGCGAATAGGATTTTCTCCACAAAAAAGAGAAATGTCACTTTGACAGGTAGTAATTACCTTTTATGGCTTCAACAAGTGTTACTCATTATTAAAATACATAGGCTTTTGAAGTTTATAGACAACAATGTTACATGGCCTACGCAATATGTGTCTAAGGATGGAACTCTAACCCCTAAACCCGGCCCACAAGAAATAGACTGAATTTAGGAAGGCACGTTTGAAAACTTAACCCTCAAGAAAAACCAATTTGAAAATTATACTTTAATTTAAATTAAAATATTATATAACAATAATTTATTAAAACACTTGAAATAAATAAAACACAAATGTTATAATTAAAATTCAAATATTTAATAAATTTCTCTGAATAAAAACCACCATAAATGAATGCTAAAAACAATCCCAAAACATAAATAGTCTCAAAGTATGAAATTACATCAATGTCTCAAAATAATAAATAATAATATGAATAACAAAAAAATAGTTTCGTACTGAATAATAAAATAATCGGATAGAATGTGAGATCCTCCAAGTACCACGTCGCATAAAATCCAAAGATATCTATAGGAGGAAACTATGGAGGAGTAAGCTAAAGAGCTTAGTGTGTCTCTAAAGTGCAAGAAAACCATAGTAGTAAAATACAGTAATAATTTCTTAAAATTCTTTAAAACATAAAACCAATGGTACAATATCACAAGCGTAATGTTATGCACCCAACTACGTCCGCCAAATATGACCAAGGTTCCCATAACCTCCTCGCTACGTCCGCCATCTGAAGTGTAATTCAGCCTGAAAGGTGAAACCACTGAACTTCCCCGTACAAATCCCAACCCATGCTCATACATAAACGATGTTTAAAACTCAAATTTTGTAAACAAAGTTCCATAAATCTGACATTCCATAAACATACTTCATAAATCATAGTCCATAAATCCATAAGTTATGTTTCCATAAATTCGATGTTTCATAAATCATATATTTCTTAAGTCGTAATTAAAACAAATTCTGAAATCGTATGCATGAGATGCCAACCATACAAGCAATAATGCATAAAAATAATCACATAAGGTGTAAAACATATGTACAAAGTAAGAAACACACCTCAAGCAGCAATAACTTTAATGTCGAGAAGAACGCCTCTCACGTTCAGGTCTAGCACTGGTCCTAGCTGAATCGGAACCTACGATATAAAAATCTACATAAAAAATCTATCACTATGCCACTAAACTAAACATCACAATCACTAATCCTAATCAAGAAGAATACTCACGTGTAGTCCTCGTGGTACATGCACGGTCAGAACGAACATGCGAAGTAGATGGTAATTCGTCTTCCTCAAAATCGATATCGTCTGAAACACATAAATAAACTAAATCAAATCTCATATCCAAATCCCTCAAAAATTATTAAGTACAAAATGTTTTACTATTAGTAAAACTAGATGATGGGGTTTACCCACGAAGGGAAAAATGACGATTATAATTGTGCGGTGCCAGAGACTCGCCAAAGTTCGATCGAAATAAAAAGCATAAAAACGAGATGGTTATACTTGTCGAGCGATGGACAGGAGAATGTGTAGGTGCAGCTGCCAATCTTGAATGAAATCTCAAAAAAGTGTTTTAGTGCATATAAAGGTGTTTAAATACCCTACTCAAGGGTAAATCGCACAATAGGCCATCCAACTTTACCCGATTTACAAAATGGCCCCAAAAATTCTAAATTAAGCCATAAACTTTTGAATTAACTCAATTTAACCCTTTAGAAAAAAAATAGATTCCCAAATTCAAATTTCCAAAATTAATTTAGGGTTCTTAACCTAAATTCTCAAAATCTAGGGTTTTAAAATTGGGAAATTTTGGGGGTGTTACAACTCTCCAACCTTAAAAGAAATTTCAACCTCAAAATTTTAGACTTAGCGATGGATCCCTAAAAATTAACTAACACAACTTAAAATTGTTCGTTCTGAATTCCTCATCCTTCAACATAAAAGTAAAAACTAAAAACATGAAAATGTACATGCTATGTCCTTTGGCTCATCATCATAACTCTCATGGGCTTTAGGTGCATAAACCAATCATGGTCGTCTAGCATTTGATCTATTACTTTGTGCAGGTTTACCTCTACTAGCATTACTAGTAGTAACATGCCTATTCTAGCCACTACATCTAGATGGTGCTTGTACTGATCTTTGAGATTGTGTAGGAGCCTGGTTAGCACCATGGGCGAGGGGACAATCACTTCGAAAATGCTCTAAAGAACCACATAAGAAACATGCTCCCAACTTCTATCGACACTCACCATTATGTTGTTTATTGCAGCAAGAACATATAGGAAAAGGACGAGAACATGTCGAAACACCTACACTATAACCCTTGTACCTGCCTATGCGTTACACCTAAGTTACAGAGGATCATCATAACATATATAACATATATATGCAAACTTTCATGAAAAACTAGACATGTCTCAAGATGTAACTCGAGTAGAAAACCTGTTGGGAAAATATATTATCCAGTTGAAAGTATATAATGACATAGCTCGCTATAGAGCGATCAAGATAATAATAGGTAAAAACATATCCATTCTAAAGTCTCATAACAATGATACACACAATTCAAGGTCTAGGGTCCCTTTGGTAATGAAGAGAGGATAAGAGAACTAATAAATCATGATTGCAAATTAGCACAAGCAAATAATATCCCAATTAAGTATCATAAAGTCAAAGATGGAATAAAATCAAACACTCTTACAAAAGATTCACTCAATATCGCTCAAAATGTTTAAGGGACAACAACACTCAAGTTAAAGCATGAAAATATACTTACCATAGGCTTGCAAATATATCACATCTCCACCACTAGTTGGTTCGAATTACAAGGTCAAAAGGTCTTTGAATTTGGTTGTAATAGGGCTTAGGACAAGGTATGATGAGAAAGACTTTTAGGCTTTTTGAATCGAAGAACTTCACACTCTTTTATCTATTTTGTATCAATATTTTTGTATAAATTTAATTTTGGGAGAAACAAGGATTCAATCTTTTTCACATTTTTTGTCTTTTCTTTTGTTTTTTTTCCTTATAAACAAAACAATTTATTTTTGATTTTTTTCTTGTTTTCAAGATTTTCTCCTTTTTCTTTTGCTTGATTTTTCTATTTTTTTAAGTAAGGAAAGTGTGTAGTTCTCCAATTTTGGGTGCAAGTTGGTGAAATCAACAAAAAGGAATTAGGCTTGTAATGTTGATTAATTTCCAAACAAAAGGCTTAGGCTCAAATTTGGTTCTTTAATGGTCATATTTACCAAGGGAGGCTTTTTGGTTCAAGGTTCATACCTAAGTGCGTTAATCATCTCAAGTAATTTGATCCTATGTGGTCTCAGCATGTATAACATTGCAAGTTCTAGAAGAACTCTAATCATACTTGACAATCACTCAATGAAGAAAAATATAAAGCATAAGATATATGCTTGTTAAGGTTCAAGTCTTACAAAGTGGCTTGTTGTGTCCAATTTTTATCCATCTGACTATCGAGTCAATTAATATGAGAAACGACTTACAAGTCTAATAAGATCTAATCAATCATATTTTACTTCCCATATCAATATCATCTTTACCTATGGATCCATTTTTCTTAAAAATCTCAACATGTTAAGTTCAAGAAAAAATTTCATGTGAAAGTAATATTCAAAGTCATCTAGAAGCATGCAATTTCACACAACTATATCCCATGGTTTTAGCATAAATTAAGCACATCAAAGTTAAACCTCCCCCACACTTAAACCTAACATTGTCCTCAATGTTCCCTAACCTACGTGCAGAAAAAAAGAAAGCAAATAAAAAGTTAAGGGAGAAGAGTGCTCCCTCTTGCAACATGCGTCGGGTTAGGAGGTGTAGGGGTGTGGTGGGTCAAACCCCGCTTGCTCGAAGAATACCCTTTGGTGCGCTTCTACTGTTAGTATTTGATATTCCAAGCGATCTAGTCGATGCTTGATGGTCATTGCTTGTGAAGAGGAGGCTTCCTCTGTGGTTCCATATGGTGACTTCATGACATGATTACCCTTTGCATCCTTATCGAGCATCTTCATGGTTTTTAAGCAATTGATTTTGATTGGTTCCATTTTTCGTACTACCTGCAAGTTAGTATTTGCGGCAAGCGAGTCATCCTTGAAAGCTAAATGACGCATATAAGAGCATGGGATCAAGGGTTTAGTCTTCTGATTTTCTACGTTGCAAGTTGTTGTGTGAACCAATAGCCGAGGTTAACTTTTCTACCCTTTAGCATGCACCAAATGAAGAAAAAATCGGCTTTGTTCAATATGTTTGACGAATTCACTCTACCGGAGAAAGAATATGCGAGGAATCGATGGATGTATTTTTCGCCGGATCTTTGAGTTCATGATCTTTCGAGTGGCTTGGGTTGTATCTCGAGGTACTCGTCGACCATTCTTTGAAGAGGTTTGCGGGCTCGAAATCTGCACTATAGTCACACAAGCTTGATGCATAGTCATTAAATAGTGCATAGTCGTTAGAAATAAAACTCATGGTAAGATTAAATTCCGTAATGGACAAAGAAAATTGTTTGTTCATCAATCAGAATTTAATAACATTGGGAGCATTTAAATCAACATACCCTTCATCCTTAAACTCAAAGGTAGCATAAAATCCCCATAACAATTCAACATAAATCGGAAAGGTAATAGTCATGTAGTTCATCCAACCAATTTCATGAAAGTATTTTCTTAACTTCTCTAACAATCCAAGCTTAGAAAGAGTTTCAAGATGAATGTACTTACAACCTTGGATTGTTCTTCGTTGTACGTCGACTAACTTTTTCTTGTGGTTTGAATATGTGAAGGTGAGGTTGTCGGCGTGATTAGCATTGGTTGGAGGAGGTGGCACGCGACGGCAGTTGCGAGTGCGAGAGGAGAAGGCGCAAACCGGTGGCTGCTCAGGTTGCTCTTCGACCAGCGGCGGCGGCGGCAGTTTTTGGAGGATTCATCCTTCATCCCTCCTTCCTTGACTCTTTTCCCTTGGCATGCTTGAATGATTTCTTGGAGAGAATTCTTTTGGTGTTTTGAAGATCTTTAAGAAAAGAGAAAGAGAAAACCTTTTTCTTATAGGACTAGAACTAGGGTGGATTTAAGAAGGAAAATAGTAGATGAAAAAAGTGAATGATTTTTTTCTCTCTTAAAAAGAATTTCAAATTCTTGGAAAACAAGAAAGGTTTAAAGATGGAAAGTTTTGATTGGATAGAAAGACTTAAAAGGTGATAGACTTTTAATTAAAGTAAATCTTTCCCTCATTTTCTCTAAATTTTCAACATCTATCTTGTAAAAAGAAGAGCAAATTTTTTTTTACCAAATTTTGCTTTCCCACCGGTGGTAAAAAGTTCCCTCCAAAAGTTTTCATGAAATTTTCGCAGTGTGAGCACGCCATATTTTCATAGTGTTTCTGCCTGGAGCTTTTTCTTAAGGCGTGAGCACGCCTTATTTCTAGAGTGCTACCCCTGTACCTAAAAAAAAATTATTGATGAAATAAAATAAGATGAAATAAACTAAAATAAACTAAGAATAAAACCATAGGTTGCCTCCCAAGAAACGTCTTTGGCTAGACGTGACTCCCTTTTTACGCTTTGACAAGAATGTGTTCTTCAGGAGGTTTGTCCTTGATTGATTTGAAAACTTTCTTCTGCCATGGTAGTTTTATTGCAAGTTTATAGGGAGGTTCGACATTGATTGGTTGGATCCCTGGATCACAGTTGAGGTTCCCCACCATGCATGGATCCGCTCCTATCTTCCATAGGTATAGATCATCCCATAGGTACGACTTCGCGTCACATTTGATCTTATATTTCTCAATATGCGATGTACATGTTGAAAATGTCTTTGTCACAAAAAAGTATGTGATATTCGCATACCACGGTATGATGTCTTTCTACGCAAGGAGTTGTCTTGATCTGATATCTTGTTCCCCAGGTTTATTAATGATTAGCTCAACCTTGTGAAGTGTTTCAAGAGTTTTTCATTCATGCTCATCCTCTTTGGTCTGTGCGAACCTTTGAGGTAAAGATGGTTGAACCACAATGGGTGGCACAAGACTCTTTGCACCAGCTTCGTCCTTCGTAGGCTGTGCGAGCCAAAAATTGGAAGGTTTGTTGACCTTCACACTATCATGTTTGTCATGTGCATTTGGCGGATTCTCCTTTGAATTCTCTAGTGCATCATTCACGGAAAGCTCATTATCCTTCATTTGCTCACAATCCACATCAAGTTGGCTTGTATTTGCATCATGGGTTTCCTCTTGTTTAGCATCAGCATCATCTTTGTCCGCATAAGGCTCGTTTGCCTTCCCTTCATTTTGTTCATTAGTCGCGTCAGACAAACTCTCCTTCGCATGTTCATGTTCTGTAAAAAGTTACCTCGCAATTTTATATTCAGCGTTCACAGCACCTTCACTCGCATTTTCTCCATTCGCCAAGGGTATGGGACATGGTGCGTTCACACTCTTTTCTTCCTTTGTTGTCTTCGTAGTGAGCCTACGTGGTTCCTGTGTTTCGCAAAAAAAAATTTCTCTCTTGTTGGAACTGCTCTAAATTGCTCTCGATTTTATTCATAAGTTCCTCTAAAGAAGGCTTCGTTGGTGGTTCAGGTTCACGAAAAGACTTTGTTCGCATAAGGTATGTTGTGCATACTATTGGGGTTTTTTTGTAGACTTCTTGTGGATGTCCTTTCCCATAATGCAAGTGTGAATAGTCCTTCCACAGGGAATTGTATGTATGTGGGTATGGATTATGCTTCTTTTAGACGTAAGTTCCTCCAATGGCATTGGCGTCCTTGGTACTTTCTACTTGGAGTGTGGGGCACATCGGTTACATGCTCTTGACTTATGAAAATCCCACATGCCTCATTCACACGTCGAGAGACGATGTCATGTGTTGAACTAAATTGTTGAGAGTTTGCGACCATAATGTTGATGATTGTTCGCCTTTCGGTTTTTTCGATATCATGATCAAACAAAATTTTTTTATCTACACGAGAAGAACAAAGCATAAAAGTAGAAAAAGAAAATAAACTAAAAAGAGTGAACTTAGCTTCTTTACACCACTCCCCAACAACGATGCCAATTTTTTATGGGTGTCGAATCTGTCAAAAATAAATAGTTATTTGTTCTTTGGATTTGTAATAGCGGCAAGTAGGGTCGATTTCACAGAGAGCGGTAAGAAATTAAATTCACAAGTGAAAGCAATTAAAGTAAAGGGGGTTTGGATTTGAAGAAAGCAATTGAAGTAAAGTAGAATTCAATATAAATTGGAACTCTAGTCAAGGTAGAACTTGGAATATTATATCAAGAATTTAGATCATTGACCAACAAAAGATAAATCAACATCAATTTCAAATAGCTTGGTTTTAAGTTAGATGATAACCCACAAGTAACTTAAATCTCTTCTTTGATAGAAAGTAACTTAATAACCCATAAATTACCAACTTTTATTATCGAGGTTAAAATTCCTTAAATAACCCACTAATTATTAAAACTATCAAATAGCATTAAGAACCATAAAGACCCAAAGCACATATTCTTACTAAGCACTAACTCGTTGACTTATTAAGAACATGAATTCATACTTTTGGAAATATAACCCGAATTTCCTTACCACTTGTATTCAAATACCATTGAATTGGTTGTAGCATATATTTAACCCACCATACACATGAAGATGAAGCATAAAAGATATGAAAATACTTGGACAAAGATGAAGATAATTTGGGAATAAGAAATCTATCTAAAAACATGAAATAATATCTTTGTAACTACACTTGACAAGAAAGAGGGGTTTAGCTACTCATGGAGTAGGTGACACAAGAAGAGGGATAGGGTTTCGACTACTTGAGTTTTTTTCCTCTTCCTTATTATCTCTATTTATATGGAAAATAATAAGATATTACATTAAACTTAGTGACCCTAGACTACTTTAACTGCATTAAATGTAGAATTCCACTTTTAGTAGGATTACTTTTCCTCCAAGTTAAAAAGGCTGCCTTGCGCCGTGATCACGCCTTATTTTTCGAGTGCTACTGGTTTTGCGCAAGGGATTTTCCAAAAACGTCAAAAGGTGCTAAATCTCGACTTTTACGTATAAAATGTCGTTAAGGCCCAAAAACACCTGCAAAACCAAATAGGAACGAAATTAAGGGTTTTAAGATAGATTAATGTGCTAAAACATAGGATTTAATATATGAAAAGCATGCAAATTAATGACTTATCAGAGGATGATGTATTATGGGCAGCTTTTGGAAGGATAGGGAACAAAGTTTAGAAGTGTTCAACCCAAAAATGGGAGTACCACACTTCAAGTCCCTCATCTTCCAAAGCTTCACAACATGGCTTATTACCTAAGACCAAAGGCAACACTCAAGGCCCAAAAGGTCTGAAATCCACTTGAACTAAGGCCCAAGGCTCGGATCAACGCTAACTCGTTAACTTGGAAATCCTGGTCGTTATAGTATCAATTGTACGATAGAGTTTCCGAAATAGTTTCTTAAATCGAGATCGTTCAAAGATTATGGATTGTGTACAATTTATTGGAATAAAAAAGTGTTGTGTACAAATTATTAAAATATGATCATTAATTTATAATTCGAAAGAGATTTAAATGTGTTTGATTTAGGAGTAAAAAATTGAAAATTTCAGGTGCAACAATATTTTGCTTTTACATGAATAAAAATTGAGTTTAACATGACTCAAACACATGAAAACATAATAATATTTTACTTTTCTTACATGTTTTACCACTAGTGTAGAACTAATCATTTAACAATCATTTTGACTTTATGTCTTAGATAATCGATTAATATACAAGTATTGTTTTGAAAGTATATTTTTTTAGAGTGAATGTCTATTTTATAATCGCTCACAATCTTTATCCCAAGTCAGATAATCTTTTTAACACTTAAAAATTGTGTATTTAATATCCCTTTTTAGATTCATTAATCAAAGTGGGCAGTGGCTACAGGGGTACGAGTACGGCCCAGTGAGTATCGGCACACAACCATGGTTATCGATATTGAACCTCGTACCGATACCAAATTTGTTTATTGGAAATTTTTAAAACCCTCGAGTATCGGTACGAGCACCCCATGTACCATTACCGTAACCCAGAAATACCATGTTTGGCCACGAATTTCGCTAAGAAACTCCCCAATCGAACCACCTAAATTGTTTTCATGCTTTCTATCACTTAGTAGGTATATTATTGGCAACTTATATCCCTTTAAACATATTAATAGTCATAGACACCCAAAATCAAGAATATCCAAGTCAACATGCAGAAACACACATAACACCTCAAAACTTAAACAATGCAAATAAATCACATTTAAGAAGAGCATGAAGCACATTGGAGTTAGAGATGCACGAACCTTGCTCAAAATCTCGAAACCTTCTCCCACAAGCTCCTATTCACTTCTTCTTTTTGCCTTGGGTATTGGATGGCTCCCCAACTTCTTTAACTAATCAACAAGTGTAAGAACATATTTTTTACACTCTCAAATGATTAGAACATGTTTTTAAACGAATTTGCAACATGAAATTTGTCCTAAAACACCTACCACTCAAAACCCCCAACTAAAACTTATTTTCTCCTCTTACCACCATTTCCAACCATACTTACCTCGAAATGTAGATCGTGAGGTGGGGTTAACATATCTAAAACTCAAATTTGGGACAGCAAGATTGAAAGACAAAGTTTGAACCTTTACCTTGAATTTTCTTTAGAGCTCTTGCAAGAAAGAGGGAGTTTTTGGGTGAAGAAGATAAGTTAAGGAGGAGGATGTATTATGGGTAGCTTTTGGAAGGAGAGGGGACAAAGTTTAAAAGTGTTCAGCCCAAAAATAGGAGAACCAAAGGCGGAGCCACGTTTAGTTTAGGGGTCAATTGACCCCACTTGATTTATTGTGGTATGAGATTTTCAAATAGTTATATGAGTTTTTGAGGAGTTGTATAAAATTTTTCATGGAAATATTATAATTGACCCCACTTGATTTGTTTGGGTATGGGGTCAACAATATTTATATTGTAGTGGTATGAGAATCTTCGTACCTCAAAGTCTACTCTGACCCCACTAAATGAAAATCTTGACTCTGCCACTGGGGAGAACCACACTTCAAGTCCCTCATCTTCCAAAGCTTCACTACTTGGCTTATTATCTAAGCCCAAAGGCCAACACTCAAGGCCCAAAAGATTTGAAATCTACTTGAACTAAGGCCCAAGGCTCAAATCAACGCTAACTCATTAACTCGGAAATCTTGGTTGTTATAGTATCAACCGTACGATAGACTTTCCGAAATAATTTCGTAAATTGAGACCATTCAAAGATTATGGATTGTGTACAATTTATTAGAATAAAAAAGTGTTTTGTACAAATTATTAAAATAGGATCATTAATTTATAATTCGAAAGAGATTTAAAGGTGTTTGATTTTGGAGTAAAAAGACGAGTTTAACATTACTCAAACCCATGAGAACATAATAATATTTTACATTTCTGACATGTTTTACCACTAGTGTAGAACCAATCCTTTAATTTTTCCCTTGTAAGTATGTAAGTTAACCTATTTTATGGTGCACATGAATGACAGACAGGTACGGTTTCGCGGATTCTGCATCACACCGACACTAGTTGGGGTAGGTATTGGTATGAGTTTGGCACGCAGTGGTCGGGCATGGATGTCAAAAGTCATACTCGTTGTGGGTAGTAGGTTGGGGATGGATTTAAGACCTAACCCAGCCGCCTTGTAATTTTATAATCCCTAGGATTCTGAAGGGATCTTCCTTGTAATTTTCCTAAATCCAATGGTATAAATTCCCTACTCAATTAATTTAGCCTGATAAAATATTTTTTTTTGTTTTGTTTGATGTTAGTTGTTGTTTGGCTGACAAATTTGACGGGCATGGACGGGTACGAGATAGATGGTGGGTACCCAACTAAGTAGTAGGTGGGTTGGATTTGGAAATGTACACACTTAGGTAGGTGTGGACTTGAAAATTGTAACCATCGTGGGAGTGAATTAGTGTTGAATATGAAAATCTTAGGTGAGTATAAGTATGGGTATCCACACTTGCCTCTGCTCCGTTTAAAAAAGTGTTTTATGTTTTCAGATATTTATATAATTTAAAAATATTAAACTAAAATTTTATTTTAAAAAACAAGTAGTATCTTTTATATCTTGATTTGTCTGAAATTAGCTTTTTATTCACGATTGATGAAAGTTGAAGGATCCCGTTCACATGTGATTTGGTATATAATTTTTAAAAATTCTCGTATGATGCAAAACACTAATGATTATGTTTTAAATAAATGAGTTTTTTTTAATTCAACAAGTGTTCTCAGTAGAAAAACGGATGATGTTGATCTTAAGAGATTCGGGTTCAACCGCTCTGTTTATAAAGTGTGTGCATTGTCAAATGTTAAGAAAATGTATAAACAGATACTATCTTCTAATCACCTTTAGACTATTAAAAAATAAATGAATTTTTAAATATAGTTAATATTTTCTCTTTTTAAAACAATAAAACTGAAAGTTTTATTTTTATAATTATGTATTTTTTATAATCTTTTATTAATTTAACAATCATTTTGACTTTATGGCTTAGCTAATCGATTAATATACAAGTATTGTTTTGAATGTATATTTTTTAGAGTGCATGTTTATTATATAATCGCTCACAATCTTTATCCCAAGACATAATCTTTTTAACACTTAAAAATTGTGTATTTAATATCTCATCTATTTATATTTAAAAAAATATCGCATATATTTTGTGTATCTGTTTTGGTTATTTAATTATTATTTTTGTAAAATAACACCTATTGATTTTATCTTACTTTACGTTACTGGTGAAGAGAAAATGATTTTTTAAAATGTTACGTTAGTTTTGTCGTTAATTTTTAATATTAAAATACTAAAATAAAAATAAAACATAATGTTAGGTATCATTTTATCAAAAAAGTAATTGGTTCACCAAAACAAAAATACAAATAGGGTGCCATATAGGTAATTTATCCTATATTTTATTAGCATCAATATGATAATCAATTAAACTACTAGGATAAGTCAATAAGTGATATATCATATTTTTCCCTCGAGATTTGAAATGTTGAAATATAAGCACCTCTCAAGTTGTAAGTTCAGTATATTAAAAAAAACAAATGTAGTTCATATGGTAATTTAATAATTCAAGATTGAAGTATAATTATTTAAAGATTTTATTGTCCAAAACTTTAATTATTACTATTAATTAATTTTAGTTTTTTCAATCCCTTAATTACTCTCTTATCTAAAATTTTAATTTAACCATCTCAAAATTTTTAAAAATATATATTAAGTTTTAAAATTTAAATATTTTTAATTAAATTACTTCTCAAATTTTAAAAGTTTTTGTTTAAGATGTGTCTACCACGTGCGACGAACATTGATGAACACCACTAACAATGAACACCGTTGAACACTATTAATTTTTTTTAATTTAAAAAATTTAAAGAACTAAAATTATAATTAAAGTTATCTCTTAAAAAATAAAAATCAAATTTAATAGTTACTTTATAATATTTTTAATAGGTTAGAATCAAATATACCCAATTCTCCTAAACGACAAAATCAATCTCTTAAAAAAATAGAAATCAGTTAATAGGTTTAGGAGAGTTGTGTATATTTGATTCTAATCTATTAAAAATTATAAATTGATTTCTATTTTTTCAAGAGATTGATTTTGTTAGGATTTAGGAGAATTGAGTATATTTAATTCTAACCTATTAAAAAAAATATTATAAAGTAACTATTAAATTTGATTTTTATTTTTTTAAGAGATAATTTTAATTATAATTTTAGTCTTTTAAATTTTTTAAATTAAAAAAATTAATGGTGTTTATCGTTAGTGGTGTTCATCAATAATCGTCGCCCATTGTAAAATTTTCTTTTTATTTAAGCCTCTAATTTTTTTAAATTTAAGTTAACCCTACTGCATGTTCCATCGTTGATGATTACGTTTTGCTCACGTGTCACGTTTTTGTTTTACTTTTATAAGTTTTTTAGTGATTAAATTGCCATCATTTCTACAATAAATGACTATTTAATTATTATAATTTATATCCTTTACGAGTGGTGCAAGCTTATGTTTCCAAGGATAACGGAGGGTTGGTGACTCAGTGTAATAATACCTTTTTAGGTCGTAAACGGGCTGAACTCAGATATGCTCGTGTTCGTTCATTTATTAAACGAACATAGCATTTTTTTGTTTATACTCATTTATTTAACTTAATAAACATTTATGAATAAACATTGTATGAATGGTTCACGAACAATTCGTAGAACGCTCCATTCATCTATATCCCTAATAGCTCTAACGCTCTATTCATTTATATCCCTAATAGCTCTTAGGCTCCTATTATGAATAATCTTTTATATAAAAAGCTAATGGTTATTTGATCTTGATTGCCTGCATTTCCCCCTTTGAGATTTTATATGCGGATCTGAAATTATAATATTTTAATCTATCGGATAATAATTCATATCAAGCTAACCCAAATTATTATTCTATTATAGATCTGATCTGATTTGAATAAACTAATATTAAAATAAAGTTGCATATGATTATAATAGTCAATGTATGAGTTTCATGTATCATCAATTAATAAAAAAATTCTTTCCTTCATTAAAAAATAAAACAAAAAGTATTACAAGACTTGTAATTTAGAGTTACGAAGCAAACAATCTGTATTTCTTTGGATCTATTCTTCTATTATCTTTCACAATTATCTACATTTATTTTTTAATGTAAATATATACATAATGTATTTATTTTTTAATAATAAAATTATTGTCTGCATTGCTCAATGATTAATGTACAAAGAAACAAAAAAATCAATCAATTAGATTGGCTTTTTCTAAATATGGGGAGTCCTTACGACCGAATAGATTGTAATATTGAAGTTAAAATTTTCTTGCAATGTCATGCTTTTATAATCGACCGGTCTTCAAATTTAATTCTTGTAACCCCCTCGTTTCGGTCTGGCCGGATAACCGGTCCGAGTGAGCTACACGGGGAAAACCGAGTGAAAACCCCTTAAGGATTCCCCCTCGGTTAGCAACCCTATTTTTTTCATTTTAAATCTTGTCTAGATGAGTATTTAATCCTATGTGATCATACAGCGGAACAACATTCACGAAACAATCAAACGAACTCGAACCAACATCTTACAGTCCAATTTTAAGCTTAAGCTGCAGGCGGTATCGATACATTTAAGGGGTGTATCGATACCCCTTGACTAGGTCAACAAGTCGGTATCGATACACTTAAGGGGTGTATCGATACCCTCCCCAACGGTTGACTTCCCACGGTCAACGCTAAGATGACGGTATCGATACACCAGAGGCCCGTATCGATACCGAAATGGACAGTAGCTTCAGTGAACAAAAAGGTATCGATACGCCCCCCTCACGTATCAATACACGAGGCCTGAAACAAGAAGGTGGTATCGATACCGGACCAGCCGTATCGATACCCTTGCTACGAACTTACTGGTTTGAGCTGATTTAAGGCACAAGAAGGCCTCTAAATCCTTCTAAAACTTCAACCAACACACTATCATCAATCCTAAGGCAAACCAACCATAAAAGCATGCTTTCACAAGAAGCCAAAGGGCACTAATCAACCCAAGGTGATGTACGAATCATACAAGAAACTTATCATTCAAACATGAAGCAAGGCATACATACTTGGCATTCCAACAAAAGCAATTAGGCATACAAGTCATACATGGAACTCAAGAGCCTTAAAAGGCACAAGAAAGGCATATGAAGTTTGGCCCTCTCTAACAAGGCAACCTAAACACCAATAAACATGTCAACACACACAACATCCATCATAGCATATCAAGCATTACAAACCATAATCAATCCCAAGCATCAACATAAGGCATTAACAACATGTGGCCAACACAAAGGAGTCTAGATACAAGCTCCTAAAACACGTAGCATTTCCCATTGCTAAACTACTACATTATTTAATAAACCATACTTGAGCAAACTTCCACACGCGTGGACGCCCTTATCTTGCTCCTTGCTAACTCCAAGCTAAAGATCTGCATTGTCGGAAAAAGGAGAGCGTAAGCAATAAGCTTAGTGAGCGGGGATCTAAAACATAACTACGACAATGCAGGGTTCAAAACTTTCTTTAAAATAAAGGTCAACACATACAAATCATCCAACGACCTAATCCTTCTACTAACATGCAAGTCCAACCAAAGGTCAACGATATAGGCATTTAACATGGCATTACACTTCATGGTATGCATGAGGACATAATCCTAGATTAAAGCAAGACCATAAAAGAGAATGATATAGTGAGATACAACATGAGCACACATGATATGCACAAGCATAACCAAAACACACACGGTGGGACTACACATCACCGTTTCGACTAGTAGTTTTCCAATGGGACTACACATCAAAGTACTCTTCTACTAGTCACTACCGGTGGGACTACACATCACCGGAGTCTTATACCACTCGCTACCGGCGGAACTACACATCACCGGAGCAACGACAGCCATCACGTGAGGTTCGACACCAACCATGCAATACAATATACATTCACTATCATGCGACATGTACTCACTATACCATGCACAACCAAAACAAGTTGCAAACAATATCCACAATTAGGCATCACTTACTACTTACAATCTTACCAATCACAATGGTCTTACTCACCATTTTCGTGCACAACCTGCACCAACTTACACACATCTTACAAGGTAAAACAACGTCACCATTATTACCATCATACATCATTAACGATATAGCAATAAGCAACATGCTTCTACTCAAGTATTTAAATTTCATGCTTAACAAACCATCATTTCAAGCAATGAAAACAATGATAAAAAGGGAAATTAAAGAGGCATTTCACATCAACTTACTCCTTGAGTTTAAGTCACTTTCAAGCCCAAATCTAAACCACTTTCAAAATTACCTTTGAACCAAAACGATTCTTGAAAACATTTCCACATCCACGTGCTTGAACCAATCTTAGAAAATCAAATTAAAACATTAACCACTCACCTCACTTCCTTAAGCAAATCAAGCAAAGCCGACTCAAGCCTCCTCACTTCCGGATTCGATCCCAAAGCTTTACCAACGCAAATCCTTGCTTCTAATCACCCCAACACAAGTAAATTAACCTCAAATCAGTCCACAAAACAATGTAGCAAACCCGGAATGCAAATTCAAACATCAAACACTTGTTTTTCGAGCCAAAAACAACCCCAAAATGCAATTCCCGAGCAGCCCTTTTGCACAGTCCAAAACTGATGATTCCAACTCTTTTAACACATCTAATAGCTTCCAAAACAACCCCTAACTATCATACAACCATCAGCCCTCATTTTCCAACATAAAACAGCCCTAAAACTCACTCCTAAACCCCCTCCAAAACCCAAATACGACTTTCTTAATAAAACCAAGTAAAAATCATATATGTTGGACCATTCGGGCTACGAATAACACTTATAATAATAAGAATTCAAAAGCTTCAACATTGGACAACAAAGTTAGGATTTTTAACTTAAAAGTTCAAAAACTCAAAGCATGAAACAATGGGTTTTATGAAAAACTAAATACATGGAGAGAAAGAGGAAGGTGAGGACAGCTCAAAAGTACCATTACCTTTTAAAAATCATCAAGGATGAAGGATGGGGGAGATGAAATAGAAGCTTCAATGGTGGGAGGGGGTTTCACGTTGGGTGTGTGTTTGGGAGGTAGAAGATGACACCAATTTTGGGTGTTTTGGAATTAAAAGGGTTTTTATTTTCACAAGACCACATATTTACGAAACTGCCATTAATGAAATGGCTATTGGGCTTGGGTTTTAAAAATATTGGGTCCAACACCTTTGTTTTATTTGCACACAAAACCCAAACCATTATTATAATTTATTTAAATTATAAAACCGAACCCGAATAATATTAAAACGTTATTTTCACCCGACCCCTAAACCCGGGTGTTACAATTCGGTAAGAGTAAATGTTGTTATAATTATTTCAATAAATTTTTCGAGTACGCCGAAGTTCGTTTAAGGTTCGTGAACATATTCGTTTAAAATGTAAAAAAGAAAGAAAGAAAAGAGGAACCGAATAAACAAACTTATATATGAGTCGATAGACAAATTTGTTCATGAACATAAACGAACTAAGTGACATTTGTTTGTGTTTTATTAGTGAACATAAAAATTTTGTTTATATTAATTTATTTAGCTTAATAAACGAATGTTATACAAATGATTCGCAAACATTTCAAAACGTTATATTATATCCCTGAGGGCTGAGTGTAAGCATTGAAGTAAGTCAGTCGAAGCAATGAAAGCGGTGGGAGTCTCGAGGACCATTACATAATTCCATCCATTGCTGTCTCTACACCAACCGTTCCTAACTAGTTTCAATTAAGGGGAGTATTAGATGAAATCGAGTCGAATCAAATAAATTTTTTAAGTTAGTCGAATTGTTCGAGTTTTTATTCAAATTTAATTGTTAATATCTCTACACCATAGAGATAAAACGATACACGTGCCAATAAACCTTAATCGAGTTGAGCCTCCCTAATTCAAAATATCATCAGAAGCACATTCCAAATTTCAAGAATCAAAATTACTCCCTACGTTAAATGCATGAGACATGAATGAGTCTTTGTATTAAAACTTGTATCCATTTCTCAGTAGGCACTGAAATCGGAGCAATGAAAGCGGTGGGAACCGTAAGGACCACCGGCGGCCACGTTTCACGTAGTGTGACTGATGCCGATGCTTCTCTATTTTTTGGAAACGGTTACATGTCGTATCCATTTCAGTCTGTTGAAGCAATGAAAGCGGTGGGACTGGGAGGCTCGAGAACCATTACATAATTTCATCCATTCCTGTCAGCTCTACACCAACCCTTCCTAACCACACCAAACTACAATCAATGGTCATCATTTATATATATTAGGGGGAGTTGAAAAATTCGACTCGAACTTGGAAACCGATATACTAATTACTAATATTTTTGAGTTATTTGAGTATCATTTTATAACTCAGAATTTATATGAATCTTTAGTCTAATTGATTTTATGAAATTACGATTGGAGTAGATTGTTTTACATTCTATAATCTTATTTTCGAAATTTTCGAGTCAAGTCGAATTTATGCCTACCTCTATCGTCCCTATTAATCAGATAAGATTAGGTAAAATCCCTCTTAATCATATTTTAGAATTTTACATTCTATAATCTTATTTTCATATGAAATTTTAGATTCTGTGAACCAAACCTATGATAAATGCTTGAGACATGAATTAGGGGTGTTCAAACTTCGGTTAAAACCGAATTAACCTGCAATTTATATATATTGGGTAGAGTTGAGAAATTCGACTCGAACTTAAAAAACCGATATAATAATTACAACCTTATATTGCATTGGATATGCACAACTCTTTGTATTAAAACCTCTCTATCCATTTGGTTCCATCAAAATCTTTTTTTTTGCTCAATAATGTCGTATATTAAGATGCAATATACAACCAAAAAGCCACAACGGTCGCCTCGTTAAAAACCTCCCTAAATCCTAACGGAGGAAAAGAGTACGAACCGTATGTGGTGAAACAAGAGTCCAAAGAAAATACAAACGGAACCAACACCAAAGAAACTTAACACTAACAAGCACAAAACAGCGAAATACGCGTTACCCCCTCCTTTGCCAAAGCGTCCGCTAAACCATTCGCCTCACGGAAAATATGAGAAAAGCATACCGAAGATAGAGAGGAACAACAACTGTCAATCTCGCGAAATACCTCCCAAAATCGCCACGGCCGTTTGTCCATATGTAACACCCAACTAATAGCAACCATAGAATCCGACTCCACTATCAAAGGAAGCATTGCCCATGTTGACTTCCGAAAGTATGACAATGCGAAAGCAATCGCTCGCAATTCAGCCTCGTTTGAGTCAATACAACCAAGAGGGCCAGAAAATAACGCCAATATGCTCCCATGCTCATCGCATAACACACCCCCATAGCCTGCCGGACCCGGCTTACCACGTGCAGAACCATCCACCGAGAACTTCAACGTCCCCCGCGATGGTGGCTCCCAAACAATACCAAGCCGCGCTGATCGCGAAAGTGATGGCTCAGAAAAAAGACTCGGACAGTCCCACCACAACGCCTCGCCAATGCACAAATCAGTCCTTAAGGTCCGTATCCAATAAAACGAGCGCAATTTAATCAAAAAGCACACCTCCTCAACTGGTAAAAGTTTCTTGTTGAAGACCATCTCATTTCGTGCTAACCAAATCGACCATAGCATCGCTGCTACGCACGACACCCACATACAACGACGCATACCCGAAAACGAGCAATGGAAGTCAGGTAATAAGAACTCGGACAAGGTTTGTGGTAACGGCAAACACACTCCCCACCAACAACGAAACCAGTCCCATAACCGCTGAACAACCGGGCATAAGTACAACAGATGATCGACGTCTTCCTCCCATTCCCGACACCAGAAGCACAACGTGCATTGCCCCTCAAAAACAACACCCCTACGGCTCAAAAAAGCAAAAGTCGGCAGGCGACGTAACCACACAAACCACAAGAAAGCCTGTACTTTCGGTGGGACTAAAATTTTCCACGTGAAACATGCCCCAAACTCGCTCTCCCCAGCGTCATCTAACATCAAAATCTGAGAAACAGCTTTGACCGTGAACATACCTCTCCTATCCGGAGTCCAAATCAGCTTATAGCAAATTCCTCTATATATATGCGTGTTGCCTAGCACTGCCCACATGTCTCGCAACAGCCCCGTCTCAAAAACACGAAGCGGACGACGGAAAAATTCAGCCCAACGTGAGTGATGGAAACCCCCTGAACAGAATAGTCCACAACCATCGCCAATTTGTTGACAGCACAAGAGAATAGCCTTGGAAAAATATCCTTTAATGGCCTGCTCGCGCACCATGAGTCAAACCAAAAGAGGACTCGATTACCCTCCCCTACTTGCCATACCAACTTCTCGTGTAAATTTCGCTGCACTTCATCCGAACAAGCAGTTTGCACTATTTGTTTCCATACCACCGACATCGCATGCTGACGGGAGGAATTAAATCTCCACCATTGAACATCCTCCCCGTATTTAGCCACTATAATGGCCCTCCATAGCGACGATGCATCCGTGGCATATCGCCACGACCATTTAGATAATAAAGCCGTGTTGCGCACTTGTAAATCCGATATTCCCAAACCTCCCAAGTGCTGCGGTCTACACACCAACTTCCAGCTAACTCTGCTCATTTTTCTATGTAGATTTACACCACCCCAAAGGAAAGCACGGCGGATCTTATCAAGTGCTGCGATAACTCCTTTAGGGATGCGGAACACACCCATATAATAAATCGGCAATGAAGATAGGACAGCGTTAACCAGAGTAACTCGTGCCGCAAATGACAGCGAGTTACGCTTCCAACCTGCTAATTTCCGCCGAACATTTACAATGACCGGTTCCCAAACCGCCAAGCTTCGCGGATTAGAGCCTAATGGCATCCCCAAGTATGTGAAAGGAAAAGACCCGCGTCGACACCCCAATGCCTTAGCACACAAATCAGTAAATTCCTCATCAACCCCGACCGCATATAAAGATGACTTGCTGAAATTTATTTGCAAACCTGAGCAAACTTGGAAGCAATTGAGGATCCGTCTGATAGAGTCGGCACAACCAGGGGAAGCCTCGAAAAACAAAACGGTGTCATCTGCAAATTGTAAGTGCGATATAGATACCCCCGGTGCAACACAAACGCCCTTTATCAATCCCGCCGACTCGGCCTGAACCAATAAGCTATGAAGAGCCTCCACTACAATAACAAATAACAGTGGCGACAGTGGACAGCCCTGTCTCAAACCACGCCCCAATGTAAATTCAGACGTAGCACACCCATTTAGCAAAACAGACATACGAACCGTTGAAACACATTCTAACATCCAATGACGCCAAACCTCACAAAATCCCATACAAACCAGCATATGATCGAGGAAATCCCATCGCACGCAATCATAGGCTTTAGCAAAGTCTAGCTTAAGCACAAAGCCACCCCTCGAACTCTTCCGTAAAGAATGAATAATCTCATTTGCAAGAAGGATACCGTCTATTATCTGTCGGCCACGAATGAAAGCCGACTGATGCTCACTAATCAACGATCCTAGCACCCTTTGCAACCTTGTAGCTAACACTTTCGCAAGAATTTTGTACACTGAATTAACAAGACTTATCGGACAGTAGTCGCTGAATACTTTAGGTGAGTCAATCTTAGGAATCAACACAAGGAAAGTACAATTTACACCCGGTGGTAATCTGCATGTTGCGTGAAACTCACCAAGAAATCTTAGCACATCCTCGCTCACTGTGTTCCAACATACCTTAAAGAAAGCCATGCTAAACCCATCCGGTCCTGGCGCTTTCGATCCATCGCAACCCCGAATAACCTCCCACACTTCCTCACGACAAAACGGTGCCACTAACATCTCATTGACGTGCCTATCCACCCGTCCAAACTCGCCCACAATGGTCCAAGTGCACCGACGTTGTGTAGCCTTAAAATGCATAGCGAATTCTGCCACTATTTGTTTCCGAAGGCGATTAACATTCGTTTCCCATCGACCATGTATCATTAGACCGGAAATCAGATTTCGCACAGCTCTAAGCTTCGCCGTACGGTGAAAAAATGCAGTGTTGCGATCCCCTAACCGCAACCAGCTTGCCCTTGACTTCTGTCGCCAAAGCGATTCTTTGCGCCTTATAGCCTGCCATAAACAATGTAACCACTCTCTTTTCTTCTCAATCAAAACAGCTTCCAATTCGTTCAGTTCATCGTTCGAAGCCGCTGCATCAGCATCGTCCAATTTCCCTTGCATCGACTGTATGTCCTTTTCCACATCACCAAAAACTGTCCGGTTCCAAACGCGCAAGAAATTCTTCATGCTTCGGAGTTTTACCATAATGTTATCACTACCAACCCCCTGATCCGACAGCCGACTCCATTCATTAGAGAGTTCAAGCACGCTTTTATTATTTTCCAACCAACAATTTATGAATCGAAAAGGGCGAGGTCCCCAATCCTGTTCATCGCACAACAACAAGAGAGGTGTATGGTCCGAAACCCCCCTTGGCAAAACATGTTGACCAATATTGTTAAAAGCATCCACCCAAGCAGGAGAAAGCAGAAATCTATCAATTCGACTACGCCTAAAACCCCTCCCAAACCATGTAAACTGTTTTCCTATCAGCGGCAAATCAACAAGCCCAGTATGTTCGATAAAATCAGAAAATTCTTGCATACCTGTCGATATCGAGTTACATCCTGCACGTTCCGATTGCCAACGTATGGAGTTGAAATCCCCTGCGATACACCAAGGTTCATCAACGCCCAGAATAATCTCCCCTAGTCTTTGCCACAACTGATTTCGTGCATCCGCGTCACAAGGAGCATATACATTCAGCATGCAACAACTTAAATCATCCGCATGCCATTTACCTCTAACGAAAATAAAATTTCGATCCGCCTCTACAGAAGAGAGACTGAAACGTGATATTTCCCAAACCGTTATCAAGCCCCCTGATGCACCTATCGACGGCGAAAAGACAAAATCAAAACCATCCGATAACCACATACACGTGAGCATTCGTGCTGAAACCTCCTCTAATTTCGACTCCTGAAATAGTGCCATATCCACCCTTTACTTCTTTATAACATCACCTACTGTCCTACGCTTCAAATTCGAACCCAACCCCCTAACGTTCCAAGACACGATTCGCATGATGGCAAAAACTATCGCCTGTCCCCAGTAAAAACCTGTTGGAGATCTTTTATAATTTCCGCTTCACATCCCACCGTTCGCACGCCCACAATGCTACCCAATGCCACTGTCGCCTCTATCTCTTTACTAATCAAACGTTGCCGATTTTGTACATCAGAATCTGTCAAAGACGCGTTTGCTACTTGCGTCGAAACAATCTGTGGGTTGAAGAACTTGCGCGGCCTGCCCCTCCCAGGTTTTACTGACGATACCACACCGGAAAGAGTGTTGATAGATTTTGTTTTTTTACCGTTAATCCGAATAATATTACCAATGTCTGAAAGTCCTATGTTGTTGCCCGATGAAATCCTTGTTTTCTCAATATTAGAGTCCACGTTTTCCACCACATCTGTTGCCTTTGGGATAGATTTAATTAAATCCTGGATTGTTGTGTTCAAATCAACGAAATTTGAATTGGACTGAAATTCCTCAACTAATGGTGTGTAGCCAGGACTCTTCTTCCCCTCACTCGTGAAACTCCCAGCGGCTTGCCCCACCACCAGGCCGGTTTCCTCGCCGATGACCTGTGCCTCCACCAAAGCAGTCGTATCCCCAACAACCTGTAAATGTGCTGACGACGACTGGTCCTTCGACGAAGTCACCTCCACTTGACTGGTCGCCACCCTATGGTCCCATAACGAGTTCGTATGCCAATGCCGTGACTCGGCTAGTTGAATCTGATTTCCAATTGAATCCTCCTTCGGCACATCCGCAATTTGATAATTAACACCCTGATGTCCCTCATCCGATCCGTCCGACCCCTGCATCGAAGAGTCATCATCTTCATCCTCGGAATTTAACAAGTTACACTCACATTCCAACCAGGGTCCGAATGTACATTCCCGGACTTGGATAGGGAAAGATTCGCCCTCCACCTCCAAACACATCGTGGCCTCAATATTTGTCATTGTCCGTGTCTCAATTAGAATCCAGCCACGCTCGAAGGATTTTGGCGAGGTGGTAGAATCTGCCACGCGAACCAGATTGCCCCAAACATTCGCAATATTCTCGAACGATTGTTGAGACCAAGTATGGATCGGCATCCCTTGTATCGAAAGCCAAGCTCTCCGTGAATTCAATATCGTTGTAGGGGTCCATAATTCAATCCGCGTAAAACAGTCTGTGATCGACTTCAATTGCACCACCCTATCGCGCGTATTCGAATCCTTAATCATGAGTAAGATTGCGTCCCCTGCTATGCGCAGAATGGAGAGTCCTTCTACCTCTGGTAACTGTAATTTCGCCGCCAATTCTTTAATACTCCATGGCTCTTTACACCATCCGATTGCGCAATTCTTTAATATCTCCATCTTAGCGCTATCCACAGATCCCTTCACTGTGTAATTGACGGCCTTACTATCATTTACCTCCGCTTCTGATCGCGATGTCCCCGGCGGCTGCGAACCCATTTTCCTTGCCATATCGGGCTGATCTGTATCGATTTTAGATTGCTTTCGTTTCCAATAAGAATATCGCTCGCCATATCTCGCTCTACAAACCGTGATCCTCGATCCATAAATCCATTTATCGTTCAATCTTTCGATCACCCGTTCAGCGTCATCGCGGCTGTTCATCCGCACAAACCCAAATCTGCGGCCGTTTCTATCGACTTTCCGGGGAACGAACACGTCCACCACTATCCCATGGCGATCGAAAACCTGCCAAACCCCCTTCCAATGGATCGACATTGAGAGATTACCAACGAAGACTGTCCACACCTCCCTTTCTCTCATCGCTATAGACGTTTCTCTTTAGGTATACAATAACTTTGAATTAGGTTTAATGCCAACAGATTTTAAAAACGAAATGGTTCCATCAAAATCTGATGTGAATCTCTTTTGAAATCGACTCTACAACAACCCTATCCACTACATTAAAGACATGTTGTATTTCCATATTTAGGGAGACTTTTCTTTTACCAAAAATATAGGGAGATCAATATTGTATTTTTATCTTCTGTTTTTTTGGCTAAAATTAATGATAGATGTCTGATGCTGAACAACTTGATTTATATTAAATACATGTCTTTTTCCTGTTTAGTCATCTGTAGCCGACTCATTGGTCGAGTAATATGGATTGTGCTTTATAGAGGTTCAATATGGGGCGACCCTCCTAACCAATTTTTTTTTCCATTCACAATGTCAGAATTCAGACCTCTTATCTTACTTAAGGGACCTAACACATCATCCTGCTACAATGGCTGATTGTTGATCAAATAGACATATTTTAATAAGTAGAATGTCCTTCGGTAAGGTACACATTAAAAATCTTATCATTAATAAATTATTTATTTCTTTGCAAAAAAAAACATTAAAGATACGAAAAATTTGAATGGTGAAAGATTAAAAGAAGAAGCAGAAAAAATACAAAATATTTGTTTTGTGAATAAGATTTTAAATTGAGTGCGTTTTAGCTAAAATCCTAATCATCCAAGAAAAATGATCTCGGGCAAGCAGGGACAAAGGGTATGGACGATTTTTGTATCAAACTTGCTGGAGCAACTACACTGGCAAGGCGTTTGGCAAGTTTTCGATAGACATGGAGTGGTTGTGAATTTTTTTGTACCGAGAAAGAGAACGAGAGATGGAGCCAGATTTGGGTTTGTGCGTATGGGATCAAAGGTGGATGCGGATCGAATCCTTAGAGCGTTTTTTATAGATTTCGATTTTACGGATCCAAACTAAGGGTAACGATGGCGCAAAGGGAGACGAGGGATACACTTTGGAGACCAAAATGTGACGACTTTAATTCAAGGTCGAAAAAGGCGATCCAGAAACAACAGGTAAATAATGATCACACGAACAATTCAAAAGGAAATCCAGTGAGGCGTTTTAACAAGGGTGAGGCTGAAGATGAACGAATCACAGTGAAAGAGCAATCCAAAGTTTAAGAGAAATGCAAACGCGTGGATGGGGTTATTGATACTAAAAAATGGTAAATTTTACATAATTGCACCTTGGGATTTTGCCATCAACCCAACCAAATAACGGATCTTGCAAAGGAGATTATAAAGGCAAAATTGGCAGGTTTCTCATTGATGCGAGTCACGGGATCACTTGTTTTATTCATGTTTGAAGATAAAGAATCGAGGAAGAGAATTTTGGAGACTAGGCGTCTTGAACAATGATTTGAAATTTTAATTGAATGGTCGCCTACGTCGTCTTTGCCAAATCGAAGGGTATGGCTCTCCGTTAGTGGAATTCTGATCCATGGATGGTCTGAAGAAACCTTTTAGAATATTGTAGCGTGTTGGGGAGATCTCGTTCGGATTGACATTGAGACATTGGCACCATCGACATTTGAACGATGTTGAATTCAGATAGAAACTAATTGGAATACACACATAGATGAAGTAATGGACTTGTATATTAACAATAACGCCTTTACAATCCGCGTTATAGAAAATTAGGAAGCGATCGGCCCTATGTGTGACTGTAGTTGTGAGGCGGCGAACTGTTCGGATGATACATTTAGTAACAAGGATTAGTCCATGGAGATGTCTAGCCCGATTAAGGTGTTTGTGAGTGGGAGGTTAGCAAATGATACAGTGGTACCTAATTCGTTCTCACATGCGGTCGTGGGATCAACTCAAATTGAGCGCATGTAGAATGATAACAAGAGAGAGAATTGGCGTGTGATGTGCACGGCAAGTTGGATGGTGGATGAGGATGTAAGCTTTGTCCATCGTGAAGAGGAGAGACAACGATTTTTGGATGTTTTGCCGAGTTATGCTGTGGTGGATATACTTCCAAACAATGTGGGAGTACCGTGTGTAGAAATTACTGCAGAAGAACAAAAAGCTGATGATTTGAGCCCACATGCACATGGGCCTAGGGTAGAAATTCCTAGGGCTAATAAGGCTGAAACAATTGAATACAATGGGGAGTATAGAAGGTTGCGGCAGATTTCAGAAATTGAGTTGAGTTTAATATCGCTTGGTGAGAGAGGTGAGGCTGAATCGAAGTTGGCAAAGAAGGGCAGGGGTCGTCCGAAGAAAAATCCAAAACCAGTGGAGGTAATTGCAAATGGCTCTTTGTCAGATTCGGACTTCTATAACCGGAAACATGTCATTTTAAGAGAGGCGAGAGAAACTTTGAGCTTGGAAAAGATTACATGTTTTCTATGGTTTATTTTGTGGGGAAGATTGCCTACGTTGCATATGTTGCGAGAAAGGGGGCTTCTACTTGTCGAACACATGTTGTGGTGCCATTGTGTAATGGGGGGAGGACAGTGTCGTCTGTTGCACTGTTTTGCGTGGCAACTTTAGTCGTTAATTTTTGGTTGCTGAAAGGTGGTTGTTGTCTGCCCTGCAAGGGTTGCCGATTTTCTTCAACGAGTTCACGGTTGAGGGCGATTTATCATGCATTGCGATTGTTATGTGAGTCTAAGTGGAAAGTGGCACCTTTGGTGGTAATTGAATTGGATTCGAAGGTGGCGTTGCCGTGGTATTTGTACAAGGAGAATCAGCCTTGGAATTATTGGCGATGGTTTCGTTAATTTGATAAGGCACACGAGTCGTTGTCGTGTGTGTGTTTTCACAATATATATCGGGAAGCGTATAGTTTGGACGACTCTTTGGCGAAGGGTGGTATTGATCGCCCGTCTTGGTTTTGCATGATGGCGTGAGTGGTTATGTGTTTGCTATATTTTGTCCGAGTTTGTTCTGGTATTTTAATGGGCGTTTGTTACCTATATCACACTCTAGTGAAATAAGAGGGTGTTCTTAATGGTTCTAGAACCCATGACTTCAGGGAATGTGTGAGAACAAAGATGAGCAGCTTGGCCAACCGACTAAATGTGCTTGCTCAAAAGACTTTATTTATAAAATGAGGTTTGGCCATTTATATTATAAGATAACGATAAACAATAATTATCGCAAAAATAAAAGAGAAGAAATTCATTATAGTTTCAAAATAATTCAAGATGCTGCGCTCCCTTAATTCGCACACCAAAACACTATTTATAGGTTACAAAAGAAGCTTGGAAAAAAACTTAAACTAGATTTTTTTAACTTTGAAATATAGTCTAACATAATAAGTTTTGTCGTGTACGAACTGAACGTATGGCATGCTCCGTATTGTAGGGGCTCCATCCTTGCACCCCGACCCGGATCAATGTTTTGGTACGATCCTGGATGTGTGGCTGGATTCTTCCATATTCACCATATCTCAATTTTAAGAATGAACAATGTGGAAATCAGGTCACAAACTCAAATCTGAACAATTATCAATCTCAATTAAATTAGTGTTTCAAATACTCAATGTTAGGGAAATTCAATTCTATCAAATTCCTCATCTTGGAACCAAGTGCTTCAAATCCAGTAAAGGGAAACACTTGTGTAATAATAGCTAATTTTTTGTTTTTAATAATTTTAATCAATTAATTTTTTTGAGAAATTCAAGTTTTATTTTTATACACTTAAATATATAAAAAATATGAAAATAACTAATTTTGTTTAAAATACAAATTCTGTAATAATAGATAGGGTCGTAAACGAACTGAACGTTTAGTAAAATGTCCGTGAACCGTTCGACGGAAAGATCGTTTATTTATTAAACAAACGAACATGAACAAGATTTTATGTTCGTTTAATTAAATGAACAAACACTCGAACAAAGAGCTTGTTCGTTCATTTACGTTCGTGAACGTTCAGTAATCCGTTCGTTTAAAACTATTCACACGTGTTCATTTATATTTATAATTTTTCATAACAAAAGGATTATATTTTAAAAAAATAAAAACATATATTAAAAATATGAAGAAAAAAAATTAAACAATGCTCAATGTACGGGACTTCTTAAGAAAAAAATTAAACTCGGTTTGCGTTCGTTTGTGTTCGTTTATTATTTTAACGAAAAAACATGAACAAGAAATTATGTTCGTTTAGTTGTTCGTGTTCGTTTATTTGTTCGGTTAAAAATAAACGAACAAACATGAACACACCCTCGTTCATGTTTGTTCGATTCGTTTACATGCCTAATAATAGTAATTTAGTAAAATATACTAAGTAAGCTTACATTTCCTAATCAAAACATTCCAATCTTGCATTTTGTCCATTAAGGCCGAGTATTTGATCGAGTCGCGCTGAGTCAAGTAAATTTTTTCGAGTTAGTCGAGTTGTTCGAGTTTCTGTTCAAATTTAATTCTTAATATTTATATTTTTTTTTGATCAGCAACTATATGTTTTTATTAATAAGTAAAAATAAAAACATACAGCTTGACGAAATCGCACGCCTCGTTAAAAACCTCCCTAAACCTATTGGAGGAAAAGAGTACGATACGATCCGTCGATTACAAAATGCAAAAAACATGCCGCGTAGGGACAAGTCACGTACAAGCCATGAACATTGAAAGCCTATCTACGCCCTCTTTCGCCAGTGCATCCGCAAATCCGTTCGCTTCCCTCGGCACGTAGCAGAATTGAATATCATGTATGACTTGACAAGCTTGATCAATTTCCAAAAATACTTCCCATAGACGACACGGTCGTTTTGCATTCTGGTTGATCCAGCTCAACGCGACTTGAGAGTCCGTCTCCATAATCACACAAACCTGTCGCCATTCCTTCTCTTTGATCATTCCCAACGCAAAGGCTATCGCTCGGACCTCTGCTTCATTTGATTCCATCACGCCTATAGGGCCTGAAAAAAGACCCAAAATACGGCTATCCGCATCTCGTAACACACCACCAATCCCTGCCAGACCCGGCTTTCCTCGCGCTGATCCATCCGTGTTAAATTTTAGAATATTTTGTAACGGGGGCTGCCAGCATCTTTCTCCCCTCGTCCTCTTTGGTTTGGCAGCAACCTCAATTTTAGAAGGACATGTCCACCAAGCTGCCTCCGCTACCAATTCTCCTCGCCTATCAGCTTTTATCCAATAATAGGATCTCAATTTCACCAAGAAACATAATTCAGCCAAGTTCCATCTCTTCCCACGGAAAATAAATTCATTTCTTACAATCCATAAAGACCATAAAACAGCGGCAACACATGCTATCCACCACATATTCATGCATCCCTTGAAAATACTATGAAAATCAAGAACGTAGAATGCATCAAAGCTAACCGGTAAAGTCGTGTCTATTCCCCACCATTTCCGCATCCAGAGCCAAACCGATTGCGCAAACGGACATTCATAGAGGATGTGAGCGATGCTCTCCTCTACCATCGCACACCATGGGCATCGGCCTTGATCTTCCGGCAGTGGAACCCCACGTGCTCGCAAGAAGTCAGCAGTGGGTAATCGGCGTAACCATGTAAACCATAGGAAAGCTTGAACTTTCGGCGGCACCAGCACCTTCCAAGCGAAACATTCTCCAAAGTCCATTTCCCCCACCTTATCTAGCATGAGCAGTTTCGATAAAGTTCCCACTGAAAAAATTCCACGCTCATCCGATCGCCAACATAACATGTCCAGCTTTGCTTCCCATGCGCGGAAATTGGATACCGTTTGAACCAAATCACGTAACATTCCCAATTCAAAAACTCGTAGTGGGCGTCTAAAAAAATCATTCCAACCATGGTGCGATAATCTACCCTCCACCATATAGTCCTCCACCCTCGCTAATTTATCACATGCTAATGAGAATAGGCGCGGATATGAATCTTTTAATGCCACTTGATCAACCCACGGATCGAACCAAAACAAAATCGATTTACCATCCCCAAGCTTCCATAGAAAACCGGTCATGCCCATATGCTTTTCAACTTGTGCATCGCATGAGAGAGCTACGATTTGCCGCCATACAAGCGACATAGATGACATCCTTTCCGTGTTGAAACGCCACCATTGTGGATGTTCGCCATATTTTGCAATTATCAAGCCACGCCACAATGAATCTCTATCTTGTGCATAACGCCACACCCATTTTGATAGCATCGCCATGTTCTTAACTCGCAAATCCGCGACTCCCAACCCCCCTAATTGTTTCGGACGACAAACTACCTCCCATCCTACTCTGCTCATCCGCCGTTCCAAACCTACACCCCCCCACAAGAAAGCTCTTCTAATTTTATCGATCTTCTCAATTACTCCTCGGGGAGCGACAAATAATCCCATGTAGAATATTGGTAACGACGAGAGGACTGAATTGACTAACACCACTCGAGCTGCAAAGGATAGAGAGGTCCTTTTCCAACCTGCTAATTTGCGTCAGAAATTAGCGATCACAGGTTCCCACGTAGCTATTAGTCTCGGACTTGCGCCTATTGGAAATCCCAAATATACGAAAGGAAATTCAGCTTTTCTACAACCCATTACCTCGGCTACATTGCTGCCCAGCTCATCTTCTATACCAATTGAGTATAAGGAACTTTTACCGAAGTTAATCTTCAAACCCGAGCAAACTTGAAAGCAGTGCAGAATTCGCTTCACGTTTCTCGCAATTTCTAACGATCCCTCAAAGAACAAGAGTGTGTCATCGGCAAACTGTAAATGTGTCACGGATATCCCTGCCGCTACCTGAACTCCACGAATTAGACCCTCTAATTCCGCCCTTCGCAGCATCAAATGCAATGCTTCCGCGACTATCACAAACAACAAAGGTGATAGCGGACAGCCTTGTCGCAAGCCTCTGCCCATTCTGAATTCCTTGGTGGCATTGCCGTTGAGAAGCACCGACAACCTGACTGAACTGATACATTCCTGAATCCATTTTCGCCATGTGTCACAAAATCCCATTCTTCCTAACACCTCATCCAAAAAACACCAGCTCACGCAGTCATACGCCTTGGAAAAATCAAGTTTCAATAAAAAGCCACGTGCACCCCGTTGTCGTAAAGAATGTACCACCTCAAGTGCTAGAAGTACACCATCCACCAATTGTCGACCCTTAATAAACGCCGATTGGGTATCACTTATTAAATCTGCCAATACCCCTTGTAGACGAGTCGCAAGGCATTTTGCCAAAATTTTGTACACTGAGTTTACTAGACATATCGGCCTATATTCACCAAGGGTCGTGGGAGATGTTACCTTAGGAATTAACACGATGAATGTGCAATTTACGTCCTTAGGTAGCCGCCCACTTGCATGGAAATTCTCAAAAAATCGTAAAATATCAGCATTGATCACATCCCATCCTTTCTTGTAAAAATCAAGCGTAAAACCGTCCGGGCCCGGTGCCTTCGATCCATCACAACCTCTCACTATACCGTGTATTTCTGCCAATGTGAATGTCGCCACCAAATTTCCCCTAGCTGTCTGCGATATCATCCTAAAATCCCCCTCAAATTGCCATATGCATTCCCTCTTATCACAAGAGTAATGTTTCCTGAAAAATTGAACTATATGGCGTCGCATAAGAGATGGTGAGCTGATCCAATTGTCATTAATCATGAATCCCGGAATAAAATTTCTTGCCGCTCTCAGCTTAGCGGATCGATGAAAGTAGGCTGTGTTTCGATCCCCCAGACGCAGCCATGTCGCTCTGGATTTTTGTCTCCACATCGCTTCCTTGTGTCTCATAGCTTTCCACAAAGCCTGTAGCCATTGCCGCCTTTCCCCCTCTATCTCCTCATCAATACTAGCTGTAGAAATTGTGGAATTCGCCCGGTCAATTTTCTCTTGCAACTCGAATATTCTCTCATTTACATCCCCAAAGCTGTCCCTATTCCATTTTTTCAAAAATGCCTTCAAATGTCGCAGCTTCACCATTATATTTATCGTGCCAATGTCTAATTCAGTAAGTCGGATCCATTCCTCAATAATCTGCCTCATGTGATATTTACCCTCCATCCAACAATTAAAGAAACAGAACGGACGAGGACCCCAGTCATTTTCATCGCATTTCAACACTAGAGGTGTGTGGTCTGATACGCCCCGTGCTAGTGCCACTTGCTGAATTGAGCTGAAGGCATCCATCCATTTTGACGATATCAGAAATCTGTCAATTCGGCTACATCGTTTCTTTGGACCAAACCATGTATAACGTTTGCCTAAGAGAGGTAGATCCATCAAACCTGCTTGTAGAACAAAATCCCCAAACGCTTCCATCTCCATAGTCCTGTCTGAAGTGCCAATTCTATCCGACTCTTGTAATATGGCATTAAAATCTCCCGCTATACACCACGGGCCTTCTTGTTCACTAATTTTACTCAAAATTGCCGTCCAAACAGCTTGTTGCCCTTCCAATTCGGACGGTGCATACACCACTATCAAACCACAACTTAGATCATCCTGTAACCATCTACCTCGCAGCATAATAAAATTACGTTCAATTGCTACCACATCTAAATGAAATTTACTAACCTCCCATATCACTATAATACCGCCCGACGCACCAATTGATGGCGTAATCACGGATTCGTAATTATCACTTCCCCAAAGATTGGCTAGCCACAATTTCGGACACTCCTCCATCTTTGTTTCTTGTAGCATTGCCATATCCGCATCGTTTTTCCGAATTACATCTCGGACAAACCGGCGTTTAGCACTTCCTCCCAAGCCCCTCACATTCCATGATAATATTTTCATGAGTCACAAAACGCGTAGGTCGCCACCAATTACTGTTGATATGTCGCGGATAATTTCTTCTTCCCGGCCGTTGGAATTTACACCAATCAGAGAGCCCAGTTTCACCGTTGCAATCGCTTCTCTTTCAATGTTGTTTGTTGCCTGACCGTCATCCCCTTCACCTCCCGTCTTTGATACTACTTGGTTGGTTTTGTAAATTCGGTTAGTCTTCTTTTTTCTAGAAATCCGACACCCTTCCAAGCTTCCCCCTACAAACCGTCGAATTTTGCAATAAGCCTGACCCACTTGGACAATTTCTGTTTTACTCAAGTCTGGATGTTCAATTGTCGAAAAAAGTGTAGGATAATGGTTTAATTTAGAATTTAATTTTGAATTAAATTCTGAATTATCTTCCCTTTGTAAATTAGACTCCTGCTCATTTGAATCACTTGCTTTAGAATTAGCAATTCCCGCTATATCCAAACTCTTGCAAATTTGAATGTCTCCTAGTCCTGCAGGACTCCTATCACCACCGTCCTTCTCCCCACTCACACCTCTTTTCGCCGTGTCCACTAACCGTGCCGGTGAACTCATCGTAGGCCTGTCCGGCAATGGGGATGATTTGTTTGATACCCTTTGTTCATCGTTGCTGTTCTGATCGGACTGTCTTTCTACATTTGTTTTTTCGTGTTGATCATCTTGTGGCCCTTCCCATGCTTCGTTTGCAAGCCAAAGCACTGAATTTGTATTCTCTTTTATGATTTCTTCATCCTCTCCGTTTCCCACTTGTGTATGCTGTAGTAAATTATTTTCACTGCTCCCTTCTTCGTCCGTCGAATCAAACTCCCCGCAATCGCATTCCACCGTAGGGGAGGTGCCATCCATCTCTAACACTCGGATGTTATATGTTTCCCCCTCAAAACGAACTTCAATGTGTTCTTCAATCCGGTTGAATTGGGATGTTTCGACCATAATTCTACCACAATCAAAAGACGATGGTGTTTCCGTATCGTCATCCATTCGAATAAAGACACCCCAAAGGCTTGCTATGTTCATGAATGTCCGTTTGTGCCATAGGTGTATCGGGAGGCCAATTATCGACATCCAAATCCGTCGCGATTCCACTTTGATCGCTGGAGACCATTTCACTACTTTGGCGAAACATTCCTTCACCCGGTCCAGGTGCATGATTTTGTCACGGACGGCTGCCGATGTACACATTAGCAATATCATTGCTCCGGATAAACGCATGATCAAGAAACCATCGTGTTTGTCTACCTCCAACCTTTCCGCTAGGGTCTTTATGATACAAGGGTTTTGGCACCAACCCACCGCACACCATCGCAATATTGCCCATTTGTCTTCATCCACTATCCCTACGACTTGCGATTTATTTTGTTTCACTTCGTTCCTTATTGCCGTTTCTGATTTTCTTGATTCCGCACTGTCCTTCTTCTCGTGTTGTTCTATGTTTCTTCCGTTTTTACTGTGCCATTCCGTTTTGCCTCTCCACGCCATAGCAACTCTCAATCTGCCGCCGTGTATCCATTTGCCATTTAATCTCTCTATCACCCTGTTTGCATCCTCCTCCGACGCCATTCTAACGAAACCAAAACGCTGTCCATTCCTGGCTCTTTTGTTTGGTATGAAGGTATCTTTTACAATTCCATGTCTGTCAATTTAAATGGCTTTCTAAAACGATATAGAATATATGTGTATCTTCATATTTTTCTCATAGTTGACATATTTATCGGGCAGAGTTGAGAAACCCAACTCGAACTTAAAAGAATGACACAATAATTACTAAAATATTTGAGTTATTCGAATATCATTTTATAACTCAAACTTTATTTGATTTTTTTTTGAATCTAGTCAAGTTTATGAAATTATGATTCGAATCGAGTTTTATTTTCACGTTGAATCGAAAAATTTGAGTTTTCCGAATCAAGTCGAATTTTTGCACACCCTTTCAACCATATTTTAAGAATGAACAATGTGAAATTCAGGTCAGAAACTCTAACTTGAACAATAATCAATATGAATTAAATTAGTCTTTCAAATACTCAATGTGAGAGCAATTAATTCAATTCTATCAAATTCCTCATCTTGGAACCAAGTGCTTCAAATCCAGTAAAGCGAAACACTTGCGGCTAGAAACGTCAAGGGATTTCAAGGGCAATCTAGATTGAGAGATCAAGGAAAGACCTAAACCGAAATTGTTGCAAAAATAACGGAAACAGATGGTGATTTTTTTGTTACTCGGCAATAATTATTTCTTAATGGATGGTTCTGCTCGTGGTAAGCCGGGGCCTGCGGGTTTCGGGGGTGTGTTGCGGGATGCTCAGAGTCGTATCCTCGCCTTGTTTTCAGGGCCGCTTGCTTCGCTTGATTCTAATGTTGCCGAGATTCGGGCGATAGCTTTTGCTTTGGAGTACTTTGTTGCGTCTAAATGGGCTGATCGTCCTCTTATTGTTGAGTCGGATTCCAAAGTGGCAATTGGGTGGGTGTTGCAGGTGGAGCGCCGCCCGTGGCGATTATGGGAGTACTTCCGTGTGATCGACCGTGCTACTTTGTCGTTAGGATCTGTGTGCTTTTCTCATATTTTTCAGGAGGCGAATGGACTGGCTGACGCGTTAGCAAAGGAAGGGGTGTCTCGTGTCTCATTATTTCATGCTTCGATCTGATTTTGTAAGGGGAGAGGTCCTTGTTTTAAGTCGACATGTCGTACTCTTTTCCTCCGTTAGGTTAAGGGAGGTTTTTGACGAGGCGCATGTTTCGACTTGCGTTGTATATCTTTTCATTAATAATATACATCGCTTGCTGATAAAAAAAATTAGTATTTCTTAATGAGAAATGATAGAGTATAATTTGAATTGTATGACTTGTTTAAAACTTTCCTAGCTCTAAATGCTCTTGAATCAGTAGCACTGCACTGCACTGCATGCCTACAGGCAACCAGCAGACTCGAAAAATTTGTTTGTTTGTGCAGTGCCAGCATCCTTACGTCAATGTTCGTTTAAGGTTCGTGAACATATTCGTTTAAAATGTAAAAAAGAAAAAAAGAAAAGGAGAACCGAATAAACAAACTTATATATGAGTCGATAGACAAATTTGTTCATGAACATAAACGAACTAAGTGACATTTGTTTGTGTTTTATTAGTGAACATAAAAATTTCGTTTATATTAATTTATTTAGCTTAATAAACGAATGTTATACAAACGATTCGCAAACATTTCAAAACGTTATATTCAGGGCTGAGTGTAAGCATTGAAGTAAGTCAGTCGAAGCAATGAAAGCGGTGGGAGTCTCGAGGACCATTACATAATTCCATCCATTGCTGTCTCTACACCAACCCTTCGTAACTAGTTTCAATTAAGGGGAGTATTAGATAAAATCGAGTCGAATCACATAAATTTTTTAAGTTAGTCGCGTTGTTCGAGTTTTTATTCAAATTTAATTGTTAATATCTCTACACCATAGAGATAAAACGATACACGTGCCAATAAACCTTAATCGAGTTGAGCCTCCCTAATTCAAAATATCATCAGAAGCACATTCCAAATTTCAAGAATCAAAATTACTCCCTACGTTAAATGCATGAGACATGAATGAGTCTTTGTATTAAAACTTGTATCCATTTCTCAGTAGGCACTGAAATCGGAGCAATGAAAGCGGTGGGAACCGTAAGGACCACCGGCGGCCACGTTTCACGTAGTGTGACTGATGCCGATGCTTCTCTATTTTTTGGAAACGGTTACATGTCGTATCCATTTCAGTCTGTTGAAGCAATGAAAGCGGTGGGACTGGGAGGCTCGAGAACCATTACATAATTTCATCCATTCCTGTCAGCTCTACACCAACCCTTCCTAACCACACCAAACTACAATCAATGGTCAGCATTTATATATATATTAGGCGGAGTTGAAAAATTCGACTCGAACTTGGAAACCGATATACTAATTACTAATATTTTTGAGTTATTTGAGTATCATTTTGTAACTCAGAATTTATACGAATCTTTAGTCTAATTGATTTTATGAAATTACGATTCGAGTAGATTGTTTTACATTCTATAATCTTTTTTTCGAAATTTTCGAGTCAAGTCGAATTTTTGCCTACCTCTATCGTCCCTATTAACCAGATAAGATTAGGTAAAATCCCTCGTAATCATATTTTAGAATTTTACATTCTATAATCTTATTTTCATCTGAAATTTTAGATTATGTGAACCAAACCTATGATAAATGCTTGAGACATGAATTAGGGGTGTTCAAACTTCGGTTAAAACCGAATTAACCTAAGATTTATATATATTAGGTAGAGTTGAGAAATTCAACTCGAACTTAGAAACCGATATAATAATTACTAATACCTTTTAGTTATTCGAGTACCATTTTATAACTCAGAATTTATATGAAATTTTTAGTCTAATTAATTTTATGAAATTACGATTCGAGTCGATTTTTTGTACGTCAAGTCAAAAAATTCGAAATTTTCGAGTCAAGTCGAATTTTTGCCTACCCCTATCGTCCATATTAAGCAGATAAGATTAGGTAAAATTCCTCTTAATCATATTTTAGAATTTTACATTCTATAATCTTATTTTCATCTTAAATTTTAGATTCTGTGAACCAAACCTGTGATAAATGCTTGAGACATGAATTATGAGTGTTCAAACTTCGGTTAAAACCGAATTAACCGAACCAAACCAAAATTTTTTCGGTTAATTTTATGTTCTGTCGGTTAACGATTAATGATTTTTTCAAACTTCGGTTTTCGGTTAATTCAGTTCGTAATCAGTTAATTAACCGAATTAGCCGAATTAACCAAGTTTATTAAATATTTAATATTATATATATATATATATGGGATAGGATCCAGTTACACAATGTAAAACTCTCGAAGTTTTACACGTTTTTTTGGATCGTTGGATTGGTGAAACAGATAGATGAGATTAACAATAGAATATGTGAAGATTATGACTTGGGAAAAAAAGTAAGGAGTTAATCTCAGCCATCCATTTTCCCCATCCAACGGTCCAAAAATCGTGTAAAACTTAAAGAATTTTACACTATGTAAGTTGATCCTAACCCTATATATATATTACTTATATACCACCTAGCCTTAGCCCAATGTAGTCTGCCCCAACCCCCAAACCCTTTAAGAAACTAATTTTTTTAACCCAAACCAAACCCAATTAACTTAAATGATTATTAGTTATTATTCCTTAAAAATAATACATTAAAAACTTAAAACTCTTTGGAAACTAAAAAATTCTCTAATAAAAGAAAAAAACCCTAAACGACGGTCACTCTCTATTCCCAAAACATTTGAATACTTCAGTCCTACTGCTTACGGTGTTGAATTCGTCGCCGATCGAAGAACTTTCTGTCATATTTTCTCAGTTCTCACAACTTTAGGGTCCGTTCTTTCACCAAATCGTGGAACATCTTCTCTTGTTATGTAAAAAAGGGTTAGTTTTTTACACTCGTTTAGGGTTTGCGAGTTGTGACTGATTTTGTGAGCTTTTTCTTTAATTTTTAACATCTTAACTGAAACTTTTTGTTGTGTTGTTTATATTTTCACTCTCTGACTAAGATTTAATTATTAATTTATTTTTTATTTTGAATATGTTCCTTATTTCTAGCAAGTGGTAATTATCCCACCACATTTCTAATAATTCTAGTTCTACTGGGATTGTAATACTCAAATTGATAAGATATGATTGGTATCTGCTTGTGCTAAGAGTTGATTAAGATATGATTAGTATCAGCTTGTGCTAAGAGTTGGTTAAGATATGATTAGTATCTGTTTGTGCTAAGAGTTGGTTAAGATATGATTAGTGAAGTACTCAAGTTGATAGAGTATAAATATTAAATAGATATTGTGTTATTCATTACCAGTAAGGTAAAAAAAACATTGACAAAAATATGTATTTTTTAAGATTAAAAATGAGATGTTAATTGCTAAGCTTACTAAACTGCATTTAAATCAGTATTTAAATTTTGGTATCTAAAATTGTGTATAGTTATCATAAAAAAACCAGCAGCAAAATTAGAAAACAACTCTTATTTTATGTATGTCAATGTAAAAAGAGCATGTATTAAATTGTAGACAATCATGTAATTTATTGGTTATATCTCACTAATTATGTATTGTTTGTTTATATTTTTTGGTAGATGTCCAATACAGAAGCATCTGTTGAGGGCAGCGTTTCACCCTCTTTGACTGATTCTGGAAATTCATCTAATACTGCTGGAGCATCAAGCCAAAGCAACAATACAAGGGCTGCTGCTAAACGGAAAGCTATCACTCCAAGGTCAGAAGTGTGGTCCTATTTTACTAAATTTGTTACCAAAGAGGGTCAAAGTAAGGGTAGATGCAATTACTGTGATAAAGAATTCTGTTGTGATGGAAAGAAAAATAGAACTCGATCATTAAACTATCACATGAAGCAATGTAAAAAAACCCTACTAAGGTTGTTGAAAATAATCAAGGTCAATTAATTTTACCTTTTAAGGGTCTTGAAAGGGAAGTGGGACATATTACCACTTGGAAATTTGATCAAGAAGCAACTAGGAATGCTTTAGCTCAAATGATTGTGATTAGTGAATTGCCTTTCAAGTTTGTTGAGAGTGAAGGTTTTAGAAAATTTATGTCTGTGGTATGCCCTAGGTTTCAAGTTCCTTCTAGAATTACTATAACTAGGGATATTTATCAGTTATGCATGTATGAAAGGGTTAAGCTAAAATAGTATTTGAAAAGCTCATGTGCTAGAGTTTGTTTGACTACTGACACATGAACTTCTTTGCAAAGAGTGAATTATATGTGTCTTACTGTCCACTTCATTGACAATGATTGGAAATTGAATAAGAAAATTATTAATTTATGTCTAATTTCTAGTCATAAGGGAGATGCTATTGAGATGATGATTGAAAAATGTTTGTTGAGTTGGGGGATTGATAAAATATTCATTGTCACTGTTGATAATGCAAGTTCCAATGATGTTGCTATTAGTTATTTAAGAAAAAATTCAGTCCTCGAAGGGGTTGCATTGCGAATGGTAAATACCTTCATATGAGATACATGGCACACATTGTGAATTTAATTGTTGTTGAAGGTTTGAAAGAAATGAATAAATCTGTTGCATGTTTGTACTAGGTGGAACTCAACATACTTAATGTTAGGCACTGCTCAAAATTTTGAAAGAGTTTTTGAGAGATTCAAAGAACAAGATACAAAATTTAGGGTTGAACTTGTGTTGGGAGAGGGTTGGCCAACTACAGAAGATTGGAGTAGTGTTAGAAACTTGAGAGATTTTTTAGAACACTTTTATGAAGTTACTTTGAGAGTTTCAGGAACTTCTTATGTTACATCCAATTATTTTTTTGATGAACTTACCGAAATTAATATCCTATTACGAGATGCTCAATCAAGTGTTGATATTGATTTTAGTGTTATGACCATGAAAATGAAAGATAAATATGATAAATATTGAGGTGACATTGATAAGATGAATATGCTTATATTTGTTGCTTGTGTTCTAGATCCTAAACAGAAATTAAACTATTTAGAATTTGCACTTAGTGAAATGTATAATTCTGAAAAATCTTCTTAAGTATACTTTGTTTGAAATGTATGATTAGTACAAACCTCGAGTTTCTAGTGATTGTGGCCAAACTAGTGGGGAGAAAACTGGTTTTGTAAATGATCCACAACAAAAAGTGAAAAGACGAATGAAAGATTTATATAAAAGACTACTGAAAATGGATAAATATTTAGAAGAGGCCACTGAAAATCATGATGATGGATTTGACATTTTATTGTGGTGGAAAGTCAATAGTCCTAGATTTTCAGCTCTTTCAAAGATGGCCAAAGAAGTGTTAGCTATACCGCTTTCTACCGTAGCTTCAGAATCTGCATTTAGTATCGGAGGACGTGTTCTCGATCAACTTAGGAGTTCTTTAACTCCTAAAATGGTACAAGCCCTTGTGTGTGCCCAAGATTATATTCGAAATTCATCGACAAAAGAAGAGATTAAGAATATTGAAGAACAAATTCAAGAGCTTGACAAGATTGATAATGGTATGTTGATATCTTTATTTATTAATTCTAATTTAATAAGTAAAATTATTTTTGAGCCGTGTACCCTACATTGACATCAAGTTTTAATTCTTTGACTTTTTAGATTCGTCTTGGAATGCATTAGATCCTACCCTCAATTCATAAGCTCATAAGCTTATGTACTATGTGATTGTAAGTGTGAGTTGAAGGAAGGGTATGCATTCTAATCTTTTATATATTATACTATATATATGATCAAACTTTTTGATTTATTCATTTCTGGTTTTACAGAAATATTATATGTTTTGTAGGGATACATCAAATGAAGATTTTTTTGGGAGAATTAATTGACACAAATGAAGAAATTTGAAGAGTGAAGATTGCTGCCTATATAATTGTTTTAGTGTTTATTCTACTAGCTTGATTTATGAGTGCTCATGTTGACTTGGATTATAATGTTTTTTTATTATTTGAACTTTGTTTTTTTTGTTGAATTACTAATGCATGGAGGCTAGACTGTATGGATCTTGTTAGATTTCTCTTCCAACTTTGTTTTATGCATAAGCAGGCTACTTTTTAATATAATGGCTACTATTTTTTAATTAAATTATTATGTAAAAGTTCGGTTAATTCGTAAACTGACCGATTTAACCGAACGTTGTTTGGTTCGGTTAAATTTTTTGGAAAAAATTTTGGTTCGGTTAATGGTTAAAGGAAAAAAAATCGGTTAATGGATTTTGGGAACTTCGGTTCGGTCGGTTAACCGAACCGACCGATTGAACACCCCTAACATGAATGACTCTTTGTATACAAACTTGTATCCATTTCTCAGTAGGCACTGAAATTGGAGCAACGAAAGCGGTGGGAAACGTAAGGACCACCGGTGACCTCGTTTCATGTAGTTATATTGTAGGAAGTGGTTCCATGTGGTTATATTGCATGAATAGAAATCAACCAATCATTTGTCCCTTTTCGATGTCACTATTCATGCACTATACTAAAAATTATGTTTAGAGTTTAGTGTTAATGTTTAAGGTTAGAGTTTAAAAATTAGGGTTATGGTGTATTTTTTAGGAATTAGGATTCATGGTTTAAGATATAAAATTTAGGGTTAATGCTTAGAATTTAATTCTTAGTGTTGTGCATAGGAAGAGACACCGAAAAAAAAGCAGACAACTTCCTATATTGCATGGGACATGCACAACTCTTTGTATTAAAACCTCTCTATCTATTTCGTTCCATCAAAATCTGTTGTGAATCCCTTTTGAAATCGACTCTACAACAACCCTATCCACTACATTAAAGACATGTTGTATTTCCTTATTTAGGGAGATTTTTCTTTGACAAAAAATATAGGGAGATCAATATTGTATTTTTATCTTCTGTTTTTGGCTAAAATTATTGATAGATGTTCGATGCTAAACAATTTTATTAATATTAAATACATGTCTTTTTCTTGTTTAGTCATCGGTAACCGACTCATTAGTCGAGTAATCTGGATTGCGTTTTATAGAAGTTCAATATGGGGCGACACTCCCAATTCAATTTTTTCCATTGACAATGTTAGGAATTAGACCCTTGATTTTTATTAAGGGACCTACCAGTAGGAACAGATGTAAGGGGAGGGTGGGAGGGGCAATTGCCCCCTTTAACTTTGATGGTTTAACTACATTTTAGGTCATTTATAGTTTTGAAACCATTTCAATTAAGTATTTTCCCGTCCCAAAATTATCTGGTATAATTTAATTTTAGGACCTTATAAATTTTAAAATTAATTGATTTAAGCATTGACCCCAATTTTTCTTGTTTAATTACTTGTTAAGACCTTTTAATTTTAAAATTAGTGAAATTAATGTTGGAAAAAACATGATAAATTTATCATGTTTTTTCCAACATGAAAACGCCACGATATATAAAATTTTAGCGGCGTTTGCTCCAGAAACGTCGTTATATATCATACTTCGTGTAGTGTGAGGCATATTTTCTATGAGTAAAGATGGTGATTCGAATGATGAATTTATGGACTCGTATTATACTCCATGAGATCTTTACAACGGTGTCTCATAAGCTTAAAATTATTCTCCTATGTGAAACTCCTATAAATACCGTTTAAACCTACTAGGTTAAACACAACTTGAAAAATCTTCTCTCCTCCAATTTTTGATGATGGACAAAGGCAAGGGTATAGTTCGTGATCTCTAAAACAGTGCAACTATAGTTGATCATCTCGATGTTGTATACCGGGAGACAGACGACCAAAGATCTCAAGCACCTCAGAGTGGCCGAAAATTTGTCTTTAAGGAAACTGCGTAGTTGCAAGCCTCAACCGATTCTAGTCGATTTCTGTCCATATTCATGTATTTATTTCTGTATTGTATTTCTTTTAGTTCACTTAATAAAATGTCCTTTTTATTTTTCTTTCGTCTCAGATTGTTATACTTGTAACAATTAAATCCCAACTCCTTTAATTTTTATGGTTTAATCACTTTTTAAGATCTCGATCGTTCCAAAAATAAACAACTTGCCCCCTCATGATTCAATCCTGGCTTCATCCCTACCTACCACCTCATCTCGTAAGACTAGTTGATTTGTTATCAAATAGTCATATTGTTAATCAAATTTAGTTCTTAGTGTTGTGCATAGAAAGAAACACTAAAAAAAGCAGACAACTTCCTATATTGCATGGGACATGCACAACTCTTTGTATTAAAACCTTTCTATCCATTTCGTTCCATCAAAATCTACTGGGAATCCATTTTGAAATCGACTCTACAACAACCCTATCCACTACATTAAAGACATGTTGTATTTCTATATTTAGGGAGACTTTTCTTTGACCAAAAATATCGGGAGATCAATATTGTATTTTTATCTTCTATTTTTGGCTAAAATTAATGATTGATGTTCGATGCTGAACAACTTGATTTATATTAAATACATGTCTTTTTCCTGTTTAGTCATCGGTAGCCGACTCATTGGACGAGTAATCTGGATTGTGTTTTACATAGGTTCAATATGGGGAGACCCTCCTAACCAATTTTTTCCATTCACAATGTCAGAATTCAGACCTTTTATCTTACGTAAGGGACCTAACACATCATCCTGCTAGACTGACTGGTTGTTGATCAAATAGACATATTTTAATAAGTAGAATGTCCTTCGGTAAGGTACACATTAAAAATCTTATCATTAATAAATTATTTATTTCTTTGCAAAAAACCATTAAAGATACGAAAAATTTGAATGGTGAAAGATTAAAAAAAGAAGGAGAAAAAAGACAAATTATTTGTTATGTGAATAAGATTTTAAATCGAGTGCGTTTTAACTAAAACCCTAATCATCCAAGAAAAATGATCTCGGGCAATTAGGGACAAAGGGTATGGACAGTTTTTGTATCAAACTTGCTGGAGCAACTACACTGGCAAGGCGTTTGTAACACCCCAAAAATTTCCCAATTTTAAAACCCTAGATTTGAAAAAAAAATTCCCTAATTTAGAAATCTAATTTTGAAATCCCTAATTCTTGAAACCTTAATGATTTGGGAATTTAATTCAAAAACCCTATTTGAGTTTGAAGGTTAAGTTGAGAAAAAATTCAGATTTATGACTCTTAATATAGAAAATTTTGGTCAATTTGTAAATCACGAAAAGTTTTGGTGTTTGTTTACAAACCTAATTTAATTCAATGACTTTCCTTGTGATTAACCCTTTTTAACAATTTGAATTTTAATTCCCTTTGGTTTCTGTCACCCGTCTCTTCTTCTTTTATTTTTATTATTATTATTATTATTATTATTATTATTATTATTATTATATCCTATTTCCTGATTGGAAATCTATTGAAAACCTAAACGTAATTATATATATATATATATTACCCTAAAAACTCATACAACTTTTCCCTAAATTTTCAATTACCGCTAACCAAAACCCTTGTATATCGATCTCTGGAATCCATGACATTCGTCTAAAACCAAAGCAACAATGCAGCTTTATTTTTTTTCCCCACCGAATCAAACCATCATCACATTCTCTTCTTGGTTGTAGTCAACCAATTCAAATCACTTGTGGGACGAAAGCTTGGTCGGTTGGCAAGCCTCCTATTTTTTTTTAAACATGGAAACGACAGCATGGTTGGCTTCAAGCCATGTGGATTAAGCATGGATCTAATTTGTTCTTCTTTAACTCGATACAACCCGTATCCAGTCCAACTTATGTTTCATAACCACGTTTGATATGTTTACTCGTCTTTTCCGAACCGCTCTAAACTGAATCGTTCAGTCCAACCGTATCATCGATTGTTTTGGAGATCAACATTATGTCAGATAAGTCTTTAAATATTCAATCAAGTGTTTTAGATGTAGTTTGGTGGCATAGTGATGGATTTGATGTAGATTCTTATTCTCGTAGGTTCCGATACAGTTGGACCCTATACTTTTGATCGTGAAAAATGCGTTATTCAGTAGGTTGAGTTTGCTTTGGCTAAGGTGTGTTCTCTGCTTGTGCTACATTATATGTGTTGATGTTGTGTGATGTTTGATTGTGAAATATGTTGTTGCTATGTGATGGTTGACTATAAATATGTTGTGATCTGGACTATGTGATATGTGTGATCTGGACTATGTGATATGTTGTGATCTGGACTATGTGATATGTTGTGATCTGGGCTATGTGATATGTTGTATGTCATTCTATTAAACATCATACAGTGGATTATGAATAGTTAATTATCGGACTAAATGCTCATGCATTTTCAGACTAAATGCTCATGCATTTTTGGACTAATGATGTTGCATTCGGATTAAGATCGGAATATTCATATCATATCATTCGGGTGGGATTTGTACGGAGGAAGTTCAGTGGTTTCATCCTTCGGGTTGAATTCCACTTCGGATCAGTGGTTCCACCCTTCGGGCTGAGTTCCACTTCGGATGGTGATGATGTAGAGAGTGGTTCTGGGGAACCTTACTCTTCGGACGGTGATGTAGATGGGTTCATGACATAGACTTAGGTGCATCGTGCATTGCATATCTGTATATTCGATTGACTGTTGAAATGACTATGTTGACTGTATGATTCCTGTGATTTTCTGTCTGATGCACCTTAGAGACACACTGAGCTTAATAGCTGACTCCCCCTTAGTTCTTGTTTCAGATTCTCAGACATAGGAGTTCGGTACTTGGAGGACCAGAATTTATCATATTTATTTCAGTTTTCAGTATGGACATTTCGAATTTATAAAGTTATTTTATTTTAGTTATTATTTTGGGATTTATATAATTTCGGTTACTTATACATTTATTTGGGATTTTTAACTGTTTTAGCATGCATGAGAATTTTTAAATGGATATTTTGTTACTTTATTTTAGATTACTTTATCTATACGATTGCGTTTTCAAAAATATGGATTTTAATGTTAAACGACACCGTTTTTAAATTACTTGAGGGACACGTTTTTAATCTAACTTCCTAGATTCCGCCCATAACCCTTGGGTCGGGTTTAGGGGGTTACATTTAGTGGTATCAAAGCCTAGGTTCAACCCTCGGACTGTGTGGCTCACATAGAATTTTTAAGTTAAAAATGATTTTTGCATGCATACTAAATATTTTCGGGCAAAATGAGTAATTTTTGGGAAAGTAAATATTCTCAGAATTTTGATATATTTTGAATAGAAACTCCAAGTACCAACCCTAATTCTAGGATAGTCCCTTTTGTAGATAAATTACTATGTCACCTCGTAGAATCTCTAGATTAACGACCGATCGTGATCATACTTGTTCCTATAAATTTGAGATTAAAGCCTATTTGAAAATTCTGTGTTATCATTCGTAACCTGATCCAAAATGCTCTTTTAAGCTTCTATTTAAATATTCGTGCTTCTGGGAATCTACGTGAAGTTTGAAAAATTTTGAGGACAAAATTTCTCTTAAGGGTGGGAGAGTTGTAACACCCCAAAAATTTCCCAATTTTAAAACCCTAGATTTGAAAAAAAATCCCTAATTTAGAAATCTAATTTTGAAATCCCTAATTCTTGAAACCTTAATGATTTGGGAATTTAATTCAAAAACCCTATTTGAGTTTGAAGGTTAAGTTGAGAAAAAATTCAGATTTATGACTCTTAATATAGAAAATTTTGGTCAATTTGTAAATCACGAAAAGTTTAGGTGTTTGTTTACAAACCTAATTTAATTCAATGACTTTCCTTGTGATTAACCCTTTTTAACAATTTGAATTTTAATTCCTTTGGTTTCTGTCACCCGTCTCTTCTTCTTTTATTTTTATTATTATTATTATTATTATTATTATTATTATTATTATTATTATTATATCCTATTTCCTGATTGGAAATCTATTGAAAACCTAAACGTAATTATATATATATATTACCCTAAAAACTCACACAACTTTTCCCTAAATTTTCAATTACCGCTAACCAAAACCCTTGTATATCGATCTCTGGAATCCATGACATTCGTCTAAAACCAAAGCAACAATGCAGCTTTATTTTTTTCCCCACCGAATCAAACCATCATCACATTCTCTTCTTGGTTGTAGTCAACCAATTCAAATCACTTGTGGGACGAAAGCTTGGTCGGTTGGCAAGCCTCCTATTTTTTTTTAAACATGGAAACGGCAGCATGGTTGGCTTCAAGCCATGTGGATTAAGCATGGATCTAATTTGTTCTTCTTTAACTCGATACAACCCGTATCCAGTCCAACTTATGTTTCATAACCACGTTTGATATGTTTACTCGTCTTTTCCGAACCGCTCTAAACTGAATCGTTCAGTCCAACCGTATCATCGATTGTTTTGGAGATCAACATTATGTCAGATAAGTCTTTAAATATTCAATCAAGTGTTTTAGATGTAGTTTGGTGGCATAGTGATGGATTTGATGTAGATTCTTATTCTCGTAGGTTCCGATACAGTTGGACCCTATACTTTTGATCGTGAAAAATGCGTTATTCAGTAGGTTGAGTTTGCTTTGGCTAAGGTGTGTTCTCTGCTTGTGCTACATTATATGTGTTGATGTTGTGTGATGTTTGATTGTGAAATATGTTGTTGCTATGCGATGGTTGACTATAAATATGTTGTGATCTGGACTATGTGATATGTGTGATCTGGACTATGTGATATGTTGTGATCTGGACTATGTGATATGTTGTGATCTGGGCTATGTGATATGTTGTATGTCATTCTATTAAACATCATACATTGGATTATGAATAGTTAATTATCGGACTAAATGCTCATGCATTTTCGGACTAAATGCTCATGCATTTTCGGACTAATGATGTTGCATTCGGATTAAGATCGGAATATTCATATCATATCATTCGGGTGGGATTTGTACGGAGGAAGTTCAGTGGTTTCATCCTTCGGGTTGAATTCCACTTCGGATCAGTGGTTCCACTCTTCGGGCTGAGTTCCACTTCGAATGGTGACGATGTAGAGAGTGGTTCTGGGGAACCTTACTCTTCGGACGGTGATGTAGATGGGTTCATGACATAGACTTAGGTGCATCGTGCATTGCATATCTGTATATTCGATTGACTGTTGAAATGACTATGTTGACTGTATGATTCCTGTGATTTTCTGTCTGATGCACCTTAGAGACACACTGAGCTTAATAGCTGACTCCCCCTTAGTTCTTGTTTCAGATTCTCAGACATAGGAGTTCGGTACTTGGAGGACCACAATTTATCATATTTATTTCAGTTTTCAGTATGGACATTTCGAATTTATAAAGTTATTTTATTTTAGTTATTATTTTGGGATTTATATAATTTCGGTTACTTATACATTTATTTGGATTTTTAACTGTTTTAGCATGCATGAGAATTTTTAAATGGATATTTTGTTACTTTATTTTAGATTACTTTATCTATACGATTGCGTTTTCAAAAATATGGATTTTAATGTTAAACGACACCGTTTTTAAATTACTTGAGGGACACGTTTTTAATCTAACTTCCTAGATTCGGCCCATAACCCTTGGGTCGGGTTTAAGGGGTTACATTTAGTGGTATCAAAGCCTAGGTTCAACCCTCGGACTGTGTGGCTCACATAGAATTTTTAAGTTAAAAATGATTTTTGCATGCATACTAAATATTTTCGGGCAAAATGAGTAATTTTTGGGAAAGTAAATATTCTCAGAATTTTGATATATTTTGAATAGAAACTCCAAGTACCAACCCTAATTCTAGGATAGTCCCTTTTGTAGATAAATTACTATGTCACCTCGTAGAATCTCTAGATTAACGACCGATCGTGATCATACTTGTTCCTATAAATTTGAGATTAAAGCCTATTTGAAAATTATGTGTTATCATTCGTAACCTGATCCAAAATGCTCTTTTAAGCTTCTATTTAAATATTCGTGCTTCTGGGAATCTACGTGAAGTTTGAAAAATTTTGAGGACAAAATTTCTCTTAAGGGTGGGAGAGTTGTAACACCCCAAAAATTTCCCAATTTTAAAACCCTAGATTTGAAAAAAAATCCCTAATTTAGAAATCTAATTTTGAAATCCCTAATTCTTGAAACCTTAATGATTTGGGAATTTAATTCAAAAACCCTATTTGAGTTTGAAGGTTAAGTTGAGAAAAAATTCAGATTTATGACTCTAATATAGAAATTTTTGGTCAATTTGTAAATCACGAAAAGTTTAGGTGTTTGTTTACAAACCTAATTTAATTCAATGACTTTCCTTGTGATTAACCCTTTTTAACAATTTGAATTTTAATTCCCTTTGGTTTCTGTCACCCGTCTCTTCTTCTTTTATTATTATTATTATTATTATTATTATTATTATTATTATTATTATTATATCCTATTTCCTGATTGGAAATCTATTGAAAACCTAAACGTAATTATATATATATATATATATATATATATATTACCCTAAAAACTCATACAACTTTTCCCTAAATTTTCAATTACCGCTAACCAAAACCCTTGTATATCGATCTCTGGAATCCATGACATTCGTCTAAAACCAAAGCAACAATGCAGCTTTATTTTTTTCCCCACCGAATCAAACCATCATCACATTCTCTTCTTGGTTGTAGTCAACCAATTCAAATCACTTGTGGGACGAAAGCTTGGTCGGTTGGCAAGCCTCCTATTTTTTTTTAAACATGGAAACGGCAGCATGGTTGGCTTCAAGCCATGTGGATTAAGCATGGATCTAATTTGTTCTTCTTTAACTCGATACAACCCGTATCCAGTCCAACTTATGTTTCATAACCACGTTTGATATGTTTACTCGTCTTTTCCGAACCGCTCTAAACTGAATCGTTCAGTCCAACCGTATCATCGATTGTTTTGGAGATCAACATTATGTCAGATAAGTCTTTAAATATTCAATCAAGTGTTTTAGATGTAGTTTGGTGGCATAGTGATGGATTTGATGTAGATTCTTATTCTCGTAGGTTCCGATACAGTTGGACCCTATACTTTTGATCGTGAAAAATGCGTTATTCAGTAGGTTGAGTTTGCTTTGGCTAAGGTGTGTTCTCTGCTTGTGCTACATTATATGTGTTGATGTTGTGTGATGTTTGATTGTGAAATATGTTGTTGCTATGTGATGGTTGACTATAAATATGTTGTGATCTGGACTATGTGATATGTGTGATCTGGACTATGTGATATGTTGTGATCTGGACTATTTGATATGTTGTGATCTGGGCTATGTGATATGTTGTATGTCATTCTATTAAACATCATACATTGGATTATGAATAGTTAATTATCGGACTAAATGCTCATGCATTTTCAGACTAAATGCTCATGCATTTTCGGACTAATGATGTTGCATTCGGATTAAGATCGGAATATTCATATCATATCATTCGGGTGGGATTTGTACGGAGGAAGTTCAGTGGTTTCATCCTTCGGGTTGAATTCCACTTCGGATCAGTGGTTCCACCCTTCGGGCTGAGTTCCACTTCGGATGGTGACGATGTAGAGAGTGGTTCTGGGGAACCTTACTCTTCGGACGGTGATGTAGATGGGTTCATGACATAGACTTAGGTGCATCGTGCATTGCATATCTGTATATTCGATTGACTGTTGAAATGACTATGTTGACTGTATGATTCCTGTGATTTTCTGTCTGATGCACCTTAGAGACACACTGAGCTTAATAGCTGACTCCCCCTTAGTTCTTGTTTCAGATTCTCAGACATAGGAGTTTGGTACTTGGAGGACCACAATTTATCATATTTATTTCAGTTTTCAGTATGGACATTTCGAATTTATAAAGTTTTTTTATTTTAGTTATTATTTTGGGATTTATATAATTTCGGTTACTTATACATTTATTTGGGATTTTTAACTGTTTTAGCATGCATGAGAATTTTTAAATGGATATTTTGTTACTTTATTTTAGATTACTTTATCTATACGATTGCGTTTTCAAAAATATGGATTTTAATGTTAAACGACACCGTTTTTTAATTACTTGAGGGACACGTTTTTAATCTAACTTCCTAGATTCGGCCCATAACCCTTGGGTCGGGTTTAGGGGGTTACATTTAGTGGTATCAGAGCCTAGGTTCAACCCTCGGACTGTGTGGCTCACATAGAATTTTTAAGTTAAAAATGATTTTTGCATGCATACTAAATATTTTCGGGCAAAATGAGTAATTTTTGGGAAAGTAAATATTCTCAGAATTTTGATATAGTTTGAATAGAAACTCCAAGTACCAACCCTAATTCTAGGATAGTCCCTTTTGTAGATAAATTACTATGTCACCTCGTAGAATCTCTAGATTAACGACCGATCGTGATCATACTTGTTCCTATAAATTTGAGATTAAAGCCTATTTGAAAATTCTGTGTTATCATTCGTAACCTGATCCAAAATGCTCTTTTAAGCTTCTATTTAAATATTCGTGCTTCTGGGAATCTACGTGAAGTTTGAAAAATTTTGAGGACAAAATTTCTCTTAAGGGTGGGAGAGTTGTAACACCCCAAAAATTTCCCAATTTTAAAACCCTAGATTTGAAAAAAAAATCCCTAATTTAGAAATCTAATTTTGAAATCCCTAATTCTTGAAACCTTAATGATTTGGGAATTTAATTCAAAAACCCTATTTGAGTTTGAAGGTTAAGTTGAGAAAAAATTCAGATTTATGACTCTTAATATAGAAATTTTTGGTCAATTTGTAAATCACGAAAAGTTTAGGTGTTTGTTTACAAACCTAATTTAATTCAATGACTTTCCTTGTGATTAACCCTTTTTAACAATTTGAATTTTAATTCCCTTTGGTTTCTGTCACCCGTCTCTTCTTCTTTTATTTTTATTATTATTATTATTATTATTATTATTATTATTATTATATCCTATTTCCTGATTGGAAATCTATTGAAAACCTAAACGTAATTATATATATATATATATATATTACCCTAAAAACTCATACAACTTTTCCCTAAATTTCAATTACCGCTAACCAAAACCCTTGTATATCGATCTCTGGAATCCATGACATTCGTCTAAAACCAAAGCAACAATGCAGCTTTATTTTTTTCCCCCACCGAATCAAACCATCATCACATTCTCTTCTTGGTTGTAGTCAACCAATTCAAATCACTTGTGGGACGAAAGCTTGGTCGGTTGGCAAGCCTCCTATTTTTTTTTAAACATGGAAACGGCAGCATGGTTGGCTTCAAGCCATGTGGATTAAGCATGGATCTAATTTGTTCTTCTTTAACTCGATACAACCCGTATCCAGTCCAACTTATGTTTCATAACCACGTTTGATATGTTTACTCGTCTTTTCCGAACCGCTCTAAACTGAATCGTTCAGTCCAACCGTATCATCGATTGTTTTGGAGATCAACATTATGTCAGATAAGTCTTTAAATATTCAATCAAGTGTTTTAGATGTAGTTTGGTGGCATAGTGATGGATTTGATGTAGATTCTTATTCTCGTAGGTTCCGATACAGTTGGACCCTATACTTTTGATCGTGAAAAATGCGTTATTCAGTAGGTTGAGTTTGCTTTGGCTAAGGTGTGTTCTCTGCTTGTGCTACATTATATGTGTTGATGTTGTGTGATGTTTGATTGTGAAATATGTTGTTGCTATGTGATGGTTGACTATAAATATGTTGTGATCTGGACTATGTGATATGTGTGATCTGGACTATGTGATATGTTGTGATCTGGACTATGTGATATGTTGTGATCTGGGCTATGTGATATGTTGTATGTCATTCTGTTAAACATCATACATTGGATTATGAATAGTTAATTATCGGACTAAATGCTCATGCATTTTCGGACTAAATGCTCATGCATTTTCGGACTAATGATGTTGCATTCGGATTAAGATCGAAATATTCATATCATATCATTCGGGTGGGATTTGTACGGAGGAAGTTCAGTGGTTTCATCCTTCGGGTTGAATTCCACTTCGGATCAGTGGTTCCACCCTTCGGGCTGAGTTCCACTTCGGATGGTGACGATGTAGAGAGTGGTTCTGGGGAACCTTACTCTTCGGACGGTGATGTAGATGGGTTCATGACATAGACTTAGGTGCATCGTGCATTGCATATCTGTATATTCGATTGACTGTTGAAATGACTATGTTGACTGTATGATTCCTGTGATTTTCTGTCTGATGCACCTTAGAGACACACTGAGCTTAATAGCTGACTCCCCCTTAGTTCTTGTTTCAGATTCTCAGACATAGGAGTTCGGTACTTGGAGGACCACAATTTATCATATTTATTTCAGTTTTCAGTATGGACATTTCGAATTTATAAAGTTATTTTATTTTAGTTATTATTTTGGGATTTATATACTTTCGGTTACTTATACATTTATTTGGGATTTTTAACTGTTTTAGCATGCATGAGAATTTTTAAATGGATATTTTGTTACTTTATTTTAGATTACTTTATCTATACGATTGCGTTTTCAAAAATATGGATTTTAATGTTAAACGACACCGTTTTTAAATTACTTGAGGGACACGTTTTCAATCTAACTTCCTAGATTCGGCCCATAACCCTTGGGTCGGGTTTAGGGGGTTACAACGTTTGGCAAGTTTTCGATAGACATGGAGTGGTTGTGAATTTTTTTTGTACCGAGAAAGAGAACTAGAGATGGAGCCAGATTTGGGTTTGTGCGTATGGGATCAAAGGTGGATGCGGATCGAATCCTTAGAGCGTTTTTATGGATTTCGGCTTTACGGATCCAAACTAAGGGTAACGATGGCGCAAAGGGAGACGAGGGATACACTTTGGAGATGAAAATGTGACGACTTTAATTCAAGGTCGAAAAAGGCGATCCAGAAACAACAGGTAAATAATGATCACACGAACAATTCAAAAGGGAATCCAGTGAGGCGTTTTGACAAGGGTGAGGCTGAAGATGAACGAATCACAGCGATAGAGCAATCCAAAGTTGAAGAGAAATGCAAACGCGTGGACGGGGTTATTGATACTAAAAATGGTAAATTTTACAAAATTGCGCCTTGGGATTTTTCCGTCAACCCAACCAAATAACGAATCTTCCAAAGGAGATTATAAAGGCAAAATTGACAAGTTTCTCATTGATGTGAGTCACGGGGTCACTTGTTTTATTCATGTTTGAAGATAAAGAATCGAGGAAGAGAATTTTGGAGACTAGGCGTCTTGAACAATGGTTTGAAATTTTAATTGAATGGTCGCTTCCGTCATCTTTGCCGAATCGAAGGGTATGGCTCTCCGTTAGTGGAATTCCGATCCATGGATGGTTTGAAGAAACCTTTCAGAATATTGTAGTGTGTTGGGGCGATCTCGTTCGGATTGACATTGAGACATTGGCACCATTGACATTTGAACGACGTTGAATTTAGATAGAAACTAATTGGAATACACACATAAATGGAGTAATGGACTTGTATATTGACAATAATGCCTTTACGATCCGCATTATAGAAAATTAGGAAGCGATTGTCCCTATGTGTGACTATAGCTGTGAGGCGGCGAACTGTTTGGATGATACATTTAGTAACAAGGATTTGTCCATGGAGATGTCTAGCCCGGTTAAGGTGTCTGTAAGTGGGAGGTTAGAAAATGATACAGTGGTACCTAATTCGTTCTCATATGCGGTCGTGGGATCAACTCAAATTGAGCGCATGTGGAATGAGAACTAGAGAGAGAATTGGCGTGTGATGTGCACGGCAAGTTGGATGGCGGATGAGGATGTAAGCTTTGTCCATCGTGAAGGGGAGAGACAACGATTTTTGGATGTTTTACCGAGTGATGTTGTGGTGGATATACTTCCAAACAATGTGGGAGTACCATGTGTAGAAATTACTACAGAAGAACAAAGAGTTGATGATTTGAGCCCACATGCAGATGGGCCAAGGGTAGAAATTCCTAGGGCTAACAAGTCTCAAACAATTGAATACAATGGGGAGTATAGAAGGTTGCGGCAGATTTCAGAAATTGAGTTGAGTTTATTATCGCTTGGTGAGAGTGTAACGCCCTGGTTTTGGGCCTAGATGTTTTAGACATCGAATCGGACCGGTCGAAAACGGTTCGAATCGCGTAAGGTGATTTAAGAAAATCAAGAATCGGGATAGTATAAAAATGTGGTAAAATTTTATAAAATCCTCTAAAAATATGTTTAAGATGTTGGTCAAGTCAATTTTACAAAACGGATTTTGGAAATGGGACATTTTGAGTAGTGACCAAATTGTAAAGTTTCAAAACTGGGAAAAATGTGATTTTTAATATAAAGGCCAAAATCTTAGAATCTTCAGGGGGCTTTAAGACAATTTGACCTTTCCTCAATATGACATGTGTTTTAAAAGTCTTTCAATTAAATGGCTTTAATTGGATTTATATTTATTAATTAATTAATATAGGTAGTTAATGTGAGATTTTCAATTACGTAACTACCAACTCTTTCTCATTTTTATCCAAACACTATTTCTCTCATCTTTCTCCATAATTCTTTCTCCCAAAAACCCTCTCAACATTTCCTAAACCATTTTCAAGAAATCTTTCCTAGTTCTTCAAGATTTTGCTAAGGAAAACTTGTCATTCATTGAGAGAAGCAAGGATTGGAGGTAAATCCCATTCTCAACCTCTAATCAAAGTTTTTTTACTGAAATTCCCAAGATATTTGGCTTCTAAATACTATTTTTGGTTGAGTTTTCATTATAGTGTTGATTGGAGATCAAAATCTTGTGAAATTGTGGTTGAAATCTTAATTTTCAAACTTGTTGAGTTAAGCTCTGTTTTGTGTTGATTTTAATTGAGTTCTAAGTTGATTTATATATTAAAATGAAGTGTTGATAACATAGATCCCGAAATCCTTGAGATCCTTGAGTTTCTTGGTTGATTTAAGTGAGTTTTTGAGGTGAAATGGTGGAATCTTGATTGCTGGAGGTATAAGGTTGGGTTAGGTTGTTTTTAGATGTGTTTTGATGTTTATTATGGGTTGGAAGTGATGTATTGGTTGGGCTTGGTTTAGGAAGCAATCGATTGAGTTTTTTGTTGTTTTGGATGGGTAATTTGGTGTAGTTTGGGTGAGCAACGAGTTTGTGAATTGTTGTTGGTGTTGGAATGCATTTTAATGCATTTCGATCTTTGTTTTGATGATGTGAAAATAGGGGATCTTGATCCGGAAGCAAATGAGGTGTTGTTGGAGGCTCCGGAAGAGTAATTTCTGGGTTGGCGAGCAAGGCTTCGCGTATCGGTGAGTGTAAATGCATTTTCCTGCTTTGTAACGCTTTGAGCATGGTCTTGGGAGCTTAGTGTAAGTTTGATACACTTAGCTAAGCTCAAGAGTAAGTGATTCAGAAATCCCTCTCTTGGAAATGTGTTATGTTTGATGAAAATGCACTTGAGTTAAGTGTGGATTTGTTTACTATTTTAAAGCATGTTTTAAGCATGAATGTTGCTGGATTTTAATGTCATTATGTTATGGATGCACTAGGCAAGTGATCCTTAGTTTTCATGTGTTGAATGCATATGATGTTAAGCATGTTATGCTTGTGGAAATGGCATTGTGTTTATGCTTGTAAAACAGTGGATTAATGAGGTTAAATGTTTATATTGGCAAGTGATGAAAATGGTTTTTGGTTACTTTAATTGGATATAGTTAGCCGGCTATATGATTGGGTGCACCGTGAATAAAGTTGTAACGCCCCGGTTTTGGGCTTAGAAGTTTTGGGCTTGGACCGGTTCGGTCAAAGTGCTGTTCGATTATAAAAAGGTGAAATTAGGAAAGCCTAGTTCGGGTTGCATTAAAAATATGGAAAAATGTTCTAAAATCCTCTTTTAATATATATAAGTGATCTGTGAAATCAATTTTACAAATTGTGGTTTGGAAGGGTGACATTTTGGCTAGTGACCAAAATGTAATTTTTGAAAACTACGTGACTGTTTTAAAAAGGATTGAAACTTTGAATCTTTAAGGAGCTATTTACCCAAAGGGAGTTTCTCCAGATTTTTCTAAGATATTTAATGATTTAATTCTGGTTTTTAAATAAAAGGAAAGTGGAGGGAAGATATTTTCCTATTTTCAACTAACTTTCCATATTTTCCAATTGTCCATTTTCTCTCATTTTCTCTCAACCCAAACATCTTTCTCCAGAGCTTTTTCCTCTGATTTTGTTACCTAAACATCTCAATTCAATTCTCTTTTGATTGCTAATCATCTCATCAACAAAACCTCACCATTTGCTAATTGATTCTTCAAGCATTTTGGTTCTAAAAGAGGAGAAACTCAAGTTTGGAGGTAAGAACGTCCTTCTCCTCTAAACTCTCAGTTCTTTACTGAAATTCCTAAGTTCTCAATCCTTAATTGATGATTTATAAATGGTTTTAAAAGTTATGTAATGGATCTTGGCTTTAAATGCAAGATTTGGTGATTTTTGATGCATTTTCGTATGATCTGATTGGGCTGTGTTTTAATGTGTTAATTTGATGTTAAATGAATGTTAAAATGAAAAGGAATTGAGTTTTAATTAATGAAATCCCGAATAGGTTGAATTTCCTAAGTTTAGCTTGTGATTCTTGGTTGTTTTGGAGTGATCTTGTGGATCTGTTGTTGCTGGAGATATAAGGATGTTGTTAGGTCCTTTTTAGATGTTAAATGATGTTTAAAGATGTTTAGTTTTGATGGATCTTGGCTGGGCAATGTTGAGGAGTTGTTTGGATGCATTTTCGGTTGTGTTTGGTGGCCGAAAATGGAGTGTGGATGAGAGCAGCGAGTTTAGGTGCTTTCATTGAAGCTATTAATGCATGATGATGCATTAATCCTCTGCTTTGATGTGTTTAAAACAGGGGAGTCATCTTTGGATCCAAGTGGTGGTGATCCGGAAGCTTGATTTGTGTTTCGGCAAGAGGCGAAACAGAATCGGTGAGTGGAATTTGGTTTTCGGCTTTGAAACCAGTGTTTTGAAGGTTTGGGAGCTTAGTTTAAGTCTAAGCAACTTAGCTAAGCTCAAGAGTAAGTTTTCGGAAAAACTCTCTTGGTGATGGCCATGGTTTTTGGTTGTATGCAATGTGTTGTTTGCATGATTTTAAATCTGTTTTGAAAGCATATCTAGCATGTTTATTTGTTGAGATTATAAGCCATGTGTTAAAGGAAACTCAAGGTAAGAGTTCCTTGTTTTTGAACATTGTTTAAATGTGGTTTGATGCTTAAAGATGCATGATATTTATGGCTTTGTAAAATGCTTTAAAACAATGAGATATTGATGATAATGATACATATTGGCAAGTGATGGTTAAGGTCACAAAGGTGGTTAAAAGTCCTTGTGTGAACCTTGTATATTTAAGAACATCAAGGTGGTTAAAAGTCCTTGGATGGTTCTTGGTTAAGATCACAAAGGTGGTTAAAAGTCCTTGTGTGGATCTTGTATAGTTTAAGAACAACATGGTGTTTAAAAGTCCATGGTTGGTTCTTGGTTAAGGCTCAAGGTGGTTAAAAGTCATTGTGTAAGCCTTGGGTACTTAAGAACTCCAAGGTGTTTAAAAGTCCTTGGGAGATTCTTGTTAAGGACACAAAGGTGGTTAAAAGTCCTTGTGTGGTCCTTGCCATGGTGTTTAAAAGTCCATGGGCCATGGTGTTTAAAAGTCCATGGGGATAAGATCACAATGGTGTTTAAAAGTCCATGTGTGGATCTTATGTGAATTGTATCACTTGTTGCTAATATGACTTGTTATGAATTTGAAGCATGAGATGCTTGTTAAATGTTTATGAGCATGTACAAATGTTGCTTGAAGCATGGTTTATAAATGAGTTTTATAAATGAATTATTGAATGGTTTTAATGAGCATTCCTCACTAAGCTTTTGCTTATGCTCTCTCTCTTTTCTTAAACCAATAATGCAGAGCATTAATGTGCATTGAGGGCAGCAAGGAAGGCAAGCAATCAAGTGGAAATTAAGCTCAAGTATGGGAAGGTTTCTTAAACACTTTTAGCTTTTGGCATTTGGCAATGGGGGACCTATGTGGATGTTTTAGGAGGTGTTTTGAACTCCCTAAGTTTGTTTAATGTTGTTAATAATGCTGGATTTTGTAATTGGCCTTTATATGGTTGGTTTGGAGATTTAATGCTTGAATGGTTTGCTAAGTAGGAAGCATGCCTTTAGATTTGGGGCTTTTCATATTTGATGCTATGATGATGATTGGATGATACATTTATGTTTCTTACATGTTGAATGTCTTGCTGGTAAAGTTTGGTAGCATTTGGAGCATGTATGGTTGATCAATTGTGTGTTTTAGCAGCCAATTTTCTGCATTCTGTGCAGGCCGTATCGGAACGGGAGCTACCGTTTCGGAACGGGTGCCCTGTAATAGCCCAGGCGTCCGAAACGGAAGACACCGTTCCGAAACGGAAAGTCCTCTGCCAGCCCTCGTTTCGGAACCCGTTGCGGAACGGTCCCGCATTTCGAAACAGGTTCTCCCTGTTTCAGAACATTTGACCGTTAGGGGCTGACATTGGCAGTTATATGTTTTGAAATGTATACGTTTTGGTCCTGAATCTTGTTTGTGCAATTGTATGAGTTTGGGAAGTCCGTTTGAGCTGAAAATTTGCAGAGAAGCATGAGACTTGACTAATTACAATTTGGTAACACTAATTTGGGTTAAGACCTTATAATTTACAGAATTTACAATTTAGTCCCTAAAGTTGTGAATTGTTCAATTGGATCCCTGTTTGATCTCTGATGTTTATGATCTTTGAGTATGCTGTTTGAATGATCATAACTAAGGTTAATGTGCATCTAGACAAATTTAAAAAGAAAAAAAAAGGGTCGTTAATCAAGGTTGACTTTCGGGTTGACTTTGGTTTTCCCCGTGTGGCTTTCTTAATTCGGGTCAACCGTCTAGGCCGGGTTAAGGGGGTTACATTTGGTGGTATCAGAGCTGAGTTCTCGAGTAATTGGGAATGAATGTGTGCATGATTGAAGTATGTATGCTATGTATGCTTGTTGAGTGAAAGCATGATGAGTGGTTTGTGAATTTGATGCAATTGAGTTGTATGCTGTGATGAAGCATGTTGTGGGTACCCATTGCCAAATCAAAGCTAATGTAATGATGTTGATTTTAAATGAAAATGAGCTTGAGTACTTGGATTGCTTACCTTGCTGGACCTGACTTTGTTTGTTTGCATTGTGATTGCATTGTTAGAGTATGGCACCTCGTAGAGAGTTGAGGAGTAATGTGCGAGCTACGACTCAGAATGAGAATGAGAATGAGGAGAATGCAGGAAGTGCGGTGTTACCTCCTCCTCCACCTGGTGGTGGTGGTGCTGAGGGTGGAAGAGCTGAAGCTGCAGCTGGTGCTGGGGTCGCTGGACCTGAGGCTGGTCAGGGGCAAGCTATGCCTGACATGACGATGTTGGTGCAAGCTATTGCTGGTGCTTTTCGAGCGGCAGTAGCTGGAGCTCAAGGAGCTGGGCATCAGGGAGATGCTGGAGTTAGACTACCCTTGGAACGTTTGTGCAGTCTAGGAGGGACTGAGTTCAGGGGTTTGTCTGCAGAAGGTTCTGAATCCTGGATGGAGAGTACCAAGAGGATCTTGGGTCAGCTGGGTTGCACTGATGTGCAGAAGCTGGGCTGTGTAGTATCTTTGCTACAGGATGATGCTTATACGTGGTGGACAACCACTATTGCTGGGATGGCTGATGCTGATGTAACTTGGACATTCTTCCAGAATGTGTTCAAGAGAAGGTATCTAGGTGTGAGGTACCTAGATGAAAAGAAGAGGGAGTTCATGTCTCTTACCCAAGGGAGCATGTCCGTGGCTGAGTATGAAGTGCAGTTTGTTCGACTCAGTCAGTATGCGCCTGAGTTAGTCCCTGATGAGCGGGCGAGGTGCGAAAGATTCCGTTATGGTTTAGTGACGGATGTGAAGATGTATGTGCTGGCTACCGAATATGATGATTTTGATGTGCTGGTGGGCCGAGCCAAGGATATTGAGATGAACTTGGGTTTATCTGCTAGAAGTGCTGGTTCTAGTGCTGGAAAGTGAGCTGCTGAATATAGTTCCGGTGGTGGACGGAACAAGAGGGGACGTGATCAGAAGTATCAGTCCTCGGCTAAGCGAGGTGGTGGAGCATCTGCTCGAGGAGTCAATGCTAGAGCTGATCCGAGTGCGTGTTGGATTTGTGGTTCACGTGGTCATATGAAGCGTGATTGTCCTCGTGCTGTGAGGGAGGTGCAAGATCCTGTTGCGGCAGCTGGTAACGGGTGCTGGAATTGTGGATCTGCGGATCACTTGAGGCGAGAGTGTCCTATGTTGGCTGGTGGCCAGGTGCGTGCTCCTGTTGTTGCTGCACCGCAGAGAGGTCGTGGGCGCGGCCGTGGTAACTTTCAACGAAGAGAGGAAGGTGGTCGAGGAGTGGCCCATGTTGTGGCTATTCAGCCTGAGGGTGGTGGTCAAGCTAGGGTGTATGCTCAGCGTGACGGGAGGAATGACGCGGATGTGATTGCAGGTACCTTTACTTTGCAATCCTTGTCATTACTTTCCTTGATTGATTCTGGATCTACGCATTCATACATTTTGCGTGAGCATGCTGAATTGCTTGGTTTGCCTGTTGAGTCTTTGGATGTTGGAGTTCGTGTCACTAGTTCTTTTGGTGAGACTGTTGTGACTCGAAAGCTTTATAGAAGGTGTCCTTTGGTTGTTCAAGAACATGTTTTTCATGTTGATCTTATGGAGTTGCCTTTCTATGGTTTTGATGTAATCCTTGGTATGGATTGGCTTGCTGAGCATCGTGCTGTTGTGGATTGTGAAAATAAGCGAGTTTCGCTGAAGCTTGCGGATGATTATGAAGTTGTTGTGGTTGGTGAGAATGTGAAGTTTCTTGCCAATGCGGTGTCTACCTTGGAGGCGAGCAGGATGCTGAGGCAAGGTTGTGAAGCTTATCTAGCTTTTGTGATGAATCCTAGCTCTAAGGAGTTGCGGGTGCAAGATATCAGGGTTGTGCGAGAGTTTCCTGGTGTGTTTCCTGAGGAGTTGCCTGGTTTACCTCCTAATCGCGAGGTGGAGTTTGGAATTGAGCTGTATAAGAATACAACTCCTGTGTCCATTACCCCTTACAGAATGGCACCTAAGGAGCTGAAGGAGCTGAAGACGCAGTTGCAAGAGTTGCTTGATCGTGGGTTCATTCGGCCAAGTGTGTCACCTTGGGGTGCACCGGTCTTGTTTGTGAAGAAGAAGGATAGCACTATGAGAATGTGCATTGATTATTGTCAGCTGAACAAGTTGACTATCAAGAATCGGTATCCTTTGCCGAGAATTGATGATCTCTTCGATCAATTTCGGGGAGCAGCTGTGTTCTCTAAGATTGACTTGAGGTCAGGGTATTATCAGTTGAAGGTGAAGGATGTGGATGTGCCTAAGACAACTTTCAGGACAAGGTATGGGCATTATGAGTTCCTTGTGATGCCGTTTGGTTTGACAAATGCTCCTGCTGCTTTCATGGACATGATGAATCGTGTGTTTCATGAATACCTGGACAAGTTCGTTGTGGTGTTCATTGATGATATCCTCGTGTACTCGCGTACTGAGGAGGAGCATGAAGAGCATTTGAGGATTGTGCTGCAGGCTTTGTTGGAGAATCAGCTTTATGCTAAGCTGAGCAAGTGCGAGTTCTGGCTTAAGGAGGTGGTGTTTCTTGGGCATGTGGTTTCTGCTGAGGGGATTCGTGTTGATCCTCAGAAGATTGAGGCGGTGATGAACTGGAAGGTTCCTAAGTCTGTTCATGAGATTCGTAGTTTCCTTGGTTTGGCAGGATACTACCGGAGGTTTGTGGATGGATTTTCTAAGATTGCTGCACCTTTGACGAAGTTGTTGCAAAAGGATGTTAAGTATGAGTGGACGGAAGCGAGACAGCAGGCTTTTGAGAAGCTTAAGGCGGCTCTGACGCAAGCTCCTATCTTGGTTCAACCTGAATCAGGGAAAGAGTTTGTGGTCTACAGTGATGCGTCCTATGTGGGTTTGGGATGTGTGCTGACGCAAGAGGGTAAGGTTGTGGCTTATGCATCGCGGCAGTTGAAGGTGCATGAGCGCAATTATCCTACGCATGATATTGAGTTGGCTGTAGTGGTTTTTGCTTTGAAGATCTAGAGACATTATCTGTATGGTGAGAAGTGTACTGTGTACACGGATCACAAGAGTTTGAGATATCTGATGTCTCAGAAGGAGTTGAATCTTAGGCAGCGGCGTTGGGTGGAGTTGCTCAAGGATTATGATTTGACGATTGAGTACCATCCTGGAAAAGCTAATGTTGTTGCGGATGCCTTGAGTAGGAAGGTAGCTGTTGAGCTGAGGGCTATGTTTGCCAGTTTGAGTATTTCGCGAGGGTTGAGTACTATTGGGAGTACTAAGATGTAGTCCGATAGTGGTGCCTAACGATGCTGGGTTGAGTACTATTGGGAGTACTAAGAGTTTTGGGAGTCCGATAGTGGTGCCTAACGATGCTGGGTTGAGGCGTGCTATTCTGACTGAAGGTCATAGTAGTCCTTTTGCTATGCACCCTGGTAGTACTAAGATGTATCGTGATCTTCGTGATGAGTACTATTGGGTGGGTTTGAAGAGAGATGTTGCGGAGTTTGTGAGCAAGTGTATGATGTGTCAGCGAGTTAAGGCTGAGCATCAGGTTCCTTCAGGGTTGTTGCAACCGTTGAGAATCCCTGAGTGGAAGTGGGAAAGGGTTACCATGGATTTTGTATCTGGTTTACCTTTGTCACCATCGAAGAAGAATTCTGTGTGGGTGATTGTGGATCGCCTGACGAAGTGTGCACATTTCTTGCCTGTGCATACTACGTTTTCTTTGGATAAGCTTGCGGAGCTGTACATTGCTGAGATTGTGCGGCTGCATGGTGTGCCTAAGTCGATTGTGTCGGATAGGGATCCGAGGTTCACATCGCGTTTCTGGCAGTGTTTGCATCAAGCTTTGGGTACAAGGTTGAATTTCAGTACATCCTATCATCCTCAGTCGGATGGTCAGTCAGAGCGGGTTATCCAGATTTTGGAGGATATGTTGAGGTGCTGCGTGATTGAGTTTCAGGGCTCTTGGGAGAAGCATTTGCCTTTGGTAGAGTTTGCTTATAACAATAGTTATCAGGCAAGTATTCAAATGGCACCTTATGAGGCTTTGTACGGGAGGAAGTGTAGGACTCCTCTTTGTTGGGCTGAAACGGGTCAAAAGTTGGTTTCGATGCCGGCTTTGTTGAAAGGAACCACCGAGAAAGTGAAGCTCATTTGTGAGCGGTTAAAGGCGGCTTCTGATCGGCAAAAGTCTTACGCGGATTTGAAGCGTAAGGAGATTGAGTATGCGGTGGGTGACCGTGTGTTTTTGAAGGTTTCGCCTTGGAAGAAGGTGATGAGGTTTGGCCGGAAGGGTAAGTTGAGCCCTAGGTACATTGGGCCATATGAGGTGGTTGAGCGTGTGGGTCCTGTTGCGTACAAGTTGAGGCTACCTCAAGAGTTGGAGAAGATTCATGATGTGTTTCATGTTTCTATGCTCCGGAAGTATATATCTGATCCTTCGCATGTGATGCCTGTGGAGGAAGTGGAATTGAATCCGGATTTGACCTATGATGAGGAACCGGTGAAGGTTCTGGATTCAGATAGCAAGGTTCTTCGTGGCAAGACCATTGAGTTGGTGAAGGTGTTGTGGAAGCACCGTGGTGTTGAGGAAGCCACGTGGGAGCGGAGGGATGACATGCTGAAGCAGTTTCCTTATCTCTTTCCTTCAGGTAAATTTCGGGGACGAAATTTCTTAAGGGGGGGAGAGTTGTAACGCCCCGGTTTTGGGCTTAGAAGTTTTGGGCTTGGACCGGTTCGGTCAAAGTGCTGTTCGAATATAAAAAGGTGAAATTAGGAAAGCCTAGTTCGGGTTGCATTAAAAATATGGAAAAATGTTCTAAAATCCTCTTTTAATATATATAAGTGATCTGTGAAATCAATTTTACAAAATGTGGTTTGGAAGGGTGACATTTTGGCTAGTGACCAAAATGTAATTTTTGAAAACTGCGTGACTGTTTTAAAAAGGATTGAAACTTTGAATCTTTAAGGAGCTATTTACCCAAAGGGAGTTTCTCCAGATTTTTCTTAGATATTTAATGATTTAATTCTGGTTTTTAAATAAAAGGAAAGTGGAGGGAAGATATTTTCCTATTTTCAACTAACTTTCCATATTTTCCAATTGTCCATTTTCTCTCATTTTCTCTCAACCCAAACATCTTTCTCCAGAGCTTTTTCCTCTGATTTTGTTACCTAAACATCTCAATTCAATTCTCTTTTCATTGCTAATCATCTCATCAACAAAACCTCACCATTTGCTAATTGATTCTTCAAGCTTTTTGGTTCTAAAAGAGGAGAAACTCAAGTTTGGAGGTAAGAACGTCCTTCTCCTCTAAACTCTCAGTTCTTTACTGAAATTCCTAAGTTCTCAATCCTTAATTGATGATTTATAAATGGTTTTAAAAGTTATGTAATGGATCTTGGCTTTAAATGCAAGATTTGGTGATTTTTGATGGATTTTCGTATGATCTGATTGGGCTGTGTTTTAATGTGTTAATTTGATGTTAAATGAATGTTAAAATGAAAAGGAATTGAGTTTTAATTAATGCAATCCCGGATAGGTTGAATTTCCTAAGTTTAGCTTGTGATTCTTGGTTGTTTTGGAGTGATCTTGTGGATCTGTTGTTGCTGGAGATATAAGGATGTTGTTAGGTCCTTTTTAGATGTTAAATGATGTTTAAAGATGTTTAGTTTTGATGGATCTTGGCTGGGCAATGTTGAGGAGTTGTTTGGATGCATTTTCGGTTGTGTTTGGTGGCCGAAAATGGAGTGTGGATGAGAGCAGCGAGTTTAGGTGCTTTCATTGAAGCTATTAATGCATGATGATGCATTAATCCTCTGCTTTGATGTGTTTAAAACAGGGGAGTCATCTTTGGATCCAAGTGGTGGTGATCCGGAAGCTTGATTTGTGTTTCGGCAAGAGGCGAAACGAAATCGGTGAGTGGAATTTGATTTTCGGCTTTGAAACCAGTGTTTTGAAGGTTTGGGAGCTTAGTTTAAGTCTAAGCAACTTAGCTAAGCTCAAGAGTAAGTTTTCGGAAAAACTCTCTTGGTGATGGCCATGGTTTTTTGTTGTATGCAATGTGTTGTTTGCATGATTTTAAATCTGTTTTGAAAGCATATCTAGCATGTTTATTTGCTGAGATTATAAGCCATGTGTTAAAGGAAACTCAAGGTAAGAGTTCCTTGTTTTTGAACATTGTTTAAATGTGGTTTGATGCTTAAAGATGCATGATGTTTATGGCTTTGTAAAATGCTTTAAAACAGTGAGATATTGATGATAATGATACATATTGGCAAGTGATGGTTAAGGTCACAAAGGTGGTTAAAAGTCCTTGTGTGAACCTTGTATATTTAAGAACATCAAGGTGGTTAAAAGTCCTTGGATGGTTCTTGGTTAAGATCACAAAGGTGGTTAAAAGTCCTTGTGTGGACCTTGTATAGTTTAAGAACAACATGGTGTTTAAAAGTCCATGGTTGGTTCTTGGTTAAGGCTCAAGGTGGTTAAAAGTCCTTGTGTAAGCCTTGGTTACTTAAGAACTCCAAGGTGTTTAAAAGTCCTTGGGAGATTCTTGTTAAGGACACAAAGGTGGTTAAAAGTCCTTGTGTGGTCCTTGCCATGGTGTTTAAAAGTCCATGGGCCATGGTGTTTAAAAGTCCATGGGGATAAGATCACAATGGTGTTTAAAAGTCCATGTGTGGATCTTATGTGAATTGTATCACTTGTTGCCAATATGACTTGTTATGAATTTGAAGCATGAGATGCTTGTTAAATGTTTAGGAGCATGTACAAATGTTGCTTGAAGCATGGTTTATAAATGAGTTTTATAAATGCATTATTGAATGGTTTTAATGAGCATTCCTCACTAAGCTTTTGCTTACGCTCTCTCTCTTTTCTTAAACCAATAATGCAGAGCATTAATGTGCATTGAGGGCAGCAAGGAAGGCAAGCAATCAAGTGGAAATTAAGCTCAAGTATGGGAAGGTTTCTTAAACACTTTTAGCTTTTGGCATTTGGCAATGGGGGACCTATGTGGATGTTTTGGGAGGTGTTTTGAACTCCCTAAGTTTGTTTAATGTTGTTAATAATGCTGGATTTTGTAATTGGCCTTTATATGGTTGGTTTGGAGATTTAAAGCTTGAATGGTTTGCTAAGTAGGAAGCATGCCTTTAGATTTGGGGCTTTTCATATTTGATGCTATGATGATGATTGGATGATGCATTTATGTTTCTTACATGTTGAATGTCTTGCTGGTAAAGTTTGGTAGCATTTGGAGCATGTATGGTTGATCAATTGTGTGTTTTAGCAGCCAATTTTCTGCATTCTGTGCAGGCCGTATCGGAACGGGAGCTACCGTTTCGGAACGGGTGCCCTGTAATAGCCCAGGCGTCCGAAACGGAAGACACCATTCCGAAACGGAAAGTCCTCTGCCAGCCCTCGTTTCGGAACCCGTTGCGGAACGGTCCCGCGTTTCGAAACAGGTTCTCCCTGTTTCGGAACATCTGACCGTTAGGGGCTGACATTGGCAGTTATATGATTTGAAATGTATACGTTTTGGTCCTGAATCTTGTTTGTGCAATTGTATGAGTTTGGGAAGTCCGTTTGAGCTGAAAATTTGCAGAGAAGCATGAGACTTGACTAATTACAATTTGGTAACACTAATTTGGGTTAAGACCTTATAATTTACAGAATTTACAATTTAGTCCCTAAAGTTGTGAATTGTTCAATTGGGTCCCTGTTTGATCTCTGATGTTTATGATCTTTGAGTATGCTGTTTGAATGATCATAACTAAGGTTAATGTGCATCTAGACAAATTTAAAAAGAAAAAAAAGGGTCGTTAATCAAGGTTGACTTTCGGGTTGACTTTGGTTTTCCCCGTGTGTCTTTCTTAATTCGGGTCAACCGTCTAGGCTGGGTTATGGGGGTTACAAAAGTCGCTTTGGATGTTGAAGGGTTGTTATTCTGCCATAATCTCCATCAAAGTACCCTAACGATTGAGGTTAAGACCACAACGGTAGATGGTTTAGTCTCGTGTGTGAGTCTTGTGTATGTGTCCCGTACACTCGTTAGTGGAACTATACAACTACCGATGAGTGATGTTAAGGGGTTGTGATTGTGCCATTAATCTCCATCACGGGTGTTGAGGGGTTGTGATTGTGCCATTAATCTCCATCACGAGTGTTGAGGGGTTGTGATTGTGCCATTGATCTCCACCTTGTGTAGTCCGGTAGTATGTATGAAGCGTGTGGGACAACGCTTGTAATCCGCGTATCTGATTGTGTCTTGTGTTGAAATGGTTTATGGATTATCACTTGCGAGCCAATATAACGTAAATGATTAATGTTAAGCATGGGATGCTTGTAAATGATGCAAGGATGCATAAGATGCTTTGTGAAGCATGAGCAAAGGTTTATTTTCTGATTTAAATGTTGCATATGAGCATGTTTTAGAAAGTGCACTGATGTTCTTGAATGGACATGTTTTATGTAAAGGCATGAGATATGAAATGGTGGTTATACCAATGGTGTGAAATGCATTGATGAATGTTGCATAGTGGTCCTCACTAAGCTTTGTGCTTACGCTCTTTTGTTTCATCAATTAAGAAAACCAGGCTTTCGAGGCAGCAAGTAAGCAAGGGGAATCCAAGATTTTAATCTTGCAAAGTATGTGGCTTTACTTCGGTGTAATAAAAGGCAATGAGTGGGATTTATACTTTTGATTGGTTGAGGATGTTTCCCTTTACTTTGAGCATGTTTGGTGGTTTATCCTCGAGTTGTAATTGGCCATTATGGTTTGATTTTTTTATGTGAATGTTGGTTTTAGCTTGTTATGGCTTTGGTGGACTAGGGAGCATGCCTTTAGTATCTATGTTTGCATGTTGGGTGCCATGTCGTAGCTAATGCCTCAAAATGATGACCGTTGGTGTGTATCTATGTTGTGGCATGTTTCGAGAATGTTTCGAATATGAAAAGAAGTGAAAAACCAGCAAAATCTGTTGTTGCAGGGCAAGGCGTATCGGAACGCCCTTTCCTGTTTCGGAATAGAGGCTTGAAATGGCCATGAGGTTTCGGAACGGGTTGGGACGTACCGAAACAGTTTTGCTACTGGAAATGGGTGTTTCGATACGAGTCTTGAAACGCACCCGAGTATCGAAATGGTCAAACACATTTCGAAACAACCGTTTCGGTACAAGGCCATCCGTTTCGAAATGCCTGACCGTTGAGTTTGAATTTGAACTGTTTCAAGTTTCTGTTTCTTACATTTTCGTCCCCGAGATTTGGTTGCTTAATTTAATGAGTTCGAATGATCCATTTGAGATGAAATTTGACATGTTGGCATGTTATATGATTAATTATGGATTGGTAATATTAAAACTTATTTAGTCCTTATAATTCTGGAAATTTACGTTTTAGTCCCTAAAAGACGTTTCTATGTAATTGAATCCCTTTTTGAGTTCCGTTCGCTATGTCGCTTCCGCTGAAATGTTTTGCTAATCACATAGGCTAATAATGAGCATCTAGAAAAGATAAAAAGAAAAAAAAGGGTCGTTAATCAAGGTTGACTTTAGGGTTGACTTTGGTTTTCCCCGTGTAATCTTCGTACTTCAGGTCGAGCTTCTAGGCCGGGCTAAGAGGGTTACATTTGTTGGTATCAGAGCCAGGTTACAAAAGAATTGGGGATGTTGGTATGAGAAATTGATATGTGTGTATGTATGTTTTGTGAAAATCATGCAATTGGTTGAATTTTGAAGCTAATGCCATGATTTATTTATGTGAATCGCATGTGAAATGGATATGATTGTGTGATGATGATGTAATGTTGTTATGTGCTGAATTTGGATGATGAAAAGCATGTTGAGCATGATGTTTCATGTATGTTATGCTATGTTGAGGGAAATTGGGGTGCCCATTGTCTTATTACACTAATCAAATGTTTTGTAAACTTGGATTCTTGCTTGCAGCTGGCCTAAATGGTTTGGCTTGTTTTGTTGTTATGCTTTGTTTAAAATAACACTATGGGTCCAAGAAGAGAACTGCGGTCGAATACGATAGTGTCTGCGTTTGAGCAGGGTGACCAGAGTGAACAAGGTACTGATGTCTCTCCTAGTGGAAATTTACCTCCTCCGCCACCACCTGGAGGTGGGGAGTAGGTGCAGCAAGGAGCTACTGGTCCTGGTTTGGGTGATTTGGCGCCACTAGTTCAGGCGATCACCAGAGTGTTTCAGACTGCTGTTGCCGGAGCGCATGTACAGGCCCCTGTAGCTGGGCAAACGGGCTTACCTTTAGAGAGGTTGAGGAGCCTAGGAGCTGTGGAGTTTTATGGTATGTCTCCTAAGGCGTCTGAAACCTGGTTAGCAAGTAGGATCCGTATAATGGATCAGATGGGCTGTAATGATGCGCACAAGCTGGGATGCACAGTTTCTTTGTTGCAAGGCGATGCCTACAGCTGGGGGACGATTACCACTGCTGGTATGGAACCCAATGAGGTTGATTGGGAGTTTTTCAGAGGTGCCTTCAGGAGGAAGTATCTAGGGGTGAGATACTTGGATGAAAAGAAACGCGAGTTTATGTCGCTTGTTTAGGGCAACCTTTCTGTGACTGAGTACGAGGTCCAGTTCGTACGCCTGAGCCAGTATGCTTCTGAGTTGATCCCTAGTGAGAGGCATCGATGTGATCGCTTCCAGTACGAGTTGGTACAGGAAGTTAAGACGTATATGCTGGCTACATATTATACTGACTTCGATGTGCTTGTGTGTCGAGCCAAACACATCGAGCAAAACTTGGGATTGTCATCTTGAGCTGTTGGATCTAGCTCTGGGAAGAGAGTAGCTGAGTACAGTTCCGAAGGTGGACGGAACAAAAGAGGTCGAGATAGGAGACATCAGCCTGAGGGGAGGCGTGGTGCTCCGGGTCGAGGTGTTCAGGCCCAGGCAGGTCGTGTGAGATCTGAGCAGCATACATGCTGGACATGTGGTTCGAGAGACCATTTGAGGCGAGATTGTCCTTGAGCGGCTAGAGAGGTCCAGGCTCCTGTTGCGGTGACAGGGAATTCATGTTTGAATTGTGGTTCGGCGGATCACATGAGGAGGGAATGTCCTTTGTTGGCTGGTGGAGGCCAATGACGTGCTCCTGTGGTAGCTGCACCTCAGAGAGGTCATGGGTGCGGCCGTGGGAACTTTCAGAGGAGAGACGAGGGTCAGCGGGGTATTGCTCATGTAGTAGCCGTTTGACCTGAGGGAGGTGGACCAGCGAGGGTTTACGCTCAGCGTGAGGAGCGCAATGATATTGATGTCATCGCAGGTACCTTTGTTCTTCAGTCTTTATCTTTGCTGGCTTTGATTGATTCTAGATCTACACATTCTTATATCTTGAGTGAGCATGCACATTTGCTTGATATACCTGTTGAGTTGCTTGAAGTAGGAATGCAAGTGATTAGTTCTTTTGGTGAGACTGTAGTCACTAGGAAGTTGTATAAAAGATTCCCTTTAATCTGCACAAGGACATGTTTTTCCTGTGGATTTGATGGAGTTACCTTTCTACGGATTTTATGTAATCCTTGGCATGGATTGGTTGTCGGAGCATAGGGTGGTGATTGACTTTGATGTCAAGCGAGTTACCTTAAAGCTGGCCGATGATTATGAAGTAGTGGTAGTAGGCGAGAATGTGAAATACTTGTCGAGTGTGATTTCGGCTTTGGAAGCAAACTGTGTGATGAGGTTGGGTTGCGAGGCTTACCTTGCCAATGTGATGATTCCTGGCACCAAGGATGTGCGTGTGCAGGACATCCGAACTGTTCGTGATTTTCCAGGTGCCTTTCCGGAAGAGTTGCCTGGTTTGCCACCAAACAGGTAAGTGGAGTTTGGTATTGAGTTGTACGAGAATACGACTTCGGTGTCCATTGCTCCTTATCGCATGGCACCTAAGGAACTGAAAGAGTTGAAAAAACAATTGCAAGAGTTGTTGGATCGAGGTTTCATCCGACCGAGTGTGTCATCTTGGGGTGCACCGATCTTGTTTGTAAAGAAGAATGATGAGACAATGCGGATGTGCATAGACTATCAACAACTGAACAAGTTGACGATCAAGAACAAGTAACCCTTTTCTAGAATTGATGATCTCTTTGATCAGTTTTGGGGAGCCTTAGTGTTCTCTAAGATAGATTTGAGATCAGGGTATTATCAGTTGGAGGTGAAGGATGTGGACGTACCTAAGACAGCTTTTCGGACAAGGTACGAACATTATGAATTCTTGGTGATGTCGTTTGGTTTGACCAACGCGCCTGCTGCTTTCATGGACATGATGAATCGTGTATTCCATGAATTCTTGGACCTGTTTATGTTGGTGTTCATCGATGATATCCTTGTGTATTCGCGTACCGAGGAGGATCATGATAAACACTTGAGAATTGTTTTGCAAGCGTTATTAGAAAATCAGTTGTATGCCAAGCTGAGTAAGTGTGAGTTTTGTCTTAGGAGGTGGTCTTCCTTGGACATGTTGTGTCAGCTGAGGGTATTCGCGTTGATCCGCACAAGGTAGAGGTTGTGATGAGTTGGAAAGTACCTAAGTCAATGACGGAGGTGCGGAGTTTCCTTGGTCTAGCTGGGTATTATCGTAGGTTTGTCGAGGGTTTCTCGAAGATAGCAACACCTTTGACCAAGTTGTTGCAGAAGAATGTTCACTTTGAGTGGACTGATGCGAGACAACAAGCTTTTGAGAAGCTGAAAGAAGCTTTGACTCAAGCTCCTGTTCTGATTCAACCTGAGTCTAGTAAGGAGTTTGTGGTCTATAGTGATGTGTCCATTTTTGGTTTGGGTTGCGTGTTGATGCAGGAGGGTAAGGTAGTGGCCTATGCATCTAGGCAGTTGAAGGTGCATGAGCGCAACTACCGTACTCATGATCTTGAGCTTGTGGCTGTGGTGTTTGCCTTGAAGATTTGGAGGCATTACCTGTAGAAGTGTGTTGTGTTTACAGATCATAAGAGCTTGAAGTATCTTATGTCTCAAAAGGAGTTGAATCTTAGGCAGCGTCGTTGGGTACAGTTGCTTAAAGATTATGATTTGATGATTGAGTACCACCCGGGCAAGGCTAATGTTGTGGCCGATGCTTTGAGCCGGAATGTGGCTGTGGAGTTGAGGGCGATGTTTTCTCGCTTGAGTATATCGCGTGATGGTGGTCTTATTGCAGAATTGAGAGTGAAACCATCTCTGATTCAGTTGATCAAAGATAAACAGTTGCTTGATGATTCTCTTGTTTCGCATGTTCAGGACATTGCGGAGAGTAGACCTTCGGATTTCAGCTTTAGTGATTATGGTGTTTTATGCTTTGGGAGTCGAATAGTGGTGTCGGATGATGCTGAGTTGAGGCGCACTATTCTGACTGAAGCTCATAGTAACCCTTTTGCTATGCACCCTGGTAGTACAAAGATGTATCGTGATTTGAAAGATGAGTACTATTGGGTGGGATTGAAAATGACGTGGCTGAGTTCGTTAGTAAGTGCATGGTGTGTCAGCGAGTGAAGGCTGAACATCAGGTTCCTTCTGGGATGCTGCAGTCTTTGAGAATCCCAGAATGGAAGTGGGAGAGAATCACCATGGATTTTGTGTGTGGATTGCCCTTGTCGCCATCAAAGAAAAATTCAGTTTGGGTGATTGTAGATCGGCTCACGAAGTGTGCACATTTTCTGCCTGTGCATACTACGTATACCTTGGATAAGTTGGCTGAGCTGTACATAGCTGATATTGTTCGGTTGCACGGTGTGTCAAAGTCCATTGTGTCGGATAGAGATTCGAGGTTTACAGCACGATTTTGGGAATGTTTACATCAAACCTTGGGTACACGGTTGAATTTCGGTACTTCTTATCATCCTCAGACAGATGGACAGTCGGAACGTATGATCTAAGAGCTTGAGGACATGTTGAGATGATGTGTGATAGATTTTAAGGGTTCTTGGGACAAGCACTTGCCGTTGGTTGAGTTTGCGTATAATAACAGTTACCAGGCAAGTATTCAAATGGCTCCATACGAGGCTTTGTATGGTAGAAGATGTAGAACCCCTCTATGTTGGGCAGAAGTTGATTTCGATGCCAGCTATGCTAAAGGGAACAACCAAGAAGGTGAAGCTCATTTGTGAGCGTTTAAAAGCAGCATCAGATAGGCAAAAGTCTTACACGGACTTGAAGCGTAAGGAAATTGAGTTCGCGGTTGGCGAACGTGTGTTTTTGAAGGTGTCACCTTGGAAGAAGGTGATGAGATTTGGGCGTAAGGGTAAGATTAGCCCAAGGTTCATTGGACCTTACGAGATTGTGGAGCGTATTGGTACTGTGGCATATCGGTTGAGATTGCATGCGGAGTTGGAGAAGATACATGATGTGTTTCATGTCTCTATGTTACGAAGGTACAGATCGAATCCTTCGCATGTGATGCTAGTTGAGGAGATAGTGTAACCCCTTTGTCCCAGTCTGGACGACTCACCGGTCCGAGTAGGCTAAACGGGGAAAACCGAAGTAAAACCCGCTAATGCTCCCCTTCGGTTAGCAACCCTAGAAAAATTCTTTAATTATTATGTTGTCTAAATGGATAAATTAAATCCTATGTGAAAGGACAACAACGGAAGCAAGAAACGAGACGATCAACCCAAACATCATTCCAAAAACAGTCCATTTTAGCTTGATTTGCAGGTCGTTTCGAAACACTCAAGGAGTGTATCGAAACGCCTTGACTAAGTTAACAGGCTCAAGTCAACACGAGGAGACCGTATCGAAACGCTGGTCAACCGTTCCGAAGCGCCCTCAGCGGTAAACTTCTCGTGGTCAACGATAGGAAGACCGTTCCTATACGCCTAGGCCCGTTTCGATACTTCAATTTATCGTCAAAATCTTAGATTTCCAGTGGCAAAAACGTATCGAAACGACCCCCTTGCGTACCGAAACGCCTGGCCTGAAACATGAGGTCGTATCGAAACGCCTGGCCTGAAACAAGAGGTCATATCGAAACAGGACCAACCGTTTCGATACACCTGCTACGAACATACAGGTTTTAGCTGGTTTTTGGCACAAGGCAGCCCCAAATTCCAACCAAAACCTCCCACAACCAAACACACAACAACTCTAGATGCTAGACACCGTAAAACAACATATTTAACACTCATCATACATATAAAAGCCACTCAAGTAAGACATCAAATTAACAAGGATTAATACATAGCATTTAACATAACAATATGTCTTAGACAAACACACATAGCATTCATAGAAAGGGTATAGGTCTTCAACCACAAGGCACATATGCATCAAGTAAAACATGGTCCGCAATCCACAATATAAAGGCATACACATGACCAACATGAAATCAACAATTTAACATGCTCATCCAAACACAAAATCAACTAAGGAGTTTGACACAACTCCTACAAGTCTACACCCCCATCGTCTAGGCATGATTACAATACGTAAATCGTACTTGAGCTAACCGAGAACTCCAAAAGCTCCTCCCTTGCCCACTTGCCTCCCGAACTCTAACAATCTGCATGTTGGAAATGAAGGGGAGCGTAAGTTACTAGCTTAGTGAGAAAAGCTCTAAAATTCAACAAGCATGCAGTTTTCAAAACACTTTTCGTAATTGACAATAAATCAATGGATGCACGAATGATTATCACAACAAGACTACACATGGCTTGCACATGCACAACCAACATACACACGGTGGGACCACACATCACCGTTCGACTAGTAGTTTTCTGATGGGACCACTCATCACCTTACTCTACTACTGTAACATCCGGGTTTAGGGGTTAGGTGAAAATAATATTTTAATATAAATTGGGTTCGGTTTTATGATTTAAATAATGGTTCGGGTTTGGTTTTCAAATTAATGAAATTGATAGACTATGCTTTAAAAAAATTAAACCCCCAAATAGTCATGGATTTATACCCTTGTGATTAGTTCATTTCATTAAGGGCAAAGTAGTCTTTTGAGCCTTAATATAAGTCACATGTCAAATAAACACCCACTTCTCTACTATTCATCATCCTCTCCAAAAACTTACCAACGGGAAACCAAACTCCCTTCCACATTCACTATTCCATTTCCAAAGCTCCTCCATTTCAACTCCGAATTGAAAGGTGAAGGTAATTTTGAACTCCCCTCCCCTCCCTCTTCTCAAAAGTACATTTTATTTTCGTTTTCAGGAAGATTTAAGGAAATAGAGGTTTTTGAATATTTGATTAAAAGAGGTGCCTTTGTGTAGCTAAACCTAATATTTTGATTTATTATGGTTAGTTATGGTATATAGGAGTCAAATGATGTCACATATGTGAATTTCAAACGATTTTAAACAATTTTCGGAATTTGGCTTTAAGGGGGTTTTTGGGAGGTTTTAAAGTGTCTTTTGGGGCTGTTTTGGGTGGAATCTTGAGGGCTGATGTTTAGATGATGTTGTAGGGTTGTTTTGAGTATATTAGATGGCAAGTTGGATATTGGATTCGGGAGTTATTTGCTGAGTTTGGTGGTTGCACGAAAATGGGGAGTTTGAGAGGGTTCTTGGCTTGACATGTTGAGCTTAATGTTTGAATTGTGTTCCGGGTTAGTTTCGATGACAATATATTGATTGTGGATGTTTTATTTGTGTTTGGGATTGATTAGAATCGAGTTTGGGCATTGGTGAAGCGTTGGAAGAGAATCCGGGAATTTGAAGAACGGTCGTTTGCTTGGTCTTTGAGCTTGGAAGCTTAGGTGAGTGGTTAATTGTTTTAAACGGTTTTAAATTGGTTGGTTCAAGTATATGGACTAGGTTGGGCTTGGTAGACCCACCTAGAGTTAGGATTAGGGTGGTAGCCTAATCCTAAACTTGATCTAGAGCCTTTGGTTGAACTCGTTATATGGTTGTGTATGTCTCGTATAAATTGTGGTATGAATGCCTATGTATATTGATTTATACATGTGAAATGAGATTGGATTTATGATGCTTGAGACATGCATAATGATGGTTGTTGATGAGTATGTGCTAAGCACAAGGTTAATGAAATGAGTAATGTGATGTGGGTAAATATTGGCACTAGTAAACTTGGATACAAATGATCGATCATTAGGATGTTAGTGTGTACACATGAGTCTAAAGTCGCGCGTGGCATTGGTGGCGTTGAGTCACCAAGGAGGAGTACGGGTTCGCCCGGAATTGTATTTAAATGTAGTCGGTGATGAGTGGAATCCCATCGACGGGGCGTGAGGATGAGTGGAATCCCCTCCGCGAGACCGGTGATGAGTGAAATCCCACCGTGAGGTAATGTGGTTGTTGGATATGAGTTTCCAACTTGTCTATCCGCGTATTCGGGTCTTAACTAGGTGCCAATGTTGTTTGAAGTGTATATTAATGTGTTGAGCTTCATGGTTCTTGTTGGAATACTTGTTTGTGATTACATGTATCATGGGAATTGAGCTTATGATCATGGCATTGATATTGTCTATTACTCATGCATTCTATCTTGTGGACATTTGGTATGACTGTGCTTTACCTTGGCTAGATCGTGCTCGGACCCTGCAATGTTGAGGTTTGTTTTTAGAGCTTACCCTCACTAAGCATCATTGCTTACGCTCTCTTTGTTCAACATTGCAGATCCTTAGTTCGTGGGTTGCTTGGGCAAGTGGAGGGCCTCCAAGTGTGGTTTTTGGACTTGAGTTCATCAAGTATGGATTTTAATGTTGAACATGTAATGGTTTAAGCAATGGGACGTGTAATGCTTTGTTGGTTGTTGATGGTTGCTAGGAGCACGTTTAGACTCCTTAGTATCTTGCTTTTGCATGGTTGTGTTGACACGTTGAATGTTACTCATGCCTAATTGCTTACTTTGGTTGTTAGCTTTATGCTTTAGGAGTTCATGTATGTACTTGAATGATGATTGTATGAATGTATGTTTGTGGGTTGTTGCCATAGTGATAGACATGTCTAAATATTGTTGAGGCATGCTAGTATGGTTGTTATACCTTAAATTGTCTTGTCTTGAAGTTGCTTGGTGGTTTGGTGGTGTTTTGGGGTGTTTCGGAACGGGTCCCCCTGTTCCGGAACGGTCCCTGTGTAAATGGCCTGCCGTTTCGAAACGGATGAGGGTCGTTTCGGAACATTTTGGCTACTGGAATTTTGAGAAACTGGCGAGATGAAGCTGTTCCGAAACGGGCCTTTGAAGTTTCGAAACGGTCAAATCTCGTTGACCCTGAGATATTGACCGTCAAGGTCGTTCCGATACGGGTCTCCCCTGTTTCGGTACGGTCACCTTGTGGTTGACCCAGGCCCGTTGACTAGGTCCAGGCGTTTCGGAACACCCTATAGGTGTTTCGAAACGGCCTGCTGTAATGAAGTAAAATGGACTGTTTACTTTTTGTTTGGTCGGTGAATGTTTCGTTGCTTGTATCTTCCGCTGTCGTGCTCCACATAGGAATTAAATATGCATCTAGATAAGACTAAAGTTAAAAGAAATTTTCTGGGTCGTCAACCGAGGGGAAGCCTTAACGGGTTTCGCTTCGGTTTTCCCCGTGTGGCCCACTCGGACCGGTCATTCGACCAGGCCGGGACGAGGGGGTTACACTTGTTGGTATCAGAGCCTAAGGTTACCGAGACCTTGGGCAGGTAAGTGAGGTAAGTTTAAGTTTTTAGGTTGAATTGCACGATGTTTGCTTATTCTGCAAGAATGGTTGCTTATGTGACAAGTATGCTGATTGTTTTATTTTAAAGCATGTATGTGTGGGTCCCATTGCTACTATTACATTGGAAAAATGATTTTTAAGTGAGGAAACATACTTGGACACTTGGATGCCTCGCCTTGCTAACCCAACTTGTGTGTTGTTGTTGTGGTTGTAGTTAATATCTGAGAGAGCAATGTCTAGACCGAGAGGTAGACCGAGGTTGGTTCGTCAGGAACCACGAGTTGCGGCTCCTGTTGAGCCGGTAGATGGCGCTCCTCCACCACCACCACCTCCTCCACCTGGAGCTGGAGGAGAGGGACCTCAAGGTGGCCAAGGGGGCCAAGGTCCAGCAGGGATTGATATGACTCCGCTAGTACAAGCGATAGCGGGAGCGTTTCCGGCCGCAGTTGTGGGATCTCAGGCTGCAGTTCAGCCTAGGTGTGATGATGCTAGTTTACCTTTGGAGAGGCTCCGTAGCTTGGGGGCCGAGGAGTTTAGGGGATCTACTCCGGAGAGGTCGGAGTTATGGTTGGAAAAGACAGTTCGTATCTTGGCTCAGATGGGTTGTGCGGGCGCACGTAGATTGGGTTGTGTGATCTCACTGCTTCAGGGTGATGCCTACACCTGGTGGGTCACCATTACTGCCGGGGTTCCAGAGGCCGAGATAGATTGGGATTTCTTTGAGTTTGCTTTCAGAAAGAGGTACTTGGGACCGAGGTACTTGGATGAGAAGAAGCGAGAGTTTATGGCTCTCACTCAGGGGGATGCTTCTGTGACTGATTATGAGATCCGCTTTGTTCGCTTGAGTCAGTATGCCCCAGAGTTGGTTCCTACTGAAGTGGAACGCTGTAACCGATTCCGATACGGATTGAACGAAGAGGTTAAGAGGTACACGTTGGCTTCTGACTACTCAGACTTTGATGTGTTGGTCGCGAGGGCCAAGGATTTGGAGCATAGTTTGGGTTCAGCCAAACGAGCTGGTGGTTCTAGTTCTGGAAAGAGGCATAACCACTTTGATGGTAGAGATGCTAAGAGGCACAGGGGTGGCGGACATCAGTTTGATCAGAGATGTGGCGGTGGCCACCAGGGCAGGGGCCATCAGGGCCATAGAGGAGGAGGGCGCTTGCCCGAGTGTGCACAGTGTGGGAGACAGCACACTGGAGAGTGCTGGGGTAACTTCCATGCTTGTTGGAACTGTGGTTTGAGGGACCACTTTAGGAGGGACTGTCCGCGTCAGGCAGCTCAGGCACCGAACATTGCTCAGGCTCCTGCGAGAGGTAATGATTTCCAGAGAGGCCGTGGGCGCGGTCGTGGCTACTTCCAGCCTAGGGCTGATGCACCTAGGGTAGATGCTCAGAGGAACCTTGCTCATGTTGTGGCTGTGCAGCCAGAGGCGGGAGGACCAGCGAGGGTCTATGCTCAGAGAGGGGCCGGGAACGACACCGATGTGATAGCAGGTAATTTTGAGTTACAGTCTATGTCTTTGCTTTCTTTGGTTGATTCGGGTTCTACGCATTCCTACATTCTGAGTGAGCATGCACAGAAGTTAGATATTCCTGTTGAGATCTTAGATGTAGGTATGCATGTTACTAGCTCTTTTGGTGAGACAGTTGTGGTTAGACGTATGTATAGGAGGTGTCCACTGAAGATTCAGGGTCATGTGTTCTCAGTTGATATGATGGAACTTCCTTTCTACGGTTTTGATATTATTTTGGGTATGGACTGGTTGGTTGAGCATCGGGCTAGTGTGGATTTTGAGACAAAGAGAATTTCCTTGAAACTTTCTGATGACTACGAGGTAGTGGTAGTGGGCGAGAACATTAAGTTCTTGTCTAATGTGGTGTCAGCTTTAGAGGCTCATAGGTTGATGGACTCTGGATGTGGGGCTTATTTAGCTTATGTTATGAATCCGGATATGAGTGAAGCTAGACCGAAGGATATCAGGACAGTGTGTGACTTTCCAGATGTGTTTCCTGAAGAGTTGCCTGGTTTGCCTCCTGACAGAGATGTTGAGTTTGTGATTGAGACAGTTTCAGGGTCCAGTCCAGTTTCGATAGCTCCGTATCGCATGGCTCCGAAAGAGTTGAAAGAATTGAAGAGTCAGCTGCAAGAATTATTAGACCGTGGTTTCATTAGGCCTAGTAGTTCTCCGTGGGGTGCTCCAGTGTTGTTTGTGAAAAAGAAAGATGGCAGCATGCGCATGTGTATTGACTATAGGCAACTGAATCAGTTGACCGTGAAGAACAAGTATTCGTTGCCTCGTATAGATGATTTGTTTGATCAGTTGAGAGGTGCTTCAGTGTTGTCGAAGATAGATTTGAGATCCGGGTACTATCAGTTGAAGGTGAAAGAGTGTGATGTTCCGAAGACAGCTTTTAGGACTAGATATGGTCACTATGAGTTTCTTGTGATGCCATTTGGGCTCACGAATGCACCAGCAGCATTCATGGACATGATGAACAGAATTTTCAGAGACTATTTAGACCGATTTGTGGTTGTCTTCATTGATGACATACTTGTGTACTCGAAGACAGAAGAAGAGCATGATGAGCACTTGAGGTTTGTTTTACAGAGATTGTTGAGCAATCAGTTGTATGCGAAGCTTAGTAAGTGTGAGTTCTGGATTCGAGAGGTTGTGTTTCTTGGCCATGTTGTTTCGGCCGAAGGCATCCGAGTTGATCCGTCGAAGATTGAGGCTATTGTTGAGTGGAAACAACCTAAGTCCGTGACCGAGATTAGGAGTTTCCTAGGATTAGCTGGTTACTATAGGAGGTTTGTTGATGGCTTCTCTAGAGTAGCTGCTCCCTTGACTAAGTTGTTGCAAAAAGGAGTCAAGTTTGAATGGTCAGATGCAAGACAAAAAGCCTTTGAGAAGTTGAAAGAAGCTTTGACAAATGCTCCAGTGTTAGTGCAGCCTGTTTCAGGTAAAGAGTTTGTGATTTACAGTGATGCTTCCTACGTAGGCTTAGGATGTGTTTTGATGCAAGATAGGAGAGTTGTTGCTTATGCTTCTAGACAGTTGAAGATTCATGAGAAGAACTATCCTACGCATGACATAGAGCTAGCCGCAGTTGTATTTGCATTGAAAATTTGGCGTCACTATTTGTATGGTGAGAAGTGTATAGTTTACACCGATCACAAGAGCTTGAAGTACTTGATGACACAGAAAGAGCTGAACTTGAGACAGAGGAGATGGCTAGAGTTATTGAAAGACTATGATTTGACCATTGAGTACCATCCGGGTAAAGCAAACGTAGTAGCCGATGCTTTGAGTAGAAAAGTGGCCGTTGAGCTGAGAGCTATGTTTGCTAGATTGAGTGTGTCCGATGATGGTGGTTTGATCACCGAGTTGCAAGTGAAGCCTTCTTTGATTCAGTTGATTAGAGAGAAGCAGTTGCAAGATGCGAGCTTAGTCCCTCATGTTCAAGACATAGCCGAAGGAAGACCGACTGAGTATAGTTTCAGTGGTGAGGGCTTGTTGTGCTTTAGAGATAGAATTGTGGTACCGGAAGATGTTGAGCTGAGACGTCAGATTTTGAGTGAGGCACATTCGAGTCCCTTTTCTATGCATCCGGGTAGTACCAAGATGTACCGAGATTTGAAGAATGATTACTTCTGGGTTGGTTTGAAGAGAGATGTAGCCGAGTATGTGAGCCGTTGCATGGTTTGTCAGAGAGTGAAGGCGGAACATCAGGTTCCTTCAGGTTTGCTACAGCCTTTGAAGATTCCGGAATGGAAATGGGAGAGAATCACCATGGATTTTGTATCGGGGTTGCCTTTGTCTCCTTCGAAGAAAAACTCAGTTTGGGTGATTGTGGATAGGTTCACTAAGTGTGCTCACTTCTTAGCAGTGAACACTACGGATTCCTTAGACAAGTTGGCAAACTTGTACATTCGTGAGATTGTGAGACTTCATGGAGTTCCGAAGTCTATTGTTTCAGATAGGGATCCTAGATTTACTTCGAGGTTCTGGAGTTGTTTGCATAGTGCTTTGGGTAGTCGTCTGCATTTCAGCACATCTTATCATCCGCAGTTGGATGGGCAGTCAGAGCGAGTGATACAGATTCTAGAGGATATGCTTCGTTGTTGTGTGATTGATTTTCAGGGTTCTTGGGAGAAGCACTTACCGTTGGTTGAGTTTGCTTACAACAACAGTTATCAGTCTAGTATTCAGATGGCACCCTATGAGGCTTTGTATGGTAGGCGATGTAGGACTCCGATTTGTTGGGCTGAGACCGGTCAGAGGTTGTTACCTATGCCAGACTTACTTAAAGGAACCACAGAAAAAGTGAAGTTGATTTGCGACCGCTTGAAAGCAGCTTCCGATCGTCAAAAGTCCTATGCAGATTTGAAGAGGAAAGAGGTTGAGTATTCAGTGGGTGAGAAAGTGTTTCTGAAAGTATCTCCGTGGAAGAAGGTAATGAGATTTGGCCGGAAGGGCAAGTTGAGTCCGAGGTTCATTGGTCCGTATGAGATAGTTGAGCGGATTGGGCCTGTAGCTTATCGGTTGAGGTTACCTTCTGAGTTAGAGAAGATCCATGATGTCTTTCATGTATCTATGCTTAGGAGATATAGATCAGATCCTTCTCATGTGATGCCCGTTGAGGAGATAGAGTTGAATCCGGATTTGTCTTATAACGAAGAGCCCGTTGAGATACTTGCTTCTGATAGCAAGGTGTTGCGTGGCAAGACCATAGAGTTGGTCAAGGTGTTGTGGAGACATAGAGGTGTGGGAGAGGCCACGTGGGAGAGGAAAGCTGATATGGTTGAGCAGTTTCCGTATCTGTTTCCACCAGGTAATTTCGGGGACGAAATTCCTTAAGTGGGGGAGAGTTGTAACATCCGGGTTTAGGGGTTAGGTGAAAATAATATTTTAATATAAATTGGGTTCGGTTTTATGATTTAAATAATGGTTCGGGTTTGGTTTTCAAATTAATGAAATTGATAGACTATGCTTTAAAAAAATAAAACCCCCAAATAGTCATGGATTTTAAGCCCTTGTGATTAGTTCATTTCATTAAGGGCAAAGTAGTCATTTGAGCCTTAATATAAGTCACATGTCAAATAAACACCCACTTCTCTACTATTCATCATCCTCTCCAAAAACTTACCAACGGGAAACCAAACTCCCTTCCACATTCACTATTCCATTTCCAAAGCTCCTCCATTTCAACTCCGAATTGAAAGGTGAAGGTAATTTTGAACTCCCCTCACCTCCCTCTTCTCAAAAGTACATTTTATTTTCGTTTTCATGAAGATTTAAGGAAATAGAGGTTTTTGAAAATTTGATTAAAAGAGGTGCCTTTGTGTAGCTAAACCTAATATTTTGATTTATTATGGTTAGTTATGGTATATAGGAGTCAAATGATGTCACATATGTGAATTTCAAACGATTTTAAACAATTTTCGGAATTTGGCTTTAAGGGGGTTTTTGGGAGGTTTTAAAGTGTCTTTTGGGGCTGTTTTGGGTGGAATCTTGAGGGCTGATGTTTAGATGATGTTTGAGGGTTGTTTTGAGTATATTAGATGGCAAGTTGGATATTGGATTCGGGAGTTATTTGCTGAGTTTGGTGGTTGCACGAAAATGGGGAGTTTGAGAGGGTTCTTGGCTTGACATGTTGAGCTTAATGTTTGAATTGTGTTCCGGGTTAGTTTCGATGACAATATATTGATTGTGGATGTTTTATTTGTGTTTGGGATTGATTAGAACCGAGTTTGGGCATCGGTGAAGCGTTGGAAGAGAATCCGGGAATTTGAAGAACGGTCGTTTGCTTGGTCTTTGAGCTTGGAAGCTTAGGTGAGTGGTTAATTGTTTTAAACGGTTTTAAATTGGTTGGTTCAAGTATATGGACTAGGTTGGGCTTGGTAGACCCACCTAGAGTTAGGATTAGGGTGGTAGCCTAATCCTAAACTTGATCTAGAGCCGTTGGTTGAACTCGTTATATGGTTGTGTATGTCTCGTATAAATTGTGGTATTAATGCCTATGTATATTGCTTTATACATGTGAAATGAGATTGGATTTATGATGCTTGAGACATGCATAATGATGGTTGTTGATGAGTATGTGCTAAGCACAAGGTTAATGAAATGAGTAATGTGATGTGGGTAAATATTGGCACTAGTAAACTTGGATACAAATGATCGATCATTAGGATGTTAGTGTGTACACATGAGTCTAAAGTCGCGCGTGGCCTTGGTGGCGTTGAGTCACCAAGGAGGAGTACGGGTTCGCCCGGAATTGTATTTAAATGTAGTCGGTGATGAGTGGAATCCCATCGACGGGGCGTGAGGATGAGTGGAATCCCCTCCGCGAGACCGGTGATGAGTGAAATCCCACCGTGAGGTAATGTGGTTGTTGGATATGAGTTTCCAACTTGTCTATCCGCGTATTCGGGTCTTAACTAGGTGCCAATGTTGTTTGAAGTGTATATTAATGTGTTGAGCTTCATGGTTCTTGTTGGAATACTTGTTTGTGATTACATGTATCATGGGAATTGAGCTTATGATCATGGCATTGATATTGTCTATTACTCATGCAATCTATCTTGTGGACATTTGGTATGACTGTGCTTTACCTTGGCTAGATCGTGCTCGGACCCTGCAATGTTGAGGTTTGTTTTTAGAGCTTACCCTCACTAAGCATCATTGCTTACGCTCTCTTTGTTCAACATTGCAGATCCTTAGTTCGTGGGTTGCTTGGGCAAGTGGAGGGCCTCCAAGTGTGGTTTTTGGACTTGAGTTCATCAAGTATGGATTTTAATGTTGAACATGTAATGGTTTAAGCAATGGGACGTGTAATGCTTTGTTGGTTGTTGATGGTTGCTAGGAGCACGTTTAGACTCCTTAGTATCTTGCTTTTGCATGGTTGTGTTGACACGTTGAATGTTACTCATGCCTAATTGCTTACTTTGGTTGTTAGCTTTATGCTTTAGGAGTTCATGTATCTACTTGAATGATGATTGTATGAATGTATGTTTGTGGGTTGTTGCCATAGTGATAGACATGTCTAAATATTGTTGAGGCATGCTAGTATGGTTGTTATACCTTAAATTGTCTTGTCTTGAAGTTGCTTGGTGGTTTGGTGGTGTTTTGGGGCATCCTTGTGCCTCAAAACAGCCCAGACGAGTCTGCAGACAGGGGGTGTTTCGGAACGGGTCCCCCTGTTCCGGAACGGTCCCTGTGTAAATGGCCTGCCGTTTCGAAACGGATGAGGGTCGTTTCGGAACATTTTGGCTACTGGAATTTTGAGAAACTGGCGAGATGAAGCTGTTCCGAAACGGGCATTTGAAGTTTCGAAACGGTCAAATCTCGTTGACCCCGAGATATTGACCGTCAAGGTCGTTCCGATACGGGTCTCCCCTGTTTCGGTACGGTCACCTTGTGGTTGACCCAGGCCCGTTGACTAGGTCCAGGCGTTTCGGAACACCCTATAGGTGTTTCGAAACGGCCTGCTGTAATGAAGTAAAATGGACTGTTTACTTTTTGTTTGGTCGGTGAATGTTTCGTTGCTTGTATCTTCCGTTGTCGTGCTCCACATAGGAATTAAATATGCATCTAGATAAGACTAAAGTTAAAAGAAATTTTCTGGGTCGTCAACCGAGGGGAAGCCTTAACGGGTTTCGCTTCGGTTTTCCCCGTGTGGCCCACTCGGACCGGTCATTCGACCAGGCCGGGACGAGGGGGTTACAACTACTAGTCACTACTGGTGGGACCACTCATCACCGTAGTTAAGACAACCATCACGTGAGGCTCGACTTCAACACGACTACACAACAACAACGGTGTACAACAACTCGAGATGCACATGATACCACAACATATAGCCACTCATCAACACATAACAAAAAGGTAGGAGTAGTAACTTACACTCGGGTTTAGGTGAACCCTCTAGGTCCCACCCAAACCACCAAGAGTTCCATTTCGAAACAAATCAAAGTTTGATATTTCTATTCACCGTTGCTACCCAAATGAAAGCCGAGAACCAATCTCAAGTCTCCAAATTCTCCGGATTCATCCCCGAGGTTTCACCAACTAAATTCCTTGCTTCTAATCACCCCAACACAATTCTATATAACCACAAATCAGTCCACAAACAAAGTAGCAAACCCGGAACATAATTCAAGCACAAAACACATGATTCAAGCTAAGAACAACTCCCAAAATCCTCACTCCGAGCAGCCATGAAGCACAACCCAAAACCCTTGATTCCAACACTTCTAACACTCCCAAATACTTCCAAAACAACCCTTATATGTAGCCTAACCATCAGCCCACACTTTCCCACATCAAACACCCCAAAACTCAACATTTAAGCTCTCTAAAACCTCCCTAAATCCAATTTCGGGAAACACCATAAAACCATGTAAAAATCGAATATGTTGAACGTTATAGATAGTAAACAACTCATATAATATTAATAAATCAATAGCTTAAGTTAAAGACAATAAAGATGACATTTTTATCTAAAAACTCAAAACCTTAAACTACAAAAACCATGTGCTTTATGGAAAATAATGGAACCAACATGTAGAGGGAAAGGAGGACAAGTCAAAAACAGTTTTACCTTTGAAAAATCTCCAACAATGAGCAAGAGAGATTATGGAATAGTGATTTGGGGTAAGGAGAGCTTTTGTCGTTGAAATGGGGAAGTGAAGAGGGAAGAGGATGATGAATAGCTCTTTTAAAATTAAAAATGGGTTTTTAATTCCACAAGTCCATTTAATTAAAAGCATGCCATTAATGAGATGACTATCCTTCCCTATTCCAATTTCCATGGAATTTTGGGTTCTAATTTAATTTAAAATTTGATCCAACATATAAAAATGAATTTTTAAAACGAAAAGGGAAACGTGAAACATTATTTTAATATTATTTTCACCCGACCCTCAAACTCGGGTGTTACAACTCTCCCCCACTTAAGGAATTTCGTCCCTGAAATTACCTGATGGAAACAAGTACGAAAATTGCTCAAGCATATCTGCTTTCCTTTCCCACAGTGCCTCTTCCACTCCCCTATGTCTCCATAATACCTTGACCAACTCTATGGTCTTGCCATGCAACACCTTGCTATCAGAAGCAAGTATCTCAACTGGTTCTTCGTTGTAAGACAAGTCCGGATTCAGATCAATATCTTCTACGGGCATTACATGGGACGAATCCGATCTATACCTCCTAAGCATCGAGACATGAAAGACATCACGGATCTTCTCTAACTCGAAGGCAATCTCAAACGGTAAGCTACTGACCCAATCCGCTCAACTACCTCATAAGGTCAAATGAATCTTGGGCTTAACTTGCCCTTCCTCCCAAACCTCATCACCTTCTTCCAAGGTGAGACTTTCAAAAACACTTTATCTCCTACGGAATACTCTACATCTTTCCTCTTTAAGTCGGCATAGGACTTCTGTCGATCTGAAGCTGCCTTCAAACGATCACATATCAACTTTACCTTCTCGGTGGTACACTTAAGCAAATCGGGCATCGGTACAAGTTTCTGTCCGGCTTCGGCCCAACAAATCGGAGTTCTACACTTCCTACCATACAAGGCCTCATACGGAGCCATCTGAATACTCGACTGAAAGCTGTTGTTATACGCAAACTCTACTAACGGTAGATGTTTCTCCCACGACCCCTGAAAATCAATGATACAACATCTCAACATATCTTCCAACACCTGAATCACTCTCTCAGACTGACCATCTGACTGCGGATGATACGAAGTGCTGAAGTTCAACCAAGTACCCAGGGCTCGATGCAAACACTCCCAAAATCTAGCTGTAAATCTCGGATCTCGGTCTAACACAATCGATTTCGGTACCCCATGTAGTCTCACTATCTCAAAAATATACAGATCGGCCAACTTGTCTAAAGTATAGGTGGTATGAACTGGTATGAAGTGGGCATACTTAGTAAACCTATCCACTATCACCCACACTGAATTCTTCCTCGAAGGAGTCAACGGTAGCCCTGACACAAAGTCCATGGTAATGCATTCCCACTTCCATTCCGGAATCTGCAACTGCTGTAACAACCCTGAGGGAAACTGATGCTCGGCCTTGACTCTCTGACAAACCATACACTTACTTACAAACTCGACCACGTCCCTTTTCAATCCAACCCAATAGTACTCTTCTTTTAACCCTCGATACATCATCGTGCTACCCGGATGCATAACAAAAGGAATGTTTTGAGCTTCATTCAAGATCGTACGCCTCAACTCGGCATCCTCCAGAACCACTATCCTATCCTTGTAACATAGGATCCCATTCTCACCAAAACAATACTCAGTAGGCCTATCTTCGGCTATGTCTTGCACGTGAGGTGCCAAAGACTCATCTCGCAACTGCTTCTCTCCAATTAACTGAACTAATGAAGGCTTAACCTGAAGCTCAACTATCAACCCACCATCATTAGACACGCTCAATCTCGCAAACATAGCTCGTAACTCAATGGCCACCTTTCTACTCAAGGCATCGACCACTACGTTTGCCTTACCCGGATGGTACTCTATCGTGAGGTCATAATCCTTAAGAAGCTCTAGCCATCTACGTTGCTTGAGGTTCAACTCCCTCTAGGACATCAAATACTTCAAACTCTTGTGGTTCGTATACACGGTGCACTTCTCACCATAAAGATGGTGTCTCCAAATCTTCAATGTGAACACCACTGCGGCTAGCTCTATGTCATGGGTGGGATAATTCTTCTCATGAACTTTCAACTGTCGCGAAGCATATGCTACCACCTTACCCTCTTGCATAAGCACACAACCTAGCCCTACATAGTAGGCATCACTAAAAATCACAAATTCTCTCCTCGGTTCAAGCTGAATCAGGATAGGAGCTTCGGTCAAAGCTTTCTTCAATTTCTCAAATGCTTCTTGCCTTGCATTTGACCACTCATACGGAACATTCTTCTGTAGAAACTTAGTCAAAAGAGCCGCTATTCTAGAAAACCCCTCAACAAACCTTCTATAGTATCTCGCCAAACCTAGGAAACTGCGGATTTCTGTCACTGACTTCGGTTGTTTCCAATTCACTATAGCTTCTATCTTCTAGGGATTCACACTAATCCCACTAGCCGAGATCACGTGACCTAGGAAGACTACCTCCCTAATCCAAAACTCACATTTATTTAGCTTGGCATACAACTGATTCTCTAGTAGGGTCTGAAGTACTAACCGCAAATGCTCATCTTCCTACCTAGAGTATACTAAGATGTCGTCTATGAACACTACCACAAACATGTCCAAGAACTCATGAAACACACGATTCATCATATCCATGAAGGCTGCTGGAGCGTTAGTCAACCCAAAAGGTATCACCAAAAACTCATAGTGCCCATAACATGTACGAAAGGCCGTCTTCGGTATGTCCACATCCTTTACCTTCAACTGGTAGTACCCGGACCTCAAGTCAATTTTCGAAAACACAGAAGCACCTCTCAACTGGTCTAGCAAGTCATCTATCATAGGCAAAGGGTATTTGTTCTTCACTGTCACCTTATTCAACTACCTATAATCTATACACATCCTCATGCTGCTATCTTTCTTTTTCACAAACAAGACCGGAGCACCCCACGGAGAAATACTAGGCCTAATGAAGCCCCTATTAGTCAACTCCTGAAGCTGTGTCTTCAGACTCTTTCAACTCTTTCGATGCCATTCTATACGGAGCAATCGACACTGGTGCAGAATCAGAATACGTCTCAATAGCAAACTCAATTGCTCTGTCTGGAGGCAAACCCATTAACTCTTCCGGAAAAACACTAGGAAAATCACATATTGTTCTGATGTCCTGAGGTCTCACCTCACCCATATTCGGATTCATTACATAAGCCAAGTAAGTCTGACACACCGAACTCAACAACTTCTGAGCTTCCAAAGCCGAAACCACATTGGACAAGAACTTGACGTTCTCACCAAATACCACAACCTCAAAGTCATTGGTAAGCCTCAAAGAGACTCTCTTGGTCTCGAAGTCAACCCTAGCCATATGCTCTACGAGCCAATCCATGCCCAAAATCACTTCAAAGCCGTAGAAGGGTAACTCCATCATATCGACCGGGAATACGTGGCCCTGAACCATCAATGGACACCTTCTATACACTTTCCTAACTACCACTGTGTCACCAAAAGAGCTAGTAACATTTACACCTACCTCTAGCCAATCAAATGGTAACCCTAATGACCTTGCGTGCTCACCCAAAATATACGAATGTGTCGACCCCGAATCTATCAAAGAAAGCAAACTCAAAGACTGTAATGAGAAATTACCTGCAATGACATCAGTGTCATTCCCAGCCTCTCGCTGAGCATACACCCTAGCCGGTCCTCCTCCCTCGGGCTGGACTGCTACTACATGAGCCAAGTTCCTCTGACCCTCATTCCTTGGTTGAAAGTTTCCACGACCGCGCCCACGGCCCCTCTGATGCTCAAAACCCCTAGCTGGAGCCGGCCCGCCCCTAGCCGGGTGTGGATAGTTACGCCTCATGTGGTCTCGAGATCCACAGTTCCAACATGGCCCAAAGGTACCCGCACACCCGCCCTGATGGCGTCTCCCACACCTATAGCACTCTGGTGTGTGCATAACAGCTTCTTGGCCCTGATGGCCCTGACCATAGTTACCACCCCTATGTCTCGAATCGGGCTGGTACCTCCTATCCCTATGCCTCTTGGCATGATCTCTATCCCAGTCCGCATGTCTCTTTCCAGAATCGGACCCACTAGCACGTGCACTAGAGCCCAAGTTTTGTTCAATATCCTTGGCCTTAAAGACCAAAACATCAAACTCAGTGTAGTAGAGGCAAGCATGTAGGTCTTCACATCTCTAGTCAACCCAAATCGAAAGTGCTCACACCGCTCCCTCTCATTAGGGACCAACTCTGGAGCATACAGGCTCAATCTCACAAACTGGACCTCGTACTCAGTCACGGTCGTGTTACCCTGAACCAAGGCCATAAACTCCCTCTTCTTTTCGTACAAGTACTGAACTCCAAGATACTTCCTCTTGAAGGCATTTCTGAAGAACTCCCACGTGATATCTGCTTCGGCCATCCCCGAAGTAACAATGGTCCACCAAGTATAAGCGTCCCCTTGAAGCAAGGAGACAATGCAACCCAACTTACGGGCATCTGAACACTCCATCTGACCCAAGATGCGAGTAGTACTCTCAAGCCACCCCTCCGAACCTTATGGAGTCAACCCACGAAACTCAACTGCTCCCAAGTTACGAAGCCTCTCTAGGGGTAATCCTGTCCCTGCACCCTGAGGTGGTGCTGCAGCTTGTGCACCGGCCAAAGCTGTCTGAAAACCCCCAGCTATAGTCTGAACTAGATGGGTCATGTCTGCGCCCGCTGGACCCAGACCCGCCTGAGCCCCGACACCTCCAACATTAGCACCGGCCTGAGGCCCATTACCATCACCTCCGACTTGCGCACCTAGCTGAGGCACGTCACCTTCACCACCCACTCCATTACCACCGGGAGCAGAAGGCCCACCTCCGGGTGCCTGGTCACCCGCTCTAGGTCGCCCCCTTGGTCTCACCATAGCAAAATAAGATCTAAAACAGCAAACACACAACAAACAAGAAAAACGTTAGGTTAGCAAAAGGGCAAGGACTCCGGTTCTCAAGCTCGTTAAACCAAAACAATTTTACTTTTTGACAACAACACCTAACAATGGGGACATTTTGACTAGCCCTTAACCCAACCAAAAAAAGCCCACTAAAGCATGCTTTCAAACACCGTACTAGCAAGCAACATTCATACAATACATGGTAAAAACACTCACCGAGGCATAGCAACACGTAACAACCCAAACATACCTCACTTACCTACCCGAGGTCTCGAAAACCTCAGGCTCTGATACCACCAAATGTAACCCTCTCGTCCCGGTCTGGACGACTGACCGGTCCGAGTAGGCTACACGGGGAAAACCGAAGTGAAACCCGCTAAGGCTCCCCTTCAGTTAGCAACCCTAGAAAATTTCTTTAATTATTATCTTGTCTAAATGGATAAATTAAATCATATGTGAAAGGACAACAACGGAAGCAAAAAACGAGACGATCAACCCAAACATCATTCCAAAAACATTCCATTTTAGCTTGATTTACAGGCCGTTTCGAAACACCCAAGGAGTGTATCGAAACGCCTTGACTAAGTCAGCAGGCTCAGGTCAACACGAGGAGACCGTATCGAAACGCTGGTCAGCCGTTTCGAAACGCCCTCAACGGTCAACTTCTCGTGGTCAACAATACAAAGACCATTCCGATACGCCTAGGCCCGTTTCGATACTTCAATTTATCGTCAAAATCTCAGATTTCCAGTGGAAAAAACGTATCGAAACGACCCTCTTGCGTACCGCAATGCCTGGCCTGAAACAAGAGGTCGTATCGAAACGGGACCAACTGTTTCGATACACCTGCTACGAACAGACAGGTTTTAGCTGGTTTTTGGCACAAGGCAGCCCCAAATTCCAACCAAAACCTCCCACAACCAAACACGCAACAACTCTAGATGCTAGACACCCTAGAACAACATATTTAACACTCATCATACATATAAAAGCCACTCAAGTAAGACATCAAATTAACAAGGATTAATACATAGCATTTAAAATAACAATATGTCTTAGACAAACACACATAGCATTTATAGAAAGGGTATTTGTCTTCAACCACAAGGCACATATGCATCAAGTAAAACATGGTCTACAATCCACAACATAAAGGCATACACATGGCCAACATGAAATCAACAATTTAACATGCTCATCCAAACACAAAATCAACTAAAGAGTTTGACACCAACTCCTACAAGTCTACACCCCATCGTCTAGGCATTATTATAATACGTAAATCATACTTGAGCTAACCGAGAACTCCAAAAGCTCCTCCCTTGCCCACTTGCTTCCCGAACTCTAAAGATCTGCATGTTGGAAATAAAGGAGAGCGTAAGCTACTAGCTTAGTGAGAAAAGCTCTAAAATTCAACAAGCATGCAGTTTTCAAAACACTTTTCATAATTGACAATAAATCAATGGATGCACGAATGATTATCACAACAAGACTACACATGGCTTGCACATGCACAACCAACATACACACGGTGGGACCACACATCACCGTTCGACTAGTAGTTTTCCGATGGGACCACTCATCACCTTACTCTACTACTAGTCACTACTGGTGGGACCACTCATCACCGTAGTTAAGACAACCATCACGCGAGGCTCGACTTCAACACGACTACACAACAACAATGGTGTACAACAACTCGAGATGCACATGATACCACAACATATAGCCATTCATCAACACATAACAAAAAGGTAGGAGTAGTAACTTACACTCGGGTTTAGGTGAACCCTCTAGGTCCCACTCAAACCTCCCAAGAGTTCCATTTCGAAACAAATCAAATTTTGATATTTCTACTCACCGTTGCTACCCAAATGAAAGCTGAGAACCAAGCTCAAGTCTCCAAATTCTCCGGATTCATCCCTGAGGTTCCACCAACTAAATTCCTTGCTTCTAATCATCCCAAAACAATTCTATGTAACCACAAATCAGTCCACAATCAAAGTAGCAAACCCAGAACATAATTCAAGCACAAAACATATGATTCAAGCTAAGAACAACTCTCAAAATTCTCATTCCCGAGCAGCCATGAAGCACAACCCAAAACCCTTGATTCCAACACTTTTAACACTCCCAAATGCTTCCAAAACAACCCTTATATGTAGCCTAACCATCACCCCACACTTTCCCAAATCAAACACCCCCAAAACTCAACATATAAGCTATCTAAAACCTCCCTAAAACCCAATTTCGGGAAACACCATAAAACCATGTACAAATCGAATATGTTGGACCTTATAGATAGTAAACAACTCATATAACATTAATAAATCAATAGCTTAAGTTAAAGACAATAAAGATGACATTTTTAATCTAAAAACTCAAAACCTCAAACTACAAAAACCATGTGCTTTATGGAAAATAATGGTACCAACATGTAGAGGGAAGGCATGACAAGTCAAAAACGGTTTTACCTTTGAAAAATCTCCAACAATGAGCAAGAGAGATGATGGAATAGTTATTTGGGGTAAGGAGAGCTTTTGTCATTGAAATGGGGAAGTGAAGAGGGAAGAAGATGATGAATAGCTCTTTTAAAATTAAAAATGGGTTTTTAATTCCACAAGTCCATTTAATTACAAGCATGCCATTAATGAGATGGCTATCCTTCCCTATTCCAATTTCCATGGAATTTTGGGTTTTAATTTAATTTAAAATTTGATCCAACATATAAAAACGAATTTTTAAAACGAAAAGGGAAACCCGAAACATTATTTTAATATTATTTTCACCCGACCCCCAAACCCGGGTGTTACAGATAGAGTTGAATCCGGATCTGTCGTATGATGAGGAACCAGTGAAGGTTCTGGATGTGAGTAGCAAAGTTCTTCGTGGCAAGACGATAGAGCTTGTGAAGGTGTTGTGGCGACAACGAGGAGTTGAGGAGGCCACGTGGGAAAGCAAGGCGGACATGCTGAAGCAGTTTACGCACCTGTTTCCATCAGGTAAGAATTACGAGGACAAAATTTCCTAAGTGGGGGAGAGTTGTAACGCCCTGGTTTTGGGCCTAAATGTTTTAGACAACGAATTGGACCGGTCGAGAACGATTCGAATCGCGTAAGGTGATTTAAGGAAATCAAGGATCAGGATAGGATAAAAATGTGGTAAAAATTGCTAAAATCCTCTAAAAATATGTTTAAGAGGTTTGTCAAGTCAATTTTACAAAACATATTTTGGAAATGGGACATTTTGAGTAGTGACCAAATTGTAAAGTTTCAAAATTGAGAAAATGTGATTTTTAATGTAGAGGCCAAAATCATAGAATCTTTAGGGGGCTTTAAGGCAATTTGACCTTTCCTCAATATGACTTGTGTTTTAAAAGTCTTTTAATTAAATGGCTTTAATTGGATTTATATTAATTAATTAATATAAGTAGTTAATGTGAGATTTTCAATTATGTAACTACCAACTCTTTCTCATTTTCAGCCAAACACTATTTCACTCATCTTTCTCCAAAATTCTTTTTCCCAAAAACTCTCTCAACATTTCCTAAACCATTTTCAAGAAATCTTTCCTAGTTCTTCAAGATTTTGCTAAGGAAAACTTGTCATTCATTGAGGGAAGCAAGGATTGGAGGTAAATCCCGTTCTCAACCTCTAATCAAAGTTCTTTATTGAAATTCCCAAGATATTTGACTTCTAAATACTATTTTTGGTTTAGATTTCATTATAGTGTTGATTGGAGATCAAAATCTTGTGAAATTGTGGTTGAAATCTTAATTTTCGGACTTGTTGAGTTAAGCTCTGTTTTGTGTTGATTTTAATTGAGTTCTAAGTTGATTTATATGTTAAAATGAAGTGTTGATAACATAGATCCCGAAATCCTTGAGATCCTTGAGTTTCTTGGTTGTTTTAAGTGAGTTTTTGAGGTAAAATGGTGGAATCTTGATTGCTGGAGGTATAAGGTTGGATTAGGTTGTTTTTAGATGTGTTTTGGTGTTTATTATGGGTTGGAAGTGATGTATGTTGGCTGGGCTTAGTTTAGGAAGCAATCGGTTTAGTTTTCGGTTGTTTTGGATGGGTAATTTGGTGTAGTTTGGGCGAGCAACGAGTTTGTGAATTGTTGCTGGTGTTGGAATGCATTTTAATGCATTTAGATCTCTGTTTTGATGATGTGAAAACAAGGGATCTTGATCCGGAAGCAAACGATGTGTTGTTGGAGGCCCCGGAAGAGTAATTTTCGGGTCGGCGAGCAAGGCTTCGCGTATCGGTGAGTGGAAGTGCAATTTCTTGCTTTGTAATGCTTTGAGCGTGGTCTTGGGAGCTTAGTGTAAGTTTGATACACTTAACTAAGCTCAAGAGTAAGTGATTCGGAAATCCCTCTCTTGGAAATGTGCTATGTTTGATGAAAATGCACTTGAGTTAAGTGTGGATTTGTTTATTGTTTTAAAGCATGTTTTAAGCATGAATGTTGCTGGATTTTAATGCCATTATGTTATGGATGCACTAGGTAAGTGATCCTTAGTTTTCATGTGTTGAATACATATTATGTTAAGCATGTTAGGCTTGTGGAAATGACATTGTGTTTATGCTTGTAAAACAGTGGATTAATGAGGTTAAATGTTTATATTGGCAAGTGATGAAAATGGTTTTTGGTTACTTTAATCGGATATAGTTAGCCGGCTATAGGATTAGGTGCACCGTTGTTGAGTGGATCAAATGATCGATATAAACCAAGAGGGGGTGAATTGGATTTTTAGACTTTTTGGTAGTGGAATTGACAAATAAAAAGATAGACATTGGGATTTAGAGTGGTTCAAGTTCGAATCGAACTCTACATCCACTACCTTAGCTTCACTAAGGATTTTCAACAATTCCACTAATTGCTCTTCCCCTTTTCTAGGCTAAGGAGGTAACCGTTACAATATCAGTCAAATTTTATACCTAAAATTTGACTCAATCCTCATACAAGAATTACAAAGAAGTTGATGGCTAAACAAGTATCTCTCAATACACAAAGTAGCCCAATTACAAGCACTCAACCCAATTTGAAAGGATATGAATGGAAATTACAATCTCACAATTGGGGTTTACAAGAAATAATGGGATTTAGGCTCAATTGCTTGGATTTGATGTTTGGATGTTTGCTTTGAGATCAATAGTTGTTGCTGAAGCTTTTAGAGGTCCATTTTATACCTTCTCATTAAATTCTAGCCGTTGGGATGTTATCTTCCCTCCATAAATGCAGTCTGCAACCACCCGTTTTGAAATGCCCGATCATGTTTCGAAACAGACCAAAAAAGAAAGAGTCGTTGGGGTGCATTAAAGAGACCGTACCAAAACGGGCATGATCATTTCGATACGCTAAGAGGCCGTTTCGAAACTCGTTTCGAAACACTTTGCCACTGTCAAGGCCTGTATCGAAACGGCTTGGAAGCATTTCGGTACGCCTTAACGACAAGTATGAAATTAGTTAAAATCAGTTAAAAACTTCAACGGTCATATTTTTGAAATCAGGTTTGAATGACGTTTCGAAACGTTTGAGGTCGTTTCGATACGGTAGTATCGAAACGAGTCAAACCATTCTGATGTTCTTAAGTCGTTACAAAACACGTTTCGAAACAAAGGTTCACGGTTTCAAAACTGTTTCGATACACATTCTGAAACACATGTTCACAGTTTCAAAAGTGTTCCAGAACGCCTAAGGTCGTTCCGAAATGATGACTCGAAAATCACTGTTTTGGCTTCAAGAACACTTAGAAAAGTTTTGACAAATTGAGTTTTTAACTTAACCATTTTCCTTTAAACATATAGAGAGGTTTGGGGGCTTAAAAATTCGTTTTCTCATTTTCAATTTAGTCCTTAAATTCTTTTGTTATATCAAAATCAATTTATCGGTTTCATAATCTCCCCCTTTTTATATAACAAAACCAAAGTTAGAATTTTTAAGAGTTTTGAAAATCTTGAATACATTCTAGCTCCCCCTCAATTTAAGATGGGTTTTAAAGTTTTGAAAAGATTTAAAATCCAAGTTTTGAAACTCAAAAACACTTAAAACACTTAAAATGAATTTTGGCTCTTAGATTACTTCTCCCCCTTTTTGTTAGATCAAAAGAAAATAATAAACAAGGCTCAAAGAGAAGAAACAAGGTTAAAAAGGCAATAAGCAACATAATATAGATTCATAGAATTCAAATATCCAAAACATAAAACTTAAACAATAAGGTTCAAAGCTTAATCCCAAACAAAGTAATCAAAGCATAGGTTCATAATACATAATGGAAATAAAGATGAAAACTTAGTCCCAATATGATAAGCTAATATGATATGACATGAAAATCCTAAGCCTCATCGTCGTCACCATCACCATCCAAGGAATCATCATCGTTCGTAGCTTAAGAGCGACGAAAAGCCATCCATTGACCATAGAAGGTAGAGAATGACAAGTCCATAGATTGATGTTGATTCTCAAGGGAGGTGAGATGATCCTCCACGGATTGCAAGCGAGTATTTATAGCACCAAGACCCGACTCCATTGTGTTGAACCGCTCGGTGAGAAAATCCATAAGAGCTTCATTGTTAGGACCTGAAGCTTGTGGTTGAGGTTCAACTTGAGGTGGAGTGGCATCCCCATTAACTTGTTCCCATCGGCCAAGGGTGTAATGGAATCCGGACTTGTAGAGAGACGTTTCACCAATCTTTTGCTTACGGGATTCCGGAGAGTCATAAGTGCAATCAAGGTTGAGCACTCCAAAGATATGGCTCAAAACAGTCCCATAAGTGAAGGATTTGAGAGCATCGTTATCACGAAGCTTCACATTATTCACCATCTCGGCGAACATAATCTTGACAAGGTTTGGTTGTTCACCTCGACGAAAGCATTCTAACAAAAAATAATCAACTTGTCGAATATGAGAGAATTTACCTCCAGAGGGATGAAGAAACCAAGAAATTATCAAGTGGAGGAACCGATCATGGGCATCTAAGGAAAGCACGGAACCAGTGTGAGCACCAAAATGGGTTTCATTCTCGATGCCTACGTTTTTAAGGCCAAAAGTAGTCTCTAAATAAGGGATGTCGATGATAATCCTCTTCCCCAAGATAAGAGACTCAATGCCAACAACTTCGGAGTGATCTTCATTATCAATAAGTTGGGCATTCGAGTAGAAGATGAGAACCATGTGCTTGTAGAAAATATCTGGGATGCTCAAGAAAGCCATGAAACTCCATTCCTGTAAACGGTCGAGATAACAGAAGTGAAAGCGCTCGGAGTCACAGAACGAGAAGTTAACAACACGCTCACGACGAATGAAAATCTCCATGACATAAGTGAAACGCTCCTTCATCGCGGGAGTTTTGAGACTCTTGAGAAAAAGTTGGGTGAGGTTGGGACGGATAGCGGCTTGGTTTGAAGCTTCACCCGATTGAGGTGCCTTACGTTTCTTGTTAGCGGGTTCCATTGAAAAATCCTAAAAACATAAAGTAAGCAATTTGTAAAAAAATTGAAATGTATGCATGAAAATCCTTAATTCAATCCAATGGAAAATCCCACTTAGGTTTTAGAAAATATTAAGAACATAGATACATAAAAAAATTTAAGAGAAAACAATTTAAAAAACAGTAAAAAATACGAATGAAAAATAATATATTCGAATCAAAAAAATTTAAGATTTTGAAATTTTTTTACAAGATTTGAAAAACCTAAGTAGCAAAACACATAATCTATACAAAATTAAAATTTTCTAACCTATGATTCGAATAAAAAATGAAGGAAAAATAAAAAAGATGAAAATATACCTTAGATTGGGATTTTGGATGAATAGATGGAAAAACTTGCACAAGATTGTTGATGCTTGCTTAGACTTGAGTTTGTATGTAAAAGCCCTCAAGATTTGATGAAAAACAATGAGGTTTGGAGGGTTGTTATAGGGAAAATCGGGTTAGGGTTTTTAGGGTTTTGAAAGAGTTTTAATTAAAGTGAAATTTTAACATTAAAAGCCCTCTTTAAAGCTGTCCGCATACCCGTTTTGGAACAGGCTCGACCGTTCTGAAACACGGGCACCGAAACATTGACTGACGTTTCAAGTCCAGCTGACCGTTCCAATACGGCTTTGACCGTATCGAATCCCACGTTGACTTATATCGAAACACGCTTCGATACACCCCTTGGCAGTAGCAAAAACGTTTCGAAACACCCTTCTCTCAGATGAATTTTTTAAGGCACCCGTATCGAAACATTTGGACCCGTTTCGATACACATGGGCCTAGAAGTGCAGATGAGGCTCTAAAATTACAGAAAAGTGAATTTCATGAGGCCCTATATGCATAAATGACATGAATGAGCATGAATAACATGTGCAAACATAAACATACTCCCCTTAAGTATAAGCATGGATGAAATTAGGAGTAAAAACACATAAGCATGGCATTTTTCAAGAATTCAAGCAATTTAAGCACAAAAAGGCCCAAAAGGTCAAGATAGGTTAGTTAGACCTAACTCTCTCCTAAGGGACCAAAAACGCTATGTATCTAAAGAATTTGTAAAGATGTCCGCTTGTTGGTTTAATGTGCCAACGAAATCTATAGCAACATCTTCCTTAAGGACATGATCTCTAATGAAATGATGCCTTATTTCTATATGTTTGGTTCTAGAGTGTTGGATGGGATTTTTTGTCAAACATATGGCACTAGTGTTATCACACTTAAGGGGTATGGTTTCAACTTTAATACCATAATCTAAGAGTTGTTGCTTCATCCAAAGGACTTGAGCACAACAACTCCCTAAGGATATGTACTCGGCTTCGGTGGTAGATAAGGCTACACTATTTTGTTTCTTAGAGAACCAAGATATAAGCATACTACCTAAGAATTGACATCTTCCCGAAGAACTCTTCCTATCGATTTTACACCCCCCAATAATCCGCATCCGAATAAGCATGAAGGTTGAAGGTTGAATCTCTAGGGTACGAAAGACCTAAACAAGGGGTATCTCTAAGGTATCTAAAGATTCTCTTAATGGCTATAAGGTGAGACTCTCTAGGACTAGCTTGAAACCTAGCACACAAGCAAACACTAAACAAGATATCTGGTCTACTTGCGGTAAGGTAAAGCAATGATCCAATCATAGAACGGTAAAGCTTAGAGTCAACACACTTACCTCCATCTTTGTCAAGCTTTGTAGATGAGCTCATGGGTGTGGCTTGAGGCTTTGCATTCTCCAAGCCAAACTTCTTGAGCATATCCTTGATGTATTTTTCTTGATTGATGAAGGTGCCATCCTTCCTTTGCTTGATTTGGAGTCCCAAAAAGAATGAGAGCTCCCCCATCATGCTCATCTCGAATTCACCTTGCATTAACTTAGCAAACTCTTTGCAATGACACTCATTAGTAGATCCAAAAATAATATCATCAACATAAATTTGTACTACTAAGATGTCATTTTTATACCTTTTTATGAAAAGTGTAGTGTCCACCTTACCTTTTTCAAAACCTTTTTCAATCAAAAAGTTTGAAAGTCTTTCATACCAAGCTCTAGGAGCTTGTTTTAAACCATAAAGAGCTTTAGTAAGTTTGAAAACATGATTTGGAAATTTTGAGTCTTCAAAACCCGGTGGTTGTTCCACATACACTTCCTCATTTATAAAACCGTTTAAAAATGCACTTTTAACATCCATTTGAAAAAGCTTGAAGTCATGATAACATGCTTATGCAAGCAACATCCTAATAGCCTCCATTCTAGCTACGAGTGCATAGGTTTCATCAAAATCTATTCCCTCTTCTTGAGTGTAACCTTGTGCTACTAATCTAGCTTTATTTCTAACAATGTTACCACTCTCATCTAGTCTGTTCCTAAAGACCCATTTAGTTCCTATAGTAGATTGATTATTAGGCCTATCAACTAATGTCCAAACATTACTTCTCTGAAATTGATTTAACTCTTCTTGCATAGCCATAATCCAAAAGTCATCTTTTAATGCTTCTTTTATATTCTCAGTCTATATACATGAGATAAATGCAACATGGTTCATAAGTTTAAGAGAAGATCTAGTGGTTACCCCCTTGGATGGATCACCCAAGATTTCACCATCTTTGACATAGTTGAACTCGCTTGGGTAGCTCACTTCCTTTTCCTCAAGAGCCAAGTCCTTCAAGGCTTCAAGAGGTGGATCTTGTGTATCCTCTTCTTTTGTTGGAATCTCATCCTCCTTTGAAGTTTGACCTTCATCAAAGGCATTAATGATTCCTACATCATCATCATCACAAGAATCCTTCCTTGGAAGGAGGTTATCATCGAATACAACATCTATATATTCTTCTACTACTAAAGTTCTCTTGTTAAATACACGATAGGCTTTAGAGTTTAAGGAATATCCTATGAAAATAGCTTCATCATTTTTTGCATCAAATTTACCTGAGTTGTCTTTTCCATTATTTAAAACAAAACACTTGTAACCAAATGGATGAAAATAGCTAATGTTAGGCTTTTAAAATCTCATATGGTGTTTTCTTTAAGAATGGCCTAATCATTACTCGGTTTATAATGTAGCAACCGGTTTTTGTGGCTTCCGCCCAAAAATATTTAGGTAAATTGTTTTCGCAAAGCATGGTTCTAGCCATTTCTTGTAAAGTTTTATTTTCCTTTCAACTACCCTATTTTGTTGAGGAGTTTGAGGAGCCGAAAAATTGTGGCTAATATCATTTTGATTTAAAACTCTTCAAACCCTAGATTTTGAAATTCGGTTTCATGATCACTTCTTATATGAGAAATTCTAAGTTCAAGATCATTTTGGGTTAATTTTGAAAATGTGATGAATTTTTCTAAAGCCTCATATTTAGTACTTAAAAATAGAACCCAAGTAAATCTAGAAAAATCATCAACAAGTACAAATGCATAAGATTTACCACCCAAGCTCATAGTCCTAATAGGCCCAAATAAATCCATGTGAATAAGTTGTAAACACCAACTTGTAGAAACATCATTAATGGATTTAAAGGATGACTTATGTTGTTTACCCTTAAAGCATGCATCACAAATTTTATCATTTGAGAACTTAATTTTGGGTAAACCTCTAACTAGATCTTGGGAAACTAATTTTTCTAAAACACTAATGCTAGCATGTCCTAGTTTCATATTCCATAGACATGCATCATTTTCATTTTGAGCTACTATTCATGCATGGGATGTATATATGTCATCTAAATGCACCATGTAAATGTTACATATGCGATGACCTATGAGCATAATATTATTTGATTTAATGTCAACAATTTTGCACCCATTCTTATCAAACAAGACATTAAACCATTTATCACATAATTGGCTTATGATCAACAAATTTTGTTTAAGACTGTCGACATATAAAACATTTTCAATAAGAATAGTAGAGAGATTACCTATGGAGTCAATACCTTTAATGTGGCCTTTGGAGTTGTCACCAAATGTCACTACTCCTCCACTTTTTGGCTTTAATTCCATGAATCTACTCTTGTCTCCGGTCATATGCCTCGAGCATCCACTATCAAGGTACCATGAATTTTGACTTTGTGCTTTGGCCTTGTAGCAATGCTCCCCCTACAAACAAAGATATTAAACTTTTGTTTTTGGTACCCAAATCATTTTGGGTCCACGAGTGTTAGCTCCCAATAGCTTGGTTCCCTTAGGAATCCAAGGTGACATAGCAACAATATTATTAGATTTGACAAGTTCCTTAGGAACCCATACACTCCTAATCTTTTTAGTTCTATTATGTCTAGAGAAGCTACTTTGTTTGTAGTTATTAGTCTTTCTCCTAGGTTAGTTTGTTTTAGATGATTCACCTTTTTCATGCTTCACATTACCAACATTTTTAAAAGACTCTTTGAGCTTGTTAAGCTCATCTAACACCTTTTGGTGTTCACTATTGCATTGAGAAAGAAGATTATTTCGGTCTACATTTTCATGTTGGAAGAATTTAAGTTCATCTTTTAAACCTAAAATATTTTTCTCAAATTTTGAGTTAGTTTGAGAAAGTGAGTCATTTTTATCATTTAATTCCGAAATAATTTTCTTATTTCTAATGACCGACTCTTTGTACTTCTCAACTAACTCATCATAAACCTCTTGCAACTCATCATACGCATCATGTAATTCATCAAATGTAAAGTCAAAAGATGATGGGTTAGAGGTTACCATGGAGGAATCCTCCTCAAGTGCCATGAGGCAAAGGTTGGACACTTCTTGTTCGTCATCCTCGGATGACTCCTCATCACTCCAAGTAGCAAGCTTGGCTTTGAGCTTCTTCTTCTTCTCCAAACCCTTCTTCTTCTGTTGAGGGCACTCTGAACGAATGTGACCGGGCTTTTTGCACTCGTAGCAAATGATTTGATCCCTCTCTTCTTCTTTGTTTTTTCCCTTGAAGTCCATTTTTCTTTGAATCTTCCTTCCTCGATTGGACCTCATGAATCGTGAGAATCTTTTGGCTATCATAGCCAATTCTTCTAAATCATCCTTCTCACTAGAAGTGCTCTCCTCATGTAATGAAGCTTTAAGAGTCACTCATATTGTCTTCTTCTTTTCTACCTCTAGCTTCTCCACTCTTTTCTCTTCCTTCTTCTTTTCATCTTCCCTTCCTTCCTTCATTATTTCATGAGTAAGGAGAGAACCCACTAGCTCATCAAGTTTGAGTGTCTTCAAGTTTTTGGCCTCGATGATGGCGGTTCTCTTCCCATCCCAAGATTCGGGAAGTGAGTAGAGTTGCTTCCAGACAAGTTTGTCTTCCAGGATTGTCTCTCCAAAACCCTTAAGCCTGTTGACGATAGTTGAGAAGCGATCGAACATCTTGGACACGGTTTCGTCGTGCTCCATCTTGAAATTCTCATAACTAAGATTGAGAATTTCAATCTTGGTCTCCTTCACATCACTAGTTCCTTCATAGGTGGTCTCTAGTGTATCCCACACTTCCTTGGCACTTTCTATGGAGGCAACTTTGGAGTTGATGTCGGGACCGAAAGAACAAAAGAGCATGTGAAGAGCTTTGTCATTTATTTGGATCTTCTTTCGCTCAACTTCACTCATCTCAATCTTCTTCTCTAGAACCAATTTTCCTTCATCATCCCTCTTCAAAGAAATATAGGGACCATCTTCAATGACATCCCAAACAAGGTAATCGTTGGATTAGATGAAGAGGCGCATCCGGTTCTTCTAAAATGGATAGTTGTCACCATTGAAGAATGGTGGTTTTGTGGTAGATTGAGACTCGTACATGCTTGATCCGGAGGTAGATGTCATGGCTTGATTTATGGATGATCACACTCTTCCTAGGAACTCCTCATGTGGTTGTTAATTCTTCAAAGAGGTAGGCTCTAATAACAATTGTTGAGTGGTTCAAATGATCGATATAGACCAAGAGGGGGTGAATTGGATTTTTAGACTTTTTGGTAGTGGAATTGACAAATAAAAAGATAGACAAGGGGATTTAGAGTGGTTCAAATTCCAATCGAACTCTACATCCACTACCTTAGCTTCACTAAGGATTTTCAACAATTCCACTAATTGCTCTTCCCCTTTTCTAGGCTAAGGAGGTAACCGTTACAATATCGGTCAAATTTTCTACCCAAAATTTGACCCAATCCTCACACAAGATTTACAAAGAAGTTGATGGCTAAACAAGTATCTCTCAATACACAAAGTAGCCCAATTACAAGCACTCAACCCAATTTGAAAGGATATGAAAGGAAATTACAATCTCATAATTGGTGTTTACAAGAAATAATGGGATTTAGGCTCAATTGTTTGGATTTGATGTTTGGATGTTTGCTTTGAGATCAATAGTTCTTGATGAAGCTTTTAGAGGTCCCTTTTATACCTTCTCATTGAATTCTAGTCGTTGGGGTTGTTGCATTCATCAATAGAGTCGTTGGGATGTTATCTTTCCTCCATAAATGCAGTCTGCAACTACCCGTTTCGAAACGCTCGATCCTGTTTCGAAACAGACCAAAAAAAGAAAGAGTCGGTGGGGTGCATTAAAGAGACCGTATCGAAACAGGCATGATCGTTTCGATACGCTAAGAGCCCGTTTCGAAACACTTTGCCACTATCAAGGCCTGTATCGAAACGGCTTGAAAGCGTTTCGATACGCCTGAACGACAATTATGAAATTAGTTAAAATCAGTTAAAAACTTCAACGGTCATATTTTTGAAATCAGGTTTGAATGCCGTTTCGAAACGTTTGAGGTTGTTTCGATACTACCGTATCGAAATGAGTCAAACCGTTCCGGTGTTCTTAAGCCGTTTCGAAACAAAGGTTCACAGTTTCAAAACCGTCTCGATACACGTTTTGAAACACAGGTTCACAGTTTCAATGTAACACCCTGATTTATTTAATTAAAGATAAAATAAGGATGCAAAAAAAGAAGAAAAGAATGGAAAATGTGTGAATCTTGAATGAGGTTGGTGGGGTTTGAACCCGCAACCTCACCCACATCCATCTGGGCACTGAACCATTGAGCCAAGAGCTCATTTCTGTAAAGTGTTACATTGAAATACTTTTGAGCTAATTTTAAGGAGTATAATAAATCTGATTTAATATCTGAATTGACCCTTCACTTACCGTCTTCTTGTTTTACCATCGAAAGAGGGAGAGAGGGTTTTTACATCTGGCACCGGCTCCAATCTCCGTCACTGCCCCATCGTGGACGTCACCGCCACTGTCGGTGTGATCGCCATCATACTCTGATCTCGTTCCGTGCGCCACTCGCGCTGCATCGTCGTCGTTCGATGGGAAGAACAGCTTGAATGTTCAACGGAAATCGTTTTTCGCACCCTTTGTCTCTTGCTTTTTCCGGCCACTCACGTCGACCGTTCGAGAAACGGACCTCAGATATATGTTCACGGCGTTGAGGCGGGAAAGATACCTATGATTGATCATCCATCCTTCGTCGGCAAAGGCCTCATCGGAGCAACATGTATTTCTACTATTCACCTTCATTTTGGGTAAGATTCGGTTCATTTCCGGCTTGATTTCGGTCTTATTTCAACATGTATCATATGGGTCGAACTAACAATGCTTTCATCTCTGTTTTTTTCGGCGAAATCGAGGCTTATAGGGTCTCCAACGACCATTCCAGCCACCGTTCGGCCACCAGAGGTTTTTGGGTGAGTGAACCGGCCCAACCCGGTCTGAACTGGTCCAACCTGAGTCTGAGTCAACACGTACCTCACCCGTGTCCAACCCGAACTCGATGCCAAACCTGTATGTCGAGTCAACTCAGTCCGAGTCAGCCACTGAGACAACTCAACTCGAGTCAGCACAGTGAGTCAGTCGAGTCAACTCAGTTGACCCCCTGTTCTCTGCTGACGTCAGCGTTGACTTTGACCAAAAGGTCAAAATTTTCTGAAAAGCCATATCTTATGTTTCTTGACGTTCTGTGTCCATTTTTGAAGCCCGTTTCACAAAATTCTGACCCAAAAGCCTCCGAATCTGACCTTGAACCTGAGGGTGCTTATGTATTTAATTATTTGGTTAAGAGCTTTGTGAATAAGGTCTAATCTTGGGATTTGTGTAATTGAAGGTACTCATAATTCCTGGAATACGATTTGTTGAAGGATGTCGAACCCGGGTTCAAGGGTGTTCTAATGTCGTACATGGATCGATCGCTGTAGCTCGGAGCCAAGGTAATACATTACTAACTTCTACATGCTTGCAAAACTTGTTGGTATTCGGTTATTGCTTGCACGACCATGTTTGACATGTAATTAATCCTGCTACGTCAATCAATTAAGAAATAAGAATATTAATGGCCAAAGCAAATATTCGAATAAGAAGATGATAAATCGAAAGAACTTTCGAGTTTAGTAAGCGATTAATAAAAAGGGTTAATCTCTAAGTCTGATTATTTTAGCTAATGAATTACGAAAATGCCCTCGATGTATGAAAATGACTAAAATACCCCTATTAGTGAGAGTGGTCTGAGAATCTACACTAGATCTGGTAAAACAAGTGAACCTTTTGAAAATTTTGGAGTTTGCTTGGGAAGTTATAATAGCGAGACTTCACCTTTGAGACTGCAAATTTTCTCAGATCCTTTTTGAGGTTGAATAATCTCTGATGACATTCACGAGAAAATAATTCTATGTTGGATTAGTTAAAGTCGCGTAATTTGCTGAATTGATTGAAATGACTGAAATGTTTGGAAATTCTGATAAGGCTGAATCGATCGAAATATCGATAATGACAAAAAAAGAATAATCATTCCTCGGCATCGATTGCCCAATTAATTAAAATGATGGATTTACCCTTGAGAACTTTAACGAATGAATAGATGGAAGAACCGAGAAATTCTAAATAATTGGAACATTTTCGAACATCGTAACGTTTGAAATACCCTCGAATACTGATAAGACTGAAATGGGTCACAATTGACCCTAAGTCATGGAATTATAAATTCCAATAAAGGAAAACAAATGTAATGACTCCAAATGTGGTAAAATACGACCCGTGTCAGTTGGTTGATTCAGATACCATGATGATAATGGGAGAATACCTTGTGAAGGCGCGTTGAATTTATTTGGAGAAAGTACATTGTTAATAGTGAGAGGGAAATGTTCTCCTAAGGCACATTCGATGTTTTGGAATGAGTTCAAATACAATGCACATGCTTGAATACTTGGAAAATACCACTCGAATATATGCTTAAATTTTGATAATAAGTTCATTGGACGATTGGTGAAGGTGAACTATTGTTGTTATGCTCTGTGGTCAGTTCTGAGAAATCAATGGTTGAAGTATATCTATCCGGTGAGATATTAAACATTATGTTAATAGGTTCCGATTAGTTCGAAGGTGCTCGGAAACTTGACGAGCAACTAGAATTCCTAAAATTTGTACATCCCCGTTTATACCTTGTTGGTTCAAATTACCAGTTTACCCCCCGAAGGTCAAAATGACCTTAATACCCTCATAGGATGTAACATTTAATTCTGCTCAAGATATATCTGAAATCCCAATGTTTCTGACGCATCAACTTCTAATGCTGATTCAATCTGTCTTATCGAACTCCCCTATTCGTAGGGACCTCGTTCTGAAATCAGCCCAAAATTGTCAAATGTCATCTTTCTGATATCTATCAAGTACCTCTAAGAAATGAATTGGGCCATAAAGTGTGTGCCATGTATCTGTAAATACTTTCTGTTCTAAACCAAGACCATATGCTTAAAATTTAAAAGTATGATACTGTAATGCGAAAGAAAAGCAATTATTTGATTTTTGACCTCTGATATGAAAAATGTATCTGATATATGACATTGAATACGAAATAATAATAATAAAAAAATAAATATGTCTTCTAGTATAAAAAAATAGATTTGATATCTATTTTCTGTAATACCTTCTTCTAAATATAAACTGAAATCATTTGGGTATATTATCTAGGATATGAATGAAGATCTGTAGGCTCAGCGCTGGTAAGTCCTTCTGGACCTAAGCTCCTACGCCCAATGGGCCTAGGGTAAGTCTTTCTGGACCTAAGGCATTCCCTTAGGTAGGATCCTACGCCTCAGGCCTAGGTTAGACCTTCTGTATGCAGTTCAGGGGGAATTGCATTCTGGAATTCGGTTGGAGGATAGTTAAGTAAATAAATAAAACTTTAAGCACTCTTCTGAAACATACCTTACTAAATTGATGTATCAAAGTTGAACTCTCCGTAAACTTACAATTTGTGCTTAATGAACCACTCTGAACTCCTTGATTCAACTTCTGAAATCTGAATATCTTTTGAACCTCTGACTTTAGAGTCATCTCTTAAGATTCGAGTGATCAAATAAAGAACAACTCGGTCACCTTCTGGTATACTACTCCACTGAAATATCGAATCGTAATTTGAGTTTGAGCTTAAAGTTTCCCAGTTCATCATGATAGTGTTAAGCTTTCTATATACCTGCTTATGCTTTTAGCATCTCCTGGTAGTTTGTATTACTGAGCTTTTCGAAGCTCATGTTGTTTTTATCATGACATGTTAAAAGATCGACCATGTTGCAGCTATCAACGTCGGCATGAGAGTTTCTTCGGCTTGCTCCTGGATTATGGTATTTGTGTAATTAGGGGGCATGTACGTCATGTTTTGGTTTATATTCGAGTTTGAAACTTGTGTTAATAATTTGTATCATAGTTTTGTTTCATTGTCTGAATGTTTTCTGAAACTATATTTTAATTCAAAATTTTATTTATGATTTTAAATGGTTTAGCAAATTGTTTATTTAAAATTTTAACGTGGGTCACTCCGGTGACCCTACTGTGACTTCCTAGGATCCGTATTAACGCATAGGCGGATCTAGGGGGGTTACATTCAAAAGTGTTCCGGAACGCCTAAGGCCGTTCCGAAACGGTGACTCGAAAATCATTGTTTTGGCTTCAAGAACATTTAGAAAAGTTTTGACAAATTGAGTTTTTAACTTAACCATTTTCCTTTAAACATATAGAGAGGTTTGAGGACTTAAAAATTCGTTTTCTCATTTTCAATTTAGTCCTTAAATTCTTTAGTTATATCAAAATCAATTTATCGGTTTCACAATTGTGAATAAAATCACCTTGGATGTTGATGGGTTGTGATTGTATCGTAATCTCCATCCAAGTACCCTAACGATTGAGGTTAAGACCGCAACGGTAGATGGTTTAGTCCCGTGTGTGAGTCTTGTGTATGTGTCTCGTACTCTCGTTAGTGGAACTATACAACTACCGATGAGTGATGTTGAGGGGTTGTGATTGTGCCATTAATCTCCACCTTGTGTAGTTCGGTAGTATGTATGAAGCGTGTGGGACAACTCTTGTAATCCGCGTATCCGATTGTGTCTTGTATTGAAATGGTTTATGGATTATCACTTGCGAGCCAATATAATGTAAATGATTAATGTTAAGCATGGGATGCTTGTAAATAATACAAGGATGCATGAGATGCTTGGTGAAGCATGAGCAAAGGTTTATTTGCTGATTTAAATGTTGCATATGAGCTTGTTTTAGAAAGTGCATTGATGTTCTTGAATGGACATGTTATATGTAAAGGCATGAGATATGAAATGGTGGTTTTGCCAATGGTGTTAAATGCATTGATGAATGTTGCATAGCGGTCCTCACTAAGCTTTGTGCTTACGCTATTTTGTTTCATCAATTTAGAAAACTAGGCTTTTGAGGTAGCAAGTAAGCAAGGGGAATCCAAGATTTTAATCTTGCAAAGTATGTGGCTTTACTTCGGTGTAATAAAAGGCAATGGGTGTGATTCATACTTTTGATTGGTTGGGGATGTTTCCCTTTACTTTGAGCATGTTTGGTGGTTTATCCTTGAGTTGTAATTGGCCATTATGGTTTGATTCTGGATGTGAATGTTGGTTTTATCTTGTTATGGCTTTGGTGGACTAGGGAGCATGCTTTTAGTATCTATGTTTGCATGTTGGATGCCATGTTGTAGCTAATGCCTCAAAATGATGACCGTTAGTGTGTATCTATGTTGTATGCATGTTGTGGCATGTTTCGCGAATGTTTCGAATATGAAAAGAAGTGAAAACCAGCAAAATCTGCTGTTGCAGGGCAAGGCGTATCGGAACGCCCTTGCTAGTCTCGAAACAGAGGCCTGAAATGGCCATGACGTTTCGGAACGAGTTGGGACGTACCGAAACAGTTTTGCTACTAGAAAGGGGTATTTCGATACGGGTCTTGGAAAGCACCCGAGTATCGAAATGGTCAACCAAGTTTCGAAACGACCGTTTCGGTACATGGCCATCCGTTTCGAAACGCCTGACCGTTGAGTTTGAATTTGAACTGTTTCAGGTTTATGTTTCTTACATTTTTGTCCCTAAGATTTGGTTGCTTAATTTAATTAGTTTGAATGATTCGTTTGAGATGAAATTTGACCTGTTGGCATGTTATATGATTAATTATGGATTGGTAACATTAAAACTTATTTACTCCTTTTAATTCTAGAAATTTATGTTTTAGTCCCTAAAAGACGTTTCTGTGTAATGAATCCTTGTTTGAGTTCTGTTCGCTGTGTCGCTTCCGCTGAAATGTTTTGCTAATCACATAGGCTAATAATGAGCATCTAGAAAAGATAAAAATGAAAAAGGGTCGTTAATCAAGGTTGACTTTCAGGTTGACTTTGGTTTTCCCCGTGTAATCTTCGTAGTTCGGGTCGAGCGTCTAGGCCGGGCTAAGGGGGTTATAGAGAGAGGTGAGGCTGAATCGAAGCTGGCAAAGAAGGGCAGGGTCGTCCGAAGAAAAATCCAAAACCAGCGGAGGTAATTGCAAATGGCTCTTTGTCAGATTCGGACTTCTATAACCGGAAACGTGTCATTTTAAGAGAGGAGAGAGAAACTTTGAGCTTGGGAAAACTGATTGGGGTGGTAACAATTGGAAACGAAAAAGAAATTGTACAGGACATCGCGCATATGATTGAAGCGTGCGAACGCCACTAATTGCGCAAAGAGCTGAGATTGTTGTCGGGGAATGTGAGAGGGATTGGTTCGTCGTCGAAACGTAAATCGGTTCAGCGCCTCTTGCGACAACAAAGGTGTGAGATGTTCATTATACATAATTAGAGGTTCAAGATGATATTTATGTACAACGTTTTTTGAATGATTCAAGCTTTGTTTGGATTTTGGGGAATGGTGCAACAATTCGTTTTTGGCATGATTGTTGGTGTCTCGATAAACCGTTGGTTGTTGTTTTTCTGAGACTTTTCAGTTTCAGTTTGGTGAATAATTCAATGGCTTTGGTGCGTGATTTTCTTTGTATAGATAGAATGGAGTGGTGTGGTTTCTTTCGACATAATCTCCTCCAAGCTTGTGTTTCGATTTCTATATTAAGATAAATTGTGAGGAACGACTAGTATGGAAACACACAACATCGGGGCAATTCTCGGTTGGTGCATTATATAGATTGACGATTTCTTTTGGCCTGGAAATTGCATAAGAGGTAAGTACCATTTTGGAATCTGTCTTTGTCGCCTAAGATTAAATGTTTTCTATGGTTTATTTTGTGGGGAAGATTACCTACGTTGCATATGTTGCGAGAAAGGGGGCTTCCACTTGTTGAACACATGTTGTGGTGCCATTGTGTAATGGGGGGAGGACAATGTCGTATGTTGCACTATTTTGCGTGGTAGCTTTAGTCGTTAATTTTTTGTTGCTGGAAGGTGGTTGTCGTCCGCCCAGCAAGGGTTGTTGATTTTCTTCAATGAGTTCACGGTTGAGGGCGATTTATCATGCATTGCGATTGTTATGTGAGTCTAAGTGGAAAGTGGAACCTTTGGCGGTAATTGAATTGGATTCGAAGGTGGTGTTGCCATGGTATTTGTACAAGGAGAATCAGCCTTGGAATTATTGGCGATGGTTTCGTTAATTTGATAAGGCACGTGAGTCGTTGCCGTGTGTGTGTTTTCACAATATATATCGGGAAGCGTATAGTTTGGACGACTCTTTGGCGAAGGGTGGTATTGATCGCCCGTCTTGGTTTTGCGTGATGGCGTGAGTGGTTATGTGTTTGCTATATTTTGTCCGAGTTTGTTCTGGTATTTTAATGGGCGTTTGTTACCTATATCACACTCTAGTGAAATAAGGGGGTGTTCTTAATGGTTCTAGAACCCATGACTTCAGGGAATGTGTGAGAACAAAGATGAGCAGCTTGACCAACCGACTAAATGTGCTTGCTCAAAAGACTATTTATAAAATGAGGTTTGGCCATTTATATTATAAGATAACGATAAACAATAATTATCGCAAAAATAAAAGGGAAGAAATTCATTATAGTTTCAAAATAATTCAAGATGCTGCGCTCCCTTAATTCGCACACCAAAACACTATTTATAGGTTACAAAAGAAGCTTGGAAAAAAACTTAAACTAGATTTTTTTAACTTTGAAATATAGTCTAACATAATAAGTTTTGTCGTGTACGAACTGAACGTATGGCATGCTCCGTATTGTAGGGGCTCCATCCTTGCACCCCGACCCGGATCAATGTTTTGGTACGATCCTGGATGTGTGGCTGGATTCTTCCATATTCACCATATCTCAATTTTAAGAATGAACAATGTGGAAATCAGGTCACAAACTCAAACCTGAACAATTATCAATCTCAATTAAATTAGTGTTTCAAATACTCAATGTTAGGGAAATTCAATTCTATCAAATTCCTCATCTTGGAACCAAGTGCTTCAAATCCAGTAAAGGGAAACACTTGTGTAATAATAGCTAATTTTTTGTTTTTAATAATTTTAATCAATTGATTTTTTTGAGAAATTCAAATTTTATTTTTATACACTTAAATATATCAAAAATATGAAAATAACTAATTTTGTTTAAAATACAAATTCTGTAATAATAGATAGGGTCGCAAACGAACTGAACGTTTAGTAAAATGTCTGTGAACCGTTCGACGGAAAGATCGTTTATTTATTAAACAAACGAACATGAACAAGATTTTATGTTCGTTTAATTAAATGAACAAACACTCGAACAAAGAGCTTGTTCGTCCATTTACGTTCGTGAACGTTCAGTAATCCGTTCGTTTAAAACTATTCACACGTGTCCATTTATATTTATAATTTTTCATAACAAAAGGATTATATTTTAAAAAAATAAAAACATATATTAAAAATATGAAGAAAAAAAATTAAACAATGCTCAATGTACGGGACTTCTTAAGAAAAAAATTAAACTCGGTTTGCGTTCGTTTGTGTTCGTTTATTATTTTAACGAAAAAACATGAACAAGAAATTATGTTCGTTTAGCTGTTCGTGTTCGTTTATTTGTTCGGTTAAAAATAAACGAACAAACATGAACACACCCTCGTTCATGTTTGTTCGATTCGTTTACATGCCTAATAATAGTAATTTAGTAAAATATACTAAGTAAGCTTACATTTCCTAATCAAAACATTCCAATCTTGCATTTTGTCCATTAAGGCCGAGTATTTGATTGAGTCGCGCTGAGTCAAGTAAATTTTTTCGAGTTAGTCGAGTTGTTCGAGTTTCTGTTCAAATTTAATTCTTAATATTTATATGTTATGGTACTAATAGTTCCAATTTAAATGGCTTTCTAAAACGATATACAATATATGTGTATCTTCATATTTTTCTCATAGTTGACATATTTATCGGGCAGAGTTGAGAAACCCAACTCGAACTTAAAAGAATGACACAATAATTACTAAAATATTTGAGTTATTCGAATATCATTTTATAACTCAAACTTTATTTGAATTTTTTTTTGAATCTAGTCAAGTTTATGAAATTATGATTCGAATCGAGTTTTATTTTCACGTTGAATCGAAAAATTTGAGTTTTCCGAATCAAGTCGAATTTTTGCACACCCTTTCAACCATATTTTAAGAATGAACAATGTGAAATTCAGGTCAGAAACTCTAACTTGAACAATAATCAATATGAATTAAATTAGTCTTTCAAATACTCAATGTGAGAGCAATTAATTCAATTCTATCAAATTCCTCATCTTGGAACCAAGTGCTTCAAATCCAGTAAAGGGAAACACTTGTGGCTAGAAACGTCAAGGGATTTCAAGGGCAATCTAGATTGAGAGATCAAGGAAAGACCTAAACCGAAATTGTTGCAAAAATAACGGAAACCGATGATGATTTTTTTGTTACTCGGCAATAATTATTTCTTAATGAGAAATCATAGAGTATAATTTGAATTGTATGACTTGTTAAAAACTTTCCTAGCTCTAAATGCTCTTGAATCAGTAGCACTGCACTGCACTGCATGCCAACAGGCAACCAGCAGACTCGAAAAATTTGTTTGTTTGTGCAGTGCCAGCATCCTTACGTCAATGTTCGTTTAAGTTTCGTGAACATATTCGTTTAAAATGTAAAAAAGAAAAAAAGAAAAGGGGAACCGAATAAACAAACTTATATATGAGTCGATAGACAAATTTGTTTTTTTTTAAGCAAGATGATTTTATTAAAGCAAAATCATACAAAGCACTACTAATAGCCTCGTTAAAAACCCCCCTGATCCTAAATGGGGGAAAAGAGTACCATTAGTAGTGTCGAGAGAAAGGACAAACACGCATACAACTCACGCCGTTACCCAAAGCCACGACCTCCGATCGACACCCCCCTTGGCAAGGGCATCCGCCAATTGATTACCTTCCCGGAATACATGTGCGAAACACACATTTGGCAAAGACTCACAAGCTTCGTCGATCTGAAAAAACCAACGCCACAAACACCAAGGCCTCCTTTCAACCCCTTGAATACCACCTTCCGGCTGCTGCCCAAAATGCTTAATAAAATCCCTTCGCACCAACTGCTTTAGGCGCCCTATCTCCGTGACCCATACCTCACCAAATTGGAGACCTCTAATTGTGTTTTGAGCTTGTCTGATTTTTGCCGCTTTGTGAAAAAATGAGGTGTTTCTATCGCCTTCCGCTAACCATAACGCTCTCGATTTCTGACGCCAAACGGATTCCTGCAAACTCGCCACCTTCCATAATCGAGTGTGTAAACGGTGATATTCTACTTCCTCGGTCCTCGTCCTAGTTGTATAATTCAGCATATTATCACAACCCTCAATTTTTTTCGCTAAAGCCTCATATTCCCTATCCAAATAGCCAAATTGAGATCAACTCCAACCCTTCAAAATCTGTTTCAAGCCCTTTAATTTCAATCGAATTGACATACGTTCAACTCCCGAAGATAACTACTTCCATTCCTTTTCTAAGCGTGGAATATCATTCAACCAAGCATTTACAAAGCGAAACGGTTTGGGACCACTGTCCTCCATCTCGCTCACTAAGACAATAGGCGAATGGTCCGACAATTCCTTCGGCAGATGCAAAATCACTAACGACTCAAACCTCTGAAACCAACCATCCGTGACCAAAAAACGATCTAGTCGACTACACCTCCCCTCAAGACCAAACCACGTAAACAAATTCCCTTTTACCGGAATGTCAATCAATGCAAGATGCTCCATAAACTCACAAAAACAGTCCACCCCCGGATATCCATTCCCCTCCCACGCCTTTCCTCTTGACATTTTACCACATTATAATCACCTCCCACACACCAATCGATTGGCCTACGTTGAACCATCACTTTAATTTCCTCCCAGAAATTGACCTGTTCCGTTACCCCACACGGCGCATAGACCCCAATAAAACCACAATACCACTCTTCTCTCATCCATTTCCCAATGACCATAATTAAATTACGCCCAATCTCATATTCCGAAACATGAAAACTCGCAGGATCCCACACCATAAGTACCCCTCCCTCCCGACCCTCCGATGGAGCAAAAAGGAATTCACTTTCCATTTTTGTCTCCTGAAAGAGAGCCAATCCGCATCGTTGTTGCCGTAGGACACGCCCAATTGAACGTCGTTTCACCGCTGCCCCTAGACCCCGCACGTTCCACGACAACCTCATAAGCTGCTATTTCGGAACCTCTCGCGCCTCTAATAAGCGCGCGATATCTTGTAGCACTTCGTCTTCTCTACCTGCTGTCACCGCCCCAATTAAATTGCCCACTCTCGCTGTTTCCGCAGCCTCACGAATAATAGCTTGCTTCCGACAGATAAAATCTGAATCAGACAAAGATCCGTTTGCAATTTCATCCGGTTGCTGCTGTCCTTCTTCTTTATTTTTTCTCGGACGACCACACCCCCTTTTCACTACTTTAGTCTTTGACGAAGAGTCAACCACTTGGGGAGGGTTGAGTTCCGATAGGAGTCGAACTCTTCGCCTCTCTCCATTTACTTCCATTACACATGCCTTCGACTTACGGCTGTCCCCGCCCATGGACTCAGCATGCACCTGCTCCTCGATCATAAGCACACCCTCCTCATCCGAGGCAACCACCTGCCCCTCGTCTCTCCCTCCCCCCATCGTTGTAGCCTCGACTAAGCAACGTTCCTCTCCAGCCGTTTGTTCCTCTAAATCTCGATTTATTAATCCCAAAGATTCCTCCTCACATCCGCTATCCAGTATCAGGTGTTGCTGAACATCCCCCTAGTTACCGTCTCCCTCTCCAATTCATCCACACGTAAGCTTGTTTCGCACGGCAACGACACCTCTAAATCCCTATTCAACAAAATCAGCTGCTACTCTTCACTTACCCTCTCCATTGATCGCACCCTATCATCCTCCCTCACATTGTCCTCCCACATGTGATCAATATAAGACTTATCTCGAATATTTCCGGTTTCCATTTGATGTTCCTCCCGATCGATAGAATTCGGCACAATGGTTTCATCATCGGAATCATCACCCTGTGCAAACACCGAATTGGACTTCCATTCCACTTCCCCCTCCCTAAGGCTCTCCCCTTTTTCCGAGCACGACCCCGTGTCACAATTCCACTCCCTCTTCATGTCAAATCCTTCCTCAAAATCAGAGACTCGGATTAAGAAATTCGTATCTCCTTCATTAATTTCTACCATTTCGTCAATCCGATAGACCCAATCCGTTTCAACTAGGATTCGAGCTCGCTCAAATGACGAAGGAGCATTTGTTTCCGAATCCACACACACTAATTCACCCCATAAATTTGCAATATTTCTAAATGTATCATCCGACCATAAGTGGATGGGCAGTCCACACAAAGAGAGCCATACTCGTCGGTTTGGAATTGCCATCGATGGCGTCCATTCCATCATATTTTCTAGCCACCGCTGCAGTTTCCCTGATTTAATCGTCGACTCTCGTAGATGGAAATTGTTGAACATCAATAGCACTAGCGATCCCGCCACTCTCATCACGGATAACCCCTTCAACTCCTCCCGTTTGAACTCCCTAGCCAATTCCTCAATTGAGCAGATTTGACCGCAAAAACCTATTGCACAAGATTGCAAAATTCGCCATTTATCCATATCTACGACTCCTGTAACTTGTTTAATTTGGGGTTTCGACATTGGGGAATGTCCCCTATCCTCCCATCGCCTAGGTTGTTGATTGATATCCTTTGGTCGAATCCCCTTATTAACTCCATTGATTTCGGGCGAAATTCCTTTTTCCCCTTCTTTATACCGCTGCTCACGTCCTCCATCCCTTGCTAGCGATACCCTGATTTTCGAGCCGTATAGACGAAATCCATCGAATCGCTCAATTACTCTCTCCGTGTCCTGTTTTGATTCCATTCGAACAAAACCGAAACGAGCACCATCTTTTGATCGCTTTGTAGGTACGGAAATGTCCACCACCACTCTGTGTCGGTCAAATACCTGCCAAACACCCTTCCAATGAAGTTGATCCGGGAGATTGTAGACGAATAGAGACCAACCCCGTCTTCTACCGTTGTCCCCTCGTGAGATTGTTTCTCTGCCGCCGTCGGCCTTTTTCCCCTGTGCCGCCATCGATAGACAAATTTGTTCATGAACATAAACGAACTAAGTGACATTTGTTTGTGTTTTATTAGTGAACATAAAAATTTCGTTTATATTAATTTATTTAGCTTAATAAACGAATGTTATACAAACGATTCGCAAACATTTCAAAACGTTATATTATATCCCTGAGGGCTGAGTGTAAGAATTGAAGTAAGTCAGTCGAAGCAATGAAAGCGGTGGGAGTCTCGAGGACCATTACATAATTCCATCCATTGCTGTCTCTACACCAACCCTTCATAACTAGTTTCAATTTATTTTTTATTTTGAATATGTTCCTTATTTCTAGCAAGTGGTAATTATCCCACCACATTTCTAATAATTCTAGTTCTACTGGGATTGTAATACTCAAATTGATAAGATATAATTAGTATCTGCTTGTGCTAAGAGTTGATTAAGATATGATTAGTATCAGCTTGTGCTAAGAATTGGTTAAGATATGATTAGTATCTGTTTGTGCTAAGAGTTGGTTAAGATATGATTAGTGAAGTACTCAAGTTGATAGAGTATAAATATTAAATAGATATTGTGTTATTCATTACCAGTAAGGTAAAAAAAACATTGACAAAAATATGTATTTTTTAAGATTAAAATGAGATGTTAATTTCTAAGCTTACTAAACTGCATTTAGATCAGTATTTAAATTTTGGTATCTAAAATTGTGTATAGTTATCATAAAAAAACCAGCAGCAAAATTAGAAAACAACTCTTATTTTATGTATGTCAATGTAAAAAGAGCATGTATTAAATTGTAGACAATCATGTAATTTATTGGTTATATCTCACTAATTATGTATTGTTTGTTTATATTTTTTGGTAGATGTCCAATACAGAAGCATCTGTTGAGGGCAGCGTTTCACCCTCTTTGACTGATTCTGGAAATTCATCTAATACTGCTGGAGCATCAAGCCAAAGCAACAATACAAGGGTTGCTGCTAAACGGAAAGCTATCACTCCAAGGTCAGAAGTGTGGTCCTATTTTACTAAATTTGTTACCAGTGAGGGTCAAAGTAAGGGTAGATGCAATTACTGTGATAAAAAAATTCTGTTGTGATGGAAAGAAGAATAGAACTCGATCATTAAACTATCACATGAAGCAATGTAAAAAAACCCTACTAAGGTTGTTGACAATGATCAAGGTCAATTAATTTTACCTTATAAGGGTCTTGAAAGGGAAGTGGGACATATTACCACTTGGAAATTTGATCAAGAAGCAACTAGGAATGCTTTAGCTCAAATGATTGTGATTGGTGAATTGCCTTTCAAGTTTGTTGAGAGTGAAGGTTTTAGAAAATTTATGTTTGTGGTATGCCCTAGGTTTCGAAATCCTTCTAGAATTACTATAACTAGGGATATTTATCAGTTATGCATGGATGAAAGGGTTAAGCTAAAATAGTATTTGAAAAGCTCATGTTCTAGAGTTTGTTTGACTACTGACACATGAACTTCTTTGCAAAGAGTGAATTATATGTGTCTTACTGTCCACTTCATTGACAATGGTTGGAAATTGAATAAGAAAATTATTAATTTATGTCTAATTTCTAGTCATAAGGGAGATGCTATTGAGATGATGATTGAAAATTGTTTGTTGAGTTGGGGGATTGATAAAACTATTCATTGTCACTGTTGATAATGCAAGTTCCAATGATGTTGCTATTAGTTATTTAAGAAAAATTCAGTCCTCGAAGGGGTTGCATTGCGAATGGTAAATACCTTCATATGAGATACATGGCACACATTGTGAATTTAATTGTTGTTGAAGGTTTGAAAGAAATGAATAAATCTGTTGCATGTTTGTACTAGGTGGAACTCAACATACTTAATGTTAGGCACTGCTCAAAAGTTTGAAAGAGTTTTTGAGAGATTCAAAGAACAAGATACAAAATTTAGGGTTGAACTTGTGTTGGGAGAGGGTTGGCCAACTACAGGAGATTGGAGTAGTGTTAGAAACTTGAGAGATTTTTAGAACACTTTTATAAAGTTACTTTGAGAGTTTCAAGAACTTCTTATGTTACATCCAATAATTTTTTTGATGAACTTACCGAAATTGATATCCTATTACGAGATGCTCAATCAAGTGTTGATATTGATTTTAGTGTTATGGCCATGAAATTGAAAGATAAATATGATAAATATTAAGGTGACATTGATAAGATGAATATGCTTATATTTGTTGCTTGTGTTCTAGATCCTAAACAGAAATTAAACTATTTAGAATTTGCACTTAATGAAATGTATAATTCTGAAAAATCTTCTGAAGTATACTTTGTTTGAAATGTATGATTAGTACAAACCTCGAGTTTCTAGTGATTGTGGCCAAACAAGTGGGGAGAAAACTGCTTTTGTAAATGATCCACAACAAAAAGTGAAAAGACGAATGAAAGATTTATATAAAAGAGTACTGAAAATGGATAAATATTTAGAAGAGGCCACTGAAAATCATGATGATGGATTTGACATTTTATTGTGGTGGAAAGTCAATAGACCTAGATTTTCAGCTCTTTCAAAGATGGCCAAAGAAGTGTTAGCTATACCACTTTCTACAGTAGCTTCAGAATCTGCATTTAGTACCGGAGGACGTGTTCCCAATCAATTTAGGAGTTCTTTCACTCCTAAAATGGTACAAGCCCTTGTGTGTGCCCAAGATTATATTCGAAATTCATCGACAAAAGAAGAGAATAAGAATATTGAAGAACAAATTCAAGAGCTTGACAAGATTGATAATGGTATGTTGATAGCTTTATTTATTAATTCTAATTTAATAAGTAAAATTATTTTTGAGCCGTGTACCCTACATTGACATCAAGTTTTAATTCTTTGACTTTTTAGATTCGTCTTGGAATGCATTAGATCCTACCCTCAATTCATAAGCTCATATGCTTATGTACTGTGAGATTGTAAGTGTGAGTTGAAGGAAGGGTATGCATTCTAATCTTTTAGTGTATATTATACTATATATATGAATGAACTTTTTGATTTATTCATTTCTGGTTTTACAGAAATATTATATGTTTTGTAGGGATACATCAAATGAAGATTTTTTTGGGAGAATTAATTGACGCAAATGAAGAAATTTGAAGAGTGAAGATTGTTGCCTATATAATTGTTTTAGTGTTTATTCTACTAGCTTGATTTATGAGTGCTCATGTTGACTTGGATTATAATGTTTTTTTTATTATTTGAACTTTGTTTTTTGTTGAATTACTAATGCATGGAGGCTAGACTGTATGGATCTTGTTAGATTTCTCTTCCAACTTTGTTTTATGCATAAGCAAGCTATTTTTTTAATGTAATGGCTATTGTTTTTTAATTAAAATATTATGTAAAAGTTCGGTTCATTCGTAAACTGACCGATTTAACCGAACTTTGTTTGGTTCGGTTAAATTTTTTGGAAAAATTGTGGTTCGATTAATGGTTAAAGGAAAAAAATTCGGTTAATGGATTTTAGGAACTTCAGTTCGGTCGGTTCACCGAACTGACCGATTAAACACCCCTAACATGAATGACTCTTTGTATACAAACTTGTATCCATTTCTCAGTAGGCACTGAAATTGGAGCAACGAAAGCGGTGGGAAACGTAAGGACTACCGGTGGCCTCGTTTCATGTAGTTATATTGTAGGAAGTGGTTCCATGTGGTTATATTGCATGAATAGAAATCAACCAATCATTTGTCCCTTTTCGGTGTCACTATTCATGCACTATACTAAAAATTATGTTTAGAGTTTAGTGTTAATGTTTAAGGTTAGAGTTTAAAAAATAGGGTTATGATATATTTTTTAGGAATTAGGATTCATGGTTTAAGATATAAACTTTAGGGTTAATGCTTAGAATTTAATTCTTAGTGTTGTGCATAGAAAGAGACACCGAAAAAAAAGCAGACAACTTCCTATATTGCATAGGACATGCACAACTCTTTGTATTAAAACCTCTATATCTATTTCGTTCCATCAAAATATGTTGTGAATCCCTTTTGAAATCGAATCTACAACCCTATCCACTACATTAAAGACATGTTGTATTTCCTTATTTAGGGAGATTTTTCTTTGACAAAAAATATAGGGAGATCAGTATTGTATTTTTATCTTCTGTTTTTTGGCTAAAATTATTGATAGATGTTCGATGCTAAACAATTTTATTAATATTAAATACATGTCTTTTTCTTGTTTAGTCACCTGTAACCGACTCATTAGTCGAGTAATCTGGATTGCGTTTTATAGAAGTTCAATATGGGGCGACACTCCCAATTCAATTTTTTCCATTGACAATGTCAGGAATCAGACCCTTGATTTTTCTTAAGGGACCTACCTGCAGGAACAGATGTAAGGGGAGGGTGGGAGGGGCAATTGCCCCCTTTAACTTTGATGGTTTAACTACATTTTAGGTCATTTATAGTTTTGAAACCATTTCAATTAAGTATTTGCCCATCCCAAAATTATCTGGTATAATTTAATTTTAGGACCTTATAAATTTTAAAATTATTTGATTTAAGCATTGACCCCAATTTTTCTTGTTTAATTACTTGTTAAGACCTTTTAATTTTAAAATTAGTGAAATTAATGTTGGAAAAAACATGATAAATTTATCATGTTTTTTCCAACATGAAAACGCCACGATATATAAAATTTTAGCGGCGTTTGCTCCAGAAACGTCGTTATATATCATACTTCGTGTAGTGTGAGGCATATTTTCTATGAGTAAAGATGGTGATTCGAATGATGAATTTATGGACTCATATTATACTCCATGAGATCTTTACAACGGTGTCTCATAAGCTTAAAATTATTCTCCTATGTGAAACTCCTATAAATACCGTTTAAACCTACTAGGTTAAACACAACTTGAAAAATCTTCTCTCCTCCAATTTTTGATGATGGACAAAGGCAAGGGTATAGTTCGTGATCTCTACAACAATGCAACTGTAGTTGATCATCTTGATGTTGTATACTGGGAGACAGACGACCAAAGATCTCAAGCACCTCAGAGTGCCCGAAAATTTGTCTTTAAGGAAACTGCGTAGTTGCAAGCCTCAACCGATTCTAGTCGATTTCTGTCCATATTCAGGTATTTATTTCTGTATTGTATTTCTTTTAGTTCACTTAATAAAATGTCCTTTTTATTTTTCTTTCGTCTCAGATTGTTATACTTGTAACAATTAAATCCCAACTCCTTTAATTTTTATGGTTTAATCACTTTTTAAGATCTCGATCGTTCCAAAAATAAACAACTTGCCCCCTCATGATTCAATCCTGGCTTCATCCCTACCTACCACCTCATCTCGTAAGACTAGTTGATTGTTATCAAATAGTCATATTGTTAATCAAATTTAGTTCTTGGTGTTGTGCATAGAAAGAAACACTAAAAAAAGCAGACAGTTTCCTATATTGCATGGGACATGCACAACTCTTTGTATTAAAACCTTTCTATCCATTTCGTTCCATCAAAATCTACTGTGAATCCATTTTGAAATCGACTATACAACAACCCTATCCTCTACATTAAAAACATGTTGTATTTCTATATTTAGGGAGACTTCTTTGACCAAAAATATCGGGAGATCAATATTGTATTTTATCTTCTATTTTTGGCTAAAATTAATGATTGATGTTCGATGCTGAAAAACTTGATTTATATTAAATACATGTCTTTTTCCTGTTTAGTCATCGGTAGCCGACTCATTGGACGAGTAATCTGGATTGTGTTTTACATAGGTTCAATATGGGGAGACCCTCCTAACCAATTTTTTCCATTCACAATGTCAGAATTCAGACCTTTTATCTTACTTAAGGGACCTAACACATCATCCTGCTTAGGGATGGCAGACGGGTACAGTTTTGCGGATTCCGCACCGCACCCGCCCCAGTTGGGGTGGGGATGGGTATGAGTTTGGTGGGTAGTGGGCGGGTGTGGATGTAAAAAGCCATGCCCGCCGCGGGTAGTGGGTAGGTGGTGGATTTAAGACATTACCCGCCTCGCACCCGCCCGCCCCGCACCCGTCTTCCCCGTATGCTACCCGCCATATTATGTGGCTTTGAAGATATATGATTCAATATAAATTTTGTTTTCTTTATTCAAATTTCAAGTTCATTGCTTTAGTTCTTTGCGCTGTCTCACCCTCAAATTTCTTATATAATAACTAACTTACACCGGTGTAAGTTAGTCATAGTTAATTAGCTATAGTTTAGTAGAACTTACACGAGTGTAAGTTAGTTATACCACATCACAAGTTAACAGTGTTAGGGCCAGTGGCGTTTTAAATGATGGAAGAAAACTTCAGGGGGCACATTAAACGCATCCAAAGTTCAGGCACCGCATTGAACTTTCCGTCAAAGTACAAGGGGCATTGGTGCCATTATCCCTTCATGTTTTATGTGATATGGTTGCTGCCAGGCGGGCGGGTAGGCGGGTATAGGCAGGTACGAGAAGGGTAATGGGTATCCAATTGGGTGGTGGGTGTGGGGATGGATTTAAGAATATACCCATGTGGGCGGGTGTGGATTTGAAAATTATACCCGCCGTGGGTGGTGGGTAGGTGGTGGATATGAAAATTTTAGATGGGTATGGGGATGGGGGAGGGGGTATCCGCACCCGCCCCGCCCATTTTCCATCCCTAATCCTGCTAGACTTGCTGGTTGTTGATCAAATAGACATATTTTAATAAGTAGAATGTCCTTCGGTAAGGTACACATTAAAAATCTTATCATTAATAAATTATTTATTTCTTTGCAAAAAAACATTAAAGATACAAAAAATTTGAATGGCGAAAGATTAAAAAAGAAGGAGAAAAAAGACAAATTATTTGTTATGTGAATAAGATTTTAAATCGAGTGCGTTTTAACTAAAACCCTAATCATCCAAGAAAAATGATCTCGTGCAATCAGTGACAAAGGGTATGGACGGTTTTTGTATCAAACTTGCTAGAGCAACTACACTGGCAAGGCGTTTGGCAAGTTTTCGATAGACATGGAGTGGTTGTGAATTTTTTTGTATCGAGAAAGAGAACTAGAGATGGAGCCAGATTTGGGTTTGTGCGTATGGGATCAAAGGTGGATGCGGATCGAATCCTTAGAACGTTTTTATGGATTTCGGCTTTACGAATCCAAACTAAGGGTAAGGATGGCGCAAAGGGAGACGAGGGATACACTTTGGAGATGAAAATGTGACGACTTTAATTCAAGGTCGAAAAAGGCGATCCAGAAACAACAGGTAAATAATGATCACACGAACAATTCAAAAGGGAATCCAGTGAGGCGTTTTGACAAGGGTGAGGATGAAGATGAACGAATCACAGCGAAAGACAATCCAAAGTTGAAGAGAAATGCAAACGCGTGGACGGGGTTATTGATACTAAAAAATGGTAAATTTTACAAACTTGCGCATTGGGATTTTTCTGTCAACCCAACCAAGTAACGAATCTTCCAAAGGAGATTATAAAGGCAAAATTGACAAGTTTCTCATTGATGTGAGTCACGGGGTCACTTGTTTTATTCATGTTTGAAGATAAAGAATCGAGGAAGAGAATTTTGGAGACTAGGCGTCTTGAACAATGGTTTGAAATTTTAATTGAATGGTCGCCTCCGTCATCTTTGCCGAATCGAAGGGTATGGCTCTCCGTTAGTGGAATTCCGATCCATGGATGGTTTGAAGAAACCTTTCAGAATATTGTAGTGTGTTGGGGCGATCTCGTTCGGATTGATATTGAGACATTGGCACCATCGACATTTGAACAACATTGAATTCAGATAGAAACTAATTGGAATACACACATAGATGGAGTAATGGACTTGTATATTGACAATAACGCCTTTACGATCCGCGTTATAGAAAATTAAGAAGCAATTGTCCCTATGTGTGACTATAGCTGTGAGGCGGCGAACTGTTTGGATGATACATTTAGTAACAAGGATTTGTCTATGGAGATGTCTAGCCCGGTTAAGGTGTCTGTAAGTTGGAGGTTAGCAAATGATACAGTGGTACCTAATTCGTTCTCATATGCAGTCGTGGGATCAACTCAAATTGAGCGCATGTGGAATGAGAACTAGAGAGAGAATTGGCGTGTGATGTGCACGGCAAGTTGGATGGCGGATGAGGATGTAAGCTTTGTCCATCGTGAAGGGGAGAGACAACGATTTTTGGATGGCCGAGTGATGTTGTGGTGGATATACTTCCAAACAATGTGGGAGTACCATGTGTAGAAATTACTACAGAAGAACAAAGAGCTGATGATTTGAGCCCACATGCAAATGGGCCATGGGTAGAAATTCCTAGGGCTAACAAGTCTCAAACAATTGAATACAATGGGAAGTATAGAAGGTTGCGGCAGATTTTAGAAATTGAGTTGAGTTTATTATCGCTTGGTGAGAGTGTAACGCCCTGGTTTTGGGCCTAGATGTTTTAGACATCGGATCGGACCGGTCGAGAACGGTTCGAATCGCGTAAGGTGATTTAAGAAAATCAAGAATCGGGATAGGATAAAAATGTGGTAAAATTTTATAAAATCCTCTAAAAATATGTTTAAGAGGTTGGTCAAGTCAATTTTACAAAACGGATTTTGGAAATGGGACATTTTGAGTAGTGACCAAATTGTAAAGTTTCAAAACTAGGAAAAATGTGATTTTTAATGTAAAGGCCAAAATCTTAGAATCTTCGGGGGGCTTTAAGACAATTTGACCTTTCCTCAATATGACATGTGTTTTAAAAGTCTTTTAATTAAATGGCTTTAATTGGATTTATATTTATTATTTAATTAATATAGGTAGTTAATGTGAGATTTTCAATTACGTAACTACCAACTCTTTCTCATTTTTATCCAAACACTATTTCTCTCATCTTTCTCCATAATTCTTTCTCCCAAAAACTCTCTCAACATTTCCTAAACCATTTTCAAGAAATCTTTCCCAGTTCTTCAAGATTTTGCTAAGGAAAACTTGTCATTCATTGAGAGAAGCAAGGATTGGAGGTAAATCTCGTTCTCAACCTCTAATCAAAGTTTTTTTATTGAAATTCCCAAGATATTTGGCTTCTAAATACTATTTTTGGTTGAGTGTTCATTATAGTGTTGATTGGAGATCAAAATCTTGTGAAATTGTGGTTGAAATCTTAATTTTCGAACTTGTTGAGTTAAGCTCTGTTTTGTGTTGATTTTAATTGAGTTCTAAGTTGATTTATATGTTAAAATGAAGTGTTGATAACATAGATCCCGAAATCCTTGAGATCCTTGAGTTTCTTGGTTGATTTAAGTGAGTTTTTAGATGTGTTTTGATGTTTATTATGGGTTGGAAGTGATGTATTGGCTGGGCTTGGTTTAGGAAGCAATCGATTGAGTTTTCTGTTGTTTTGGATGGGTAATTTGGTGTAGTTTGGGTGAGCAACGAGTTTGTGAATTGTTGCTGGTGTTGGAATGCATTTTAATGTATTTCGATCTCTGTTTTGATGATGTGAAAATAGGGGATCTTGATCTGGAAGCAAACGAGATGTTGTTGGAGGCTCCGGAAGAGTAATTTTTGGGTTGGCAAGCAAGGCTTTGCGTATCGGTGAGTGTAAATGCATTTTCCTACTTTGTAACGCTTTGAGCATGGTCTTGGGAGCTTAGTGTAAGTTTGATACACTTAGCTAAGCTCAAGAGTAAGTGATTCAGAAATCCCTCTCTTGGAAATGTGTTATGTTTGATGAAAATGCACTTGAGTTAAGTGTGGATTTGTTTCCTATTTTAAAGCATGTTTTAAGCATGAATGTTGCTGGATTTTAATGTCATTATGTTATGGATGCACTAGGTAAGTGATCCTTGATTTTCATGTGTTGAATGCATATGATGTTAAGCATGTTATTCTTATGGAAATGGCATTGTGTTTATGCTTTTAAAATAGTGGATTAATGAGGTTAAATGTTTATATTGGAAAGTGATGAAAATGGTTTTTGGTTACTTTAATTGGATATAGTTAGCCGGCTATATGATTGGGTGCACCGTGAATAAAGTCGCTTTGGATGTTGAAGGGTTTGTGATTCTGCCATAATCTCTATCCAAGTACCCTAACGATTGAGGTTAAGACCACAACGGTAGATGGTTTAGTCTCGTGTGTGAGTCTTGTGTATGTGTCCCGTACACTCGTTAGTGGAACTATACAACTACCGATGAGTGATGTTAAGGGGTTGTGATTGTGCCATTAATCTCCATCACGGGTGTTGAGGGGTTGTGATTGTTCAATTAATCTCCATCACGAGTGTTGAGGGGTTGTGATTGTGCCATTGATCTCCACCTTGTGTAGTCCGATAGTATGTATGAAGCGTGTGGGACAACGCTTGTAATCCGCGTATCTGATTGTGTCTTGTGTTGAAATGATTTATGGATTATCACTTGCGAGCCAATATAACATAAATGATTAATGTTAAGCATGGGATGCTTGTAAATGATGCAAGGATGCATGAGATGCTTTGTGAAGCATGAGCAAAGGTTTATTTGCTGATTTAAATGTTGCATATGAGCATGTTTTAGAAAGTGCACTGATGTTCTTGAATGGACATGTTTTATGTAAAGGCATGAGATATGAAATGGTGTTTATGCCAATGGTGTGAAATGCATTGATGAATGTTGCATAGTGGTCCTCACTAAGCTTTGTGCTTACGCTCTTTTGTTTCATCAATTAAGAAAACTAGGCTTTTGAGGCAGCAAGTAAGCAAGGGGAATCCAAGATTTTAATCTTGCAAAGTATGTGGCTTTACTTCGGTGTAATAAAAGGCAATAAGTGGGATTTATACTTTTGATTGGTTGAGGATGTTTCCCTTTACTTTGAGCATGTTTGGTGGTTTATCCTCGAGTTGTAATTGGCCATTATGGTTTGATTTTTTATGTGAATGTTGGTTTTAGCTTGTTATGGCTTTGGTGGACTAGGGAGCATGCCTTTAGTATCTATGTTTGCATGTTGGATGCCATGTCGTAGCTAATGCCTCAAAATGATGACTGTTGGAGTGTATCTATGTTGTATGCATGTTGTGGCATGTTTCGATAATGTTTCGAATATGAAAAGAAGTGAAAAACCAGCAAAATCTGTTGTTGCAGGGCAAGGCGTATCGGAACGCCCTTTCTTGTTTCGGAACAGAGGCTTGAAATGGCCATGAGGTTTCGGAACGGGTTGGGATGTACCGAAACGGTTTTGCTACTGGAAATGGGTGTTTCGATACGAGTCTTGAAACACAACCGAGTATCGAAATGGTCAACCACGTTTCGAAACAACCATTTCGGTACAAGGCCATCCGTTTCGAAACGCTTGACCGTTGAGTTTGAATTTGAACTGTTTCAAGTTTCTGTTTCTTACATTTTGGTCCCTAAGATTTGGTTGCTTTATTTAATGAGTTCGAATGATCCGTTTGAGATGAAATTTGACATGTTGGCATGTTATATGATTAATTATGGATTGGTAATATTAAAACTTATTTAGTCCTTATAATTCTAGAAATTTACGTTTTAGTCCCTAAAAGACGTTACTATGTAATTGAATCCCTTTTTGAGTTCCGTTCGCTGTGTCGTTTCCGCTGAAATGTTTTGCTAATCACATAGGCTAATAATGAGCATCTAGAAAAGATAAAAAGAAAAAAAGGGTCGTTAATCAAGGTTGACTTTAGGGTTGACTTTGGTTTTCCCCGTGTAATCTTCGTACTTCAGGTCGAGCTTTTAGGACGGGCTAAGAGGGTTACATTTGTTGGTATCAGAGCCAGGTTACAAAGGAATTGGGGATGTTGGTATGAGAAATTGATATGTGTTGATGTATGTTTTGTGAAAATCATGCAATTGGTTGAATTTTGAAGCTAATGCCATGATTTATTTATATGAATCGCATGTGAAATGGATATGATTGTGTGATGATGATGTAATGTTGTTATGTGCTGAACTTGGATGATGAAAAGCATGTTGAGCATGATGTTTCATGTATGTTATGCTATGTTGAGGGAAATTAGGGTGCCCATTGTCTTATTACACTAATCAAATGTTTTGTAAACTTGGATTCTTGCTTGCAGCTAGCCTAAATGGTTTGGCTTGTTTTGTTGTTATGCTTTGTTTAAAATAACACTATGGGTCCAAGAAGAGAACTGCGGTCGAATACGATAGTGTCTGCGTCTGAGCAGGGTGACCAGAGTGAACAAGGGGTTGATGTCTCTCCAAGTGGAAATTTACCTCCTCCGCCACCACCTGGAGGTGGGGAGTAGGTGTAGCAAGGACCTGCTGGTCCTGGTTTGGGTGATTTGGTGCCACTGGTTCAGGTGATCACCAGAGTGTTTCAGACTGCTGTTGCCGGAGCGCATGTACAGGCCCCTATAGCTGGGCAAACAGGCTTACCTTTAGAGAGGTTGAGGAGCCTATGAGCTGTGGAGTTTTATGGTATGTCTCCTAAGGCATCTGAAACCTGGTTAGCAAGTACGATCCGTATCATGGATCAGATGGGCTGTAATGTTGCGCGCAAGCTGGGATGCACAATTTCTTTGTTGCAAGGCGATGCCTACAGCTAGGGGACGATTACCACTGCTGGTATGGAACCCAATGAGGTTGATTGAGAGTTTTTCAGAGGTGCCTTCAGGAGGAAGTATCTAGGGGTGAGATACTTGGACGAAAAGAAACGTGAGTTTATGTCGCTTGTTCAGGGCAACTTTTCTGTGGCTGAGTACGAGGTCCAGTTTGTACGCCTGAGCCAGTATGCTTCTGAGTTGATCCCTAGTGAGAGGCATCGATGTGATCGCTTCTAGTACGAGTTGGTACAGGAAGTTAAGACGTATATGCTGGCTACAGATTATACTGACTTCGATGTGCTTGTGTGTCGAGCCAAAGACATCGAGAAAAACTTGGGATTGTCATCTCGAGCTGTTGGATCTAGCTCTGGGAATAGAGCAGCTGAGTACAGTTCCGAAGGTGGACAGAACAAAAGAGGTCGAGATAAGAGACATCAGCCTCAGGGGAGGCGTGGTGCTCCGGGTCGAGGTGTTCAGGCCCAGGGAGGTCGTGTGAGATCTGAGCAGTATACATGCTGGACATGTGGTTCGAGAGACCATTTGAGGCGAGATTGTCCTTGAGCGGCTAGAGAGGTCCAGGCTCCTGTTGCGGTGACAAGGAATTCATGTTTGAATTGTGGTTTGGTGGATCACATTAGGAGGGAATGTCCTTTGTTAGCTGGTGGAGGCCAATGACGTGCTCATGTGGTAGCTGCACCTCAGAGAGGTCATGGGTGCGGCCGTGGGATCTTTCAGAGGAGAGACGAGGGTCAGCGGGGTATTGCTCACGTAGTAGCCGTTTGACCTGAGAGAGGTGGACCAGCGAGGGTTTACGCTCAGCGTGAGGAGCGCAATGATATTGATGTCATCGCAGGTACCTTTGTTCTTCATTCTTTATCTTTGCTGGCTTTGATTGATTCTAGATCCACACATTCTTATATCTTGAGTGAGCATGCACATTTGCTTGATATACCTGTTGAGTTGCTTGAAGTAGGAATGCAAGTGATTAGTTCTTTTGGTGAGACTGTAGTCACTAGGAAGTTGTATAAAAGATGCCCTTTATCTGTACAACGACATGTTTTTCCTGTGGATTTGATGGAGTTACCTTTCTACGGATTTTATGTAATCCTTGGCATGGATTGGTTGTCGGAGCATAGGGTGGTGGTTGACTTTGATGTCAAGCGAGTTACCTTAAAGCTGGCTGATGATTATGAAGTAGTGGTAGTAGGCGAGAATGTGAAATACTTGTCGAGTGTGATTTCGGCTTTGGAAGCAAACTGTGTGATGAGGTTGGGTTGCGAGGCTTACCTTGCCAATGTGATGATTCCTGGCACCAAGGATGTGCGTGTGTAGGACATCCGAACTGTTCGCGATTTTCCAGGTGCCTTTCCGGAAGAGTTGCCTGGTTTGCCACCAAACAGGGAAGTGGAGTTTGGTATTGAGTTGTACGAGAATACGACTTCGGTGTCCATTACTCCTTATCGCATGGCACCTAAGGAACTGAAAGAGTTGAAAACAGAATTGCAGGAGTTGTTGGATCGAGGTTTCATCCGACCGAGTGTGTCATCTTGGGGTGCACTGGTCTTGTTTGTAAAGAAGAATGATGAGACAATGCGGATGTGCATAGACTATCAACAACTGAACAAGTTGACGATCAAGAACAAGTAACCCTTTTCTATAATTGATGATCTCTTTGATCAGTTTTGGGGAGCCTTAGTGTTCTCTAAGATAGATTTGAGATCAGGGTATTATCAGCTGAAGGTGAAGGATGTGGACGTACCTAAGACAGCTTTTTGGACAAGGTATGAACATTATGAATTCTTGGTGATGTCGTTTGGTTTGACCAACGCGCCTGCTGCTTTCATGGACATGATGAATCGTGTATTCCATGAATTCTTGGACATGTTTATGGTGGCGTTCATCGATGATATCCTTGTGTATTCGCGTACCGAGGAGGATCATGATAGACACTTGAGAATTGTTTTGCAAGCGTTATTAGAAAATCAGTTGTATGCCAAGCTGAGTATGTGTGAGTTTTGGCTTAGGGAGGTGGTCTTCCTTGGACATGTTCTGTCAGCTGAGGGTATTCGCGTTGATCCGCACAAGGTAGAGGTTGTGATGAGTTGGAAAGTACCTAAGTCAATGACGGAGGTGCGGAGTTTCCTTGGTCTAGCTGGGTATTATCGTATGTTTGTCGAGGGTTTCTCGAAGATAGCAACACCTTTGACCAAGTTGCTACAGAAGAATGTTCACTTTGAGTGGACTGATGCGAGACAACAAGCTTTTGAGAAGCTGAAAGAAGCTTTGACGCAAGCTCCTGTTCTGATACAACCTGAGTCTGGTAAGGAGTTTGTGGTCTATAGTGATGTGTCCATTATTGGTTTGGGTTGCGTGTTGATGCAGGAGGGTAAGGTAGTGGCCTATGCATCTAGGCAGTTGAAGGTGCATGAGCGCAACTACCCTACTCATGATCTTGAGCTTGCGGCTGTGGTGTTTGCCTTGAAGATTTGGAGGCATTACCTGTAGAAGTGTGTTGTGTTTACAGATCATAAGAGCTTGAAGTATCTTATGTCTCAAAAGGAGTTGAATCTTAGGCAGCGTCGTTGGGTACAATTGCTTAAAGATTATGATTTGACGATTGAGTACCACCCGAGCAAGGCTAATGTTGTGGCTGATGCTTTGAGCCGGAAAGTGGCTGTGGAGTTGAGGGCGATGTTTGCTCCCTTGAGCATATCGCGTGATGGTGGTCTTATTGCAGAATTGAGAGTGAAACCATCTCTGATTCAGTTGATCAAAGATAAACAGTTGCTTGATGATTCTCTTGTTTCGCATGTTCAGGACATTGCGGAGAGTAGACCTTCGGATTTCAGCTTTAGTGATTATGGTGTTTTATGCTTTGGGAGTCGAATAGTGGTGTCGGATGATGCTGAGTTGAGGCGCACTATTCTGACTGAAGCTCATAGTAACCCTTTTGCTATGCACCCTGGTAGTACAAAGATGTATCGTGATTTGAAAGATGAGTACTATTGGGTGTGGTTGAAAATGACGTGGCTGAGTTCATTAGTAAGTGCATGGTGTGTCAGCGAGTGAAGGCTGAACATCAGGTTCCTTCTGGGATGCTGCAGTCTTTGAGAATCCCAGAATGGAAGTGGGAGAGAATCACCATGGATTTTGTGTGTGGATTGCCCTTGTCGCCATCAAAGAAAAATTCAGTTTGGGTGATTGTAGATCGGCTCACGAAGTGTGCACATTTTCTGCCTGTGCATACTACGTATACCTTGGATAAGTTGGCTGAGCTGTACATAGCTGATATTGTTCGGTTGCACGGTGTGTCAAAGTCCATTGTGTCAGATAGAGATCCGAGGTTGACAACACGATTTTGGGAATGTTTACATCAAACCTTGGGTACACGGTTGAATTTCAGTACTTCTTATCATCCTCAGACAGATGGACAGTCGGAACGTATGATCCAAGTGCTTGAGGACATGTTGAGATGATGTGTGATAGATTTTCAACGTTCTTGGGAGAAGCACTTGACGTTGGTTGAGTTTGCGTATAATAACAGTTACCAGACAAGTATTCAAATGGCTCCATACAAGGCTTTGTATGGTAGATGATGTAGAACCCCTCTATGTTGGGCAGAAGTTGATTTCGATGCCAGCTATGCTAAAGGGAACAACCAAGAAGGTGAAGCTCATTTGTGAGCGTTTAAAAGCAGCATCGGATAGGCAAAAGTCTTACGCGGACTTGAAGCGTAAGGAAATTGAGTTCGCGGTTGGCGAACGTGTGTTTTTGAAGGTGTCACCTTTTGGAAGAAGGTGATGAGATTTGGGCGTAAGGGTAAGATTAGCCCAAGGTTCATTGGACCTTACGAGATTGTGGAGCGTATTGGTACTGTAGCATATCGGTTGAGATTGCATGCGGAGTTGGAGAAGATACATGATGTGTTTCATGTCTCTATGTTACGAAGGTACAAATCGAATCCTTCGCATGTGATGGTAGTTGAGAAGATAGTGTAACCCCCTCGTCCCAGTCTGGACGACTCACCGGTCCGAGTAGGCTAAACGGGGAAAACCGAAGTAAAACCCGCTAATGCTCCCCTTCGGTTAGCAACCCTAGAAAATTTCTTTAATTATTATGTTGTCTAAATGGATAAATTAAATCTTATGTGAAAGGACAACAACGGAAGCAAGAAACGAGACGATCAACCCAAACATCATTCCAAAAACAGTCTATTTTAGCTTCATTTGCAGGCTGTTTCGAAACACCCAAGGAGTGTATCTAAACGCCTTGACTAAGTTAACAGGCTCAAGTCAACACGAGGAGACCGTATCGAAATGCTGGTCAACCGTTCCGAAGCGCCCTCAGCGGTAAACTTCTCGTGGTCAACGATAGGAAGACCGTTCCGATACGCCTAGGCCCGTTTCGATACTTCAATTTATCGTCAAAATCTCAGATTTCCAATGAAAAAAACGTATCGAAATGACCCCCTTGCGTACCGAAACGCCTGCCCTGAAAGAAGAGGCTGTATCAAAACGCCTGGCCTGAAACAAGAGGTCGTATCGAAACGGGACCAACCGTTTCGATACGCCTGCTACGAACATACAGGTTTTAGCTGGTTTTTGGCACAAGGCGGCCCCAAATTCCAACCAAAACCTCCCACAACCAAACACACAACAACTCTAGATGCTAGACACCCTAAAACAACATATTTAACACTCATCATACATATAAAAGCCACTCAAGTAAGACATCAAATTAACAAGGATTAATACATAGCATTTAACATAACAATATGTCTTAGACAAACACACATAGCATTCATAGAAAGGGTATAGGTCTTCAACCACAAGGCACATATGCATCAAGTAAAACATGGTCCGCAATCCACAATATAAAGGCATACACATGGCCAACATGAAATCAACAATTTAACATGCTCATCCAAACACAAAATCAACTAAGGAGTTTGACACAACTCCTACAAGTCTACACCCCATCGTCTAGGCATGATTACAATACGTAAATCATACTTGAGCTAACCGAGAACTCCAAAAGCTCCTCCCTTGCCCACTTGCCTCCCGAACTCTAACGATCTGCATGTTGGAAATAAAGGAGAGCGTAAGCTACTAGCTTAGTGAGAAAAGCTCTAAAATTCAACAAGCGTGCAGTTTTCAAAACACTTTTCGTAATTGACAATAAATCAATGGATGCACGAATGATTATAACAACAAGACTACACATGGCTTGCACATGCACAACCAACATACACACGGTGGGACCACACATCACCGTTCGACTAGTAGTTTTCCGATGGGACCACTCATCACCTTACTCTACTACTAGTCACTACTGGTGGGACCACTCATCACCGTAGTTAAGACAACCATCACGTGAGGCTCGACTTCAACACGACTACACAACAACAACGGTGTACAACAACTCGAGATGCACATGATACCACAACATATAGCCACTCATCAACACATAACAAAAAGGTAGGAGTAGTAACTTACACTCGGGTTTAGGTGAACCCTCTAGGTCCCACCCAAACCTCCCAAGAGTTCCATTTCGAAACAAATCAAAGTTTGATATTTCTATTCACCGTTGCTACCCAAATGAAAGCCGAGAACCAAGCTCAAGTCTCCAAATTCTCCGGATTCATCCCCGAGGTTTCACCAACTAAATTCCTTGCTTCTAATCATCCCAACACAATTCTATATAACCACAAATCAGTCCACAATCAAAGTAGCAAACCCGGAACATAATTCAAGCACAAAACACATGATTCAAGCTAAGAACAACTCCCAAAATACTCACTCCGAGCAGCCATGAAGCACAAGCCAAAACCCTTGATTCCAACACTTCTAACACTCCCAAATACTTCCAAAACAACCCTTATATGTAGCCTAACCATCAGCCCACACTTTCCCACATCAAACACCCCAAAACTCAACATTTAAGCTCTCTAAAACCTCCCTAAAACCCAATTTCGGGAAACACCATAAAACCATGTAAAAATCGAATATGTTGAACCTTATAGATAGTAAACAACTCATATAACATTAATAAATCAATAGCTTAAGTTAAAGACAATAAAGATAACATTTTTAACCTAAAAACTCAAAACCTCAAACTACAAAAACCATGTGCTTTATGGAAAATAATGGAACCAACATGTAGAGGGAAAGGAGGACAAGTCAAAAACAATTTTACCTTTGAAAAATCTCCAACAATGAGCAAGAGAGATTATGGAATAGTGATTTGGGGTAAGGAGAGTTTTTGTCGTTGAAATGGGGAAGTGAAGAGGGAAGAAGATGATGAATAGCTCTTTTAAAATTAAAAATGGGTTTTTAATTCCACAAGTCCATTTAATTACAAGCATGCCATTAATGAGATGACTATCCTTCCCTATTCCAATTTCCATGGAATTTTGGGTTCGAATTTAATTTAAAATTTGATCCAACATATAAAAATGAATTTTTAAAACGAAAAGGGAAACCCGAAACATTATTTTAATATTATTTTCACCCGACCCCCAAACTCGGGTGTTACAACTCTCATTCACTTAAGGAATTTCGTCCCTGAAATTACTTGATGGAAACAAGTACGAAAATTGCTCAAGCATATCAGCTTTCCTTTCCCACAGTGCCTCTTCCACTCCCATATGTCTCCATAATACCTTGACCAACTCTATGGTCTTGCCACGCAACACCTTGCTATCAGAAGCAAGTATCTCAACTGGTTCTTCGTTGTAAGACAAGTCCGGATTCAGATCAATCTCTTCTACGGGCATTACATGCGACGAATCCGATCTATACCTCCTAAGTATCGATACATGAAAGATATCATGGATCTTCTCTAACTCTGTAACCCCCTTAACCCGGCCCAGACGGTTGACCCGAATTAAGAAAGTCACACGGGGAAAACCAAAGTCAACCCGAAAGTCAACCTTGATTAACGACCCTTTTTTTTCTTTTTAATCTTGTCTAGATGCCCATTAACCTTAGATGTGATCATGCAAACAACATACTCAAAGATCACAAACATCAGAGATCAAACAGGGACCCAATTGAACAATTTACAACTTAAGGGACCAAATTGTAAATTCTGAAAACTTTAAGGACTTAACCAAATTTTAAGTTACCAACTTAAAATTAATCAGGTTTCATGCTTCCCTGCCAAATTTCAGCTCAAACGGACATCCCAAACTCATACAATTGCACAAACAAGTTTCAGGACCAAAATGCAAACATTTTGAAACATTTAACCGCCCATGTCAGCCCCCAATGGTCACCCGTTCCGAAACAGGCAAAGCCCGTTTCGAAACACGGGGCCGTTCCATAACGCGTACCGCAACGGGGGTCTGGCAGAGACCAAACCGTTTCGAAACGGTGCATACTGTTTCGGACGCCTGGGTTCATTCAAGGCACCCGTTCCGAAACGGTGCACACTGTTCCGAAACGCCTGCACAGATTGCAGCAAAAAGGCATTCCAAAACATGCAATTAATCATTCAAACATGCTCCAAATGTCACCAAACTTTACCAGCATGCAATTCAACACATATATGACTTGTAGGCATCATCAAATTAACAATTTAACTTCATATGCAAAAAGCCCCAAATCTATAGGCATGCTTCCTACACAAGTAACCATTTAAGCACAAACTTTCCAATTCAATCTCATTAAAGCCAATACATGTTCCAACAACATGAACAACATTAAAACATACTTGTTCGAACATATACGAACACAAAAACATCAATCCGAGAGATTCTACCCCCATTGCCTTTATTAACTATAGCTATTCACCGAGACATACATCTCAATTGGAGTCCACCTTGAATCTCTTGCTCCTTGCTGTCCAAACTTCAAGAATCTGCATTGATGGACAAAAAGGAGCGTAAGCACATAATGCTTAGTGAAGAATGCTCAAAACCAAAACACCATCAATGCAGCGGGTTACAAAACACCTTTAAAACAACCCGATTTGACAAACCAAAACCATGTTTGAAAACTCCTTTTCAACATCATGCTTAAACCATGCATTGCACATACATGAAACCAAACCTTAGCTTAACAAGCTAAGAAAACCCTTTTCAAAGCATAAATGACACCATCGTCCATTTAACCATTCCATGCATAAACACCATATGCAAAGTTAAATCAAACCTTGGAAAACATTCCCATTTCACAACATACCCTTCTTAAATTTAAAAACCATTTAAGCAAGAAGTCCTTTAAAATCATTTACTCAATCAATCCATTACATGCATTAACCAAAGGCAACTCAAGAACCACAACATCATTATCACATGCCTTTTAGAACAAGTCTTAACAAGACTCCAATGCATTTAAGAGATTTCATGCACACATGCATCATTTATCAAATGATAATCAACACTTGTTCAACTTAACAAGTAAACATGCATTCACTAGCATCATACACTTTTCATGCAACCATGCATCTTTACAAGCATCTCATGCTTCACATGCAATCATGCAACATTTCAAGCATCTCATGCTTCTTTATGATCAAGAACATTACATTGGCTTCCAAGTGATCAACCACATCCACTTTTCAACTCAACAACCCGATCGGATACGCGGATTCCGAGCGTTGTCCCTACGCTCCATACACCCTACCAATCCAAGGCCTCCTAAATGGACTTTTAAACACCATTTGACCTTACAAGCCTAAGGTTCCCATGTATGGACTTTTAAACACCATACAACCTTAGCTTTTCCCGAGGTTCCCATGCATGGACTTTTAAACACCATACAACCTCAACATGCACAAGGTTTCCATGTATGGACTTTTAAACACCATACAACCTTTGCATAACCGATTGGTAGTTGTATAAAATCACTAACGAGATCCGGGACACCCCACACAAGATCCACACATGGTCTTACACCGCCATTGTGATCTTAACAAGCACAAGGTTCTCATATATGGACTTTTAAACACCATATAACCTTTTCTCAACCAAGGTCCTCGAATGGGCAACACCTCCATTATGACCTTAACCATCTCGTTAGGATACTTGAAGGGAGTTTACCGGTCCACTCTTTACCACTCCACCTCCAAGGCGACTTAATTCACGGTGCACCCAATCCTATAGCCGGCTAACTATATCCGATCAACGAACCAAGAACCACTTCCATCACTTGCCAACATAACCATCTTACCATGTTATTCCACTGATTCATATGCATAACCACAATGCAAAAAACCATCACCACATTAGTCCAATGATTCACATGCATAACCAATATGCAAAACCATTACCTCATTAATCCAATGATTCACATGCATAACCAATATGCAAAACCATTACCTCATTAATCCAATGATTCACATGCATAACCAATATGCAAAAAGTAACATTTACCATCATCAATTCACTGTTTTAAAGCATCATACAAAGCCATTGATCAACATGCAACACTATGCATCTAAACCACAATTACCATGCACAAAAACCAAGGATCCCTTACCTTGAGCATCCTTCTCAAATGGCTTTCAAAACCAGCATTAAACCATGCTAAAATATGCTTTCAAAACAGATTTAAACCATGCAAAACACATGCATCTCAATCATCAACCACAATTGCTTTTTAAACCAAAACACAACACAATTCAAGAGCGAAAATCCAATCACTTACTCTTGAGCTTAGAAAAGTTGTTTAGACTTAAACTAAGCTCCCAAAACCTTCAAACCTTGGTTTAAAAGCTGAAAACCCAACTTCACTCACCGATACACAAAACAAGGCTAGCCAACAAGCCTTCCAAGCATCCGAAAACCTTCCGCAACACCTTTAAAGCTCACGGATCAAACTCCCCTGTTTCAAGCACACAACAATAGAGGATTAATGCATCATTATGCATTAAAAACACCAGCAACAAGACTCAACTCGCTGCTCATCCCAAATCCAACAATTTGGCTACCAAACACAACCGAAATCACCTCCATACACTTCCAAAACTTAACCCAGCCAAGATCCATCACTTCTAACCATTTTTAAACATCAATTAACATCCAAAATGATCACAAACACACCCTTATACCTCCAGGTATAACAGATCACCAAAAACACTCCAAAAACAACCAAAAACTCAAGCCAAACTTAGGAAATTCAACCTATCCGGGATTGCATTGATTAAACCTCAACTTCTAATCAATTTAGCATTCATTTAAAATCTTTTTGACACTTCAAAACACTGCCCAAACTGATCACACGAAAATTTCACCAAAATCACCAAATCTTGCATTTTAAGCCAAAATCAAGATTTCAATTGAAAAGCCATTAACAAAACACAAATCAAGGATTGAGAACTTAGGAATTTTAGTAAAGAACTGATAGTTTAGAGGAGAAGGACGTTCTTACCTCCAAACTTGAATTTCTCCTTTTTAGAGCCAAAATGCTTAATGAAACAACTTGCAAATTGAGAGGTTTTGTTGATGAGATGATTAGGAATCACAAGAGAGTTGAAATGAGTGATTTAGATGCCAAAATCAGAGAAGAAAATCTGGAGAATTGTGTTTGGGTGGAGAGAAAATGAGAGAAAAGGAAAATTGAGAGAAAATGAGAAGTTAGTTAAGAAATGGTAAAAATGATTTCCCTCCACATTTCATAATCTTTAAAATCAGAATAAAGCCTTAAAATATCTTAGAAAAATCTGGAGAAACTCTTTTTGGAATAATAGCTCCTTAAAGATTCAAAGTTTCAATCCTTTATAAAACTGTCCCGCAACTTTCAAAAATTACATTTTGGTCACTAGCCAAAATGTCAACCTTCCGAACCTCATTTTCCAAAATTGATTTCACAGTTCACTTTTATATATTAAAAGATGATTTTAGAACATTTTTTCATATTTTTAATGCAACCCGAACTAGGCTTTCCTAAATTCACTCTTATATATTCGATCAGCACTTTGACCGAACCGGTCAACGCCCAAAACTTCTGAGCCCAAAACCGGGGCGTTACAACTCTCCCCCCCCCCCCCTTAGGAAATTTCGTCCTCGAAATTTCAACCGGCGAAAAGAGAACCACAACCTTCTCAAAGCAACACATAAGGCAACACAAAGGCCTCAACCAACACTGACTTCTATCCACACAAAACCTCCACCAAACTTAGCACCTCCACACACTGTTCACAAAATCCAGAACACTCAAAGATAGCCACAACTTAACCTTTCACATACCCGGACTGTACACAGCCCCAACCTCAACCTGAAGAACCTCAACTTTTACAGCACACCACACTGTAACACCCAACTACCAAGACTTGTTTACACAGTGACAACAACCAATCCAAAACAGCCACTATGCAAACCTTTCTGCTTCTAAAACTCTTACAACTCTCAAACCTCTTCCAAGGATCTTCCCAACAAGCAAAAATCCTTAAACGTCAACTGGTTACTCAAACTCCTCAACGAATGCTGATAATCCTTCACATCTGCCGCTAACATTACCATAACAGCTTACCAGGATTACTCTCCCAAATTCCAAGAATTACAACATAACCCCAACTTGAATCCGTCAGCCGCTCCACACACCACCAGCTGACTTCAAACGGAACTTTCTTAACCACAACCAACCAAACACTTCTCACAAGAACCCAAACAACCAACAAAAACCTTCGATCTTTCATAACCCTATCACTTCAAACTTCAACCATAACACTTGCATTACCAGAACATTGCTTATCAAAACACACATAACAGCTTCTGAACTCCTCAAAGGTTGCTAAGAACCAACACTTACCATCACAACCCTTTCACAACAACTTAAAAGCTAAGCTACCACAGCACTTGGAAACACAACCTCAAAACTGCAACATCACTAGCACCAAGGAACTACCTCTAAAAACCCATCATCCAAACCAACCACCACACTAACAGATTCGATTAGTTATTAGCGAGTGTGAACATCGTATGCATGATCACCTACATGCCCTATCAATGCCTGATGTACATGTATGCAAAACCTCTAATGTCATGCCACATGTATGCATGGACCAACATATATAATATAGCATATAACAATGATTTTAACTGTGCATGAATGCCAGTTCACAGCCTCCAATAACATCCTCAAAATCTGTCTAAAAACAACCTCCCAACTCACTCCTAACTTATCTAACTTCATCATACCAACAACCATTAACCACGAGATACTCACTAAGCCTTCTTCACACCAAAGATGGTCCCAAACTACAACTATTACCCTCAACAAGCTAGCAACAAGACTAAACTTACCATGCAAGGAAAACCAACAGAAACCAAACTAGGGTAACTAGAGCAAGGATTACTTAACAAGGTTACCTGAAAACACAACACCACCCTGAAGATTCATCAGACAATCTCTCTTCCTTGCGGAACCTCCAACCTCCTGCGGCACAACTGCAGCACCAGCTAACACACCAGGGTCACCACCAACTCCTTGCGGTAACGAACCTTGGCTGTTCCGAGCCAACCTCAAACAATCACGTCTCATGTGTCCAGCAGACCCACATTTCCAGCAATTCTCTTTTCCCAAACTCTTCACAACCTTCTGCTCTTTCTGCCACCTCTGAACCTTGCCTCGGCCGTGCCCACGACCTTTCAGAGACCCTTTGGCTAACACCAAAGCTGACTTCACTCCATGAGGACAATCACGCTTTACATGCATTTTGGAACCACAATTCCAGCAAGCACCCGCGCCCCAACAACCTCCAACATGGCGCCTTTCACAACGATCACACACCGGTGGCTGAGCTTCCACCCCTTGCTCAAGCAACACTTGCTCCACAACAGCACTATCTTCACCTTGTTCAATCCTTGGAAATTCCCTTCCAAGATACCTTTCACAAAAAGCAGATACAAAGAAATCCCAATCAATATCAGGAATATGTGACGCCACCGCCACAGATGTCCACCAGACACACGCATCCTCCAGCATCAAAGAAACAACACTCCCCAGCTTACAAGCATAATCACAGCCTTCCTGATCCAAGATCAGAATCACACTGGCCAACCAGGCCTCAAACATCTCCGGTGAAGAACCATGATACTCCACAACACCCAAATCAAGCAAATGCTGCTTCGGCAAACCCACACATCCCACAGCCAACTCATCCACTGACTTTACCTTTACCTCAGCCTGAGATGTTCCCAACACCTCCTGAACAACAGATGATGAACTCTTCATCACAGAACCAGCTTCTTCTTTCTGCCTTAACACCTCAACTCCAGGCACAGAAGACTGAAACAAAACACCTCTACAGAAAGGTGAATTCCAAGCCTTAACAACCTGCCCCAAGGCAGCAACCACCTTACCCAACTGCCATTCTTCCATCGACTTTGCCATACTACTAACAACAACAAACAATCACAACAAGCAAACAAACCAGTTAGACCAGCATTAAGCAAGGATTCAAACTCCAACTCCAAATAACACAATAGCTATATTAATAAGGCAATGGGTATCCCGAATCCTCCCCTTTACATGACATAACAGTCAACACAACATGGATATCACAACATCAAGCATATCAAACAACATACTTTGATCATGCTTACACCAAACAGCATCCATTTGCAACAGCATATTATCAACATAACATGCTCATTACACATTCATCAAGCATAACGCCAGCTCACAGCACCAGCACAAATCCACATAAGCTCAACCAAGATTCATAACCATAAAGCATGCTTGCATACATCAGCAACATGCTCAGAAACATTAACAATTTGCTTATAAACATCAGCAGCTTACTCAGAAACACGTGTTTCAACCAACTTTCAACCACACATCAAGGTAAACATCAAACACACATCACAACAACTTACCGTTTTCCCCAAGCATTCGCAACTCAGCTCTGATACCACCAAATGTAACCCCCTTAACCCGGCCCAGACGGTTGACCCGAATTAAGAAAGTCACACGGGGAAAACCAAAGTCAACCCGAAAGTCAACCTTGATTAACGACCCTTTTTTTTCTTTTTAATCTTGTCTAGATGCACATTAACCTTAGATGTGATCATGCAAACAGCATACTCAAAGATCACAAACATCAGAGATCAAACAGGGACCCAATTGAACAATTTACAACTTAAGGGACCAAATTGTAAATTCTGAAAACTTTAAGGACTTAACCAAATTTTAAGTTACCAACTTAAAATTAATCAGGTTTCATGCTTCCCTGCCAAATTTCAGCTCAAACGGACATCCCAAACTCATACAATTGCACAAACAAGTTTCAGGACCAAAATGCAAACATTTTGAAACATTTAACCGCCCATGTCAGCCCCCAACGGTCACCCGTTCCGAAACTGGCAAAGCCCGTTTCGAAACACGGGGCCGTTCCGCAACGCGTACCGCAACGGGGGTCTGGCAGAGACCAAACCGTTTCGAAATGGTGCATACCGTTTCGGACGCCTGGGTTCATTCAAGGCACCCGTTCCGAAACGGTGCACACTGTTCCGAAACGCCTGCACAGATTGCAGCAAAAAGGCATTCCAAAACATGCAATTAATCATTCAAACATGCTCCAAATGTCACCAAACTTTACCAGCATGCAATTCAACACATATATGACTTGTAGGCATCATCAAATCAACAATTTAACTTCATATGCAAAAAGCCCCAAATCTATAGGCATGCTTCCTACACAAGCAACCATTTAAGCACAAACTTTCCAATTCAATCTCATTAAAGCCAATACATGTTCCAACAACATCAACAACATTAAAACATACTTGTTCGAACATATACGAACACAAAAACATCAATCCGAGAGATTCTACCCCCATTGCCTTTATTAACTATAGCTATTCACCGAGACATACATCTCAATTGGAGTCCACCTTGAATCTCTTGCTCCTTGCTGTCCAAACTTCAAGAATCTGCATTGATGGACAAAAAGGAGCGTAAGCACATAATGCTTAGTGAGGAATGCTCAAAACCAAAACACCATCAATGCAGCGGGTTACAAAACACCTTTAAAACAACCCGATTTGACAAACCAAAACCATGTTTGAAAACTCTTTTTCAACATCATGCTTAAACCATGCATTGCACATACATGAAACCAAACCTTAGCTTAACAAGCTAAGAAAACCCTTTTCAAAGCATAAATGACACCATCGTCCATTTAACCATTCCATGCATAAACACCATATGCAAAGTTAAATCAAACCTTGGAAAACATTCCCATTTCACAACATACCCTTCTTAAATTTAAAAACCATTTAAGCAAGAAGTCCTTTAAAATCATTTACTCAATCAATCCATTACATGCATTAACCAAAGGCAACTCAAGAACCACAACATCATTATCACATGCCTTTTAGAACAAGTCTTAACAAGACTCCAATGCATTTAAGAGATTTCATGCACACATGCATCATTTATCAAATGATAATCAACACTTGTTCAACTTAACAAGTAAACATGCATTCACTAGCATCATACACTTTTCATGCAACCATGCATCTTTACAAGCATCTCATGCTTCACATGCAATCATGCAACATTTCAAGCATCTCATGCTTCTTTATGATCAAGAACATTACATTGGCTTCCAAGTGATCAACCACATCCACTTTTCAACTCAACAACCCGATCGGATACGCGGATTCCGAGCGTTGTCCCTACGCTCCATACACCCTACCAATCCAAGGCCTCCCAAATGGACTTTTAAACACCATTTGACCTTACAAGCCTAAGGTTCCCATGTATGGACTTTTAAACACCATACAACCTTAGCTTTTCCCGAGGTTCCCATGCATGGACTTTTAAACACCATACAACCTCAACATGCACAAGGTTTCCATGTATGGACTTTTAAACACCATACAACCTTTGCATAACCGATTGGTAGTTGTATAAAATCACTAACGAGATTCGGGACACCCCACACAAGATCCACACATGGTCTTACACCGCCATTGTGATCTTAACAAGCACAAGGTTCTCACATATGGACTTTTAAACACCATATAACCTTTGCTCAACCAAGGTCCTCGAATGGGCAACACCTCCATTATGACCTTAACCATCTCGTTAGGATACTTGAAGGGAGTTTACCGGTCCACTCTTGACCACTCCACCTCCAAGGCGACTTAATTCACGGTGCACCCAATCCTATAGCCGGCTAACTATATCCGATCAACGAACCAAGAACCACTTCCATCACTTGCCAACATAACCATCTTACCATGTTATTCCACTGATTCATATGCATAACCACAATGCAAAAAAACCATCACCACATTAGTCCAATGATTCACATGCATAACCAATATGCAAAACCATTACCTCATTAATCCAATGATTCACATGCATAACCAATATGCAAAACCATTACCTCATTAATCCAATGATTCACATGCATAACCAATATGCAAAAAGTAACATTTACCATCATCAATTCACTGTTTTAAAGCATCATACAAAGCCATTGATCAACATGCAACACTATGCATCTAAACCACAATTACCATGCACAAAAACCAAGGATCCCTTTCCTTGAGCATCCTTCTCAAATGGCTTTCAAAACCAGCATTAAACCATGCTAAAATATGCTTTCAAAACAGATTTAAACCATGCAAAACACATGCATCTCAATCATCAACCACAATTGCTTTTAAAACCAAAACACAACACAATTCAAGAGCGAAAATCCAATCACTTGCTCTTGAGCTTAGCAAAGTTGTTTAGACTTAAACTAAGCTCCCAAAACCTTCAAACCTTGGTTTAAAAGCTGAAAACCCAACTTCACTCACCGATACACAAAACAAGGCTAGCCAACAAGCCTTCCAAGCATCCGACAACCTTCCGCAACACCTTCAAAGCTCACGGATCAAACTCCCCTGTTTCAAGCACACAACAACAGAGGATTAATGCATCATTATGCATTAAAAACACCAGCAACAAGACTCAACTCGCTGCTCATCCCAAATCCAACAATTTGGCTACCAAACACAACCGAAATCACCTCCATACACTTCCAAAACTTAACCCAGCCAAGATCCATCACTTCTAACCATTTTTAAACATCAATTAACATCCAAAATGATCACAAACACACCCTTATACCTCCAGGTATAACAGATCACCAAAAACGCTCCAAAAACAACCAAAAACTCAAGCCAAACTTAGGAAATTCAACCTATCCGGGATTGCATTGATTAAACCTCAACTTCTAATCAATTTAGCATTCATTTAACATCATTTTGACACTTCAAAACACTGCCCAAACAGATCACACGAAAATTTCACCAAAATCACCAAATCTTGCATTTTAAGCCAAAATATAGATTTCAATTGAAAAGCCATTAACAAAACACAAATCAAGGATTGAGAACTTAGGAATTTCAGTAAAGAACTGATAGTTTAGAGGAGAAGGACGTTCTTACCTCCAAACTTGAATTTCTCCTTTTTAGAGCCAAAATGCTTAATGAAACAACTTGCAAATTGATAGGTTTTGTTGATGAGATGATTAGGAATCACAAGAGAGTTGAAATGAGTGATTTAGATGCCAAAATCAGAGAAGAAAATCTGGAGAATTGTGTTTGGGTGGAGAGAAAATGAGAGAAAAGGAAAATTGAGAGAAAATGAGAAGTTAGTTAAGAAATGGTAAAAATGATTTCCCTCCACATTTCATAATCTTTAAAATCAGAATAAAGCCATAAATATCTTAGAAAAATCTGGAGAAACTCTTTTTGGAATAATAGCTCCTTAAAGATTCAAAGTTTCAATCCTTTATAAAACTGTGCCGCAACTTTCAAAAATTACATTTTGGTCACTAGCCAAAATGTCAACCTTCCGAACCTCATTTTCCAAAATTGATTTCACAGTTCACTTTTATATATTAAAAGATAATTTTAGAACATTTTTCCATATTTTTAATGCAACCCGAACTAGGCTTTCCTAAATTCACTCTTATATATTCGATCAGCACTTTGACCGAACCGGTCAACGCCCAAAACTTCTGAGCCCAAAACCGGGGCGTTACAAACTCGAAGGCAATCTCAAACGGTAAGCTACTGGCCCAATCCGCTCAACTACCTCATAAGGTCAAATGAATCTTGGGCTTAACTTGCCCTTCCTCCCAAACCTCATCACCTTCTTCCAAGGTGAGACTTTCAAAAAACACTTTATCTCCTACGCAATACTCTACATCTTTCCACTTTAAGTCGGCATAGGACTTCTGTCGATCTGAAGCTGCCTTCAAACGATCACATATCAACTTTACCTTCTCGGTGGTACACTTAAGCAAATCGGGCATCGGTACAAGTTTCTGTCCGGCTTCGGCCCAACAAATCGGAGTTCTACACTTCCTACCATACAAGGCCTCATACGGAGTTATACGCAAACTCTATTAACGGTAGATGTTTCTCCCACGACCCCTGAAAATCAATGATACAACATCTCAACATATCTTCCAACACCTAAATCACTCTCAGACTGACCATTTGACTGCGGATGATACGAAGTGCTGAAGTTCAACCAAGTACCCAGGGATCGATGCAAACACTCCTAAAATCTAGCTGTAAATCTCGGATCTCGGTCTGACACAATCGATTTCGGTACCCCATGTAGTCTCACTATCTCACAAATATACAGATCGGCCAACTTGTCTAAAGTATAGGTGGTATGAACTGGTATGAAGTGGGCACACTTAGTAAACCTATCCACTATCACCCACACTGAATTCTTCCTCGAAGGAGTCAACGGTAGCCCTGACACAAAGTCCATGGTAATGCATTCCCACTTCCATTCCGGAATCTGCAACTGCTGTAACAACCCTGAGGGAAACTGATGCTCGGCCTTGACTCTCTGACAAACCATACACTTACTTACAAAATCGACCACGTCCCTTTTCAATCCAACCCAATAGTACTCTTCTTTTAACCCTCGATACATCATCGTGCTACCCGGATGCATAGCAAAAGGAATGTTATGAGCTCATTCAAGATCGTACGCCTCAACTCGGCATCCTCCGGAACCACTATACTATCCTTGTAACATAGGATCCCATTCTCACCAAAACAATACTCAGTAGGCCTATCTTCGGCTATGTCTAGCACGTGAGGTGCCAAAGACTCATCTCGCAACTGCTTCTCTCGAATTAACTGAACTAACGAAGGCTTAACCTGAAGCTCGACTATCAACCCACCATCATTAGACACGCTCAATCTCGTAAACATAGCTCGTAACTCAATGGCCACCTTTCTACTCAAGGCATCGGCCACTACATTTGCCTTACCCGGATGGTACTCTATCGTAAGGTCATAATCCTTAAGAAGCTCTAGCCATCTACGTTGCCTGAGGTTCAACTCCCTCTAGGACATCAAATACTTCAAACTCTTGTGGTCGGTATACACGGTGCACTTCTCACCATAAAGATGGTGTCTCCAAATCTTCAATGCGAACACCACTGCGGCTAGATCTATGTCATGGGTGGGATAATTCTTCTCATGAACTTTCAACTATCGTGAAGCATATGCTACCACCTTACCCTCTTGCATAAGCACACAACCTAGCCCTACATAGTAGGCATCACTAAAAATCACAAATTCTCTCCTCGGTTCAGGCTGAATCAGGATATGAGCATCGGTCAAAGCTTTCTTCAATTTCTCAAATTCTTCTTGTCTTGCATCTAACCACTCATACGAAACATTCTTCTGTAGCAACTTAGTCAAAAGAGCCGCTATTCTAGAAAACCCCTCAACAAACCTTCTATAGTATCCCGCCAAACCTAGGAAACTGCGGATTTCTGTCACTGACTTCGGTTGTTTCAAATTCACTATAGCTTCTATCTTCTTGGGATTCACACTAATCCCACTAGCCGAGATCATGTGACCTAGGAAGACTACCTCCCTAATCCAAAACTCAAATTTGTTTACCTTGGCATACAACTGATTCTCTAGTAGGGTCTGAAGTACTAACCGCAAATGCTCATCTTGCTCATCTTCGGTCCTAGAGTATACTAAGATGTCGTCTATGAACACTACCACAAACATGTCCAAGAACTCATGAAACACACGATTCATCATATCCATGAAGGCTGATGGAGCGTTAGTCAACCCAAAAGGTATCACCAAAAACTCATAGTGCCCATAACATGTACGAAAGGTCGTCTTCGGTATGTCCACATCCTTTACCTTCAACTGGTAGTACCCGGACCTCAATTCAATCTTCGAAAACACAGAAGCACCTCTCAAATGGTCTAGCAAGTCATCTATCATAGGCAAAGGGTATTTGTTCTTCACTGTCACCTTATTCAACTGCCTATAATCTATACATATCCTCATGCTACTGTCTTTGTTTTTCACAAACAAGACCGGAGCACCCCACAGAGAAATACTAGTCCTAATGAAGCCCCTATTAGTCAACTCCTAAAGCTGTGTCTTCAAACTCTTTCAACTCTTTCGATGCCATTCTATACGGAGCAATCGACACTGGTGCAGAATCAGAATACGTCTCAATAGCAAACTCAACTGCTATGTTTGGAGGCAAACCCGGTAACTCTTCCGGAAAAACACTAGGAAAATCACATACTGTTCTGATGTTCTGAGGTCTCACCTCACCCATATTCGGATTCATTACATAAGCCAAGTAAGTCTGACACACCGAACTCAACAACTTCTGAGCTTCCAAAGCCGAAACCACATTGGACAAGAACCTGACGTTCTCACCAAATACCACAACCTCAAAGTCATTGGTAAGCCTCAAAGAGACTCTCTTGGTCTCGAAGTCAACCCTAGCCCTATGCTCTACGAGCCAATCCATGCTCAAAATCACATCAAAGTCGTAGAAGGGTAACTCCATCATATCGACCGGGAATACGTGGCCTTGAACCATCAACGGACACCTCCTATACCCTTTCCTAACTACCATTGTGTCACCAAAAGAGCTAGTAACATTTACACCTACCTCTAGCCAATCAAATGGTAACCCTAATGACCTTGCGTGCTCACCCAAAATATACTAATGTGTCGACCCCGAATCTATCAAAGAAAGCAAACGCAAAGACTGTAATGAGAAATTACCTGCAATGACATCAGTGTCATTCCCAGCCTCTCGCTGAGCATACACCCTAGCCGGTCCTCCTCCCTCGGGCTGGACTGCTACTACATGAGCCAAGTTCATCTGACCCTCATTCCTTGGTTGAAAGTTTCCACGACCTCTCTGATGCTCAAAACCCCTAGCTGGAGCCGGTCCGCCCCTAGCCGGGTGTGGACAGTTACGCCTCATGTGGTCTCGAGATCCACAGTTCCAACATGGCCCAAAAGTACCCGCACACTCGCCCTGATGGCGTCTCCCACACCTATTGCACTCTGGTGTGTGCATAACAGCTCCTTGGCCCTGATGGCCCTAACCATAGTTACCACCCCTATGTCTCGAATCGGGCTGGTACCTCCTATCCCTATGCCTCTTGGCATGATCTCTATCCTAGTTCGCATGTCTCTTTCCGGAATCGAACCCACTAGCACGTGCACTAGAGCCCAAGTTCTGTTCAATATCCTTGGCCTTAAAGACCAAAACATCAAACTCAGTGTAGTAGAGGCAAGCATGTAGGTCTTCACATCTCTAGTCAACCCATATCGAAAGTGCTCACACAACTCCCTCTCATTAGGGACCAACTCTGGAGCATACTGGCTCAATCTCACAAACTGGACCTCGTACTCAGTCACGGTCCTGTTACCCTGAACCAAGGCCATAAACTCCCTCTTATTTTCGTACAAGTACTGAACTCCAAGATACTTCCTCTTAAAGGCATTTCTGAAGAGCTCCCACGTGATATATGCTTCTGCCATCCCCGAAGTAACAGTGGTCCACCAAGTATAAGCGTCCCCTTGAAGCAAGGAGACAATGCAACCCAACTTACGGGCGTCTGAACACTCCATCTGACCCAAGATGCGAGTAGTACTCTCAAGCCACCCCTCCGAACCCTATGGAGTCAATCCACGAAACTCAACTGCTCCCAAGTTACGAAGCCTCTCTAGGGGTAATCCTGTCCCTGCACCATGAGGTGGTGCTGCAGCTTGTGCACCGGCCAAAGCTGTCTGAAAAACCCTAGCTATAGTCTGAACTAGATGGGTCATGTCTGCGCCCGCTGGACCCAGACCCGCCTGAGCCCCAACACCTCCAACATTAGCACCGGCCTGAGGCCCATTACCATCACCTCCGACTTGCACACCTAACTGAGGCACGTCACCTTCACCACCCACTCCATTACCACCGGGAGCAGAAGGCCCACCTCCGGGTGCCTGGTCACCCGCTCTAGGTCGCCCCCTTGGTCTCACCATAGCAAAATAAGATCTAAAATAGCAAACACACTAAAGCATGCTTTCAAACACCGTACTAGCATGCTTTCAAACACCTAACAATGGGGACATTTTGACTAGCCCTTAACCCAACCAGAAAAAGCCCACTAAAGCATGCTTTCAAACACCGTACTAGCAAGCAACATTCATACAATACATGGTAAAAACACTCACCGAGGCATAGCAACACGTAACAACCCAAACTTACCTCACTTACCTACCCGAGGTCTCGGAAACCTCAGGCTCTGATACCATCAAATGTAACCCCCTCGTCCCAGTCTGGACGACTGACAGGTCCGAGTAGGCTACACGGGGAAAACCAAAGTGAAACCTGCTAAAGCTCCCTCTCAGTTAGCAACCCTAGAAAAATTTCTTTAATTATTATCTTGTCTAAATGGATAAATTAAATCATATGTGAAAGGACAACAACGGAAGCAAAAAACGAGACGATCAACCCAAACATCATTCCAAAAACATTCCATTTTAGCTTGATTTACAGGCCGTTTCGAAACACCCAATGAGTGTATCGAAACGCCTTGACTAAGTCAACAGGCTCAAGTCAACACGAGGAGACCGTATCGAAACGCTGGTCAGCCGTTTCGAAACGCCTTCAGCGGTCAACTTCTCATGGTCAACGATACAAAGATCGTTCCGATACGCCTAGGCCCGTTTCGATACTTCAATTTATCGTCAAAATCTCAGATTTCCAGTGGCAAAAACGTATCGAAATGACCCCCTTGCGTACCGAAATGCCTGGCCTGAAACAAGAGGTTGTATCGAAACAGGACCAACTGTTTCGATACACCTGCTACGAACATACAAGTTTTAGCTGGTTTTTGGCACAAGGCAGCCCCAAATTCCAACCAAAACATCCCACAACCAAACACGCAACAACTCTAGATGCTAGACACCCTAAAACAACATATTTAACACTCATCATACATATAAAAGCCAGTAAAGTAAGACATCAAATTAACAAGGATTAATACATAGCATTTAAAATAACAATATGTCTTAGACAAACACACATAGCATTTATAGAAAGGGTATATGTCTTCAACCACAAGGCACATATGCATCAAGTAAAACATGGTCTACAATCCACAACATAAAGGCATACACATGGCCAACATGAAATCAACAATTTAACATGCTCATCCAAACACAAAATCAACTAAAGAGTTTGACACCAACTCCTACAAGTCTACACCCCATCGTCTAGGCATTATTATAATACGTAAATCATAATTGAGCTAATCGAGAACTCCAAAAGCTCCTCCCTTGCCCACTTGCTACCCGAACTCTAACGATCTGCATGTTGGAAATAGAGGAGAGCGTAAGCTACTAGCTTAGTGAGAAAAGCTCTAAAATTCAACAAGCATGCAGTTTTCAAAACACTTTTCATAATTGACAATAAATCAATGGATGCACGAATGATTATCACAACAAGACTACACATGGCTTGCACATGCACAACCAACATACACACGGTGGGACCACACATCACCGTTCGACTAGTAGTTTTCCGATGGGACCACTCATCACCTTACTCTACTACTAGTCACTACTGGTGGGACCACTCATCACCGTAGTTAAGACAACCATCACGTGAGGCTCGACTTCAACACGACTACACAACAACAACGGTGTACAACAACTCGAGATGCACATGATACCACAACATATAGCCATTCATCAACACATAACAAAAAGGTAGGAGTAGTAACTTACACTCGGGTTTAGGTGAACCCTCTAGGTCCCACCCAAACCTCCCAAGAGTTCCATTTCGAAACAAATCAAAGTTTGATATTTCTACTCACCGTTGCTACCCAAATGAAAGCCGAGAACCAAGCTCAAGTCTCCAAATTCTCCGGATTCATCCCTGAGGTTCCACCAACTAAATTCCTTGCTTCTAATCATCCTAACACAATTCTATATAACCACAAATCAGTCCACAATCAAAGTAGCAAACCCGGAACATAATTCAAGCACAAAACACATGATTCAAGCTAGGAACAACTCTCAAAATTCTCATTCCCGAGCAGCCATGAAGCACAACCCAAAACCCTTGATTCCAACACTTTTAACACTCCCAAATGCTTCCAAAACAACCCTTATATGTAGCCTAACCATCAGCCCACACTTTCTAAAATCAAACACCCCCAAAACTCAACATTTAAGCTATCTAAAACCACCCTAAAACCCAATTTCGGGAAACACCATAAAACCATGTACAAATCGAATATGTTGAACCTTATAGATAGTAAACAACTCATATAACATTAATAAATCAATAGCTTAAGTTAAAGACAACAAAGATGACATTTTTAATCTAAAACCTCAAACTACAAAAACCATGTGCTTTATGGAAAATAATGGTACCAACATGTAGAGGGAAGGCATGACAAGTCAAAAACGGTTTTACCTTTGAAAAATCTCCAACAATGATCAAGAGAGATGATGGAATAGTGATTTGGGGTAAGGAGAGCTTTTGTCATTGAAATGGGGAAGTGAAGAGGGAAGAAGATGATGAATAGCTCTTTTAAAATTAAAAATGGGTTTTTAATTCCACAAGTCCATTTAATTACAAGCATGCCATTAATGAGATGGCTATCCTTCCCTATTCCAATTTCCATGGAATTTTGGGTTCTAATTTAATTTAAAATTTGATCCAACATATAAAAACAAATTTTTAAAACGAAAAGGGAAACCCGAAACATTATTTTAATATTATTTTCACCCGACCCCCAAACTCGGGTGTTACAGATAGAGTTGAATCCGGATCTGTCGTATGATGAGGAACCAATGAAGGTTTTGGATGTGAGTAGCAAAGTTCTTCATGTCAAGACGATAGAGCTTGTGAAGGTGTTGTGGTGACAACTAGGAGTTGAGGAGGTCACGTGGGAAAGCAAGGCGGACATGCTGAAGCAGTTTCCGCACCTGTTTCCATCAGGTAAGAATTTCGAGGACAAAATTTCCTAAGTGGGGAGAGTTGTAACGCCCTGGTTTTGGGCCTAGATGTTTTAGACACCGAATCGGACCGGTCGAGAACGATTCGAATCGCGTAAGGTGATTTAAGGAAATCAAGGATCGAGATAGGATAAAAATGTGGTAAATTTTGCTAAAATCCTCTAAAAATATGTTTAAGAGGTTGGTCAAGTCAATTTTACAAAACAAATTTTGGAAATGGGACATTTTGAGTAGTGACCAAATTGTAAAGTTTCAAAATTGAGAAAATGTGATTTTTAATGTAGAGGCCAAAATCATAGAATCTTTAGGGGGCTTTAAGGCAATTTGGCCTTTCCTCAATATGACATGTGTTTCAAAAGTCTTTTAATTAAATGGCTTTAATTGGATTTATATTAATTAATTAATATAGGTAGTTAATGTGAGATTTTCAATTATGTAACTACCAACTCTTTCTCATTTTCAGCCAAACACTTTTTCACTCATCTTTCTCCAGAATTCTTTTTCCCAAAAACTCTCTCAACATTTCCTAAACCATTTTCAAGAAATCTTTCCTAGTTCTTCAAGATTTTGCTAAGGAAAACTTGTCATTCATTGAGGGAAGCAAGGATTGGAGGTAAATCCCGTTCTCAACCTCTAATCAAAGTTCTTTATTGAAATTCCCAAGATATTTGACTTCTAAATACTATTTTTGGTTTAGTTTTCATTATAGTGTTGATTGGAGATCAAAATCTTGTGAAATTGTGGTTGAAATCTTAATTTTCAAACTTGTTGAGTTAAGCTCTGTTTTGTGTTGATTTTAATTGAGTTCTAAGTTTATTTATATGTTAAAACGAAGTGTTGATAACATAGATCCCGAAATCCTTGAGATCCTTGAGTTTCTTGGTTGTTTTAAGTGAGTTTTTGAGGTAAAATGGTGGAATCTTGATTGCTGGAGGTATAAGGTTGGATTAGGTTGTTTTTAGATGTGTTTTGGTGTTTATTATGGGTTGGAAGTGATGTATGCTGGCTAGGCTTGGTTTAGGAAGCAATCGATTTAGTTTTCGGTTGTTTTGGATGGGTAATTTTGTGTAGTTTGGGCGAGCAACGAGTTTGTGAATTGTTGTTGGTGTTGGAATGCATTTTAATGCATTTAGATCTCTGTTTTGATGATGTGAAAACAGAGGATCTTGATCCGGAAGCAAACGAGGTGTTGTTGGAGGCCCCGGAAGAGTAATTTTCGGGTCGGCGAGCAAGGCTTCTCGTATCGGTGAGTGGAAGTGCAATTTCTTTCTTTGTAACACTTTGAGCGTGGTCTTGGGAGCTTAGTGTAAGTTTGATACACTTAGCTAAGCTCAAGAGTAAGTGATTCGGAAATCCCTCTCTTGGAAATGTGCTATGTTTGATGAAAATGCACTTGAGTTAAGTGTGGATTTGTTTACTGTTTTAAAGCATGTTTTAAGCATGAAGGTTGCTGGATTTTAATGCCATTATGTTAAGGATGCACTAGGTAAGTGATCCTTAGTTTTCATGTGTTGAATGCATATTATGTTAAGCATGTTAGGCTTGTGGAAATGGCATTGTGTTTATGCTTGTAAAACAGTGGATTAATGAGGTTAAATGTTTATATTGGCAAGTGATGAAAATGGTTTTTGGTTACTTTGATCGGATATAGTTAGGCGGCTATAGGATTGGGTGCACCGTTGTTGAGTGGATCAAATGATCGATATAAACCAAGAGGGGGTGAATTGGATTTTTAGACTTTTTGGTAGTGGAATAGACAAATAAAAAGATAGACAATGAGATTTAGAGTGGTTCAAGTTCCAATCGAACTCTACATCCACTACCTTAGCTTCACTAAGGATTTTCAACAATTCCACTAATTGCTCTTCCCCTTTTCTAGGCTAAGGAGGTAACCGTTACAATATCGGTCAAATTTTATACCTAAAATTTGACTCAATCCTCACACAAGAATTACAAAGAAGTTGATGGCTAAACAAGTATCTCTCAATACACAAAGTAGCCCAATTACAAGCACTCAACCCAATTTGAAAGGATATGAATGGAAATTACAATCTCACAATTGGGGTTTACAAGAAATAATGGGATTTAGGCTCAATTGCTTGGATTTGATGTTTGGATGTTTGCTTTGAGATCAATAGTTATTGCTGAAGCTTTTAGAGGTCCCTTTTATACCTTCTCATTGAATTCTAGCCGTTGGGATGTTATCTTCCCTCCATAAATGCAATCTGCAACCACCCGTTTTGAAACGCCCGATCATGTTTCGAAACAGACCAAAAAAGAAAGAGTCGTTGGGGTGCATTAAAGAGACCGTACTGAAACAGACCAAAATCACTGTTTTGGCTTCAAGAACACTTAGAAAAGTTTTGACAAATTGAGTTTTTAACTTAACCATTTTCCTTTAAACATATAGAGAGGTTTGGGGACTTAAAAATTCGTTTTCTCATTTTTCAATTTTGTCCTTAAATTCTTTAGTTATATCAAAATCAATTTATCTGTTTCATAATCTCCCCCTTTTTTATATAACAAAACCAAAGTTAGAATTTTTAAGAGTTTTGAAAATCTTGAATACATTCTAGCTCCCCCTCAATTTAAGATGGGTTTTAAAGTTTTGAAAAGATTTAAAATCCAAGTTTTGAAACTCAAAAACACTTAAAATGAATTTTGGCTCTTAGATTACTTCTCCACCTTTTTGTTAGATCAAAAGAAAATAATAAACAAGGCTCAAAGAGAAGAAACAAGGTTAAAAAGGAAATAAGCAACATAATATAGATTCATAGAATTCAAATATCCAAAACATAAAACTTAAACAATAAGGTTCAAAGCTTAATCCCAAACAAAGTAATCAAAGCATAGGTTCATAAAACATAATGGAAATAAAGATGCAAACTTAGTCCTAATATGATAAGCTAATATGATATGACATGAAAATCCTAAGCCTCGTCGTCGTCACCATCACCATCCAAGGAATCATCATCGTTCCTAGCTTAAGAGCGACGAAAAGCCATCCATTGACCATAGAAGGTAGAGAATGACAAGTCCATAGATTGATGTTGATTCTCAAGGGAGGTGAGACGATCCTCCACGGATTGCAAGCGAGTATTTATAGCACCAAGACCCAACTCTGTTGTGTTGAACCGCTCGGTGAGAAAAATCCATAAGAGCTTCATTGTTAGGACCTGAAGCTTGTGGTTGAGGTTCAACTTGAGGTGGAGTGGCATCCCCATTAACTCGTTCCTATCGGCCAAGGGTGTAATGGAATCCGGACTTGTAGAGAGACGCTTCACCAATCTTTTGCTTACGGGGTTCCGGAGAGTCATAAGTGCAATCAAGGTTGAGCACTCCAAAGATATGGCTCAAAACAGTCCCATAAGTGAAGGATTTGAGAGCATCGATATCACGAAGCTTCACATTATTCACCATCTCGGCGAACATAATCTTGACAAGGTTTGGTTGTTCACCTCGACGAAAGCATTCTAACCAAAAATAATCAACTTGTCGAATGTGAGAGAATTTACCTCCGGAGGGACGAAGAAACCAAGAAATTATCAAGTGGAGGAACCGATCATGAGCATCTAAGGAAAGCACGGGACCGGTGTGAGCACCAAAATGGGTTTCATTCTCGATGCCTACGTTTTTAAGGCCAAAAGTAGTCTCTAAATAAGGGATGTCGATGATAATCCTCTTCCCCAAGATAAGAGACTCAATGCCAACAACTTCGGAGTGATCTTCATTATCAATAAGTTGGGCATTCGAGTAGAAGATGAGAACCATGTGCTTGTAGCAAATATCCGGGATGCTCAAGAAAGCCATGAAACTCCATTCTTGTAAACAGTCGAGATAACAGAAGTGAAAGTGCTCGGAGTCACGGAACGAGAAGTTAACAACACGCTCACGACGAACGAAAATCTCCTTGACATAAGTGAAACGCTCCTTCATCGCGGGAGTTTTGAGACTCTTGAGAAAAAGTTGGGTGAGGTTGGGACGGATAGCGGCTTGGTTTGAAGCTTCACCCGATTGAGGTGCCTTACGTTTCTTGTTAGCGGGTTCCATTGAAAAATCCTAAAAACATAAAGCAAGCAATTTGTAAAAAATTGAAATGTATGCATGAAAATCCTTAATTCAATCCAATGGAAAATCCCACTTAGGTTTTAAAAAATATTAAGAACATAGATACATAAAAAAAATAAGAGAAAACAATTTAAAAAACAGTAAAAAATACGAATGAAAAATAATATATTCGAATAAAAAAAATTTAAGATTTTGAAATTTTTTTACAAGATTTGAAAAACCTAAGTAGCAAAAAACATAATCTATACAAAATTAAAATTTTCTAACCTATGATTCGAATAAAAAATGAAAGAAAATAAAAAAGAAGAAAATATACCTTAGATTGGGATTTTGGATGAATATATGGAAAAACTTGCACAAGATTGTTGATGCTTGCTTAGACTTGAGTTTGTATGTAAAAGCCCTCAAGATTTGATGAAAAACAATGAGGTTTGGAGGGTTGTTATAGGGAAAATCGGGTTAGGGTTTTTAGGGTTTCGAAAGAGTTTTAATTAAAGTGATTTTTTTTTATTAAAAGCCCTCTTTAAAGTTGTCCGCATAGCCGTTTTGGAACAGACTCGACCGTTCTGAAACGCGGGCACCTAAACATTGACTGACGTTTCAAGTCCAGCTGACCGTTCCAATACGGCTTTGACCGTATCGAATCCCACGTTGACTCATATCGGAACACGTTTCGATACACCCCTTGGCAGTAGCAAAAACGTTTCGAAACACCCTTCTCTCAGATGGATTTTTTAAGGCACCCGTATCGAAACAGTTGGACCCGTTTCGATACACATGGGCCTAGAAGTGCAGATGAGGCTCTAAAATTACAGAAAAGTGAATTTCCCTAGGCCCTATATGCATAAATGACATGAATGAACATGAATAACATGTGCAAACATAAACATACTCCCCCTAACTATAAGCATGGATGAAATTAGGAGTAAAAACACATAAGCATGGCATTTTTCATGAATTCAAGCAATTTAAGCACAAAAATGCCCAAAAGGTCAAGATAGGTTAGTTAGACCTAACTCTCTCCTAAAGGACCAAAAACGCTATGTATCTAAAGAATTTGTAAAGATGTCCGCTTGTTGGTTTAAGGTGTCAACGAAATCTATAGCAACATCTTCCTTAAGGACATGATCTCTAATGAAATGATGCCTTATTTCTATATGTTTGGTTCTAGAGTGTTGGATGGGATTTTTTGTCAAACATATGGCACTAGTGTTATCACACTTAAGGGGTATGGTTTCAACTTTAATAACATAATCTAAGAGTTGTTGCTTCATCCAAAGGACTTGAGCACAACAATTCCCTAAGGATATGTACTCGGCTTCGGTGGTAGATAAGGCTACACTATTTTGTTTCTTAGAGAACCAAGATATGAGCATACTACCTAAGAATTGACATCTTCCCGAAGTACTCTTCCTATCGATTTTACACCCCCCCAATAATTCGCATCTGAATAAGCATGAAGGTTGAAGGTTGAATCTCTAGGGTACGAAAGACCTAAACAAGGGGTATCTCTAAGGTATCTAAAGATTCTCTTAACGGCTATAAGGTGAGACTCTCTAGGACTAGCTTGAAACCTAGCACACAAGCAAACACTAAACAAGATATCTGGTCTACTTGCAGTAAGGTAAAGAAATGATCCAATCATAGAACGGTAAAGCTTAGAGTCAACACACTTACCTCCTTCATCTTTGTCAAGCTTTGTAGATGAGCTCATGGGTGTGGCTTGAGGCTTTGCATTCTCCAAGCCAAACTTCTTGAGCATATCCTTGATGTATTTTGCTTGATTGATGAAGGTGCCATCCTTCCTTTGCTTGATTTTGACTCTAAAAAAGAATGAGAGCTCCCCCATCATGCTCATCTCGAATTCACCTTGCATTAACTTAGCAAACTCTTTGCAATGACACTCATTAGTAGATCCAAAAATAATATCATCAACATAAATTTGTACTACTAAGATGTCTTTTTTATACCTTTTTATGAAAAGTGTAGTGTCCACCTTACCTTTTTCAAAACCTTTTTCAATCAAAAAGTTTGAAAGTCTTTCATACCAAGCTCTAGGAGCTTGTTTTAAACCATAAAGAGATTTAGTAAGTTTGAAAACATGAGTTGGAAATTTTGAGTCTTCAAAACCCGGTGGTTGTTCCACATACACTTCCTCATTTATAAAACCGTTTAAAAATGCACTTTTAACATCCATTTGAAAAAGCTTGAAGTCATGATAACATGCATATGCAAGCAACATCCTAATAGCCTCCATTCTAGCTACGGGTGCATAGGTTTCATCAAAATCTATTCCCTCTTCTTGAGTGTAACCTTGTGCTACTAATCTAGCTTTATTTCTCACAATGTTACCACTCTCATCTAGTTTGTTCCTAAAGACCCATTTAGTTCTTATACTAGATTGATTATTAGGCCTATCAACTAATGTCCAAACATTATTTCTCTCAAATTGATTTAACTCTTCTTGCATAGCAATAATCCAAAAGTAATGTTTTAATGCTTCTTTTATATTCTCAGTCTATATACATGAGATAAATGCAACATGGCTCTTAAGTTTAAGAGAAGATCTAGTGGTTACCCCCTTGGATGGATCACCCAAGATTTCACCATCTTTGACATAGTTGAACTCGCTTGGGTAGCTCACTTCCTTTTCCTCAAGAGCCAAGTCCTTCAAGGCTTCAAGAGGTGGATCTTGTGTATCCTCTTCTTTTGTTGGAATCTCATCCTCCTTTGAAGTTTGACCTCCATCAAAGGCATTAATGATTCCTACATCATCATCATCACAAGAATCCTTCCTTGGAAGGAGGTTATCATCGAATACAACATGTATAGATTCTTCTACTACTAAAGTTCTCTTGTTAAATACACGATAGGCTTTAGAGTTTAAGGAATATCCTATGAAAATAGCTTCATCACTTTTTGCATCAAATTTACCTAAGTTGTCTTTTCCATTATTTAAAACAAAACACTTGCAACCAAATGGATGAAAATAGCTAATGTTAGGCTTTTAAAATCTCATATGGTGTTTTCTTTAAGAATGGCCTAATCATTACTCGGTTTATAATGTAGCAACCGGTTTTTGTGGCTTCCACCCAAAAATATTTAGGTAAATTGTTTTCACAAAGCAAGGTTCTAGCCATTTCTTGTAAAGTTCTATTTTCCTCTCAACTACCCTATTTTGTTGAGGAGTTTGAGGAGCCGAAAAATTGTGGCTAATATCATTTTCATTTAAAAACTCTTCAAACCCTAGATTTTGAAATTCGGTTCCATGATCACTTCTTATATGAGAAATTCTAAGTTCAAGATCATTTTGGGTTAGTTTTGAAAATGTGATGAATTTTTCTAAAGCCTCATCTTTAGTACTTAAAAATAGAACCCAAGTAAATCTAGAAAAATCATCAACAAGTACAAATGCATAAGATTTACCACCCAAGCTCATAGTCCTAATAGGCCAAAATAAATCCATGTGAATAAGTTGTAAACACCAACTTGTAGAAACATCATTAATGGATTTAAAGGATGACTTATGTTGTTTACCCTTAGAGCATGCATCACAAATTTTATCATTTGAGAACTTAATTTTGGGTAAACCTCTAACTAGATCTTGGGAAACTAATTTTTCTAAAACACTAATGCTAGCATGTCCTAGTTTCATATTCCATAGCCATGCATCATTTTCATTTTGAGCTACTAAACATGCATGAGATGTATATATGTCATCTAAATGCACCATGTAAATGTTACATATGCGATGACCTATGAGCATAATATTATTTGATTTAATGTCATCAATTTTGCACCCAGTCTTATCAAATAAGACATTAAACCATTTATCACATAATTGGCTTATGATCAACAAATTATGTTTAAGACCGTCGACATATAAAACATTTTCAATAAGAATAGTAGAGAGATTACCTATGGAGTCAATACCTTTAATGTGGCCTTTGGAGTTGTCACCAAATGTCACTACTCCTCCACTTTTTGGCTTTAATTCCATGAATCTACTCTTGTCTCCGGTCATATGCCTCGAGCATCCACTATCAAGGTACCATGAATTTTGACTTTGTGCTTTGGCCTTGTAGCAATGCTCCCCCTACAAACAAAGATATTAAACTTTTGTTTTTGGTACCCAAATCATTTTGGGTCCACGAGTGTTAGCTCCCAATAGCTTGGTTTCCTTAGGAATCCAAGGTGACATAGCAACAATATTATTAGATTTGACAAGTTCCTTAGGAACCCATACACTCCTAATCTTTTTAGTTCTATTATGTCTAGAGAAGCTACTTTGTTTGTAGTTATTAGTCTTTCTCCTAGGTTAGTTTGTTTTAGATGATTCACCTTTTTCATGCTTCACATTACCAACATTTTTAAAAGACTCTTTGAGCTTGTTAAGCTCATCTAACACCTTTTGGTGTTCACTATTGCATTGAGAAAGAAGATTATTTCGGTCTACATTTTCATCTTGGAAGAATTTAAGTTCATCTTTTAAACCTAAAATATTTTTCTCAAATTTTGAGTTAGTTTGAGAAAGTGAGTAATTTTTATCATTTAATTCCGAAATATTTTTCTTATTTCTAATGACCGACTCTTTGTACTTCTCAACTAACTCATCATAAACCTCTTGCAACTCATCATATGCATCATGTAATTCATCAAATGTAAAGTCAAAAGATGATGAGTTAGAGGTTACCATGGAGGAATCCTCCTCAAGTGCCATGAGGCAAAGGTTGGACACTTCTTGTTTGTCATCCTCGGATGACTCCTCATCACTCCAAGTAGCAAGCTTGGCTTTGAGCTTCTTCTTCTTCTCAAAGCCCTTCTTCTTCTGTTGAGGGCACTCTGAACGATTGTGACCGGGCTTTTTGCACTCGTAGCAAATGATTTGATCCCTCTCTTCTTCTTTGTTTTTTCCCTTGAAGTCCATTTTTCTTTGAATCTTCCTTCCTCGATTGGACCTCATGAATCGTGAGAATCTTTTGGCTATCATAGCCAATTCTTCTAAATCATCCTTCTCACTAGAAGTGCTCTCCTCATGTAATGAAGCTTTGAGAGCCACTCATATCGTCTTCTTCTTTTCTACCTCTAGCTTCTCCACTCTTTTCTCTTCCTTCTTCTTTTAATCTTCCATTCCTTCCTTCATTATCTCACGAGTAAGGAGAGAACCCACTAGCTCATCAAGTTTGAGTGTCTTCAAGTTTTTGGCCTCGATGATGGCGGTTCTCTTCCCATCCCAAGATTCGGGAAGTGAGTAGAGTAGCTTCCGGACAAGTTTGTCTTCCAGGATTGTCTCTCCAAAACCCTTAAGCCCGTTGACGATAGTTGAGAAGCGATCGAACATCTTGGACACGGTCTCGTCGGGCTCCATCTTGAAATTCTCATAACTAAGATTGAGAATTTCAATCTTGGTCTCCTTCACATCACTAGTTCCTTCATAGGTGGTCTCTAGTGTATCCCACACTTCCTTGGCACTTTCTATGGAGGCGACTTTAGAGTAGATGTCGGGACCGAAAGAACAAAAGAGCATGTGAAGAGCTTTGTCATTTATTTGGATCTTCTTTCGCTCAACTTCACTCATCTCAATCTTCTTCTTTAGAACCAATTTTCCTTCATCATCCCTCTTCAAAGAAATATAGGGACCATCTTCAATGACATCCCAAACAAGGTAATCGTTGGATTAGATGAAGAGGCGCATCCGGTTCTTCCAAAATGGATAGTTGTCACCATTGAAGAATGGTGGTTTTGTGGTGGATTGAGACTCGTACATGCTTGATCCGGAGGTAGATGTCATGGCTTGATTTATGAATGATCACACTCTTCCTAGGAACTCCTCATGTGGTTGTTAATTCTTCAAAGAGGTAGGCTCTAATACCAATTGTTGAGTGGATCAAATGATCGATAGAGACCAAGAGGGGGTGAATTGGATTTTTAGACTTTTTGGTAGTGGAATTGACAAATAAAAAGATAGACAAGGGGATTTAGAGTGGTTCAAGTTCCAATCGAACTCTACATCCACTACCTTAGCTTCACTAAGGATTTTCAACAATTCCACTAATTGCTATTCCCCTTTTCTAGGCTAAGGAGGTAACCGTTACAATATCGGTCAAATTTTCTACCCAAAATTTGACCCAATCCTCACACAAGATTTACAAAGAAGTTGATGGCTAAACAAGTATCTCTCAATACACAAAGTAGCCCAATTACAAGCACTCAACCCAATTTGAAAGGATATGAATGGAAATTGCAATCTCATAATTGGGGTTACAAGAAATAATGGGATTTAGGCTCAATTGTTTGGATTTGATGTTTGGATGTTTGCTTTGAGATCAATAGTTGTTGCTGAAGCTTTTAGAGGTCCCTTTTATACCTTCTCATTGAATTCTAGTCGTTGGGGTTGTTGCATTCATCAATAAAGTCGTTGGGATGTTATCTTCCCTCCATAAATGCAGTCTGCAACCACCCGTTTCGAAACGCTCGATCTTGTTTCGAAATAGACCAAAAAAGAAAGAGTCGGTGCGGTGCATTAAAGAGACTGTATCGAAACAGGCATGATCGTTTCGATACGCTAAGAGCCCGTTTCGAAACACTTTGCCACTATCAAGGCCTGTATCGAAACGGCTTGAAAGCGTTTCGATACGCCTGAACGACAATTATGAAATTAGTTAAAATCAGTTAAAAACTTCAACGGTCATATTTTTGAAATCAGGTTTGAATGTCGTTTTGAAATGTTTGAGGTTGTTTCGATACTACCGTATCGAAACGAGTCAAACCGTTCTGGTGTTCTTAAGCCATTTTGAAACAAAGGTTCATAGTTTCAAAACCGTTTCGATACACGTTTTGAAACACAGGTTCACAGGTTCACAGTTTCAATGTAACACCCTGATTTATTTACTTAAACATAAAATACGGATGCAAAAAAAAAGAAGAAAAGAATGGAAAATGTGTGAATCTTGAATGAGGTTGGTGGGGTTTGAACCCGCAACCTCACCCACATCCATCTGGGTGCTGAACCATTGAGCCAAGAGCTCATTTCTGTAAAGTGTTACCTTGAAATACTTTTGAGTAAATTTTAAGGAGTATAATAAATCTGATTTAATATCTGAATTGACCCTTCACCTACCGTCTTCTTGTTTTACCATCGAAAGAGGGAGAGAGGGTTTTTACATCCGGCACCGACTCCAATCTCCGTCACTGCCCCATCGTGGACGTCACCGCCACTGTCGGTGTGATCGCCGTCGTACTCTGATCTCGTTCCGTGTGCCACTTGCACTGCATCGTCGTTGTTCAATGGGAAGAACGGCTTGAATGTTCAACGGAAATCGTTTTTCGCACCCTTTGTCTCTTGCTTTTTCCGGCCACTCACGTCGACCGTTCGAGAAACGGACCTCGGATATATGTTCACGGCGTTGAGGCGGGCAAGACACCTATGATTGATCATCCATCCGCCGTCGGCAAAGGCCTCATCGGAGCAACGTGTATTTCTACTATTCACCTTCGTTTTGGGTAAGATTCGGTGCATTTCCGGCTTGATTTCGGTCTTATTTCAACATGTATCATATGGGTCGAACTAACAATGCTTTCATCTCTGTTTTTTCGGCGAAATCGAGGCTTATAGGGTCTCCAGCGACCATTCCAGCCACCGTTCGGCCACCAGAGGTTTTTGAGTGAGTGAACCGGCCCAACCCGGTCTGAACTGGTCCAACCTCAGTCTGAGTCAACACGTACCTGACCTATGTCCAACCCAAACTCGACGCCAAACCTGTATGTCGAGTCAACTCAGTCCGAGTCAGCCACTGAGTCAACTCAACTCGAGTCAGCACAGTGAGTCAGTCGAGCCAACTCAGTTGACCCCCTGTTCTCCGCTGACGTCAGCGTTGACTTTGACCAAAAGGTCAAAATTTTCTGAAAAGCCATATCTTATGTTTCCCGACGTCCTGAGTCCATTTTTGAAGCCCGTTTCGCAAAATTCTGACCCAAAAGCCTCCAAATCTGACCTTGAACCTGAGGGTGCTTATGTATTTAATTATTTGGTTAAGAGCTTTGTGAATAAGGTCTAATCTTGGGATTTGTGTAATTGAAGGTACTCATAGTTCCTGGAATACAATTTGTTGAAGGATGTCGAATCCAGGTTCAAGGGTGTTCTAATGTCGTATATGGATCGATCGATGTAGCTCGGAGCCAAGGTAATACATTACTACCTTCTACATGCTTGCAAAACTTGTTGGTATTCGGTTAATGCTTGCACGACCATGTTTGAGCATGTAATTAATCCTGCTACGTCAATCAATTAGGAAATAAGAATATTAATGGCCAAAGCAAATATTCGAATAAGAAGTTGATAAATCGAAAGAACTTCCGAGTTTAGTAAGCGATTAATAAAAAGGATTAATCTCTAAGTTTGATTATTTTGGCTAATGAACTACGAAAATGCCCTCGATGTATGAAAATGACTAAAATACCCCTATTAGTGAGAGTGGTCTGAGAATCTACACTAGATCTGGTAAAACAAGTGAACCTTCTGAAAATTTTGGAGTTTGCCTGGGAAGTTATAGTAGCGAGACTTCACCTTTGAGACGGCGAATTTGCTCAGATCCTTTTTGAGGTTGAATAATCTCTGATGACATTCACGAGAAAATAATTCTATGTTGGATTAGTTAAAGTCGTGTAATTTGCTGAATTGATTGAAATGAATGAAATGTTTGGAAATTCTGATAAGGCTGAATCGATCGAAATATCAATAATGACCAAAAAGGAATAATCATTCCTCGGCATCGATTGCCCAATTAATCAAAATGATGGATTTACCCTTGAGAACTTTAACGAATGAATAGATGGAAGAACCGAGAAATTCTAAATAATTGGAACATTTTCGAACATCGTAACGTTTGAAATACCCTCGAATACTGATAAGACTGAAATGGGTCACAATTGACCCTAAGTCATAGAATTATAAATTCCAATAAAGAAAAACAAATGTAATGACTCCAAATGTGGTAAAATACGACCCGTGTCAGTTGGTTGATTTAGATACCATGATGATAATGGGAGAATACCGTGTGAAGGCACGCTGAATTTATTTGGAGAAAGTACATTGTTAATAGTGAGAGGGACATGTTCTCCTAAGGCACATTCGATGTTTTGGAATGAGTTCATATACAATGCACATGCTTGAATACTTGGAAAATACCACTCGAATATATGCTTAAATTCTGATAATAAGTTCATTGGACGATTGGTGAAGGTGAACTATTGTTGTTATGCTCTGTGGTCAGTTCTGAGAAATGAATGGTTGAAGTATATCTATCCGGTGAGATATTAAACATTATGTTAATAGGTTCCGATTTGTTCAAAGGTGCTCGGAAACTTGACGAGCAACTAGAATTCCTAAATTTTGTACATCCCCATTTATACCTTGTTGGTTCAAATTACCAGTTTACCCCCCGAAGGTCAAAATGACCTTAATACCTTCATAGGATGTAACATTTAATTCTGCTCGCGATATATCTGAAATCCCAATGTTTCTGACGCATCAACTTCTAATGCTGATTCAATCTGTCTTATCGAACTCCTCTATTCGTAGGGACCTCGTTCTGAAATTAGCCCAAAATTGTCAAATGTCATCTTTCTAATATCTATCAAGTACCTCTAAGAAATGAATTGGGCCATAAAGTGTGTGTCATGTATCTGTAAATACTTTCTGTTCTAAACCAAGACCATATACTTAAAATTTAAAAGTATGATATTGTAATGCGAAAGAAAAGCAATTATCTGATTTTTGACCTCTGATATGAAAAACATATCTGATATATGACATTGAATACGAAATAATAATAATAATAAAATAAATATATCTTCTGGTATAAAAAAATAGATTTGATATCTATTTTCTGTAATACCTTCTTCTAAATATAAACTGAAATCATTTGGGTATATTATCTAGGATGTAACACCCCAATTTTGGGCTTAGAAGTTTTGGGTTTGAATCGGACCGGTCGGATTTCGGTTCGAATATAAAAGGTGGTTTTAGGGAAAGCCTAGTTCGGGATGCATTAAAAATATGGAAAAAAATATTTGAAAATCCTCTTTTATTATATATAAGAGAGTGGTGAAATCAATTTTACAAAATGAGGTTTTGAAATGTGACATTTGAAGTTAGTGATGGAAAGTTGGTGATTGTTTTAAAAGGATTGAAACTTTGAATCTTTAAGGAGCTAAATTACCCAAGAAGAGTTTTCTCCAGATTTTTCTTAATATTAAGGGTTTAATTAATGATTTTTTAAAGGAAAAAGGAGGGAAATAGATATTTTGATATCATAACTAACTTTTCTCAAAATTTTCCCATTTCTTTTCTCTCAACTTTTCTCTCAGCCAAACACTTTTCCCCAACCATTTTTCCTCTGATTTTAACATCTAAAGATGAGATTTCAATCTCTAATTGATCTCTAATCAATTCTACATCAAATCCTTAGCATTTGCTTATTGAATTTTCAAAGAATCTTGGCTTTAAACAATGAGAAACTCACATTTAGAGGTATGAACGTCCTTCTCCTCTAAATACTCAGTTCTTTACTGAAATTCCCAAGTTCTCAATCCTTGATTTGAGTTTTATTAAAGGTTTTAATGATTTGTTCTTGATCTTGGCTTTAAATGCAAGATTTGGATTTAATTTTGATGAAATTCGTGTGAATTGATTGGGCTCTGTTTTGAGATGTATTTTTGATGTAAATTGGATGTATAAATGATGTGTAATTGAGGTTTAATCAATGCAATCCCGAATAGGTTGATTTTCCTAAGGTTTTGGTTGGGTTAATGGTGGTTGTTGGGGTGATTTTAATGTTCTGCTATAGCTGGAGGTATAAGGACGTGATTAGATCCTTTTTGGATGTTAATTGATGTATAAGTATGATTGTAATTGATGGATCTTGGCTGGGTAATGTTGTAGAGGTGTTTGGATGTGATTTCGATTGTGTTTGGTAGCCGGAATGTGAGTGTTGATGTGAGCAGCGAGTTTAGGTGTTTTGGTTGAAGATATTAATGCATGATGATGCATTAATCCTCTGCTTTGATGTGTTTAAAACAGGGGAGACATCTTCGGATCCTTGTGGTGTTGATCCGGAAGCTTGATTGGTGTTTCGGCAAGCTTGCGAAACGGAATCGGTGAGTGAAGTTTGGTTTTCAGCTTTGAAACCAATGTTTGAAGGTTATAGGAGCTTAGTTTAAGTATAAACAACTTAGCTAAGCTCAAGAGTAAGTTTTCGGAAAAACTCTCTTGTTGATGAACCATGAGATGGTTGAGTGCAATGTGTTTTATTTTGCATGTTTTAAATTCTGTTTTGAAAGCATATTTAAGCATGTGTAATGATGGTTTTGTAAGCCATGTGTTGAAGGATGCTCAAGGTAAGAGATTCTTGGTTTTACATTGATAAATGTGATTTCAATGCATAGTGATGCATGTGGATTTAATGGCTTTGATAAATGCTTTAAAACAGTGGATTAATGTTGTTAAATGATGTATATTGGCAAGTGATGTGTTGGTTTAAAAGTACTTGAATTGGATATAGTTAGCCGGCTATAAGATTGGGTGCACCGTGAATAAAGTCGCCTTGGATGTTGAGGGGTTGTGATTGTACCGTAAACTCCATCCAAGTACACTAACGAGATGTTTAAGATCACCATGGTGGTTAAAAGTCCATGAGTGGATCTTGTGTTAAGATCACAATGGTGGTTAAAAGTCCATGTGTGGATCTTGTGTTGTGTGTCCCGTGTTCTCGTTAGTGATGTTATACAACTACCAATGAGTGATGTGGAGGGGTTGTGATTATACCATGCTCCACCTTGATATTGGTAGTGTGTATGAAGTGTATGGGACAACGCTTGTAATCCGCGTATCCGATTGTGTTTTGAGTTGTAAATGGTTATGAATTATCACTTGTAAGCCAATATGACATGATGATGGATTGAAGCATGAGATGCTTGGTTTGTATGCATAATTGCATGATTTACGTTGTTTTGAAACTAAAGGCCTTAAAAAGGTGTTTTCATAAAAATGCATTATTGAGTTGTTTAAATTGAGCATTCCTCACTAAGCTACGTGCTTACGCTCTCTCTTTTTCTTAAACCAATAATGCAGAGCATTGAAGTGCATAAAGGGCAGCAAGGGGGTCAAGGATCCAAGTGAAAGACTAAGCTCATATATGGTGAATGTTTTCCTAACACTATTAGCTTTCGGGCATTTGGCAATGGGGACCTAAATTGTGTTTTTGGGAGATGTTTTGGACTCCCTAAGTTGGTTTTATGCTTTGGATGATGTTGAGACTTGTAAATGGCCTTTTGGTATTTGGTTTGATGTTTTGAAGGTTGCATGATTTTCTATATAGGATGCATGCCTATAGAATTGGGTTTTTCTTAAATTGGGGCTATGATTGAGTTTGGTTGATGCTAATATGTTCTTAGAGTGTTGAATGACTTGCTGGCATGATTTGGTGGTCTTTAGAATGCGTTTGATGGGTCAATTGTGTATTAAACCAGCAAAAATCTGCAATTCTGGGCAGCCCGTATCGGAACAGGTGCTACCGTTTCGGAACAGAGGGCCTGAAATGGCCTTGGCGTTTCGAAACAGGGAGGGTTGTTCCGAAACGGATTTGCCACTGCCAAGCCTCGTTCCGCAACTTGTTTCGGAACGGTCCCACGTTTCGAAACGAATCATCCCCGTTTCGGAACACTCGACCGTTGGGCACTGAATCTGATGGTTATATGTTTTGAAATCCTCACGTTTTGGTCCCAATGTTTGTATATGCAATTGGTTGAGTTTGAGATGTCCGTTTGAGATGAAATTTGACAGGCAAGCATGAAATGTGATTAATTTTATAATGGTAACATTAAAACTGGTTAAGTCCTTTTAATTTTCAGAATTTGCAATTTGGTCCCTAAATTTGTATGATGTGCAATTGAGTCCCTAAATGTTTTCCGATTGTTGTGATTTTTGAATATGTACATCTTGAGTTTTCACCTAGGGTTAATATGCATTTAGAAAAGTTTTAAAAAGAAAAAAAAGGGTCGTTAATCAAGGTTGACTTTCGGGTTGACTTTGGTTTTCCCCGTGTAATCTTCTTAGTTCGGGTCAACTGTCTAGGCCGGGTTAAGGGGGTTACATAGGATATGAATGAAGATCTGTAGGCTCAGCGCAGGTAAATCCTTCTGGACCTAAGCTCCTACGCCCAATGGGCCTAGGGTAAGTCTTTCTGGACCTAAGGCATTCCCTTAGGTAGGCTCCTACGCCTCAGGCCTATGTTAGACCTTCTGTATGCAGTTCAGGGGGAATTGCATTCTGGAATTCAGTTGGAGGATAGTTAAGTAAATAAATAAAACTTTATGCACTCTTCTGAAACATACCTTACTAAATTGATGTATCAAAGTTGAACTCTCCGTAAACTTACAATTTGTGCTTAATGAACCACTCTGAACTCTTTGATTCAACTTCTGAAATTTGAATCTCTTTTGAACCTCTTACTTTAGACTCATCTCTTAAGATTCGAGTGATCAAATAAAGAACAACTCGGTCACCTTCTGGTATACTACTCCACTGAAATATCGAATCGTAATTTGAGTTTGAGCTTACAGTTTCCCAGTTCATCATGATAGTGTTAAGCTTTCCATATACCTGCTTGTGCTTTTAGCATCTCCTGGTAGTTTGTATTACTGAGCTTTTCGAAGCTCACGTTGTTTTTATCATAACATGTTAAAAGATCGACCATGTTGCAGCTATCAACGTCGGTATGAGAGTTTCTTCGGCTTGCTCCTGGATTATGGTATTTGTGTAATTAGGGGGCATGTACGTCATGTTTTGGTTTATATTCGAGTTTGAAACTTGTGTTAATAATTTGTATCATAGTTTTGTTTCATTGTCTGAATGTTTTCTGAAACTATATTTTAATTCAAAATTCTATTTATGATTTTAAATGGTTTAGCAAATTGTTTATTTAAAATTTTAATGTGGGTCGCTCCGGTGACCCTACTGTGACTTCCTAGGATCCGTATTAACGCATAGGCGGATCTAGGGGGTTACATTCAAAAGTGTTCCGGAACGCCTAAGGCCGTTCCGAAACGGTGACTCGAAAATCATTGTTTTGGCTTCAAGAACATTTAGAAAAGTTTTGACAAATTGAGTTTTTAACTTAACCATTTTCCTTTAAACATATAGAGAGGTTTGAGGACTTAAAATTCGTTTTCTCATTTTCAATTTAGTCCTTAAATTCTTTAGTTATATCAAAATCAATTTATCGGTTTCACAATTGTGAATAAAATCACCTTGGATGTTGATGGGTTGTGATTGTATCGTAATCTCCATCCAAGTACCCAAACGATTGAGGTTAAGACCGCAACGGTAGATGGTTTAGTCCCGTGTGTGAGTCTTGTGTATGTGTCTCGTACTCTCGTTAGTGGAACTATACAACTACCGATGAGTGATGTTGAGGGGTTGTGATTGTGCCATTAATCTCCACCTTTTGTATTTCGGTAGTATGTATGAAGCGTGTGGGACAACTCTTGTAATCCGCGTATCCGATTGTGTCTTGTATTGAAATGGTTTATGGATTATCACTTGCGAGCCAATATAATGTAAATGATTAATGTTAAGCATGGGATGCTTGTAAATAATGCAAGGATGCATGAGATGCTTGGTGAAGCATGAGCAAAGGTTTATTTGCTGATTTAAATGTTGCATATGAGCTTGTTTTAGAAAGTGCATTGATGTTCTTGAATGGACATGTTATATGTAAAGGCATGAGATATGAAATGGTGGTTTTGCCAATGGTGTTAAATGCATTGATGAATGTTGCATAGCGGTCCTCACTAAGCTTTGTGCTTACGCTATTTTGTTTCATCAATTTAGAAAACTAGGCTTTCGAGGTAGGAAGTAAGCAAGGGGAATCCAATATTTTAATCTTGCAAAGTATGTGGCTTTACTTCGGTGTAATAAAAGGCAATGGGTGTGATTCATACTTTTGATTGGTTGAGGATGTTTCCCTTTACTTTGAGCATGTTTGGTGGTTTATCCTTGAGTTGTAATTGGCCATTATGGTTTGATTTTGGATGTGAATGTTGGTTTTATCTTGTTATGGCTTTGGTGGACTAGGGAGCATGCTTTTAGTATCTATGTTTGCATGTTGGATGCCATGTTGTAGCTAATGCCTCAAAATGATGACCGTTGGTGTGTATCTATGTTGTATGCATGTTGTGGCATGTTTCGGGAATGTTTCGAATATGAAAAGAAGTGAAAACCAGCAAAATCTGCTGTTGCAGGGCAAGGCGTATCGGAACGCCCTTGCTAGTCTCGAAACAGAGGCCTGAAATGGCCATGACGTTTCGGAACGAGTTGGGATGTACCGAAACAGTTTTGCTACTAGAAATGGGTGTTTCGATACGGGTCTTGGAACGCACCCGAGTATCGAAACGGTCAACCAAGTTTCGAAACAACTGTTTCGGTACATGGCCATCCGTTTCAAAACGCCTGACCGTTGAGTTTGAAATTGAACTGTTTCAGGTTTCTGTTTCTTACATTTTTGTCCCTAAGATTTGGTTGCTTAATTTAATTAGTTTGAATGATCCGTTTGAGATGAAATTTGACATGTTGGCATGTTATATGATTAATTATGGATTGGTAACATTAAAACTTATTTAGTCCTTATAATTCTAGAAATTTACGTTTTAGTCCCTAAAAGACGTTTCTGTGTAATGAATCCTTGTTTGAGTTCCGTTCGCTGTGTCGCTTCCGCCGAAATGTTTTGCTAATCACATAGGCTAATAATGAGCATCTAGAAAAGATAAAAATAAAAAAGGGTCGTTAATCAAGGTAGACTTTCAGGTTGACTTTGGTTTTCCCCGTGTAATCTTCGTAGTTCGGGTTGGGCGTCTAGGCCGGGCTAAGGGGGTTATAGAGAGAGGTGAGGCTGAATCGAAGCTGGCAAAGAAGGGAAGGGTCGTCCGAAGAAAAATCCAAAACCAGCGGAGGTAATTGCAAATGGCTTTTTGTCAGATTCGAACTTCTATAATCGGAAACGTGTCATTTTAAGAGAGGCGAGAGAAACTTTGAGCTTGGGAAAACTGATTGGGGTGGTAACAATTGGAAACGAAAAAGAAATTGTACAAGACATCGCGCATATGATTGAAGCGTGCGAACGCCACTAATTGCGCAAAGAGATGAGATTGTTGTCGGGGAATGTGAGAGGGATTGGTTCGTCATCGAAACGTAAATCGGTTCAGCGCCTCTTGCGACAACAAAGGTGTGAGATGTTCATTATACATAATTAGAGGTTCAAGATGATATTTATGTACAACGTTTTTTGAATGATTCGAGCTTTGTTTGGATTTTGGGGAATGGTGCGACAATTCGTTTTTGGCATGATTGTTGGTGTCTCGATAAACCGTTGGTTGTTGTTTTTTTGAGACTTTTCAGTTTCAGTTTGGTGAATAATTCAATGGCTTTGGTGCGTGATTTTCTTTGTATAGATAGAATGGAGTGGTGTGGTTTCTTTCGACATAATCTCCTCCAAGCTTGTGTTTCGATTTCTATATTAAGATAAATTGTGAGGAACGACTAGTATGGAAACACACAACATTGGGGCAATTCTCGGTTGGTGCATTATATAGATTGACGATTTCTTTTGGCCTGGAAATTGCATAAGAGGTAAGTACCATTTTGGAATCTGTCTTTGTCGCCTAAGATTAAATGTTTTCTATGGTTTATTTTGTGGGGAAGATTACCTACGTTGCATATGTTGCGAGAAAGGGGGCTTCCACTTGTTGAACACATGTTGTGGTGCCATTGTGTAATGGGAAATTCAATTAAATTAGTGTTTCAAATACTCAATGTTAGGGAAATTCAATTCTATCAAATTCCTCATCTTGGAACCAAGTGCTTCAAATCCAGTAAAGGGAAACACTTGTGTAATAATAGCTAATTTTTTGTTTTTAATAATTTTAATCAATTGATTTTTTTGAGAAATTCAAATTTTATTTTTATACACTTAAATATATAAAAAAATATGAAAATAACTAATTTTGTTTAAAATACAAATTCTGTAATAATAGATAGGGTCGTAAACGAACTGAACGTTTAGTAAAATGTCCGTGAACCGTTCGACGGAAAGATCGTTTATTTATTAAACAAACGAACATGAACAAGATTTTATGTTCGTTTATTTAAATGAACAAACACTCGAACAAAGAGCTTGTTCGTTCATTTACGTTCGTGAACGTTCAGTAATCCGTTTGTTTAAAACTATTCACACGTGTTCATTTATATTTATAATTTTTCATAACAAAAGGATTATATTTTAAAAAAAATAAAAACCTATATTAAAAATATGAAGAAAAAAAATTAAACAATGCTCAATGTACGGGACTTCTTAAGAAAAAAATTAAACTCGGTTTGCGTTCGTTTGTGTTCGTTTATTATTTTAACGAAAAAACATGAACAAGAAATTATGTTCGTTTAGTTGTTCGTGTTCGTTTATTTGTTCGGTTAAAAATAAACGAACAAACATGAATACACCCTCGTTCATGTTTGTTCGATTCGTTTACATGCCTAATAATAGTAATTTAGTAAAATATACTAAGTAAGCTTACATTTCCTAATCAAAACATTCCAATCTTGCATTTTGTCCATTAAGGTCGAGTATTTGATCGAGTCGCGGTGGGAGTCTCGAGGACCATTACATAATTCCATCCATTGCTGTCTCTACACCAACCCTTCCTAACTAGTTTCAATTAAGGGGAGTATTAGATGAAATCGAGTCGAATCAAATAAATTTTTCAAGTTAATCGAGTTGTTCGAGTTTTTATTCAAATTTAATTGTTAATATCTCTACACCATAGAGATAAAACGATACACGTGCCAATAAACCTTAATCGAGTTGAGCCTCCCTAATTCAAAATATCATCAGAAGCACATTCCAAATTTCAAGAATCAAAATAACTCCCTACGTTAAATGCATGAGACATGAATGAGTCTTTGTATTAAAACTTGTATCCATTTCTCAGTAGGCACTGAAATCAGAGCAATGAAAGCGGTGGGAACCGTAAGGACCACCGGTGGCCACGTTTCACGTAGTGTGACTGATGCCGATGCTTCTCTATTTTTTGGAAACGGTTACATGTCGTATCCATTTCAGTCTGTTGAAGCAATGAAAGCGGTGGGACTGGGAGGCTCGAGAACCATTACATAATTTCATCCATTCCTGTCAGCTCTACACCAACCCTTCCTAACCACACCAAACTACAATCAATGGTCAGCATTTATATATATTAGGCGGAGTTGAAAAATTCGACTCGAACTTGGAAACCGATATACTAATTACTAATATTTTTGAGTTATTTGAATATCATTTTATAACTCAGAATTTATATGAATTTTTAGTCTAATTGAATTTATGAAATTACGATTCGAGTAGATTGTTTTACATTCTATAATCTTATTTTTGAAATTTTCGAGTCAAGTCGAATTTTTGCCTACCTCTATCGTCCCTATTAATCAGATAAGATTAGGTAAAATCCCTCTTAATCATATTTTAGAATTTTACATTCTATAATCTTATTTTCATCTGAAATTTTAGATTCTGTGAACCAAACCTATGATAAATGCTTGAGACATGAATTAGGGGTGTTCAAACTTCAGTTAAAACCGAATTAACCTGAGATTTATATATATTGGGTAGAGTTGAGAAATTCGACTCGAACTTAAAAAACCGATATAATAATTACAACCCTATATTGCATTGGACATGCACAACTCTTTGTATTAAAACCTCTCTATCCATTTGGTTCCATCAAAATCTGATGTGAATTTCTTTTGAAATCGACTCTACAACAGCCCTATCCACTACATTAAAGACATGTTGTATTTCCATATTTAGGGAGACTTTTCTTTTACCAAAAATATAGGGAGATCAATATTGTATTTTTATCTTCTGTTTTTTGGCTAAAATTAATGATAGATGTCTGATGCTGAACAACTTGATTTATATTAAATACATGTCTTTTTCCTGTTTAGTCATCGGTAGCCGACTCATTGGTCGAGTAATATGGATTGTGCTTTACAGAGGTTCAATATGGGGCGACCCTCCTAACCAATTTTTTTTTCCATTCACAATGTCAGAATTCAGACCTCTTATCTTACTTAAGGGACCTAACACATCATCCTGCTAGAATGGCTGATTGTTGATCAAATAGACATATTTTAATAAGTAGAATGTCCTTCGGTAAGGTACACATTAAAAATCTTATCATTAATAAATTATTTATTTCTTTGCAAAAAAAAAACATTAAAGATACGAAAAATTTGAATGGTGACAGATTAAAAGAAGAAGCAGAAAAAATACAAAATATTTGTTTTGTGAATAAGATTTTAAATTGAGTGCGTTTTAACTAAAACCCTAATCATCCAAGAAAAATGATCTCGGGCAAGCAGGGACAAAGGGTATGGACGATTTTTGTATTGAACTTGCTGGAGCAACTACACTGGCAAGGCGTTTGGCAAGTTTTCGATAGACATGGAGTGGTTGTGATTTTTTTTGTACCGAGAAAGAGAACGAGAGATGGAGCCAGATTTGGGTTTGTGCGTATGGGATCAAAGGTGGATGCGGATCGAATCCTTAGAGCGTTTTTATAGATTTCGGCTTTACGGATCCAAACTAAGGGTAACGATGGCGCAAAGAGAGACGAGGGATACACTTTGGAGACGAAAATATGACGACTTTAATTCAAGGTCGAAAAAGGCGATCCAGAAACAACAGGTAAATAATGATCACACGAACAATTCAAAAGGGAATCCAGTGAGACGTTTTAACAAGGGTGAGGCTGAAGATGAACGAATCACAGCGAAAGAGCAATCCAAAGTTTAAGAGAAATGCAAACGCGTGGACGGGGTTATTGATACTAAAAAATGGTATATTTTACAGAATTGCACCTTGGGATTTTGCCATCAACCCAACCAAATAACGGATCTTGCAAAGGAGATTATAAAGGCAAAATTGGCAGGTTTCTCATTGATGCGAGTCACGGGATCACTTGTTTTATTCATGTTTGAAGATAAAGAATCGAGGAAGAGAATTTTGGAGACTAGACGTCTTGAACAATGATTTGAAATTTTAATTGAATGGTCGCCTACGTCGTCTTTTCCAAATCGAAGGGTATGGCTCTCCGTTAGTGGAATTCTGATCCATGGATGGTCTGAAGAAACCTTTCAGAATATTGTAGCGTGTTGGGGCGATCTCGTTCGGATTGACATTGAGACATTGGCACCATCGACATTTGAAAGATGTTGAATTGAGATAGAAACTAAGTGGAATACACACATAGATGAAGTAATGGACTTGTATATTAACAATAACGCCTTTACAATTCGCGTTATAGAAAATTAGGAAGCGATCGGCCCTATGTGTGACTGTAGTTGTGAGGCGGCGAACTGTTCGGATGATACGTTTAGTAACAAGGATTAGTCCATGGAGATGTCTAGCCCGGTTAAGGTGTTTGTGAGTGGGAGGTTAGCAAATGATACAGTGGTACCTAATTCGTTCTCACATGCGGTCGTGGGATCAACTCAAATTGAGCGCATGTAGAATGATAACAAGAGAGAGAATTGGCGTGTGATGTGCACGGCAAGTTGGATGGTGGATGAGGATGTAAGCTTTGTCCATCGTGAAGAGGAGAGACAACGATTGTTGGATGTTTTGCCGAGTTATGCTGTGGTGGATTGTAACCCCCTTAACCCGGCCTAAACGGTTGACCCAAATTAAGAAGTTTACACGGGGAAAACCAAAGTCAACCCGAAAGTAAACCTTGATTAACGACCCTTTTTTTCTTTTTAATCTTATCTAAATGCAAATTAACCCTAATCAAGCAACCGAGGAAAGCATACTCGAAAACCACAACAATCGGACATCGAACAGGGACTCAATTGCACAACATATGAAATTAGGGACCAAATTGTAAAATCTGAAAATTATAAGGACTTAACCAACTTTTGAGTTACCTTTATGCAATTAATCAAGTTTCATGCTTCTCTGCCAAATTTCAACTCAAACGGACATCTCAAACTCATTCAATTGCATAAACAAGATTCAGGACCAAAACGCAAGGATTGCAAAACATATAACCAACAAATTCAGTGCCCAACGGTCGGGTGTTTCGGAACAGGGATGATCCGTTCCGAAACGCGGGACCGTTACGAAACCAGTTCCGGAACAGGGCTCAGCAGTGGCAAAACCGTTCCAGAACGGGTCCACCCATTTCGGAACGCCTAGGCCATTTCAGGCCCTCCGTTCCGATACGGTAGCACCTGTTCCGAAACAGGCTGCCCAGATTGCAGAAATTTTGCTGGTTTATTTCACTTTCAACCCATCAAACACATTCATATGACCCTCAAATCATACCAGCAAGTCATAATATACTTAAAGAACATACTAGCACCCATCATTCTCAAACATGGCATCAATCAAAGAAAATCTCAATTCTATAGGCATGCATCCTATATTGAAAACCATACAAGCATCAAAAACACCAAACCAACCTCAAAAGGCCATTTACAAGTTCCAACAATATCAAAGGCATAAAACCAACCTAGGGAGTCCAAAACATCTCCCAAAACACCCATTTAGGTTCCCATTGCCAAATGCCCAAAAGCTAATAGTGTTAGGAAAACATTCACCATACATGAGCTTAGTTCTTCACTTGGATTCTTGACCTCCTTGCTGCCCTTAATGCACTTCAATGCTCTGCATTATTGATTTAAGAAAAGAGAGAGCGTAAGCACATAGCTTAGTGAGGAATGCTCATTTAAAACAACACAATAATGCATTTATAAAACCCCTTTCAAAACCTTTAGTTCAAACCACATTTGATCGTGCACAAATGCATAAAAACCAAGCATTTCATGCTTCAAATCATTAACATGTCATATTGGCTTTCAAGTGATAATCATATCCATTTTCAAAACACAATCGACAATCAACAATAGACAACAATCGGATACGCAGATTACAAGCGTTGTCCCTACGCTTCATACACGCTACCAATATCAAGGTGGAGCATGGTACAATCACAACCCCTCAACACCCGTGATGGAGACTTGGTACAATCACAACCCCTCCACATCACTCATTGGTAGTTGTATAACATCACTAACGAGATCACGGGACATACAACACAAGATACACACATGGACTTTTAACCACCATGGTGATCTTACAATACACAAGGCTCACACATGGACTTTTAACCACCATTGTGACCTTAACAATACACAAGGCTCACACATGGACTTTTAACCACCATTGTGACCTTAAACAAGAACCACCCATGGACTTTTAACCACCATGTTGTTCTTAACCATCTCGTTAGTGTACTTGGATGGAGCATGGTACATCACAACCCCTCGACATCCAAGGTGACTTTATTCACGGTGCACCCAATCCTATAGCCGGCTAACTATATCCGATTCAAGTACTTTTAAAACCAACACATCACTTGCCAATATACATCATTTAACATCATTAATCCACTATTTTAAAGCATCTAACAAAGCCATTAAATCAACATGCATCACTATGCATAAAAATCACATTTATCAATGTAAAACCAAGGATCTCTTACCTTGAGCATCCTTCAACACATGGCTTATAAAACCAGCAATAAACATGCTAAAATATGCTTTCAAAAACAGAATTAAAACATGCAAACAAATCACGTTGCATTCAACCAAATCATGGCTCACCAACAAGAGAGTTTTTCCGAAAACTTACTCTTGAGCTTAGCTAAGTTGTTTAGACTTAAACTAAGCTCCCAAACCTTCAAAACATTGGTTTCAAAGCTGAAAACCAAACTTCACTCACCGATTCCATTTCGCAACTTGCCGAAACACCAATCAAGCTTCCGGATCAACACCACAAGGATCCGAAGATGTCTCCCCTGTTTTAAACACATCAAAGCAGAGGATTAATGCATCATCATGCATTAATATCTTCAACCAAAACACCTAAACTCGCTGCTCACATCAACATCCACATTTCGGCTACCAAACAGAACCGAAATCACATCCAAACATCACTACAACACTACCCAGCCAAGATCCATCAATTCCAAACATTCATAAACCTCAATTAACATCCAAAAAGAATCTAAACACATCCTTATACCTCCAGCTATAGCAGATCACCAAGATCACTCCAAAAACCATCAAAAACTCAAGCAAAACTTAGGAAAATCAACCTATCCGGGATTGCATTGATTAAACCTCAATTTTTCATCAATTATACATCCAATTTACATTAAAAACACATCTCAAAACAATGCCCAATCATTTCATACGAATTTCATCAAAAATTAACCAAATCTTGCATTTTAAAGCCAAGATTAAGAACACAACTATAAAACCTTTAATAAAACACAAATCAAGGATTGAGAAATTGGGAATTTCAGTAAAGAACTGAGTATTTAGAGGAGAAGGATGTTCATACCTCTAAATGTGAGTTTCTCCCTTTTTGGAACCAAGATTCTTGAAAATCCAATAAGCAAATGCTAAAGTTTTGATGTAGAAAAGATTAGAGATCAAGTGAAGATTGAAATCTCATCTTTGGAGGTCAAAATCAGAGGGAAATTTGCTGGAGAAAAGTGTTTGGTTTGAGAGAAAAGTTGAGAGAAAAGAAATGGAAAATTTTAGAGAAAAGTTAGTTATGATCAAAAATATCTTTTTCCCTCCCTTTTACCTTTAATTTAAAACCATTAATTAATTGATTAATAATAAGAAAAATCTGGAGAAACTCTTCTTGGGTAAATAGCTCCTTAAAGATTCAAAGTTTCAATCCTTTTAAAAACAATCACCAAGTTTTCGAAAATTACATTTTAGTCACTAACCCAAAATGTCACACTTCCAAACCTCATTTTGTAAAATTGATTTCACCATCCTTTTATATATAATAAAAGAGGATTTTAAGATATTTTTCCATATTTTTAATGCAACCCGAACTAGGTTTTCCTAAAAATCACCTTTTATATTCGAACCGCACTCCGACCGACCCGGTCCAAACCCAAAACTTCTAAGCCCAAAATTGGGGCGTTACATGGATATACTTCCAAACAATGTGGGAGTACCGTGTGTAGAAATTACTGCAGAAGAACAAAAAGCTGATGATTTGAGCCCACATGCAGATGGGCCGAGGGTAGAAATTCCTAGGGCTAATAAGGCTGAAACAATTGAATACAATGGGGAGTATAAAAGGTTGCGGCAGATTTCAGAAATTGAGTTGAGTTTATTATCGCTTGGTGAGAGAGGTGAGGCTGAATCGAAGTTGGCAAAGAAGGGCAGGGGTCGTCCGAAGAAAAATCCAAAACCAGTGGAGGTAATTGCAAATGGCTATTTGTCAGATTCAGACTTCTATAACCGGAAACGTGTCATTTTAAGAGAGGCGAGAGAAACTTTGAGCTTGGAAAAGATTACATGTTTTCTATGGTTTATTTTGTGGGGAAGATTGCTTACGTTGCATATGTTACGAGAAAGGGGGCATCCACTTGTCGAACACATGTTGTGGTGCGATTGTGTAATGGGGGGAGGACAGTGTCGTCTGTTGCACTGTTTTGCGTGGCAACTTTAGTCGTTAATTTTTGGTTGCTGGAAGGTGGTTGTTGTCTACCCTGCAAGGGTTGCCGATTTTCTTCAACAAGTTCACGGTTGAGGGCGATTTATCATGCATTGCGATTGTTATGTGAGTCTAAGTGGAAAGTGGCACCTTTGGTGGTAATTGAATTGGATTCGAAGGTGGCGTTGCCGTGGTATTTGTACAAGGAGAATCAGCCTTGGAATTATTGGCGATGGTTTCGTTAATTTGATAAGGCACACGAGTCGTTGTCGTGTGTGTGTTTTCACAATATATATATCAGGAAGCGTATAGTTTGGACGACTCTTTGGCGAAGGGTGGTATTGATCGCCCGTCTTGGTTTTGCATGATGGCCTGAGTGGTTATGTGTTTGCTATATTTTGTCCGAGTTTGTTCTGGTATTTTAATGGGCGTTTGTTACCTATCACACTCTAGGGAAATAAGGGGTGTTCTTAATGGTTCTAGAACCCATGACTTCAGGGAATGTGTGAGAACAAAGATGAGCAGCTTGGCCAACCGACTAAATGTGCTTGCTCAAAAGACTTTATTTATAAAATGAGGTTTGGCCATTTATATTATAAGATAACGATAAACAATAATTATCGCAAAAATAAAAGAGAAGAAATTCATTATAGTTTCAAAATAATTCAAGATGCTGCGCTCCCTTAATTCGCACACCAAAACACTATTTATAGGTTACAAAAGAAGCTTGGAAAAAAACTTAAACTAGATTTTTTTAACTTTGAAATATAGTCTAACATAATAAGTTTTGTCGTGTACGAACTGAACGTATGGCATGCTCCGTATTGTAGGGGCTCCATCCTTGCACCCCGACCCGGATCAATGTTTTGGTACGATCCTGGATGTGTGGCTGGATTCTTCCATATTCACCATATCTCAATTTTAAGAATGAACAATGTGGAAATCAGGTCACAAACTCAAACCTGAACAATTATCAATCTCAATTAAATTAGTGTTTCAAATACTCAATGTTAGGGAAATTCAATTCTATCAAATTCCTCATCTTGGAACCAAGTGCTTCAAATCCAGTAAAGGGATACACTTGTGTAATAATAGCTAATTTTTTGTTTTTAATAATTTTAATCAATTGATTTTTTTGAGAAATTCAAATTTTATTTTTATACACTTAAATATATCAAAAATATGAAAATAACTAATTTTGTTTAAAATACAAATTTTGTAATAATAGATAGGGTCGTAAACGAACTGAACGTTTAGTAAAATGTCCGTGAACCGTTCGACGGAAAGATCGTTTATTTATTAAACAAACGAACATGAACAAGATTTTATGTTCGTTTAATTAAATGAACAAACACTCGAACAAAGAGCTTGTTCGTTCATTTACGTTCGTGAACGTTCAGTAATCCGTTCGTTTAAAACTATTCACACGTGTCCATTTATATTTATGATTTTTCATAGCAAAAGGATTATATTTTTAAAAAAATAAAAACATATATTAAAAATATGAAGAAAAAAAATTAAACAATGCTCAATGTACGGGACTTCTTAAGAAAAAAATTAAACTCGGTTTGCGTTCGTTTGTGTTCGTTTATTATTTTAACGAAAAAACATGAACAAGAAATTATGTTCGTTTAGTTGTTCGTGTTCGTTTTGTTCGGTTAAAAATAAACGAACAAACATGAACACACCCTCGTTCATGTTTGTTCGGTTCGTTTACATGCCTAATAATAGTAATTTAGTAAAATATACTAAGTAAGCTTACATTTCCTAATCAAAACATTCCAATCTTGCATTTTGTCCATTAAGGCCGAGTATTTGATCGAGTCGCGCTGAGTCAAGTAAATTTTTTCGAGTTAGTCGAGTTGTTCGAGTTTCTGTTCAAATTTAATTCTTAATATTTATATGTTATGGTACTAATAGTTCCAATTTAAATTGCTTTCTAAAACGATATACAATATATGTGTATCTTCATATTTTTCTCATAGTTGACATATTTATCGGGCAGAGTTGAGAAACCCAACTCGAACTTACAAGAATGACACAATAATTACTAAAATATTTGAGTTATTCGAATCTCATTTTATAACTCAAACTTTATTTGATTTTTTTTTGAATCTAGTCAAGTTTATGAAATTATGATTCGAATCGAGTTTTATTTTCACGTTGAATCGAAAAATTTGAGTTTTCTGAATCAAGTCGAATTTTTGCACACCCTTTCAACCGTATTTTAAGAATGAACAATGTGAAATTCAGGTTAGAAACTCTAACTTGAACAATAATCAATCTGAATTAAATTAATCTTTCAAATACTCAATGTGAGAGCAATTAATTCAATTCTATCAAATTCCTCATCTTGGAACCAAGTGCTTCAAATCCAGTAAAGGGAAACACTTGCGGCTAGAAACGTCAAGGGATTTCAAGGGCAATCTAGATTGAGAGATCAAGGAAAGACCTAAACCGAAATTGTTGCAAAAATAACGGAAACCGATGGTGATTTTTTTGTTACTCGGCAATAATTATTTCTTAATGAGAAATCATAGAGTATAATTTGAATTGTATGACTTGTTAAAAACTCTCCTAGCTCTATATGCTCTTGAATCAGTAGCACTGCATTGCACTGCATGCCAACAGGCAACCAGTAGACTCGAAAATTTGTTTGTTTGTGCAGTGCCAGCATCCCTACGTCAATGTTCGTTTAAGGTTTATGCTCCTACGGACGTAGCGAGACAAAAATCAGTTTGGGATTCTGTATTGTCGCGATTAAAGGAGTATGAGGGGCCATATTGCATAATGGGTGATTTTAATGCTATATTATATGAGTCTGACCGTATAGGGGTTTCGGATAGATATGAGGAAATGAAAGTATTTTGGGAGTTCGTACATGCCGCGGATTTGATTGATTTACCGTTAATAGGTAAACGATATACTTGGTTTGGCTATAGTAATCGGTGCAGTAGAATTGATCGGTTTTTAGTCTCTTCTAGTTGGCTGGATGCCTTTAAATCCATACAGCAAATGGCATTGAAAAGGGGTGTTTCGGACCACACTCCATTATTATTGAAGTGCGATGACAATGATTGGGGGCCACGCCCGTTTCAATTTTTTAATTGTTGGATGGATGGGCGTTCATATGTTAGACAAATTTTGGAGGAATGGTGTCGATTAACCAAGATGGGCGTGGGAAATGAAAATATCGTTGTCAAATTGAGACATTTGAAGCAGTTTTTGAAAGGCTGGAATAAAGATAATTTCGGTGATGTAAATAAATTGATTGCGGATGTGCAACAACAGTTGGAGAATGCGGATGAGGCCGTGGTTGAGGGGGATGCAAATGACGAGATAGAGGCTGCAAGGCGTAGGTGGATGTGCGCATTGTGGCGTGCAATGAGAATGAAATAATCAATGTGGCGACAAAAATCTAGAGCAACATGGTTACGCTTGGGCGATCGTAATACGGCGTATTTCCATAGAACGGCAAAGTTAAGAACAGCTCGGAACTACATACCGGGGCTGATAATTGAGGGTGTGTGGACTGTTGAGCCTTCGGCGGTCCGGAATTTTGTGGTGAAGACATTCACCAAACATTTTGCTAGTTACAAGTGGGCGGGCGAGTGGCATTTTGAGGGTGTTTTTCGTAGAATTAACGACATGGATAAGAAGAGTTTGATACAGCCTTTCACGGTGGATGAGATTAAAAATATATTATGGGAGTGCGATGGTTCAAAAGCGCCGGGTCCGGATGGTTTCACGCTCGAATTTTATAAAAAAGGATGGGAGGTGGTACAATTCGATGTATTGAATTTCTTTGGGCAGTTTCACGCAACAGGGAAATTACCGAAGGGGGCCAATTGCGCTTTCATTGTGTTGTTGCCGAAAGTGGAATCGCCTCAAAGTTTAGGTGAGTATCGCCCGATATGCCTTGTGAATTCGATGTATAAAATTTTGGCTAAATGCCTAGCAAATAGGCTACAAAGTGTGCTGGGAGTTTTGATCAGTGACTCGCAATCTGCATTTGTAAAAGGCCGGCAATTGGTAGATGGAGTTCTTCTAGCTACTGAAGTAATACATTCGCTACGTAAGAGTGGTTATGGGGGATTTATTCTGAAGCTAGATTTCGCCAAAGCTTACGATTGTGTAAGCTGGATTTTTTCTTGATTCAGTATTGGAGCGCATGGGATTTTGTAGTAGGTGGAGGGAATGGGTAAAGGAATGCATCAGCTCACCTCGCTTATCGGTATTGGTGAATGGCAGTGCAACGAAAGAATTTCGGATGGGGCGTGGATTACGCCAAGGCTGCCCACTCTCGCCTCTTCTATTTGTCATAGTGGCTGAAGCCTTACACTTGATGTTGGTTAATGCCGAGTCGGTTGGTTTGGTGCGTGGTGTGGAGGTAGTGCCGGGGATATCCTTAACTCACCTACAGTTCGCAGACGACACCATCTTATTTTTTGAGGCATCGGTGGAGGTGGCACGAAACATAAAGAGAATACTACATTATTTTCAGGTGTGTTCGGGCTTGCGTATAAATTTCGCAAAGAGCTCGTTGTATGCAATTGATGTGGAGGAGGGATTAGGAGATGTGGTGGCCGAGATGTTGGGATGCAAGCAGGGGGCTGCCTTTTACTTATCTCGGATTTCCGTTAGGAGCCAATCCGAGAAATTTATCGGTGTGGGAGCCTATTATTGCAAACTTCCGGCGCAAGTTAGCCGGATGGAAACGTACGTCACTATCATTTGCAGCACGTGTCACTTTGGTGAATTCCGTTCTTTCAGCATTGCCTATTTTTTACATGGGGTTGTTCACAATACCGAAAGGAATTATTGCACAGCTGGATAAAATCAGGCGTGCATTTTTATGGGGAGGTGTAGGTCTCGAGCGGAAAATGAGCAGGGTAGGATGGGATGTTGTGTGTCGGCCTAGACATTTGGGAGGTTTGGGGGTGGCGGATTTGAGGGTTAAGAACAAGGCTTTGCTGTCCAAGTGGATGTGGCGTTATGCACAAGATCAGGAATCTTTGTGGCGAAGATTGATTACAGCCAAGTATGGGGCACACACTCAATGGTGGCGATTCAATACGGAAAATTTGTCGGCAATGTCGGGGGTGTGGAAACAGATTGTGTTGAACTCTTGTGACATTAGTATTGAACACCATATGGGAATGGAAGGTTGTCGGTGGAAAATTGGGAATGGGAAGTTGGTCCTATTTTGGTTTGATCCTTGGATTTCGCAGCAGCCCCTAAAAGACATGTATCCGCGCTTATTTATGTTGTCGATTAACAAGTTGGCGTGGATTCAAGATTATGCCGTGGGGGGGGCTTTGGAACATGGGCAGTGGGCAACATTTTTTAGACGACAATTACGTGGGTTTGAGCTGGAGCGGTTGAATAGTTTACAGGAGTTGGTGCGAGGGGTGCCATTATGGGAGGATCGACAAGATATGTTAATTTGGCGAGCGGATGTACATGGCAGCTTCTCGGTGAAGACACTATCTAATTTATTGCTGATGGATAAATTTGGTGATGACGATTTGGGGGATTGTTTCGCTTGGAATGTATTGGTGCCACCAAAGGTGCAGGCGTTCCTTTGGTTCGTATGGCTAAGGAGGTTACCTACGGCGGATTTTCTGAGACATCGCGGGTTGGTATTAAGTGCTGAACAAAGTAGTTGTTCGTGGTGCGACTCATCGGAAGAATCGATTGCACATTTATTTTATGAATGCCCGAATGTGTTGCATTTTTGGGTGTGGCTGCGCAATTAGTGGAACATATCGTCGCCTTTCCCGGTTAGTTTCACTGATTTTTTTGTTGAACATTTGCATTGTCCGTTCAAAGGAAGTATGAAACGTCTATGGGTAGCATGTGTTAGTGCTTTGTTGTGGTCACTATGGTTGGCTAGGAATGAGCGAGTATTTCGCGGTAAAAGATTGACGAGTGACAAAATCTGTTTTTTGGTAAAATTAAGATCATATTATTGGATTAAGGTGGGCGTAGAAGGGGAGTTAATGTCCGAGGCTGCTTGGTGGACATGCCCATCTTCACAGGCGCTTAGTGTGGCGGGCAAAAAGGAGAGGCGTGGGGTGTTTTGGCAGCCACCAGTCACGGGCGTTTTGAAATTTAACGTCGATGGTGCGGTGAGGGGTAAGCCGGGGCCAGCAGGATTTGGAGGAGTGATGAGGGACGGGGAGAGTCGTATATTGGGGTTGTTTTCGGGACCGTTAGGGGTGATGGACTCCAACGAAGCTGAAATTCGGGCGATAGCTTTCGCATTAAGCTTGGTGGTGGGGGGAAGTTGGCGACATCAGTGTGTGATAATCGAATCTGATTCACAAGTGGCTTTGAGTTGGGTTACACGGTCGGCAAACAGGCCATGGCGTTTGTGGGAGGTGTTCATGGCGATTGATCAAGCGCAGCAAGCAGCCTATGAATTGCAATTTTGTTATGTGCCTAGAGAGGCGAATGGTTTCGCCGATGTCTTGGCCAAGGAGGGCGTCGACCGTTTGTCACTTTTCATGGCATGCTTGTAAACGGTGAGGCGAGTTTCTGAGCTCCAGGATGAGTGTGCAAGGGCTGTCTTTAATTGTATGTCTATTTTCATATATTCCGGTGGGAGTAGTAGGTGTCTTGGTCATCGCGGTTGGGGATTCCTTGGGAGCATGTTTTTGAAACTTGCTAAGTATGAATTGGTGCTAGTTTCTTGAATTCCTTTTTGTACTCGACGGATCGCATCGTACTCTTTTCCTCAAATAGGTTTAGGGAGGTTTTTAATGAGGCGTGCGATACCGTCAAACTATATGTTTTCTTTACTACGTAAATAAAAACATATGGTTGCCGATCAAGAAAAAAACATATTCGTTTAAAATGTAAAAAAGAAAGAAAGAAAAGAGGAACCGAATAAACAAACTTATATATGAGTCGATAGACAAATTTGTTCATGAACATAAACGAACTAAGTGACATTTGTTTGTGTTTTATTAGTGAACATAAAAATTTCGTTTATATTAATTTATTTAGCTTAATAAACGAATGTTATACAAACGATTCGCAAACATTTCAAAACGTTATATTATATCCCTGAGGGCTGAGTGTAAGCATTGAAGTAAGTCAGTCGAAGCAATGAAAGCGGTGGGAGTCTCGAGGACCATTACATAATTCCATCCATTGCTGTCTCTACACCAACCCTTCATAACTAGTTTCAATTAAGGGGAGTATTAGATAAAATCGAGTCGAATCACATAAATTTTTTAAGTTAGTCGAGTTGTTCGAGTTTTTATTCAAATTTAATTGTTAATATCTCTACACCATAGAGATAAAACGATACACGTGCCAATAAACCTTAATCGAGTTGAGCCTCCCTAATTCAAAATATCATCAGAAGCACATTCCAAATTTCAAGAATCAAAATAACTCCCTACGTTAAATGCATGAGACATGAATGAGTCTTTGTATTAAAACTTGTATCCATTTCTCAGTAGGCACTGAAATCGGAGCAATGAAAGCGGTGGGAACCGTAAGGACCACCGGCGGCCACGTTTCACGTAGTGTGACTGATGCCGATGCTTCTCTATTTTTTGGAAACATGTCGTATCCATTTCAGTCTATTGAAGCAATGAAAGCGGTGGGACTGGGAGGCTCGAGAACCATTACATAATTTCATCCATTCCTGTCAGCTCTACACCAACCCTTCCTAACCACACCAAACTACAATCAATGGTCATCATTTATATATATTAGGCGGAGTTGAAAAATTCGACTCGAACTTGGAAACCGATATACTAATTACTAATATTTTTGAGTTATTTGAGTATCATTTTATAACTCCGAATTTATATGAATCTTTAGTCAAATTGATTTTATGAAATTACGATTCGAGTAGATTGTTTTACATTCTATAATCTTATTTTCGAAATTTTCGAGTCAAGTCGAATTTTTGCCTACCTCTATCGTCCCTATTAATCAGATAAGATTAGGTAAAATCCCTCTTAATCATATTTTAGAATTTTACATTCTATAATCTTATTTTCATCTGAAATTTTAGATTCTGTGAACCAAACCTATGATAAATGCTTGAGACATGAATTAGGGGTGTTCAAACTTCGGTTAAAACCGAATTAACCTGAGATTTATATATATTGGGTAGAGTTGAGAAATTCGACTCGAACTTAAAAAACCGATATAATAATTACAACCCTATATTGCATTGAAGAAGGAAAATGCTCTCCACGGGAATTTGGAAACGTCTCGCCGCCGAACAGGAAAACATCACCGGCCGGAACAGTGAATCACACACAGGCAGCAGATGGGTGCAAAGAGACCAGAAAAATCAGCAAGTTTGGACTTTATTCATCAGTGGTCTCTCTCGGACAATCCACTGGAAAGGATTGTGGCAAGTGTGTGACAGACATGGGATTGTAAAAGATGCATTCATACCGAACAAAAGGGCTAGAGATGGACAGCGGTTTGGTTTCGTTAGAATGGCGTCGAAGGAAGATGCAAACAGGGTGATAGAGAGATTAAACGGTAAATGGATCTACGGCGGCAGATTGAGAGTTTCTATGGCGTGGAAGGGCAAAACGGAGTGGTACCGTAAGCGAGTGGGCAACACAGAACAACATGGGAAGAAAGAAAAGGAGGAATCAAGAAAATCAGAAACGTCGATAGAGAGAGACGAAGTGAAACAAAACAGACCGAGAGTATCAGGGATAGTGGATGAGGACAAATGGGCAATACTACAATGGTGTGCGGTGGGTTGGTGCCTGAATCCGTGCAGCATAAAGACTCTAGCGGAAAGGTTGGAGGTAGACAAACACGATGGTTTCTCGATCTTGCGATTATCCGGATCAATGATCTTGCTAATGTGTACATCGGCATCCATTCGCGATAAAATCATGCAACTTGACCAGGTGAAAGAATGTTTCGCGAAGGTAGAAAAATGGTCTCCAGCAATCAAAGTGGAATCGCGACGGGTATGGATGTCGATAATCGGCCTTCCGATACACCTATGGCACAAAAGGACTTTCATGAACATTGCAAGTATATGGGGTGTTTTAATTCGAATGGATGATGAAACGGAAACACCATCTTCATTTGATTGCGGTAGAATTATGGTAGAAACATCCACGTTCAATCGGATTGAAGAAAACATTGAAGTTCAATTTGAAGGGGAAACATATACTATCCGCGTGTTAGAGATGGATGGCACATCCCCCGCGGTGGAATGTGATTGCGGGGAATTAGATTCGACAGACGAAGAAGATAGTAGTGAAAATAATTCATTATCGCCTAAGAGAGTGGGAAACGGAGAGGATGCAGAAACAATAAAATAAAATACAAATTCGGTGTTATGGCTTGCGAATGAAGCATGGGAAGGGTAACAGGGAGATCTATCTGCAAAAACCAATAAAGAACGCCAGTCTGATCGGAATTGCAATGACGAACAAGGGGCATCAAACAACTCTACTCAATCGCCGAACAGGCCAACGACGAGTCCACCGGCACGGCTAATGGAGACGGCGGAAAGATGTCTGAGCGGGGAGAAAAACGGTGGTGATAAGAGTCCTGCAGAGATAGGAGACGTTCAAAATTGCAAGAGTTTGGATATAGCGGGAATTGTTAATTCTAAAACAAGTGATTCAAATGAACAGGAGTCTAATATTCAAATGGTGGATAATTCAGAATTTAATTCTAAATTAAATTCTAAATTAAAACATTATCCTCCTATTTTCTCGACAAGTGCAAAATCAGATTTGAGCAAAACAGAAATTGTTCAGGTGGGTCAGGCTTATTGCAAGATCAGACGGTTTTTAGGGGGCAATTTGGAAGGGTTTCGGATTTCTAGAAAAAAGAAAAACAGCCGTTTGAACAAGGTCAACCAAGAAATATCGAATACGGGAGGGGGAGACGACGGTCAAGCAGCGAATACTATTGAAATAGAAGCAATTGAAACGGTGAAGCTGGGTTCATTGATTGGGGTTAATTCCAACGGCCGGGAAGAAGAGATTATTCGAGACATATCAAGAGTGATTAGTGGCGATCGTCGAGGTTTGTGACTCATGAAAATGCTTTCATGAAATGTTAGGGGCTTGGGAGGGAGTGCTAAACGCCGGTTTGTTCGAGACGTGATAAGGAAATATGATGCGGATATGGCAATGTTGCAAGAAACATAGATGGAGGAGTGTCCGAAATTGTGGCTAGCAAATCTATGGGGAACCGATAACTTCGAATCAGTGATCGCGCCATCAATTGGTGCGTCGGGCGGTATTTTAGTGATATGGGAGGTAAGTAAATTTAAATTAGATGTGGTAGAGATTGAACGTAATTTCATTATGATGAGAGGTAGATGGTTGCATGATGATTTATATTGTGGTTTAGTCGTGGTATATGCACCATCCGAATTGGAAGGGCAGCAAGCTGTATGGACATCGATTTTGAGTAAGATTAGCAATCAAGAAGGCCCGTGGTGTATAGCGGGAGATTTTAATGCCATATTACTCGAGTCGGATAGAATTGGCACATCGGACAGGAATATGGAGATGGAAGCTTTTGGCGATTTTGTTCTACAAGCAGGTTTGATGGATTTACCACTTTTAGGCAAACGTTATACATGGTTTGGCCCAAAGAAAAGATGTAGCAGAATCGACAGATTTTTGATATCGACAAGTTGGATGGACACATTCAGCTCAATCCAGCAAGAGGCGCTAGCACGGGGTGTATCCGACCACACGCCATTATTGTTGAAGTGCGATGAGAATGATTGGGGTCCCCGTCCGTTCCGATTTTTTAACTGTTGGATGGAGGGCAGATATCACACGAGGCAAATTATTGAGGAATGGATTCGGTTAACTCAGTTGGACATTGGCACGGTAAATATTATGGTGAAACTGCGACATTTGAAGGTATTTTGAAACAGTGGAATCGGGACAACTTTGGGGATGTGAATGAGAAAATATCAGAGTTGCAAGACAAAATTGACCGGGCGGATTTAGCAACATCTACATCCAATATTGATGTGGAAATAGAGACGGAAAGGCGACAGTGGTTACAAGCTCTGTGGAAAGCTATGAGACATAAGGAAGCGATGTGGAGACAAAAATCAAGAGCGACATGGTTGCGTTTGGGAGATCGAAATACAGCATATTTCCACCGATCCGCTAAGCTGAGAGCGGCAAGAAATTTTATTCCAGGATTCATGGTTAATGACAATTGGATCAATTCGCCACCACTTATGCGACGTCACGTAGTACAATTTTTCATGAAGCATTTCTCTCGCGACAAGAGGGAATGTGTATGGCAATTCGAGGGGGATTTTAGGAAGCTATCGCAGACAGCTAGGGGGAATTTGGTGGCGGCATTCTCTTTGGCAGAGGTACACGGTATAGTGAGGGGTTGTGATGGTTCGAAGGCACCGGGCCCGGATGGTTTTACGTTGGATTTCTATAATAAGGGGTGGGAGGTGCTCAATGGCGATATTCTACATTTCTTCGACAATTTTCATGCAAGTGGGCGACTACCTAAGGATGTGAATTGCACTTTCATTGTCTTAATTCCTAAGGTAACATCTCCCACGACCCTTGGCGAATATAGGCCTATATGCCTAGTCAGCTCGGTTTATAAAATTTTGGCAAAATGTCTTGCGACTCGATTACAAGCGGTCTTGGCAGATTTGATAAGTGATACACAATCAGCATTTATAAAGGGTCGTCAATTGGTGGATGGAGTACTTCTAGCACTTGAGGTGGTGCATTCCTTACGACAACGGGGTGCAAGTGGTTTTTTATTGAAGCTTGATTTTGCCAAGGCATATGACTGCGTTAGTTGGTGCTTTTTGGATGAGGTGCTAGGAAGAATGGGCTTATGTGACATATGGCGACAATGGATTCATGAATGTATCAGTTCAGTCAGGTTGTCGGTGCTTCTCAATGGTAATGCCACCAAAGAATTCAGAATGGGTAGAGGCTTGAGACAAGGCTGTCCGCTATCACCTTTGCTTTTTGTGATAGTCGCGGAAGCAATGCATTTGATGCTGCGAAGAGCTGAATTAGGGGGTTTAATTCGTGGGGTGCAAGTCGCGGCTGGGATATCAGTGACACATTTGCAGTTTGCCGATGACACACTTTTGTTCTTTGAGGGCTCGTTAGAAGTTGCGCAAAACTTGAAACGAATCCTGCACTGTTTCCAAGTTTGTTCGGGGTTGAGGATTAATTTCGGCAAAAGTTCCTTGTACTCAATTGGCATAGGGGACGACTTGGGTAGTAACGTGGCCGAGGTAATGGGATGTAGGAAAGCTGAATTTCCGTTCGTTTATTTGGGATTTCCAATAGGCGCAAGTCCGAGATTGATAGCTACTTGGGAACCGGTGATTGCAAATTTTCGACGCAAATTAGCGGGATGGAAAAGGACCTCTTTGTCTTTTGCGGCTCGGGTGGTTTTGGTCAATTTGGTCCTTTCTTCGTTACCGATATTCTGTATGGGTTTGTTTGTCGCTCCCAAAGGGGTAATTGAGAGGATTGATAAAATTCGAAGAGCTTTCCTATGGGGGGTGTCGGTTTAGAACGGCGGATGAGCAGAGTAGGATGGGAGGTGGTATGTCGACCGAAACAGTTAGGGGGTTTGGGGGTGGTGGATTTGCGAATTAAGAACATGGCAATGCTATCAAAATGGGTGTGGCGATATGCGCGAGATAGAGATTCGCTATGGCGCGGTTTGATAGTAGCAAAATATGGAGAACATCCACAATGGTGGCGTTTCAACACGGAAAAGATATTGTCCATGTCGCTTGTATGGAGAAAAATTGTAGCACTCTCATGCGATGCACAGGTTGAAAAACATATGGGTATGACCGGTTTTTTATGGAAACTTGGTGATGGTAGATCGATACTTTTTTGGTTTGATCCGTGGGTAGACCAAGTGGCCTTAAAAGATGTATTTCCGCGTTTATTCGCGTTGGCATGTGACAAATTAGCGAGGGTGTGGGATTATATGGTGGAGGGCAACTTATCGCATCAATTATGGGCAGATTTCTTTAGACGACCATTACGAGTTTTTGAATTCGGAATGGTGCGGGATTTAATTCAAATGGTGTCCAATTTTCACGCATGGGAAGGCAAGCTAGACATGCTAATTTGGAGACCGGATGAGCGTGGAATTTTTTCAGTTGGGACTTTATCGAAACTGCTCATGCTCGACTACCCACTGCTGATTTCTTGCGAGCACGTGGGATTCCTCTGCCGGATGACCAAGGCCGATGCCCTTGGTGTGCGATGGTAGAGGAGAGCATCGCTCACATCCTCTATGAATGCCCTTTTGCGCGTTCGGTTTGGCTATGGATGCGACAATGGTGGGGATGGACTCAAGCTTACCGATTAGTTTTGATGCATTTTACGTTCTTGATTTTCATAGTGTTTTCAAGGGATTCATGAATATGTGGTGGATAGCGTGTGTTGCCGCTGTTTTATGGTCGTTATGGATTGCAAGGAATGAATTTATTTTCCGTGGGAAACGATGGAACTTGGCTGAATTGTGTTTCTTGGTAAAATTGAGATCCTATTACTGGATAAAAGCTGATAGGCGGGGAGAATTGGTAGCGGAGGCAGCTTGGTGGAATTGTCCTTCCAAAATTGAGGTTACTGCCCAACCGAAGAGGATGAGGGGGGGAAGATGCTGGCAGCCCCCGTTACGAAATGTTCTAAAATTTAACACGGATGGATCGGTGCAAGGAAAACCGGGTCCGGAAGGGATTGGTGGCGTGTTACGAGATGCGGATAGTCGTATTTTGGGTCTATTTTCAGGCCCTTTAGGCGTGATGGAGTCGAATGAAGCAGAGGTCCGAGCGATAGCCTTTGCATTGGGTATGATACAAGAGAGGGAATGGAGGCAGGGTTGTGTGCTTTTGGAGACGGATTCTCAAGTCGCATTGAGCTGGATTACTCAGACCGCAAAACGACCTTGGCGACTATGGGAGGTATTTTTGGTAATTGCTCAGGCTTGTAAAGTCATACATGATATCCAATTCTGCTACGTGCCGAGGGAAGCGAATGGATTTGCGGATGCACTGGCAAAGGAGGGAGTAGATAGACTTTCGACGTTCATGGCATGTTTGTGACTTGATCTTATGTGTTTTGTTTCCTTTTGTACTCGACGGATCGTATCGTACTCTTTTCCTCCAATAGGTTTAGGGAGGTTTTTAACGAGGCGTGCGATTTCGTCAAGCTGTATGTTTTAATTATTACCTAATAAAAAACATACGGTTGCCGATAAAAAAAACCCTATATTGCATTGGACATGCACAACTCTTTGTATTAAAACCTCTCTATCCATTTGGTTCCATCAAAATCTGATGTGAATCTCTTTTGAAATCGACTCTACAACAACCCTATCCACTACATTAAAGACATGTTGTATTTCCATATTAGGGAGACTTTTCTTTTACCAAAAATATAGGGAGATCAATATTGTATTTTTATCTTCTGTTTTTTTGGCTAAAATTAATGATAGATGTCTGATGCTAAACAACTTGATTTATATTAAATACATGTCTTTTTCCTGTTTAGTCATCGGTAGCCGACTCATTGGTCGAGTAATATGGATTGTGCTTTACAGAGGTTCAATATGGGGCGACCCTCCTAACCAATTTTTTTTCCATTCACAATATCAGAATTCAGACCTCTTATCTTACTTAGGGACCTAACACATCATCCTGCTAGAATGGCTGATTGTTGATCAAATAGACATATTTTAATAAGTAGAATGTCCTTCGGTAAGGTACACATTAAAAATCTTATCATTAATAAATTATTTATTTCTTTGCAAAAAAAACATTAAAGATACGAAAAATTTGAATGGTGAAAGATTAAAAGAAGAAGCAGAAAAAATACAAAATATTTGTTTTGTGAATAAGATTTTAAATTGAGTGCGTTTTAACTAAAACCCTAATCATCCAAGAAAAATGATCTCGGGCAAGCAGGGACAAAGGGTATGGACGATTATTGTATCAAACTTGCTGGAGCAACTACACTGGCAAGGCGTTTGGCAAGTTTTCGATAGACATGGAGTGGTTGTGAATTTTTTTGTACCGAGAAAGAGAACGAGAGATGGAGCCAAATTTGGGTTTGTGCGTATGGGATCAAAGGTGGATGCGGATCGAATCCTTAGAGCGTTTTTATAGATTTCGGCTTTACGGATCCAAACTAAGGGTAACGATGGCGCAAAGAGAGACGAGGGATACACTTTGGAGACGAAAATGTGACGACTTTAATTCAAGGTCGAAAAAGGCGATCCAGAAACAACATGTAAATAATGATCACACGAACAATTCAAAAGGGAATCCAATGAGGCGTTTTAACAAGGGTGAGGCTGAAGATGAACGAATCACAGCGAAAGAGCAATCCAAAGTTTAAGAGAAATGCAAACGCGTGGACGGGGTTATTGATACTAAAAAATGGTAAATTTTACAGAATTGCACCTTAGGATTTTGCCATCAACCCAACCAAATAACGGATCTTGCAAAGGAGATTATAAAGGAAAAATTGGCAGGTTTCTCATTGATGAGAGTCACGAGATCACTTGTTTTATTCATGTTTGAAGATAAAGAATCGAGGAAGAGAATTTTGGAGACTAGGCGTCTTGAACAATGATTTGAAATTTTAATTGAATGGTCGCCTACGTTGTCTTTGCCAAATCGAAGGGTATGGCTCTCCGTTAGTGGAATTCTGATCCATGGATGCTCTGAAGAAACCTTTCAGAATATTGTAGCGTGTTGGGGTGATCTCGTTCGGATTGATATTGAGACATTAGCACCATCGACATTTGAACGATGTTGAATTCAGATAGAAACTAATTGGAATACACACATAGATGAAGTAATGGACTTGTATATTAACAATAACGCCTTTACAATCCGCATTATAGAAAATTAGGAAGCGATCGGCCCTATGTGTGACTGTAGTTGTGAGGCGGCGAATTGTTCGGATGATACATTTAGTAACAAGGATTAGTCCATGGAGATGTCTAGCCCGGTTAAGGTGTTTGTGAGTGGGAGGTTAGCAAATGATACAGTGGTACCTAATTCGTTCTCACATGCGGTCGTGGGATCAACTCAAATTGAGCGCATGTAGAATGATAACAAGAGAGGGAATTGGCGTGTGATGTGCACGACAAGTTGGATGGTGGATGAGGATGTAAGCTTTGTCCATCGTGAAGAGGAGAGACAACGATTTTTGGATGTTTTGCCGAGTTATGCTGTGGTGGATATACTTCCAAACAATGTGGGAGTACCGTGTGTAGAAATTACTGCAGAAGAACAAAAAGCTGATGATTTGAGCCCACATGCAGATGGGCCGAGTTATGCTGTGGTGGATATACTTCCCAACAATGTGGGAGTACCGTGTGTAAATATTATGATATGGATGAGTCTACCACGTACGACGAATATTGATGAACACCGATGAACACCATTAATTTTTTTTTTTAATTTTAAAAATTTAAAGGACTAAAAGTATAACTAAAATTATCTCTTAAAAAATAAAAATCAAATTTAATAGTTACTTTATAATATTTTTTAATAGGTTAGAATCAAATATACCCAATTTACCTAAACCCTAACAAAATCAATCTCTTTAAAAAATAGAAATCAGTTTATAATTTTTTAATAGATTAGAATCAAATATACCTAACTCTCCTAAACCTATTAACTGATTTCTAATCTATGAGTAGTTGAATTTGTTAGGGTTTAGGTTTAGGTTTTTAAAATTTAAAAAATAATAATAATGATGTTCATCAGTGTTCATCGCTAGTAGTGTTCATCAATGTTCGTCGCCCGTTGTAGAATTTTCTTATTCCATTATACTTAAAGGTCTGTAATTAATTACAGTAAAAAGTTTATCATCCAATAAATGAATGATACGTTGTCTATTTATTATTGTTATTTAGTTTTTCTAAAAGGAAATCATAACCTTGATAAAAAAAGTAAATCATAACAAAACTTTAAATTTCTTAAAAATATAAATTAACTAATTGTAGCGGTGGCGACGTGAAAATCAAAGATTTAGGTTTGGAAATGCGTTCGTTGTGAGAAATTAAAAATTTTGAGTTTTTAATTTAAGAAATTTATATTTTAAAAATTAAACGAAATTATAAAGAAATAAAACCACATGTCGAATAATGACTGGGTATTAGTTTTTTATAATGGAATGATTTTAAAATAATAACAATATAAAACGTTAAGCATCTATTTTGACAAAAAAAAATTAAACATTTAATTGTCTAAAAAATACTTAATATTAAAAATTATAGTTTGTACTTTTATTTTGTAATGAAGTCTTAATATAGTGTGTATTTTTATTTTATCTAAAGAATTATAGTGTGCATTCTTACAAAATACAACCTATAGACGGAACGATTGACATCATGTTAATAATGGTGCCAACCGATTAAATTTATTAATTATAAAAAATTAAAATGTTAAAGATACGAGAAAAAAAATTAGAGTTAATAATATGATTAATGTTTTGGTCAATAATTTTTTAACGTGGTTTCAGTGAAAAACGGATGATGTTCATCCTAAAAGACTTGAGTTCAATCAGTTTGAATTTTATTTAAAAATAATAAGAAATATGCGATAAATATAACACATTAAAATGGACCAAGTCTATCAAGAAAACACTCTAAGAAAGAAAATTAAAACATATAACTTAGAGGGCGTAAAGAAAAAGATTGAAACCTTTCATTTAATATGTCGTTTATAATCTATATAAAATCCAATAACCATCATGAAAATCTCTTTATCTCTTTCAACTAGACAGTATATTATGTATGAGTGGAGATCGAGAAGATCAGTTAGGTTATACTATCGATCTTTCTTAGACTTTTCATGATCAGAGGGTGCATCGTGTTGACCGCAACATGAATCCAAATTACCATAAAAATAGACAAAAATTATGCCATAAGACAACAAAAGTAATGTTACAGAAACAGATAAACAAACAAACACAACAAGATGTGTAGAAAAAAATAAACCAAAAAACAGAGAGAATTTTTATTAACACTATAAACAAAAGAAAATACACAAAAGAAAAAGTTAGACGACACCAATATCGCCGTCAAAAACACTAAAATGGTTGCCACAGACACCACCCTTGAAGAAAAAAAAAGTTAGAAAAAGACTTTTGGAGAAAAACTTAATAGCTTTACAACTTGGGTTTTGAAAGCATAGATTACGGTTAATTTCTTGAAAGATTTGGAATCTTGAGTATTCAAATTTGAATTTCGTCAAATTATGTAATTTTTCAACAAATAATTACTGTTTAAACATTAACTTTATTCTGGAAGCTTCTTATGGAAACTTTTAAGATACAACAACCATATTAATAGAGTAAATTGTGTAAATATTATCGTATAAACTTCTTTATGACTCCGATTATAACATAAAAAATTATTTTACATATCCGGCCTATCTCAATTTAAAGGGGAAGGAAAGAAAGAAGCTAGAGAAATAAAATGTTCTTATTAAGTTTAGAATTCATATCGGTCATCATTGCTTTCACAAAGATAACCTTGGGATTCAAATTTTGTTCAAATAAAATATGAGTGATAAAAACATTTTTACTTAAGTAAATAAAAAGCTGAATATAAAGATATACATATGGGGATTGGCCCTTTTCTTCCACCCGATTAAAGTAGTTTTGAGCTTCTTGATTGACGCGAATATAATTTGTGTCCTTTTTATGTGTTAGTTTATATGTTCGACCGATAATTTTATAATATATGTATTATTATTAAAGTTTTAAAAATAATCATTAGCATTACATATATCATGAAATCATTAACTAAACATATAATGAGTGTAAAAAAAGGACAGACCAATTTTATTCGATTAACACCATTGGAAACACAAATAAACAAAGAGTTACTGAACATAAGAAAAATAAAAAGTACTATAGGTTTTATTTTCATTTTATTCCCATGCATCCCACATAATTTCATTATTATAATTATTATTACTTGGGAACAAGAACAACAGCCATGTCGTATGCGGGGACGAAGTGGCAAGCCTCGGTGGTTCCCCGCTCAACGCCAAGTTGACGGAACGCGAAGAAATTACGATTCCATTTAGAGGTATCCATGTGACAGATCAAAACCGCTTCCACCACGGCGCCGTTTTCACCTCTCAGAGTTACCTTGAACATTCTGTTGGTGGTGTCGATCAGGATATGGCAATAGAACACGGCGTAAGGATACGGTAAGTTATGACACGGCAGGGACTTTGTCGATGTTTTCTCTTTCACTTCAAGAATGGTGTAGTTCTGGAGAACGGGACTTGTCTTTGTGGCTACGGAAGTTCTAAGGATTTCGAATCGGACGTCTGGTCCGAAGACGCCCCCGACGAAATCGATTAGGGAGTCAACTGATGTAATACATGCCCTATGCTCTCCCGGTCGTTCTCTGACGCAATCGGTGAGTGTTTTCTCCATTGCTACGGCTTGAGGGGAACCGGGGGAGATGGAGAAGTAGCGGAGGAGGGAAGGAAGTGCCTTTAATGTGAAAGGAGGGAAAGTGCGTGTTTTTTTGGGCAAATTGCGAGCAGGGTCCGATTCTTTTAAGTGGGGGAAGTTGACTGGGATCGTTTTCCCAACTTGAATATCTTTGATGAAAAAGTAGGCCTTATAGTCAGGGTCCTTCCCCTCCACTTCCATCCCCATGCCCATGCCCATGCCCATACCCATACCCATACCCATGCCCATGTTCATGCCGGAGTCGGACGTTTCGGACTCTCCGGCATCTTCTTTTGCAGTCATGCTGGGGAGTCGCAAAACATTACCATCTCCCCCTGCTACATCTCCAGGAGCAAGCTGCGAACAAGTGAAAACAATAGTATGCATGAATCTGGGTTATGTTTCATGTTTCTAAAAGACTTCGTTACAGTAATATGTTGGATGATCAATTTCAAGACAGCAAAAACGAATCAAAGATTTAATTACCGTGATCAAAAGCACAAGGAGGAAGATGCAAGAAACGAATCCGTTTCCCATTCTTTCTTCAGTTCTATCCTGCCTTCGTCTCTGTCCACGTTTATAATGACCAAGAGTCCTGCCTTTGAGTTGTCCCAATATTAAAAAATATTTTTTTGTTAATATTTATATTTTTATAATATAGCATGTCTTTATTTGTCACACTTTTAGTCTCAATGACATTTGTAAAGGATGATGTGGTTCTTCTTATGAAATACGAGTTTGAACAACGCAATATGTACTGTGTGTGCATTTTCTAAAGGTTAATAATAAAGAATAGATACTATACCATGTAATCATACCAAAATATGCAAAAAAAATAGTAAATGACAATGGAACGATAATTTTAAAATATATATTTTTTAATGTCCTGTCATTCTGTCAAGCTAGCACTTTTGTCTATATAACAATGTTATGTAGGTTTGTCACGTCATTTCAAGACATTATCGATCAGTTGACTAACAATTTTCATACACAAATTGATACTTTAGTCCAAAATGAAACGTTGGGAGTTAAAATGATTCAAAAGGAATAGGGTCAAAGCGACTATTGACACGCGTCGTTTTTTGCGTCAAAATAATTCCTTCTTCTCAAATAATAAACAAAACAAATTAAGCGTAGTAAGAGAGAAGTAAGGGTCGATCCCACAAGGACTAAGAAACTTCCTGATTTATGTTTATTCAATCGGTGAGCCAAAAAGAGAGTTGAATAATGTTTAAGTAAAATGGGGTTTGTGAAATTAAATAAAAATAAGAGATTGTAGAGAATATTAAAAAGAAGTGATTTAGTATGATAAAGATTAACCTCAGACTCTTGCTTTGATTCAATTTCCTCGGATCATCGGAAAAAAGATTTTTCACTTCGGAATTCACGTCGGTTACTTGTCTACAAGGACCAATCCTTGTGACTAAGCTTTGTAAACCGAATACCCAAGTGCCATCTCTGATATCGATTTTGTAAATTAATCTAATCAACACAATGTTGTAGATAAAATCGTTTAAGTTCGTAAATGACCGACTCGAATTATGTTGTTTCAATTTTTTTACATCACGTCTCTTACCAAAACTTTTTCTTTCTAAAACTCTGTGAAAAGTCAATATGTGACAGTTTAACCATAAGGGAGGGAGTAATTAACAAACAACAAAATTGGGTTAAAGTCTACCATAAGTCCTTGCACTATGCTAAAAGTTCATTTTAATCATTCTGCTATAAAAAAGAACATTTTAGTTTATTTACTGTAAAAATAGACATTTTAGTCCTTCTACATTTGAAAAGTGAACATTTTGGTCTAAAATTTTAAAGTTATAGTTAGTTGGCTTAAATATTTTTGTTTAAACACCCTTTATGTCCTTTTCAATTTTGAAATTAATCAAATTGATTCATCTTGAAAAGGAGAGTAATTTATTCAATGGACATTTTAAAAATGAGTAGATAAGATCGGTCTATGAGAGTGTGACATTTTCCTCCAGTACACGACACATGTCTAATTATGATTGAAAATTAAATTAAATTAGATAAACCAAAAAAGTATATATTATTTTGTAAAAAGTAATAATCTTGATTTTCTTTTTGAAAATTTTAATGAAATTTTAATTTCTTTTTATGATTTTGTATCATATTATTCAATTGAACCCTTACTCTTCCTACAAATCTGAAAATTCTAAGAAAACAATGTGTATTTTTCCAATTCAACATTTTAAATATTTTTTATGTTTTGAATTGTAATTATAATATTATTGAAAGTGGACAAAGAAAAAGTTAGGAGTTAAAATATGAATTCATTTTGCATTTAGATTTCATAAGTGTTTAAAACTTTTATGTAAAATTTCACAAAAAAATATTTTGTAAGAGATTAATTTATCCATGTTAAAAAATAAGAGGGACTGAATTGTACTTTTAGTTATAGTACATGGAGTAAAATGTTCTGTTTTATAGTAGATGGACTAAACTGAAATTTTAGATGTAGTACTATACTATAACCAACAAATTGATTGTTTTTTTCAACGAATATAAATCAAATTAGTGATGAATTGACTAATGACTAACGTAATCAAGGGAATTATATATAATGTAGGTTAAACTGTTGTATATATTTAGGGTAAAGTACACAAAAGGCACTAAACTATCTTAAAAGTTACAAAATGGACACTGAACTTTGAAAAGTTACGTAATGGGCATTAAACTTTAATTTTTGTTACAAAATGTTCATTGAGGCGTTAACTGTCGTTAAGTGGGTGATGTAGCAGTTACGAAAATTTGTATAATATCACAATTAGTCATGCATATTTACACATTCAATCAATTTAGTTCTGATTCAAAGAATTCAATAGATTTAACAGTTTATTATTTTACGCATTCTTTGAATTTGATCATATTTTTAATTGGAAATATTGCTAAAAATTTAATTTATCTTAAATTTATCTTCCTAAAACCATATCACAACACGAGTCACGATTTGGTTAAAAGAAAATGAAATTCAAATATTTTAATTTATTAAACTTAAATTTTATTAAGTGTTGAATTTAATTAAAATATATAAAAATATGTTGTCAAATATATTTTTTAATATTCTAAAGGTGATTACAAAGTAGTATTTGTTTATATATATTCTTAACCTTTTGACAATACATAGACCTTGCAGACAAAGTGATTAAACTCAAGTCTCTTAAGATAAACATCATCCGCTTTTTCACTGGGACCACTTGTTGTCAAATATAATATAAGATTTAAATTTGGTCAAATATAATATAAATATATGTATATGTATGTATATGTAATTAATAATACTAATTAAAGTTTTGGATGTGAGAAAGGACTCCTGTTTCAGAGATGGTGATGAATGGTGGTGGAACGTTTATGGAGATAGTGAACGACAGAGAAGAGAGAAAAGGGGAAAGTAATTTTATTAGAAATAGAATTTATCAGTTATATTTCTCATAGCAAGAGGTGGGTTTATATAACCCAAACTTATAACAAAATACTAACAAACTTAACAAAATAATGGGCTGAAACAGCTGGCCCAACTGAACACAATACTAACAAACTTAACAAAATACTAATTATTTTATTTTCTAACATTCACCCTGCTTTCTTCTCTTGCTGAACTTCTTCAATCTTCTTTAAGTTGGAGTTGAGTCCATGAGCTAACTCAGTGAGCTGGTTCAGGGAGTTCGGGAGTTGGTCTTTCTTTAACATTCTTCATTCTTTCTTTCTTCTTCTGAAGAAAATCAACTGTCTTCAAATATATCTTTACTTGAACATATGCTTAACACTGTACATCTGTTTTTTTTTCAGTGTACTGATAGAAAGAAGCTTTCTTTAGCTTTCTTCCTTTCCTTCCTTCTTCGATGGCCCATCATACAATTTCTTTTCTTCATTTTCTTCATCCACACAACAGCCTTTGAACTGTTGCAGGACTGAATATCACAACTCCATAACCAACTTTAACCAGCTTCCATCATCACTCAATGTCTCACAAATTATACACAGTTTCCACCAGTAACCACTACAACGTCAACAACAGCCAGCTTGCAAAGTTCCAAGAAAAACCATAAATTTTTTTTCTTTGAACAAAATCTCAACACGCATCAACCATTAACCAAACGAAGAACAAATAGTTGCAATGAAGAACTAACATAATGCAACTTTAAGCAATACAATTCAACAACCAACACCAGCTCTCAATAACAAGAAACCACCAGTAACCAACAATCTTCAAAAGAGATGCAGCAACCAACTAAGAACCAAAATCAAGTAACAAGAAGCACTAGCCCAACAACCAACAATGAATAACCACCAACTAGTTATGTGTGCACTAACTCAATAGCAAAGAACATATACTAAAAGTGCATTATCGGAATGAGCAACTTCTAATTGACTTTTAAAAATGGATCTTCCCAAACTAACATAAACAGAACAACTCATAAACAGGGGATATGCATGCATTCCAGTAAAAGCTAAATGTTGTTCAAAGAGCATTTTACACATGCCTTGATCAATTTCCTTCAAATTTTTCATCCCAACTAAGAACGGTGCAACACTAAATTTCAGAACATAATTCGCATGAATCATATTTCGAATCGCTTTGACACAATTAGCATCCGGTTTGAAGAATATGAGGAAATCTTTCCGATAATAACTGGTAAAGCTTCTAGTAATATGTCTCCATGATTTAAGGTAATTCTCATCGGATTTGGTAACTAACCTTAGAGCCGATGCACAAATATAACTCATATAAGCTTCAAACCAATCATCATCCATCCCTCTCGGTCTTTTGATATTCGAGCTAGTACCAGCAATGTATAAAGTTCTACTATCCAAATTGTCAAATGTAGTGTGCTTACCGAGATTTAGATGAACATCTTGCTTAAAACACAAGGCGGATGGATTAATGGTGGATCTAACATTGTAGCTCTGAAATGGATCAAGAACCGTTCACACCTACGCTTTTCGCAATAAAAAAAACTGCCGGAACAAGACCGGAATACCGCCAAGGCTTCATCAGCAGCGGAAGCAATCGAAGCACAAATCCGAAATCGGAGCAATGTTGGAGGGCATGCGAGAAGGCATAATCTCCGAACAAGATTCCGAGGAGTACAGGTCTGAATGGAAAGGCAGAAGAAAAAAAACTGAACAACGTTGGCGGAAGACACGACGTCAGGATCGTGGTTGGCGAATGATACTATGTGAGAAAGGACTCATGTTTCAGAGATGGTGATTAATGGTGGTCGAACGTTTATGGAGATAGTGAGCGACAGAGAAGAGAGAAAAGGGGAAAGTGATTTTATTAGAAATAGAATTTATCGGTTATATTTCTCATAACAAGAGGTGGGTTTATATAACCCAAACTTATAACAAAATACTAACAAACTTAACAAAATAATGGGCTGAAACAGCTGGCACAACTAAACACAATACTAACAAACTTAACAAAATACTAATTTTTTTATTTTCTAACATTGGAAAATAAAGTTTTTAAATAATTATACTTTAATTTTTAATTATTTAATTACCATATGAACTACATTCGTTTTCTCAACATGGTGAACATACAAGTTGACGGGTGCTTAGCCGCTTCCTTCTTTTTTTTGTCTCTAACCGCTTTGGCTTTTTTTAACTTAGCCACTTCATCTGCATTGTAAAGCTGACAGTAGCACCAGCCTTAAAATTGGTTGTCGACCGCCGGTCACCTTCTTTTATTTTTTTGTTTTGTTTTTATTTTAGTTTTTTAATAAATATGTCTTTATGACACGGTTTCCTCTACCATTTGGTACTTATTCTTTTACCTTTTGGCATGCTTTTCTGCCTATTGGCACGTTTATTTGTTTTGCTTCAGGGGTGGATTGGACGTCGCCACGACTGATCAAGATGACGCTCTTTTAGTTATCTTGTTGATCTTCCTGCTTTAGACCCTCGAACTGGAACTAGATGCAAGTTAGTCACCGCTCTTGTTCGCGATTGAGTTGTGGTAATAAACGTGTTGCCAACGTACCCCAATTCTGCAATATGCGTCTTTTAATGTTGTTGTTGATGTTTTTTACCTTTATCGTCGAGCTTTGGTATTGTTTTGTATCTATTTTTTAGTCATGTTTATGATCTAGAGACTTTAATTTTCGCTTTAGGAATAAAACTGACGTACTCATTTTTTTTAAAAAAATTGAGGGGGTGCTTATTACATGTATAGGTCCAAATCTTAATCAATGCATTTCCACTTCAATATTTCAAATGTGGAGAAATAAATATGATGACATACTAATTATTATATGAATAGATCAGATCTTATTAATAAAAAAATTGGCATTTCTGTCACAGATTTTGGATTGTTAAAAATATTATCTTAGTTGAGATAAAAGATTGTGGGTGATTTTGTTAAAAAAATCGTGAGTGATAATGTAATAGACTAATATTTTATATGCAGTTTCGATTTCAATTCATCTTTTTCAATATCTTAGTACCACATGCAATTCACGTACTTTAAGTAGCCCTTAAGCCAAAAATAAATATCTAAATTATACTTTATTTAACTTTAAGTGTCTAATTTTTTTTTTTGGAATTGACGTATTAAAAATTGAGGGGAAACGGCGGGAGAGCATCACGGCAGTGCTGGACCCTGTTCGTCGGAAACCTACCGGCACAGCTACATTGGAAAGGGCTTTGGCACAACCAAGGGCGGCCCAACGCAGACAGTGCACAACAACTAGTAGCCCGCTAACAGCTAGCTGCCAACGGCTACAGAAGTAACGGGCAGAAATCCCGTAACCTGTGCAAGACAACTAGACCGTTGGACATTTAATGTCGCCACCACACCTCTTGGCAGCCTCTATTTAAACCTTTCTCCTCCATCCATTTATTTTACTTTCATCTCTTTGTTGTATTCTTCTTGAATCCATTGCTATCTCCTCTCACAATATTTTCTTTTAAGTTTCAAATATATTTCAACCGTCTCACACAAGGCATCCGCATCCCAATCCGCTCCCACCTTCCAACGATTTTACTCCAGGGCAGATGAGAAAAGATACAGAGATCAGTTTGCCAAACATGCAATTTGGGAGAAACAAGGTTTCCACTACACGAAGAAAACATGAGTCCTTGGCTTAGAACCCGCCATGTTCGAGACCATCCATAACAAGGGATGTGAAATGTTTGCACGACAGCCAGACATGGCCAACATCACTTTGGTAAGAGAATTCTATGCCCATCATCCCTGCCCAGAGCTGCCGTTCGTCTATGTTCGAGGGAACCTGTCAAGCTGAACATCGCCGTAAACAATAGCTTTTACGGCCTAGAGATGGACGACAACCCTCACGAGGAGTGGAGGCATTCACTGATGGTTGCCGACTATGACAGACTCAATGCCAAGTTGTGCAAGCCCAACACGCCCTGGTTGGCAGGAAAGCACGGCGGCTCTATCCAACGCCGCCACATGCTTCCCGAGGCAATGCTGCAGATTACCTTCATCAAAAGACATCTGCTTCCCACCTCCCACAACTCCACTGTTGGCCGGCCACGCCTTGCACTCATCCACAACATCATGGTGAACCGGCCCATCAATGTTGAGGGGATCATATGCAAGGAGATCCACAACTGCTTCCGCAAGACGAAGGGTAGGCTATACTTCCTGTCGCTCATCACCAGCCTTTGTGCCAATTTCAACGTTCCAACTGACCCCGAGGATGAGATGACAACCGCCAATGAGGGGTAGACTAGAAAAGTCTGCCTTCAGATGATGCAGGCCCCGGAGACAGAACCCATCACACCCAGCCAGCCCTCTGCCGCCCAACCAGCCACCCCAGCCGCCCCCGGCAGTACTGAAGCTACCCCAACAAGTGAAGTCCTCGCTCGTTTGTGCACCCTCATTGACAGCAACAAACGGATCGAACATCAGCAGCTGACCTTCATGAAATATGTGGGGGAGGTCCAAGAAGCCTTTGTGGATTATCTCCTGCAATAGTATCTTGATGACGGCCCCACCTTGCCACCCCACCCTGTAGATCTAGCTTACGCAGCTGCCCCAACACAAGGAACGCCATTAGCCGCCGCTGCCCGCCACGCCGCTTTCCGCCGCTAGATGTCGTCTCCGACGCACTACCCATCATATTCCGCCACTTCCGCTTCCAACACGGTGGTAGACTCACCTGAGCGGCATCAACAACATCATTCCCCCATCTGCACAACATCAATAGTGGCCAACACCTCCTCATCAGATGAGGTCGAGCAACAGCCGCCAGTAACAGCATCAAAAGCAGCCATCCCAATGGAGATAGACCCTCCGGCAGCACCAACAAAGGAAGGAACTAGGAAAAGAAAGCAGCACATAATACCCGCCGAGCTAGTGGACGACGAAACATAATCAGAAGAGAGCGAAGCCCCTCCTGCCACTCCTCTTGCCGAACCTCAAGAAGAACATCGTCCAACTACGAAAAGAGTCCAGCCGCTGCGGACAGCCGCCGCCTAATCATCCAATCCTCCTCCTCCTCCTCCTCCTCCTCCTCAGCAGCAAAGACTCAAGCCTCCTCTCAACCCTCATCCAATTTCTAGAGTTTTTTTTTCTTTTATCCTCTTCTTTAATTTAATTTTCTATTTTTTTTCTTTTGTTCACTCGTATTTATTTTTTTCTGTTTTTTTAATTTCTGTTTTTATTTTGTGTATTAAGGGCAATGCCCATCTCGAGTTTGGGGGGATAACTCTCACATTTTTCTTTAGGCATACTTAGTAGCATATAGGTTGCATTGTATTTTCCTTATTATTAATCAGAAAAGAAAAATTTGTTATGACTTGTGCATATGATGGATAGCCGATTAATTATTCTCGCACCATTAAATAAATTGAATTTAATTTCGGGAAAAGCATGGAAAATAACTTAGATTTTTTTAATTGCCAAAACTGTCAAACACTACTGTTACTTGCTGAATTTGTTAGAATATCTAATGAACACTGCCTGCTTTGTTTTTAGTATTCTTTGCAAAGTTCTAACAATGGATGCAGGTAGCCGTCGAGGCAGGAAATAGAAACACTATTGTCAAACACTACTGTTACTTGCTGAATTTGTTAGAATATTTGCCAAAACTGTCAGACACTACTGTTACTTGCTGAATTTGTTAGAATATCTAATGAACACGGCCTGCTTTGTTTTTAGTATTCTTTGCAAAGTTCTAACAATGGATGCAGGTAGCCGTCGAGGCAAGAAATAGAAACAGAAAAAGAAAAGCACTGCCAAAGACATGGAAAAGAAAAATTTTATGTTGTCTATCCCTATAGGTGCCCGAAATAGGCTCTAGGAAGAATCATGTGTGAGGACATTCCGCTGCTATCGAAGTCCATGAATCTAAATCTTTTTTTGCAGTGACAGACAAATTTACATGAGTGAATGAAAGTCTTCACAAGATGACTCTACTTCATGGGTTCGAGGTTTTATAGTTTGCTCCTATCTTAATTTTAGACCTAGAAGAGTAGTTGTGATGAGCTGAAGCCCTCATTGCCATGATTAAATAAATGTGCTTAATTGTGTTGTCTCGACAGCAACCTTATATATCATAACAACAACTTTGTTTATTTAGTTATTCTACATATTCAGCTTGTACACAGTCCTGCACACACTGCACTGGCATTATAGATGAATTCTGAGTTATTTCTTGCTATTTTTCCTTTACTAATCTAATATAAGTACCACGGCCTTGAGGTGCGAAATCAAGTTGAAAACATGTTTTTCTTTCTAGTTAATATAAGGGCAAGTATGTTTAGGTTGCATTGCTTGAGGACAAGCAATAGTTTGAGTTTAGGGGTATGTAAAGTCTCCATAAGTTCTATATTTCATGCACATTCCATCTCATATTATTGTTGTTTTTAAGTACATTTTAGGCATAATTAGGCTCATGCATTGCATTTCACAGTATTCTTTACTTTGCCATCCTTTGTATCGATTATCTTTTATTTGGTGAAGAAAATGTGCTATTTTAGCTTAGTTTTAGTTTTAGGTACTAGAGGCTAACAGAGGGAAAGAGGAGCTGAGGACATGATGCTGAGGTAGAAGACCAAGGAGCTATACTGATGCATTTCCAGATAGAGACAACAGCTGCCGAGTAGATGCCGCCACCTTACTTGCCCAAGACAACAAGCTGTGGAATTGGAAAACTAGAGTGCGATCTGTAAAGAAGAAAATCATGATTCTATCGATGTTGTCCACTCAATTTTCCGATGACTGTAGCAACAGGCAGAGTTTCCGAAGAAGGAACTCGAGCTTATTTGCGGAGCAAGGCAACGTGATTAAGTCCACATTCAACTCAAAGAAGTCAGCATTTAGAGTTGCATTTAATGCAAAAGTTACTATGAAGACTTCTACTCCAAGAAGGACTAGACCTAGCTAAATCCTATATATACTCATTGTAATATTACTTCAAGACAACTCAGGTTTTCCCTTATGCATAGTTTAGGTTTTCTTGCCGCCATTATGTTCCAAATTCTCCTTGGGTTTAGGTTATGTTGTAATTGGTGTGCGAACAATTGTTTAGGATTTTAAGTTTGTTTTTGCAATAAAGCTTCAAGGTTTGCTTATTCCATGTGCTTTATAGTTTTCAATTAAGGCGAAAGATTAGTTGATTACTATCAATTTGTTCGGTATCGATAGAGTCAAACTCACGAAAGGAGTAAGTACGATTTCATCTATAGAAGGTGCAATCAATCCGGCCTAGACATAGGTTATGGTTTAAGACAGCTAAAAGAGGACGAGTTAACATTGTTGTCTTTGCACGATTCACGTCGCGACTGGTATTATCTGCAGCGGGCATCAACAGAATTCTAACTTAGACATAAGCGAGATCACTTTCGAAGCGTTCTGCAGAGCCTTGTAGATCTGTCGAGTTTGCCGCTGAGATACAAGTCCATTCTCATGCCGAGGCAGCAGAGTCTGGCAGCGCAAAACAACTTGTTCTATTCAATGCAGTTTCACACTAAACAACAACATAACCCTGCCCATTCTATCAACTTGATCTATTCCCTTTTATTTACTTGTGTTTTTGTTTTATTTTTCTTCTCAAACAACCAACTTAATTGTGCATTTACTTTTCTTGTGCAGGAACTACGAAATGAATCAAGTTGTCCAATCCCTGTGGGAGACGATAACTTTTATACTATAACTTGACAAGTGTGTGCACTTGTGCTCATATTTAGAGAACACCCAAACGCTCTACAATTACCTAGACATAACTAAGTACTAAGGCCTAATCTAATAGTAAATAAGCAATAAAGAAAACATGACTTAAAGCTTGAACATGCTTGACTTGATATTGAACATGCTTGACTTGATATTGAACATACTTAATTTGATACTTGAAACTTTCTTGCTACATGATACTCGAATAAAAACATGAATTGGCTATACTTGAGTATGCCCCTTGTCTTGTTTGACACTGGATCGAGCTTGAAACTAAGTAATCTCCTTACTAGTATGCCATTCGAATGATACTTAAATGTATAACTTGATACACGTTGCTTGTGATTTAAGATGTTGATGGCATGTTTGTTCTTGATATGAAATGCATAAATGGTATTGACTATACATGTCTACTTGCTTTCCTACTAGACTTAAGATGCTTGTAACCTTAGCTAGGTTTGATCTATAGTGCTTAAAGCCTAGCTAGTTTGTACTTAATTTAAAGACTACTAAACTTGAAAGCTTGCTAGTTTTAGATGCTACATCACTAAGTACATTATGTACTTATCACTCTCATTTTCCACTCTTCCCAAACCACAGGTCTAAAGTGATCGTAAAGCTAACTTTCTTGAGCATGAAGCAAGACACAAGCAAAGCCCAAAGTATGATTTGTACTTATTCTCGTACTCTCCTAGTTGGTGGCACTTAGATATGTATATAGTTCATGTTAGCTCTTGCATTTTGATACTTGAAAGTTTGTATATATATGTTTATGACCCTTATGGTATTGAAAAGACTTAAATGACATTGTATATACCTTGATATCGAATGTTTGCTTGGTTCTATCATGTCTTGATAAAACGGTGTCCTTGATATTGGTTACATGATCTTGATATGAATAAGTGAACTTGAAAGTGAAGTATTACATGCTAGAGTCTTGATAGTCTATTCGAATGACTTGAATCACATGGATAACATGAACTTGTCTTGTTATATGGTGACTTGAATCTTGGTTAGCCGATCTAGACTGGCTCGAATAACATGAAAATGATCCCAATATGCTTGACCCTTGAATGCTTGTTCTTGTCAAATGCTATGGTTGCTTGTCTTGTTCGATCATTTTGTTAAGATGCTAGTATTGTATGAAAAATGCTAAAAGAGCCTACCTAGTTAATTAGCCCAATAATGGCATGAACTATGCCTGAATCTTGTCTTGAATTGAATCATGGCTGCACATAATGTACTAGATTGATATTTAAGATTGAGTCTTGCCTAAGTAACCTATTTGAACAACATGTATGATTTCATGATTATGAAGTTATCAAATCGAAATGGAAACGTTTGATGTAATGCTTGTGAATAAGCTCATTGATATGTTTAGTTAGGTTATATATCATTGGTTAAATCTTGCATGTAAATGAAGTTAGCTTGGGTTGAGATTAGAAGGAATTCAAATACCTATCATGCCTACTTGATTTGTATGACCCATGTTTGATGTAACAAGCTTGAAGTATATTAGATTGAATGAATCTCCATGCCATGTTGCGATTGAATGTATATAGTATTTCTTGGCTAAGAAATAACTAGTTTGAATGGGATGTCTTGATCCATATGTTCTTGTATGTTGATCGAATGCCTTGTATGACCTTGTGGCTTGTATTACTAGTTAAGAAACTCATCTTCTAGTGATGAGTTGGAAAAATTTTAATTGGCTTGCATTTTCTTATTTCTTGCTACTTGATTGCTTGCTTGTTTTGCTTGTCCTAACACTCCTTGGTCTGGTTACTACTAACCTGGGTGAGGGCTGTTACAGTTTGTGTACATATAGAATTAGAACTGTTTTGCAAATATAAGAACTTTTGATGAATTGTGTGGTGAGAAATGGAATGGATATTTGAACTTTGAGTTGTTTTGTAATTGGTTGAAAATTGAGAAATCGATTCTAATAAAGGATTATATTCTTTGTTATACATAGACCAAGAAGGAATTGATAAAGTAAGGCTTAAAGTAGACCAAGTCGTAGAAAAAAATAAGGCCTCGTGATTCGGGAGCAAAGCTGACTCGGATTGAACTGTGAGTGTAGTTTAAAGTCTCGGGATAGGTCGAAACTATCCCGAGCATGCTTCTATTTGTTTTGTTTATATTGTTGTTTATCTAATTGAATTATGCTCGTACTTCTAAAGCTTGGACTACAAGGTATGTACTTTAATATGAGTACAATATGTGGTTGAATATGACTAAGTTGTTAAGAATTATGTACTAGTTTGAATGTTACAAAATTGATAGGAACCTTTGTTATGCTTTGCTTTGTTTTGAATGTTTATGTGGTAAATTATGGTTGATATGTAAAGTTATAAAAAAAACCTACTTGTAAGTAAAGAAAATTGAAAGTTATGCCCAACTCATTCATAAACTAGATAAGTTATGAATTTCATGTTTGAAAGCTATATGAGATTGTAAATGCTTGATATGTTATGGGAAAAGCTTTTCTTATATGTTAACAAGAAAATGGAGCTATGCTCATTTTAGATAAGAATATGACATGTTAATTGACTATATGTATAGGGTTTTAAGCTCAAATACGATTATGAAAAGATAAGATTGTGAAAAGCATTGGTTTCGAGTCAGTCTTAGGTATAGTTGGCATGCCATAGAGCTCATGTTTTGGGTGGACTACGGTCCTTATTTGGCGACATTATGAGGGAAGTATTGTGGTCACTTGGCGACAGTAGGAGGGTTTGACCGGTACTTCGAGTACCATTTGTTGGGCAACAGTTGGTTGGGCATTCGCATACTTAGGCTACTTTATTCCCAAGGCTAAGATAAAGATAAACAATGAAATTTGCTACTAAATTAATGAATGATTATAATATTTTTGTAACAAGAATCTATGCTTGCAATATGATGCGTTCGATATCTTATATAACGAGTAATTCTTGATCATGTTATGCTATGTTGATAATTTTTTTGATAAGTGATAGAAAAGTAATCTACGTATAAATGTTCAAGATTATGTTAATAAAATGTGTATAACAAATGAAACATGTGAAATGTTCTAAGCTAAATAATCAAATCCTGAGATGACTTAATTCGTAATTAATTGGTAAGTATGGCTTACTGAATTACTCTTTTGGCCAACAAACTTGTTTGATAAGGTATATGAGTTTAGATATATATTTGTATATATGTATGTTTTTTTGTATGTACTTCTTGGCACAGGCTATTCGAATGACCTGTTTAGAATATGATTATGTCTCTTTGAATGGTTTTATAAATTAAGTTAAGGTCACAGTCGAATAAGACTCAGGTGTTAAGTCCAACAGATGAGCTATCTGAATAACTTGTGAGATAAATAATGCATATTTTGATAGGTTGTGTTTAGTGCCTTATACGCCTAAAAACTCATGAGTGTGATATGTCATGCTAACGTTTGGATAACAAGAGGTTCACGATATGGTATATTACGCTTGAAGACTTGTGTGTTTAAGTAATATATGCAATGTTAAGCCATATATAAAAAGGGGAAACCGGAAAGTCATTAAGTTGGATTAAAGAGTCCTTGTAATTTCTTGTATAATAAGTAATGTCCTTCTATGCAATATTAATAGTTAAATTAGGAGAATAGTTATGTTAGTCTGAATACCCTTAGGCATATATACATATATGCTATATTCGAAATACATTGTATACTCGTTTATATATATATATATATATATATATATATATATATATATATATATATATATATATATATATATATATGAAAACACTTTGCTTAAGGATCCATGTGTGATAGTACAAGCTAAGACTTACCCGAATACTTATGTGTATGTATATGAAGCTTTTGGTTCGACCCACCCATGTATGAGAATATTTGATGGATTGAATGTTTTAATTCAATTGGCTATCCTTTAATCCAAGCTTGGAACCATATGCATAAGACTAATAGATCTAGGTGAAAGGATGAAATATATATATTGATTTGTGCTTTACTTAATTTAAGCTACCTCACTAAGTATTCTTACTTATTCATCCTTTCACTGCCTTTCAAGTTAAGCTTGCTTTCGGTTATGTCTAGTATGTCTAGTATGTCTAGTATGTCTAGTATTTTTTTAAAGACTCCTAGATGGTGGCACATAACCGATGGCCATGCATAAATCATTTAGATGTGTTGCTTGATTTCATATGTGTATATGTTGTCTTTGGTAGTTATTGCTAATTTGCAATAATCTATTGTGCTTCTTGGGTGTTCGTTGGTTAAGTTCTGTTTAATTTGGTAAGTTATTGTTTGCTTGATAGCTAAGCTATAGTAGAAATATATTCGAGTGTCTGTTGATTGATTAAGACATGTTAGATATGGTTTATGAATGAGATAAGATCACAAATGGGATGAAAGATAATCAGAACGATTACTATGCTATAAGAGGTTAAAGTAATCAGATATGTCCTTAAAAGCCGAACATTTTAGTTATACCATCTAGAAAGGTCAGTCTTGGGGTCTTTGTCTAATTTCTTGTTTTGTCATGTATCTTCCAAGGTGTTATTTGTTTGGTTTAGATAAGAAGAAATTAGAAAAATGTGTTTAATAATATATGCTAGAGTCAAGGAATGAGATTAAAGGTTTAACACATCGAATAATAAACACCGATTAGGTAAAAGAGTGTTTCTTTGAGCTAATGATAATTCTATGGTTGTAAGTATTGTTTGTACTTTGCCCTTTTTGCACTAATTTAAACAAGGTTCTTCTAAAATGACAAGGTTGTAATTAAAGCTAGTTGTCTTAAAGATGACTTACTAAGGAGTGAATTAGTTTAAATTAGTCGGTTGATTTTGCTATAAACCTACAAAGATTTTAACTAGAGTTACGTCATCTTTGTAAAGAATAAATGAATGTCTTTAAAAAGTAAAAGACTCCCAATGCTTGAGAGGTCTAAGATCTTATTTCGTTGCTTGATGAAAAAGGCATGTGCCTGAAGTTTTAGAAGGTAGCCTAAGTAAGTGTTTTAAATTGTTGTTAAAGTTAAAAATAATGTAGTAGTTAATCTCATTCTTGTTTACCTTTTGGTGATTGGGATTATGACCTTTATGTGTTAAGTTTTTCTTAGTTTGGTTTTGTAACACTTTCTGGTTCGGTTTACTCCTAAATTGGGTTAGGAGTGTTATAATATGAATCAAATTAGTGATGAACTGACTCATGATACTAATGTAATCAAGGTAATTATATATAATATAGGTTAAATTGTTGTATATGTTTAGGGTAAAGTACACAAAAGATCAATAAACTATCTCAAAAATATAAAATGGTCATCGAACTTTTAAAAGTTACATAATGGGCATTAAAATATAATTTTGGTTACAAAATGTTCACTGAGGCGTTAACTTTCATTAAGTAGGTGACGTGGTAGTTGCGAAAATTTGTATAATATCACATTTAGTCATTCAAATTTACACATTCAATCAATTTAGTTCTGATTCAAAAAATTCAATAGATTTAACACTTCATTATTTTACACATTCTTTGAATTTGATTCTATTTTTAATTGGAAATATTGTTAAATATTTAATTTATCTTCCTAAAACCATATCACAACACGTGCCACAATTTGGTTAAAAGAAAATGAAATTCAAATATTTTGATTTATTAAACTTAAATTATATTAAGTGTTCAATTTAATTAAAATATATAAAAATATGTTGTCAAATATAATATTTTTTTTCATATTCTAAAGGTGATTACAAGGTAGTATTTGTTCATATATATTCTTAACCCTTTGACAATACACACACTTTGTAGACAAAACGATTGAACTCAGGTCTCCTAAGATTAACATCATCCGCTTTTTCACTGAAACCACTTGTTGTGAAATATAATATAAGATTTAAATTTGGTCAACTATAATATAAATATATCTAATTAATAATAATGAAAGTTTTGGAAAAGTAAAGTTTTTAAATAATTATACTTTAATCTTGAATGATTAAATTACCATATGAACTACATTTGTTTTCTCAACATGGTCAACTTACAAGTTGAGGGGTTCTTATTACATGTATGTGTCCAAACCTTAATCAATACATTTCCACTTCAATATTTCTCACCATGGTCAACTTACAAGTTGAGGGGTGCTTATTATATGAATATATCATATCTTATTACTAAAAGATCAAATCGGCATTATGTCATAAAACATCAGCGAATCCATTAGCCTCCCTAGGCACATAACAAAATTGTAACTCATAAGTAACATGCCGCGCTTGATCAATCGCCGTGAACACATCCCACAACCGCCATGGCCTCTTTGCCGATCGTGTAACCCAACTCAAAGCCACCTGTGAATCGGACTCGATTACCACACACTGATGTCGCCAACTCCCCTCCACCACCAAACTCGATACGAATGCTATAGCCCGAATTTCGGCTTCGTTTGAGTCCATCACCCCCAAAGGCTTCGAAAACAGCCCCAATATCCGGCTCTCCCCGTCCCTCATCACTCCCCCAAATCATGCTGGCCCCGGCTTACCCCTCGCCGCACCGTCAACGTTAAATTTCAAAACACCCATGACCGGTGGCTGCCAAAACACCCCACGCCTCACCTTCTTTACCGCCACGCTAAACACATGAGTAGACGGGCATGTCCACCAAACTGCCTCGGACAGTAACTCCCCTTCCACGCCCACTTTAATCCAATAAAACGATCTCAACTTCACCAAAAAACATATTTCTTCCATCGTCAAACATTTGCCGCGAAATATCCGCTCATTTCTAGCCAACCATAGTGACCATAACAAAGCACTAACAAAGGCCACCCACAACCGTTTCATGCTACCCGAAAAAGGACAATGCAAGTGTTCGACAAAAAAATCAGTAAAACTAACCGGGAAATGCGTCGATATATTCCACCAATTACGCAACCACACCCAATATTGTAGCACATTTGGACATTCATAAAAAAAGATGTGCAATCGATTCTTCCGATGACTCGCACCACGAGCATCTACTTTGTTCGGCACTCAATAACAGCCCGCGATGTCGCAAAAAATCCGCCGTTGGTAATCTCCTTATCCATATGAACCAAAGGAACACATGCACCTTTGGTGGTACCAATACATGCCAAGCAAAACAGTCCCCCAAATCATCATCGCCAAACTTATCCATCAGCAGTAATTTGGATAAGGCCTTCACCGAGAAAATGCCATGCTCATCCGGTTGCCAAATTAGCATATCCTGTCGAGCCTCCCAAAATGGTACCACCCGCACCAACTCTTGTAACCCATGCAATCGATCCAACTCAAAACCACGCAGCTGCAGTCTAAAAAACGATGCCCACTGCCCATGTTCCAACGTCCCCCCACTGCATAATCTTGTATACATGCCAGCTTATTAATAGACAACATGAATAATCGCGGAAAAATGTCTTTAAGCGGTTGCTGCGTAATCCATGAATCGAACCAAAATAATACCATCCTCCCATTCCCAATTTTCCACTGAAAACATGCCATTCCCACATGTCGATCAATGCTAATGTCACAAGAGTTTAACACAATCTGTTTCCACACCGCCGACATTGCCGACAAATTTTCCGTATTGAAACGCCACCATTGAATATTTACCCCATACTTGGCTGTGATCAATCTTCGCTACAACGAGTCACAATCCTGTGCATAACGCCACGTCCACTTGGACAGCAATGCCTTATTTTTTATCCGCAAATCCGCCATCCCCAAACCACCCAAATGTCTAGGCCGACACATAACATCCCAGCCCACCCTACTCATCTTCCGTTCGAGTCCAACACCCCCCACAAAAATGCACGTCTAATTTTATCCAACTGTGCTATAACCCCTTTAGGAACCATGAATAACCCCATATAAAAAATAGGAAGTGCTGAAAGTACGGAATTTACCAAAGTTACGCGTGCAGCAAATGAGAGTGATGTGCGCTTCCATCCGGCTAGCTTGCGCCGAAAGTTAGCTATAATAGGCTCCCACACCGACAAATTCCGTGGATTAGCACCTAAAGGAAAGCCTAGATAAGTAAACGACAGCCCCCTGCTTGCATCCCAACATCTCGGCCACCAAAGTAACCAATCCATCTTCCACATCAATTGCATACAACGAGCTTTTTGCGAAATTAATCCGCAATCCCGAACACACTTGAAAGCAATGCAAAATTCTCTTGATGTTCCGTGCCACTTCAACCGATGCCTCAAAAAATAAAATGGTGTCGTCGACAAACTGTAAATGAGTTAAAGATACCCCCGGCACTACCTCCACCCCACGCACCAAACCAGCCGACTCATCATTACCCAACATCAAGTGCAATGCTTCAGCAACTATGACGAATAATAGAGGCGAGAGCGGGCAGCCTTGGCGTAATCCACGCCCCATCCGAAACTCTTTAGTCACGCTGCCATTTACCAAAACTGATAGGCGAGATGAGCTGATACACTCCTTAACCCATTCCCTACACTACTGCAAAATCCCATACGATCCAATACGGAATCAAGAAAAATCCAGCTTACACAATCATAAGCTTTGGCGAAATCAAGCTTCAAAATAAATCCCCCACCACCTCTCTTCCGCAGCGAATGAATTACTTTTGTTGCCAATAGAACCCCATCTACCAATTGACTTCCTTTTACAAACGCGGATTGCGAGTCACTGATTAAACCTCCCAGCACACATTGGAGCCTATTTGCTAAGCACTTAGCCAATATTTTATACATGGAATTCACTAGACATATGGGACAATACTCACCTAAACATTGAGGCGATTCCACTTTCGGCAACAACACTATGAAAGCGCAATTTGCTCCCTTCGGTAACACCTCTTTTGCGTGAAATTGCACAAAAAAATTCAGCACATCAAATTGCACCACCTCCCATCCTTTTTTATAAAATTCAAGCGTGAAACCATCCGGACCCGGCGCCTTTGAACCATCACATTCCCATAATACTTTTTTAATCTCCTCCATCGTGAAAGGCTGGACCAAATGCTGTCTATCCATGTCATTTATCCTGCGAAACACTCCCTCAAAGTGCCACTCGCCTGCCCACTTGTCACCAGCAAAATGTTTGGTGAATGCCGCCACCACAAAGTTTCGGATCACCGAAGGCTCAGTAGTCCACACACCCTCAATCACCAGCCCCGGTATGTAGTTTCTAGTTGTTCTTAACTTCGCTTTCCTATGGAAACACGCCGTATTACGATCGCCAAATCGTAACCATGTTGCTCTTGATTTTTGCCGCCACATCGATTCTTTATTTCTCATTGCACGCCATAATGCGCACATCCACCTACGCCTCACAGCCTCTATTTCTTCACTTGCACCCCCCTCAACCATGGCCTCATCCGCATTATCCAATTGTTGTTGCATATCCGCAATCAGTTTATTCACATCACCGAAACTGTCCTTATTCCAACTTTTCAAAAACATCTTCAAATGCAGTTTAATAACAATATTTTAAATTCCCACCCACATTGGTTAAACGACACCATTCCTCTAAAATTTGTCTAATGTTCGATCACCCATCCATCCAACAGTTGAATAATCTGAAAGGACGTGGTCCCCAATCATTGTCATCGCACTTCAACAACAACAGAGTGTGGTCCGAAACTCCCCTTTTCAACGCATCTTGTTGTATAGATTTAAAAGCATCAAGCCAACTAGAAGAGATTAAATAACGATCAATTCGGCTACACCGGTTGCCATAGCCAAACCAAGTAAATCTTTTACCTACTAACAGTAAATCAATCAATCTCGCGGCATGGACGAACTCCCCAAAAGCTTCCATCTCCACATACCTGTTCGAAACCCCTATACGATCTGATTCATATAGTATTGCGTTGAAATCGCCCGCTACGCAACATGGCCCCTCAAAATCATTTTGCTGGGTTAATATAGAATCCCATACCAATTTTTGCCCGACAACGTCCGTAGGAGCATATATCCCTACAATGCAGCACACCATATCTTCTTACTGCCAATGACCTTGAAGCATAATATAATTCTAATAAACATCAATATTAATCAAATTGAACTTGTTACCTTCCCAAATAATCAAAATGCCCCCGGATGCTCCCATCGAAGGCGATACTGCCATCTCGAAACTGTCTGAATACCACAAAGAAGACACCCACATCGACGACACATCCTCTAATTTTTTCTCTTGCAAAACCACCATATCAACCTGATTTTTCCGTATGACTTCACCAACACAACGACGTTTCGCGCCACCACCCAAACCCCGTACGTTCCACGATAATAAACGCATTAGTCACAAACCTCGATTTTCCCCGGCTATTATCCGAGAAATATCCTTGATAATGTCGGCTTCTCTCCCACTCGATTTCACACCAATTAAGGACCCTAATTTTACCGTTGCCACTGCCTCGCTTGCGACATCATGAGCACGCTGTGAACCACTATCCTGCCTCTCAACCCCCACTGATTTGGAAGTACAACGTGACCGTCGTTCGCCCAAACTTTGCTGTTTCTTCACTTTTACCTCACGACCAGCCTCTTATTGATTTGTATTGTCGTTTATTCTTCTAATTTTGCAAAAAGCATGACCAACCTTAATAATTTCCGTCGCTCCTAACCCAACCTTGGAGTTACTCGAGTGAACAATTGGAGGGGAAATCACCACATATAATTTAGAATTGACCCAATTGCCCGACCCCACTTCCTCATCTATTTTTGAATTTGATATCCCTGCTATGGATAGACTTTCACATTGTTGAAACTCCTCAACAACCGCTGGAGTCCTACCACTGCACTCTTTCTTTATTGTGGGGTTATCCACACGCAACGAATCTGCCGATTGTCCCTCCGACGATCGTGTCTCCGCCAGGGAAACATGTTGCACCGGTGACCGGTCTTCAACTTGCAACTCTCCACTCGCATCACCTGATTGTGTCCTTGTCGTTCTCTGAATTTCCGGACCTTGCGAATCCAGCCAAGCCTCATTCATCACCCAAACTACACGATCATTCCCTTGGAAATTTTTTGGCGTTGGTTGCATATCATCCAGTCCATTGATGGCTGCATTCACATTCTCTATTTGCTCTTCACCGCCCATGTCCGAACCTTGTTCCGAATTTTCCTCCGTTGTCCTCCATTCGCAACAGTCACACTCCACTTCCGGACCCTTGCCATCCATCTCTAACACACGTACCCAATATTCAAACTTGTCCACCGTTACACGAATTCTTTCCTCAATCCGGTTGAATGTTGTGGTTTCTACCATAATTCTGCCGCAATCGAAATCTGTAGGCGTTTCCGTATCGTCATCTAAACAAATCAATGATCCCCATAGATTGGCGATGTTTGTGAATGTTTCTTTATGCCAAAGGTGTATCGGCAGCCCTACTATCGACAACCATACCCTTCTTGATTCGACCTTAATCGATGGCGACCAAACCCCTATCCGATCAAAGCATTCCCTAACCCGATCCATCTGCAAAATTCTATCGCGTACGATTACCGACGTGCACATCAACAGCACCATGTGGCCGGATAATCGCATGATGGAAAAACCTTCCTGTTTTGCTACCTCCAGCCGCTCGACTAGGGTTTTTATGCTACATGGAGTCAAACACCATCCCACCGCACACCACTGGAGCACATCCCATTTATCATCATCAACGATGCCTTTTACTTCCCTGTATTTGGTTTTTCCCTCCTCCCCAATTGGCGCCGTCGATAAACGGTCATTGTTCCTACTCGTCATCGGCTCCTCTCTTGATCCCCCACACGCCCCACCCTCTCCTTTTCCTTGGGACATTGTTGTTCTACCCTTCCACGCCAACGAGACTCTCATTCGAGCTCCATAGATCCATTTCCCATCCAATCTCTCGATCACGCGATCAGCATCTTCTTTCGATGCCATACGAACAAAACCAAATCCGTTTCCACCTCGTGCCAACTGATTAGGGATGAATGCGTCTTTGACGACTCCATGTCTATTGAACACTTGCCACAAGCCCTTCCAGTGAATTGTCTTCGACAAACCCCCTACATACAGCGTCTACACCCGCTGCACAATCAGATCACTCGTTCCTTGATTACCTTTGGGTTTGGCGGCTTGTTCCCTAGCAAGACGCTCCCACAGACCTCCCATCTCTTTTTTGGGTTTTTGCTCAAACAAAGTTTTTGTTTTAAGAATACTTGAAGATAAACTAAACTAGAGAAGGAAATCAGATTGATAGAGTAGGCTGGTATTGATTTGTTCAGTAGTGCAGGTGTTGCATTGTTCAAAGGACTTCTGTTGTGTATGTCGTCAAGCTTGTCACGGCAACAGTTTGTTGTTGTCGCGGCGAACACGTCTTGGATGATACCTCCCGACGTGAATCGAAGGATGAACACCGATGTTTGTGAATTCTTCTTTAGCCACTTAACCTTGTACCTATCCCTAGGTTAAGATAGTTTAACCATAAACTGGAAAACTGTATTTACTCCTTTCGTATACTTAACTCTCCCAATATTCAGTAAATAGATAACCTCACATTGCTCTCCCGATACTCTTATGAGATATTAAAACCAGAGTAAATAAACTTGAAGATTTATTGATTGAACATAAAATCCTAAGAAACAGTTTAACCCTTATAACTACTTTACAACATCAACCCTTAGCCCCGGGATGGTTTAGAACATGACGGAGAAGAGAATAGCTAGGGTTTATGATGGAAGACGGCTAGGAACTAGGTTGTCTCCTCTTGGTCAAAATACAAGCATATATATAGGCCTTGGGTGTAAGCTTTCTTAATGGCCAAGAATACTAGTTTGAATTAAAGTACAATTTATTTACAGACTAAATCTCTGAGTAAATGTCCTTTAATTCGCCCTATCTTCTTGCTTTGACTTTCTTCTCAAGCTTTGGGAAAGGCCTTCCTTATGCTTTTGGGCTCCAAAAATTATGCGAGTGGTCTACAAAAATTATGCTTAAAATCCTCTATCAGTCGAACTCCACTTCGCATTTTCCATCTCTTCTTCTTCACTGTCGACACTGTTGCGTGTAAAATAGACTATCACAATCGAGTGCAAGTGTACACGATGCAAGTAGTAAAGTGATACACGAAGTATCAGATGTCGAATCCATAGGGACTGGAAATAGCTTTATCCTTGGATTGCTGCAGAAGAAAGAAAGAAGAGAGTTTAATTGATTGTGAAAGAATATTGAAGAATACTGAATATAAAAGATTAAAAGATTCAGGGTAAAGAAATAGGCCGATATTGATTTGCTCGGTAGTGCAGGTGTTGCACTGTATAAGAACTCATGTTCTGTTGTCGTCCCTGTCACGACAGCACCTGTCGCGGCAGCAGTTTGTTATTGCCGCGGCAGCGATCACACAGCTCTGTACTTCAAGCTTGCCAAGAATCCCTGCTGTGACTTGTCCTATCCCTAGGTCCAAGTACTGTTGATGACACTTCTCGGATGATACCTCCCGGCGTAAATCAAAGGGTGAACACCAATGTTGTTGAATTCTTCCTTAGCCACTTAATCTCGTCCTAATCCTAGGTTCGAGATAGTTCAACCATAAACTGGAGAACCCGCACTTATTCCTTTCGTATAATTAACTCTCCTGATATTAAGTAAATAAATAATCTCACAATGCTCTCCCGATACTCTTGCAAGATGTTGAAAACCAGAATAAGCAAAGTTGAAGTTTATTTTATTGATCAGAAATTCCTAAAACAGTACAATCATTGCAACTACTTTACAGAATCAACCCTTAGCCCTGGGGGAAGTTTAGAACGTGATGAGAAGGGGAAAAAGACTAGGGTTTTGGGGAAGACGACTAGAAAATGAGATATCCTTCCCTAGGTCGAATTACATGCCTGTATATAGGCCTTGGGTTCAAGTTTTCTAATATGGTAAGGATACAAGTTCAAACTAAAGTACAACTCTAATTAAGATTAAATCTCTAGAGAATATTCCTTTAATTCGTCCTCTTTTCTTGTTTTGGGTTTCTTTCTTGAACTTTGGGCTTGACCTTCATTTTGATCTAGGGCTCAGAAAAATATAGGAGTGGCCCACGACAGACCGGCTTAATTTCCTCTATATGTCGAGCTCCACTTCACTTTTCCCTTGACCATTGCTGTCGTCATGGCTGCCACGACAGTGGCCACGGCATCGTCCTCCTTCTTGACTCCAGTCTTATGTTCCAGCTCTGCTTCTTCACTGCCCTGAGTCTGCCATAGCAGCTACCTGCAAAAACAGCCAAAATTAGTAGCAACTGTGCCATTTTATATAATTGTTATGTGTATGTAAATTATATCCTAAATGCAATGATTTCTGTTTGAATGCATCAGAAATATGGGTTAAATAAGGGGTAAAAAGTAGAACCTTTGCACACTCAACAACCACTTCTGTCACAGCAGTTGTCACGACAATGATGTATGACGCAGTTTTCTTCAATCATTCACTCCAGCTCTGTAGTTATCTTATGTTCCTCTGCTGCACTGGATGCTGCCATGACATGTACCTGCAAGAATTAACCGAAATCGACAATATTTGTTCAAAATTATCCATTTATGATATTTATGCAAAATCTATCCTAAACATGCTTGAGTGCATCAATAATATGGGTAAATGAGGGTTAAAATATAGAACATTTATGCACTTAACACACCCCCAAACTCAAGTTATTGCTTGACCTCGAGCAAATGCAATCTAACTAAGAATGAAACTTTTTGGCTTTGGCTTAACTTAATGAATAACTATTACCTACAACACCTTCACCATCAAGATCAATACCTTTTCGAACATTTACAGACTTATCCGGAGCAGTACTATAATTCTCGTGTGAGTGTGTGCAAGTTTTGTGAACAAATATGCGCTTAGACTCTTTAGCAACCAGAATAGTTACTCAACTCACTTGGGTTTTATTTCAAAAATAATTCTTAACTAGAACCAATTGCGGGCACCTCTAGTTTTCTTCCTAGCTTAGATTGAAGTTTTTCTATTTCTACTAGAGTCAGTTTCGGGCACCTCTAGTTTTCTTTTCCTAGAGCCAGTGTTAGGCACCTCTAGGAGTACTTCTAGTTATCTTCCCAGAGCCAGTGTTAGGCACCTCTAGGAGTACTTCTAGTTATCTTCCTAGAGCCAGTGGTAGGCACCTCTGGGAGTAAACTGAGTCTAAGTTTTTTTTCTAACTCAAGTGGCTAAGCTTCCGATTCTAAGTTTACTAACAGAGTATTAACAACATATAAGTCACAAAGGTGTTTTAAGAGTTTAGAACTATAATAAGGCTCCAAATACTTCCTAAAACATTCTAAAGTTACTGTCACGACAGTGAGTACCGCGGAAGGTAAGAGAAATTCAAAAACTTAAGCCAAATATAAGAAGTTCCTTAATAATAGGAGGACTGCCTACCCCAGACTCGAGGGTTGCATTGACATCAATGCATGACAAATAAAAACATAAAGAAAAAAATAACATCACAAATAGCGAATAGAAACACGGAAGACAGGAAGAGTAAAAAACATAAGTTGAAGTGCCAACATTGCTGTCGTTACTATTGTCGTCTATGCAGAGCTGTCGGTGGGCAGTTACTTTTGAGGTTGAGGCTAGCTTCTTAGGTGGAGAGGATGAGGCTGCCTTCTTCTTTGCCTCTCGAGGTGGCTGGTTTCTGGTAGGTGAAATTTTTGGAGCTTTATGTAGAATGTCGAGGTCATTGTCACTTTTGCTACTGCTTATATCGCCGTCTCCACTATCGCAGCAAGGTCCCTCTACATCCATATCAAGCTTCTTTTTCTTCATAGGAGGGAAGTCCTTGGCTATTTGGCGGACGACAGAAGGTTAAAAGTCTAAATCATCTTGCCATAATGAAGATGAGGAGAAACCATCAAAATATTTTGGATCGATTTTGGGCACTAGTTCCTTTCTCTTGGCTCCTCGAGATGGTTGGTCTTTCTCCTTGGGAGAGGTGGGAGTAGCCAAGGGTGATTCAGGCCTTCTGTCGCATGGTCATGTCGCGGTAGATGGTGAGGTGGAAGCAGCTATCGGTGTGTCATTCTTGGGAGAGGTGACAGAGGATGGAGAGAATGCAAGGTTTTCTAGAAAAGGAGGAAATTGCACGTTGGGAAAATTAAGTTCAACTTTAATAAAATTTAGCGTTACAGTGTGGAAATCCCTCATATAATCCATGTATCCTTGATGTCGTGCCTCCATGCGTTGCAGCAGGTGAATGATGTGGCTGGATAAGGTGTCTGCTAGTATGTCAGGTTCTGTCTACTCAGGCTCTGTCGTGGCATGTTCTGTTGACTCAGGTTCTGTCGTGGGCTCTGTCCTGACAAAAGGGTCGATGTATGCCATTGTTTTGGTTGCCTTCAGCTCCATCAAACTGTAAAGATTTTGTTGTGTCCAACCCTTGCCTTGGGATCTTGACATCCTCTTTAATTTTGGGGACATTGTTTGCTCTATAAAGGGTTGTGATGAAGTAAGGGAAGAAAAGGGGGCCCTTATCCTTCTGTGCACACTCGGAAATTCCATAGAGGATGTACTTCCCCGTGTTGATCTGTCGTTCGGTTATAATGGAGTGAACGAGGGCCAGCCTTTGTCTGTCCACTGTCGTGTTGTAAGATGTGGGCATTAGGCGTTTCTTCACGAAGTGGTTCCATATCTTAGCAGCAGGCGTGAGTTGAGTCCTTTGAACCGTCTACGATGTTTTGGGTCGTCATTCCAGCTGGTGCCTTCTACGGTGAGGTCTTCCTTGATGCTGTCATAGTCTGTCAGCGACAGATTGCTGATGAACCTTTTGTGCTTGTCCTCTTTCCTGCCCACATATATTCTATACAAGGAATTGATATACACTGGTTCTAACTCGATTGTCTTACCCCTGATGGTGACTTGAGATGTGTCCTTGGTTGGATTTACAACATAGAATTCTCGGACGAGGGTGACATTCATCTCCTCTTGTTGTTCAACAAACATCTGAGATTTCAGACCGATGATTCTTTTGGCGATGAATGCTCCTAAACCCAGATCTCATGTCTTCTTCTGGTAAGTAAAGCCCCTATCTTCCCACATTTCTCTCTTCTGAAAAGATTCGTACTATCTTTTCTCTTTTTCTGTAGAGGCGAACCTTCTTCGAATTCTGCTGTATGTGGGAGTGGAGACTACTGCGGCAGAGGTGGAGGCAGCGCTTCTGCGGGTTGATCTCATCGTCATTGTAAGGGTACTGTGGAAATAAATGGAATGAAAATACTGAAAGCTAAAAAATATTCTGAAACAAAGTAGAGATTAGTAGAATGAAGGTGAAAAATGAAATGTGAGTGAGGGTTTATATAGAACGGGATTTCATCCCGTTGAAGCTGTAACGGTTGGCGTGGAAGACAGAGCTAGCTGTCACACAGTTTCTGGATGCGTCTGTTACGTGTTTCTGTGTTTTCCCGCGTCTGCCACATGTCTTCCGCGACAGCCGGTGACAGTCTATCTTTGCGTGTCTGTCGCGACAATTGGTTACAGTCTGTCACGATAGCTTTATTACCATTGAGCTCTCTCTCTTGGGCTTCTTGGGCTAAGGTGAGTGTGATGGGCTGGTTCATTCCTTCTCCTTCCTCTGTTTCTTTTATTTACTTGAAAACTGAAATAAACTAATATTAAATTCCTACTTCCTAAAGCAATAAAAATAAAAGAAAAAATAAAAATAAATTAAGTTAAATTAGGGATGCCTTGAAGGGCATATCCTAAAGTAACCACTTCCTGTTCTCTTGGGGCTTTAGTCCCCTGATAGTGCTTGAGTCACTGTCCATTGACTTTGAACTGGTGCTCGTCCTTGATAGATCTTATTGTGATGGCACCATGGGGAAAAACTTGAACTACCTGAAAGGGTCCAGACCATCTAGACTTTAACTTCCTTGGGAAGAGCTTCAGCCTGGAGTTGAAAAACAATACCTTTTGGCATGGTGTGAACTGTCGTGGTAGAAGTTTTCTATCCTGCCACTTCTTTATCTTGTCCTTATAGATCCTGGCGTTGTCGTAGGCCATGGCTCGAATTTCTTCAATTTCGTTTAAATTCAACAGTCTTTTCGTCCATGCTCTATCCCAATCCATGTTAACTGTCTTAATAGCCCAATATGCTTTATGTTCTATCTCGACGGGTAGGTGGCAAGTTTTTCCATAGATGAGTTAATAAGGTGAAATTCCCAATGGTGTTTTGTAAGCTGTCCTGTAGGCCCATAATGCATCATTCAAGTGAAGAGACCAGTCCTTCCTAGTTGGCTTAACCATCTTTTCTAGAATGTTCTTCACTTCTCTATTGGAGATCTCGACCTGCCCTTTGGTTTGAGGGTGATATGTTGTTGCGATTCTGTGTTTCACTCCATACTTCTTCAATGCATTATCAATCACCCTATTGTCGAAATGCTTACCCTCATCACTATTGATTGCCCTTGGGATGCCAAACCTGGTGAAGATGTGTTTGTGTAAAAATCTTTGAACGGTTTTGGCATCATTCTTTTGTGTAGCGATGGCTTCTACCCACTTGGATACATAATCTACTGCCAGCAGTATATACAGGTTCCCACAAGAAGCTGGGAATGGTCCCATGAAGTCGATCCCCCAAACATCGAAAATTTTGACTTTGAGAATGTTCTGCAGGGGCATCTCATGTCGTCTAGAGATATTTCATGTCCTTTGGCACTTGTCACAACGCTTGTAAAAGGCTTGTGCATCTTTGAACAGTGTGGGCCAAAATAAACCGGTCTGTAGAACCTTTGCAGCAGTTTTGTTTCCTCCAAAGTGTCCTCCTTAAGGAACAGCATGACAATGGTGGAGTAGTGCTTCATGTTCTTCCTTCGGTATGCATCTCCTAATAATCTGATCTGCTCAATGTTTGAACAGATAAGGGTTCGTCCCAATAATAATGTTTTGCATCATTTTGGAACCTCTTCCTTGCTTGATAGTTAAGTTCAGAAGGTAATAAATCACTAACGAGGTAGTTTACTACGTTAGCATACCAAGGAACATTAGAAAACTTACATGTCGGCATGGCTGTCGCGGCAGCACATGTGTGTACTTCCATGGCAGTGAATAATTGTTCGTCAGGGAAAGTCTCTTGTATGTTAACCTTGTTTTATCTTGATCCTTTCCCATCTCTAGTCTTGACAAGTGATCAGCTACTTGGTTTTCTGTTCCCTTTCCCATTTCTATATCAAACTCTTGTAACAACAAAATCCAACGTATTAGTCGTGGTCGTGCATCCTTCTTGGTGAACATGTATTTTATTGCTAAATGATCCGTGTGAACCACCACTTTTGTTCCAAGTATGTATGGTCTGAACTTGTCAAAGGCGAATACCACAACTAGCAACTCCTTCTCTGTCGTGGTGTAGTTTATATGGGCATCGTTTAAGGTCTTGCTGCCATAGTATATTACGTGGAAGAGTTTCTTCTTCCGATGCCCTAGTGCTGCCCCCACAGCATAGTCACTGTCATCACACATTATCTGGAACGGTAAACTCCAGTCCAGTGGTTGTACTATTGGGGCTATTAGCAGCTTCTCTTTCAGTGTTTTGAATGCTTCAGTACATTCGATATTAAAATCAAAGGCCTTATTATGTTCCAACAAAAGACACAAAGGTTTAGTAATCTTAGAAAAATTAGCATTAAACCCACGATAAAAACATGTGTGTCCTAAGAAACTCCTAATGCCCTTGATTGTGGTGGGTGGCGGCAGTTTTTTGATGACTTCGATTTTGGCTCTACCATAAAATGGCATTTTTCCCAGTTCAGTACAAGGTTTGCCTTTTCACATCTTTCAAGCACTTTCTTTAAATTGCCTAGGAAGTTGTTGAAGCTATCTCAAAAGACGGAAAAGTCATCCATGAAGATCTCTGGTAAATCTTCCACCATTTTAGAGAATATACCTATCATGCACCGCTGAAAAGTTGCTGGTGCATTACACAGTCCAAATGGCATTCTCCTAAAGGGGTATGTTCCATAGGGGCATGTGAAGGTTGTCTTCTCCTGATCCTCTGGTGCAATGGTTATTTGGTTGTAACCTGAATAACCATCAAGGAAACAATAGTAAGGTTTTCCTGCTAATCTATCAAGCATTTGGTCAATAAAAGGCAAGGGGAAGTGGTCCTTCCGGGTAGCTTTATTAAGCTTCTGGTATTCCATACAAACCCTCCAACCGGTCACAGTCCTGGTTGAGATTAGCTCATTATTCTTGTTGGTTACGACAATTATTCATCCCTTCTTGGGTACGCATTGCACAGGGCTCACCCACTTGCTATCTGAGGTGGCATAAATGATTCCGGCGTTAAGCCACTTGATATCGACAATGGTCATCTATCGTCTTTGAGCATCTATCGTCGGTTTATGGTCATCCTCCAATAGGATTTTATGCAAGCAAATTGTCAGACTGATGCCCTGGATATCGACATGGTCCATCTAATTACCTTCTTATGCTGCTGTAGCATACTAATCAGTTGTTTTTCTTGTTCCTGCATCAACTTAGAAGAGATGATCACGGGCAACGTATCATTGAGACCAGGAAAAACATATTTAAGTTTCCCTGACAAGGGTTTAAGATCTAACGTCGATGGACATGAAAGTAATAGATGCGGCAAATGGAGGAGCTCTAGTAAATATGACTCCTACGGCAACGAGAACATTGATATCTACCATGGCTGTCATTTCGCAACGGTTTAACCAATTAAGTGAACCATCTCGAAGGGTTCACGAGGTAAGTACAGTTTCATTAGAAAATAAAATCGATAAATTAGCTAAAATTGTGCAATCTCTTGTTGCAGAAAAAAGGAAAACAGCTAGACTTTGCGGAATATGTACTAGCCCAAAGCATCCTACAGACTGTTGTTCGATGATACAAGAGGAAGACGTTGCAGAAGCAACTACCATAGGGAATGCATATAATTCAGGATAGAGAAACCAGACGAACTTCGGTTACGCACAAAATCAGAGACCAAATCAGCGGTACCAACATAGGTAACCGTATCAACCAAGGCCGTAACAAACACAACATACATCATTGGAAGCGTTGATAGAAAAGTTAGCGATTTCCCAGGAAAAATTTCAAAATCGCACTGAGTCCCATTTCCATGAAATAGACAAACAGATAAGTCAACTGACGTTAGCGGTAAGTCGCTTAGAATCCAAAGGGAAATTACCTTCTCAAACGGAGCCCAATCCGAGAGAGAATGTGAATGCCATCACTCTACGAAGCGATACCATCGTTGAACCAAAAGCCATGGAGGAAGGCATTCAAAGGAAACATAAAGAGAAATCACCATCTTCCATTGAGAAAGGTATATCCAATCCACCTTCTGCACCTTCTCCCTACGCTACACTACCCCATTTCCCCTCGAGGTTGGTGAAGCGCAACAAACAAGCCGAAGAGAAGGAAATTTTAGATGTATTTCGGAAAGTGGAGATTATCATCCCATTTCTGGAAGTAATCAAGAAAGTGCCTCGATACGCAAAATTCTTGAAGGATCTTTGCACAAATAAAAGGCAACTTATTGAGATTGAAAAGGTAAACTTGGGAGAAAACATATATGCGGTTTTTCAGCGACGGCTACCGCCAAAGTTAAAAGACCAAGGTATGTTCGCAATCCTTTGTAAAATAGGTAAGGTTGGTATTAAACGTGCTATGTGTGATTTAGGCACTTCAATTAATGTTACGACATTTTCTTTATATAAATCACTTTCTGTTGAACCTTTAAAAGATTCAAAAGTGATTGTGCAATTGGCAGATAGATCTGTAATATACCCTAAATGACTCCACGAGAATGTCTTAGTCAAGGTAAATAATCTTATTTTTCGGCGGATTTTTACGTCATCGACATGGAAAATGACCGGACTAATGCAACTTCTGAAATTCTCCTTGTACGCCCATTCCTAAGTACAACAAATACAAAAATTGATGTTAGGAGCGGTGTTCTTACCATGGAATTTGACGGTGAGATTCTTAAGTTTAATGTCTATAAGGCGATGAAACATCCATATTCTATGGCAAACGTTAGCTTCGTCGGTATTTATGAACCTTTAGTTGGTGAACATATTCTTTTTTATCAGCAACTGTATGATTTTATTAGAATGAGAAAAACATACAGCTTGACGGATCTCACGCCTCGTTAAAAACCTCCCTAAACCTAATGGAGGAAAAGAGTACAATAAGATCCGCCGAAAGAACAACATAAACGAACAACCAGCTCATAGACATGCCACAAAGATCGAACATCTATCCACTCCTTCTTTCGCTAAAACATCCGCAAAGCCATTCGCCTCCCTCGGCACATAACAAAATTGTATGTCAAACGCTACCTGACAAGCCTGATCAATCGCTAAGAAGACCCCCCATAACCGCCACGGACGTTTTGCCGAATGTGTAGCCCAGCTCAATGCCACCTGAGAGTCCGACTCTATAATGACACAACCTTTCTGCCATTCCCTCTCCTGCACCAAACCCAAAGCAAAAGCTATCGCTCGCACTTCAGCTTCGTTCGACTCCATCACTCATAAAGGTCCCGAAAACAGTCCCAATATTCGACTATCCCCATCCCGCATTACTCCACCAAACCCCGCTGGACCCGGTTTACCATACGCCGATCCATCCGTATTAAACTTTAACACACCCTGTAAAGGTGGCTGCCAGCTCCTTCCCATCCTCAGCTTACTCGGTTGCGCGCTAACAACAAAATTAGCGGGACATGACCACCAAATGGATTCCGGAAACATTTCACCCCTCCTATCAACCTTTATCCAGTAGAACGATCTCAATTTAACCAAGAAACATAATTCAGACAATGACAAACGTTTCCCACGAAAGACGAACTCATTCCTCGCTAACCATAGCGACCACAACAATGCACTAACGCTCGCCACCCACCACATTCTCATACATCCAGTAAAAACGCAATGAAAATCAATCACAAAAAATGCATCAAAACTGACCGGGAAAATTGTGTCGACGCCCCACCATTGTCTCATTCAATCCCATGATGTCCGCGCAAACGAACACTCATACAATATGTGAGCGATGCTCTCCTCCTCCGTCACACACCATGGACAGTGTCCCTGATCATCCGGCAAAGGGACCCCCTCGAGCGCGCAAGAAATCAGCCGTGGGTAACCGTCTCATCCATATGAACCACAAGAAGGCTTGAACTTTAGGCGGTACCAGCACTTTCCAAGCGAAGCATTCGCCTAATCCCATATCCCCAACCTTATCTAACAAGATCAGCTTCGACAAAGCCTGAACCGGAAAAAGACCATGAGCATCCGGCCTCCAAATTATTGTATCCATCATGCCTTCCCATAATCGAAACTTGGACACCAAAGCATACAACTCCCGCAACTGCCCGTGCTCAAACACCCTCAATTGCCTCCTAAAAAATCTGTCCCAATGCTGATGAAAAAAGCCATCGTCCTCCGCATAATCACACACCCGAGCTAGTTTGTCAATAGCCAACGAAAAGAGACGCGGAAAAACATCCTTTAATGCTAGATGTTCAACCCACGGATCGAACCAAAAAAGGACTGACCGCCCATTACCAAGTTTCCGCAAAAAACCTGACATGCCCATATGCTTTTCCACATGCGCTACACACAAGTTTGCTACAATTTGTCGCCATACTATCGACATCGACGAGAGCTTTTCCGTATTAAATCGCCACAACTGCGTATGCTAGCCATACTTAGCTACAATCAAGTTCCGCCATAAAGAATCTTTATCACGAGCGTACCTCCAAACCCATTTTGATAACGAAGCCATATTCTTCACCCATAGGTCCGCAACACCCAAACCCCCAAACTATTTTGGCCGACATACTACCTCCCACCCTACCCTACTCATATGTCTTTCTAATCCAACACCTCCCCATAAGAATGCCCTCCGAATCCGATCTAGCCTTTCAATCACCCCCTGCGGAGCCACAAATAATCCCATATAAAAAATAGGTAAAGAGGAAAGTACCGAGTTCACCAAAATGACGCGAGCATCAAAAGACAAAGACGATCGTTTCCACCCCGCTAGCTTGCGCCTGAAGTTTGCAATTATCGGTTCCCATGTAGCAACCAACCGCGGATTCGCTCCTATCAGAAAACCAAGATACACAAACGGCAAATATGCCCATCTACTACCCATCACTTCAGCCACACTATCACTCAGCTTATCGCATATACAATATTATATAATGAACTCTTACCAAAGTTTATCTTCAACCCAGAACAAACTTGAAAACAGTGTAGAATCTGTTTTAAATTTCGCGCTACCGCTAATGATGCCTCAAAGAATAACAGTGTATCGTCAGCAAACTGTAAGTGTGTCAGGAATATCCATGACGCCACCTCAACCCCACGAATTAAACCCTCCGACTCGGCCTTTCGCAACATCAAGTGCATCGCCTCCGCGACCACCACAAACAGTATTGGCGATAACGGACAGCCTTGGCGCAAACCCCTACCCATTCTGAATTCCTTTGTCGCATTACCGTTAAGTAATACCGATAGACGGGCAGAACTGATACATTCTCTAACCCATTTTCGCCATATGTCACAAAATCCCATTTTAGCCAGTACCTCATCCAAGAACCGCCAACTGACACAGTCATAGGCCTTCGCGAAATCTAGTTTCAACAAAAAACCACCCGCTCCCCTCTGACGAAGGGAATGAACAACCTCAATAGCTAGAAGTACCCCATCCACTAATTGACGTCCCTTAATAAAGGTTGACTGCGTGTCACTGATCAATTCACCCAAAACTAACTGCAAGAGATTAGCTAAACATTTCGCCAATATTTTGTACACTGAATTAACCAAACAGATAGGTCTATATTCACCAATTGTTTTAGGGGATGATACCTTAGGCAGTAAGACGATAAACGCGCAATTCGCGCCCTTGGGCAAAAGACCGCTAGCATGGAAACTTTCGAAAAAACAGAAGACGTCACCACTTACCACCTCCCACCCTTTCTTATAAAAGTCCAAAGTAAATCTGTCTGGGCCCGGCGCCTTCGAACCATCACATTCCCGCACCACACCCTGAATTTCCTCCAATGAGAAAACCGAAACCAACCTTTCACTAGCAGTCGTAGATAATTGGCGGAACTCTCCATCAAAGTGCCATACACACTCCCGCGTATCACTATCAAAATTTTTAGTTAACGCTTGCACCACATGTCGACACATTTGTGTCGGTGATGTTATCCACCTGTCATTTATCAAGAAACCAGGTATGTAATTCCTAGCAGCACGCAATTTAGCGGATCGGTGAAAAAACGCCGTATTTCGGTCACCCAATCGAAGCCTTGTCGCACGCGATATTTGTCTCCACATTGCTTCCTTATTTCGCATAGCTCTCCACAATGCCTGCATCCACTGTCTTCGCTCCACCTCAATTCCCTCATCGTCAATATTTGTAGCTACCGCTTCATCTGCCTGATCAATCTTACCTTGCATCTCAGCAATAATCTCATTCACATCCCCAAAACTGTCACGGTTCCACTGTTTCAAGAATAATTTCAGTTGTCGCAATTTGACCATAATGTTCCCGTTACCAATGCCCAAACTTGTCAATCGGGCCCATTCTTCAGCAATTTGGCGAGCATGATATCGACCCTCCATCCAGCAATTGAAGAACCTAAAAGGCCGAGGTCCCCAATCACTCTCATCACATTTCAACAACAAGGGCGTGTGATCCGATACACCCCTCGCCAAAGCTTCTTGTTGAATTGAGTTGAAAACATCCACCCACCCTGCCGAGATCAAGAAACGATCAATTCTATTGCACCTATTCTTTGGACCAAACCATGTGTATCGCTTGCCCAATAGCGGCAAATCCATTAACCCCACATGAAGTACAAATTCACCAAATAATTCCATTTCGACATTCCTATCCGATACCCCAACTCTATCAGATTCATGTAAGATTGCGTTGAAATCCCCTGCAATACACCACGACCCCTCTTGATCGCTAATTTTAACTAGTATCACTGCCCATACTGCTCGCTGATCCACGACCTCCGATGGGGCATATACCACTACTATCCCGCAAGCCATGTCTTCTTGAGTCCACCTTCCCCGTAACACAATAAAATGTCGTTCTACCTCAACCTTTTCAGTGCTAAATCTGCTTGCTTCCCACACCACCAATATACCTCCTGAAGCTCCGATTGATGGCGCAAAAACTGATTCAAAACTGTCCGTTCCCCATAAGTTTGCTACCCATAACATCGGCCACTCCTCCATCTTTGTATCCTGCAACATCGCCATATCCACATTATTTTTCCGTAACACCTCACGTACATACCGTCGCTTTGCACTCCCTCCCAAACCCCGAACATTCCACGATAGCAATTTCATTAGTCACAAGCCCCGAATATCCCTGTTGATCACCCGTGAAATGTCTCGAATTATCTCCTCTTCACGTCTGTTGGAATTTACCCCAATCAATGAACCCAATTTTAATGTTGTGATTGCCTCGCTTTCTATATTTTGGGATGTATTCAAACCGTCTTCTATCTCCCCTTCCCCGTTCAAATTTCCTTGTCGAAACCCACTTAATCGATTGCCCTTCATTTTCCGATATATCCGACAGCCACCTATGATTTGATCACCTCCTATGACCCGTCGGATTTTACAAAATGGCCGACCCACTTGAATTAATTCGGTAGTACCCAGACCTAGATGTGGAGCATTTGAATGGATATTTGGATAGGAATTAAATTCCTCTACCTTATCCCCTGTATGTAAATTAGAATCCTGCCCCACTGAATCACTAGATTTTGAGTTCACAATCCCAGCAATATCCAAACTCTCACAAATTAGAACGTTACCTACCACCTCTAGACTCCTATCGCCACTGTCCTTCTCCCCACTCATCCCACCACCTGTCGTCAGCTCATTCCGTTCCGGCAGCCCTCCCGTCTGCCTGTCCGGCGACCGTTCCAAATGTTGTGTCGACCCTCGTTCCATATTTGTAATTAAATCTGCTCTATGTTCTATACTAGTTGCACCGTTCGTGGCCCCTTGTTGTCCCTCTCAAACGTCATTAGCTAGCCACAAAACCGGTTCGATTACCTCCCTTTGATTATTTGTGGTACCATCAATCTTTTCTACAACCCCGACAATGTCGTTAGAGATATCATGAGTGAGACTCTCATCTTCGTCGGTCGACTCAAATTTGCCACAATCACATTCAATCACCGGAGTTTTGCCGTCCATTTCCAACACACGGATCGGATATGTCTCCTTCTCAAATTGAATCGCTATTTGTTCCTCAATTTGATCAAAAGTCGTTGTCTCCACCATAATTCTGCCGCTATCAAAAGATGTTGGCGTTTTCGTAGCATCGTCCATACAAATAAAAGATCCCCATATGTTTGCGATATTCATGAATGTCCGTTTGTGCCATAAGTGAATTGGAAGACCCACAATTGATAACAATACCCGGCGCGATTCCACTTTGATTGCTGGCGACCACGCCTCCACCCTCGCAAAACATCTTTCACGCGGTCTAGCTTCAACACTCGTTCTCGAACACTCTCCGACGTGCACATTAACAAAATCATGGACCCGGACAATCTCATGATGGAGAATCCGTCGTGCTTCTTAACCTCCAAACGTTCCGCCAATGATTTTATGCTACACGGATTCAAGCACCATCCCACCACACACCATTGTAGGATCGCCCATTTATCTTCGTCTACTATTCCCGGTACTATCCTGCGATTTTCACTCACCCCTCCTCTCCCTATCGAAAACGAATTGTGTGATGCCTTTGAATCTCCAATCTCCACTGTTCCACGGTGTTCCCCGCTTTTCCTTTCTCCCCCTTTTCTCCTAACCAATTTCGTTCTGCCCTTCCACGCCATGGCAACACTCATCCGAGCGTCGTGAATCCATTTTCCATGCAATCGCTCGATTACCCGATTGGCGTCATCTTGTGATGCCATCCGAACAAAACCAAATCGCTGCCCATCCCTAGCCACTCTATTCGGAATAAACACATCTTTGACGACCCCATGTCTATCACATACATGCCATAATCCTTTCCAGTGTATTGTTCGAGAGAGACCTTCGACATAAAAGGTCCACACCCGTTGAGTGGCCTGATCTTTTTCCTCCGATTGATCACCCTTACCTGTTTCACGGTGCTCGCCGGCATCATGTTCCGCTTTTTGTTCCTTTGCCAAGCGTTTCCACAAACCCATGGAGAGAAGTCCCAAAACTTGTATTTAAGAATTTCTCATCCATCAATTATCAGTTGGTGAACATATTGAATCTAACTTATCTAATGGTTTGTGTAGGGAATTGGAAAGCCATGACGGAAAAATTAGGGAGTTGGAAAATATTTCATTTGTCAATTATGATCTACACTTAACTCCCTAAAAATTAAAAATTTCCCATCCATTCTGCAGGCACCGGATATCGAGTTAAAATTACCGTCGGATAAAATAAATAGTAAAGGAGATTTTTTTTTCAAACAAAACAAAGGAATGTCACGGTCGTAAAATTTCTCGTAGAGAAATTCTTAGATGGACTAAGCGTATGAATTTGAAGAAGTGTTTTTCGCAGAACATGTAGTCTGAACCAGGTTGTCGAGCTAATGACGTTAAACAGTCGCTTAATGGGAGGCAGCCCATTGTTTTTATTTTGTTTATTTTCGTTATTTAATTTAGTACATTTATTTACATTATTTAAATTACTGCTTTTATTTATATTGTTTTATTTTCTTAGGTACCCAGAATTTCTGATCGAATAAATTCCAATAGATCTTATATGCCATACACGTAGATAAGCAGCAGGGAAAATATTCTGGCGCATGTTAGCAAAGCCCACCATCATCGCGCATGATAGCAAAGCCCATATCCTTTCCCTTTCAATTAAATTTATCCTTTGAAATATATATATATATATATATATATATATATATTAAACCCACGTGAGACCACATCAATATATATATATATTGAGTTTTTAATATATATATATATATATTACTGTATTATTTATTTTAAACCTCTACCCGTGGGCCTCACCGCATCTTTCAAATTCATATCCTTATTTTAAATCCAAAACTTATCCCCACCTTTATCTTATTTAAAAAAAATTATACATGGATCCCACAAATATCCCATGTGCTGATTACCCTTATCTTTATCTCTCACCCCCTTTTTCAAATAGAATTTAATTAATTTTTTTACCCCACCAATCCTTATCCCTGTCTTTTCCTTTTAAATTTTTTAAACCCCATGGGCCCGCATTCTTCTATCAATATCTTATTAAATAAAAACATTCTAAAAATTTCATCCCACGTGATTTTTTTCCAAACCTAGCAAACTAAATTTTTCACGCACAACCGCCTCTCCCCCTCCTTCACATTCATCTTCATCGACCTTTCAATCAACCTCCATAGTGAATGACATCAGCAAGCAAATGTACCTTATGTGATAGGACTTGAGCCGTCACCCATTCATGTCGTGATCATCATTAGAACGGGGAGTTTCCTATTCCTTCTCTTTTATTTTCTTTCGTATTTTGGGACAAAATGACTTAAGTGAGGGGTGGACATCTTGTCAAATTCCTTTCTTGCTTGTCTGATAGTTTGCCTCATAATTTTACTTGCTAGATCTTGTTCTTTATATTCGCCTTGTTCCTTTGGTTGCCGTATGATTTTAGGAATCTTAACTTGTTAGAAACTTTAGGATTGCATGATGGATTATAACTTGAATAGTATTTTTTATTATCCTTTTTAACATTCCATGACTAGTTAATTTAAAAAATCTGTGAAGGATATTCTTTTGCTCTTTGTCCATTTAAGTGTGCCAAACTAATGTTAGCATTCTAGATCTTGTGTCTGAGTATCTGTCAAAGTTATATGCATGAATTTGATAGTACACGAAAAAAAGAAAAAAAAAAGAAAAAAAGAAAAGAAAAGCTAGAGGTGCCTATCACTGGCTCTAGCAAACAAAGAAATAAAAAGCTAGAAGTGCCTACCACTGGTTCTAGCAAAGAAAAATAAGTTTATGCCACTTGTTCATCTTGTAGTTGAGATTGGATTTCATCACAAGCCTATTAATGCTCTGATTAGTTTTGCTACACTTGATGCACTTTGAGTAGCTTGAATAATTCCTTGTATGGGTTCTTAATTTAATTGGTTGTAGGATGTTTTTTGTCTAATATTTTCTGCTATTTTTACTATGGCCCATGTGCATCTTGAATTTCTTTCGTGTCGAGATAATTAACTCATATTGTAGGCAAGGGAACTTTGTGAACCTAAGAATGAGAACTTGGTCTTAATCTTTGATACTTTAGGGCAAGCATCAGATAAATGAATGTGAATTTGAAGAGTGGCTAGATTGGTTATTGTTTTTGCTATAATTTTGATGGAATAAATGACTTATGATGCTGAAATGTGGGTTGTTCTATGCTTTTTCGTGCAGGACTGTGTGGCTGGAAATTATACAGGAAAAGGCCGAAATCTGCAAAAGTTCTGGATTCGTGGTTGGATTCATAGGCATGAACTGGGGCATGAATACTGACTGGACGTCACGTCAGCACCTTCTAGAAGCTGACGTTAGCAGTGGTGATAACATATCAGCCACGTATCAGATAGCCTATCAAGCAGATTTTAAATTTCATACTTTGATATTATCTTATGTATTTATTTTGAATTATTTTGGGATTTATCTTTTTAGGGTTTTAAGTTTTTTTTAGATACTATAAATACCTCACTTTGGGGTGAGATCAAATCATCACTTGCTCTTGTTTTCATTCACTTGGAGTTTAATACATTCCTTCTTTATTTTCTCCATTTCCTTTTTTTACATTTCCCTTGTTAAAAACTAAGTATGGTTTCATTACAAATCATGCTTAGCTAAATCACCATATCCAAGAGCAACGCCAAAACCCAACTTACCGCGTGAGATTAGAAACGTTCTTCAAACCTTCAACATCTTTCTTGATTCTCGGAAAAATAGGTTAGGCAATTGGCTTAACCTTTGAGCATCGTGTTTGCTTCATCCCGAAAGTGCACGTCGTGGTGAAGTCATCTTGATCTATCGTTGGGGACGAGAAAAGGCTTGTAGTTGTTCAATTCCCTAAGAATAAACTTAGTGGCGGTCCACTAAAGGGAATTAAGATCGGACTTTATTCTCATTGAGGAAATTGTTCGAGCACGGGCTTCTTCAACACTAAGTGCAGCATTGTAGACTGTAACCGACAAGAAATTGAAGTAAAATCACTTTAGTGATCGAGAAAAGTTGTGGCAAAGAGGAGCTTGAGGCTAACTTAATTCATAATTATCTTCAATCATTTCTTGCTTTACTTATTTATTTTAGTCAGTCGATTTAATTCTTACAAACCCCCCCTTTTTGGTTACTTGCAGATTTCCTGGTTAAAGGTCAAAAGCAATCAATATTGGAAACTACCTATTCCCAATGGATCGATCCTTACTCTCTCTCTAAACTATTTATTTTAATTATTTCTTTGAGTTTAAGGAAATTATTTTGACACTATACGAAGCGTGTTATATATTGTTACACAAACCTTAAATCCTAAACCCTAATTAAAAATTTTATCAATATAAAGTGATTATGAAACTTAAAAGTATGCCTATAAATTTAATTAATGAAGTAAAGGGTTTAGATTTTAGGGTTTAGAGTTTGGGATATAGAAATTAGAGTTAGAGTATACAGTTTAATTTTTTTAGTATTGGGGCATAGATATGGACACCAAAAAGGCTAGAGGATTTTTGTTTGGTTCAGAGAAGCACATTAACCCTATTTTAGGATTCTTTCTCCCTTACATTGTTTTAAGACAAAAAAAAATCGTCCAAACTTTTCTATGAAGGTTTTCATAATTTTTAAATTTTAATTATTGAATAAATTATAATTTATTAGATTATGATATTTTAATTTTATAATTTTTATTTAATTTTAGATATTTAATTTTATTTTTTAGTCGTATATTAGTAAAATATTTTTAAATTATTTTATTCATTTTTATGTTATTTTAATATTCTCTTACTCATATTTATTTACTCAACCAAAAAATCAATTTTGGCCTCGAACTCGCTCGAAAAATCAATTTTACCCTTCTGCCATGTCATCTTCATATGTGGACTACCATGTCAGCATCGTAAACTGTTACGTCAGCACAGTAACGATCAACATCGGCTTCCTTCAGTCAAGGGGCAAACAATGATGCAATTCGACTACTTCAGGGGCCAAATTGATGCGAAAATATCATAAGGGTGATATCGATAAATTGGGACTACTACAGGAGCAAAAGCTTCCCTTAAGCCAAAAATAAATATCTAAATTATACCTTTTTTACTTTAGGTGTCTAAATTTTTTGGTTAGAAAAGGTGTTTAACATTTACATTGTTATTATTTTATGTGCCTAATATTTTATCCGGCTAACATTTTAAAGTCGATCCGTTAAAAGAAATCAACACCCAATCATTACTTAACATGTAACTTTGATTTTTATTATTTTTATTATATTTATTTTTTAAAATTAATTTTAAAACGCTAAATTTCCCAAAATTCACAAAATAACCCTAACACCCAAAAACCCAAATCCCAAATTCAACCACTACCATTGTCGATCGCCACACGCCGCCCACCACTCTTGTTGAAATACCACCATGACAATTTATCTCATTCTTTCATCGTTGAAAATCGACGAACAACATCTCAATCAAACGTCAAACACGAAATCTCCGTTAGAATGACATCAAAAGGACGATGAACAATGTAGAAATCGTGCGATAAGAAGAGGAACTTCATTTCGATGAAAACGACGTGACGACGGAAATATCAATGGCTGGTTTGTGATTTGGGTTAAGATTTTTTAATTTGGAGATTTGTTTTGTAACCCCCTAGACCCGCCTATGCGTTAATACGTGTCCCAAGAAGTCACATTAGGGTCACCGGAGCGACCCACATTAATATTTCAAATAAACAAATTGCTAAACCATTTAAAATCATAAATTAAGTTTTGAGTTAAAATACAATTTCAGAAAACATTCAGACAATGAAACAAAACTATGATAAAAGTTTCGAACTCAAATATAAATCAAAATGTGACTTACATTCCCCTTAATTACTCAGATACCATACTCTGCGAGCAAGCCGAATAAACTCCCATACCGACATTGATGGCTGTAACATGGTCGATCTTTTAACCTATGATGATAAAAATAATGTGAGCTTCGAAAAGCTCAGTAATACAAACTACCAGGAGATGCTAAAAGCACAAGAAGGTATATGTCAAGCTTAACAATGTCATGAAGAATTGGGCAACGTTAAGCTCAAATTACGATTTGATATTTCAGTGAAGCATTATATCAGAAGATAACAGAGTTGTTCTTTATTTGATCACCCGAACCTTAGGAGATGAGTCTAAAGTTGGAGATTCAAAAGAGATTCAAATTTCATAAGTTAAATCAAGGAGTTCAGAGTGGTTCATTAAGCGCAAATTGTAAGTTTACTGAGAGTTCAACTTTGATACATTAATTTAGTAGGGTATGTTTCAGAAGAGGTCATAAAGTTTTATTAATTTACTTAACTATCATCCAACCATACGCCAATATGCAGAAACCCAGAATAGTATCCAGAAAGACTTACCCTAGGCCCGCCGGGCATAGGAGTTTACAGAAAGGCTTGCCCTAGCCCCATTGGGCGTAGGAGCTTAGGTCCAGAAGGGCTTACCAGCGCCGAGCCTACAGATCTTCATTTATATCCCATATAATATACCCTAGATGAATTTAGTTTACATTCAGAAGACAGTAATACCAGAAGATAGTATCTGGTCTATATTTTTTATCAAAAGACAAATGTCGGAGTTATTTTGTTTTATTAATATTTTTAATTTGTATTCAAATACATGTGTCAGATATATTTCCATATCAGAGGACAGAAGTCAGGGATTGCTTTCTTTCCGAATAGCAGTGTAATACTTTTATTATTTTTTTTAATTTTTAGGCAGATAGTCTTGGTTTAGTACAGAAAGTATTCACAGATACATGGTACACGCTTTATGACCTAATTCATTTTTCAGAGACACTTGATAATTATCAGAAAGATGACATTTGACAATTTTAGACTGATTTCATAATGAGGTCCCTACGAATAGAGGAGTTCAATAAGACGGATTGAACCAACATCGGAAGTTGATGCATCGGGATCATTGGGGTTTCAGATATATCGTGAGCAAAATCAAATGTTACAGCCTACGAGGGTATTATGGTCATTTTGATCATCGGGGGTAGTCTAGTAATTTGAACCAACAATGTATAAACGTTGATGTACAGAATTCAAGAATTCTAGTCGCTCATCAGGTTTCTGAGTCCCTCTAAACTAATCGCAAGCCATCGATACAATGGTTATTATTTAGCCGAATCAGTACACCGTAAGTACTCACTTCTCAGAACTGATTACTTTGTATACCAAAAGCTCATCTTCACCAAGAAATCACTGAACATACAACGAGAAATCGAATGTGTATTCAAATGGTATTTCCCAAGTAATGGAACATGTGTATTGCACCTGAACTCGATCCATAGCATCGAATACACAAGAAGAACAGGTTGCTCTTACCATTGGCCTAGATACTTCCTCCAAATAACTTAAACATGCTTTTATATGGTATTTTTCCAACATCACAATAGTTCCTGAACGACCAACCAACAAGGTTCGTGTATTACAACTTTCAGAGTCATTGTCTTTGCTTGGCTTTATTGATATTACCCATTCCATGTCTTAGAGGTATTTTCAGTCACTTCGGTGTCCGAAGGTGTTTCAACTATTTTGAATCATTCAGTTCTTCCGACTATTTATTCATTTTAGATCTCGAGGGTATTTCCATCATTTCAGATAATTTGACAGTTAGTACCCGAGGATATTTCAGTCTTCTAGTCATTACATTCAGTCCTATCAATTTAGCCTTTTCGATTTTTTCAATCCTCTTTGGTCAAGCCGATCAGTCTGATATTTTACGCCACTTTGATTAGTCCAAATATACGAATATATATTTGAGTTATTTTTAGAGATTAATCATGGTTCAATACAATCCAAGTACTCTACAATTTGAAGGTTTAAGCTTTGATCTACAACTTTTCAAGCAAATCGAAGTTTTCAGGTGAATAAGCTATTTTACCAGATTTGGTGTAGAATCCCAGATTATTTTGTTGTCAAGGGTATTTTAGTCCTTCTTGTGCCTCAAGGGCGTTTTTGTAGTTTTGTAACAAAGCATTTCAGAAGTTAGATCATTAGCAAACAATCAGATTTAAAGTATAGAAGTCCCATTAATTATTCTTGGATATCAAAAGTTCTTACAAGTCCCTTATCTTCCTAACCGAGTAATTCACTCTTACCCAAGTACTATCCTTTTTTCTAAAATCAACATGACTTTAACAGAATTTATCATATACTTAACATGATTATGAAGTCATTTATCACATACTAACATGTTCCATAATGCATACAAGATGTAGTAATGTATTACCTTTAATCCTTGATATATTGGTCAACCGCGATACTCCATTCGATCACTCTCGAACTCGAATTCGATGTCCCTCAACATCTAGTATTCAAGAAATCGAGAATACCTTCAATCACACAATATCCCATTTCAGTTCGTTATTCATAGAGCTCGTAATTGAATAAAAAAATACATAAACATGTCCAGGTTCAAGGTCAGATTCGGAGGCTTTCGGGTCAGAATTTTATGAAATAGGCTTCAAAAATGGACTATAGACGTCGAAAAACATAAGACATGAATTTTTGGAAAAGTTGACTTTTTGGTCAACGGTCAAAGTCAACGCTGACGTCAGCATTCAACGGTCAAAGTCAACGCTGACGGCAGCAGTCAACTGAGTTGGTTCGGACGAGTTGACTCGGGCTGACTCGGGTGAGTTGACTCGGCTAACTCGGATGAGTTGATTCGGCTGACTCGGATGAGTTGACTCAGGTTGACGGGTCAGATCAGACAACTCGGGCCGGACTTAGATTTTGGCTCGGATTAGAGGGCTCGATCCGGGTTGGGCCGATTTAGGAAATTAGGCCATGTGCGAACCGGTCCACTCACTCTGAGGCTTGCGGATCGTCGGACGATCGCCGGGAAAGGTCATCAAAGACCCAGACGCCACGATTCTGCCAGAAAAGAAAACGCATCAGCACCACAACTCAACAACAACACTCAAACACCGAAAATATGTCTGAATCACATCAATTCTTACCCGAAATGCCAAGGGACGGCCAGAGAGTGACGTAGCTCCGACGAAGTCCTTATCGGAGTTAGATGGACAAGCAACCGACTGGGTTTTGCACGGCTCGACGCAGGGAGTTCAACTGCTACACCCACGTCTCGAACGGATGGCTATAACGATCAGAGATAGAGGAAAACAAAGGCGACGGTTTAGATCTCGCCAAAGTTCAGAGTTGTCTACACGGTAAACGGTAATGTGGATGTGCGCGTGACCGGTGGTTGGGGGTTCAAAGTAGGACGACGCACACGCCGGAGGTGGCGGTGTCACACACTACTAACGGAGGCGTCTGGAACTAGAGAAGATCAAAAGGTGACCCTGGGTTTTGACGAGTCTTCGACTCGGTCTCCACGACAAACGGCGCGAGATGGTGGCGAGTGGTCGACTGAGTTGTGACTGGGGTGAGGCGGCAAATGCGGTAATGGTGGCGGTGCACACCATCGGCCGACGTTGAGGGAGATCAGAGGCAATAAAAGGTGGGGTTTTAGGACAACACTAGAACCTTAAGGGTTCTCAAAAAACTCGAATGGGCAACAATAAAAGGGGTAGTTGGAGAGTCGGGCAAGATTTTATTATTGTGTATACCTAATGAAATAGTTTAAAACTGGCCCCGAGACAAACTTAAACCAAAAATGGTCTTGGTCTTAATGGCTATGACCCTCATCCACATTGTTTATAGGTGCGGGTTTAATTCCCCCACAATCCCAAGTCCTTTTTCCTTTCCCTTTCTTTTCTGCATTCAAAACCTCGGGTGTGACATCTTTTGTAAATTTTGGTAAGATAAGAGTTCATTTAAATTTCAATTTTTAAAATAAAAAATTAATTAAAAGAAAATATAAATTAACACCTTTATTTATTAATTAGACCCTAAGCCTCAAAGTCAAAATGATTATCAAATTAATAATTTATGGTTCAATGGAATCATATGATAAATATAAAAACCAAATACATACAAGCAGAATTGACATTACCAACTTGCCTCAGTGGTTAAGGGAACGATTGTTGTTCCTAGAGGTCACGAGTTCGAGCACCAGTAGCTGCATCAGGGTGATTGAGCGTTCATTGTCAAATGGTTGAGAGTATATTTAGAACAGATACTCTACTTATAATATGAATCTCATTTTAAATTGATCTTCAAATTTTTTAACGTTTCAATTTCATCCTCAAATTATGACTCTCATTTTAAATTGACACCAAACTTTTGAACATTTCAATTTCATCCCCAAACTATCTCTCATTCTAAATTGATCCCTCGAACTTCTGAACATTCTAATTTAATCTACAAATTATCAGTACATGCTAATCATAACCCATGCCAATAAAATTGTTTTAAAAATTGTGAATTGTCACGTAAACATTGATTTGTATTATGTAATAATATGATGTGTCATAAACGATATTTTGGTGATGAAATTGGAATGTTCAAAACGGTAGGGACCAATTTAAAATGAGAGTCATAATTTGGGGATAAATTAGAATATTCACAAGCATGGGGACCAATTTAGAATGAGAATCATAGTTTCGGGGTAAAATTAGAATATTTAAAAGTTTAGAGTAACAAATATATTTTTAATATATTATGTATCTATTATTATTTTATAATTATATATTTTTTAAATAGTCTTAAGGTGATTACAAGGTAGTATTTGTTCACACACTTTGCAGACAATAGCGATTTGAACCTGAGTCTTTTAGGATGAACATCATCATCTTTTTCACTGAGACTGCTTGTTGGATTCTTTATAATTATATTATCATATAATACTTTTCAAAAAAATGATTGTATATCAATCGATTAACTATGTCTCAAAGTCAATGGTAATCAAAATAATGATTATGGTTTAAGGAAATCATATGCTAAAAATGTAATACATAGTTGCAAAATTGACAGATATCAAAGTTGTAAACTTATTTGAGTGGTTATTGTTGATATTAAGCAAAGACTTGTTATTAAACAATATCATTAATATATAAAAAACTCTAGGTCAAACATAAATTTTATTCCTAAAACTTCAAAATGAAATAGCATTCAAGGGACAAAAACCTCTTAATATAAAATATTAAAACAATACATAACTTATAAACTAAAACATTTCAACTTTTGGAGCATCAAAAATAATCCAACTTTATTATTTTTAAAATGTGTATATAATAACTATATCTCATAATATTTTTTTTATAACATAACTATATTAGTATTTATTTATATCAAAAGATAGGAGATTAGATTTTAATAACATATCAATAAATCATTGTTTATGGCATGTGATCTTGCCGCATTATAACATAACATAATTTACCATCCACGTTGTCTCGCGATTAACAACTAACGACATAATGTCATAATTGAACCTAAAATTAAAATTTAGTGCTAAAATTAAACAAACCGAAAATTCAGTGACTTAAACGATAAAACGCCAATAGTTTCTGGTGTAATTTTCCTTTATTTTCATTACACCGTAACTGTCCATATTGTCCCCATTTTATTTATGTCGAATTTGAAAATTCCGGTATAAATCTATCTAATAGATTTTATGTCCGAGCCCTTAGATTTTTATTGGACATATTAATTAATAATTTGACTCGTTTTAATAAATATCATAATATTTACTTTTAAAGGAACTAAATTTGTTGAAGGAAAATTCTACAACGTGCGACGAACACCGATGAACATCACTAATGATGAATATTGATGAATACCATTAAATTAATTAATAAAGATTTAAAATTTCAAGGACTCATCAAATAATTAATAATTATTTTAAAAAATTCAATTAAATTATTTTTATATATATTAAAATTTTATTTTTTTAATAAGGGTAAACTATATATTTAGTACATCACCTATTTTCGTATTTCTATTGAACCCTCATTATTTAAATATTATTTCAATTTAACTCTATTCTTTATAAAAAAATAATTTAACCCTTAACCCTCAACCTAAAACCCTAAACTATTAAACCTTAAACCCTTAAAATCTTAAACATATACCCTAAACAAATTCAGCAAAGCTGCCACTTCGGGCGTCTCTCATTGCTGCAACAATTTGGCCACAATTTGGCAACAATTTGGCCACTTCGGGTGTCTTCTTCTCGGCGTTCCTTACTCGAGCCTTGGGTTATTTGCAGATGTTCATCTAAGACTCTTCGATAACCATCCCTTTCAACAGCGGGGAATGTCTTACAAATGTCCTCGAAGAAGTTTTTGGCCTTTACAATCTTATAAGTTATATCTTCTCTAAATTTGTTTATGGTATAAATTTAAGATTTTAATGGTTTAAGGTTTAATAGTTTAGGGTTTTAGATTGAGGGTTAAGGGTTAAATTATTTTTTATAAAGAATAGGGTTAAATTGAAATAATATTTAAATAATGAGGGTTCAATAGAAATACGAAAGTAAGTGATGTACTAAATATATAGTTTACCCTTATTAAAAAAATAAAATTTTAATATATATAAAAATAATTTAATTGAATTTTTTAAAATAATTATTAATTATTTGATGGGTCCTTGAAATTTTAAATCTTTATTAATTAATTTAATGGTGTTCATCAATGTTCATCATTAGTGGTGTTCATCGGTGTTCGTCGCACGTGGTAGACTCATCCTTTGTTGAAATAATTATAACAACATTTACTCTTACCGAACTAAATTTGAAGACCGATCGATTATAAAAACATAGGATGAGTCTACCACGTGCGACGAACACCACTAATGATGAACACCGATGAACATCATTAAATTAATTAATAAATATTTAAAATTTTAAGGACCCATCATACAATTAATAATTATTTTTAAAAATTTAATTAAATTATTTTTATATATATTAAAATTTTATTTTTTTAATAAGGGTAAACTATATATTTAGTACATCGTCTATTTTCGTATTTCTATTGAACCCTCATTATTTAAATATTATTTCAATTTGACCATATTATTTATAAAAAAATAATTTAACCCTTAACCCTCAACTTAAAACCCTAAACTATTAAACCTTAAACCATATACCATTAAAAATATTTTCATCATCATCGTACTTAAAATAAAGTTAATTACAATAATGGGGATATTTGTATTTAAAATAATGGGGATATTATTTAAAAATATTTTCATCATCATTAAAAAAATATTTTCAGCATCATCCTAGTTTCCATTGATTACAATAATGGGGATATTTGTATTTAAAATAATAGAGTAC